>CM065809.1:43755643-46240643 GCA_033398695.1 Orobanche coerulescens
TCTACCTTCATATCTTCTCCTCCTTGTAATAACCTACTCTCAACAAGAGTTGTTACACTTGGTATCAGCCAGTCCGATCCTATCATCTTCCTCCTTTCACATATTCATCAATTTCTGCTATGACCCAACATACAACACGAGATCCTCAATTCCTGAGGAAATCACCCAACTCCCATCCCAATTCCAACAACTTCAAGATCAAATCTCTGAAGAAAATGCTTCTAGGGATGCTAACATTTCAAGATCAAATTTCTGAAGAAAATGCTTCGGGGATGCTAACACTCGATCTCTCATGGATGATATGAGAACTATCAAAGAACAATTCAAAGATATGATGGAGATGATGTCTAATCTTCAACCTCCTTCTGCTCCCACCTAATCAACACCTCCTCCCACCCAATTGCCCAGCTCTCCGACTCACTATTCACCAAAACCAGAAAAACAACCATTCAACCCAGAAAATCAAACATTCAATCACCAACTCTCTCAGCATCGACCTCCTGAATCTCCATTCATCTCCATGCTTAACCCCTCACATGTCACTGACCAATTTTCCCACCCATTTCCACATAACTTTCATCATTCTCCACCTCAATTCTTCAATCAACCCCCACCCCACCATATTCCAACTCACACAAACCAAAATTCAAACAGCTTATTCCAAATTGCCAACATACATATTCCCCAAATTTGATGGCACTGATGTTCGTCCGTGGCTTCGCAAATGTTTTCGATACTTCGCCTTGCACCATCATTCAGATCACGAGAAAATTCATGTAGCTGCCATGAATCTCGAAGGCCGAGCAGAGATTTGGTCCCACGGAATGATGTCAACTAATCCACCACAAACTTGGTAAATGGTCACTGAAGCCCTGGCTGCCAGGTTTGATGATTTAAACCCAATAAATGTCATCTCTGAGTTTAATAAGTTGGTTCAACAATCTTCAGTTACTGAGTATATTGATCGGTTTGAGGATTTTGCGTGGTTTGATGTTCTCTATGGGTCGTTACTGTGATGAAGTGTATTTTTCAGTAGTTTTGTAAGTGGTTTAAAAGATGAGTTGCAACATGGGGTTAAAATGCTTAAACCTTCCAATGTGGCAGCTGCTTACGAATTGGCCTTAAACAATGAGAAGCAGATTTTGACTCTGGCATCCAAATTTAAGCCTACCAAATCATTTTCATACCCCTCTTTCAAGCCTTCATACACTGTCAACTTTAACCCCACTAAACCTCAACTCTCCATGTATCCTTCACAACCTACATCTGCTACCAACACTACATCAAGCAATGAGCAAGCCGACCAGAACACTTCTATTTCAGATGATCAAATAGCAGAAGTTTCAATTAATGCAATGTCTGGTCCTAACAGTTTCTCCACCTTTAGACTAAAAGGTGTGGTGGATAAGTACTCTCTTCATCTGTTGATTGACACTGGCAGCATGCACACCTTTCTGGATGAATCAGTGGCTCACAAACTAGACATTCCTCTTCAAGCTACATCCCCTCTAGTGGTTAACGTTGCTGATGGTAACCAGCTACGCGGTAGACTTTATTCTCCTGACGTTGTGTGGAAGATTCAAGGGCATGAATTCAGAACTGATGTTAGAATTCTTCCACTTGGGGCTTGTGAAATGGTAATTGGTGTGGATTGGCTTCAACAACACAGTCCAGTTCAGTTTGACTTCTCTAAGATGCAACTGACTATCACTAATGATCATCAACCTTTAACTTTAAAAGCTGCTTCAAACCATGCGGAACTGCAAATGATCAGTGGGAAGAAACTATCTAAGTGGATCAAACATTCTTCCCACAGTGCGGTAGGCCAACTTTACTCAATCCAAACTCAAAAACACTCATCCAGGTCAGGTTTCTCTTCCTTCACATCCTGCTGAACTTTCTCCTCTGTTAAACTCCTTTTCTGACATATTCCTAGAGCCTACTCAGTTACCTCCAATAAGAGATATTAACCATTCTATTATCCTAAAGCCAGATGCCCAACCTGGGAGAATCCCACCTTATAGACACTCCCATAGCCAAAAACAAGAAATAAGAAAAATCATCTCTGAACTCTTAACTGCTGGATTCATTCAACCCTCCCAATCTTCCTTTGCTTCCCCTGTGATACCAGTTAAAAAGAAAGATGGAATGTGGCGATTTTGTGTAGACTACAGGTATTTGAATGATCTCACAATTAAACATGATTTTCCCATTCCCTTAGTAGATGAGTTGTTGGATGAACTTCCGGGTGCCACTGTGTTTTCTAAACTTGATTTAATATCTGGATATTACCAGATAAAAATGCTTGAAAAAGATATTCCAAAAACTGCTTTTAAAACTCACCAGGGTCACTATGAATTTGTGGTGATGCCCTTTGGACTGTCGAATTCACCTGCAACATTTCAATCTCTCATGAATTGTGTGTTTCAAAACTTTTTGAGGGAGTTTGTCTTTGTCTTTGTTGATGACATTCTGGTCTTTCGTTGTTAAAATAGTTGGACTGTAGCCAACTAACACAAGGTGCATTTTGATGTTTAGGGCCCAACTAAGGCCTTTATAGCACTCACAGAACTCTCCAAATGAATTTAGGATGGGGTTTTGCAAACTTCTTTTCTTAAATACTTGATATGCTTGTCCCAAACAAGCCCATGGCCTATGGTCCCTGAGCCAATGTCCACTTAGCAAGGGCAACCCTGATGAACATGTATTTCCATAGATAGATTCACTTAATTTTTTGTACTTTTTCATTGATCCATTGTTTATCCATCACTGGCACGAGATTAAACCTTCTGCTCAAAAGTTAACTAATTACTAGAGGTTTCTCCCTCTTTAAAAAGTTGCTTATCCGCATAGAAGATCGAATCGTCGGGGTAAAAATTGTTTTACTTGCAAGTCTCCGTTGCCAGCAAATTTTTAAATAATTACTCATCACCTGGTTTATACTGATGAATACTGTTTCATCTAGGGTTGGCAAAATATACCGAAATGCCGAAATACTGAATTTACCGTACCGAAAAATTACCGAAATTGCCGAAAATTTCGGTATACTGAATTTTCGTTACGGTATGGTGCCGTACCGAAAATTTTCGGTATGGTAACGGTATGGAATTTTTTTATTTTCGGTATTTCGGTATATACCGAGATCATCATCATCATCAACAGCACCTTAATCCCAACTATGTTGGGGTCGGTGGCATGAAGATTATAGTGTCGTTTAATTGTCTAAAATTAGTTAACACCATAACTCATGCAAATAACAAAGTGGCAAAGTTTTACGCCGGATGCCCTTCCTGTCGCAACCTTACCGAGATACCAAAAAAAAATCGGTATTTCAATATATATATGGTATATCGATATTTCCGGTATTTTTTTTATTCGGTATTTCGGTATATATCGGTATATCAAGATATTTTCGATATTTTGGTAATTCGGTATTTCGATAAGTTCGGTATACACCGATACCGAAATAAAATTCGGTATACCGGAATTTCGGTACGGTATCGGTATGGACTGAAAGCCATACTGATATTTCGATATACCAGATTTTGGTATACCGAAACTTTCGGTACGGTATCGGTATGAAATTTGTTGTACCGAAACTTTTGGTACGGTATACGATATCGACAAAAAATTCGGTACGGTACGGTATACCACCCCTAGTTTCATCTGTGCTGGCATTAATATGACAATTCAACTTTCGTGTCATGGCCAAAATTTTGACACAGTTACTATCGTGTGGATGTATTTTAGGCGTTAATGCCATGGATGTATTTTGTTGTATAAGCAAGATCATACTCGCTCTTTTTCTCATATGTTTAAATGTTTTGGACCTCGTTTTTTCAATAGTGCTATACATAAATTGTTGGCTTCTCAGAAAAATTAAGAAATAAAACTAGATGAAAGTCATGGAATAAGAATGGTATAACTGAGTTATATAGTGTCTTAGTCTAAGTGATGATTATGACTGGTGGGAATGCAATGCCTTTTTTTGTGCAGGAATTTGTTGTAAGAAATGATATGGGATGTGGGTCCACTATAGGTCCCATACTGGCTTCCGGAGTTGGAATTCGTACGGTTGATTGTGGCATACCTCAGCTATCCATGCACAGGTGAGCAACAAACTCACATCCCTATTTCACATTTATATTTTATATATTCAGACTCTAGATGAGTTGAAATGAGCGCACTTGAACATCAAGCCATTTGAAATAAACACTGTGTCTTGATACGCTCTCGATAACACATTTCTATATTTGCTTCATTCTTTCTATTTGCAGTGTGAGGGAGGTCTGCGGGAAAGAGGACGTGGACATTGCTTACAGGCACTTCAAGGCATTTTATAAAACATTCTCAAGCATTGACAAAAAGCTGAATGTGGATTTCTAGTTTCTCAACGAAGAAATATTTTAAAAAAGTTATTCGGCGCACCAAACTTTTCTCCCGTTTCTTTTCTGTAAGGAGGGAGGGAGGGAGGGAGGGTACATGTTTCCAGAGCGAAATATTATTCTGTTTCTGAGAAATTACAGAAACTTGGTGCGACAAATAACAAACTAAAATAGACAAATATTCATCAGCTCATACACGCTTTCTTATAAATGATAAAACACTAGCAATGAAGTTGCAATAGGTCTTGAGACTTGTTTTAGATTTGTTTCCGAGGACAATGTTTATTGCCCTTTTTTCTTTCCTGTCGATGAGCCGGAGCTGATTTTGAGTTGGAGTTCATTTATTTGCTTGGGGTTTGCTTCTAAGAGCCTCTGTTGTAATTCGGACAGCAATTTCTTGTTCTCCTGGTTGAGCTGTTCGGCTTTCTTGCGCAGCCTCTCGTTTTCACGCATCATTTGGCAGTTTTCCATGTACAGCTTGGAGTTTTGCTTCTCCATCTCCAACTTTTGAATTGACCTGCAAATCAACAGAAAACACGTTCAAACGTTGATGAACAGAGTCTCTTCGGATAGGACATGCTTTAGAGGGGGGTGTGTGTGTGCTCGTGTGCGCGCACGCGCGTGCGCAGTAGCAAAGCTTGAAATTTGGTGCAGTGGCGAAGTTGGATGCCGTTTGTGACAGTTCTCAAAATTAAAGAACCAACTAAATTTTTTTTAATCCGACTAAAAAATGAGAAAAATTGTACACATAAATATGTCATCTCAAATAAATCAAGATTCTTAAGAAACATAATCGCCTTGCCATACTCCAAACCCTATTTTAGGTCCTGTGTGTTTGTCCCGACAAAGAAGAAACATACACAAAAAGTACACATCAATCACGAATACTTAGCTCAAGTGCTATTGGAACTTTTGTCAGAAATGATATTTGAATCCCTTTAGATGTGCAGGTTGTAAGATTTGTTTATAAAGCTTAATATTATAAAATAAAAAATAAACAAATACGCATCATATAGTAAATATATATAATATCTCTAATAAATAAATAAAATTACATTTCATTACTTGTCATCTATTTTTATATCTTGGAAAAGTTTGAAAAATAAACACATAGGTCCCTAAAGTTGAAAAATTATACTATACAATAGAAAGAACTCCTGAAACTTGGTGGGGGCGACTGCACCCGTTCGCTCCTACATAAGTCTGCCACTGTGTGCGCGTGAGAGAGAGAGAGAGAGAGAGAGAGAGAGAGAGAGAGAGAGAGAGAGAGCTTGGTGTTGAGAGTCAGACTAACCTGTTAACGGAAGGCAGATGTGTAGTGTTACTAGGCTCGGGGAACTATTTAATAATTGACATACTTCTTCATCAGGCACACGAGAATCAGCACTTTATGCTCATAAAGCAGCCAAAAAAATAAAAGAAAGAAAGAAAAACAGTCTGTATAGCCTTAGTTCAGTCCCTTGCTTCATGCTAAAAGACATCCACACATTGCTTTAACCGTTTGAGTTCTGCTTTGTCCAAAGTGTCGAAACCTGTTCCTAGGCCCAAATAACACGTGGAAATTGCTGTTATGGGATCCTGAGGAATGTAAAAGCGTGAATTCAAGGGAAAACAGGACGGGGGACAGTTGGAATGTTAGTGTACATAGGAAGATTTGAGGGGAGAAGAGACAATTATGTCATCACAAACATGTGTTAGCAAGGTAAGAAATACGGAGTTTGTTACTGGCGTGCACTTTCATGCTTGTATGACGTTCTCACTTTACCTACCTGGTGTTATTTTTCGATTTTATTCATATTGGTTGAAACGAGAATTTCACTTTAGCATCACTATTCATCATTCGTTGGGCAAACATAATATTCCAACAACGCGTAGCAATTACAGTAAAAATTGAAAACTTAATTGCTTAATATTTTGTAAAACTTTTGTGAAAATGAAACTGAAAAGAAGAAAAATAAGGGCAAAGCAGAACCACGAAACTCTGTCCGCGAAACTGTTTTGCCCCATATTGGAGCAGCCAGCTTATGCAATTAGTCCCCAACATACAACTGCATTAAATGTTTCTGAACTAGGAATTCTCCAAATTTCAGAACTCCGATAAACTGAACTACGTTGAAAATAGAGCACGAAATGAACAAAGAAGAATGTATATTGATATGCTGGAAAATGCTCTTTGATTTCAATACTTTTGAAAATGCAGGAACACTAAAAATATGACTTTCATGGCATGTTTTAATGGATCACTTAAAACCCGTAGAAATGACACTCATGACCTTTCATTCAAATGCTATGGAAACCTCAACTCTTGAGCTCGACGGTTCAGTCATATCATCCAAGTGTTGCATTCTAGAAGAGTTAATTTGGTAGGCTTAAAAATTCATTGGCTTAATTCACTAGTCTTTCATTTCGTTGGCCTAGCCGCAAAACAATTATAATTTGGGAAAATGACCCAAAGGCATGTCCCTAAAAGCTTTTGACCCAAATAATATTTTGTTTAAATTTGTTACCCAAAACACAATTTTCGTGGTAGTTAAGACACATCATTAAAATAATATTATTTTATATGTTACATTTATACCCCTGATTCAAATTTGAAAAATAATGCGACATTCTACACAAGTGATTTTTTTTTGTTTTTCTACAGTCAACAGTCGTTGACCACTGTCAGCCGACAAAGGCTGACTGTTGAAAAGAATTACCGATAGTTATTCCAAAGTACCATATGATAACATCATACCAAAGGGTATTTTGACCATCGTCGGGACTTCCAATTACCATCGGCCGACTTATTGGCAGAATTACCCACGGGTACCGACAGGTATTCCAAATAATGGACTCGTATTTTGATTTACCAATGGGTAACCCAAGATATTGATTAGTAAATAATCAGAAAAAAAAATTGTTGTCTCCTCAAAAAATTACAAAACTCACGGAGGTGAGTATCCTCCAAAAGCATACATAACATAAAAACAAATAGAGCTCCAAAAAAATACAACATAACCATCATTGGTAAATCTGGAAATTCTCAAAAGATGAACAAGAAAAAATAAATCTAAATTAGATTCCAAAATTGCAGAGAACAAAGAGAGGAAAAAAAGCAACAAAAAAAATATGAGGAAGTTTTCCGTTTTGGATATAAAGCACATTTCTCTAACAAACTAAGTTGTTGTCGGCCGGGAAAATGGAGATTTGGTCCTGAAGGATGAAGGGGTCGTGCTTGATGACATGGTGGAAGACGAGGAGGCATTTGGGGGCGATGATGCAGTTTCTGGTGCGGCAAAGACGGTACGATAGAGATGATGTGTCCGGCGGCAGCACGTGAAGTTTTGGCAGAAAAATAAAAGAGAAAAGAAATAGAGAAAATAAAAGAAAAAAAAATCTAATCTTATCATTTATTTGATGTAGATGCGCTCAGTCTTTTACAAAATAAAAGAAAGAAAAAAAAGGAATGAGAGATAGAGAAAAATAAGGGCAAAGCAGAACCACGAAACTCTGTCCGCGAAACTGTTTTGCCCCATATTGGAGCAGCTTATGCAATTAGTCCCCAACATACAACTGCATTAAATGTTTCTGAACTAGGGATTCTCCAAATTTGAGAACTCCGATGAACTGAACTACGTTGAAAATAGAGCATGAAATGAACAAAGAAGAATGTATATTGATATGCTGGAAAATGCTTTTTGATTTCAATACTTTTGAAAATGCAGGAACACTAAAAATATGACTTTCATGGCATGTTTTAATGGATCACTTAAAACCCGTAGAAATGACACTCATGACCTTTCATTCAAATGCTATGGAAACCTCAACTCTTGAGCTCGACGGTTCAGTCATATCATCCAAGTGTTGCATTCTAGAAGAGTTAATTTGGTAGGCTTAAAAATTCATTGGCTTAATTCACTGGTCTTTCATTTCGTTGGCCTAGCCGCAAAACAATTATAATTTGGGAAAATGACCCAAAGGCATATCCCTAAAAGCTTTTGACCCAAATAATATTTTGTTTAAATTTGTTACCCAAAACACAATTTTCTTGGTAGTTAAGACACATCATTAAAATAATATTATTTTATATGTTACATTTATACCCCTAATTCAAATTTGAAAAATAATGCGACATTCTACACAAGTGTTTTTTTTTTTTTGTTTTTCTACAGTCAACAGTCGTTGACCACTGTCAGCCGACAAAGGCTGACTGTTGAAAAGAATTACCGATAGTTATTCCAAAGTACCATATGATAACATCATACCAAAGGGTATTTTGACCATCGTCGGGACTTCCAATTACCATCGGCCGACTTATTGGCAGAATTACCCACGGGTACTGACAGGTATTCCAAATAATGGACTCGTATTTTGATTTACCAATGGGTAACCCAAGATATTGATTAGTAAATAATCAGAAAAAAAATTGTTGTCTCCTCAAAAAATTACAAAAACTCACAGAGGTGAGTATCCTCCAAAAGCATACATAACATAAAAACAAATAGAGCTCCAAAAAAATACAACATAACCATCATTGGTAAATCTGGAAATTCTCAAAAGATGAACAAGGAAAAATAAATCTAAATTAGATTCCAAAATTGCAGAGAACAAAGAGAGGAAAAAAAGCAACAAAAAAAATATGAGGAAGTTTTCCGTTTTGGCTATAAAGCACATTTCTCTAACAAACTAAGTTGTTGTCGGCCGGGAAAATGGAGATTTGGTCCTGAAGGATGAAGGGGTCGTGCTTGATGACATGGTGGAAGACGAGGAGGCATCTGGGGGCGATGATGCAGTTTCTGGTGCGGCAAAGACGGTACGATAGAGATGATGTGTCCGGCGGCGGCACGTGAAGTTTTGGCAGAAAAATAAAAGAGAAAAGAAAGAGAGAAAATAAAAGAAAAAAAAATCTAATCTTATCATTTATTTGATGTAGATGCACTCAGTCTTTTACAAAATAAAAGAAAGAAAAAAAAGGAATGAGAGATAGAGAGAGGTACAGAAAAAAAGTGAGATAATGTTTAGGGCTTGTGGGTAATGGGCTTATATATAGTAAGAGTATATTGGGGTGGTTCCGCTCAAAAATGTGTTTTGAGGTGTAAAATTATAGTTTTTATTTTTTGGGTAAAAATACCTACTTTGTCATTATCTTTTGTAGTTTCAGCCCAAGTTCCAAGGCCCCAAGCCTCAAGGTCCAAGTCCCAAAGTCCAACCCAAAGTCTAATTACCAAGGATCAAGGATTAAGGCATACAACCCACGCTCAATAAGCTAGCTGATCCACTGATGCAGACTACTAGCTTATTTAAACCATCCATACACCTTGTCGCTAATAAGCTAGTCAAGAAGGCATTATTTTCTCAATATGAGATGCCTTTTCATATCCCATTGTAACTCTTCAAATTTCCATTAAATCAATTTACATGGCCAACTTTAATTATTTATCTCTCACTTAACAAAAATCCATTTTAGAAAAAATAAAATGCTACTTTTATCTCCTCAAAATACAAATTCGTAGTTTATAATTCGATTCCAACGTGTTAAATAATTTTCCACCATTAAATTGGTTTAAAATAGAGATAAAACTTATCTTTTAACAAAATTCCATTAATCCCTATATGATTAGCAATAAATGCATGCATGAATGCAAACTCGCCTACCTAGTTAGGAACAAGTATTATTAAGATTTTGACGATACCAAAATGTGTGTTAGGATTTTAGATACCCCATGATATGTAACTTCAGTGTTTCATAAAAACAAGGGTATTTATTCGAAGTTGCAAAAACAAAAAGACTAGTGTTTGGCAGTAGACCAGACAAGTATTGTATTCTGAAGCAACTGGACCAGAAGAGCTTAAGAATTAGATCTGAATACTTATGGAGGAGACCAGAAGACAATAAGAGCTTTCTCTTAGACCAGAAGCAAAGATGGAATCCAGAAGATCAGACACAAAATACTAAAAAAGTCAACAATCATAGATAACGTCCTACATCAACAGACAAACTGAAAAGTAAAATCTTAAAATCTGCACAAAATAAGACAAATATTGGAAAAGAGACATGAGTTTGGGTGAAATTAGAAAGTTGGACAACTTGTCCCAACTTTCTATCAACCTCCAATAACTATAATATTCACTATAAGAATACAGCGAAATAGCGACGAAAATTTCCATTGCTGAAAGGCATAAGTCCATCATTAAATGGAAAATGCGACGGATTGGCGTCTAAAAAATCCATCTCTATTTACCCTGTCGCTAAAATGTAGTGAAAATTCAGTAGTCGATGCTAAATTTGGCAACAGAACATTCCGCCCCAAACATATAAAGATCTGTTGTATATTTGTGTCGACCAAAATCAAATTTGACGATTAGTTAGCGACGACTTTGTGATGGAAAGGTCTACAGTTAATTAGCAATTACCGTGTCAATTGCAAAATTTCGTAGTCCAATTTATAATTTTCCGACTAAATAGTGACAATATTTCCGTCGCTATTTAGCGACGAAACTAGGTCTGTCACTCGGTTGGTTCGAATCGGTTCTGGGTGGTACCAACTTTCAAACCAAAATTTTCGGTTTTATAATTCTTTTACCAATTATCAAACCAAAGATTTCGGTAATTATTTATTTTTACCAAATTCAATATATCGGTTTTTTGAATTACCAACTTTATAATAAATATATTACAACAAAATATGTTGTTTATGGATACCTTACAAAATAGATCATACTCTACGATCTCTACTTCTGTTCTTGAAATAAAAAGTATCAAACTTTCTCCTGCTATGAGCATGCTAGATTAACAAATTTAATGCTATTAATAATGTTATAAACTCCCCAACAAAGTCGTTATTTACATACATAATTTTAAATTAATGTTCATTTCTATTATTACAAAGAATACATTTATTCAATAATTATTTTATATCTAATGAATGAATACCGCGAGAGAATATTTGTTTGTTTAGGAAATATTTATAAGTACTTGTTAATGTTATTTATTTATACCATTGATTATAGAGAAATATATATAAGTTATGAGAACGAAAAGAGAAGAATGTAAATTTCAAAATGAAAAGAATAATAATATATATAGTTACATAATTGAATATATACTTACAAGTATTGAATACTCAGGGTATATACATAAACAATTGTTATTTCGTTAATTTGGGTATTTATCAATACCACACCAACTTTTTTGGTACTTTTTCGATTTTGGGAAATTAGATCTCGATCATTAAAATTCGGTTAATCACATCAAAAGTTTTCGATCGGTATTCGATCAGTTCGCTAATTACCAAACCAAGTGACACCCCTGGACGAAACGCATTCATTGGTATATTTGTGAAACTGATGTAATATCCGAATTTATTACAGTGTATTTCATCTGTATTCAAACCATGTATTTTTCGGATTGGTGATTTTGATTATTGGAGTATGATATTTCGCGCATTGATATCATTGTACATAAGTATAGAAACATGCAAAATTGCTCAAGCAACCTCGTGATAGCGCACGCTAAGAATGTATCTTAACGCGCGCTATCGGGCCATTATTAGCGCACGCTATGAAGATAGGAGTTGCGTGCGCTAAGAACTCAATTATTGAGCGGGACGGCTAAACGTGCGCCAGCCGGGACATGGGCCCGGATAAGATTCCCGCGGACGCACCCGGACAATTCTGAAGTCAACCATTATTAGCGCACGCTAAGGAATGCTTAGTAGCGTGCGCTAACTTGTCAATAATGCAGAATATTATAAATGGGACAACAACCGTTTTGGCTTTCATTTCTTTCGCCTTTTCCTCATCCTTGAGAGTTCAGAGAGCTGTAGTAATACTTCTATACACTTAGAACACATATTGTTGGTGTTTACATATTGGTTATCACTTGGGAATGTTCATGGAAGTGGAATAGCACCTTGGAGTGGCATACAACCAACCGGAGTTGGATTCTACCATACGGTTCAGTGATTTTCATCGTATTAAGGTATGTCCAATCTATCTCAAGACTTAGAGTTGGATTCTAACGATTGGATGATCATGTTAACAAGATATGGATTTTCATAGATGAATTATCCAAGTATATCATGTTTGGAATACTAAGATGATTAAACCTTGAGTACCTTGATTATGATCATCTTGATTCGAGTCGTATTACACTGAATATGTGAAGAGAAGCTTTTATCATTGGTAATTCGAATCTAGTAGATGATTTCATAATAATCATGGACTTGACTTTAACAATCATTATTGTTGGATAAATCTAAAGGTTTGATCATGGAAGGATTTATCTAGTATAGATAGAATGTTTAACAACTTCAGCATGATAATATGGATTGATATAGAGGTGTTGATATCAACCGCTAAACTTTTCGGATCGTCATATGAAGAATTGTAGTCGGAATGGAATATGGTTTTATATTGGTATGCATATCCTTGAATCCGAAGTTGTCTTTATCCGTAAATCATTCATAAGGATATAAACATGGTATTCATGGAAGTAACATGAATTATCACGCAAGATTTCATTGTTTCAATCATGGCAAGAATGATTCTTTCGCCGCAAAGAACCGCCATGCGTAGATAGCGCACGCTATGCTATGGAGTTTAACGTGCGCTATCGAGCACGAGTTAGCGTGCGCTACGTTTGGTACATAACGACGCTAGACCATCGACGAAGTCACTTGGATGGTCGGTGAAGTCTTGACCATGCATAGTTAGCGACGCTAGTCTTTGTTGTTTGCGTGCGCTATCGGGCAGACTTAACGCACGCTACCTGAGTACTTAGCGTGCGCTAAGCGATTCAGCGGTGCATTTTATGAACTTTTGGCCGTGAATCGAATTTTTAAACATTAATGCGATGTGAGATAAATCCTATGTCATTTCTTTTGTTAAGGTTTGGTCTCGTTACGTGATTGATTGAGGAGGACGATCTTCGAGTGTTCATTTTCGTGGAAGTGTTGTTATTGTCTTCAAATCGAGGCAAGTACCTTAATTGTTTTATGTATTGTTGTTATACATATTGTCGTGCATGTATGTCGTTATTGTATGTCCACCTCGTGTTGGTCCGACGGGATCATCGGGGGATCTATGCTAGCGTCATGTTGGATCATCGGACGGGTTTTTCCACCACGGGTTGGTCTGACGGGATCATCGTGGGTTCTAGGCAGTGAACGCTGGATCGATGGAATTACCATGTGTATGTATTGATATCATGTTGTGATTATCAGTTGTTTATGTTATGTTTGAGTTTATCGTAGGACAAGACTCGTTGGTACTTTGTCGTTTACGTTATTATTCTTCGTGAGATATGAATAATATGTTGTGGTACTTGTACTAGCATTGTTGTGCTAACCCCTTCGGGGGTGAACATTTTGTTTGTGTTCAGGATCCAGGAGAGCGGGGAAACAACCACTGGAACTGTATGACGACGAGGGTGCAGAGTGATGTCCTGACCGGGTTTATTTATCTGTTGTTTATTCATTATTTCAATAAGTACTCGAGTACGAAGTCTTTTGTGATGGATTTGAATTTGGGGATGTATTATTGAGTTATGTTGAACAATTGTATTATTTCTGTATTTGGTCAGAACTATTGTATTGTAATTTCGTTATTTCCGTTCGTTAGTACCTTTTTATGCCTGTTCAATTCTTCAGCCTTGTAAATCCTTATGTAAAGGATTTACGGCGCTGTAATATTCCCGAATATATCGGGGGTGTTACAGAATATGGTATCAGAGCTAAGATTATGGATATCTTGGCCGTTGGGTTAAAATAGGGGTCATTTATGTCTTTTGAGGTAACCGGTCGTAAATGACATCACTGCACTGCCTACGTCTACATGCGAACAGTGGTTGTAAGTTCCTAAACTCTATCTTGTTCTTTACATGTTGTGTCTCTTTATACTCGAATATTAGAACGATGTTGTTTCCTGTATATTGAGTATTTATGCTTACAGTATGTTGAGAGGCGGACGTAGACGTGGTCGTGGTCGTGGACGCGGACGGAGAAATGCCGAAAGGGAAGCGTCGCCTTCTAACCAGGCCAGTCATAGCTCAGGCGAGCCGCAACAATCTATTAATAATGAACCAGATCCTGCTGTACCAGAGATCCTTCGTCAAGTTGTGAACCAGATGACTCAGTTCGCTCAGGTCGTGGACCGAATGCAAGTGGCGGTGGGACTACAGCAGGGAGAGAGACAGCAAGGGATCCCAGACATGGGAAATCGAGGTGATCGGTGGCTGCAAGAGGTGGAGAAGATGCAACCACCCAAATTCGATGGTATTTCTGAGACTCCCACCTGGGATCATTGGTTGAAAGAACTGGAGAAAATCTTTGCCGGAATTAAGCGCCTGCAATAGGAGAGCCTCTATCGCTCAATATTTTACGATAGGGGAAGCGTCCGAATGGTGGGAAGCCATCCTGCGTGTTTACCATGATGCCGATTGGACAGAGTTTAGATTGATGATGGAAGCTCAGTATTGCCCTCGTCCTGTGAGGGAAGCCAAAGTTCGGGAGTTTTTCTCCGCCCAGCCTTCTGATGTGCCAGTATCCCAGGCGATTAAGACATTTAACCAACAACTGGCATTTGTTCGACATCTGGTCAGAACTGATGCAGAAATGATGATCCATTTCGATATGAGGATGAAACCAGAAATCCAGAGGTACATGTCTGGATTTGAATGTACCACACTCCGTCAATACCAGGATAAGGCGTTGGCGTATGAGATTAAGGAAGCAGCCATGGACAAAATTTCAGAATCCAAGAAGCAGAAAGTCTCTGGTACTTTTACAGAGCACAAGAACAGCGGGGCCCGTAAGGCCCAGTCATCCTTTCACTCTTTCAAGAAACCTCCGCACCCAGCTAGGAGCGGAAAGAACTTCGGAACGACATCGACTATTACTGATGTTACCAGGAAGTGCTTTAACTGCGCCCAAACGGGGCACTATCGACGGAATTGCCCCCTTCCTGCCGTGACTTGTTTTGATTGTGGACGAGAGGGACATCGGGCGGTGTTTTGTGAAGAGGCTGCAAAGTCTTTTAGAGCCCGTACACCACAGCCAGTCCAGAAGGAGGCCAGTATTCCACAGACGCAGCAAAGTGTTCAGATGCCTCAAAATTTTGGCCGTGGACGAGGCAGAGGACAATGGGACCGAAAGGGGACATCGAGTGCCGGATCTGCTCCCCCACGTCTGTACGAGATGAGGAGGACATACGATCAAGATGCTGCTGTCGCATCAGGTACTGTCCAGATCCTTTCCCAGCCAGTTAGCGTTTTATTCGATACAGGAGCTACACATTCTTTCATATCTTTGTCTTGTGTAAATCGTTTGAATATTTCCGGTTTTCATGCTTGTGAACCTTATGTTGTTGGTTTACCGAGTGGAGAGAGGATTGTCGGAAATTTAGAAACTAGAAATTTCCCTGTATCATTTGGAGGCAGAGAGTGGCTCTCAAATCTGATCGTGATAGAAATGCAAGGAGATGACCTGATACTCGGAGACGATTGGCTTAATCGATATGGAGCAATTGTAAACTACCGAAGGAGGAATATCTCGCTGATCGCTGACGATGGTTCCGAAATTCTGTTTGAGGGATGGAAACCGGGAAGCTCAGGAAAATTGATCAAGGCGATGAAAGCTGTCAAATTGTTGAAACAGGGCTGTACCGGGTACTGGTGTTACGCAATGAAGAAAGAAGACGAAATTGTGGAACTTTCATCCATTCCTGTTGTGAACGAATTTCCAGATGTGTTTCCTGACGAGTTACCTGGACTACCTCCACGAAGGGATGTGGAATTTACCATTGAGCTGGAACCTGGAGCTACACCGATTTCCAAGGCGCCGTATCGTATGGCACCTACCGAGATGTACGAACTGAAGAAGCAGCTAGAAGAGTTACTGGACAAGGGCTATATTCAGCCAAGCGTTTCGCCCTGGGGAGCGCCAGTTCTTTTTGTCCGAAAGAAGGATGGGTCGCTCCGACTGTGTATTGACTACCGAGAGCTGAACAAGATGACGATTAAGAACAAATATCCGTTACCACGGATTGATGATCTGTTCGACCAGCTGCAAGGGGCAACAGTATTTTCTAAGATCGATCTGAGATCAGGATATCATCAACTGAGGATTAAGGAATCTGATGTTCCGAAATCAGCGTTCAGAACTCGCTACGGGCATTATGAATTTGTAGTGATGCCGTTTGGTCTCACTAACGCACCTGCTGTATTTATGCAATTGATGAACCGTGTGTTCATTGAATTTTTGGATAAATTTGTGGTCGTGTTTATTGATGACATTCTGGTATATTCTAAGAGTCCGGAAGAACATGCGCAGCATTTGCGGATTGTATTGGAACTTTTGAGAAACGAACAATTGTACGCCAAACTTTCTAAGTGTGAATTCTGGCTAAAGGAAGTAATGTTCCTCGGCCATGTGGTGTCAGCTGAAGGAGTCCGAGTAGATCCTCAGAAGATCGAAGCAATTATGGATTGGGAGCCTCCAAAGAACGTGAAAGAAGTCCGAAGCTTCTTAGGACTTGCTGGATATTATCGTCGATTCGTGGAAGGGTTTTCTAAAATTTCCGCCCACTTACTCGACTTGCAGAAAACTCAAAAGTTTGAGTGGAGCAGTCGTGTCGATTAGTTTTGATGAGTTAAAGAAGAGATTGACGACAAGACCGATTCTATCACTTCCGAGGAACCGGAGGATTCATAGTTTCTGATGATGCTTCAAACCAAGGACTTGGGTGCGTGTTGATGCGAGAATGATAAGGTGATCGCTTATGCGTCACGGCAGTGAAACCTTATGAAGTGAATTACCCGACACATGATTTGGAGCTAGCGGCAGTAGTTTTTGCTTTGAAGATCCGGAGGCATTATACATGCGGGACTCACATCGAGATCTTCTGAGATCATAAGAGTCTCAAGTACATATTGATCGAAAAGAGTTGAACATGCGGCAAAGAAGATGGTTAGAACCGATTAAGGACTATGACTTGGAGATTTTATATCATCCAGACAAAGCGAATGTAGTGGCCGATGCACTTAGCCGCAAGCTGTCTCTATTCGAGATCTTGGAGATGCGACATCCCAACTTAGCCTTCAACGAGAGATGATTCGTGAAGGGATTGAAGTATGGTTGCAAAGAGTCCAAGGACAATCGTGCGTGATGGAGATAACTTCATCTTTAACCGAAGAAATCAAATCTAGACAGACAGATGATCCTCCGATGATTCGGTTACATGATGAAGTGATCAAAGGAAAGGCCCCCGGATTCATAATTCATGACGATGGAGTTTTGAGATTTCGTAACCGACTCTGCGTCCCGATGTTGATGTTCAAGCAGACGATTATGAAGGAAGCTCATAGTTCGCCCTATTCTATCCACCCGGGCACCAGTAAGATGTATAAGGACTTAAAGCGGAATTTACGGTGGGGCAACATGAAGAAAGACGTAGCGGACTATGTTTGAAATGCTTGACTTGTCGGAGGTTAAGATCGAGCATCAACGGCTCTTTGGAATGTTGAAGTTGCTCGATTCTGAATGGAAGTGGGAGGACATATCGATGGACTTTATCACTAATATGCCGAAAACCGTGACGGAATGAACATGATTTGGGTGATAGTTGATCGTTTAACCAAATCGGCTCATTTTCTAGGCATTAAGGATACGTGGGGACCAGAGAGGTTGGCACGAGTATTTATTTCGGAGATAGTTCGATTGCATGGTACGCCAAAGACCATTGTTTCTGATCGAGACGGACGTTTTGTGTCTCACTTTTGGAAAGCGATTCATAAGGCCTTGGGGACCGAATTGAACTTGATGACTTATCACCCGCATGGTGACGGACAATGCGAGAGGACTATCCAAACGGTGGAAGACATGCTAAGGGCACATGCCTTAGATTGGTCAAACGATTGGGAAGTTCATCTACCGTTGATTGAATTTACCTACAACAATAGTTGGCATGCTTCCATTAAGATGGCACCGTTTGAGGCATTATACGGAAGGAGATGCAGATCGCCCTTATCTTGGGACGATTCGCCGACTTGATCGAATGTAACCGAGTTGATCGAGCAGACTCGAGAAAAGATAGCCTTGATCCGTGAAAGGCATTGACCGCCCAGTCGCGAAATCCTACGCGGACGTCGCCGCCGCCCATTGGAGTTGATCGAGATCATGTACTTTTGAAGGTTTCTCCTACTCGGGGCATCTTTCGTTTCGGAAGGAAAGGAAAGCTGACTCCGAGATATATCGGACCATTTGAGATCCTCGAGAGAGTTGGGGAGTTGGCATACAGATTGGCATTGCCGCCGTCATTGTACCATGTTCATAACGTGTTCCACGTATCCCAGTTACGGAGGTATATACCAGACCCCAGTCATATCATTGATTTCGGCGAGATCGAAGTCGCACAGGATGGGACGTTTGAAGAAAGACCAGTCAAGATACTCGAGAGTCGAGTTGAGCAACTGAGAAACAAACCGATTGTTTTGGTCAAAGTTCAATGGTCACGTCACGGAATGGAAGAAGCCACCTGGGAAACGGAAACTGATATGAAGTCTAGATATCCCGAGTTATTTTCGTCTTGAGTTTCGGGACGAAACTCCTTTTTAGTAGGAGCTGATGTAATATCCGAATTTATTACAGTGTATTTCATCTGTATTCAAACCATGTATTTTTCAGATTGGTGATTTTGATTATTGGAGTATGATATTTCGCGCATTGATATCATTGTACATAAGTATAGAAACATGCAAAATTGCTCAAGCAACCTCGTGATAGTGCACGCTAAGAATGTATCTTAACGCGCGCTATCGGGCCATTATTAGCGCACGCTATGAAGATAGGAGTTGCGTGCGCTAAGAACTCAATTATTGAGCGGGACGGCTAGAACGTGCGCCAGCCGGGACATGGGCCCGGATAAGATTCCCGCGGATGCACCCGGACAATTCTGAAGTCAACCATTATTAGCGCACGCTAAGGAATGCTTAGTAGCGTGCGCTAACTTGTCAATAATGCAGAATATTATAAATGGGACAACAACCGTTTTGGCTTTCATTTCTTTCGCCCTTTCCTCATCCTTGAGAGTTCAAAGAGCTGTAGTAATACTTCTATACACTTAGAACACATCTTGTTGGTGTTTACATATTGGTTATCACTTGGGAATGTTCATGGAAGTGGAATAGCACCTTGGAGTGGCATACAACCAACCGGAGTTGGATTCTACCATACGGTTCAGTGATTTTCATCGTATTAAGGTATGTCCAATCTATCTCAAGACTTAGAGTTGGATTCTAACGATTGGATGATCATGTTAACAAGATATGGATTTTCATAGATGAATTATCCAAGTATATCATGTTTGGAATACTAAGATGATTAAACCTTGAGTACCTTGATTATGATCATCTTGATTCGAGTCGTATTACACTGAATATGTGAAGAGAAGCTTTTATCATTGGTAATTCGAATCTAGTAGATGATTTCATAATAATCATGGACTTGACTTTAACAATCATTATTGTTGGATAAATCTAAAGGTTTGATCATGGAAGGATTTATCTAGTATAGATAGAACGTTTAACAACTTCAGCATGATAATATGGATTGATATAGAGGTGTTGATATCAACCGTTAAACTTTTCGGATCGTCATATGAAGAATTGTAGTCGGAATGGAATATGGTTTTATATTGGTATGAATATCCTTGATTCCGAAGTTGTCTTTATCCGTAAATCATTCATAAGGATATAAACATAGTATTCATGGAAGTAACATGAATTATCACGCAAGATTTCATTGTTTCAATCATGGCAAGAAGTTCTTGCTCGTGAAAGCGCCATGCAGAGATAGCGCACGCTATGCTATGGAGTTTAACGTGCGCTATCGAGTACGAGTTAGCGTGCGCTACGTTTGGTACATAACGTACGCTAGACCATCAGACGAGTCAGTTGGCTGGTCAGTGAAGTACTGACCATGCATAGTTAGCGTACGCTAGTCTTTGTTGTTTGCGTGTGCTATCGGGCAGACTTAACGCACGCTACACAGAGTACTTAGCGTGCGCTAAGCGATTCAGCGGTGCATTTTATGAACTTTTGGCCGTGAATCGAATTGTTAAACATTAAATGCGATGTGAGATAAATCCTATGTCATTTCTTTTGTTAAGGTTTGGTCTCGTTACGTGATTGATTGAGGAGGACGATCTTCGAGTGTTCATTTTCGTGGAAGTGTTGTTATTGTCTTCAAATCGAGGCAAGTACCTTAATTGTTTTATGTATTGTTGTTATACATATTGTCGTGCATGTATGTCGTTATTGTATGTCCACCTCGTGTTGGTCCGACGGGATCATCGGGGGATCTATGCTAGCGTGCGCTGGATCATCGGATGGGTTTTTCCACCACGGGTTGGTCTGACGGGATCATCGTGGGTTCTAGGCAGTGAACGCTGGATCGATGGAATTACCATGTGTATGTATTGATATCATGTTGTGATTATCAGTTGTGTATTTTATGTTTGAGTTTCTCGTAGGAGAAGACTCGTTGGTACTTTGTCGTTTACGTTATTATTCTTCGTGAGATATGAATAATATGTTGTGGTACTTGTACTAGCATCGTTGTGCTAACCCCTTCGGGGGTGAATATTTTGTTTGTGTTCAGGATCCAGGAGAGCGGGGAAACAACCACTGGAACTGTATGACGACGAGGGTGCAGAGTGATGTCCTGACCGGGTTTATTTATCTGTTGTTTATTCGTTATTTCAATAAGTACTCGAGTACGAAGTCTTTTGTGATGGATTTGAATTTGGGGATGTATTATTGAGTTATGTTGAACAATTGTATTATTTCTGTATTTGGTCAGAACTGTTGTATTGTAATTTCGTTATTTCCGTTCGTTAGTACCTTTTTATGCCTGTTCAATTCTTCAGCCTTGTAAATCCTTATGTAAAGGATTTACGGCGCTGTAATATTCCCGAATATATCGGGGGTGTTACAACTGAGTCAACATATTTATGACGGATTCTCCATCGGTAATTTGTGATGGACATAAATTCCTCTGCTTAACTTTGTCCATTTTGCCTTTAGCAACGAGATATTTTTTCATCCCTATGTCAAAAATTATATTTTTTTTTGAATCTACTGAACCTATATAATACCTGTAAATAAATGTAACATGTACACAAATGATATAATATAAATAACTATACACCACCGAAATAACCATCAAAAAGTTCAATAATAATATACCAAATCAAATACAATCATACAAGCCATATACCAAATCTAATAAGATACACCGTACGAAACCTATAAAAACAATTTCTAGTTGTATGTCAACATGTCCAAACAACAAAACAATATCAAACATGATCTGATCCTGACAATGACTGCAGAAGTGAAGGAGTCGACATGCCATGTCTACGCAACGTCTTTGTCAGCTACGACATATGCTGCATCACCGATGCTAGCTGCTGTTGTATCTCGAGGCGAGTAGTTCACTACGTTTACAACTCTTCTTGAAGTTTGGCATTTGCCTCGGACACATTTTGTTGGTGATTTTAGTGCCACCAGGCATTTTGTGTAATTGGAACTAATATGTGAGATAAGAGGTTTTATAATTTGTATTCTAATATATGTTTGGGTATGTGCGGAGTGCACGCATGTATAAAATCGAATTATAATCCGGTACGACCAAATGTCGGGGGTCCGGGGGTAGAGCCCCCGATGACGGGGTCTAGGGGCAGCGCCCTTAGCGGGGTCCAAGGGGCAACACCCCTAGTGAAAATTCTAAATTTTAGAGGGGGACTATGGTAAAATTAACTAATTTCGTCAATTTTGGAAAACCATCCGTCAAGCCCTAATTTCGGATCACTAATTAAGTCCTGATGACGGCTTCGCTTAAGTAACCCCAATCTCGCCCTAATGTAACCTTAATTCGACATGTATAAATAAGGCTCTTCTCTTTCAGTCTTAGACACACCTTTCTCAGCTCTCTCTTTTTCTGACGAACTCAGAATTTCTCTAGCAATTTGGCTTACGTTTCAATGCCTAGATTCTTAAGTGTCCCTTTAGATTATCCTAGGTTGAATTTCTTGTAACCCGGGCATAGGGTAGAAATATCAATTCGAAAAGTGATTACACGATCCTTTGGGAATCAGGATCTCCATCATAAACCCTAATACCCCAACAATCGAACTGATATTTTTTGTCTTCTGGAGATGGCTGAATCAATCCGCGATATGATTACAAACTTCAGCAAACTGAACAAGTTCGAAGGCAACGTTTTTAGGCGCTGGCAGAAGAAGATGCACTTCATGCTGGCTACTCTGAAGGCGGCGTATGTGCTGAGTATTCCCAGACCACAAGTGGTTGAGAACGAGACATTGGAGGATACCAGGAAGAGGAGCAAGTGGGACAACGATGACTACATCTGCAGAGGTCACATAGTGAACGGTATATCTGATTCTTTATTCGATATCCATGGTGATGCTAAAAGTGCGAAGGAATTGTGGGACACCATTGAATCAAAATACATCGTTGATGATGCTTCGAGTAAGAAGTTTCCGATTAGCGATTTTAATTCTTATAAGATGGTTGATTCAAGGTCTATAATAGAACAATACAATGAACTCCTTCGTATTTTGGCTCAATTCAAAATGCACAACATGAACATGGACGAATCCATTGCTGTGTCAAGTGTGATTGACAAACTTCCACCATCCTGGAAAGATTTCAAACATAACCTAAAACATCAAAAGGAGGAACTGTCTTTGGTTCAACTTGCTAGTCATCTTCGCATTGAAAAATCTCTTCGTGCAAAGGATAATGACAAATCTGATAAAACCAAAGGAAAAGTTGAACCTGGACAGCCCTCTGTTCATATGGTTGAAAGAAAACCAAGGAATCCGAATAACAAAGTACATGGCAAACATAAGCACAAATATATCCCAAATAACTCCAACAAAAAGAATTTGGTACTGACTTGTTGGAGGTGCAACAAGGTGGGATATTGCAAGCGTGATTGTTGTGTGAATCTATGCAACAATGGTAATGGAAAAAGTGGAGCCAATGTAAGTGGACATGGGTCTAAGGACCAAGTTAAAGGAGGTTAGTACTTGACCAACCTTGATAATTTTAAACAGAATTATGTTTATTATGTTTCACTTATTCCAGAATCATTATATGTACATGATGACGATGTTTCTTGGTGGATCGACTCCGGGGCAACGAACCATGTATGCAAGGATAAATGGTGATTTGAAAAATTAACACCCCTTGAAGATGGATCGGTGCTGAAAATGGGAGACGATTCTTTTATACCTATTTGTGGTGTCGGTGTCGTTTGTCTTGAATTTACTTCTGGAAAAACTATTAGACTTTTTGATGTTTTGTTTGTTCCTAAGATTCGAAAGAATCTAGTTAGTGGTAGTAGTTTGAATTCTGATGATTTTAGACAAGTTTTTGAATCGGATAGGTTCATCCTATATCGAGGTGGAATGTTTATTGGCTTTGGATATTTGAATAATATAATGTTTCGTCTGAATGTTATTGATAAGTCTATAACTGTTCAAAATTCTGCATTTGTGTCTTCTACTTCTAAGATTGATGACTCTATGCTTTGTCATGCTAGATTGGGTCATGTCAATTTTAGAAGGATGCATGAGATGTCAAAAGATGGATTGCTTCCAGCCTTTGAAATGAATCCAGAAAAATATAAAACATGCATGCTTACAAAAGTGATAAAATAGCCTTTTCCGAGTGTCACTAGGAATTCGGCTATTTTGGAACTTGCACACAGTGACCTGTGTGATTTTTACTCTACTCCTTCCTTGGGTAATAAAAAGTATGTTGTCACGTTTATTGATGAATGTAGTTAGTTTTGCTATGTGTATTTGTTGCATTCTAAGGATGAAGCCTTAGATAAATTCAAAATATACAAAACCGAGGTGGAATTGCAATTAGGCAATCCAGTTAAATATCTTAGAACTGATAAGGGAGGTGAATATATGGATCCCATATACTTCCAATCAGTGGGTATCATTCATGAAACCACAGCACCCTACTCGCCCCAACAGAATGGAATCGCCAAACGCAAAAATCGAGTTTTAAAAGAAATGATAAACTCGATGCTTTCTTACTCGGGATTGAGTGAGGGATTCTGGGTAGAGGCCATGTTAACGGCCTGCTATTTGCTGAATAGGGTTCCAAATAAAAAGAACAAAACAGTCCCATATGAACTTTGGTTCAAGAAAAAGCCGAATTTAAGTTACTTTCGGGTTTAGGGATGTCAGACAGTTGTAAAACTTACCGAACCCAAAAGGAAAACTTTGTGTGAATGTGGAATAGATTGCATATTCATTGGATATGCTGAACATTCCAAGGAATATAGGTTCTATGTAATAGAACCTAATGATTCGGTATCAATTAACACCATTATCGAGTCACGGGATGCGATTTTTGATGAGATGAATTTTTCATCGATTCAAAGGCCTAAGGATCTGACTTTTGGCACTAATGAAGTGCAAAATCCAGAAAATTCAAATGGTATTGCCGTACCAGAAACACAATAACCTCGGAAAAGCAAAAGAGGCCGAATTGCGAAAAATTTTGGTTCCGACTTCCAACTCTTTTTGCTAGAAGGGACAAGGGACGAAATTGGTTTTCAGTACTTTTATTGTTACAGCATTGAGGATGATCCTAAGACTTTTCAAGAGGCCATGGAGTCTCGATCTGTTATCTTTTGGAAGGAAGCTATTGATGACGAAATGTCGTCAATTCTTGAAAATGCCACTTAGGTGTTGTGTGATTTGCCTCTGGGTTCTAAACCACTTGGTTGCAAATGGATTTTCAAAAGGAAAATGACTGTTAATGATACTATTGACAAGTTCAAAGCCCGGTTGGTCATTCAAGGTTTTAGACAAAAACCCGGTGTTGACTATTTTGATACGTATGCTCCGGTTGCGCATATTTCTACTATTAGATTGTTAATTGCCTTGGCAAGTATTCACAATCTGGTTGTCCATCAAATGGATGTTAAAACAGACTTCTTGAATGGTGAACTTGATAAAGAAGTTTACATGAAACAACCAGAAGGTTTCGTTATGCCCGGTAAAGAGCATATGGTATGTAAACTTGTGAAATCATTGTATGGGCTGAAACAAGCACCCAAACAATGGCATCAAAAGTTTGATTAGGTTATTTTGTCCTCTGGTTTTAAGTCAAACCAATGTGACAAATGTGTTTATAGTATATTTGATGAAACTACTAGTGCTGGAGTGATCATTTGCTTATATGTAGATGACATGCTGATTTTCTATACTGACCAAAATCAAGTAGATGAAACTAAGAAATTGTTGTCATCTAAATTTTCCATGAAAGACTTGGGAGAGGCTGATGTAATTCTTGGATTAAGAATTAAGCGGGTGAACAAAGGTTTAATAATGACTCAAAGTCATTATATTGAGAAAATTCTCAATCGGTTTAATTTTAGTGATTGTTCTCCCGTCATCACTCCTATGGACTCCAGTGTGAAATAATGCCAAACACCGGCATTCCCGTTTCACAATTGGAATACTCTGATGGCATTGGTAACTTGGTGTATGCCATGACAAGTACCAGGCCTGATATTACTTTTGCTGTGGGAAAATTGAGTAGGTACACTAGTAATCCTGGTGCTCAACATTGACAAGCGTTGAATCGAGTGTTTAAGTATCTCAAGGGAAACATGGATTATGGCTTGAGTTACTTGGGATATCCTTAGGTTTTGGAAGGACATTCGGATGCAAGTTGGATAAACAACATGGATGACCATTCCTCGACTTCTGGTTGGGTATTCTTGCTTGGGGGAGGTGCCATTTCATGGGCTTCCAAGAAGCAAACTTGCATTACACACTCGACAATGGAATCTGAGTTTGTTGCGTTAGCTGCAGGGGTAAAGAAGCAGAGTGGCTAAGAAATTTAGTCTATGAGATTCCTTTGTGGCCTAAGCCGATAGAACCGATTTCTATCCGTTGTGATAATGAAGCAGCCTTGGCTAAGGCATATAGCCAAGTATATAATGGCAAGTCTAGACACTTAGGTGTTAGACACAGTATGATTAGAGATCTAATCATGAATGGTGTGATTTCGGTTGAGTTTGTGAAATCGCAACAAAATTTGGCAGATCATTTGACTAAGGGTCTGTCAAGAGACTTAGTGCACAAGTCTGTAATTGGGTTGAGATTAAAGTCCATCTAATTCTGTAATGGTGAGACACCCAATTCCCTTCTAATATGACATTAGGAGTTGAATTCAATGAGGAAAACTCACACTTATAGATTGGAACACACAAAGTATTCATCCCAGGTATGTGTTCGGTTCTGCAGTTGACTAGGTTGAAGTTTAACTTCTTAATAATTCCTTTGATAAAATGTATGTGCAGATACATGAAGTAAAAAAATTACCTACGTGATTGTGAAGTGTAGCCGCATTTCAAGAGGTTGGGGACTTGGTCTTGATACAGTCATGAGAGGATTAGGACACACAGCTTAATAATAGTGTCAAATTGTATTTTGTTAGAGAAATTCAATAAACTAATATGTCTTTTATCTCCACGTATTCAAATGGGTTGAAGGGTTCAATTCTTAGAACACCCTAATTCTCGAGTATTTGAGTATGATACTAAGATGGAAATTAAATCGTTTCGATATTTTCATTTATGTACTGGTTCGGTTTGATTCGATTAATGTTATGTTGGTTCATGAGTTACACTAAAATGGGGGAGGATTGTTGGTGATTTTAGTATCACCAGGCATTTTGTGTAATTGGAACTAATATGTGAGCTAAGGGGTTTTATAATTTGAACTCTAATCTATGTTCGGGTATGTGCGGAGTGCACACATGTATAAGATCGAATTACAAGACGGTATGACCAAAATGTCGAGGTCTGGGGGCAGAGCCTCCGGTGATGTGGTCTAGGGGCAGCGCCCCTACCGGGTCCAAGGGGCAGCACCCCTAGTGAAAATTACGAATTTTAGAGGGAGACTATGGTAAAATTGACTAATTTCGTCAATTTTAGAAAACCATCCGTCAAGCCCTAATTTCGGATCACTAATTAAGTCCTGATGACGGCACCACTTAAGTAACCCTAATCTCGCCTTAATGCAACCCTAATTTGACATGTATAAATAAGGCTCTTCTCTTTGAGTCTTAGACACACATTTCTCAGCTCTCTCTTTTTCTGACGAACTCAGAATTTCTCTAGAAATTTGCTATATGTTTCTGTGCCTAGATTCGTAAGTGTCCCTTTGGATTATCCTAGGCTGAATTTCTTGTAACCCGGGCATAGTGTAGAAATATCAGTTCGGAAAGTGATTACACGATCCTTTGGGAATCCGAATCTCCATCATAAACCCTAATACCCCAACACATTTCGGATCTGCTACTCCATAACCGTAATTCCCTATGTGGAGTTGCTAGAAGCACCAAAACTGCTACCCGTGCTGACGTATGAGGACTCGGCACTACCAAGACTATACACACGTTGCTTCTTCAGTAGCCCGTTAAACCTCAAAAAAAATCTTTGTCATGTCCACTTTTTCCCGAGTTGCCTTTAACTCGGCTTTCAGAGCCTTCGCCCCGTCCTACAACAACAACGGGATAAAATAGTAAAATAATGTTAAACAAAGGAATTTGATTTCCATAGCATGATAAACTTCAAAAATCACTAATCTCATTTCAAAAATGTCTCAGCAGTTTTTAGAAATTTAAAATTAGCCTTAGGGGTTATATTGTAATTTTTTAGAACTTTAGGGTCGGTTTCAGATTTTCAGAAAACACATATATTCACTCGGTGCATACACGCAAACTATTACACACACACACATACAAACTGTTACAAACATACACACTGTTATACACACGTACATAGGGCCGTCCCAAACAATTGAGAGGCCCTGTTCAAATCTTGTATATGGACCCCTTAATTTTATCAAATTGGTCACTTCAGTTTTACAAACTTTATCTTGTCAAAATTATTAATGAATATACCCAATAATCAAAGATAAGAAGAATAAATATAAATTTAAAAAATATTGTAGTTACAAAAAATAAAATTTCTAAAAAAAAACTATTTTAATTCGTTAATAAATTTGGTGTAGCATACTAAATCACACTATTCTTAAAAAATAAATGTAAATTTAATTAATTTGGTTTTAAAATATTGAACTTATTTTATGAAATTTTCAAATATTTATTTAATTTTATTTGCTAAAAACAATATTTGAATACATTTCAAAAGTAATATAATATAAATATAATATAATATATTTAATATATTTAATATATTAAATATAATATATAATATAATATATTTGAATATATTTAAGGCTGTAGGCCCGGATCAGATCCCTATTGAGGTGTGGCTTTGTCTGGGGGAAGTCGGAGTTCAGTGGCTAGCAGAGCTGTTCAACATCCTCCTCAAAGGCTCTAAGATGCCGACAGAGTGGAGTCATAATATTGTCGTGCCTTTTTTCAAGAACAAAGGCGATGCTCAGAGTTGTAGTAACTATAGGGGTATTAAACTCCCCAGTCATACTATGAAACTTTGGGAAAGAGTGGTGGAATGCAGGGTTAGAAGAGAAGTGGAGATCTCAGAGAACCAATTTGGCTTCATGACGGGGAGGTCCACGACTGAGGCCATTCATCTCGTCAGACGCCTTATGGAGAAGTTTAGAGAGCGGCGCAAGGACCTCCATATGGTGTTCATAGATCTAGAGAAGGCTTATGATATCATTCCACGCGATGTTATTTGGAGGAGTCTAGTAGAGAGGAGGGTGTCGTTGCCGTTCGTTAGGGCGATCCAAGACATGTACTCCCAAGCTAGGACGTGCGTTAGGACCCCAGTTGGTGACACCCAGTATTTTCCGGTTGAGATAGGGCTACACCAGGGGTCGGCGCTAAGTCCTCTTCTCTTCGCTCTAATCCTTGACGTCATTTCGCGAGGGATTCAAGATGGCATCCCGTGGTGCATGCTTTTTGCTGACGACATTGTATTAGTGGCGGAGTCAAGGAGGGAGGTGAACTCGAAGTTGGAGCTTTGGAGGGCTAAGTTAGAATCCCAGGGTTTGCGTGTGAGCCGGTCTAAGACCGAGTATCTCTGGTGTAACTTTAGTGGTGAGGTCAACGAGGAAGATGTTGAGGTAATAATTGCGGATCAGATCATACCCCGTACGGATAAGTTCAAGTATTTGGGTTCGATCATTCAGAAGGAAGGTGAGTGTGAAGATGATGTCACGCATCGCATCAAGGCGGGGTGGCTAAGGTGGAGAGCAGCGACAGGGGTCCTGTGCGACAAGAAAGTCCCTCTAAAGTTGAAGGGTAAATTCTATAGAGCGGCAATCCGACCTGCAATGTTGTATGGCTCCGAATGTTGGGCGATGAAGAAGTCGCTTGAGAGAAAGTTGGAAATGGCTGAAATGAGAATGTTACGTTGGTCGTGTGGTCGCACAATGTTAGATAGAATTGCGAACAGGGTTTTCAGGAACGCGTTGGAAGTGG
Organism: Orobanche coerulescens; assembly: GCA_033398695.1. Taxonomy (NCBI): domain Eukaryota; kingdom Viridiplantae; phylum Streptophyta; class Magnoliopsida; order Lamiales; family Orobanchaceae; genus Orobanche; species Orobanche coerulescens. The sequence goes on from CM065809.1 coordinate 43,785,542, forward strand.
CGCCCATTTCAGCGAAAGTTAGGGAAGGGAGATTGAGATGGTTTGGCCACGTCCGCAGGAGGCAGGCATCTGCTCGGTGAGGAGGGTCGAGAGTTTAATGGTTGTCGGGGAGAGGAGGAGAGGCAGACCGAGGAGGACGTGGGAGGAGCAATTGAGATTAGATTTGAAGGCCTTAAAACTTTCTGAGACCATGACTGTTGATAGGTGCGCTTGGAGGCGCCAGATCAGAGTTGTGGATTCTTTTGTAGGGAGCGGTGCTGTAGTTGAGAGCCTCAGGGTTGGGTTGTCTCGGTTAGCTTTGACCTAGAGCATTGCATTTTTACTTTTATTGTATATTTTATCCTATTATCTTTGCGTGTGGTGTATTTTTTGGCAGGGAGCTGTGCGCAGAGCCAACCTCTCTTTTGTTAGAGCAGCGTTCATCGGGAGTGAAGTAGCCAAATTCCGCTTAGGTAAGTCCCATGTGGATCAAGCCATGGGCTTAGGTATGGTCTCCAGCTTTTTCGAATCATATGTTTTCCTTTGTATTTATCACATAAAATTCTGCTGTGCACTAAGCTGGGGGTCTTCACGGAAACAGCCTCCCTACCGTAATAAGTAGGGGCATGGTCTGTGTACATCTTACCCTCCCTAGACCCTGCTCTGAGCGGAATATACTGGGTATGTTTGGTTTGGTTTGGTTTTAATTTTTCTTAACATTATAAAAAGAAGAAAAAGGAACTCACAAAAATGAAAAAAACAACAGAAAAAATAAGGTCAAAAAAGGAAAAGAAGGGATGGTAAAACCAAAAAAGGAAAAGACAAGGTAAAAAAGGGAAAAAAGAGAGTGGGCCGTGGGAATCGAACTTGGGTTACTTATACTAAGTAAGCTCACACTCTCCTAATTTCCACTAGGGCAGGATAATATTTGCTATATTGAAAACACTGTTATATAACGTTTTACCTGTTTATTGGGGCCCTGAAATATTGACATTGGGCTTGGGCCCTGTGCAGTAGCACAGCTTGCACAGGCCCATGGACGGGCCTGCACGTACACAGTCATACAAACAAACACACCATTACATAAACTGTCACACACACACACACGCACATGCGCACACACAGTCACACACACGCACACATACGCATGCGCGCTCAATGTTACACATCACACACATAAAGGGCGTGCACACACACATGCACACATGCGGACACACACTCGCACACACAGACATACACACACGCGCTCACTGTTACACACCACACACATAAAGCACACAGTTACACACACAAAGCACACAGTTACACACGCTATTAGACATATGAACACTGTTACTTACAAATTATTACACACACTGTCACACACAAACACACACTTTCACACACAAACACACACTATCACACACAAACACACACTGCTACACACTTTCACACACATACTGACACATACCGAAAACACACAAACACACTGCCATATAACTCAAAATACTCAAACAGAGTTTCCAAGGCACCAATACATACTTAAACAAGAAAAAAAAAGAACATAGGTCCTCCCTAATAAACATCAACCACATCTCAACATTTGCACTTCACAGCAAAATCAAGAGTCGAGTAACATTATTAAAACTTACACATGAAAGAAGATCTTAAAAGAATATACTCACATTTGTATTTTAGAACACCCATCTATGAATATACCGTTCTTCGGCATCATCATGGCCAGGAAATTCTCATATGTGCCGGGCACCAAACCATTTTTCTTTTGCTGTGTTGAAACGTATAAAATATCAACATACGTAACTAAATTAAGAGACATGTATTAAATAAGGCAAATAATTAACACGTATTATACTAACAATTGCCTCCTTATGGGCAATAGAAGAGCGGGAGCCTCCAACATGGGGCCAGGGGATCAGTACATGATCGCCTTGGCTCACGCTCCGGGAGACAATCAGTGAGCAGTCAGGCTACGGCGATGGCCGCCATGCAGCGCAGCTCGATGAAATGAAGGCGCTCCTAGAAACTGGGGCAGGCGCCAGGAGATCGATCGCTGGACCGAGTGAACCACTCGCGATCCAGATCGAGCTCGCCCCAGTTCAACGGAAGATCACTCCCCCTCAAACACCTCTATATGAGGGTAGATCGGACCCTGAGACCCATTTGAGCAAATTTCGGATTTACATGACCGAATACAGAGCATCAGATGCGACGAAATGTCGAATGTTCCCATTGACGTTGGGCGGCCTCGCCCACAGGTGGTATATCTCACTACCACCTTGCTCGATCAATTGTTTTGAGAAGCTGGCGAATGACTTCACGTCGTATTTTGCCGCCAAAGTTGCTCGTCCAGAAGGCCCCCACCGCATGATGAAAATCAGGCAGGAGAAGGACGAGCCCGATGAAGATTACATCGACCGGATGGATGAAATAGTCCTCACCGGCGAGCCCATTAGCGGCGAGCTTGCTCTATACTCAGTCCTAGGGGGATTCTACGGCCACTCACCCATGTTCAGGCACCTTACAAAGGACATCCCCCCGACCTATGCAATCTTCCGCGTCAGGGCCGCTGATTTCCTGGCCAGGCAGATGATGCTCACCCTCCGCTTGGGCGAAGGATCTGCCGGAGAAGGGAAGATGCCATCCCATATCCAGAAAAAGGCGGTCGCCAAGCCCAGAAAGGCGGTCGCAAAGCCACCTGGTGAGTTGAAAGCCTTCGAGGATGTGGAGGTTCACCTCCTCCGCAACCTCAACTTATCTCTGGCCCACATCTTTAACGCCATCAAGGGGCGCGAGTGGCTTAACAAACCAAAGCCGATAAGGGAACACGGTCATCTAAACCGCAACAAATTTTGTTCCTACCACAAGAGTCTCGGACACAACACCAGCCAATTCCGCGACCTCCTCCGACAACTCTGGCGGCTGTTTGAGGAAGGCAAGTTGGATAACTTGGTTACCAAGCCAGAACCTCGAGCAGATAGGACCGGAGGGCGTGAACGCCGACAGAACGACGGAATCCCTCCCAATCCGGTCGTCAGGATCGAGCATAATGAGCCGGAGTATTCTGAGGAATCAATTCCTCCGATCAACCCTGGCGGCCGGATCAATATGCTTCATGCGGGAGGTGGAAACCTCGGGGGCCTTTCCCTGGTTTCCGCCATGTCGAACAGAAAGCGAAAGGCCGAACTGAGGGCATTTGTCGGGGTCCATGTTGTGGTACCCCTAGAGCCGACCATCTCCAAAGACGCGCTCATCACTTTCTCCAACAAGGATAGGGAGGGAGTGCAGTGCCCCAAAGAGGATGTATTGGTGATCTCTGCATGTATCCTTGGGAAAATGGTCGATCGCATGCTGGTTGACAATGGGAGCTTCTGCAATATCATATTCAAATCCGCTCTTGACCAGCTCGGCAACCTGACCAAGTTCATCAAGCCGTTTGACACCGTGCTTCAAGGGTTCGGCGACAACACAATCCAAGCCTACGGAAGGATCAAGCTCTCTGTCGAGCTAATATGCTTTTACGATCCCAAGGTTAGAATTACTAGAAACCTAAATTTTGTAATCATGGATAGGCCCAACATCTATAATGGGTTCCTAGGTCGTCCATTTCTAGAAACCTTCGAGGCGGTCGCCTCTTCTTTCTTTTACTGTATCAAATTCCCCACTGCCGATGGGACGGTCGGTACTGTAAAAGGAGATCAGCTAATGGCTAAGAAATGTTTGAATTACTCCTGTGTCGTAACTTCTATCAACACTTCCCACGCTATTTGTAACATTGAGACGATCGACAATCTACCGATGGAGATCGATGAGCCAAGCACATCGTACCAACACGACTCACAGGATGCCATCCCACGTCGATTAACGGACGCCATCGAGCCAAGGATCGGTTTCGAGCCAAGCCTCGACATCTATCCAAGGATCGAGTCCGGAAATCGTTCCAAACGAGAAGAGACCGTCCCCATTGAAGAGTTGGAAAGTGTAACGATAGACCCGGCTCGCTCGGAGCGGGAAGTACAGATCGGCACGAGCGTCGACCTCGAATTAAAGGAGGATCTGATCAACTTACTATGTAAGAACATCGGAGTCTTTGCCTGGTCGCATCAAGATATGGTCGGCATAAGTCCTGAACACGCTTTCCACTATCTAAAGATCGACCCGGCAAGGAAGCCTGTTCACCAGAAACGTAGGAAATTCGGTCCTGAGAAGTACGTAGCATTCGACATAGAAGTCAAAAAGCTGCTCGATAACAAACTAATTGGAGTAGCTACAGACGAACCACATTGGATCGCCAATGCGGTGCTCGTCAAAAAGCCGAACAGCTCCTGGAGGTTATGCATCGACTTCACCGACCTCAATGCGGCATGTCCAAAAGATCACTTTCCGATGCCTCATATTGATCACTTGGTCGATAGCACAGCAGGATGAAAAATGATGTCGTTCATGGATGCCTTCGTCGGGTACCATCAGATCCCCATGTCGGAGAAAGACATAAAACACACATCGTTCCACACGGAAAAAGACATACTTTTGGGTCCGAATGCCGTTCGGTCTGAAAAACGCAGGAGCAACCTACCAGAGATTAGTCAACGGGATGTTCGCCAATCAGATCGGAAAGACCATGGAGGTCTACATTGACGACATCCTAGTCAAGATCCTTAAAAAGGAAGACCACCTCAATGACCTTGCCGAGACTTTCGCCATCCTCAAGAGATTCAATATGAAATTAAACCCCAAGAAATGCAACTTCGGGGTGAGCTCCGGAAAATTCCTGGGGCACATCGTGAGTCATAGGGGGATCGAGGCGAACCCTACCAAGATCCAGGCGATCCTCGACATGCAGGAGACATGGAATGTCAAGCAGGTACAACGCCTCACGGGTTGCCTAGCTGCCCTCAACCGTTTTATCTCCCGACTCGGGGATAAAAGCAAGACGTTCTTTGCGACCATAAAGAACAAAAAGTTCGCATGGACGAAGGAGAGTCAAATAGCATTCGCTAAAATTAAGGAGTATCTATCTAACCCCCAGATCTTGGCAAAGCCGATCCTCGGCGAAAAGCTATTCCTTTACCTGGCGGCCTCGGAGGTCGCGCTAAGTACTGTTTTAGTGCGAGCAGAGGGGCAAGGCCACTTACTGATATACTTCGTTAGCCAAGCGCTCCATGACGCGGAAACGCAATACACACCTCTAGAGAAGATCGCCTACGCTCTAGTCATGAGTGTTCGCAAGCTAAGGGCCTACTTCTTCGAACATCAAGTGGAGGTTCTGACGACTCTCCCTTTGAGGCAAGTTCTACACCGACCAGACACCAACAGGCGACTCCTCAAGTGGTCACTAGAGATCGCCCAATGCGGTATCACGTACGCTCCTCGCACGGTGATCAAAGGCTAAGATCTGGCGGACTTCGTGGTGGAACTGACATTCCCTCCCAATCTGACCTAGATCGGCCATCCTGCTTGGAAGTTGTACGTGGACAGCTCGGCAACTAACTCACGAGCAGGGGCAGGGATTGTCCTCATCAGCCCCGATGGCCAAAGTTTCACAAATGCCGTATGTTTCGGGTTTTAGGAGACCAACAATTAGGCCAAATACGAAGCCTTGGTAGGTGGGCTCGATCTAGCCCTCGCCCTGGATGTTCGCCGTCTCCACATCTTCATGGACTCCCTCTTGGTCGTGAACCAAGTCAAGGGAGAATATGAGGCGCGCGGCGAACAGATGATCAAATACCAAGAACTGGTCGCCGAGATGTGCACGAAGTTTGAAGAAGTTCTGATCGAACAAGTCCCGAGAGAGCACAACTCCCAGGCCGATGCTCTATCCAAACTAGCATCATCAGATGGGGCAGCAGATTTCTCTAACATCCAAATCACAAAATCAGCAAAGCCGGCGATCGACAGAAACCTGGTTACCACAGTTTCCATTGCCGAGGAAAACTGGATGACTCCGTTCATTAAATACTTAAAGGACGAAACAGTCCCTAACGACCGTATCAAAGCTCGCCTACTTCAGCTCCGTGCGACCAGATACACCATATTGGACGACCGGCTTTACAAGCGAGCTTTCAGCCTTCCCCTCCTCAAGTGCATTACGCCGGAGGAAGGCCGGCTCGTTTTAGCCGAGATACATGACGGGATCTTTGGAAACCATGCTGGCGGGCGAGCTCTCATCCACAAAACAACCAGGCAAGTTTTTTTCTGGCCTTCACTTCAGAAAGATGCGATCGCCTATGCCAGATCGTGTCACAGGTGTCAAGTGATGGTCCCGAACATCAAGCTCTCCCCCGAGCCGCTCACTTCAATGTACAACCCATGGCCATTCGCCCAATGGGGCATCGACCTTATAGGTCCCTTGTCGACGGCGCCTGGGGGTTGTAAGTTTGCCATCATAGGGGTCGATTATTTCACAAAATGGGCTGAGGCCGAGTCACTCAACAAGATCGGCCAAGATCAAGTAATCAAGTTCATTTGGAGGAACATCATATGTCGATTCGGTCTACCCCATGCTATCATCTCCGACAACGGAAAGCAGTTCGACGGTTTAGAAGTCATGCAATTCTGTGAGAAGTGGAGAATCAAAAAGTTGTTCTCGGCCCCTTACCACCCTCAGACGAACGGGCAGGTAGAAGTTATAAACAAGATCCTCAAACACACAATCAAAGCAAGACTTGAGTCCAAACTAGGACGATGGGCGAGCGAGCTCCCATATGTTTTGTGGTCCTACCGAACGACGACCCGAAACTCGACTGGCGAGACCCGTTTGCCCTCGCCTTCGGAACAGAAGCGGTGATCCCTTCGGAGATCGCCGTCCTCAGCCACCGAACTGAACAAGAAATTACGACGGACAATGATGTGGCCCGGTGGATCGACCTGGACATGCTCGAAGAACGGCGACTAACCTCAGAAATGAAGAACACAATCCACAAAAGGAGATCCGAGAAGTTCTTCAATTCGAAGGTCAAGGAAAGACGGTTCCAAGTGGGTGACCTAGTCCTCAAAAAGGTCCAGACCCACACAGGAGTCTTTGGCCCGAATTGGGAAGGCCCCTTCAGGATATCTATGTGGCTAACTAAGGGAGCCTACGAACTTGAACACCCTGATGGCACTCCAGACCAATATCCCTGGAACGCTGTACATTTGAAGAAGTACTACCAGTGGAAACTTTGTATTCTGTTTCAGTTACCCAGTGTACAAAGAGTATAATGAGATTTTTCTATCCCATCTATGCAAGCGATCGCCCCCCCCCCCCCCCCCCAAGCACAACGTATACCGACGAGGATCGTCATTCAACGTGGCGATCCGAGGTAGAAAAATTGCAGCCATGGTCCTGGAGGTCGATGGAACCGACATCTTCGGCCATGCAAGGTTCCTTTGGGCTGCGATCGCTCGCCCTTCGTTTAAATACGAGGCAGCGTAGCCGAAGGACCCTCCAATTAAAATTCGTGGACACACTCGCGTGCCCTCAAAAGTACATCATCTAACATGAGGTACCCGGACAAGGCGGCACGTCCCTATCCCATCACAACATATACCGTCGAGTGTCGCCATCTAACATGCCGACCCGAGGTAGAAAAGTGCTAACAAACCACGGACGTGGAGTCGAATAAACCGACGACGCCCCGTGTAAGGACTCCTCCAGACCAAGACCGCTCGCCTTTCGTTTAAATACAAGGCGAGCGCAGCCTAACGGAGGACCCTAACAAAAAAGTGAGTCGCGGGAAAGTCCCTCGCACATAAAGACACGGTTACGGAGATCGGTCCATCGAACTCAGCGACCGTGCACACAGTCGTCCTCACTCGAAGAAACGGCAAAACTAAAGATAGCTCACCAGACATACTCTTTTCGTTCCCTTACACTAAGTAAACGAAAACAAGGGGCAAAGGGGAGCTATTCCTAGATGCGATCGGGAAGAAGGACCATACACGACGAGCTTCGTTCTAACACACAAATATCGATCGATCTTATTCAAGAAATTTACAAGTACACTCAGATCTATTCAGACAATTGTGCAAAGTCGAAGTGATGTGGAGCATTCAGACAAATCGATCGAACGAACAAAACATCAGGTGCAATTATGCAAACACTTGTATAAATTCACATGCAAACATTCAGAGGCGATCGTACTTATAAAGAATCAGATGCGAAAAAGGAGTATTTTATTCAGATTAAGAAGTTCATACAATACAAGCCCGAAGGCAGTAGAAGAGAAAAGCAGAAAATTACAAGTAAAAGAAGATAAAAATCACTCAGGCCGCCTTCGACTAGCCTTCGCCCCCAGCAGGCGGATCGGTGCGCGCTCCCTCATCGAATTTAGGATAAATCAGTTTATCCAAAAAAGGATACCAGCTCAAGTCGATCCCCAAGTTGGTGAGGTCGAGGATCGGCAGGGAGAAGTCCGGCTGCAACGGATGCTCAAGTACATAGGCTTTGAAGGCTTCCATCATAGGACCGACCTCGACCCCCACCTTCTTGGCAGCTCGGATAGCGTCGGCGTAATCCAGATAGTAGGCGAACTCTCCAACATATGCCACGTTAAGGTAGGGATCGGTCTCGATCACCTTTATCTGCCCTTTCAAATCCGAAGTCGTCTTCTCAGCATCGGAAAGCTCGACCACCTTGGCGGCCAGTTCTCCCTTTGCTTTCTCCAGCTCGCCGTTGAGCCGATCCACTGTCACCTTCAAGCCAGTCACCTCCTCCTGCGAGGCCGCGAGCATCCGGAGAGCCTCCGTCATCTGATCGCGGAATCGATCCGCCACCCCTCGGGACCGGTCAAGCTCCTGCTTCATCCGGTCAAGGTCCTGCTTGGCTCGCTTGGCCGTCTCCAGATATTCCTTCTCCATGGCCTGGATCCAGTTAGCGAAGTCGGCTTTCTGGCTCCCAGCGGCCTCAAGATCTTGATGGAGGCGAGCATTAGAGGGTCGCCCCTCATAATCCTTAACGGCTTGGGCGGCCATCGCCGCCGCCTGGAGAGTCAGGGCGAACGTCGCCTGCATGGCATCTACAGACCGCCTACGAGCAATCGCGTCGAGATCTGTCGTCCAAGCCTTAGGCAGAGAGGTGATGGCCTTGGAGACGTAAGAAGGGACATCGAGGGAATGGCGCGGAGACTTGCTCGCCAGGAAATCCAGCACCATCGGTGAGACGTCCGGATCGGCAAGACGGACCCTGCAACACAAACAAAAAGAAACCAAGGAGTTAGTATATGCCTTACACAAATGGCCCAACTCGGAAAGATCCAACTGGTCTTACCTGTTGACCAACTCGGAATCGCGGCCGAAAAAGGGCTTGCCCCGAGGAGTTTCAGCTTCGGCGATCGCCGCAGTTTTAAAGAAGCCGGCCGTGGGCCTGGAGCCAGACCCCTCCGCCATCGGAACAGCAGAGATAGGTGGAGCGGCAACCGGCGGCTCCAAAATGGATACATCCGCCTCAGCAGTCGGTAGGGACCCCTCCGGCCTCCGCCTCTTGCGGTTGCGCTGGAGTTGTTCTTCCTCCCGAACTTCCAGCTCGGCGATCGGCACCATAGCAGGCCTCACCACAGGGATGGGGCGAGACGTCGTCGCAGGAGCACGACCCGTCTTCTTTCCCTGGTGAAGACGACCCAAGAGTCCGGGGTTCGACATTGCGATCTCTTGCGGTGGCTTGGCGTAACGGGGAAAATGGATATCTGTCAAAGAAGAAATTCGGCCAAGTTAGACACTTACTTCGATTAGACGATCGTCATACAGAAATAAAGAAGTAAGAATTTATACCTGGGACCTTCAGGTGGCGAGGGTAGCGAAACAATCGAGCTCCCAACTGATGAAATTCGTGGTTGACTATGCGTACGTCGATGAAGGAGTCCGGCATAGCGCGAATTCGCTCCCAGACGATCAGAAAGTCGAAAGGAAGGTCGACGATCGCTGGAATAAGGGAGCCTGCAAAAGGGAAACGAAATTAGATCAGTCAAAGACGTATCCGATCAAAGGGAGAGTTAAAACCCTTACTCGGATTCCTCTCCCGAAAATTAGTGGGGATCTCCAACTCTTCCTCCGGCTTATCACTCGACGCCGACCTCCACGCTCCGCCGACCCAGCACCATTTTGCCAGATCGCCCCGAGTCTTGTTCGGCACCCCTAGGACCACTCTGCCCATTCGACCTTGAATGTGATAACCGCCGATCGACCCCTTCTGCGCGGTCAATTTGAAGAGATAATTCATTTCCAGCGCAGAAGGAAGACGGAACAACCGATGACCGCCAAAAATTGTCAAGGTGCTGATGATATGTAGCCAGGCGTTCGACGTCAGCTGGAGCGGCTCCATATTCCAGGTGACCAGCAAATATGACACGGCGAACGGCAAGGGGAACCACAGGCCAGCCTCCAGAATCATCTCGTTAACGGAAACCAGACCCTTAGGAGGTTGGTCGGCACATTCGTTCTCCGATGGCACGTGCAGCGAGACGTCAGAAGGGATATGGAATTTCGCCCTCCAGCGACTCAAGTCTTTTTTGGTCGCCGAGCTCCGAATCTGACCAAGAGTCCACAGAGAAGGGTCAGCGGCCCGAAACACCATCCGCTTCACAGGTTCGTAGGGGTGAGCGGCGGAATATGCCTGGAAGTCAAACTCGGGACACGGTCCGGCAATCTTCTCCATAAGACCGGCGAAGTCCAAAAAGGCCCGGCCGAAAAAGCTGTTCTGCTCCCAGTACAGCCTCACCGCGTCGTCCTCATCTATCGGCGGGCCCCTCTGCCTCGTCGCCGCCGCCGATCTCACCACGTCGGCTTCATTGAAAAGTTCTTCAATCTCCGTGGGTGCAATCCCCGCACGAATAGCCTCGATGGCCGTTTCCATATGAAGACCCACGGGGGTTTCCTCCCGGTCAGGCGAAGCCGCGGCGGCAGAGGAGCTACCAGCCTCGAATGTTTTAATCCTCCTCCAAACATGTTCTTAAAAGTAAAGGGGGAGAGAAAATTTGTGTTCTTACCTAAAAAGAAGGACGATCGGCACAAGCATCTTCGAAAAAATTCAGCAAAGTCTCGACTGAAAAGCAGGGGCGCATAAAGAGTGAAACTGTAATGGCCCTAGTCCTTTTATAGGCGAGTGCAGGGACCTTTATGCAAATAGGCAGAATCCCGAGGGCTGAAGTGCAACCGTCGGGGGGGGCACATTAAATGCAGCCCTCGAAACCCGCGTACGTGCCTTTTCGAGGGCACGCCAGGTGACAAGTCTGACAAAACCGTCGGACTCCACCAACGGTAGCGCGACGCGTGTCCCTGCAACGTTTCGAGAGCCCGCCTTCATTTCCCACTATTTCCAGCGCATAAAAAGATCGTCCGGATTCGAAATCAGGTCGTCCAGGCGACGATCGTCCTTGTCACGAGCAGACGAGCCAATTGTCTAAAACTGGCAATCGCCAACAGTGCCACCTCACCCCATGATTTCAACATCGGAGCGAGCTGGGGGGCAATTGTTGTGCGGCGATTTATACGCCTCGATCTTCAAGCAATAAACCTCCCGGCCAACCGACAGCCTATTGCAGATGAGATCAAGAACTGGAGGAAGAATGAATTGCTAAGATACTTCGTAGTTATTATCATGGAATCTTCAATATTCAACGGTTGCAGGACAATATAGGAAGCCGCATAGGAGTATAAGAAGAGGTTGGAGGAAGGAACGCTCCCGCTCCAGCAGAAGATGAAGTCCAAGCACAAACAAGGTGACTTGGTTACCCACCCAGAAGATTGGATCCTGGCGTTCGATAAATCTTATGAAGGTCAAGCCATCTATATAAATCGAAACAGGGACGCTCATCAGAATTGATGGAAGGGCTCCAAGAATGACCCTAGAAGGCCTTGGAGACATTCTGATTATAGAAGCTAGATTCCCTCCTGTATTCTTACTTGTATTCTTATTTTTTTTAGACAGCAAAATCTTGTAATCCTTTGACTTACATCAATAAAATATTTTCTGTCTTGAAAGATTACAATTCGTAATCTACTGTGTTTTGTATGATTATGCAATTCAATCCATTTGCTGAATTTATACAAGTATAAAAACTTGTTAAGCTATAAGAACTTGTCTGCGAACAGTTCATAGATTAAGTTGTATGTATCTAGATAACATTGTAAAATTGTGCCTGCGCGCCAATGATAGGTTTAAAGATGTAATACTCTTTTTCAAAGTTGAACTCGCCTGCGAGCAGTTCTTAGTGTTAGGCTATTTGCTGAAGGCCAGAACATTCGAAAGAAGACCAAGAAGTCTGCCCTCCTGGAAGATGTTAGGTGTCAAGGTTTTGGCATTATCAAGAAGTTTTGGAAAACATCAAAAGGATTTAAGGAGACTCGGCAAATTATCAAAAAGGGGGAAATTGTTGGGATAACAATCCCTATATCGAGATTTTGATAAATGTTTTGATAAAGTGCCAACCAAGCATACAACAAGCTGTTGTATCGAAAGTCTAATCAAAATTGCCGATCCTGTATCGAAGACTTCTCATCATGCCATCATACAGCAATAGAGTCTAAAAGCGCCAAGTATGGAAACTGTCTCTTCATACAGCAACATTCCATACAGCGACTACTTCAATATAGCCTATAGCATAAATGGATACAACATTCAAGCTGTAAAGTATTGAGATCTTCAATACCTATCGAAACAGGACTGAAGACCGTTTGGAAAGGAATCTTGGTTATTCACTAAAGTCAAGTCCCGTTGAAAAGTAGTATTTAAATACTGAAAGGATAAAGTATTTAAATACTAAAACCGACAGAGATCTTCAAACAAACGCAAAATCCGGATCTTGGTCTATACAAGTCAACCATACAGTTGGAATGGACTTTTGCTGAACGGATCTTTCTCAACGGATTTATTAAAAGGCTATATATGCATCCCCAAGAGTTTGAAGATCACACACCAAAAAAAAGCGCTTACATGAATATTCTAAGCAAACATATTTCTTCAAGCATACTGCATATTCTGAGAGAAGAAATATCCAAATGCTCAACCTGGAACAACACATCATCAGCTAAAGCTTAAGAAAGTCAAGTTGTTGTTCAAATCATCGTTCTTTCATTGAACAAACCCATCAGCCCTGTGTGGACTGAGAAAGCCTTGCTTCTCCTGAACTATGTTTGACGAACTTGCATTGAAGAGACAAAGCTTCGGAATTGTGTGTGAAGAAGTTAGTCAAGTGAAAGCCTAAACCAATCTGTGTGAACAGTTGAAAGCGACGATCTTTGTATCAATCTGTGTGAACGATACATTGATAGGTTTGATTATAAATACGTAGTTGTGTACGCAGTATTTATAATAAATATTTTTACTCCTGTGTGGAGGACCAGTGGACGTAGACAGGTTTACCTCGAACCACTTTAATTACTGTATCATTTACCTTCTGCATTTACTGTTTTATTAACTGTGATTATTTTTAAGTACACACTTCATATCGAGTTGCTGTATTTACAGCAACTTACTTTTACAAGACTTCCGCTATGCACTCAAACTTGAAAATCGTACAGCTTGTTGCTTAAAACACTTTCCAAGTTGTACTCTGTATAATTAGTGGCCAACATACTTTTATAAGGTCGAAACCAAAATCCCATGTTTAACGACAATGCGAATTACTAAATTCCTTGTTCCGCCAATTCTCGATTTATCATCTCATTCAGCTATATTGTTCCTGCACAAAACTTCAATGTTACATCTACGACTATAGCCATCCGTAATTTGTTACTCAACTTCAAAATTCCATAATCTCTAGGAAAGAACGGACAAGCATAATTCTCACGTATTCCTAATGTATTTGATCACCTAACCACTTCGATAATTGACAACTAATTCATTAAGGAATTACCAATGAGTTTACAATACGATAGTCGGATTACAATCACAATCTATAACATGATGATTCCATGATGTTGGTGATTTACAAGTTTGATTATGAGTTTTACAATCCAATTATGATTACTACTACAACTCATACAAAATACTAGCTTGATAGGTTTCGATTAACTATCATGATTAGCCCCACTGGTTCGACTATTATCAAGAGTTCTAAACTACCCAAGGCATCTGAATCTCGTACAAATCAACTAATAACACTGACATAAATTCAAAGGTTGATAAACTTACCTTACTTGACGATATACGAGGAAGAAAAATAAGGGACGATGATGAACGGGAGGACAACACCTTCAAAACCTTCTCCGGAGCTTGATCAATCCACTCTACTATGATAATACATAGCTAGGAAGACTTAAAACTCGATTTGGAGGGTTGGAGGGTGATATTTGGGCAAGAAGAAGTGTTCAAGGGTCGGAGGAAATGAAAGAGTAAATGTCATTTTAAAACACCAGGCCAGCATTACGTATGTAATGCCTAAGGGTTTACGTACGTAATCATCGTTACATACGTTCCTTCCAGAGGGTTAACGTACGTAAGTGATTCTCAGAGGCTACTGCCCGAATTGCCATGGCTCATTACGTACGTAATTAGTTGCTGAGTTACGTACGTAATGCTCAGTTGACTAACTGTCGTTGTCGCGCCGAAAGTTGCCCCGACCACACGGGATCGTGAATCTCATCCGAAGACTGCTTTACGTACGTAAAGCATAACCTCTAACGTGCGTAATGCAATGTGGAATGATTACGTAATGCTCTGCCAGTAACGTACGTAAGGTTCGATTTAATACATTAAGTAATAATATTATGTTTAATCCTTATAACACGGCTTCCCTTTAGACTCATCCAGTAATTTCTCGGGGAACAAGACATTGGCCACCGTCATATTCGCACCGATAATTGCTCAACGACATCCAGGTAAGTCACTGACATATCATCAACATCATAAATTCACAACACAAAGCAAATAAGTACTTTCAAGATTTTATACGTCACAGCACGGTCTACACATAATACGTTACAGCTTCTGGCCTTTAATTCCCAAATCATGATAGACTTTTTGCAATAAAGTTCGTAATTTTCGGATGAGGAAATCTCAAGTGTGCAGAGTTGTCCCTGAATACGCTGTAAACAGACTTCAATTTCCGGCCTCACGAACTCCAATTGCAATTCTCTCTGAACTGTCAAGCGGGCAAGCATCTGCTCCTGTACTGTCTTACGACTCAAGGAGTCGACAACCACATTTGCTTTGCCCGGATGATAAAGGATCTCGATATCATAGTCTTTGATTAGTTATAGCCACCTTCTTTGTCTCATGTTCAACTCCTTTTGAGTAAAAATATACTTCAGGCTCTTGTGATCAGCAAAGACCTCACAGGTAACTCCATACAGATAGTGATGCTAGATTTTCAAAGCAAACACCACGGCTGCTAGCTCCAAATCATGGGTCGGATAGTTAACTTCATAGGGTCGAAATTGTCTCGATGCATAGGCAATCACTTTCCCTCCCTGCATCAGTCCACATCCACGGCCCTGTCTCGACGCGTCACTATATACCACGAATCCTTCAGTTCCTTTTGGTAGAACCAAAACAGGTGCTGAAATCAATCGACTCTTGAGTTCATAAAAACATTTCTGACATGCCTCTGACCACAAATACTTTTTATCCTTCCTCAATAGGTTAGTCATCAGTTGTGCAATCTTGGAAAAACCTTTCACGAACCGTCGGTAATAACCTGCTAGACCCAGAAAACTGCGTACTTTCTTCACGTTCTTCGGAGGTAGCCAGTCTCGGATAGCTTCTGTCTTCTGTGGGTCTACTCTCACCCCTTCGGATGATATCGCATGCCCAAGAAAGATAACCTCAGGCATCCATAATTCACATTTAGAAAACTTCCCATAAAGTTGTTCCCGCCTTAACGCATCGAGAACGTTGGACTGACGTTCATGCTCTTCATGGTCACGAGAGTAAATTAGAATGTCATCAATAAAAATGACTACAAAGCGATCCAGATAATTACTAAAAACCCGATTCGTAAAATCCATGAATACAGTCGGTGCATTATTCAGTCCAAAAGGCATCACTACGAACTCATAATTCCCAGAGCGAGTACGAAAACCAGTCTTCAAAATGTCAGACACACGAATCCTTAGCTAATGATAAACGGACCTCAAGTAGATCTTGGAAAACAAAGCAGCTCCCTAAAGTTGATCTAATAAATCATCAATACGAGGCAATGGATATTTGTTCTTGATGGTTACCCTGTTCAGCTCACGGTAATCAATGCACAAACGCAAAGATCCATCTTCTTTCGTACAAAAAGTACCGGTGCTCCCTAAGGAGACGCACTAGGTCGAATATAGCCTTTCTCAGTTAACTCCTCAAGCTGGTTCTGCAACTCCTGCCTCTCGGTCGGAACCATACGATGTGGTGCTTCCGAAAGGGGGGACGTACCTAGCTCCAACTTAATAGTAAACTCTACATCACGATGTGGAGGTAAGCCTGGCAACTCATCTGAAAATACATCTGGGTAGTCCCGGACTACTGGAATATCGGCCAATTCAACTGGTCGATTCGTTGTTTTGGTCATGTAACACCAATAACCAATACACCCTTGATTAAGCAGTTTCACTACTTTCATAGCACTGATGACTTTCCCGAAACGGCTGGGATTATCACCCTGAAAAATACACTCAACACCATCGTCATATGTGACGGTCACTATCCGCTTGTGGACGCTAAGTATGGCATCATGACGATCCATCCAATCGATACCCAAGATTACATCATCTTTAGGCAAATCGACCACAATTAAGTTTGACAACCACTCACGGTCGTTCATGCGAATCGGAGAGTTCTTCACTTCAAGATTCCCAACAATCCTTCTACCACCGGGTAGACCAATTACATAAGGTTCACAAATTGTAACATGATCTATTTGCAAACGGCTCAAACAAGAAGCAGATAAAAAGGAGTGTGAAGCGCCAGTATCAAAAAGAACACAAACGGGCTGAGATCGGATCTCGAGAGTACCTGCAATCATGCTAGCTTCAGGATCGTCTGCCTTCTTCATCTCGTAGATCCTAGGTTTCGCAGCTCCGGCACTAAATGTACCATCTTGGTTTCCACGGCCCATCCCTCTGTTTGCCCCGGTAGTCTGATAAGAAGCGGACGGAGGCACACGGTCCTGGACAGAAGACTGAACTGGAGCATGAGACGCTACTGGTTCACGTCCCGGTCCATTCCTACAATAATGAGCATGATGCCCATTCTTCCCACAAGTATGGCATGCGACGGCCGGCTTCGGTCATTTGGAGCTGATGTGCCCCTGGTCCCCATAGTTATAGCACACAATAGATGAGTTGACTGGTTGAGAGTGCGATCTGGCTGGGTTTGATGCCATGGGTGGTCGTTCAGAAGGGTTCGGCAACGACTGGGGCTTCCTGAATTGTCAGTCTGGTACGGGTTCCTAGATCTTTTGTTGTTGGACTGTGGTTGCTTCCTAGAAATCTCTGTCGCGGTGAGTTCGTACTCTAGAGCTTTCTCGATGAACTCTAGTAGGGGCGTACAGTGGTGATTCAATAGCTGTATTATCATTCGGGGTTTAAGCCTCTTGAGAAAATATATGATCTTATCAGCCTCCGTTCGGATAATCAACGAGGCAAAAGGAAGAAGTGCCTGAAATTTCTCGGCAACAGATAGTACATCATCGTCTTCAGACGGGTCCGGGTTCAGCAATTCTGACAGCATGGCCTCACGGAGTGGCCCTGGATAGTAACGGTCTAGCATGAGGTTTTTAAATTTCTCCCAAGTATATACACCATCAGTTGGCCTCACTGAAAGCCACCAGGTGTGGGCGCCCTTACTAAGATAGTAAGCTGCTACAGAGACGCGATTCTCTTCGGGGCAGTCCACCATCTCGAATAATTTCTCAAAGTGTTCAATCCAATGTACAATGTCAGCAGGCTCAGAGGAGCCTTTAAAGGTCGGGGGTGGCTGGCGAGATATGTCGTTGATGATCCAACTCACGGGCCCACCAAGCATAGGAGGTGGAGGATGAGGCCCCTGTTGCTGGACAGTAGTAGCTCTCTGCATAGTTTCCATTAACTGACCCATCTGGGTCATCTGAGCCATCATGCCCTGCATAACAGCATAAGGATCGACACGTGCATCCTCATGTCCAGTGTGGTGAGATTGGTCCCTAGGAGGCGAATCACTGCCTGCAGAACTATGCTCCACATTCGCGCGCCTGTTGGCTCGTGGTATCGGGATTCAGCCCCTTCCGCGGCCTCGTCCCCCTCTGCCACGGCCTCTTAGATTTCTTTCCATACTGAAAGAATCAAACCATAATGATAACTATAAGTACAGTTCATGATACCAATCAAAATTCACGCTAAGTTAATAGCAACAAGGAATTATATATTCAAGAAAACAGTTCACAGTGAACTACGAGTGTCACACAGAATATCATATCGACATTGAGTCGAACAATTTCAATCATATAACTAATCCAGAATTTACCTTGAATTATCAATCAGATAAATCCTGCCACAGATCCTCGAAATAACAAGATCAACAAAGAGATCCATTCCGATATCAATATCATGTTAGTAATTAAATCATGGCTCATAAAGTACATACCGTATCTGGCTCGTAGGGTCAAGCGCTTGCACAGGTCACACGTGACACGAAGGTCTCTTGATACTAGTTCATTTCAGAATGACTCATAAAGATAAAACAACTCTCCGATACCATCTTCTTTAACACCCCAAAAGGAGGCTATTACAGTGTCGTGGACCCATACTGGGACCCACCAGGCGATACCAAAATACAAATTAAATAAGTATTATCTTGTGATACCGAACTACAATAAATAGTCACTACTCCGATTAGGAGTTTATTAATGGTATGGCCAACGGCCTTATGATACACATGATTTGAAATACAAGTATAAACCATATGGAGATGGAATATACTCCAAATATTAATAGAACCAGACAATAGTTTAAATAAAGCAGAATTAAAGTAACATTACACGGTTTGAACATAACCGGACACAAAAGACTTGGCGCCCCCGAACTAGTATCCTTCGAACCCTGCGCCGTCACCATGCTCTTCCCGTGCCTTGTGTTTTTCTCGACCTAAAATACAACACAAGTATTTCGCCCAAAACACAGGGTCAGATATACATGATAAATGATTCTTCCGACATTATACAATTCACATATATTAGATCTCAAGAAAACATCCCGACTATTGAACATACCCCTCGGGCGTATGAACAATCAGTCACAAACCGTCGAACATATCCAATCATACATGGACTATGAACAATCAAACAATATGGCTCAAGATGGATATCGCAGTACGCCCGATCCGGAAATGTGTCCGTGTACATGTCTACCCCGTAGACGGAATCCAGAATATACATGTGACAATGTACCTAATTGGCCTCACGAACTTCGTCTCGTGTGCACTCCAATACGAAAAACATCCACGTATGACTATATAAGTGCCTGGCCAAAAATCCTACACAATAACCAATCGGCACGCAGATATGATTCTAGATATGTCATGATACAACATGACATCAAATTCAAAAAATCACATATCCGATTAAGGATCAAGAAACTCACCGAAGTGACAATAAGGACCAACGAGATCAACGATTCAAAGTGACGGACTTGGGAATGCAATCCCATGATGAAAAACGGAACAACGTCAATAACAATGTCAAATTATGAGTCACAAATTCATAAGCATTTCATATACACGAAACGTATATCATTACAAGAATCTAATTATCATTATAACCAAGCAAGATAACTTGCCTCAATACGGAGACGAGAATAATCCTCCCTTGTCGAAATGAACAAACGGTCCTCGACTAATATCGGTTACTCGAATAATCAACCTTGAAAGAAATATATTTTACTCAATAACTCATCCATATAATCATCGGTATCGAATTTAGTGAGACGACACCCTAAATTTCATTTAAATAGTTCACTATCTCAAAATATCGAAATCTCATTATAAGAACTCTATTTACCTCAACTCATTCTTACAATCGGTTTACAAGACATTACCGAATATTTGCATGATTCTTTATGACTAAGAATTTATCAAGAACATGTTATGAAATTATTATCTTATAACCTTTAAATATATCAAGATCATCACGGATGATTGAAATTGAAAATCTGCACCACCTTGTTCATCACTATGTCTAATTTAGATTGAATATAGTAGGTTACCATAAGGTTATACTAAATTCATTTAGTTACAAGGCCATATCATAATTATGAATATTATCTCATAGCACACCATCCTTATAATCTTCTTACTAACCTGAAGAATCAATTATCACATCTATGAATTCACCTAGCTTAGTTTCATGAACATCACTTTTAATCTTCTAACATTCATCAAAGTGTTCTAGTATATTATGCAAACAGTTCCAACAATCAACCTATCTACAATGAAACTAAGGATTATTATTGTGCTAGTGATGTTAATAGTCCAGCAAGAAGAGTGTGATTCTACTAAACATGATTACCACCATTAAAACATCAAGAACACATCATTCCATAAACCTTAATTAACATATTCATCAGTAAGTTGTTAAAAGCTTAACTACAAACATGTTTTACTTGATTAATTCAACATTAGGTGTAGTATACTATATTACTAACATCATGACTATGAAAATAGAGAGTAAAATCGTACTACATACCTTCAAAAACAAATAACAAATCACCAAACCACAAGAACACTCCAAGCTTCAAGAAACAACTCTAAACTCCCAATCAACAAGCTCCAATCCAAGATGCAAAGCTCAAACACAAGGTGGAAGGGTGTAGAATCGGTCTAGTGAGGCATAGGGACGTTTGTTGGAGAGAAAATTCAGAGTTTGGACGTGCAAATGAAAGACACAAGCTGTCTTTTTATAAACTGCACAACTCATTACGTGCGTTATCGCATCAAGATAACATACATTAACTCCTTTACGTACGCTACACAGAAAGTGTTACGTACATAATATGCCTCCAGATGTTACTGTCTCAAAACACTAACATCATTACGTATGTTATGGGTACTATCATTACGTACGCAATGTAGGTCAACCTGGCTGCCTCGAAAAGGCCAGTTATCCGGATCATGTCCGGCCCCCGACGCCGAAAGTGAGATCAGATAAGATTCCCAAGCATTACGTACGTAACCAGCAAGACATTACATACGTAAAGTTAACAATTTAGTGTACGTTAGGTTGAGGCCTTAGCGTACGTTAGACACACCAAAAATCTATCCAAAAAACGTACAATCTACACCACGTCAAGAACTCAACCATAATGTGAATGATAGTCATAATCAAGTCTATTCTGATACATCCCGACATCAATAAACATTAACTGAATGTAACATGATTACAACAGTGCTCAAATTATCCGAATAATACAACAGTAGATAAGAATTACTGTCGGATATTACATGGCTGAGCTAGAACGAGCTCTAGATAACACCACATATAACTGCCCATGAGAGAAGACAGAAGTGGGTAAATATAGACACACAAACTCTAATGTCTGGCCCTGCGCTTTATTGATTGTCATCGCAAACAAAGGACGTACTGGAAATTGAGTTCTTTTAGAAGGAAGGTACTTCCTATTTGTTTCGAGAGGAATAAATGGAATTGGGTATGAAAACGTGCCTACCACTATATGCACCATTTGCTATTTCTGCATCTATAACATGTTTTGGAAATTTCGACATATCATTCTAGTACCGTTACACAAACCCTCAGGTGGATTAATATTACGAAGAAGCATAACAGTGCAGTTCCTTTTTAGTCTTAATTCATATGGTGGGATTCCGTTTGGTGTAAGCATATTAAGAAAATCCTCATGAATAGATTCTTCAGTTTTATCCAACACCTCATCATAACTGTAATATGTAACCACATCTCCCTCTAATCTTTCAAGAAGAAGATTATTGATGATATCCACATCTGCATTTTTAGAGTTAATACGACTCTATCAATCATAATGTGCAGATCTGTAGTTGTAATATCCGACAGTAATTTCTTATCTAATGTTGTATTATTTGGATAATTTGAGTATCGTTGTAATCATGTTACATTTAGTTTAATGATTATTAATATTGGGATACATCATAATAGAATTAAATAGATTGTCATTCGCATTGTGGTTGATTTCTAGACGTTGTGTAGATTGTTACATTTTTTGGCTAACATCAAGGGTTCTCGAATAATTCTCCAAATATTCATCAAATCCGAAATATACACCAATAAATCCGTAGGAATACATGTATCCAAGGTAGATATTTCATACCTAACATATTCCGATATAATAGCAAGTTTACACGAAGAGATAGGAAGGAAAACACTCAAATTCCGAAATTCTAGATTCAAGAATTGTTTACCTTGATTTGATGTATTAGAGAGGATGAAATGATGATTAATCCAAATTATAAGCTTGAAGATGATGATAGGTGGATGTAGCTCGAAGAGATCTCCCCAAATCGTCCGAAATCACACTGACTCGCCCAAAAACAAAGTGAGAAAAGAAAAATGACGAAACTGGACTGGACTGTCCAATTTATACTGATCTAGTTTAGTGCACGCTATGTCCTGATATGTGGCGTGCGCTAGCGGGTTAACCGGACAGTCCAGTGAGCTCTGACTACCTCGTTAGCATATGCTACGAACTTGGTAGCATGCCCTAATGCCTTTCCGATAGCGTGCGTTAACCCAAAATGTTAGCACGCGCTAACTGATGTTGATACCCAGCAACTGAAGTCCAGAACCTCCTGTCTTCTGACCTGGTCGCGATAGCGTGCGCTACACCCAAAACTCAGCGTGCGCTACACTTACCACTAGCGCACGTTATGATCCGCTCTTAGCGTACGCTATGAATTAATCCATTTCAGTCCAGTACCCACTGGACTCTGCCTGATCGACCTTAGCGCGCGCTACACTGATTGCATAGCGTGCGCTATCCAAACTACTAGCGTGCGCTACTTACCATTCATAGCATACGCTACTACAACCCAATTTCAGTCCAGTGCCTTCTGGACTATCTGCCTCCATGCGCTAGCGCGCTGACATACAATGATAGAGTGCGCTGGAAAACACCATTAGTGTACGCTATATTCCGAGAGCAGCGTGCGCTATGAATCACAGTTGCCCAGTTCAGTGCCTTCTGGATTGTCTGCCTGAACTACATTAGCGTGCACTAATGCTTAGAGCTAGCGTGCGCTACTCGTACTCAATTAGCGTGCACTAAAGAGAGTCCGTAGCGTGCACTACTCCTCACACACAACCAGCTACAAAGATGACAAAGGTGATATTCACGGTCCGATCCTCCAACCAGGTAGAAAGACAAATAATAACTGATACACGATACAAATTACTGTGAACGTTGAATACAATGAATGAATATGGGTGATGAGTGATTATTAATGAGTGAAAAATTACTGAGTGACAATATACTGAATGATAATGAATGAATTTACATCCGGGTATTACATACCCCCCCCTTAAAAAGAGTTTCGTCCCCGAAACTAAGGGTCAAACAATTTGGGATAACTATCCCACATACTATCCTCGGTTTCCTAAGTAGCCTCTTCGACTACGTGTCTAGACCACTGGATCTTAACCAAAGGAATCGTCTTGCTCCTCAACTATTTGATTCGCCGCTCTAAGACTTGTACGGGACGCTCCTCATACGAATGATCATCCCCGATCTCGATCTCATTGAACTGAAGTATGTGACTCGGGTCGGCAACATACTTCCGCAGCTGAGAGACGTGAAACACATTATGAATTCGGCTCAACGCCAGAGGTAAGGCCAATCGATAAGCCAGCTCGCCTACTCGATCCAAAATCTCAAATGGTCCAATGAACCTCGGACTCAACTTCCCCCGTTTCCCGAAACGGAAGATACTTCGACTCGGGGATACCTTGACCAGAACGTGGTCACCTGTCTCGAACTCTAGTGGTCGACGACGATTATCTGCATATGATTTCTGTCGACTCTGAGCGGTCAACAAATGACTCCTGATCAAAGTTACCTTCTCGCGGGCGGCTATAAGCATATCGGGCTCAGTGCCGATTGATTATAAGTCATCCCAACACAAAGTAGATCGACAACGACGACCGTACAAGGCCTTGTAAGGTGCCATCTTAATCGAAGCATGCCAACTATTATTGTATGTGAACTCGATCAACGGTAGTTGGGCTTCCCAATCATCCTCCCAATCGAGAACACATGTCCTCCAAAGTCTGAATCGTCCTCTCTGATTATCTGTAGGACTGAGGATGAAAAGCTGTGCTGATATTAAGCTGAGTTCCCATTGCACGATGAGCTGATTTCCAAAAATGTGACACGAATCACCCGTCACGATCAGAAATGATACTCTTAGGAGTACCGTGCAATCTCACTATCTCCTTGATGAACAATTGGGCAAGTCTCTCGGGACCCCACGTATCCTTAATCTCAAGGAAATGAGCTGACTTAGTTAAACGGTCCATAATTACCCAAATTGTATTCATGCCACGACGACTTGTCGGTAAACTCGTGATGAAGTCCATTGAAATATCCTCCCATTTCCATTCTGGAATAGGGAGCGGTTTCAGCATACCCGCTGGTCGCTGATGCTCTATCTTGACTCGCTGACAGGTTAGACATCTCGAAACAAATTCTGCGACTTCTCGCTTCATATTACTCCACCAGTAATTTTATTTCAAGTATTTGCACATCTTTCTAGAGCCCGGATGAATGGAATAAGGGGTAGCATGAGCTTCTCTCAAAATCGAATTTTTCAACTCGTCATTCGCCGGAACGCATAACCGATTCTTGAGTTCCTCGAAACTCTATCGACATGCATCGGACCACGTATATTTCTTATCCTTCCGCAAAAGGTTCGTCATGGATTGAGCGATTTTAAAAAATCCTTCCACAAATCGTCGATAATAACCAGCTAATCCGAGAAAGCTTTGGATTTCCTTAACATTCTTCGGAGGTTGCCAATCTCGGATAGCCTCCGTCTTCTGAGGGTCGACACGTACTCCATCTGATGGAATTACATGTCCGAGAAACGTCACTTCGGACATCCAGAACTCACATTTGGAAAAGTTTCCATAGAGTTGCTCTCGTCTCAACACGTCGAGAACCTGATGAAGGTGAAATTCATGCTCCTCTTGGTCACAAGAATAAATCAAAATGTCATCAATGAAGACAACCACGAATTGATCCAAATAGTCGATAAAAAATTGATTTATTAATTCCATGAATATCGCAGGTGCATTAGTTAACCCAAACGACATTACCACAAACTCATAATGACCATAGCGTGTTCAAAACGCCGTCCTAGCGATATCCGACTCTTGAATTCGCAACTGATGATACCCAGATCTTAAATCAATCTTGGAAAATACTGAAGCTCCCTGAAGTTGATCTAAAAGATCATTGATGTGGGGTAGGGGATATTTATTCTTGATCGTCACTCTGTTCAATTCCCGGTAATCAATACACAAGCGAAACGAACCATCCTTCTTCTTGTCAAATAACACAGGTGCTCCCCACGGGGACGCACTCGGTCGGATATAACCTTTCTCGGTCAAATCCTCCAATTGATTCTTCAGTTCCTGCATTTTGGTAGGGGCCATCCGATACGGTGCCTTCGATAATGGGGACGTACCAGGCTCCAACTCTATCGTGAATTCCACATCTCTTTGTGGAGGCAAAACAGATAACTCGTCTAGAAATATGTCGGCATATTCTCCCCCTACAGGAATATCCGCCAACATCACTGATGATTTCTCCGTTTTGGTCATATAGCACCAATATCCGACACACCCCTGATTAGGTAATTTCACTACTTTCATCAAATTGATGACTCTTCCGGAACAGCTGGGATTACCCCCTGAAATACATATTTGACTCCAATCAATACCCAAAATAATGTCATCTCTAGGTAAGTCCACCATGATTAGGTTTGCTAACCAATCACGGCCATGAAGCTGAATCGGACAATTCTTAATCTCACAATCTCCGATAATTCTTCTACCATCTGGTAGACCAATGACATAAGGCTCACAACTAGTAGCACTATCCAGACGTAGTCTACTCAAATATGACTCAGAAATGAATGAATGCGATGCACCAGTATCGAAAAGGGTACACACATGTTGAGATAGAATTTCGAGTGTACCTGAGATCATTCGGGCCTCCGGAGCGTCGGTCCTCTTCATCTCATAAATTCGGGGCTTGCCAGTCCCGGAACCGGATGCTCTCATCTGATAGCTGTGGGCTCTGCCTTTGTTTTCTCCCGTCGTCCTGAATGACGTGGACTGAGTGGCCTGATTCTGAACAGCTGACTGCTTCGGGGCCTGAGATGCCGTCAGAGCAGGTCTCAAATCTCTTCGGCAAAAACGGGCCTTATGCCTAGCAATTCCACAATTGTTGCACGTGACAGTCTACCTCGGACACTTAGTGCTGAAATGACCCTGTTCTCCACAGTTGAAACAGGTGATGGCCGAACTGGCCATTCGGGACTGAGAGGTCGCTCAGAAAAAGTAGAGCCCGCACGAGGCTTCTTGATGGTTGCCTGACTGCCTTCATACTGATTACAATTCTTTGACTTCTTGCTAGCAGATGAAGGTTGTTGCTTAGCAATCTCCTTAGCAGTAAGCTCATAAGTAAGAGCTTTCTCGACGAATTTGGCCAGGGTGGTGCAATTGTGATTAAGAAATTGCATCATCATGCGAGGTTTCAACCTCTTACTGAAGTACTTGATCTTATCCGTCTCGGAGTGGATAATAGATGAGGCGAAAGGAAGAAGTTCCTGAATTTTCTTTGCGATGGCGAGAACATCATCGACCGCTGAGGGGTCGGGAATGAGTAATTCTGATAACTTGGCCTCCCTGAGTGGGGCCAGATAATATCTCTCCATCATGGGGGTCTTAAACTGATCCAAAGTACAAGGTCCATCAGTGGGCTTCAGAGATAGCCACCAAGAGTAAGCGCTCTTACCCATATAGTAAGCCGCGACTGAAACTTTATGCCATTTGGGACACTCCACCATAGCAAACTTCTCGAAATGCTCAAGCCAGTGAAAAATATCTGCCGAATCAGACAAGCCCTCAAAAGTAGGTGGTCTCTGGCGAGAGATATCGCCAATAATACTGCTCACACTCCTCTCTTGCCTATGTGGTGGCGGCGGAGGAGCCTGTTGATTCTGAGCGGTTGAGTTCTGCATCGTCTCCATGAGGCGTGCCATCTGAGTCATCTGGGTCATCATGCCCTACATAAACGTGAGTGGGTCCACCCGAACACCTTCTGAATGAGCTTTGTACCGGGTGCGGCTCCGTGACAGTGAATGATTATTTCCAGGTGAATGAGTGGCAGTGTCACTGCTCGATGAATTGGCATTATTCCTTGCGTTCGCACATGTATTCACATGAGCTCCCAGGTTTCGGCCCGCACCGCGACCTCTTCCCCTACGTCCTCTGCCTGCTCTCTCAATACTGAAGTAGGAAAGTCACATGACAATTATAGATCTCGTATGAATATCACATTATGATTACGTCATGAAATGATGATAATGAGCATACGCGATCTAACACAGTGATTACATGAATGATCAACTGAGGTGACATGATTATCTGATGAAATTCTTGAAATGATTATCTTGAACAAGTTAACAAGATTAATGATACAATCCTTAAGATCAACAACTGAGCAATGAAATGAACTGAATGATTAGTGAGTTAACATGATCGACATGTTCAAAAATGAAAATGATGATTGAGGATTGTTGACTGTTGAATGATGAATGAGTGATTCTCATTGCCAGAAATTATACCATGGTGTCCGAAATCTTACTGTTCTTTGGTCTGAGGGGCTTGGCTCTTGCATAGGTCACAAGTGACGCGAAAGTCCAATGATACTGGTCTGATGAACGATGATTTCGAATGAGACATGACTCGAAAGGTAGTATTCAAAACCACGCTCCGATACCAACTCTATAACTCCCCAAACTAGATGGATATTATAGTGCCGTGGACCCCCAACTGGGACCCATTGGGCGAATGAAAGTTAATAAATTAAATAATATAATTGTAGTACCGAATCACATTATTTCATTAGTTACTCCGATGAGGAGTTTCAAGTACAACACATCCAGGAAAATACAGAATGCATGTATATTTTATATGAAGATAAAATATACAACACTAAATGAAAATGAATATCCAAACGGAAATCTGCAGCGGAAATAAAAATGAAGAAACATGAATGACTGAAAAGGACTAGGGCCCCCTACTAGTATCACTGGGACTCCTCGCCGTCAACGTTCTCTTCCCGTGCTTTAGCCTTGC
This sequence comes from Orobanche coerulescens, assembly GCA_033398695.1. NCBI lineage: Eukaryota > Viridiplantae > Streptophyta > Magnoliopsida > Lamiales > Orobanchaceae > Orobanche > Orobanche coerulescens. The sequence continues at coordinate 43,813,795 of CM065809.1, forward strand.
CATGACTTGAAAACAACATCCCCCAACGGGGTCAGTTACACAGAATAACAATCCTCAAGAGTTGAATAAACACAATCATGATATATCTTAATTATGAAATTAAGCTGAATAGGGGCATCATAGTACGCCCGCAATGGGACGTGCAAGTGCACAAGATGAGTATCCGAACACACCAGCACTTGTACCTAATTAGTCTCACGGAGGCATGTTACCGTGTGCACAGTCCATTGTGTCGGTGAACCCGCCACATGACTATCGTGTGCCCGACTAAAAATTCCACACATAACCACCCAGGCACGCAATATGAACCCAGAAGGTGACAAGAACGAAAGTGACCAATGAGTATTAATAAATAACAACACGACAAGGGTCATGACTCACCGAGATGAAATAATAATGAAATGAATGATAGCTCACTTAAATGATTGGAACCGTCGTTCCTCGTGAATTGAATGATTATTTGACAATTACAAGTCTCAATGCGAGTAATACATTATAAATGAATTATGAATATGAATGAAAAACAACGAAAGGAATGAGTATCCTTTTAACCGAGTAAGAATTAACTTACTCAACACCGGTGAAGAATGTCCTTCCTCGAACAAGCGCCCTAAAATGAGATGTTAGTCGCTCGAACAACCTTAAATAACATAATTACCAACAAACACTCAATATACATATCAAGCATGAACCACGACAAAATATTGAAACCAAACTCCAAAATGAGTAGTTCAATCCAACAAAACACCTTCAATGATATCAATAATCCAATAGGAAACTACAACTCAAGGTTACGACAACTATAATCGGAAACCCCCAAAATTACCAAAGTCAAACATCAAGGGTTCTCGAATAATTCTCCAAATATTCATCAAATCTGATATATACACCAATAAATCCATAGGAATACATGTATCCAAGTTAGATAATCCATATCTAACATATTCCTCATAATAGCAAGTTTACACGAAGAGATCGGAAGGAAAACACTCAAATTCCGAAATTCTAGATTCAAGAATTCTCTACGTATTAGAGAGGATGAAATGATGATTAATCCGAATTATAAGCTTGAAGATGATGATAGGTGAATGAAGCTCGAAGAGATCTCTCCAAATCATCCGAAATTGCCCAGAATCGCCCAAAACCTAAGTGAGAAAAGAAAAATGACGAAACTAGACTGGACTATCCAATTTATACTGATCCAGTTTAGCGCACGCTATGTCCTGATATGTAGCATGCGCTAGCAGGTTAACCGGACAGTCCAGTGAGCTCTGACTGCCTCGTTAGCATACGCTACGAACTTGGTAGCATGTGCTAACGCCTTGCCGATAGCGTGCGTTAGCCCAAAATGATAGCGCGCGCTAACTAATGTTGATACCCAACAACTGAAGTCCAGAACCTCGTGTCTTCTGACCTGCTCGCGATATCGTGCGCTACACCTAAAACTCAGCATGCGCTACACTTACCACTAGCGCACGTTATGATCCCTCTTAGCGTACGCTATGAATGAATCCATTTCAGTCCAGTACCCATTGGACTCTGCCTGATCGACCTTAGCGCACGCTACACTGATTGCATAGCGTGCGCTATCCAAACATTCGTTGCGTTCGCTACTTACCATTCGTTGCGTGCGCTACTACAACCCAATTTCAGTCCAGTGCCTTCTGGACTGTCTGCCTCCGTGCGCCAGCGCGCGCTGACATACGACGATAGCGTGCGCTAGAAAACACCATTAGCGTACGCTATACTCCGAGAGTAGCATGCGCTATGAATCACAGTTTCCCAGTCCAGTGCCTTCTGGATTGTCTGCCTGAACTACATTAGCGTGAACTAATGCTTAGAGGTAGCATGCGCTACTCGTACTCAATTAGCGTGCGCTAAAGAGAGTTCGTAGCGTGCGCTACTCGTACTCAATTAGCGTGCGCTAAAGAGAGTTCGTAGCGTGCGCTACTCATCACACACAGCCAGCTACAGAGATGACAAAGATGATATTCACGGTCTGATCCTCCAACCAGGTAGAAAGATGAATAATAACTGATCCACGATACAAATTATGTTGAACGGTGAATACAATGAATGAATATGGATGACGAATGATTATTAATGAATGAAAAATTACTGAGTGACAATATACTGAATGATAATGAATGAATATACATCTGGGTATTACAATATTGGAGTTTCACATCGTGGATTGAAACTTAGAGCTTAACGATTGGAGGTTGTTCTTGAAGTATTTTGGAGTTGTTCTTCATTCTCAGAGGTTGGTTGTTTTAACTTGTACTAATTCTGGTAATGTTATGGATTACTTTCATTTATGGTTAATCAATCAAGTATATCATGTTAGTTATTAATCATGAACAACTATATAAGAACATGATAATATTGATGATAACTCTTCTTGAATTATTGGAATGTTGAAAGATAACATGATTGTTACTGATCTTTAGAAAGATATGATTATGAACATTTAGATTAATACATCCTTCACAAATTAGAGATTGGTAGGTGATATAATCACAAATTACTGTGATATCCATATTGAGCCATACTGATTGGTCATTCATATTCCATGTTTTATTGGTTATGATCGACGGTTTGTGATTGGTTGTTCATATGCCGAGGGTTATGTTCAATAGTCATGTTGTCTCTTTGAGATCCAATATATGTGAATTGTATAACATCTTGAGAATTTATTATCATGTATACCTGACCCTGTAGTTTGGGCGAAATACTTGTATTGTATTTTAGGTCGAGGCAAGGGCAAGGCACAGAAAGAGCACAGTGACGGCGAAAGATTCAAAGGATACTAGTTCCGGGGGGGGATGTCTTTTGTTGTCCGGTTATACTTAAATCGTGTAATGTTATTTTCCGCTTTATTTGAACTATTGTTGATTGTACTATTATTTTAGATATATTCTATCTTTATATGGTTTATACTAATATTTGGATCCTGTATATTCTGAGGCTAATAGCCGTACTATTTGGAGGCTCCTAATCGTAGTAATGATTATTGTAATGTGATTCAGTATCATGATAATGTTTTGTTTAATTTGTGTATTGGTATTGCCAGGTGGGTCCCAGAATGGGGTCCACGGCACTGTAATGGCCATCGTATTCAGGGTGTTACAGTAGCATTTAGTGAATTCTTAGGAAAAACAAGAGCCAATAAAGTGTTCAGAGAGACGATCTCCTGCTCATACGGAATAACAATTACCTTGGGAAGTTTAATGAGGCCATGGCAATGATCCTCAAGAGTCCCATTACCAACCGAAAGCATAAAGCGTGCAAAATCTGGGTCTACTTGTGCACGCATATTGTGTACCAATGAGAAACGGCGAAAAGATGGCCACAAATTTGAGAATACTAAACTTGCGACTAAAATATCACGAGTTCCATTAAGAACAACCAATAATATCCGTCTAAAATCCCCACCCAACACCACAACCTTTACACCGAACAGTAGGTTCTTATTTTCAATATCCTGAAGAAGTCTATCTCAAGCCTCTATATTCAATTTATGCATTATAGGTGCCTCGTCCCAGATAATAAGTTTGGCTTTCGATAATAACATACCGACGGCAGATTGTTTACTTATAAAAGCATCTGATATTCCTGTTATATATAAGGGAACCCTAAATCTCGAATGAACTGTTCCACCACCAGGTAATAATGATACATATACTCACGAGGATGCAGTCGCTAAAGCAACCATATTTTGAGCCCGAACTACAGACAGTAAGACTTTATATAGAAAAGTCGTACCAGTACCATCAGGGCCGTCAATAAAGTATAAGCCATCAGTATTTTCAATCACAGATTTGTATATAGCTTCGTACGCTACTCTTTGTTCTAAACTAAGATCCAAAATATCTTTCTTCAGTTCAACTCCAGCTCTGAAACTCTAATTTTCCTCATCTAATAATCCAGAAATCTTATCAGTCTCTGAATAATGAGTATTAACATCTACTAAATTATACTCATTAATATGTTTGCCCGAGAACTCTAAAATATAATGGATATGTAATAAAGCTTTTTTCTCATCCAGAGCTAAAGATATATGTTTCGAAATGAAGTACTCAATCATGAACGCTTTAAAAGTTAACCACAACTTTTAGGATTAGTAGGTGCACAGAATAATAAAAATGTAGCAAATAGGTGACGAAAAGAAGAAGGAAAGCGATACGCAACTGCCTTTGGTAAACATAGGTCAGAATTTGCATCCTCACTTAACAAACCATATTCTGACGCTGCAATTCTAAAGGTCGGAAAACAAAAGAATTCACAGTCTTAAGATTTGGAAAAGATGGCACGCCCCTAGCATGATTTAATAGTAAGCGTTCATAATACCGCTCGCCCTCATTCGAACTTACTGAAATAATTGTACCAATAACATCTCTTCACTGTCGAGTAAACAAACATCAGGTACGCACATCCCAAACAAAATGAATCGAGAAATCTTTGTAAAGTAAAGTACGGGCTTTTTCATTAACTTGATTCTTTTTGAAATATTCGGTAAGCATAGAACGGCGTCTGAAAGAATCTGTAACAATAGCACATAGATCATAAGTATCTTTAAAACTGATAGCCTGTCAGTCAAGTAGGTGTAACTGTAAGGATATAACAGAAGGCAAATTCTGAGAAGGGGGAATTCGAAAATTCACCATGCTTCCTCAGGAGCATAAATTCAACGAGCATTATGATGTACAGTGATTTCATCAATATCAGAAGAATCACCAACTATATCAGTAGCGCTAAAGCGCACTCTATCACATCCCTCGTACAGATACTTATACAGATATTTTACAGCCTTAACAGATGAACAGATTTCAACATTTAAATGGCACTCATACTTTGCAAGTAAATACGGATTATATGGTACAACCCATTTGTTGTCTAAATAGTGGCCCCTAATTTTAACAGTGTTCGCGGATGCCGAACGTTTATATAAAACATATGAGTCATTCCCTAAAGATGTATGTTCAGCAAAAGGTTTAGGATATTGATTTTTACTAAACCCATCACTTTGCATACATACATTTGTAACATTGAAAGAACCACATGGACCATGCATCATATTTTTACAACACGACCTCGTAAATACGCGTTTTTTTGTTCACTGGGCGATTCACATGACACAAGTTTGTCTATGAATTTTAGCATCATGCCTCAATATTAACAAACAATGAACATGAGGAAAACCACGCTTCTGAAACTCAACCACATAAATTGACGCCGATATAGGACCAAGAATGTTTCGCTTTAGCGGGTCCTTTTTCAATTCCTCTAATATAGCCCTAAAAATATGCGCCATTAAATCAGGATGATTCTGCGAAGAATCTTGATAAAGTAATTCATATGTGATTTCTTTCCAATTAGGATTACATGTCATAGTGAGGAAGATGTTAGGTTTTCCAAAACGTTGAACTAAAGCCATCGCATCCATATATCTTTTTGTATTATCTCTAGGCCCACCAGTAAACGACGCAGGAAGAACAATTCGTTTTCCTATTTGATGACCTCTATTTTCACCTGAGTAAATACTATCAACAATGCCCTGATATAAGTCAGATCCATGCTGTCTCTGATTGAGTCTTAAGAAATCAAGACGCACACTCTCAATTTTAACATACATATCAACAACATATTGGTGAACCAATCGACCAGTGTGAAGAAGAAAAGACATATCCAAATGACGCAGCTGTAATTTGTAGCAGTAATAATGGCGAACAGGAACCTAAGATCTTTTATGCCCTGAAGTATACACTAAACATAAAAAAGACCAAAAAGATTTTAGAATAATACATAAAGACAAAAATAAAGATATCAAACCTTTATTCTCCTGAGCAATAACCTCACTAGCAGAAACAACATTATTCAAACTTACCCTAACAACAGCTCTACCAGCATTATTGCCTCGTTTATCCATTCTCGGTATCCCCCCATACCAACCAGATTGTCCCAAGGGAAAAAGTAATGGATACTGAAGAGGATCATAACATCCATAATAATGACGCACAGGATAACTATTCTCTGAAACACCAACCACATTAATACCGCGTACTGCAGACGCACACGAATAACAATCATCCGCCCAAATAGCAGCAACCTGAGACGTCGTTGGTGTATTATACACACGTTTGATCATGGCCATGAGTACTATGTATCGTAATACGTAAAAATGATATAGATACATGATCACGCAGAGATCTGAAAAATTGGGCCTATGGATTAGAAGATAAAAGAGAAATCAAATCTCTGACAAGACCTGCAGCGAGCCTATCAGACAGCCTTATTCTATTATCTATTTCATTCTCAGTATCGTAAAAATACAGCTGCAAATAGGACGGCCCCCTCTCAGCAGGCGAAAGATCTTGAATACAATGATATACCTTATCCCGAACTCGGAAAGTATAGATACCCTTATCAATTTTGCAGAGTTCCTTATCATATTTAACTCCAAATGAAGTAAAAGCAAACTGATTATTGTATGCGCGGCAACATTTTCTAAAATCTGCATAAATCAAGGCATCAGAAATATAATATGTACGTAAATCCACAGGCATTTCAGCCACTACTAATCTTATTTGACCATCTCCACAGCAGAATGTGCGACATTCTCTATAAAACATCCTCGCATAACAATGAGAGCAAAGAGTCATCGCCGGAAGCATAAAAGGCTGTGTAGGAACAGAGGGTGTATCTAAATATTTAGATGAACATGTAGTAGATGTTGAAGAGCCAACCACAGATAACAGATCTACAAGCAAACAAAAAGAAAAAAAATCTAAAATATAAAAATTGTTTGGACCATTAAACATATGTGACAGCTACTGAGGAAAAAATTAGCAAACAAAGAGCAGAAACGCAGAGAAGAAATTTTTTTAGTCAGAGAAGTTTTAAACCTTTCAACATATACAACTATCCCTCAAAATAAAATAGAAAATAAAATAAAAGAAAACTATAAGTAACCTTTCTTTTTAGAATACAAATCTTTTCATCGCCGACGACGACATAACACCTTCTCACTAACCAAAGAATGGCTCATTCCGGAACTACACAAAACATAACCGCCCCAAAAAGAGGCACACAAAGACAAATAACTTTATAGACCTTTAGTCACAAATAATGACTCATTCCGGAACCACAAAAAAAAACAAACCGCCCAAATAAGAGGAAATAAAAAATAAATAACGTCATGGCTCAATTTGGAACGCCACAAAAGAAGAACTAAAAAACAAACAACCCTAGCGACCTTTAATCACCCCCGAACACATGAATATGCAGATATATAAACACACACCCACTAATTTCCATCAATGTTTAAATATGTGGCGTTGTTATACCTATCAGACCAGTCCAACGAGGGAGTCGTAAACGTCTTCCCTGGAGGCCTTTCGATCGCAAGGTTGCCAGCCTATACCTTTAAACATACCGGACAACATATTCTGAACCTCAGAGAAGACAACAACCCTAATAGAGATCTGTTGAACACAATAAACTAACTAAAACTAAGAACTCCAATCATTAATCATCTACAAATAACTCCTAATAAACCCAAGAACAATGAAAAGCAACCCAACAAGACCCAAAATCTTGACATAGGGAGACCTTTTCTACAAGAAAGTGAAATTTAGAACTCTGTAATCTACACCGTACTAATTGCCATAAACGTTTAAAAGTACGTGGCGTTGTTACACCTATCAGACCAGTCCATATAGAGAGTCATAATCGTCCTCCTAAGAGGCCTGTCGGTCGCGAGGTTGCCAGCCTATATAATTCTAAACATATAAGATCACACACTCCCAACCTCATAAGACACAATAATCGCAAAAGTTATCTGAAGATCTCAATAAACTGACTAAAACAAAAAGCTTTAACCATAAAGATTCAATAACACTAAGAGGCAAACAAAAAGAAGCCCGAAAACATAAGGAAACCACGTAAACATGTAGGTGCGCCCAAAATAAAAAGAATACTTTCCAAGCACAACCACCTGAACAGGAATAGCTCCGATGACGCTAGAAGCACTAAACACCTACAGTAGACCAAAAAATGAAACCATTATATCTTATAGACCGAAAACAGAACATCCCAAATAAGAAAAACTAAAAAGTAAACCTCATCGACCTTTAGTCACCCCCGAACACATGAACATTCAGATACATAAACACACACACCTACTAATTCCCACCAACGTTCAAAGATACATAGCATTATTATACCCCAAAATCTTGACATAAAGAGACATCTTTACAACGAAGAGAAATTTAGAACTCTGTAATCTGCACCCTGCTAACCAAGAGCAGTAGTTATAAAATTAACAGATACTAATATACCTAATAAACACATCATCAGCTATATTAAAACACACCATAAATACACGCACCCACTAATTTGCATAAACGCTTAAAGGTACGTGGCGTTGTTATACCTATCAGACCAATCCATCCAAGGAATCGTAATCGTCCTCCCAATAGGCCTGTCGGTCGCAAGGTTGCCAGCCTATATACCTCTAAACATATAAGATCACACACTCCCAACCTTATAAAACACAATAACTGCAAAAAATATCCGAAAATCACAACAGACTGACCAAAACAAAAACCTCTAACCATAAAAATTCAATAACACTCAAAGTAAGCTATATGAAGCCCGCAGACATAAGGAAACCACTTAAACATGTAGGTGCGCCCAAAATAAAAACATACTTTCCAAGCACAACCACCTGAACAGGAATAGCTCCGATAACGCCAGAAGCACCAAACATCTATAATAGACCAAAAAATGAAACCATTATATCTCATAGACGCAAAACAGAACAACCCAAATAAGAAAAATAAAAAGCAAATAACCTTATCGACCTTTAATCACCCTCGAAAACGTGAGCGTGCAGATACATAAACACACACACCTACTAATTTCTTATAATAAGAACCAGAAATAAGCACTGTCAATAAAACTCAGGATCCACTAATCGCAACAAAGAGAAATTGTAAACTTGCTCATGTGTATCCAGCCAAAAAAAAAAAAAAAACAGTTACAAAATCAACAAATATAAGAATACCTAAGTATAAGAAAACAAACAGGCAAACCTTAATAAAAAGAGCGTACATGAAACATCACTATACCCACCAAAGCAGTCTCTTCCACTCACAAAATTTACAGTCTGCACACCTCCAAACACATAAAATATGGAATTCTCTATCTAAAAAAAATCCATAATCAATAATCACCAATGAACGAAATACCTAACAGCCAACACATAAAACAAGATATTCCCCTATCTTAAAAAACACAACAGACAAATTACGACACAAATAAAAGGAAGATACTATAATCAATAATTATCAATCACTAAAATACCCAACAACCAATATATAGAGGCCAAGCAGGAGGAAAAAGACAGCCAGGGAAAAAAAGGGAAGGCCACAATAATCAACACCTAAAATAAAATAAACAAGCAGTTAGCTACCCAAAACAAATAGCAGTCACAAAATTGACAGGCATCGAGAAATTCCAATACTCTAAAAATGTGAAGAGAATGCCAGGAAACCATAATATAAACACACGAATATTTAAAGATAAACAATATCATTATTCCTACCAGAACAATTTCTCTAATGAATCGTAAGCAAACTCCAAATAGTATATCTACTGACAAAACGCTCTAGATGAAGCAACACAAAATGGAAAACCACATCCACAAAGGAGCAGAGACGCTGTGAAAAAACAAAGCAGGCGCTGAGAAAAGGGACAGAGGAAACCCAAGAACCCAACCAAAAAGAAAAACAAACCCACATGAGCAGCAACACCCAAACACACAAACATACAGACACACAAACACATGAACCCACACAAACATTAAAAAGTAAACAATATCATTATACCTACCATAACAACCCCTCTAATGAATCGCAGGCAGAGTCCAAATAGGGTTTCCACTCACAAAAAGCTCTAAACAAGGCAACACAAAGCGGTAAAACCACATTCACAAAGGAACACGCAGCCTCCGAAAAACAAAGCAGGCGGTGAGATATAAGAGACAAAATCAACCCAAAAACCTAACCAAAAAGAAAAACAAACCTTGTAGAAAGAGGCAACACGATCTAAACGGTGCGACACAAAGCGGCGAAAAGATTTACAGAGCAAGCGATAAGAAAAGAGTCAGGCCGATGTAAACGAAGAGACAGAAGACGGCGAGAAGGAGAAGGAAGGAAAAGAAATAGGGTTTTCAATAAGAAACAAAAATGAAGAAATAAAACTAATCGAGAAGCACACTTCCAAAGAAAAAAGAAATAAAAAAACACGCTTTCAACCCAGAAAAACCTTCACACTTTTAAAGGAGTAAGAAATCTCATTTGGGTTTTCTACAATTAGGGTATCTACATTAGCTGACAAGAGTTACTCATTTGATTAAGTTATTAAATTGTTAATTTCATACTTAAATTTACAGATTATAATTAACAGTGAACAATATTATGAGAAAGTAACTTTATATATTATAATTAGACCATCATCCAAGTAATAAGGTGACGCTTTGGTGTATCACCTAGAAATTATCGACAAATATCTTATAACTCGAACCAGTGATTTAATTATATGTAAAAAATAATTATAGTATGTCATGTTATTTCAAAGTATATAATTAATCACAATCAATAAATATTATCCATAATACTACCTCTGCATAATTATATGACTTGGTTGTCACTTGTTAGTGTGAAATATACAGCAACCGACCATGAAAACTGTGTCTCGCTTTACCCACTCCTACCATTAAATCTCCTTTTACTCACTCGTATCTATATTTATCTATCTATAATACTATAAAATTCAGTCTCTATATTCAATGTATAGTAACGATGATACACTTTGTAGAGTAAAATCGTGTGATTCAATACTTAATTCTTCGACCTGAGTAATTGCGAGGATCCAAAGAGTTGGACTGAGTAATTGCCAGCATGCAAAGAGGCTATACAATTAATATACAGTGTGTGATTGGCACAGGAAGATGAATACCAAACATACTGGAACAGTTACAACATCAAAAGACTCTTTAATTAGTGTTTACATTTACTTATTAATTGATCAGGATCCTATAAACAACAACCCAATAGACCTCCACCGTCAGTTGAAACCAAAACAAAAAATAAAAAGAAGGAGGAGATTAACAGATAGTCGATAGCCAATTACCAACAACATAACTTCAAGAACAACCATAATCTATCGTCTACACATTTCCTAACTGATACAACAATCGACAACCACAACCTCATTATCCTAATCTATCTCCGTACACTATCAACCATCACTCTTAAAACAACAACAACGACTCGAAATACAAAGACAGATCTCGGGTTTGTTCAATGCCGGTATTAATTAGTTGAGATCTACCGAGTTAAAACATAACCCATCATTGATCTATTAGAAGCTTAGCTCCTGTTTATTATTCGAAAGTGATAAAAGAAAGAGCAAGAATATGGCTTTTAATATCATTTCTGTCTTTCGATCAACAAAACACCAAAACAAACATACAAACCTACCCGAGACCTTATAAGATCTTGAAGCATTGTGATTTCGTTTGATAACCACCAACAGTAGCTAGGTGGCTTTGGGTATTCGTTGTGTGATAGGAATCAAGAAGTGGGTGTAATTGTGTTTCGAGATTAAAAAGTGCGTGCTAAGTATTGTGTAAAGGATGATGATTTTTGGCCTATGAAATGAAAATGGGCGGCTGATTGTTTGAGAGTAAAAGGGTGTAGGGTTAGGTCATATGATATTTGAAGACAAAAGCGTTCCATGAAGCATCATCGACAAGACATATATGGGGCCTACTAGAATTTAACAAATCAGGCCCAAATAATTTGTGTACCAAAGTTAAATATGGCCTATGTGACTTTAAAATTAGTCCCGATTTTATATTTCCATCGTGACTTTAGGAAGATATTTGACTAATTTTTAAATCCATTAATTATTATTTATCACATCTCACAAATAAAGTCATTAAAAGTTTTCATTTAGATAAGCTTGATAAAGGTTTGTTACCAATTTTACCGCAAATTACTTGAAATTTTGACAACCATTCCATCTCATTAATGGACTTATTAATCAGTGTTATTTTGCTTTTACAAAAATGTTATTTAATGTTGGCAAATCTTTACAGTTTTCAATTATAAAACGTTTCATGGTTATCACTATTTTGAAACCTTCCTCATTCTCAATATTTATTTCTTCAATAGGTTTGACATATTTATTTAGTTTTAAACATTTAATTTTAATCGTGATACTCATTATCAATAGCGAATAATTTTCCTATGATCAATCATTATCAAGTGAACTAATCATCTTTAATAACTTATTCAATCATTTCCAGATTTAATGTTTTTCTTTGATTCTAAATTCTAAATGATTAGTAAATGATTCTTATGATCATTAAATGATTCAAAAAGCTCTGCATTGATTTGCAAAGAAATCAAAGAAAATAATAGTCTTTTTCTGCAATTCGTGTGGAGTAGTAAGAAAAATTGCCGGATCTAATTTTTAGGCGACACGAGGTGGGGAGACTATGTGTTCGTGGTTGAGAGATAAGGAGAAGCGTGTTTTTTAGTATGAGAATTGTTAGGGTACAAGTGTGTGTTAGTGTTAGGAAGGGACATTGCATCTATTGTACTTTGTTATTTTAGGAAGGACTGGAATCCTCTGCAGCACAGCACGGTGCTGTGCTACATCCCAGTCGTTAGATTACACACACCCACACGGGTGTATGTGTGTGTGTGTGCGTGTCGAATCGCACGGTTCAGTGCAGCACAGCACCGTGCTGCACTGCAGAGGATCCCATTGGACTTTATTATTTTAAATTGAGCTTTGGTTTGCAATCCGATAGTAGTGGGCAGATGTTAAGTTTCTAATGATCCGGAAATTATTAACTTTTGTGTGCTGAATTTTTATAACATTTTTGGCCATTTTTGTTATTAGTAGATGAAACACACCCACACTAACTACCTGACCTAACCTATCTTATATCATATTAGTACTTATAATTTACGGTGAAATTTTGGCACAATTTCCCCTAAACTAGTACCTATCCCAAACCTGTGACATAAAACCAACACAAGTATCACACAGAGACATCTAGTCTCAATCCGAATCAAACTCATGACATCAATATCCCCGTAGCTATGACTACAAGATACTAGTAAACAACAAGACTTCGAGCCTCCCAAATCACTCACTTATTTATTTTACATTACGATATTAAACAACCTCACAGGTTACACAAACATACTAGGTGAACTTAAAGTACCCCTCACACCATCAACGACACTCGAACACATCAGTACATTACTACAATATATATATTTGTAAAACAAGGTTCAGAAATAAGAACTAAAACATGTTAAGCCCATGGTTAAGCCCGACAGGTCGTCATCCATGTACGTCGACCCTCAGCAACAGTGGAACTCCAACCCATCCAGCGAGGGAACATGCTCAAGCATCAGGATCACCTACAATGTATAAACTACATGAGCTAAAGCCCAATAAGTAGAAATCATGCATGTATCATGTCTGATGCAACATATGACATATGATCATCAATGAGAATCTCTCAAAATCATTTTATTATCCTTGGTCCCGTTGAACCACGAACTAAGCACCGGAATGAGCTCAATATCATGTCATATTATAAGGCATGTATCTACCATGCCAGATATATAAGGCATGGATCTACCACACCAAATATATCGTGAGAACATGCATCTACCATGTCCCACACATCATATAAGCACGCATCTACCGTGCTAAATATATCATAAAATCATGCATCTACCATGCCTCGGTGATCTAGCAGCGTCCAACAAAACATTTTTCTTTTCTTTCTTTCCATGATTGTACCATGCATGCAGACACTAGTGAGTCTCCTGTTATGCATGCATGTGGAGATGCTAATGGATGTTATGATCATGTAAGGTGAAAAAAGCATAATACAGATCAATCATACAATACAATAGAACACTCTCAAGATATCATCAACTTCAACAACTAGTTATACAAATAATACTATGTTTATGCATTGTAGTTGCAGATGGATTTCTACTTACCTTGATCGAGTAATACCCTTACGTTTATACCAATAGGGGGTGTTTGTGATGATATATCTTCAGAATCTGTTTCAAGGAATGTGTTTAAAGTATTTACATACCACACATAAGGTTTAACTCTCTTCATATCGAAAGGGTTTACCACTTCCTATGTAGATGCATAACCAGTGTTCTACGTATTTTATGTTTGTTTATCGACATATACCAGCCCATTAACCAATCAATTTTGGACTTATAATTCACTAATTAATCTATTAGTCTCTGTTTATAAAGTCCATTCAACTCTCACAACTTAAAATTCCATGGTTTTATAACAATACACTTGATTAAGAGAGTTTATCAAAGTCTTGTCATAATCAGATTTTGTTTTGCTTATAACCACTAGAATATAAGTTGGATTTGCACCAATTTTTGAAATAATATCCCTAAGATACTTAAGAACAAGTATATTGAAACTCTGCCCCTGAAACACACGGATTAAGTAACATATACCATTAATTCTAAAAGGTGGCAGAATTGATTCCTTTATTGCCTTAGTGAGTTTTAAGCCTTATAAATCTATATTAGACACAAGGTTAGCCATGTCTGAATTCTTAATATCATTATAACATGTCTAAGAACATATAAAAGCTCTCATACCTTCTAAATAGCTAAGAAACATATCAAGAACAAGGAAGAAACAAAGAAAACTCACCTTGATTGTCAAATGAATTGAGGTGTAGATATTTTGATGATTCCTTCTTGAATTTTTGGTGAATTTTCGAAGTGTGGAGCTTCTTGTTCATGTACAGACAGTAAATGAGGGTTTAGGGTCAACTTTATCCATCAACTAAGTGTGTTAAGTCGGTTATAAATGTGAAATGTCCAAAATACCCTCGAATGACTACTAGAGACCAGGTTTGAAAGAATGGATCGATTCAAGTAGTTATGATCCGGTTCTTGGAGTGTTTGAACCGGTTCCTAGTAGATCTTGACCTCATTTAGGGTATGTATGATCTTTCAAATGGTTTAGTAGAAGTTTAGGGTGTATTTTTATTACTTAAACTCGATTACTCATGCGAACAATGTTGAAAATGCTAGTGAAGGAGTTGATTGTCAAACTTTATAAAACTTCACAAATGAGACACTGTAGATAAGAATGGAAGGACTCATTTATTATAAAGATATAATTAATACAATAAACTAAAAGATAAGTTCAATTCCTACCGCAGTTGGAACGAATAAGGTATAGACAGATCATAGTATTTTACAAACGTTATCTGATACAATCATAAATTGTATCATATTAGGTATTGATAAGAATCAAGGTACTTGACACGTGTTAGTATATTAAATGATGGTTATTCACTTGAATCATCAATCTAAAGTGACCCAGTATACGCGCCGACTAAAATCTCGAGATAAGCTAGTTAACCTCCGATAGACACGTTAGTAACATCTTTATGACTTCTAGGCTTACCACATGTACTTTGAGTTTTATAAGAGCTTTACATATATTTTATTTTCGTATTAGAAATAATATGAATAACGTAAGTTAGTTCCATAACATATACCACGATAGTGTTTTAGACTTGAGTTCAAATGTTTAGCATATTTCTATGTAGTGAAATTAACTATAAGATCAACTGAGCTATGAAACGTCAAGTAATCCAAATAACACATAATTAACAAGTTATGCATGAATCAAATTGACCAAGTGAGTAGTGTTAGGCTCGGGTATCACATCCTCCCCTCGTTATAAAAATTTCGTCCCCGAAATTTAACTTACCTGAAAAGATCAGGGTATTTAGCCCTCATTTCGTCTTCTCTCTCCATGTGGCTTCTTCTACAAGTTGATTTCTCGACAACACTTTGACTAGTGGCACTTATTTATTTCTGAGTTTCTTTACTTCTCTTAGTAAGATTTGTTCCGGTATCTCCTTGTAACTCAAATCTGCCTCCAGCTCAACTGGTTCATTCTTGAGAATTTGGGATGGATTCGCAATGTATTTTCTTAGTATAGAAACGTAAAATACATTGTGTATCTGAGACATTGATGCTGGCAACTCTAGTCGATAAGCCACTTCACCAACCCGCTCAGTAATAGGAAATGGCCCAATGTATCTTGGACTCAGTTTTTCTTTCTTACCAAATCTCATTATTCCCTTCATTGGAGAAACTTTCAGGAAGACTCGATCACCCACGGCAAATTCCGGTGCTCTCTTTCTGATATCTGCATAACTCTTTTGTCTACTTTGACCCCAAAATTCCCAAAAAAATAGGGTTCTAAGGAATTTTTCCTTGATTTGGACGATAGAATGGATTAGATGTTGTGTAATCCTTGTTCTCCAACCAAAGATGTTGATGTTTGAAGATGGATCGCTTCCAATTGCCTAAAATTGCCTCTCCCGATCTTCTCCCATCGAAAATGAGTGAAGAGAATGAAAAATGACGAAATGGAAGTCAACCGTCCAATATATACTCGCCCAGTCTAGCGCACGCTACGCCTCGATTATTAGCGTGCACTAGCGAGGTCACCGGGTAGTCCATTGGCTTCTGCCGGCCCCGTTAGCATGCGCTGATTGCCTTATCTTAGCGTGCGCTAGCCAAAAAATGGTGTCCAGAAACTGGAGTCCAGAACCTACTGTTCTCTGCCCTGCTCGAGTCTTAGCGTGCGCTACGCAGCTCTTATAGCATGCGCTATCCGAAGACTAGCATATGTTACTCGATAGTCCTGAAAACCTGACAACCTCTCTGCTTCTCCCAACCAGCCCATTAGCGTGCGCTACGGATGGATGTTAGCGCGTGCTACTGACCACGAATAGCGTGCGTTAACGAACTCCTAGCGCACGTTAACTGCTAGTCCAGAAAGCAGTATGAGTTACTGGTTCTGACCTGACTGGTCCTTTAGCGCGCGCAACGGCTCAAAGCTTGTGTGCGCTACTCAAGAAGAATTAGCGTGCGTTAGCCTAGGCCTAGCGTGCCCTATTTCTCTGACCCAGAATACTTCCGCAAGGTCTAAACAACACGATTGTGATCCAACCAAGATACAAAACTCTATAACAATATCGACAACATCACCAAGAGTTTACAGAGCGATGAAATAAGAAAAACGGCAAGGTCAAACAGTCAATAAAAGTACGGGTATTTCAACACCAGCATTGGCCTTGTCGTTGGGCAAATTGCCGCCGAACCTCTTGTGCTTATCGAATCCTCAGTTCTGCCTGTTCTGCGACCAATGCTACCTCAGCAACTATTGAATAAGTCGTTCCTTGAATTCCTGCCATGCTGGCATCTCTATATAGCTCCGGTCTCAGGCCTTCAAGGAACCTCTCCACTTTTAGTGTTTCCATGCTAACCATATGCTCAGCAAACCTGGACAGCATTTCGAATTTACAGATGTAGTCTGAAACTGTCATGCTTCCCTGTTTCAACTGTATAAATTCGTCCATCTTCATTGCACGAACAGGAGCTGTAAAGTACTTATTTCTGAAGATTTCCTTGAACTTAGCCCAAGTCATTGTTTCCACATTTTCAATAGCGCTCATCGTATCCCACCAATGACCTGCACTGCCCCGTAACATGAAGGATGCACAAAGTACCTTGTTCTCTTCAGAAACCTTACTATATTGGAACATGTTTTCTATAGTCCTTAGCCAATCCTCTGCTTCTGTAGAATCCAATGCGCTCTCAAATGTTGGGGATTCAACTTCCTGAACCTTCCTCCATCTAATTCAACTTGTTCTACTCGGGGTGGTGGTCGATTCATATCATCTACCTGCTGTCCTCGCATGTCTCTTTGTTAGATGAGTTGTTGCATTTGTTGAGATTGCCTTTCTACTAGTTCAGTCAATCGACCAATGATCAAATCACGATCAGAACTTGTGGACATCATATCTGGATCTTGTGTTCTACCCCCATCACTGCCTTCAGTTCTTGTTCTCAGCATTATTTTATAGTTATGACTGATCCCTATATCATATGGTCAATATAATTCATGAAATATGAATGCAAACAAATAAAACAACACTTAGTGGATTTGTTGTGCTCCACATGCTCTGAGCTCGTGTACATGGACAGTCTACAGGGCACAAACCGGGCTCCGATACCACCTGAAACACACCCACACTAACTACCTAACCTAACCTATCTTATATCGTATTAGTACTTATAATTTACGGTGAAATTTTAGCAAAGTTTCCCCTAAACTAGTAGCTATCCCAAATCTGTGACATAAAACCAACACAAGTATCACACAGAGACATCTAGTCTCAATCAGAATCAAACTCATGACATCAATATCCCCATAGCTATGACTACAAGAGATTAGTAAACAACAAGACTTCGAGCTTCCCAAATCACTCACTTATTTATTTTACAATACGATATTAAACAACCTCACAGGTTACACAAACATACTAGGTGAACTTAAAGTACCCCTCACACCATCAACGACACTCGAACACATGAGTACATTACCACAATACATATTTGTAAAACAATGTTCAGAAACAAGAACTAAAAGATGTTAAGCCCATAGTTAAGCCCGACAGGTCGTCATCCATGTACGTCGACCCTCAGCAACAGTGGAACTCCAACCCATCCAGCGAGGGAACATGCTCAAGAATCAGGATCACCTACAATGCATAAACTACATGAGCTAAAGCCCAATAAGTAGAAATCATGCATGTATCATGTCTGATGCAACATATGACATATGATTATCAATGAGAATCTCTCAAAATCATTTTATTATCCTTGGGCCCGTTAAACCACGTACTAAGCACCGGAATGAGCTCAATATCATGTCATGTCATAAGGCATGCATCTACCATGACAGATATATAAGGCATACATATACCACACCAAATATATCGTGAGAACATGCATCTACCATGTCCCAAACATCATATAAGCAAGCATCTACCGTGCTAAATATATCATAAAAGCATGCATCTACCATGCCTCGGTGCTCTAGCAGCAGCCAACAAAACATTTTTCTTTTCTTTCTTTCCATGATTGTACCATGCATGCAGACACTATTGAGTCTCCTGTTATGCATGCATGTGGAGATGCTAATGGATGTTATGATCATGTAAGGTGCAAAAATCATAATACAGATCAATCATACAATACAATAGAACACTCTCAAGATATCATCAAGTTCAACAACTAGTTATTCAAATAATACTATGTTTATGCATTGTAGTTGCAGATGGATTTCTACTTACCTTGATCGGGTAATACCCTTATGTTTATACCAATAGGTGGTGTTTGTGATGATATATCTTCAGAACCTGTTTCAAGGAATGTGTTTAAAGGATTTACATACCACACGTAAGGTTTAACTCTCTTCATATCGAAAGGGTTTACCACTTCATATGTAGATGCATAACCAGTGTTCTACGTATTTTATGTCTGTTTATCGACATATACCAGCCCATTAACCAATCAATTTTGGACTTATAATTCACTAATTAATCTATTAGTCTCTGTTTATAAAGTCCATTCAACTCTCACAACTTAAAATTCCATGGTTTTATAACAATACACTTGATTAAGAGAGTTTATCAAAGTCTTGTCATAATCAGATTTTGTTTTGATTATAACCACTAGAATATAAGTTGGATTTGCACCAATTTTTGAAATAATATCCCTAAGGTACTTAAGAACAAGTATATTGAAACTCCTGCCCCTGAAACACACGTATAAGTAATATATGCCATTAATTCCAAAAGGTGGCAGAATTGATTCCTTTATTTCCTTAGTGAGTTTTATGCCTTATAAATCCATATTAAACACAAAGGTTAGCCATGGATGAATTCTAAATATCATTATAACATGTCTAAGAACATATACAAGCTCTCATACCTTCGAAATAGCTAAGAAACATATCAAGAACAAGGAAGAAACAAAGGAAACTCACATTGATTGTCAAATTAATTGAGGTGTAGATGTTTTGATGATATCTTCTTGAATTGTTGGTGAATTTTCGAAGTGTGGAGCTTATTGTTCATGTCCAGACTGTAAATGAGGGTTGAGGGCCGGCTTTATCCATCAAACAAGTGTGGTAAGTCGGTTATGAAGGTAAAATATACAAAATACTCTCGAATGACTACTAGAGACCAGGTTTGAAAGAATCGATCGATTCAAGTAGTTATGATCCGGTTATTGGAGTGTTTGAACAGGTTCCTAGTAGATATTGACATCATTTAGGGTATGGATGATCTTTAAAATGGTTTAGTAGAAGTTTAGGGTGTATTTTTATTGCTTAAACTCGATTACTCATTCGAACAATGTTGAAAATGCTAGTGAAGGAGTTGATTGTCAAACTTTCTAAAACTTCACAAATGAGACACTGTAGATAAGAACGGAAGGACTCATTTATTAAAAAGATATAATTAATACAATAAACTAAAAGATAAGTTCAATTTCTACCACAGTTGGAACGAATAAGGTATAGACAGATCATAGTATTTTACAAACGATATTTGATACAATCATAAATTGTATCCTATTAGGTATTGATAAGAATCAAGGTACTTGACAAGTGTTAGTATATTAAATGATGTTTATTCAATTGAATCATCAATCTAAAATGACCCAGTACACGCGCCGACTAAAATCTCGAGATAAGCTAGTTAACCTCCGATAGACACGTTAGTGACACCTTTATGACTTCTAGGCTTACCACGTGTACTTAGAGTTTTATAAGATCTTTACATATATTTTATTTTCGTATTAGAAATAATATGAATAACGTAACTTAGTTCCATAACATATACCACGATAGTGTTTTAGACTTTAGTTGAAATGTTTAGCACATTTCTATGTAGTGAAATTAACTATAAGATCAACTGAGCCACGAAACGTCAAGTAATCCAAATAACACATAATTAACAAGTTATGCATGAATCAAATTGACCATGTGAGTAGTGTTAGGCTCGGGTATCACAGTAGACGTCTAAATTTGGAATAAAATGGTATGTGTGAGATTTGTTTGAGCTTATTTTCATTTAAGTTTTATCTATTTACATCACTTTGAGTATATACTTGCAATATTTAATGATTTAAAGAGTGAATAATGATCTTCATATATGGAGGATTTTGAGCGACGCTTCAAAATTTCCCTCAAATTTGAACCATGGTTAAGAGACTTAATTATAGGATCAAAGTGCATCATTTTACTTTCGATATTTTCACGAGTATTGTCATAACTCAAATATCCTTATTTAACATAAACTTTGGCAAATGTAGATTTAACTTCCGACACTTTTTACCTTAAATCATCTTCATCACCAAATGTAGATTTAACTTCTCGGCCATAATGTACGAACATCACATCTTTAACATAGCTCGACTTAGCTTCAACTGCTAACCGGCCTAACAAACCAATAGAAGAAGCCATATGTGTATTATTTTGTTGATAACATGAGTTTCCATGTTATGCTAAGAATATATAATCTAGAAAAACAAATATTAGAAGCCCTTTCAATTTAATGCCCAATATCAAATGAAAATAATAAAACACATAATTTAAACTTGTACACCAATTTTCAAATAATGTATAATTAAAACAAAATTTGAAAAGAAAAAACAACTACAATAACTAATAAACTATAAACTTATCATATTTACGAAAACATAAACAAATTTACGTGAAAACAATTAGAGAGCAAGTTTGTGCGTAGCACGAGTTCTGACTTGTTCGTAATATATAAAGATTCAGTCCCTTTAATTAAATGGTGAGTTTTAATGATTTTAAGGATTAATATCATTAGCCTCTTTGATATCATGCCTAAAAAAAGGTTTTTTGACTCCCTTCATTAATGAAGGCCTTTCAAATGCTATGATTGTTGAGTCTTAAACGCATGAATATAACAAAAGCAAGAAAGTAAGCCCCTTCCAGCAGTCCAGTAGTCAAACAATAGATGCATTAGTAAAAGAAAACCAACAAGCTCTATAAATACCATAAAACACAAAATACAAACGCTTGGATGGTAGTTTAACAGTTTAACAGTTACATTTGCTTATTAATTGACATGGTAGGTTAATAGTTTAACAGTTACATTTGCTTATTAATTGACAAGAATATACTTATATATATCAATCGGCTCAAAAAATAGTGCCCTGCAACTGTAAAAGCAATTTTGGATGGGGAAAACGGGGTTAGTATGTGATTTTCCCTACATTATTTTTTTTGGGTTACCTGGGTTTCCGACTCAACATTGCGAGCCGACTAATCCCAGGACGACTATCCTTTTGGATAGCATGAAGTCAGTGCAGGTGAACCTTCATGGCCACAAGAAGATTAATTTTTCCTACATTGTTCATCCGACATTTATTGACATATTTTCTACTATACATAATATGGGTGTACATTCAATGCTACCTCCTCCTTTGAGAAATCTTATAGGTAGCAACCACATCCCATAGCTAAAGTCAAACACATACTATGACCAATGGCATTTTGAGAGTTTCAATGTAGTAACGTGTTCCCAACCGAGAACACCCTTGACCCTATGATTGGATACGTAAATTTAAATGCCAGTGAAGAAACTTCCAGCAAGGATATGATGTATGAAGATAACGATGTTGAAAAACCGCAACTGAAAAGAATGACGAGGGGCCCAAAGGTTGTAATATCCGGATTAATTATTAAGTATTTCATCTGTAATTGAACCCTGTATTATTCGGAATTGTGATATCGATAATCGAAGTATGATATTTCTAGTATTTGTATCTTTGCAAATGAGTATGGCAATATGTAAATTTTCTCATGCAAATACGTGATAATGTACGCTAAGAAGGAGGCTTAACGTACATTATCCGCCAGAGTTGGCGTACGCTACGAATGTAGCGTAGCATATGTTAAACAGCTAATAATTGAGCTGGGCAGCTAGCACATGCGCCATCCGGACATGGGTCCGGATAAGATTCCCGCGGATGAACCTGGACACTTTTGAAGTCAACGATTGTTAACATACGCTAAGGAATGTGTCTAGCGTACGCTAATGGGTGTTACTTACATACGTAACCTGATGGTGTAGCGTACGTAATCGAGTGCAGAATGAGAACAGTTAACTATCGGTGACGATAGCATACGCTAAAGTATATTGGGTAACGTACGCTAAGCGACTAACATACGTTATACATGAAGGCTAACGTACGTTAAGGTCAAAAAATTATAAATAAGACATCACCCCATTTCATTTCAGCTCGTTTATTTCACTTAGCCTTATACTTCGTGCCCATAGAGTTCCCAGCCACCTTATACACCTTTAGAACACCTGTAATTGATCATTAAAGATTGGTTATAACTATTACTTGATCATTGAAGTTGAAGAACATCTTGGATTGGCACACAAGCAACCGGAGTTGGATTCTACCTATTGTCTCGGTGTTTTCTTCATCTTAAGGTATGTTAATGCTATCTCCAACCTTAGATTCGTGTTCTTAAGGATATGATGATCATTCTATCAAGATATTATGTTCCATGGATGATTTATTCAACCAAACATCATGTTTAGAAGTTGGGATGATTATACTTAAGATATCATTATTGAGAACATCATAATTTGAACCTTGTTACAAGTAAAGGAAGTTTTCTGAGATTGATAATCCAAATTTGGAAAGTGTTTTCATAGTAGTCACGGACTTGGTATTAACATCATTGTTGTTAGACGAACCTAGGAGGTTGATCAAGGAAAGATTTGTTGTATCTTTGTAAAGATGAACTGTTAAAAATCTTCAAGATGATAGTTTGAATGATAGAATGATATTGACATCAACCTTAGACCTTCTGAATTACGTATGAGAATTTGTGATCAATGATTGGAGTATGACATCATGATGATATGTTTATCCTTGAAGTTGTAAGGCATTGAACACCATTAGATCATTCAAGTTTTCGAGAGTGTATCATGCATGGAGTTAACGTACGTTAACACTGAGAATTTCGTGGGGCGAATCAGTTGTCTGATCAGGGAAGAGACTGTCACTCTGCAGCTTACGTATGCTAACGGGTAGAATTAACATACGCTATGATGTGTATGTAACGTACGTTATATCATCAGACGAGTCAGTCGACTGATCAGAGAGGAACTGTCGATACATGGTTAGTGTATGTTAGACTTAGTAGTTTACGTACGCTAACGAGCTGCCTTAACGTACGCTACGTTGGGTACATAACATACGTTATGCAGACCAGGCAGTATACATTTTATGAACACCCGATCGTAATTTGGATTGTTAGATATTTGTACGACGTGAGATGAACTCTATATTATTTCTTTTGTTTAAGGTTCGAGCTTTGCTACGTGATCGAAAGGGCGACCTTTGAGTGTTTTGATATTCGTGGAAGTATTATTCTTGTCATCGAATTGAGGCAAGTACTTAAATTGTTTTACGTATTGATGTTATACATATTGTCGTGCATATATGTCATTGTATGTCCACCTTGTGTTGGTCCGACAGGATCATCGGGGGATCTATGCTAACGTGCGCTGGATCATCGGATGGGTTTTTCCACCACAGTTTGGTCTGACGGGATCATCGTGGGTTCTAGGCAGTGAACACTGGATTGTCGGAATTACCATGTGTATGTTGTGATATCATGTTGTGATTTTAATTTGTGTATGTTATTTATAAGTTTCTCGTAGGAGGAGACTCGTTGGTATATTGTCATTTATGTTATTATTATTCTTGGTGAGATGTTGAATGATATGTTGTGTTCCTTGTACTAGCATCGTTGCGCTAACCCCTTCGGGGGTGAACATTTGTTTATGTTCAGGATCCATGAGTGCAGGGAAACAACCAGTGGAGCTGCATGACGACGACGGTGCAGAGTGATGTTCCGGCCAGGTTTAATTATCTGTTGTTTGTGTTGTTTTAATAAGTACTTGAGTACGACGTCGTTTGTGATGATTGGATTTGGTGATGTATTAATATTCTTCATTGGGATGTTTGTATTTTCTGGTATTTGTCCAGAACAGTTGTATTTTATTTCAGTTACTTTCCTATGTTGGTATCTGTTATTGTCTTTTCATTTCTTCAGCCTTGTAAATCCTTATGAAAAGGATTTACGGCACTGTAATATTCCTGAATATATCGAGGGTGTTACAGAATATGGTATCAGAGCAAAGATTATGGATATCTTGGCTATTTGGTTAAAATAGGGGTCATATATGTCTTTTGAGGTAACCGGTCGTGAATAACATCACTGTACTGCCTACGTCCTCGTGCGAACAGTGGTTGTAAGTTTCTAAACTCTATCTCGTCCCTTACCTATTATACCTCTTTATACTTGAACATTTGAACGATTTTGATTCCTGTATATTGAGTATTTATGCTTAGAGTATGTTGAGAGGTGTACGTGGTCGCGGTCGCGGACGCGGACGAAGGAATGCTGAAAGAGAAGTTTCACCTTCTAATCAGGCCAGCCACAGCTCAGGCGAGTCACAAAAATCTATTAACAATGAACCAGAACCTGATGTGCCCGAAATCCTTTATCAGGTGGTTAACCAGATGACTCAGTTTGCCCAGGTCGTGGACCGAATGCAGGTGGCAGTAGGATTACAACAGGGAGATAGACAACAAGGTATCCCAGACATGGGAAATTGAGGTGACTGATGGCTGCATGAGGTGGCGAAGATGCAACCACCCAAATTCGACCGCTTTTCTGAGACACCGACATGGGAGCATTGGTTAAAATAACTAGAGAAAATCTTTGCCAGGATTAATTGCCCAGACGATCGAGAGCCTCTATTGCTCAGTACTTTATGATAGGGGAAGTGTCCGAGTGGTGGGAAGCCATCCGGCCTGTAGATCATGATGCCGACTGGGGAGAATTTAAATTGATGATGGAAGCTCAGTACTGCCCTCGTCCGGTGAGGGAAGCCAAAGTTCGGGAGTTTTTCTCCGCGCAGCCTTCGGATGTGCCAGTATCTCAGGCGATTAAGATGTTTAACCAGCAGCTAGAATTTGTTCGACATCTGGTCAGAACAGATGCAGAAATGATGATCCATTTTGGTATGAGAATGAAACTAGAGATTCATAGGTACATGTCCGATTTTGAATGTACCACTCTCCGTCAATATTAGGATAAAGAATTGGCGTATGAAATCAAAGAAGCAGCGATGGAAAAGTTTGCAGAATCCAAGAAGCAGAAAGTCTCTGGTAGTTTCACAGAGCACAAGAGCAGCGGGCCCCACAAGGCCCAGTCATCCATTTATTCATTCAAGAAACCTCCGAACCATCCAAGAGCGGAAAGAACTTTGGAGCAGTATCAGCCACGACAGATGTGACAAGGAAATGCTTTAACTGTAGTCAGACGAGATGCTATCGGCGAAATTACCCCCTTCCTGCCATGACTTGTTTTGATTGTGGTCGAGAGGGACATCGTGCGGTATTCTGTGAAGAGGTTGCAAAATATTTTAGAGTCCGTACGTCACATCCATCTCAAAGGGAAGCAAGTATTCAGCAGACGCAGCAAAGTGTTCAGCTGCCCCAAAATTTTGGTTACAGACGAGGTAGAGGACAGTTGGACCGAAAGGGGACATCGAGTGCTGGATCCGTTCCCCCACATCTGTACGAGATGAGGAGGGCAGATGACCAGGATGTTGTTGTCGCATCAGGTACTGTTCAGATCCTTTCACAGCCAGTTAGTGTTTTATTCGATACAGGAGCTACGCATTCATTTATATCCTTGTCTTGTGTAAATCGTTCAAATATTTCTGGTTTTCATAATTGTGAGCCTTATGTTGTGGGTTTACCGAGTGGAGAGAAGATTGTTGGAAACATAGAAACTAGAGATTTCCCTATATCATTTGGAGGCAGAGAGTGGCCCTCAAACCTAATTGTGATAGAAATGCAAGGAGACAACCTGATACTCGGAGATGATTGGCTTAATCGATATGGAGCTATTGTAAACTACCAAAATAGGAATATCTCGGTGATAGCTGACGATGGTTCCAAAATACTGTTTGAAGGATGGAAACCAGTAAGCTCAGGAAAGATGATCAAGGCGATGAAAGCTATCAAATTGTTGAAACAGGGTTGTACCGGATACTGGTGCTACACAATGAAGAAAGAAGACGAAAAAGTAGAACTCTCATCCATTCCTGTTGTGAACGAATTTCCGGATGTGTTTCCTGGCGAATTACCTGGACTACCTCCACAATGGGATGTAGAATTCATCATCGAGCTGGAACCAGGAGCTACACCAATTTCTAAGGCATCGTATAGTATGGCACCTATTGAGATGTATGAATTGAAGAAATAACTGGACGAGTTACTGGACAAAGGCTATATCGAGCCAAGCGTTTCGCCCTGGGGTGCACCAGTTATTTTTGTCCGGAATAAGGATGGATCGCTTCGATTGTGAATTGACTATCGAGAACTGAAAAAGATGACAATCAAGAACAAGTATCCGTTGCCACTGATTGATGATTTGTTTGATCATAGTTACAAGGAGCAACAGTGTTTTCTAAACTCGATCTGAGGGGATATCATCAGTTGAGGATTAAGGAATCCGATGTTCCGAAATCAGCGTTCAGAACTCGCTATGGATATTATGAGTCTGTAGTGATGCCGTTTGGTCTCACTAACGCACCTGCTGTATTCATGCAATTGATGAACCGAGTGTTCATAGAGTATTTGGACAAATTCGTGGTCGTATTTATTGATGACATTCTGGTTTATTCCAAAAGCACAGAAGAGCATGCACAGCATCTGCAGATCGTTTTAGACCTTCTGAGAAACGAGCAATTGTATGCCAAGCTTTCTAAGTGCGAATTCTGGCTAAAGTAAGTAAAGTTTCTCGGTCATGTGGTATCAGCAGAAGGAGTCCGAGTAGATCCCCAGAAAATCGAAGGAGTTATGGATTGGAAGTCTCCTAAGAACGTGAAAGAAGTCCGAAGTTTCTTAGGACTTGCTGGGTATTATCATCGGTTCGTGGAAGGGTTTTCCAAAATTACCCGCCCACTCACTCGACTACTGCAGAAAACTCAAAAGTTTGAGTGGAACGAGATGTGCCATATTAGCTTTGATGAATTGAAGAAGAGATTGATGATGGCACCGATTTTAGCACTTCCACAGGGAACTGGAGGATTCATAGTTTACAATGACGCTTCGAACCAAGGACTCAGGTGTGTATTGATGCAAAATGAGAAGGTGATCGCATATGCGTCACGACAGCTTAAACCTTATGAAGTAAATTACCCAACGCATGATTTGGAACTGGCAGCGATAGTTTTTGCTTTGAAAATCTGGAGACACTACCTGTACGGGACTCACTGTCAAATATTTACGGATCACAAGAGTATCAAATACATCTTCACTCAGAAAGAGTTGAACATGCGGCAAAGGAGATGGCTGGAATTGATTAAGGACCACGACTTAGAGATTCTTTATCATCCAGGCAAAGCAAATGTAGTGGCCGATGCACTTAGCCGCAAGCCTGTTTCTATTCAGATGCTGGAGACTCTGAACTATCAGCCCAGCATTCAACGAGAATTGATTTGCGAAGGAATTGAAGTATGGTTGCAAAGAGTCCAAGGACAACTGTGTGTAATGGAATTAACTTCATTATTAATCGAAGAAATCAAATCTAAGCAAGTAGATAATACTCTGATGATTCGGTTACGTGATGAAGTGATCAAGGGAATGGCCCCAGGATTCCTAATTCATGATGATGGAGTTTGGGGATTTCAGAATCGGCTTTGCATTCCCGATGTCGATGTTCTGAAGCAGACAGTTATGAAGGAAGTTCACAGCATGCCCTATTCTATCCACCTGGGCACCAGTAAGATGTATAAGGACCTAAAGTAGAACTTCTGGTGGGGCAACATGAAAAAAGATGTAGCGTATTATGTCTCGAAATGTTTGACTTGTCAGCAGGTTAAGATCGAGCATCAACGACCTGCCGGAATGCTAAAGCCGCTCCCGATTCTTGAATGAAAGTGGGAGGACATATCGATAGACTTTATCACTAATATGCCGAGAACCAAGACAGGAATGAACATGATTTGGGTGATAGTTGACCGTCTAACCAAATCGGCTCATTTTCTAGGCATTAAGGACACTTGGGGACCCGAGAAGTTGGCACGAGTATTTATTTCAGAGATAGTCCAATTGCATGGTATGCCGAAGACCATTATTTCTGACCGAGACGGTCGCTTTGTATCTCATTTTTGGAAAGCAGTTCATAAATCCTTGAGAACCGAATTGAACTTCAGCACAACTTATCATCCGCAGACAGACGGACAATCCGAGAGGACTATTCAAACAGTGGAAGATATGCTGAGGGCTTGTGCCTTAGATTGGTCAACTGATTGGGAAGTTCATCTGCCGTTGATTGAATTCACCTACAACAATAGTTGGCATGCTTCCATTAACATGGCACCATTTGAGGCATTATACGAGAGGAAATGCAGATCGCCCCTATGTTGGGACAATTCATCAGATTTGATCGGGACGGAACCGGAATTGATCTTGCAGACACGAGAGAAGATATCCTTGATTCGCGAAAGGATGTTAACCGCCCAGAGTCGACAGAAATCTTACGCAGATGTGCCCCATCATCCATTAGAGTTCAATATTGCAGATCATGTGCTTTTAAAATCTTCTCCTACTCGGGGAATCTTTCGTTTTGGGAGGAAAGGAAAGTTGAGTCCGAGATATATCGGACTATTCGAGATTCTTGAGAGAGTTGGAGAGTTGGCATACAGGTTGGCATTACCACCGTCATTGAGACATGTTCATAACGTATTCCACGTATCCCAGTTACGGAAGTATATACCATATCCTAGTCATATCATTGATTTCGGCGAAATCAAAGTCGCTCAGGATGCCACGTTTGAAGAGAGACCGATTAGGATACTCGAGAGTTGAGTTAAGTAATTGAGAAACAAACTGATCGCTTTGGTTAAGGTTCAGTGGTCACGCCACGGAGTGGAGGAAGCCACTTGGGAAACGGAAGATAGCATGAGGTCCAGATATCCAGAGTTATTTTTGTCTTGAGTTTCGGGAAGAAACTCCTTTTTAGTAGGAGAGTATGTAATGTCCGGATTAATTATTGAGTATTTCATCTGTAATTGAACCCTGTATTATTCGGAATTGTGATATCGATAATCGAAGTATGATATTTCTACTATTTGTATCTTTGTACATGAGTATGGCAACATGTAAATTTTCTCATGCAAATACATGATAACGTACACTAAGGAGGCTTAACGTACGTTATCCGCCAGAGTTAGCGTACGCTACGAATTTAGCGTAGCGTACGTTAAACAGCCAATAATTGAGCTGGGCGGCTAGCACATGCGCCAGCTGTACATGGGTCCGGATAAGATTCCCACGGATGAACCTGGACACTTTTGAAGTTAACGATTGTTAACGTACGCTAAAGAATGTGTCTAACGTACGCTAGTGGGTGTTACTTACGTACGTAACCTAATGGTGTAGAATGAGAACAGTTAACTATCGGTGACGATAGCATACGCTAAAGTATACTGGGTAGCATATGCTAAGTGACTAATGTACGTTATGCATGAAGGCTAACGTACATTAAGGTCAGAAAATTATAAATAAGACATCACCCCATTTCATTTCAGCTCATTTATTTCTCTTAGCCTTCATTATACTTCGTGCCCAGAGAGTTCCCAGCCACCTTATACACCTTTAGAACACCTGTAATTGATCATTGAAGATTGGTTATCACTATTACCTGATCATTGAAGTTGAAGAACATCTTGGATTGGCACACAAGCAATCGGAGTTGGATTCTACCTATTGTCTCGGTGTTTTCTTCATCTTAAGGTATATTAATGCTATCTCCAATCTTGGATTCATGTTATTAAGAATATGATGATCATGCTATCAAGATATTAAGTTCCATAGATGATTTATTCAACCAAATATCATGTTTAGAAGTTGGGATGATTATACTTAAGATATCATTGTTAAGAACATCATAATTTGAACCTTGTTACAAGTAAAGGAAGTTTTCTGAGATTGATAATCCTAAATATACATGTTGGATATACCACGGTGAAGCACCGATTTATGTTATTCCGTATGATCACGGACAATTTAGTGGTAACGACGGGTTCACCGGTCCGAAGAGGAGGTTTATTAATGATGTGTTTGGTTTTTCTGAGATGTTTGTACCAACTGAGCCAATCCCACGACCCCGTAGACCGTTGCCTTGCAATACTGCTGGGCTTGACAGGTACAACAATCTAATTCAACTCCAACAGACCCCTCTATACCGAGGGTGTAACATGACTGTTCTTGATTGTGTCATGGAAACAATGAGATTAAAGGTGCAAAACAGATCATCCATCAAGTCTGTAGATGATTACTTGGATCTTACGAGTAATATGCTTCCACAGGGTCATCATCTTCCTAATACATATACAAAAATGAGACGAATTTTGAAAGATCTTGGTCTTTCCTACATTAAGATCCACGTCTGCATGTATGATTGTGTTATATTCTGGGGGCATCCTAATGAAGACCTCACGAGATGTCCTGTATGTGATATAGAGAGATATAAGATCAATCCTTCTAGAAAAGAGAAACCGGTGAAGGTATTTTGGTATTTTCCACTGAAGGACATGTTGGAACGGCTTTTTATGTCTCCTCACACGGAAAAAGCAATGAGATGGCATGCCAAGCCGCGCACTAATGACAGGGATACTATGATACACCCTTTGGATGGAGAGGCGTGGAAGCATATAGATAGGGAGTATCCGAATTTTTCTTCAGATATCCGAAATGTAAGGCTCGGGATTGCATCTGATGGTTTCAACCCTTTTGGTATGAGTCTTTCATATACCATATGGCCTGTTGTAGTGATTCCTTACAATCTTCCTCCGTGGATGTGTATGTGGAAGGAGTATAATATGTTGACCTTGTTAGTCCCGGGGCCGGGATATCCGGAAAAGTATATCGATGTGTATATGAGACCTTTGATAGAGGAGCTGAAATTGTTGTGGAAGCAAGGTCATCCCACGTACGACAGTTATTCGTCTGAGACGTTCTACTTGCACGCCATGTGTATCGGCACTATTAGTGATTTTCCTGCATATGGAATGCTGCCTGGATCTATTATTAGCGGATATAGAGGTTGTCCAGTGTGTTTGAATGCAGATTGTGCTAGGTACCACTGTAGGAAAGTTATCCGAATGCGTCATCGGATATGGCTTGAGAGGGAACATGATTGGCGTATGGATGCTGCAGCATTTGATGACACTATAGAAATGGGCGAGCCACCACGACAGTGGACAAGTGATGAAATACTAATGATTCTTAATGAGTACGATTTTGGTCAGCTTAGTAACCATCCTGATGTGATTGCAGCAACCCCTGAAAGGCCCGACAGGTATAAGTATTGGTCGCATAAAAGTATATTCTGGGAATTGCCTTACTGGTCCAAGTTACTGATAAGGAACTTCTCGGATGTCATGCTCACTGAAAAGAATGTTTGCGAAAGTGTGGTTGGGACAACCTTAGGTTGGGATGGAAAGACCAAAGACGAGCCAAAAGCACGTAAAGGTTTGGAAGAAATGAGCATAAGAAAACATTTGTGGTTGAAAACTGTCAAGGGAAAACAAAAAATGCCTAAGGCAGCTTACACCATCACTGCCGAGTAGAGAACTGAGATATTTTGCTGGATAAAGACTGCTAGGTATCCTACCGGGTATGCTGGAAATATAGGAAGATGTGTAAATTTCAGGGAGAACAAGTTAACTGGTTTGAAGAGTCATGATTGTCATATCCTACTTCAACGCCTATTTCTGGTATTTATTCGACCGTACTTACCAAAACAGGTGGTCGAGCCGTGTGTTGCATTGTCAAGATTTTTCCAGAAATTATGTACGAGAGAAGTGAAGAGATCTGATTTGCGTAAAATGGAAGATGAGATCATCTATATCTTGTGCAAGTTTGAGCGAATATTTCCTCCAAACTTTTTGACCTCATGCCTCACCTCATGATCCACCTTCCCTATAGCTATTGGTCACCGTCCAACAGCACTACACGTGGATGTACCCGGTTGAAAGGTAACATAAATTTTTATGATATATATATATATTGTCAAATTAAGTATGATTTCTAACACAATGACAATATTACAGGCAACTCAGTGATTACAAAGACTTCGTGGCCAATAAGTCTGCACCGGAAGGATGCATTGCAGAATCTTACCTTGCGTCGGAGTGTATTACGCATATCAAGTTGTATTTGGGCACCTTCGAGCCCCCTTCCCGCTCTATTCTAGCAGATAAAATACAATTCAATCTTTCTATCATATCCACTGAGGTTGACGTCTATGGGAGGTTGCCAGGAAGACAATTAGACCCGTACGAGTCACGAATTGCACATTGGTGGATATTTCTCAATTGTCCAGAAGTTCATTACTGGAAATACATCCACTTGTCATGCGATATGGTGCGAGGTGACACTAGATTCCACAATGACACTTTTGCCGACTATTTTGGAGAATGGGTACGTATACATTCAGTTGCTATTGATTTTGGACTTTAGATATTTTTTTACATAAAAAGTTTATTTACGACAAATGACACACATACAAGATGACGGACACCCTAACTGGTCGCGTGAACTTATGCTTCTTTCTGTGAAGCCGGTAATGTCAAGAATTTATTCGATGGCCAAAGTCAACAGTGTCACATTCGTATGCCTTGAGAGAGACCAAAAAAGAAGATGTCAAAATTCTAGGGTTATGATAGATGGTGGATATTACGGTGTTCTTTTGGAAGTGGTAGAACTAATTTACGGAGAAGACATGACAATTTACTTGTTTAAGTGTCGATGGTACGACACCAGTCTTGGAACCGATATGCAAGACGACTACGGACTGTTATCTGTTGACACTTCCACTTCATGGTATGAAAGTGATCCTTTTGTATTTGCTACATCAACAAAGTCGGTGTATTATTTGGACGACTTAGTGAAGAAAGGCACATGGAAGATAGTGAACGTTGTGACAACGAGGAATATTTATAGTGCTGCTACACTGGGAGAAACAACAGGTACTGATGACGATGATGCTTATCAAGAGCCAAATACAGCAAATATTCCACCATCAATGACAATTACAATGAATAATGTTCCTGAAGGACGAGTCGTCCGACTCCGTGGTGACGCTCGTGGGTACATTGACGTTGATACAAACGAATTACTTGAAAATTCTGATGACGATAATGTGGACAACTTGAGGCATATGTTGCCGGATATCAACTCAGATAATGAGACAGACTGTAGTGATGACTCAAACTATGAGCCATAAATTTATTAGATGTATATTTTCATATGTTAAATATAATTAAAAAAATAGTAATAATAATAATCAAAACATTAATATAATTTTAATAATATTATTAAAAAAAAATCGGGGGGATTAGCCGACGACAAGATCTACGTCGTCGGCTAAATTTTTTTTAAAAAAAATATTATACTTTAGCCAACGACATTCAAATAGTCGTCGGATAAACCCCAACAATGACACGGGCCATGTAGTCTAACATGGTCGGGTCAAGCATACAGCGTGTTAAAAAAAAAGGTTATACTTTAGCCGACTGCCGACCGTGTCAAATGATACGGCCCGTGTCGCACCTGCCCAGAAAGTGAAAACACGATGTATGCCTGACCCGACCGTGTTAGACTACACGGTCGGGTCATACTTGGGGTTTAGCCAACGACTATTGGAATGTCGTCGGCTAAAGTAAAATATTTTTTTTTAAAAAACTTTAGCCGACGACGTAGATCTTGTCGTCGGCTAAGCCCCCTACATTTTATACGTTTTATGCTTCCCAACTTGTATTATTTTCTCCTTCCCTCACCCACCCCGATCGCCCGTCACTTAGTCCCCGTCCCGCCGATCGCCACCCAGCCCCCAACCCCCGTCACCCAACCGCCCGTCACCTAGCCCCTGTCCTGCCGATCGTTACCCAGCCCCCAACCCCCGTCACCCAACCGCCCGGCCGCCGTCCCGCCGCCTGTACGAGCCCTGATCCCTGCTTGCCGCCCGGCCGCCCGTCGCCGCCTGACAGCCTCGCCCCGCCGCTCGCCCGACGCCCTCCGTCTGCCGTCCGACCGCCTCCCGACAGGTAACCCTTTTCTTTTTTTTATTTTGTTTGATGAATTTATTGTATTTGTTTGATGAATTTGTTTAGATTATGTGATGAACTAGATAAATTGTTTAATGAGTTGTGATGCAATATTTGATGAATTTAGTATTTTCAATATTTTGTGTTTAATGAGTGTGAATTTGATGAATTTGTTTGAGGAGGAAGAGATTGTATAGCCGGCGTTAATCGAAAGATTAACGTGGTATGGCATTGATAATGACTGTTGTGTTGAGTTGTGAATTTGATGAATTTGTTTATATTATTTGATGAATTAGGTAAATTGTGTAATGAGTTTTGATGAAATATTTGATGAATTTGTTTGAGGAGGAAGTAATTGTATAGCCGGCGTTAATCGAAAGATTAACGTGGTATGGCATTGATAATTACTGTTGTGTTGAGTTGTGAATTTGATTTATTTGTTTATATTATGGATAGAATAAAGAAAGCGTTGGGGAAGAAGTCGAAAAAGTCGACCATTCCCGATTCGTGGGGGGAGTTTGGCAGCCTCTAGTAAGGCAGATCCCGCTACACTATACATATCTCAGAGCAGCGTTCGTGCCCGCCAGATACTAGAAGCGGCCGGCATGAACGCTAACGATTTTTTTAGGGCGACAGATGAGCCCGCTGCACTAGCGCGACGTTTATCCTTTCAGACACCACTACCGACCCTCGCAATGTGAGACTCGTATGCCTCCCATCCACCGACCCACGTCTAGCCCTCACACATCAGGAGATGTACGGACTTCCTCGTCCGCGGTGCCCCACGGTCCGCCGCCGACTCTATTCATGCCTCCGATGGTTCCGACTATTCCAGAGGTCGATGAGACGGGAGTCCGAGTTCCCGTTCGATTGATTAGCCCCGACGAGGTGTACGTCTACGAGTCTTGGCCAGACAACATGTGTTGGAGGAGTTGTCGGGTTTCGAAGACGAAACTGTACGAGGAGATAGAGAGGGAGAAGGAGAAGAGGAAAAATGTAGTCGAGGAGGAGAAGAAAAAGAAGAAGACTCGTGGCCCAACAAAGGGTCTGGCGCTCGACTCGTACGTAAGTAAGCATGGCCGTTACGAGATTCCTCTAGACAGACACGGCCGGCCGGTAATGTCTTCTGACGCTACGACGTCATATAGCCGTAATGTTGTCTTTGTCATTCGAAACAGAGTCCCCATTTTGTGGCCCGATTGGGGGGACGTGCCGCAGTGCGTGAAGGATGCTTTGAACAATGCTATGTCGGTAAGTTAATAAATATTTAATAAGTGTTTTTCAATCAACACGTAGTTCTTCAAAATGCAATATGTGATGTTTTTAAATTATTGCGTATTTATGCTGTTCATAGGTGTGGTTTGTCATTCCCGACTCTCTACTACGTACTTGGTGTGACGAGGTGCAGTCTACCAAGTAAGTCATTTTAATTTATTTTGTATCTACATTGTTTGCGTAATTTTTTTTCTTACGAATAATATATGTTGTGCAACGTGTGTTGTAGGTACAAATCTTGGAAAAATGAGATGCACATGTTCTAGACAGCCTGGGGTGATACCCGAGAGGCTATCCCGGAAGAATTCAAGTTTCGAGAGTACGAGTGGAAGTGGCTACGCGCCCATTTTCGCGACCTGGAGTTCATGGTATGACTAAAAAACCCTCATTTCATTCTTTCTTTTTCAGTTTTTATTTTTTTTGAATTCTAAATATAAACTCGATTTTTTTAAATTAATGTTTCAGAATTTAAAAAATACTTGAAGTTTCGATTTTTTTAAATTAGAAAAAATCGGAACTTCAGGTATTTTTTTAAATTTTGGAATATTATTAATATTAAAAAATCGGAATTTTTTATTCAAAAGTGGAAATAAATTGTTTTAATAAAAATAAAAACTAGATTATTATTTTCCATAAAAAAAAATAAAAATCTGAATATTGTATTTTATTTATTAAAAATCGCTAGTATTTAATAAAAATAATAATATTTGATTTTTATTTTTGAATTCTAAATATAAACTCGATTCTAAATAATATTTTTTGAAGGCGACTAGCTTGACCAACACGACCAATCATGCTGTCCGACCGACCATCACAAATGGGTTCCTGCCGTTAGCGAGTTGCGCACGAGGCCATTTCTTCTGATTCGTTAGACGCATTTGCCTACGTGACTCAGAAAGTATATTCGAACCGTCCCGAGGAGCATGTAAGTCTTTTTTATTTTATTTTGGTAATAAAATAAATGCCTTTGTATCATACTTCTATTGATATTGAAATATTTATTTTCATATTAACTTAGGAGCGTGTGCGGGAGGAGTCTCAGAGGATGCTTGCTGAGATTGCTCGGGAGCAGTATCCGGACTTAGCGGAGACCGACCTCGATTCTGCCATTGGACACATCGATCAGGCCGATCCTTATGTTCGCGCTAGGGTGTGGGGTACCGTCTACCCTCCTAGAGGTAGTTGGTACCGCACTAAGATGATGGGAGCCGAGGGTCACCATGTATTGAAAGATACCCCCGTCTTCCAGCGCCCTCGCGGACGGGATGCACGGACTGCCTATCTCGAGAAGCAGTTGAGGGCGGAGAGGGAGCTCCGAGCTGAGAATGAAAGGAGGATTCAGACGCGGTTACATGAGAGCGAGCAGAGGACTGAGTCGCGGTTAGAGAGTTTCCAGAGACAGCAGCAGGCCATGATGGACTATATGATGACGCTGACTCAGACCATTGCTCAGGCTGGACTGCAGGCACCTGCTCCACTGCCTTCTCTCTTCGGACAGACCCCATCTTCACAGCCTAGTGACGAGGATCTAAGGGATGGTGGTAATCCTTCTACTACTACATTTCGACATTTAGATGATTTTGGTAGTGTATTGTAGTTGTGTTGTTGTAGTACTCTTGTATATTTATATTTGTGTTACAATTGTGTAAGTGATTTTGTTGACGCTAGTAGTATGTTGATAAAATTAATGTTCTCGAATGTGTTGTGCGTTGTGTTGCATATAATGTTGGGCATATTATTGATGGTATTAGTTGAATGTGGTGCGCGTTGATTGTTGTTGATAATTGGAGCTGGTGTATAAAAATTACAGGTGCAAAAAATACAGGTTTTGGAATCCCAAAATCTGAATTAATTTTTTTTTATATTAGGTTTGAGCCGACGACTTTCCAAAGGTCGTCGGCTAAAGTAAATTATTTTTTTTTTTAAAAAAGGTTTTAGCCGACGACATATAAAATCGTCGTCGGCTAAAGTGTATTTTTTTTTAAAATGGTTTTAGCCGACGACATATGTAAAGGTCGTCGGCTAAAGTTTTTTTTTTATTTTTTAATAATCAGGTTTTAGCCGACGACATTTGAAAAGGTCGTTTACAAAGTTTTTTTCAATGTTTTTAGCCGACGATTGTGCTGTAGTGGTCGGCTAAACTTTGAACTTTAGCCGACGACTACCAAAAAAGTCGTCGGCTAAACCTTGACCGACGAATATTGGCCGACGGTTTTTTAGCCGACGACTCACGTGATTGGCCGATGACTTTGGGGTAATTAGCTGACGACTTAAAGTCGTCGGCTAAAGTGTGAATTTTGGTAGTGAGGTTTCCACTCCTAATAAAGATTTTGAGACGAAAAACAAATCAGCAAGAATAGAATATAGTTGTATGCAGTGATTATTTCCTCTTACAAACAATAATACATAAACCATACTACATACCAGGATTTCATTAAAAAGACTTCGCAAAAAAGGTTCAATTAGATCTGATTTATATGGATTTAGGTTTGAGAGGCGGCATAAACCCTTCGACCCAATTACTTTCCTGACCATATTTTCGTATTGCTCTTGATTTGTAGTTCTTTAGGGTTTCGATCAAAGGGGACCAGAAAGATTGATATGATGTTCATTATTTGCTGGATGCATAAACTACTCTGAGATTGATCGAGACATGTGGGAGGGAGGAGAAGATTGACTTTTTTATGGTTATTGTTTTGTTAAAAGAAATTAATTAATAATGTAAATTTATTATAATGTTAAAACTTATTTTGAGAATTCAAAATATTACAATTTTTATAAAGTCGTATGCGTTTGATTTTCGTTTTGGGTTGTTTAAGTTTATATTTATTGAGTATTTGTGAAAAACAACTATCACATTACGTGGATTGATCAAGTCGATCCGGGCCTTAACACATAATGGTTATGTTAGATTCGAGGTTAACTCAACTTATTATTTGGCTAAGAATTGCGATGCACGTTTATGCACCATTAGATTTATACTTCAACGGTTAATGCTGAACATTACGAAAGGAACAACTTTATACAAAGTGTGTGCATCGCACGGGTCTCAACGCCTCGTCTATATAAAGACTAAGTTTCATGTCATAGATATTAGTATTGATAGTTATAAAATTATAATATTAGTATATAATTGAGTTTCATGTCATAAATGTTAGTATTAATAATTATAAAATTATAATATTAATAATAATCTTTTTACAAAAGCGATAAATATAAGAATTTAGAATTATATAAAACAATTAAGTACATAAGTTTAATATATAAATATTGAGGTTCATGTCATACATGTTAGTATTAATAATTATAAATTTATAATATTAGTATTAATTTTTACAAAAGTGATAAATATAATAATTTAGAAGTAATATAAAATAATTAAATGCATAGGTTTTTGAAACAAAATCATTTGTTTCAGGCGATTAGAAAAGGGGGAAGCAGTTGGATTTATTTTACAGAACATAAGAAGTTTATAGTAGTTTAATTTTTTGGTGGGTGGAAGTTTTTAATGTCTTGAGTTTTTCGTACCATGTTAAAAATACTTATCAATAATGTCAAAATATCAATGTCAAAATACGTTTTAAAAATGGTTAAATTCCTGTTTTGTCTAAGTTGATAAATAAAATACAACCTTTAATCGAGATTCTTAAAGTTTTAGCTAGCGATTTTAACCGTAGTTGTTTGGGGTTAGATTGAAGTAAATAAAAGATTAGTCAAAAGTTGTAGGACTACAACTAGCTCAATTTTTGTTTATTTTTTACATTCTTAGATATTAAGAATTCTTTTTGGTTTTGGGATTTGTTAATAATCTAGATATTTATGTTGAAAGTGTTTTTGGATATTGTCATCCATCGATTGTAACGATATTGCTATTAAACCAGACAAAAACTGTTGCAAATATTTCGTTAAACGTAAATGCACGTTATCGTAGACAAGTAATAAAGTGATGAGTGAGTATCGTTCCCACGAGGACTGAATCATTAAGTACCGATTTATATGTATTCTAATTTTATTTGAACAGTCGAAATTTGGGTTGCAATTAATGAATAAAGAAAATCAATAATAAACAGAAAAAACGATCGCTCGAAGAAAGAAAATCAAATGATGAAAAAGTCTAGGATTGTGAATCCACCTTGGTTTATCCGAAATTACTCTCGATGACCTGAAGTTAATGATTTCCCCAATTTATTGAAGGCGAAGATTGCTAAAATACTCTACCTCCTCTCCCGAGGTCAATAGATTTTTCTAAAGGCGAATAACACACTCTATTCCTAGGTGATTTAATTCGACAATAGGCAAAAAGCACAAAATCCTCAAAAGGCCACGTAGTTCCTATGAGTATATTACTATCTCATAAGATAAAACGGTTCTCACCAATAGTTCCTCACCAACTCTCCTCTCCCGATTCGAGTTGTGTAATTAAAACAATCCAATTATTGGCCAGACAATTAAAAGCATTAAAATCGATTGGGAAAAACTCAACAGAAAAAGGGAATTATATAAATAATCAAAAGCAAATCCGTCAAAACTTTGGTTTCATCAAAATCCTAGAACAGGGTTTTAGCCTGACATGCTAAAGGATAAAAATACATAATTAATGAATGAAAGCGTTGAAATCAAACGCAGATGAAGACTCGGATTCCTCCGTTCTTCTGGCTTCCGCCCTCTGCTCTTGGTGTCTTCTGCTTCTTGTCTTGATTCCTCTCCTCCGCGATAATCCTCTGATTCCCAAGATCCTCTGATTTCAAGATCCTCTGATTCCAAGATCCCCTGCTTATGACCTTAAACCCTTATTTATAACTCACCAGCAGCCTCCAAAATACGTCCGTGTGATTAGGTCGAGAACTGGCTTCAAAACGATCCAAACCCACGCGGAGCACACCAAAACCGCCCCGTGGACCGCGGCTCACGGGGCACAGCGGGATGCCTGGGCGTTATTTATTTCTTCTGGGCCGCGGCTCACTATACTTGTGCCGCGGCAGTGGGGCTTTACTCGGCTCGCTGGTCCTCTGCGTGTGCCGCGGCCCGCTTGCCTTGTGCCGCGGCCCCAGGCCAAAATTTGTCGTTTTCGCCCGTTTTCATTGTTTTAGCTTCCAAACTCCAATTTCCTGCAAAACATAAAAGAATAGGGCATTACACGCTCATTTATGCAGATTTACTCACAAAAAGAATACAAAATAATGATAAATAAGCGTATAAAAATACGCCTAACAAATACCCCCAAACTTGAGCCTTTGCTTGTCCTCAAGCAAAAAATAGTCAATTTCAAACAAAAGAATATCGTGAATGATCGTGCAACACATAGTGCTCAACCTAATCAATACTACCCTGAAAATATCAAAGAATAGTACAAGTATCGTAATAGTGAGTCACATCCAGGACACTGATTCCACGAAGTAACCAACTTCAGTCCTAATCAATCGTTCATGAAGAAAATCAAGCTCAAAGATTAACAAGCGTGAGTTTAACCGACCGTCAATATGAAGGGTTAAAATAAGCAAGCTAACTCGCCCAGTCCCACAGTCTAGTGGCCAAAATTTCAAGAGTTTCATCATCAAAAATAACCCTCGGACAGTATTCCCTTATATATGCTCGATAAGATGATTCGAGTTGACCACTAGGTTCGGATCTCGGGATGTTTCATCGGGACAATCCTAGGGTGACATTCCATTCTCATGTATTGGGGAACCGTTTGACGTAAAAGACACTCATGGGGCACATGGATGCTTCTAGTTACTAAGTTCCCC
The DNA here is from genome assembly GCA_033398695.1 of Orobanche coerulescens. NCBI lineage: Eukaryota > Viridiplantae > Streptophyta > Magnoliopsida > Lamiales > Orobanchaceae > Orobanche > Orobanche coerulescens. Next base: position 43,856,032 of record CM065809.1, read on the forward strand.
TCCACAGCGGAGAAACAACTCGAATGGCTATTCCTGCATGTCCGATTCAAGGTTGCTGTTTTACACGAGAGTAAACAACGGGTCACGCGAATACCCCCGGTTACTAGGCTCCCCATAATCGGCACATGCGAAATCTCTAAACCACTAGTCTAATCCGGGTTTTCGTTTTACGCGAGAGTAAACAACGGGTCACGTGAATACCCCCGGTTACTAGACTTCCCATCATATAACAAATAACATCTCGACTTTTGAGAAAAAACTGTCCGACTCTAAACTCACATTAAGTGCCAACACGACTTATATTACTGGACGACTAGCTATTGGGAAAAATGTAACCAAACGTATAGGTGGCGATTTGAAAACACGTATGTCTCCTCTCTTATCCGCTAAGATTTCTACAAAAACAAAAAGAATTTCGGACCTAGATGAATACTCAACAGAAACAGATATCACTGACTACAACTCACTAAAACTCAACTGTTTCTTCCCCGAGAAATCAGTATCGTAACATCAGTTTTACACAAAAAGAAGCACGAAAAAATCATGAATGCAATTAAAAACACGGCAAGCAAGGCTAGCAACAAAAATAATGAAAAATAATAAAAAGTGCAATGAATAAGTACAGTAATAAGTATAGCGACAAAAAGTAACCCCCCCAAACTTAGTACGTACATTGACCTCAATGGACAAAAAGAATAATATGCAATAAAAGAAAAAGGTCAAGTACTCCCCTATAGTCTGCTCACGAACTGGTGTCGGCGTCGTCCGGCGAGCCTGCACCTTTCTCGACTACACCATGCGGAATGTGAATGAATGATCTTGCAACAACAAAGAGGAAATTAAGGTTGATCTCTCAAGTTTAAACATAATGTAAGGGTTGGGAGACAATATAATCCGATAAAACGATTTGTTGCATATAGTTTGAAAATGCTTGGCTTAACAATTTTTCCTTGCTGCAATTTATCAAACACTTGGTATGCACAAGTTAAAATGAAGAACAAAAAATTTAATGGCTAACTCCAATTCCCAAAAAATAATAACACAGATATATAGCCATGATAAACGACGACTAACATCACCAATTCGTTCATACTCACAAATACCATCCCAATCAAACACCATATTCACCATCTTCCAACTCCATTTTTGAGAAAACTTTGAAGAACAACTAGCAATATATAACTTCAATTCACTTTTCAAATCATGTATCAATTATGATTAAGAGATCGAGAATTACCTGACTTGGAATGTAGAATGCAAGAAGAAAGAGCAGAAAAAGATATCGGCCGATCGCTGTGCAAAGGAAAGGGAAGAAGTTTACGTGAATCCCGGTCGATCGAGTATAAGAAGGGTACCTGGGCTTTCCTATTTGCGACGGGGGACGCGGCACAACTTAAGTGAGCCGCGGCCCATAGTACAGTCGGCCTGGGACTTTTTGTGATGTCGCCAGGTGCCGCGGCTCAATCTACGCGTGCCGCGGCTCATTTAGCCCGTGCCGCGGCATAGAGTACAGTCTCCTTGGCATTTCTTCAACATTTGGTGTGCCGCGGCTTAGGTAATATGTGCCGCGTCTCAGTGAGGTCGCGCCGCGGCACAGAGTACAATTTGTTTGGCCTTTTTCCTTCAACTGGTGTGTGCCGCGGCTCACCATTCTTGTGTCGCGGCCCATCACTGATTTCTTCCCCTGGGGTGATTCATGCACAGAATTTTGAAAGGAAAACATCAAGAACGAGAGGGATAAGCAAATTAAAGCAAAACTGACGAAAAATAAAGACCCAAAATGCAAGAAAATACTGAAAAATAACAAAGCTACAACTAATGCTCGGGTTGCCTCCCGAGAAGCGCTAAGTTTATAGTCTTCAGCTGGACCTATTGAAAATCAGTTCGCTTTTCGCAAACAACATTTGAACTCCGCCCCGTTCACACGACTTGGCGCCCGTTTGACATCCGTCTTAATTTTCAACTCCACGGGCGAATTTAGGACAGAATGAGAATTTTTCGATTGTGGATGAACGGATGTTGAAGACGGCATGTTCACATGCCTAAGATATGCGACTTGCTCTTCATTCTTATTAGGCGTCAGGGCAGCTGAAACGGATTCTGAATTTTTCGACCGACGATTCTTCTGGTGTGTGTCTTTCGCAACGGTATCCACACTTTCAATTTGCGAGCTCTTCTCAACACTACTTGGGCACGGCAAGGATTTAAACACTTGGAAAGTGACATGCTCGTCTTGAACCCGTAGAGTTAGTTCCCATTTTTCCACGTCAATTAAAGTTCGATCGGTAGCTAGGAATGGTCTTCCCAAAATAATTAGGATGTCTTGATCCTCCTCCATGTCAAGCACAATGAAATCGACTGGAAAGATAAATTTATCAACCTTTACTAAGATGTCCTCTATCACTCCCCTCGGATATGTGATCAATCTATCGGCTAATTGCAAAGAGACAGTCGTCGGTTTCGCTTCTCCAATTCCAAGCTTCTTGAAATTAGAAAAAGGCATCAGATTAATGCTGGCCCCAAGATCACATAACGCTCTATCAAAAGTCAGATTTCCTATAGTGCAAGGTATATTAAAACTTCCCAGATCCTTTAATTTTGGCAGAAGCTTTTTCTGAAGAATAGCGCTGCACTCCTCCGTCAATGCGATTGTCTCATACTCCTCGAGCTTTCTTTTGTTTGACAAAATTTCCTTCATGAATTTCATGTAACTCGGAATTTGCTCCAAGGCGTTGGCAAATGGGATGTTAATATGCAATTTCTTGAAGACGTCGAGGAACTTAGAGAATTGCTTGTCCACCTTTTTCTACTGTAATCGCTGCGGAAACGGGACGGGTGGTACATATGCATTTAGATTGTCCGGAAACAGTATCGAGGGTCTCAAATTTTGTGATTCCTCAGTCGCTGAATTTTTCTTCTCCTCATCCGCATTTCTCTTTTTGTTCTGCCCGGGCAGCTCGCACAATTTCTTCCCACTTCTCAAACCAATGGCATTGACACTCTCTGGGATTCATTTCAGTCGTACTTGGCAAGGTACCTTCCGGGCGGGCTGTTAATACATTAGCAATCTGGCCCAGTTGGAATTCCAAGTTGCGGATAGAAGCGGAATGGTTCTGCAAGGTCGCCTCCGTATGGGCCATGAATTGACTCGTGTTCGCTGCCAATTTCGCCATTGCTTCTTCTAGAGAAATTTTTTGGAGCAGAAGAAGGTTGTTGTTGGTGTTGAGTGAACTGAGGCTGGTTCAAGCTTTGTCCATTCCTCCATGAGAAGTTAGGATGATTTCGCCATCCCGGATTATATGTGTTGGAGTAAGGATTATTCTGTCGGTTCCTGTTCCCCACGAACTGAGCTTGTTCCATCGACGATTGCTCGAAAGGGTTTCCGACTTGGCATTCTGCGCTAGGATGAGATCCATTACACCAATTGCACGATTCAATGGTAACGGGGGAAGGAGCATGTGAAAAGGCTTGAAGTTGCTGCGTCAAGGCGGCGACTTGAGCTGATAATGTAGAGATCGGATCATTATTAGAGATTTCCATAACTCGTTTCGGGTTTACTCGTTCGGACGGCCATTGATACGCATTTGCGGCCATTACTTCCAATAAAGAGTGTGCGTCGGCCATAGTTTTTCCCATTAAGGCTCCTCCAGCGGCCGCATTGACGAGAGTGCGTGTAGAAGCACTCAATCCGTTGTAAAATGTTTGTATTTGGAGCCAATCCGGTAGGCCATGGTGTGGGCATCTTCTCAGTAAATCCTTGTATCGCTCCCACGCCTCGTGAAGCGACTCCATATCAAATTGCCCAAAGGTAGTGATCTCGTTCCGTAACCTCGCCGTCTTCGATGGTGGGAAGAATTTGGCCAGAAAGGCTTGCGCTAATTCTACCCATGTCGTGATCGAGCCCGGCGGTAAAGAGTTCAACCAAAGTTTGGCTTTGTCCCTCAAAGAGAAAGGGAAAGCCTTAGACGGATGGAATCATCGGTGACACCATTGTTCTTGAAGGTATCACAAATCTCGAGAAAAGACGCAATGTGTGCATTGGGATCATCGTTCGGCAATCCACAAAACTGGCTAGCTTGCACCATCTGAATTATAGCCGGCTTGATTTCGAAGTTATTGGCTTGGATTGTCAGATGTTGGATCCCCGAAAAGTTCGTATTGATTTGCGGCATAGCATAATCGCGGAGTGCTAATGCCGGTTGAATTTGCTGAACGGGATTGTCTGCTTCGTGATTTCCTGTGTTATCGGCCATGGTGACCGTTGTTGGTAGCTCTCGTTTCTCCTTCTTGCTTCTCCGAATACGCGAGCAACATTTTTCAGTCATATTTTTTCATATTTCAGCCCTTCTTCCATCATGTGTGCGATTTCACTTGGGATCAAGATTCGGGAATCTTAGCATCGTATATCCCATTGAATTGGAGCATTTAACAAGGATCAAACCTCAATTGATCATCAACCTTTTGTTTGGTATTTTAGCAAAACCCTATCTTTATATTCTTGGGGTTTTTTGGTTGCAACTCCCCGATTTTCTAGGCATATTTCTTTGTTGGAATATTTATTCCACACATTATTTATTTTGTGTTTTGATGATTAAATTTGCTAAACAACAAAACAACATCAAGGCGAAGCAAAACGACGAAGCAGACGAAGACGCAAAAAGTTGCAATCTGGACTGCATTAGCGCACGGTAATACATATATGTTAGCGCACGCTAACGAGAAGTAATCTGCATATCAGCCAAGTTCGAAGTTAGCTGAAGTGAAGTCATCTGATAAGATAGCGCACGCTACAAGTTATCATTAACGCACGCTATCGAAGTACTGTTACCGTTGTGAAAGAATTCTAACACAGAATAACGTATGCAATGAAGTCAGCATTAGCGCACGCTACAAAGAAGGAATAGCGCACGCTAAGCAGTTTGAATCAAGTCAATCAGAACGTTGGGAAAAGCAGGTCAAAGTCAGCATATCAAACGGATACTTTGACAAGTCATGCAATGGATATATTGTATTAGCGCGCGCTACAATGTGTTATTAACGCACGCTAATACAAGATGGTTACGTACGTAAGGCAGAAGGCATAACGTATGCTAAAGAAGAAACGAAGCTACTGGACTGAAACTGGAATAGTCTAGCGCACGCTAAAAGGAAAGGCTAACGCACGCTAGCAAATCAAAACAGCCAGCAACGGCTAGTTTGTGGAAAATGCCTATAAATACCATTCCTATGGTATTGTTTGAGTACAACAACTCCAAGCAAACAAGACATACATCTGAAAATCATATACTTACATTGTTGTTGTTGTTGTAATATTGAGCATATATTGTTAGTTTGAGTGTTTATACATTCAACATTATACACGAGTGGTAAAAGAAAAGATACGATTGGATTCGGTGTTATTAGGATCAAGTATCCGACATTGTTAGAATCGCAATCGATATCTAAGTGAGGTTTATCTAGTACCCATAGAAATCTAGAGTGGTTGAGTCCTTATCCAATAGAAAAGGAAAAACGGTTTTACTCGGACCGATAGAAGACGAGCTTGTAACGGTAATCCCTCGACCGATAGAAGAGAGGCATAGAGGTTTTGATCTTAATCCTAAGAAAAAGATACATCGAGAGAGGACGTAGGCTTCATTAATAGCCGAACCTCTATAAATCCTTGTGTGATTTATTCTCCGTAATTTATTTTATGCTTCCGCACAAAACGGCGCAAATATACGATTTTATACCAACAATTGGTATCGGAGCGGTACTCCAATACGCAGCTTAACATCTGAGGAGAAGATCCAAAATGGCGTTTCAAATGGCTCCCGTCGAAGGCCTTGCTCTCAACCGACCACCATTTTTTGATGGCTCAAACTTCATGACGTGGAAGAAGAAGATGTCTATATTCATCCGAGCATATGACATCGAGCTTTGGAAGGTGATTTGTCTTGGTCAGAAAATTCCGACAAATTCCAACGGTACGCTCAAAACTTTTGAAGAATATGACGATTGCGATTGGAAAAACGACCACTACAATTGTAAGGCAACTCAACTCCTTTATTGTGCCTTAAATCTGGAAGAACACAATCAGATATCATCGTGTGATAGTGCCAAAGAAATCTGGAAAATGCTTGAGGTAACACACGAAGGTACGTCTCAAGTCAAAGAGACGAAGATAAACATGCTCCTTCACGATTATGAATTATTCCAAATGAAGGACGACGAATCCATCTCGATTATGCTCGACCGATTTTCGGTCATCACTAATGGATTAGCATATTTCGGAAAACCACTTTCGAGTAGTGAGAAAGTAAAGAAAATTCTCCGATCACTACCACGAGAATGGGACGGTACGGTTATGGCAATAATGGAATCCAAAGATTTAAATACTCTCGATTTTAGTGCTCTCGTCGGTTCTCTTATCAACTACGAGATTGTTCTAAAATCTCGGAATGCCAAACCAAAACCAAAGGAAAAAACGATAGCCTTCAAGGCTAAGGTGCCGAGAAAGAAAAAAGAAATTCCGATGGACGATAGCGACGAAGAAATGGCATATTATGCCAAAAATATTAATAAGTTCCAACACTTATTAAACCGGAGGAAGAAGGACATTCAAGCGGGCGAACCTAAGAAATTCGACAACACTTGTTGATTATGTGGTAAACCAGGCCACTTTGCTAAGAACTGTCGAGTAAAGCAAAAGGAGGTTTTAATCGCAACATGGAGCGACGAAGATCCCGATGAAGATTTTCTTGACCAAAATAATCTCGCACTCATGGCTCGGTGTTCATTCGACGATAGCGACGTCGAAAGCCAAGTAAGTAACTCCTACGACGAACTCTTTGAAGCATTCGAATTATTACATACGGACTATCAAAATGCTTTAAATGAAATTAAATCCCTCAAGTCTAAATATAAAACTTTGGAAGTTGAAAATTCCAAAATACTTGAAAAAGGGAAATTTGTCGAAATCGATCATTCTAAATGCATTGAAAATGAGAATATTTTAAAGAATGATCTTTTAAAAGTTCAAGATGAACTAAAAATTTTGACAAAAAAATTCTCGTGCGGCAACGATAAATTTGAACAAATGTTATGTGTTCAAAAATATACTCTAAATAAAGAGGGGTTAGGATTCAAATCACGTTCGAAAGACGAATCCATCAATTTCAAAATACCCCGATGTGAAAAATATTTGAAAATCGGGCATCACATTTCAAATTGCAAAAGCCCAAGACGAACGATAAAAATTAAAAATATTTGGGTTCCTAAAGGAACAAACATTTCAAATATCGTCTACGTTTCAAAAGAAAAACCAACTATAGGTTGGATCCCCAAAAATAAATTTTAACAAGTGATATTTTACAAAAGGGAAGAAGGAATATTTTTGAGGGGGAAATAATATTTTCAGGGGGAGCTTATACCCTTATTAATGCATAAATTGGTATCATGCATATTTATATTTCATTTGATATACTCTATTTTTTATATACTTTTTGATGAAGACAAAAAGGGGGAGAAGGAGATGAATTGATATAAATGAGAAAAATCGAAGAAGTCGAAAAGAAAAAGAAAGCACACAAAAAGGGGGAGTTAAAACGAAGGAGTTGAAAAATTGAAAAATGAAGAAGTCGAAAAAGAAGAAAAAGAAAAGGATTGGAGAAACTAACGAAACGATCAAAGCCGAAAACTTTGATTCGAATAAATATACATATATTATTATTTCAGGTTTTATCCAATTCAGGAGTTGTTTTGTAATCATCAAAAAGGGGGAGATTGTTGGAATATTTATTCCACACATTATTTATTTTGTGTTTTGATGATTAAAGTTGCTAAACAACAAAACAACATCGAGCCGAAGCAAAACAACGAAGCAGACGAAGACGCAAAAAGTTGCAATCTGGACTGCATTAGCGCACACTAATACATATATGTTAGCGCATGCTAACGAGGAGTAATCTGCATATCAGCCAAGTTCGAAGTTAGCTGAAGTGAAGTCATCTGATAAGATAGCGCACGCTACACGTTATCATTAGCGCACGCTATCGAAGTCCTGTTACCGTTGTGAAAGAATTCAAACACAGAATAACATATACAATGAAGTCAGCATTAGCGCACGCTACAAAGAAGGAATAGCGCATGCTAAGCAGTTTGAATCAAGTCAATCAGAACGTTGGGAAAAGCAGGTCAAAGTCAGCATATCAAACGGATACTTTGACAAGTCATGCAATAGATATATTGTATTAGCGCACGCTACAATGTGTTATTAATGCACGCTAATACAAGATGGTTACGTACGTAAGGCAGAAGGCATAACATACGCTAAAGAAGAAACGAAGCTACTGGACTGAAACTGGAACAGTCTAGCGCACGCTAAAAGGACAGGCTAACGCACGCTAGCAAGTCAAAACAGCCAGCAACGGCTAGTTTGTGGAAAATACCTTTAAATACCATTCCTATGGTATTGTTTGAGTACAACAACTCCAAGCAAACAAGACATACATCTGAAAATCATATACTTACATTGTTGTTGTAATATTGAGCGTATATTGTTAGTTTGAGTGTTTATACATTCAATATTATACACGAGTGGTAAAAGAAAAGATACGAGTGGATTCGGTGTTATTAGGATCAAGTATCCGGCATTGCTAGAATCGCAATCGATATCTAAGTGAGGTTTATCTAGTACCCATAGAAAGCTAGAGTGTTTGATTCCTTATCCAATAGAAAAGGAAAAACGGTTTTACTTGGACCGATACAAGACGAGCTTGTAACGGTAATCCCTCGGCCGATAGAAGAGAGGCGTAGAGGTTTTGATCTTAATACTAAGAAAAAGATACATCGAGAGAGGATGTAGGCTTCGTTAATAGCCGAACCTCTATAAATCCTTTTGTGATTTATTCTCTGCAATTTATTTTACCCTTCCGCACAAAACGGCGCAAATATCAGATTTTATACCAACATTCTTAAAGGAGGGGGGAGGGGAATAAACTTAAATTAAAAAAAGTAGTTAGTTTGGGATATAAAAGTCGAGCTCCTACCAAAAATTTCATATTTCTTTATTTAAGCCAAAAAGTACCAAAAATAGACATATTACGCAAAAAATGAAATAAGTGTATCATAAACGAGAAAAGTTTCACAAATCATCCATTCCAAATAAATACATAAAAATCCAAATCGTTTATGAAAAATAAAGTAACTATCATATGCTGGCTCGATTTACTCCTCCGTTCCATCCTGCTGCAATTAACCTACATGATTAATTTAGGTGTGTTGAGCCCCTTCAGCTAGTGGAGAATTACATGTAACATAGTAGTATACAGTCTCTTGGAAGCAATCTATCATAACCTTTTACTCTATATGATGCATACACATAATACCACGTGTAGCATGAATCTGGCATGCATATAACATAGATATTGAGGTTGTACATGTGTCCTACACCAACATGAAATATACAACAATACCATGTTGACATGAATCTAGCATGCTAACACGAATATTGAGGTTGTGCATGTGTCCCATAACAACATGAACTATAAACACAATGCTACGTATAACTGAATATAATATGCATAACATGAATATTGAGGTTGTGCAGGTATCCCACTACAAGAAAAACATACATTACCCACAAAAATTTCTATTAGAACAAGCTAAAAAATCCATCGGTAATGCCTTTACCGAAAGAATTGCTGACCAAAAAGTTATGTTCGGAAAATGCTGGTCGATAAAGGTTGCCGACGGATTTCACTTCTGTCGGCAATTTTCCGATAGGCTTTACGATGGATTTTAATTAAAAATCTGTTGGTGAACCTAGTCAAAAAATGAACATTGACTAAAATATCCATCGCGACGGTTTCATACCATTCGTCCGTATTACCGACGGTTTCATATCATTCGTCCATATTACCGATGGATATTCCGTCGGTACTTACCAACAGAAAGTACTTCATCGGCTATTTTTTTGCCATAACTTACTGACGGATTTCTTCCATCGATATTTTCCATAATTTTCTTTTTCATTTTTTTTTTGTGTTTTTTAGTTATACTTGTATACACTTGTGCCATATAATTATATTTATATACATACTACGATATAACACAAAGAACATTGAATTAAAATTACAAAAATAAACAGAATATAATAACATAAATCAAATGTAATTAATTACATAAAGATTTTATTTGCAATGTTTGAAATCAAAATCAAAAGATACAAAAATAACCTATTTTGTTGAGTGACCAGCATTCTCGATGGTGGCCTAGGAATGGGAAATCATACATGTTGCCGTAGATCCTTGCAACGCCCCCAAATTTACCGGGACGTTACAGTATCGTGAATCTCGTGTGGGACCCACAAGGCAAATTTCTAAGACTTTTAAATTTCTCCATTAAATAATTTTTATAAAAGTTGTTCCACGATAGTATAAATACAAATCGAAATACTTTGGAAAAACAAGTCCGCATATGCGGTTATTACGCAAATGTGGAATGTTTCAGAATTCCATTTAAAGAAATGAAATAACAAGGCTTATCCCCAATACTGCTCATGTAACACCCCGAGATATTCGGAATAATTACAGCGCTGTAAACCCTTTAAGTAAGGATTTACAAGGCTAATTAGAAGAAATGTAAATATAATACAACAGTACCATGAAAGTTCCAATTACAAAACCGGTTTCAAACAGATCAAATAATTCATTATTACACCATCTCAAAATATTAATAAGACACGCGTACTCGATTACTGAAAAATAAACTAAGAAGACAAATCACAATAACAATAAATATCATCCACATCACTGAACCACTTCATCGTCATGTCGGTACTGTGGCTGCTTCCTCGCTCCTCGGCTACCTGAACATCAAAACAAATGTCCACCCCCAAAGGGGTTAGCAAAACGATGCTAGTACAAGTATCACAATACAAATTTCATCAATGCATCATAAATCATACAAAACGGACTTCCGTCACCGGAATCCAACTATGCGAATCCTCACGATTCCATCAACACAATAAGGGTAATCCAATGATCCAGCACCCTCAGTATAGATCCCCATGATGATCCCGTCGGATCAACGCATGGTGTAAAACCCGTCCAACGATCCAGCACCCTCAGCATAGATCCCCATGATGATCCCGTCGGATCAACGCATGGTGGATGTTCGATCCAGCGCCCTCAGCATAGATCCTCATGACCCCCCCTTGGATCATTTACAATATAAACCATGCAATCATGCATACACATATGCAATTCAATATATTCATCAATACGAACAATGAATAACGAATACAACAACAAATCAAAGAAATAATCCCATACTCGACAACATAAACAAAACCGTATGCATGATCAACGTTCCAATATAAACCAAACTCAATATATGATACTTGCCTCGAAAATGGCAAGAATAAAATACTCCAACGAATATCACGCGTCCGTATGCCACCGCCCCTCGATCGACCCCTATGCAAGGCTCGGATCTTGTTCAAAAAGAGATACAAGGAACTTTACATACTACTCGATACTAACGTACGATCACCGAATACTTAAAATCGTAAAATAGTGACGTAAGGCCGGTTCATGGTTAGTATTCTAGATGAGAGCTGAACCGGAAATGATAATACACTTCATGAGAGTCGAACTATCATCTCGGAGGTGAAGAACCGATGTTTAAGAGTTCAAGGGTTTACAAGATGTTAAAGATTTCGGGTTCTAAGTATGATATTCAATTCCAAATTCTCACATGTTCGACTATTATGATTTTACCACAAATGTTACTCAAGATGACAAGCATGCCCAAGTATTACACAAGGAAAATGATACTACGGTGATCCGGTTTGAGTTCAAAGACATGGCCGATTCATCATCCTCAAGAACATGAACAATATTGTCAAAACAAATACCCTTTAGCAAACATGAATTTCATCGGTGGAACATCAAAGGAAATCATAAAATCTAACTAACATCAGGCTCATGATTCCAATGAGGTAAGGATACTATATCCTAAGGTTTTTATCCATCAAGGCTCGATCAACATTCTTGACAACGAGGGAAAAACAAAGTACAATCGGTTTCTAATCTTCAAAAATATTGTGCTGAACTTAAAAGATCTTTAACTAGTCCAATGATTTCCGAAGCAAGCTCAAAGCATAGCTAAGAACATAAATTCTAGCTTGGTGAATCGAAACATACCTTAAACGAAAAGATAAGTTGGAATAACTTGATGAACTCTATGCCCAAAAGCTAGAACACCGATCCTAAAAGCCTCTTGTCTTCAATGATGTGTTAGGAAGCTGAATATGAAGGTTGAAGATGGAGAGGGTAACTCTCAAAGTCGCGGAATTATGTTGTGGGTTGAAGTGGAAGTCTGAAAATGAAGGAGGGTGCTGTCCTATAAATAGAAAATGGTTAATAGCGCGCGCTACTCTTTCAAGCTAGCGTGCGCTAACGGGCTATTAGTTTACTATTCTGCCTGGTCTCGACTTAGCGTACGCTAACATCCTTTTTACGTGCGCTAAGTACATCAATTAGCGTACACTATTACTCATATAGCATGCGCTAACGGCCATACGAAGCTTACTGACCTCACTGTACTCAACATTTAGCGTGCGCTATCCTCATACTAATAGCGTGCACTAAACATCGTTGACTCGGCTTTTCCAAAAGCCGTCCAGGTTCATCCCGACATAATCCCAATGAAATCTGTGGCCTGATCTCACCTACCAACACGTCTCAATCATGATGATTACGTATAGCGCGTGCTAAGGTTCATACATAGCGTGCGCTACGAAACCCATATTAGCGTACGCTACGCCTAGTCGATAGCATGCGCTACATGTACAAAAATCACAATTTTGAACACATTCATGAAATCATATGCTCAACAACACCGGATCATGAAATACGGAGAATAATACTCAGACCACAATACAACAAATACAATATCATAAGGTTCAAATACACATCAGAAATCCCGGGTATTACATCCTCTCTCCCTAAAAAGAAGTTTTGTCCCGAAACTTAAGATGAAAACAACTCTGGATACCTAGTCTTCATATTTTCCTTCGTTTCCCAAGTGGCCTCTTCAACTCCGTGTCGTGACCATTGTACTTTAACCAAGGGTATTGGTTTATTCCTCAATTGTTTGATCCGACTCTCAAGTATCTTGATTGGTCTCTCTTCGAATGTGCCGTCATTAGCTATCTCGATCTCGTCGAAATCAATAATGTGACTGGGATCTGGTACATACTTCCGCAATTGGGATACGTGAAACACATTGTGAACATGACTCAGCGATGATGGTAAGGCCACCCTGTATGCTAAATCCACAACTCTCTCGAGGATCTCAAATGGTCCGATGTATCTCGGACATAGCTTACCTTTTCTCCCAAAACGTAAAATTCCTCGTGTAGGAGACACCTTCAATAGTACTTTGTCCCCAATGTCGAACTCTACCGGGCGATGACGCACATCTGCATAAGACTTCTGTCGACTCTGGGCAGTCAACAGTCTTTCCCGAATCAAAGCTATCTTCTCTTGAGTCTTCCGTCCCGATCAAGTCCGAAGAATCCTCCCAGCACAGGGGTGATCGGCATCTTCTCCCGTACAAAGCTTCAAATGGCGCCATCTTGATAGAAGCATGCCAACTATTGTTGTAGGTGAATTCAATCAAGGTCAAATGAACTTCCCAATCAGTTGACAAATCCAAGGCACAAGCTCTAAGCATGTCTTCTACTGTTTGTATAGTCCTTTCGGACTGACCGTCCGTTTGAGGATGATAAGCCATGCTAAAGTTCAGCTCGGTCCCCAAAGCCCTGTGAACTGCCTTCCAGAAATGCGACACGAAGCGACCATCTGGATCTGAAATAATGGTCTTCGGCGTCCCATGCAATCCGACTATCTCTGCAATAAATACTCGTGCTAATTTCTCGGGTCCCCACGTGTCTTTAATTCCTAGGAAATGAGCCGACTTGGTTAGTCGATCAACTACAACCCAAATCATGTTCATTCCCGTCTTGGTCCTTGGCATACTGGTGAGAAAGTCCATCGATATGTCCTCCCACTTCCACTCAGGGATTGGAAGTGGCTTCAACATTCCAGCAGGTCGCTGATGTTCAATCTTAACCTGATGACAAGTCAAACACTTCGAAACGTATTCTGCTACGTCCTTCTTCATATTTCCCCACCAGAAGTTTTGTTTAAAATCCTTATACATCTTACTGCTGCCCGGGTGAATAGAGTAGGGCGCGTTGTGAGCTTCCTTCAGAATTGTCCGTCTCAAAACATCATCATTGGGAACGCAAAGTCGACTCTGAAATCTCAGAACTCCATCATCCTGTATCACAAATCCTGGGGCCTTCTCTTTGATCACTTCGTCACATAATCGAAGAATTATAGAATCACCCAACTGCTTTGATTTGATTTCTTCAACCAACGACGAAGTTAGTTCCATCACACACAATTGCCCTTGGACTCCTTGCGACCACACTTCAATTCCTTCATAGATTAGTTCTCGTTGAATGTTGGTTTGGGACGTAAGCGCTTCCAACACTCGAACAGAAATAAGTTTATGGATCAGTGCATCAGCTACCACGTTTGCTTTGCCTGGATGATAAAGGATTTCCAAATCGTAATCCTTGATCAATTCCAGCCACCTTCTCTGCCTCATATTTAATTCCTTCTGACTGAAAATATACTTGAGGCTCTTATGATCTGTAAAGATCTAACAATGAGTGTCGTATAAATAATGTCGCCAAATTTTTAGAGCAAAGACTACAGCTGCTAACTCCAGATCATGAGTCGGGTAATTAACTTCGTACGTTTTCAACTGTCGAGAGGCATAGGCAATCACCTTATCCTTTTGCATCAATACACATCCCATACCCTGATTTGAAGCGTCACTGTATACCATGAATCTATCCGTTCCATCTGGTAATGCTATTATAGGCGCTGTCGTCAGTCTTCTCTTAAGTTCATCAAAACCCGCCTGGCATTTCTCATTCCACACGAATTTTTGGATTTTCTGTAACAGCTGAGTAAGTGGACGAGCGATTTTGGAAAATCCTTCTACAAAACGGCGATAATATCCAGCAAGTCCCAAGAAACTCCGGACTTCTTTCACATTATTAGGAGATTCCCATTCCAATATTGCCTCGACTTTCTTCGGGTCCACCTGAACTCCGTCAGCTGATATTACATGTCCAAGGAAGGTCACCTCTTTAAGCCAGAATTCGTATTTAGAAAGTTTCGCATAAAGCTGTTCCTTTCTCAAAGTGCTCAAAACGATACGCAAATGCTCTGCATGTTCCTATGTGTCTTTTGAATAGATCAAGATGTCATCGATGAAGACTACCACAAATTTACCCAAGTATTCTAAGAATACCCGATTCATCAATTGCATAAATACCGCAGGAGCATTGGTAAATCCAAATGGCATCACCACGAATTCATAATGCCCATACCGGGATCTGAAAGCAGATTTCGGTATGTCCGAATCCTTAATTCTCAACTGACGGTATGTCAATCTTCGAGAATACCCTTGCCCCTTGTAGTTGATCAAACAAATCGTCGATCCGAGGTATAGGATACTTGTTCTTGATCGTCACCTTGTTTAGCTCCCTGTAATCATTACATAATCGAAGGAATCCATCTTTCTTCCGGACAAAGATAACGGGTGCTCCCCAAGGAGAGACGCTAGGTTGAATATAACCCTTCTGCAATAATTCCTCAAGTTGTTTCTTTAATTCATACATCTCGGTTGGCGCCATACGGTATGGTGCCCTAGAAATAGGAGCGGCTCCAGGCTCTAATTCGATAGTGAACTCTACTTTTCTCTGCGGAGGTAACCCAGGTAGTTCTACATCTGAGAATTCATTCACAACTGGAATAGATGAGAGCTCTACTCCTTCTTCTTTCTTCATGGCATAACACCAAAATCCTTAACAACCTTGCTTTAGCAATTTAACTGCTTTCATGGCTTTGATCAATTTTCCTGAGCTTTCCGGTCTCCATCTATTAAATAAATGTTCAGACCCGTCATCGGAAATGATAGAAATGACTCTCTTTTGGTAATTCAAAATAGCTCCATAACGATTGATCCAATCATCTCCGAGAATTAAATCGTCACCATGGATGTCGACTACAATAAGATTTGATGGCCAATCTCTCCCTCTTATAGTCACTGGAAAATCTCTAGTTTATATGGTTCCCACAAGTTTCTCTCCGCTCGGTAATCCCACAACATAAGGTTCACAATCATACAAGCACGAGATTTTCAAACGATTAACACAGTTCAAAGATATGAAAGAATGTGTAGCTCCTGAATCGAATAAGACACTAACTCGCTGCAAAAGGATCTGAATTGTACCTGATGCAACAACCGTGTTCTGATCGTCTGACTTCCTCATCTCGTAAATATGCGGAGGAACAGAGCCAGCGCTGGATGCCTCTCTTTTTCCAACATTCGGCTGCTGGAAACCACTCTGCTGCGTCTGGTTTACACTTGTATCCTTTGGAACCGGTGCAGGAGTGCGAGTACCAAAATATCGAGTCGCATTTCTACAAAACATTGCGGGATGTCCTTCCTATCCACACTCGAAACAGGTCACAGCAGGTGCGAAACAATCACGTCGAACATGCCCCATTTTGCCATAGTTATAACATTTCCTCCCTGCGTCTGAAACGGTTGGTGCTGCCCGGAACTTCTTTCCACCTAGAGAAGGATGCGGAGGCCTCTTGGATGAATGAAATGAGGACGGGCCCTTGCGGGTCCCACCACTCTTGTTCTCCGTGAAGTTACCAGACACTTTCTGCTTCTTTGCTTCCGTTGATTTCTCTACTTCCGCCTCTTTCATATCGTAGGCCAGTGCTTTGTCCTGATACTGTCGCAAAGTGGTACACTCAAATCCGAACATATATTTCTGAATCTCCGGCTTCATCCGCATGTCAAAATGAAAAATCCTCTCCGGCTCGGTCCTGACCAAGTGGCGTACATAAGTCAGCTGGTGATTAAAGGTCTTAATCACGTCTGTCACAGATGCCTCTAAATTTTGTGGTGAGAAAAACTCCCGAACTCGGGCCTCTCTAACTGGGCGAGGACAATATTGCGCTTCCATCATTAATTTGAATTCCGTCCAGTCAGCACTGTGATTCTCAGGTCGAATAGCCTCCCACCAGTCGAAAGCCTCCCCAGTCAGGAGATACTGGGCTATCGAAACCTTTGGGTCGTCAGGCCAGTTAATCCCTGCAAAGATCTTTTCTAACTCCTTCAGCCAGTGATCCCAAGTAATTGTCTCAGCAGAACCGTCAAATTTTGGAGGGTGCAATTTGACCACCTCAGTAAGCCATTTGTCTCCCCGATTATCCTCATTATGCTGCTATCCCATCGCCATCTCCATGCGATCAACAACCTGAGGAAACTGGTTTATCTGAGCAACCACCTGTTTAAGCAGTCCCGGCATGTTAGGATCTGCATTATTATTTGCGGATCCCTGCTGTCCTCCAGAATGGGAATCGGTTCGACTAGCGGATAATTCTGGGGTAGACGCCGAATCCTCCTGTCTCGCATTTCCACGTCCGCATCCACGACCACATCCGCATCCACGACCTCCCCTCAACATACTGTAAACACAAATACTCAATATCCAGGGCAAACTTTTCTAAAAGAAAGTCCATCAATATTCACAAAACAGGAGTTAAATAAAACAGTAGTATTTGAGATTAGGAGACTTACAACCACGGTCCACACGACGATGCTGGCTCAGCAGTGATGTTACAAACGACCCATAATCAAATAACGTAAACAGACCCAACTAACCCGATTTCCAAGATATCCATGAATCTTAGCTCCGATACCATATTCTGTAACACCCCGAGATATTCGGAATAATTACAGCGCTGTAAACCCTTTAAGTAAGGATTTACAAGGCTAATTAGAAGAAATGTAAATATAATACAATAGTACCATGAAAGTTCCAATTACAAAACCAGTTTCAAACAGATCAAATGAGTCATTATTACAACCATCTCGAAATTTTAATAAGACACGCGTACTCGAGTACTGAAAAATGAACTAAGAAGACAAATCACAATAACAATAAACATCATCCACATCACTGAGCCACTTCATCATCATGTCGGTACTGTGGCTGCTTCCCCGCTCCTCGGCTACCTGAACATCAAAACAAATGTCCACCCCGAAGGGGTTAGCAAAACGATGGTAGTACAAGTATCACAATACAAATTTCATCAATGCATCATAAATCATACAAAACGGACTTCCGTCACCGGAATCCAACGATGTGATTCCTCACGATTCCATCAACACAATACAGGGTAATCCAACGATCCAGCGCCCTCAGTATAGATCCCCATGATGATCCCGTCGGACCAATGCATGGTGGAAAACTCGTCCAACAATCCAGCGCCCTCAACATAGATCCCCATGATGATTCCGTCGGACCAACGCATGGTGGACGTTCAATCCAGCGCCCTCAGCATAGATCCTCATGACCCCCCTTGGATCATTTACAATGTAAACCATGAAATCATGCATACACATATGCAATTCAATATGTTCATCAATACGAACAATCAATAACGAATACCACAACAAATCAAAGAAATAATCCCATACTCGACAATATAAACAAAGCCGTATGCATGATCAAAGTTCCAACATAAACCAAACTCAATATATGATACTTGCCTCGAAAATGGCAAGAATAAAATACTCCAACGAATGTCACGCGTCCGTATGCCACCGCCCCTCAATAGACCCCTATGCAAGGCTCGGACCTTGTTCAAAAAGAGATACAAGGAACTTAACATACTACTCGATACTAATGTACGATCACCGAATACTTAGAATCGTAAAATAGTGACGTAAGGCCGGTTCATGGTTAGTATTCTAGATGAGAGCTGAACCGGAAATGATAATACACTTCATGAGAGTTGAACGATCATCTCGGAGGTGAAGTACCGATGTTTAAGAGTTCAAGGGTTTACAAGATGTTAAAGATTTCGGGTTCTAAGTATGAGATTCAATTCCAAATTCTCACATGTTCGGCTATTATGATTTGACCACAAATATTACTCAAGATGAAAAGCATGTCCAAGTATTACGCAAGGAAAATGAAACTAAGGTGATCCGGTTTGAGTTCAAAGACATGGCCGATTCATCATCCTCAAGAACATGAAGAATATTGTCAAAACAAATACCCTTTAGCAAACATGAATTTCATCGGTGGAACATCAAAGGAAATCATAAAATCTAACTAACATCATGATCATGATTCCAACGAGGTAAGGATACTACATCCTAAGGTTTTTATCCATCAAGGCTCGATCAACATTCTTGACAACGAGGGAAAAACAAAGTATAATCGGTTTCTAATCTTCAAAAATATGGTGCTGAACTTAAAAAATCTTTAACTAGTCCAATGATTTCTGAAGCAAGCTCAAAGCATCGCTAAGAACATAAATTATAGCTTGGTGAATCGAAACATACCTTAAACGGAAAGATAAGTTGGAATAACTTGATGAACTCTATGCCCAAAAGCTAGACCACCGATCCTCAAAACCTCTTGTCTTCAATGATGTGTTAGGAAGCTGAATATGTAGGTTGCAGATGGAGAGGGTAACTCTCAAAGTCGCCGAATTATGTTGTGGGTTGAAGTGGAAGTCTGAAAATGAAGTAGGGTGTTGTTCGGTAAATAGAAAATGGTTATTAGCGCGCACTACTCTTTCAAGCTAGCGTGCGCTAACGGGCTATTAGTTTACTGTTCTGCCTGGTCTCGACATAGCGTATGCTAACATCCCTTTTACGTGCGCTAAGTACATCAATTAGCGTATGCTATTACTCATATAGCGTGTGCTAACGGCCATACGAAGCTTACTGACCTCACTATACTCAACATTTAGCGTGCGCTATCCTCAAACCAGTAGCGTGCGCTAAACATCGTTGACTCGGCTTTTCCAAAAGCTGTCCAGGTTCATCCCGACATAATCCCAACGAAATCCACGGCCTGATCTCACCTACCAACACGTCTCAATCATGATGACTACGTATAGCGCGCGCTAAGGTTCATACATAGCGTGCGCTACGAAACCCATATTAGCGTACACTATGCCTAGTCGATAGCGTGCGCTACATGTGCAAAAATCACAATTTTGAACACATTCATGAAATCATACGCTCAACAACACCGGATCATGAAATACGGAGAATAATACTCAGATCACAATGCAACAAATATAATATCATAAGGTTCAAATACACATCAGAAATCTCGGGTATTACAGCTCAAGCGTGGCTGGAACCTTTGGAATGTCCTGCACATATTCAACAAATTTGCCTGAATGTCATGCCAGCCATCCTAGGTCAGACAATACGAACAAAATTCATTAATAGAATTAGATATATCCGCAGTACAATATTATTATTCGGTATAGCAATAGATCACAGAATACTCAACGTTATCTTTTCTACCAGCACATTAACTCCCCAAGTCTCAACCAAGGGTCACGGAAGTATCTGCACAAGAATACTCCGGACGTGGGTACCATTCAGGTTTTATCCCTCAACACGATTCTGTACGGTATATCAACACATAAACTCCCAAGGTCGCAATCAAGGGTCACAGAAGTATCTACACAGGAATACCCCGGACATGGGTAAGTAAAACAAACACAAGTTTCACAAATAGTGACACACATTAAATTTTGGAATTTAATATAACATAGTCTGAGTAAGGTATTACTACCTTAATTCCGACGAGAGTAACTTTCTTGGCGACACAATAAAGCGAATGTCCACGATCGAGAGCTCGACCTATTACATATGCGTTGATTAATACCTATGGTGATAATGACGAATATCGACAATTACCCCGTCCCGATTGAATTCTCAACCTAGTTCGATTCATAAAGTTGAAACCAAAATTCTATGCTTAATAATAATGTGAACTATTACCATTCTCTATTCCTCGACTATCAACTCCTTACAATACGTCTTCTACACGATCTCAACTACAATCAATGTTATCAACTTGCTAATTACATTAGTTCGAATTTCTCCGACTATGGCGTGTAAAATGTTCGGACATGATTCTAGCAAGAAAATTTTATGAGCATGATTAGTTTATATGACTCGGAATTTCTTGATTTAGTTCATCTTAACAATTCTAACGAGTTTAATCAACGACTAACCCAGTCATTAACACAATCTACTATACAACTAATCTGATTGTACTAACGTTTATATAGGTATAATCATAAACTTGTAATTCGATATGTGATGTCTATGGCGGAATACACAAGTTGCTATCTCAAGATAGGTTTATGTCCAGAAATTATGATTCAATGTTAGTTCTCCCAGATCGATTATATTTAAGGGATCAAAACTACCCAAGACACCTGGAATCAAATAAAATACGACTAGAAATACCGAAATAGGTTCCAAGATTTGTCAGACTAACGTCAAATGAAGAATACCAACCGAGAATAAAAGGAACAGCAAACAATGGGGACAACTCCTTCGAAAATCTTCTCCAAAGCTTGATAATCAACTATATTACGATGATGCATGGCTAGGGAAGCTTGGAAATCAATAAAAGTAGCTGGGGAACGTTGAGAGAGGAAGAGGAAGTGTCTAAGTTTCGGGATAAATGAAAGAAGAGATGTTATCTTATATCATCAGGATGAGCTTTACGTACATTATGCCTTACAGTTTACGCACGTAAATAATTTAACGTACGTTATAGCTAAATGGTTAACGTACGTAATATGCTCTCAGAATCTGCTGTCCGAAATGACCCCCATCATTATGTACGTAATGGTGTAGTAGCATACGTAACATTCCCCTTGTAACGTACATAATGTTGGCCAATTTAATGTATGTTAATATCAGTTGACCTGCCTATCCTTATCGCGTTGAAAGTTGTCCTGACCACGCGGGATCAAGATTCACGTCTGAAGACTGAAGACTGTGTTACATACGTAAGGCCTAAGCTTTAACGTATGTAATGTAATGAGACTAGCGTACGTAATGCTCTACGAATAACGTACGTAAGGTTCGTTCTAATTCACTAAGTTATATTATCACATTTAATCCTTATAACACGACTTCCCTTTAGATTCGTCCAGCAATTTCTCGGGGAACAAGACGTTGGACACCATAATATTCGCACTGATAATTTCTCAACGACATCAAGATATGTCACCGACATATCATCAACATCATACAATTACATCACAAAAACAAATAAGTGCGGACAAGATTTTATACGTGACAACACAGTTTAAATATAACATACAAAAGTACAAGCATCGCGATGGTGCACATTATTAATCATTAAAAATGAGGTGCACAATATTAAACAGCATGGAATACTCGTGGTATTACATACCACCCTCCTTAAAATAGTTTCATCCCGAAAACTAAGAAAATTACTCGGGATGACTCTCCCCCATGCTCGACTCGGTCTCCCAAGTTGCTTCTTCAATGCCATGATGCGACCACTGAACTTTTACAAGAAGTATAGCTTTATTCCTTAGTGTCTTTATGCGTAGATCTAAAATTGCAATTGGCACTTCTCTAAAGGTAGCATCATTAGAAATATCTACTTCTTCGAAATTGATCTTGTGGCTTGGGTCATACACGTACTTCCTCGGTTGGGAGACGTGGAAGACATTATGCACTCCGTCTAACGACGGTAGCAATGCTAATCGATAAGCAAGTCTACCAACTCGGTCTAATATATCGAATGGGCTGATGAATCTCGGCCTCAATTTGTCCTTGTAGCCAAAACGTCGAATGCCCCGCATTGGCGATACTTTGACCCAAACATGGTCCCCGACTAGAAATTCCAACGTTCGCTGGAGATCCGTAGCATATGACTTCTGGTGGCTTTGCGCTGCTAACATGTGTTTTCGAACAATGGAAATTTTCTTACTATATCCCTGGATCGTATCTAACTCGGTAGCGATGACATCGGAAGCATCATCCCAGCATAGGGCGGATCTCCTACCGTACAAGGCTTCGATGGGTTCCATGCCTATACTTGCATGCCAGCTGTTGTTGTATGAAAACTCCGCTAAACAGAGATGTTTAACCTAGTCTTTGCCCCAATCAAGTACACACGCTCTCAACATATCCTCCAGGGTCTGTATCGTACTTTCTGTCTGTCCATCTGTTTGAGGGTGATAGGCTGTGCTGAAATGTAGTTGAGTACCCATAGCCTTGTGGACAGCTTTTCAGAAGCTGGACGCGTACGTGGTGTCTCTATCCGATATGATCGTTGAGGGAACACTGGACACGTACCTGGTGTGTAATGCCCTGGCTTTCTTAATTAAAAAGAACGTTACACGGCTCATTTTTCCTTAAATTTTTTTTATATAAATTCGGAGTATTTGCGGAAGCATTTTAGTCAGTAAATCTTCAATAAAACTCGTTTATTCAACCATCAGTACAGTTTTACAAAAACATGGGAAATCAAATATTCGGACATAGTCCGTTGAAATTTATATTCGTCGAAGAACATCAAGTGTTTCGTAAAAATAATAATAATTACGGCGACAACATCTTTTATTATTTAGAACTTCATCGTGTTGGGAGTATGTATTCATCTTCTGCTTGTCCCGTTCGTCGATTCCTTAGCCTGAAAAACATAAATGACGAGGTGTGAGTACGCGAGCATACTCAGTGAGATTAAACCCTTATAAATCGTCAAAATCATTTTGTGTAATGCACATAAAACATTCTTATCTGTGTGAGACTCGTCTCGGATTTCTTTCATTCTTTCGACCCTCTCGCCGTCATGTTACACGACACAACGATGACCGTAACATATTAAAACAGTATAACCTCACCTCGTTTGCTGAAATCTTGAAATATCTTCCTTTGATTTGGCTCGGTTGTCCTTCTTGGATCCCGGATACGCTGCTCCTAGCACTTGAAAATAATTTTTCGTATTTCCGGCCATAAATTCTTGATGTAAAATCTGAAATCTCTTTGGGGACTTTTATCAAACACCTTTGAAAAACTGTCAGATTTGATCTATCTGTTTGATCGGGATTTTTGTGGCTTTTGTAAATTTTGGAAGGAAAATATGTTTCGGGCGTTTTAAAGTAGAGGTTCACATCTTCAAAATGATATATGATATGTACAAAAACACGTCCGGTAACATATATAAATAAGGTCTCAAAGTCGGTTGAAAATCAACATTACCCGACAAATGAAGCCTTATCCTGGACCGCCGAGAAGCTTCGCTTGTCAGGACGACCTTATCCTGGACAAATGGGATGCCTTTATCCGGATAGTGGCCGAGAAGCTTCGCCGGTCGTCACCGACCTTATCCGGATACCGGACAAACTTTATCCGGATAGTGGCCTAGAAGCTTCGGCCATGACCGTAGCTTGTCGATTGGCGTGTCCGGCGGGACCGCAAATATCCGTCAACTTGCTCACCAGTTCGACCCCTTCCCGATGTCCAAATTCAATTTTCCGACTGCTAGGACTCGCCGGAGTTAAATCTTCGATATCTCGAACGGATTTTCGATAATATTAAAACAATAATTTAATATTATTTTTGCAAAGATAAGTGTTCGTAATGAAAATTTTATCGTATCAATTCGTAGGAAATTTTCGAAATTACTTTCATAAATTCTAAAATAATCCTTATAATTAATTTTGAAATCATTTCCTTCATTTTATGCTAGGAACGTATCGGTCCAAGTATCGGACAACCTGCAAATATTAAAAAATCAAAATCCATGATCGTTAGCAAAATAAATAGCATTTAAATAAGTATTGGGGCGTTACAATCCTCCCCCCTTTAAAAAATTTCGTCCTCGAAATTGAGCTTCGTAAAGAACTTTGAAAATCTTTATCAAACTTTGTATGAGTATTTTCATCAATAACTTTAAAAATATTGTGTCAGCAAAAATCACTTTGAAACCTTTCTTTGAAATCATATTTTGTCCCTTTCGGACAACATTTAAACTTTCACATATCCTTTCAAATCTTTTGCCGACACAATCATTCTATACTCATACCGTAATTTATAAGTTCTGATAAAAGAGTGAATACTTGAAAACATTACCTCGGAGTCGACGTTGGGTAGCAGCGATGAACCACATATTCTCCCGAAAATATAATCATGCCGTAATTATTTGTTATACTTTCAAAAATGAGAAAGTTTTGAAATATCTTGTTTTGTATAAGTAAACCTTTTAAAATCTCCTTAACTGTATAGTCCCATACCTATACAGTCTTGGAATACCTCTCGTTCTGGTAAGAATTCGGTTCAGTCATGTCCCCCTCCGCCTAGAAGCCTTGTCAGGAGCCGCTCATTGTCCGTGCACTTTTTCTTATTGCACCGGCGATCACTCCCCTTTCTCGGATCCGCTCATTGTCCGTGCCCTTTTCTATTGCACCGGTGATCACTCCCCGCCCTCGTCGGCCCCGGGTGTCACATGTTCACCAGCTTCCGCTTGGTTCATCCCCAAATCTCACCGTACTGAGAGAGGCCTTGCTCCGATACCATTCTGTAACGCCCTGGCTTTCTTAATTAAAAAGAACGTTACACGGCTCATTTTTCCTTAAATTTTTTTTATATAAATTCGGAGTATTTGCGGAAGCATTTTAGTCAGTAAATCTTTAATAAAACTCGTTTATTCAACCATCAGTACAGTTTTACAAAAACATGGGAAATCAAATATTCGGACATAGTCCGTTGAAATTTATATTCGTCGAAGAACATCAAGTGTTTTGTAAAAATAATAATAATTACGGCGACAACATCTTTTATTATTTAGAACTTCATCGTGTTGGGAGTATGTATTCATCTTCTGCTTGTCCCGTTCGTCGATTCCTTAGCCTGAAAAACATAAATGACGAGGTGTGAGTACGCGAGCATACTCAGTGAGATTAAACCCTTATAAATCGTCAAAATCATGTTGTGTAATGCACATAAAACATTCTTATTTGTGTGAGACTCATCTCGGATTTCTTTCATTCTTTCGACCCCTCTCGGGTCGTCATGTTACACGACACAACGATGACCGTAACATATTAAAACAGTATAACCTCACCTCGTTTGCTGAAATCTTGAAATATCTTCCTTTGATTTGGCTCGGTTGTCCTTCTTGGATCCCGAATACGCTGCTCCTAGCACTTGAAAATAATTTTTCATATTTCCGGCCATAAATTCTTGATGTAAAATCTGAAATCTCTTTGGGGACTTTTATCAAACACCTTTGAAAAATTGTCAGATTTGATCTATCTGTTTGATCGGGATTTTTGTGGCTTTTATAAATTTTGGAAGGAAAATATATTTCGGGCGTTTTAAAGTAGAGGTTCACATCTTCAAAATGATATATGATATGTACAAAAACACGTCCGGTAACATGTATAAATAAGGTCTCAAAGTCGGTTGAAAATCAACATTACCGGACACTGAAGCCTTATCCGACGGTGCCGAGAAGCTTCGCTTGGTCGTGATCGACCTTATCCGACAAATGATGCCTTTATCCGGATAGTGGCCGAGAAGCTTCGTTTGGCCAGGACCGACCTTATCCGGACAAATTTATCCGGATAGTGGCCTAGAAGCTTCGCCGCCATGACCGTGATTGTCGGGCGTGTCCGGCGGTGACCGCAAATGTCCGTCAACTTGGCTCACCGGTTCGACCCTCGGTGATGTCCAAATTCAATTTTCCGAATTGCTCCGACTCACGAGTTAAATCTTCGATATCTCGAACGGATTTTCGATAATATTAAAACAATAATTTAATATTATTTTGGCAAGATAAGTGTTACAGAATGAAAATTTTATCGTATCAATTCGTAGGAAATTTTCGAAATTACTTTCATAAATTCTAAAATAATCCTTATAATTAATTTTGAAATCATCTCCTTCATTTTATGCTAGGAACGTATCGGTCCAAGTATCGGACAACCTGCAAATATTAAAAAATCAAAATCCATAATCGTTAGCAAAATAAATAGCATTTAAATAAGTATTGGGGCGTTACATGGTGTCTCTATCCGATATGATAGTTGAGGGAACACCATGTAGTTTCACGACTTCCCGGATAAAGGTGGTAGCCAATTTCCCTGTTCTGGTAGTCTCCTAGATCGGGATGAAATGTGCCGACTTCATCAGTCGGTCTACAATGACCCATATCGTGTCCTTTCCTCCCATCATCACTGGCAACTTAGTGATAAAATCCATTGATATGCTCTCCCGGTTCCATTCTAGAATGGGTAAGGGCTGCATGATTTCGACCGGTCTGCGGTGCTCGATATTCACTTGTTGACTCGTCATACATCGAGCAACGAATCTTGCTACTTCCTGTTACATGTTTTTCCACCAAAAGCTCTTCTGCAGATCCTTGTTCATTTTGCTTACCTTGGGATGTACAGAATAGGGAGTATAATGAGCTTTCTTCAGTATAGTTTGCTTTAGCTCGTCATTTGGCGGGATACAGATCCTGTTCTTAAATCTCACCAAGCCCCCTTGGATCCTGTAGTCTGAAATAATTCCACCCTCGGCTCTTGCACTGATCGCACGTAGTTCGGGGTCTTCCATCTGTGCTAGTCGTATCTCATTCAACAAGGATGAATGAATATTAATTGAGCACAACTGACCCTGGCGGTGTTGTATCCATACTTCAATACCATTCCTCCTGAGGTCGTGGTGCAGTTCCGGCTGTACCGTTAAACCGGATAGTGTCATCTCTTCTGCAGTCTTCCGACTAAGTGCATCTGCTACGACGTCGGCCTTCCCAGGGTAATATAAAATCTCTACGTCATAATCCTTAATCAGCTCCAGCCAACACCTCTACCTCATGTGTAATATCCGTATTTTTCTTTTCCCAGTACTTTCTCGATTTGGTGCTTTTCTTGTATTGGTGGCTCGTGTGTAACCGTATGTGTATCTCGAGAATACTTATTTTCAGATTTATTTTACTCAATTCCACAATTGTTAACTTCTCTATTGCTTATTGATCCGATTCTCGAAATTGTTGTTCGGAACCGCCGTTTCGGGGTTGCCGTGAATCCATTGTATGTTATCATGCACATTGCGTTGTTCCGTTTGATGATTCGGTCGGGTTTCAGTGTTTAGGATCATTGTTATCCTGTGCCTAACGCGCGCTAATATTATTGTATAGCGCACGCTAAGCATCCTTCAATAGCGAACACTACGCTTGTTGGTAGCGCGCGCTAGCGAGTTGAGCCCTGACAGTGGCAGTGAGCCTATTTCTGACCTCAGTTCTCTGGATTAACAGCTTAGCGCACGTTACGTTTGTTCTAGCGCATGTTATTGTCGAGGACTAGCGCACGCTAACGCGAGAGTCCGTAATCGACGCTTTACTCTGGACTCGGCCAGTGCCTGTGTAGACACGCCATGTACTCGGAGCGCGCGCTACCGAGACGCTGTTAGCGCACACAGAGTGGCTGGTAGCGCACGCTAACGCGGTCAGGTGAGTACTGGGCAGGTTACTTCTGGACTCGACTGATGTCCAGGTAGCGCATGCTATGGCCCGATAGCGCGCGCTACCGAGAGGCAATTAGTGCACGCTAATTATTCAATAGCACACTCTAACGGTCCAGAACTTTAGGTCCTGGACTAGGGTGTTAACTTTCTGGACTGGAGTTTCAGCCGTTAGCGCACGCTAACTTTTAAAGGTTAGCGCACGCTAACGCCCCCTGGCTATAAAAACCAGGGAGTTGACCCAGAACAGTTCATTTTTCTTCTTTCCTTCTCTCCACCGCGAGTTGGGTGATTGTAGTTGGGCAATTTTCATCAATTATTCAAGATCTTTAGTCTCTAACACCAGATTATCATCATTTAATCATCTTTTACCTCTTGAATCAAGGTAAATCTTCTAGAACCCTATTTTAGGGGAGATTTGGAGGTTTTCATGTTTCGTCCGATTCGTTCCGTTTTGCTGGTTAATTCATGATGAATATGATTAATATTGTTGATATCCTTAGTTTTCCTATGGATTCATGGTATATTTCGTGGTTTTGCGTAATCGAGAGGGTTTGGTTGTGGTCCGCCCTCGTTGTTGTTCTTGTACGAATATACATAAATCGTAGGTGAGTTTTCGGGTGTATTCCGTTTCTGTGTTCGTTTAGGAATGCTTGTGATTGTATTCTTCAAATCGTTAGGTTCGGTTTCGTTGGTTCCTAGCGTTTGTCGGTAATTTTCCTTTCCATTCATTGCGTCGTCAATTATTCAAGGCAAGTATTTTCGAAAACCTTTATGCTTAACATGAAATGGTGATGTATATTGTGTGTGCTTTACTCACCTCGGGAGGGTCCAATGGGTCCATGGAGGGAATCCAATGGTATAGCCCTGGATTTACGATTTTTTTTCGCTAGCCAGCTCGGGAAGGTCCTTAGAGGCCACGAAGCGGGATCAATGGTATAGCCCTATTCCCAAGGCGATGCGCGTGCGTGACTTGTTTTATAATATATCCAGCTCGGAAAGGTCCTTAGAGGCCATGGAGCGGGATCAATGGTATATCCCTGTTCCCACGGAAAATCGATTGACTGTTTGTTTCCGAAAAAGACATGTCTAGTTTTGGTTTTGATGAATTTGATGCATTGTACTATGAAATGTGTAAGCGATTGGTTTGCCTTGATTACTTGTACCAGCGGAATTGCTAACTCCTTTGGGGACCCGTTTTGGGGAAATTCTTGTCATGGATTTCAGGTTATGATCAGTTGGACGAGTG
The DNA here is from genome assembly GCA_033398695.1 of Orobanche coerulescens. Classification (NCBI taxonomy): domain Eukaryota; kingdom Viridiplantae; phylum Streptophyta; class Magnoliopsida; order Lamiales; family Orobanchaceae; genus Orobanche; species Orobanche coerulescens. Next base: position 43,885,769 of record CM065809.1, read on the forward strand.
GGCACTGGGACAGTACGAGGACGCCGTCCAGGGTCATTGACATGTGCATTTGAGTCCTTTTATTTCTGTTGTTCCATTCGATATGGTTGTTGCCCACTTTCTAAACTTATAGATTATACTCGCGAGTACTTAGGATTTTCTCTTCGAATTGTGATTGTTATTCGTTGGAGCTACTATCTTTTTCGGTTGATGTTTATTACGCCGGTTGTTCCAGGCGTGTTGTTATTTGTTGTATTTTTAATGTGTGTTTCCTCGCTAACCGAAACGGTTAGTCGATTAGTGTTTTCTTATTTTAGCCAGGTGGGTCCCACGTAGGGGTCCACGTTGCTGTAATATACTTCGAATATCTTGGGGTGTTACAGAAAATGGTATCAGAGCACTAGGTTTATGGATACCTAGGCTTATCGGTTATTTTGGGTCTTGTTATGAATTATTTTGCACATTGCCACACCGCTGCTAGCATATTGGTACTTCCAGTACTCGTAAGTTTTCATTACTCGATTCTTTGTTTTCTCGTACTGTATTTCCATTTCTTGAATCATGGATGTTTTTCCTCTCTTATCATCGAGTTGCTTTTGCTACCTCTTAACACCAGTATGGATGATGGAATAGGCCGTGGTCGTGGTCTCGGACGCGGCCGGGGACATGGGGCAGCCAGTGGGGCGGCCACGTCGCATTCTTTGCGAGTCAGCAGCACCGGTGACCGACATAGCCATGCTTCTTCTCAAGATGGCGCCGATCTTAGTGTTGCGGCTGTTATGCAACAAATGGTGAACCAAATGGCGGCGATAGCCCAGGCGGTTCAGAATCCGGCCCATGCTGCTCGGGATGGAGCTGACCGTTGGCTTCAGGATGTCATCAAGATGCATCCTCCTCAGTTCACGGGAGCCTCAGACCCGATTGGCTGGGAGGGGTGGATCAAGGAGATATCCAAAGTTTTTGTTGCCACCAACTGTCCCGAGGACCGCAAGGTCCCTATTGCCGAGTATTTTCTCACTGGGGACGCTACTAATTGGTGGGAGGTCGTTGGGCCTAAGGATCATGTTTCTTCATGGGCGGAATTTAAGGACCTAATGGAGATTGAGTATTGCCCATGGCCGGTTAGATAGGCTCGAGTCCATGCCTTCTATGATGCTAAACCACGGGATATTCCTGTCTCCCAAGGTATCGCCAATTTCAACAAGGAGTTAGGCTACGTGAAGACCCAAGTTGTCGAGGAGAACGATAAAATTTTTCACTTTTCCAGACGGATGAAACTGTCAATTCGTGACTATATGTCTGGGCTCGTCTGTACTACTTTGAAGGATTATCAGAGTAGGGCTCTTGCGTATGATATGTCAGTGACGGCCAGTGAAACGGCTTGTGCGAGCAAGAAGAAGAAGTCCGTCGGAAATTTTTCTGGTCACGAGGGCGGAGGCCAGCAAAAATCTCAGTCTGCGATTGTTCCTACGGGCGGTTCGGCGCTTTTTTCTGGGAGTTCTCGAGGTGCTGCTAGAACCTCCGTTTGTGAACTCATATGCTTTAATTGTGGCTTGTTGGGCCATAAGAACCGGGAGTGTCCTCGTCCGCAGTTGACTTGTCATACTTGTGGTCAGTCAGGCCACAAGGCTTCCTTTTGTGAACAGATCAGACAGATCCGTGGTGCCCGTTCTTCTCATTTAGCACCTAGGGAGCCGAGTGTGAACCAGGGCTCGTTTGCTCCGGAGTCTTCACCGAGTGCCAGCCGAGGGAGAGGTCGGGGTCAGCCCGCTAGAGGGGGAGCTTCCGGTGTCGGCTCTGTCCTTCCGCATATCTATGAGATGAGGAGGGCCAATGATCCAGCGGCCACTGTGGCGACAGGTACCGTTCACATCCATTCCCATCCTGTCAGTGTGATTTTTGATTCGGGTGCTACGCATTCATTCATTTCTCTGGAGTGTGTGCGCCATTTGAGTCTTGACTGTTTATCGCCTTGCGAGCCTTTAATCGTTAAACTTCCTAGTGGTGATAGAATTGTTGGCGATCGAGAGGTTCGAGACTGTTCTGTGTTTATTTGTGAGAGGGCTTGGCTCTCTAATCTTATCATTGTGGGTATTGAGGGTGAGGATTTGATTCTCGGGGATGATTGGCTCGAGCGGCATGGTGCAATCATGAACTACCGCACGAGGATCATCACCATGCTAGCCGAGGACGGCACCGAACACTCTTTCGCGGGGCGAAAGAGAAACCAGAAGTTCGTAATTAACGCCTTGAAGGCGATGAGACTCCTGCGAAAGGGGTGTACTGGTTATTGGTGCTACGCCTTGAAGGCGGAGAATGGTGGAGTCGAGCTTTCATTAATTCCAATCGTTAGTGAGTTTCCTGATGTTTTTTCCTGATGAGTTGTCGAGGCTGCCACAGGACCGTGAGGTAGAGTTTGTTATCGAGTTAGAGCCAGGTGCGGCTCCGATTTCGAAGGTGCTGTATCGCATGGAACCTTCAGAGATTGCCGAGTTAAAGAATCAGTTGAGTGAGCTTCTTGAGTCGGGGTATATTCGACCGACCGCTTCGCCTTGGGGCGCACCGGTTTTGTTTCTTCGAAAAAAAGATGGTTCACTGCGTTTGTGTATCGACTATCGCGTGCTAAACAAGGTGACCATCAAGAACAAGTATCCTCTATCGAGGATTGATGACTTGTTCGATCAGTTGTAGGGAGCTGCGGTATTCTCGAAGATTGACTTCAGATCGGGGTACTATCAGCTTCGGGTGAAGGATTCCGGCGTGCCGATAACAACTTTTCGGACGAGATACGGATACTATGAATTTGTAGTTATGCCTTTTGGGTTAACTAATGCGCCGGCGGTGTTCATGCAGTTGATGAACAAGGTCTTTATTGAGTATTTGGATAAGTCTGCCGTCGTTTTCATTGACGATATCCTTATTTATTCGAGGAACGAGGAGGAACACGCGTATCATTTGCGAGTAGTGTTAGACATTTTGAAGACCGAGCAACTTTATGCAAAGTTCTCGAAATGTGAGTTCTGGCTGAAGGAAGTGATGTTTCTGGGTCACGTGATTTTAGCCATGGGAGTCCGAGTAGATCCGCAGAAGGTTGAGGCAGTGTTGGATTCGGCACCGCCCAAGAATGTGAAGGAGGTTCGTAGTTTCTTGGGTTTGGCAGGCTACTACCGTAGGTTAGTCGAGGGTTTCTCGAAACTAGCTCGGCCACTTACGCAGTTGATCCAAAAGTCCGAGAGGTTCGTCTGGAATGACGAGAGGCAGTCGAGTTTTGAGGAGCTGAAGAGACATTTGACTTCAGCCCCGACTTTGGCGTTTCCATGTGGCAACGAGGGTTTTGCCGTTTATAGAGATGCTTCGGGTCAGGGTCTTGGGTGCGTGTTGATGCAGCATGGCAAGACTATTGCGTTTGCGTCGAGACAGTTGGGGCCATATGAGCTTAACTACCCTACTCACGATTTGGAGTTAGCGGCAGTTGTTTTTGCGCTCAAGATTTGGTGTCACTATCTTTTTGGCTCTGCATGCCAGATTTTTACCGATCATAAAAGTCTGAAGTACATATTTACTCAGCGGGAGTGGAATATGAGGCAGAGGAGGTGGTTAGAGTTGATTAAGCATTATGACCACGAAATCCTTTATCATCCGGGCAAGGCGAACGTTGTGGCCGATGCCTTGAGTTGGAAACCGGTTGCGTTACGGACACTTGAGATTCTTACGTCTCAATCTGAGCTTCAACGGGATTTGATTGAGTTGAGTGTTGAGATTTTGTTGCCGGGAGCCGTTGGGCAACTCTATGCTTTAGAGATTTCGTAATCTCTAATTGATGAAATTAAACTGAAGCAGCTGGAAGATCTGATGATTATCCATATCCGAGAGAATGTTCTTAAGGGAAAGTCTCCTGGGTTTGTGATTCATGAAGATGGTGTATTGAGATTCCATAGTCACCTGTGTGTGCCGAACGACTCGGAATTAAGGCAGAGTATTTTGCGTGAGGCCCATGCTATGCCTTACTCCGTTCATCCTGGTTCGAGTAAGATGTACAAGGACCTGAGAAGGAATTTCTGGTGGAATGATATGAAGGAGGAGGTCGCACAGTTTGTAGTGAGATGTTTGACTTGTTAGCAAGTCAAAATCTAGCATCAGCGACCGGCCAGGTTATTGCAGTCACTTCCCATTCCGGAATGGAAATGGGAAGATATTTCGATGGACTTCATCACGAGTTTTCCGAGGTCTAGGTCGGGCATGAATATGGTTTGGGTGCTTGTTGATCATCTGACCAAGTCGGCACATTTTCTGGGCATCAAGGATACTTGGGGCCCGGAGAAGTTGCCTCGTGTGTTTATTGCGTAGATTGTGAGGCTTCACGGTACTCCGAAGCTATTGTTTCGGATCAGGATGGCCGTTTTGTATCACACTTTTGGCAGGAAGTGCATAAGGCGTTGACTCGTTTGCGTTTGAGTACCTATTTTCATCCTCAGTCAGATGGACAGTCGGAGCGCACTATCTAGATGTTCGGGGATATGTTGCGTGCTTGTGATCTTGATTGGAGCAGTGACCGGGATGAGCATTTGCCATTGATCGAATTCACGTACAACAACAGTTGGCATGCGTCGATTCGGATGGCACCATATGAGATGCTTTATGGGCGGCGATGTCGATCGCCGATTTGCTGGAACGAAACATCCGATTTGGTTGGAACCGAACCGGATATCGCTTTAGAGATGAGGCGGAAGGTGGAATTGATCTGGGAACGGATGTTGACTGGTCAGAGTCGACAGAAGTCATATGTCGACGTCCATCATCGACCTTTGGAGTTTGTGGTGGGAGACCACATTTTGCTAAAGGTGTCGCCGATAAGGGGAGTTTTCCGTTTTCGAAAGAAGGGGAAATTGAGTCCGAGATTTATTGGACCCTTTGAGATTCTCGAGTGAGTCGGCAAGTTGGCATACCGTTTGGCACTACCTCTGGCCTTGAGTCACGTTCATAGCATTTTCCACGTTTCCCAGCTGAGGAAATATGTTCCGGATCCTAGTCACGTCATCGACTATGGTGAGATCGATGTCGCCAAGGATACTACCTTCGAGGAGCATCCCCTGAAGATTTAGGAGCACCGTGAGAAGCGACTGGGCATAAGACCATCCCTTTGGTCAAGGTGCAGTGGTCGAGGCATGGGGTCGAGGAGGCAACTTGGGAAACGAGGATAGCATGCGTGCTAGGTACCCCGAGTTGTTTATTTCTTAAGTTTTGGGACGAAACTTACTTTTAGAGGGGTAGAATGTAATATCGGTATTTTTCTTTTCCGAGTACTTTCTCGATTTGGTGCTTTTCTTGTCTAGGTGGCTCGTGTGTAACCGTATGTGTATCTCGAGAATACTTATTTTCGAATTTATTTTACTCAATTCCGCAATTGTTAACTTCTCTGTTGCTTATTGATCCGATTCTCGAAATTGTTGTTTAGAACTGCCGTTTCAGGGTTGCCGTGAATCCATTGTATGTTATCATGCGCATTGCATTGTTCCGTTTGATGCTTCAGTCGTGTTTCGATGTTTGGGACCCTTGTTATCCTGTGCCTAATGCGCGCTAATATTATTGTATAGCGCACACTAAGCATCCTTCAATAGCGCACACTACGCTTGTTGGTAGCGCGCGCTAGCGAGTTAAGCCCTGGCAGTGGCAGTGAGCCTGTTTCTGACCTCAGTTCTCTGGATTAACGGCTTAGCGCACGTTACGTTTGTTCTAGCGCACATTATTGTCGAGGACTAGCGCGCGCTAGGTGTCCTAGTGGCGCGCTAACGCCGATACCCGTAATCGACAGCTTTACGCTGACTCGGGCCAGTGCCTGTAGCGCACACTATAGCCTGATAGCGCGTGCTACCGAGACGCTATTAGTGCACACAGAGTGGCCGGTAGTGCATGCTAATGCGGTCAGGTGAGTACTGGGCAGGTTACTTCTGGACTCGGCTGATGAATTTGGTTTTGCCTTGTACTATGAATTTGATGCATTGTACTATGAAATGTGTTAGCGATTGGTTTGCCTTGATTACTTGTACTAGCGTAATTGCTAACCTCTTTGGGGACCCGTTTTGGGGAAATTCTTGTCATGGATTTCAGGTTATGATCAGTTGGACGAGCGGGCGCTGGGACAGTACGAGGACGCTGGCCAGGGTCGTTGACATGTGCATTTGAGTCCTTTTATTTCCGTTGTTCCATTTGATATGGTTGTTGCCCACTTTCTAAACTTATAGATTGTACTCGCGAGTACTTAGGCTTTTCTCTTCGAATTGTGATTGTTATTCGTTGGAGCTACTATCTTTATCGGTTGATGTTTATTACGCTGGTTGTTCCGGGCGTGTTGTTATTTGTTGTATTGTTAATGTGTGTTTCCTCGCTAACCGAGACGGTTAGTCGAGTAGTGTTTTATTGTTTTAGCCTAGTGGGTCCCACGTAGGAGTCCACGGTGCTGTAATATACTTCGAATATCTCGGGGTGTTACATCATGTTTAACTCCCTTTGGGTGAAAATATATTTTAAACTCTTGTGGTCCGTAAAAAATCTTATAGGTAACCCCGTAAAGGTAGTGCCTCCAGATCTTAAGAACGTGGACCACTGTAGCCAGTTCCACATCATGCATTGGGTAGTTCACCTCGTACGACTTAAGTTGTCGAGAGGCATATGCAATAACTCTGTCATTTTTCATGAAGACACATCCTAGTCCATGCTTAGATACATCTGTGTATATTACGAATCCTTCCATGCCCTACGGTAGTACTAACACCGGAGCGGTAGTCAGTCTCCTCTTTAGCTCGTCGAGGCTCTCCTAACAATCCGTTGTCCAGACAAACTTGGTACTCTTCCTTAGTAGGTTCGTTAACGGCCGAGCGATACATGAAAAAGCCTCGATGAACCATCGATAATAACCTGCCAATCCCAGGAAATTCCTTACTTCTTTGACGTTCTTTGGTGGTTCCCAACTCATCACTGTCTCGATCTTTTGCGGATCCACCTTGATGCCTTCTACTGAAATAACATGTCCCAGAAAGGTCACCTCCGACATCCAGAACTCGCATTTAGAAAGTTTTGCATAAAGTTGGTGTTGCCTCAAAACACTTAATACCTGCCTCAAGTGTTCCTCATACTCCTGTCGACTCCGGGAATAGATTAAAATGTCGTTAATAAAAACCACCACACACTTATCGAGAAAATCTGTCAGAATCTTGTTCATCACTTCACAAAAATGGCTGGGGCATTAGTCAAGACGAATGACACCACCATGTACTCATAGTGTCCATATCTTGATCGAAATGCAGTCTTGGGAATATCTTCCTCCCGAATCCTCAATTGGTGATATCTGGACCGTAAATCGATTTTTGAGAACACAGTTGCCCCCTTTAATTGATCCAGTAGATCATCAATCCTTGGAAGTGGATAACGGTTCTTGATAGTGACTTTGGTTAGCTCTCTGTAATCGATACACATGCGTAGGGAGTTGTTCTTTTTCTTCACAAAAAGGACCAGTGCACCCCATGGCGAAGTACTCGGAAGAATCAGTCCCTTTTTAACAATTCTTCGAGTTGTAACTTTAATTCCTTCATCTCAGCTGGTTCCTGAAGAGATAAATTTACCACTAGAAGGGGGGTTGAATAGTGGTAATGCGGAATACCGAAATTTCTTGCGAGTAAATGAAAGGTAGTGCGGAATTTAAAGACTCAAAGATTTATAGAGGTTCGGCAACTTGCCTACGTCCTCTCTCCGACTTTCTTTTTCTATTGGCTCAAGAACAACCATAATCTTGACTCGTCTTCTATCGGTCCGAGTTCACAACCGTTACACTCGCTTGTCTTCTATCGGTCCAAGCTCAACCTCTCTCTCAATATAAACGTTTGTTTATCTAGTGTTCTATAGGAACTAGATAATCCTCACTATACGAATATGGGAGTTTAATCCTAACAATGCCGGATCAAAGATCCTAATAACACCGGATTAGTGACTCTTGATTCGTTTCTTTTTACGCTCAAGTGTAAGTAATGCAACACTTACAATCAAATGAAAGAATACAAAGAATAATAGATATTACAATGAAAATCACACTTGTATCTTTCTTTTCTCACAACTTGAAATGCAATATAAGATATAAAACTGAGCTCAAGTATGCTTTGATTGCTTGTATGCTTGTATGCTTGAAGTTGTGTGATTGATACCCAAGTCCTTTGGGTATTTATAGGTGAGAGCCATCCTTCAAATACTGCAAAACGTATTATTAGCGTGCGCTAATAATGTCCTCTAGCATGCGCTATCGATCTTTGACTTGGCTTCTCTGAACGGTCACAAAGACTGTTGCAACGGTAAAATAGTATGGCTAGCGTGCGCTAGTCATGTATCGGTAGCGTGCGTTATCGGCTGGTCAACAAGTCTTCAATCTTGACTTTGAAAATGCCGGTTTGTCTCTCCAACGACTCTTTATCTAATGGCTAGATTTGAGATTAGCGTGCGCTAGCAAGTATGCATAGCGTGCGCTAACATTAATTAATTCCAATCTTTCCAGATTTTCCGGATCTTCATTGACTCTTGCCTTCCAACGGTAGAAAATCAAACGGTAACATGCTGACTCCTTTTAGCGTGCGCTAATGCGTATACCTTAGCGTGCGCTAAATATTTCTTTCAGTAACGTACGTTACCCTATGTAGCGTACGTAAAGTCCTTGACATATTGAGTCCAGTAGCTACTGGACTACTGACCGTGATATCGGTAGGGTGCGCAAGAGCTGAACAATAACGTGCGCTACATCCTTGTTTTAGCGTACGTAAGTTGATGTATGTAGCGTGCGCAAAATCCATTTCCAATTTCCTTCCAAACCTCACTGTCCTCTGGAATGATGCGATAGCATGCGTTAATATTGATAGTATAGCGTGCGCTAACTGTAGTTACTTAGCGTGCGCTAATATTGAATGACTTGCGTGCGCTATCCATCAGGTGACTTCACTTGGCTGCAGCTGACTGACTGGGCTGAACATTCATTTCTCGATAGCGTGCGCTACTATGATATGGGTAGTGTGCGCTAACACTATTTAGCTCCTTCAATATAATATCGATCTGAGATTGATCTAATTAAATGTTTTGAATGGAATAATCATCAAAATACATTTTGTGTCAACAATCTCCCCCTTTTTGATGATGTCAAAACATTTAATTTATACCTGCAAAAACATTTTAAATGATTCGAATCAAGGTAACTTGTTCGATATATTAGTATATTTCAGTTTTTGGAGTATTCTCCCCCTTTTTGACATAAACAAAAAGGAACTCCCCCTGAATTGTTGCATTTTAACACATACCAACAAAAATGCCATTATTGAAAGCGAAATTACGTAAATAACAATACTCGTAAAAAAACAAATACCAAATGAAGTGAAATGCGAATATCATTAAGATAGAGTTCAAGCAATACATAAAGTTTTCATGACATGGGACATAAAGATTATTCGAATAATAAGATTCTACAATCAAGCATCAAAATCCTCAAATCTAAAGTGCAGGGTCGGAAGAGGACGAGGGGAAAGGAAACGAAGGGTGTGTGAAACGGATGAAATCGGAGATCAACCCACGCACTTCCCGGACTTCCGAACGTAGAGACCGAACATCCTCTCGAATTTCTTGCTGAGAGGTCTCGATGCTCCGCATCCGAGCGCAAAGGTCGCTTTCCTCTTCCTCCGTGACAACATCTTTCATCGGGCGCTTCCCTTTCGTCTTCGGATGACGAACAAATGACTTGGATTGCAGCTCCCTAAGCGTATGGGGTCCTCGGTACGTCACGCGCTCGACCGGTGTAGGCATCCGTGTCCCCTTCGGTACTTGGTCATCATCTCGGAGATACGGAAACAATACCCAACCTCGATTAAATGTCTCAACATAATGCATGTCCTTGAGGGTTATGTCACTTATTTCGTGTCCCCGAGACACCTGGACGTGTGCCTCATTATCCAAGTCGACGCGGAAATGCCGAAGAATCACCGTAAGAATTGAACCAAAAGGAAGTCCAGATTTCCTAGTTCTCGTCATGTAATTTTTCGACCGAAAAGACTCCCCTTTCGCTTTCATCCAACTGAGCACAATACTAGTGAAATCCACTCTATCATCCTTCAGCACCCGATACACCACATTCTTATCAACGCCGACTAACTTGTGTTGGGTGTTGACTTTTGGCATTAAACATTTTGTTAGAGCGGCCAACAACAAGCGAATGTGGATACCGAAATCGTTATTCTCGAAGACATCATCCATGACTTCGATGACCGTTTTTGAACATAAAAAATCACCAATATCTCTCTCGGACACCGTAGACTCTTCGGCAATGGTTTTCCCACAACAATCATACCCGTCTTTCGATAAGCCAAATAACTCGTGAAGAATTTCCGAAGAAATCTTCACCACAGTTCCATTCACTAGGCTATCGAGCACTAATCCTCCATCACCACTATCACCAAGGTGCAGATTCGCATAGAATTCACGTACATACGTAGGGTAAACAATCTCTTTGCACTCAACAAATCGTGCAATTCCTAATGCCTCAAAGAAATCGCGAATACTGACCTTAACTCTTTCAAGGCTGCTAAAATTGAAGTAGTAGCAATCGGTCAGACTCTCCTGTGGAAGGATATCGAAGAAAACCTTCGATGCAACGCAGGAGACGAAATGGGTTGCGTCATAATCGTTATTGCGAGGGCGTTTGTAGTTTTTCTCCATGGCCTTTCTTCCCTTGCTAGACATTTTGAAGAGAATCGAAGTTTTGAGGGAGAAAACGGACGATTGTAGGTTTGGATTTGCGGCTAGGGTTTTTTGCTGGAAGGGAATTTTATGCGATTGCGTACGTTATGAAGGGTGGATGTGTTTCTGGGTCGTACGGAATATATATAGTCAGCGAAGTTTTAATTAGCGTACGCTAGGGACATAGAGTTAGCGTACGTTAGGTAAAAATGAAAAGCTTACTGGACTGTCCTGTAGCTAAAATGGAATTCGAAAAGTTTTTAATTAGCGTACGCAAGGCAGTGAGGTTAGCGTACGTTATCGAAAGCAATTTTTAGCGCGCGTTAAGAAAGTGAAGCTAGCGCGCGCTAGCGAATGAGATGAATCAAGGATGTTGATTTCTTGAGTAGAAAACTTATTTCAAAAATTGTCTATATGTCCCATACCAAGTTGTAAACGAATGGAATTAAATGATTCTTTGGGAAGAGGTTTTGTAAAAATATCAGCAAGTTGATCCTTCGTCCCGACAAAAATTAAACAAATATCCTTTTTCTGAACATGATCGCGTAGAAAATGATGTCTAATATCTATATGTTTAGTTCTACTATGAAACACAGGATTTTTACTCAGATTAATTACACTAGTGTTATCACATAGGATAGGGGTATTTTCAAAATGTATGCCGTAGTCGCGGAGTTGATTTTTAATCCATAACACTTGAGCACAGGCGCTCCCTGCAGCGACATATTCGGCCTCAGCTGTAGACAATGCTACACTGGTTTGCTTTTTACTTCCCCAAGATATTAAACATGATCCAATAAAATGACATGTACCACTAGTACTCTTTTTGTCAATTTTACATCCGCCGAAATCGGCGTCACTATATGCAATTAAATTAAAATCTAAGCAAGAAGGATACCATAGACCTAGTCCAATAGTTCCTTTCAAGTAACGAAAAATGCGTTTGCAAGTAGTTAAATGTGATTCCTTGGGATTAGCTTGGAATCGAGAACATAAACATGTAGCAAATATTATATCTGGCCTAGATGCAGTCAAATATAACAAAGATCCGATCATACCTCGATATAATTTTTGATCTACAGATTTGCCATTTTCATCTTTCTCAAGCTTTAATGATGAAGACATTGGCGTAGATATCACCTTGCTACTTTCCATATTGAATTTCTTGAGGAGGTCGTTTGAGTACTTCGTTTGATGAATAAAAATTCCATCTTCGCATTGCTTGATTTGAAGCCCGAGGAAGAACGTTAATTCTCCCATCATACTCATTTCGAACTCTCCTTTCATAAGATTAGAAAAATCTTGGCACAAAGATTCATTAGTAGCTCCAAATACAATGTCATCAACGTAGATTTGGCAAACAAGTATATCATCATTCAATATTTTAACAAACAAGGTATTATCGACTTTGCCTCTTTTATAATCATTCGCAATTAAAAATTGACTTAAACAATCATACCATGCTCGGGGTGCTTGCTTCAACCCATAGAGTGCCTTGTTGAGCTTGTAGACATGATCCGGAAATTGATGATCTTCAAAACTGGGAGGTTGCTTGACGTAGACTTCTTCTTGAATGTAACCATTCAAGAATGCACTTTTCACATCCATTTGAAATAGTTTGATCTTCTTATGGGCGGCAAATTCACATAGCAAGCGAATGGCTTCGAGTCGAGCCACGGGAGCAAAACTTTCTTCGTAATCAAGACCTTCCTCTTGATTATATCCTTGAGCGACCAAACGAGATTTATTTCGAATTGGATAGCCGTCTTCATCACTCTTGATTTTATGCACCCATTTAGTTCCGATAATTGTTTTATCTTTAGGAGCGGGAACTAAATTCCATACATTATTGTGCTTGAATTGCACAAGCTCCTCTTGCATTGCCATTACCCAACTTTCTTCATCGAGAGCTTTGGATATATTTTTGGGAACTATTTCGGATACAAAAGCACAATGAGCCATAAATTCGGTGGTTCTCCTTCGGGTTTGAACGCCGTCTTCAATGTTTCCAATCACGAGGTCCATTGGATGGTCTTTGATGTGCCTCCAATCTTTCGGTAAATAAACGATTGTGTTCGTTTCGTTTTCCGAAATTTTCTTCACTTCGGGTGAGGGATCCGGAAACGTACCTGCATCATCAAAGTATTCTACCTTTCTCGGGGGTGAGATCATATCATTGAATTTAACATGTATGGACTCTTCAACTTTATTCGTTCTAATATTATAAACACGATATGCTTTACTATTAGTACAATAACCAAGAAATATTCCGGGGTCGGATTTAGCATCAAACTTGCCTAAGTTATCCTTGCCATTGTTCAAAATAAATACATTGCAACCAAAAGGATGAAAATAAGTAATATTGGGCTTTTTGCCCTTCCATAATTCATACGGGGTTTTAAGATGAGTTCTACGAATGTGAACCCGGTTAATCACATAGCATGCCGTAAAAATTGCTTCGGCCCAAAAGTATCGTGGAAGAGAGTATTCATTAAGCATTGTCCTCGACATTTCTTCCAAAGATCGGTTTTTACTTTCAACAACTCCATTTTGTTGAGGCGTTCTAGGGGCCGAAAAGTTATGATTAATACCGTATTTATCACATAAAAGTTCAAACGGAGTGCAATCAAATTCACCTCCGTGATCGGTGCGAATGGAAATTATGGAGAGATTTTTCTCATTTGATACCAAACGACACCATTTAGAAAACTCGGAAAATGCATCATCCTTATGTGCTAAAAATCTAACCCAAGTAAATAGAGAGAAATCATCAACAATAACCAAAGTGTAAAGTTTGCCATTTAAGCTAACATGTCTAGATGGTCCAATCAAATCCATATGCACAAGTTCAAGAACTCGACTAGTGGAAACCTCGAATTTTGGTTTAAAAGATTCTCGAGTGTGTTTCCCTTTTATACATGATTCACACAAATGCTTTCTATCAAACTTGAGTTTGGGCAATCCACGATCAAGGTCGTGTCTAGATAAAATAGAAATGATAGGTAAAGAAGTATGCCCCAATTTTTGATGCCATAAATATGCATTGTCATCCAAGGTAATAAGACATTTTTCATTGAATGAACTTTTATCGTTAAGATCAACAATATAGATGTTTCCACATCTCAAACCAATGAATGCAATTTTGTTATTTCTAAATGCCGTGCAATGCGTTTGCTCAAATAGAATTTTAAAACCTTCATCACAAAGTTGCGAAACGCTAAGAAGGTTATGATGCAAACCTTCAACAAATAATACTTTGTTGATAGAAGGAGAAGGTTCCTTACCGACTTTGCCGATGCCTTTGATTTTTCCCTTTTGATTATCTCCAAAGGTCACATGTCCTTGTTCTTGGTATTCTAGGTCTTCAAATAAGTCCTCGGAGCCACACATGTGCCTTGAGCATCCGCTATCAATGTACCACTTGTTTTTCCTTGGTGCCGGTACCTACAAAAGTAGAATTTCTCGGTTGTTTCGGTACCCAAGCCCGTTTGGGTCCTCCAAAGTTAACTATGCTTATAGCATTCGGAACAATTGTCCCTTTAGGAACCCATATTTGCTTAACTTTGATGGTTCTCAACTTTGAATGAGCATTAACATTATGAACTCGTTTGGAAGAATCTTTTGAGTTCTCGGTTTCGGTTTTCTTTATTTTGTCAAGATTGATAAGGGATTGTTCCCGTTTAAAAGGATCGAAACCAAGACCGTGTTTGAACAAGGGCGATTTTTGAATAGATAGAAGCCTTTCGAATTTCTCGTTTCCGAGAGTAAATTTGTTCAAAATATATTTCAGCTCCTTTTGAGTTTTTGTTAACTCGATTTTCAAAACATTTTCTTTTTCAAGGCATAATGTATGGTTGATCTCAATAGTTTTGCCCTTGTTTTGAAGAGAGGAATTTTCGAGTTCTAGAGATTTTATTTTTCTCTTTAAAGATATGTTTAATTTAACCATCTCGTCATACTCCGTATTCAAGAATTCAAACGCACTCAATAACTCATCATCATGATGAACTTCTTGTGAATCACAAAAATCAAAAGAGTCATATTCGTCATCATTGAGTTTAGAACTTACCTCGATATTACTTTTGGAGTCGAGTGCCATGAATGCAAGATTTGCGTCTAGAGATCTTTCAATCTCCTCCTCGTCATCACTCCAAGAAGCGATTAGGACCTCCTTCTTTTTGAATCTTTCCATTTGAGGTTTTGAAGAGGATCCTCGGCATTCTTTGTCATAGTGACCGGCTTGACCACATTTCCGACAATTATTGTCGAACTTCTTGGTGGGAGTATACCCACTCTTCTTTTGCTCCGGTTTGCCATCCCGACCAAGAAAACTTCGCCTCTTTTGAATTAGGCTTTTATACCTTCTAAAGTTTTTGGCATAGAGAGCGAGTTCCTCGTCGTCTTCATCTTCGGGAACATCTTCCTCAACGTTGCTATCAACATTGAATGCGACTACTCTTTCCCGAGGCTTTGTTTTGGTGCCTCTAGACTTGAGAACGATCTCATAATTGATAAGTGACCCGATGAGGGCACTAAATTCGAGCTTGTTGAGATCTTTGGACTCCATGATCGCGGTGACTGTGGCATCCCATTCTCGTGGCAACGATCGAAGAATTTTCTTAGCTTTATCGCTGCTCGATATAGGATTTCCGAAAGATGCAAGACCATTTGTTATAGCCGAAAATCGATCCAACATATTTGTGATCGTTTCATCATCTTTCATGGAGAATAGTTCGTAGTCATGGAGTAACATGTTGATTTTGGTCTCCTTGACTTGGGTGGTTCCCTCATGAGTGACTTCGAGAATTTCCCAAATTTCTTTTGCACTTTCATAGGACGATATCCTATTGAGTTCTTCGGGATTAAGAGCGCAATAGAGAAGTTGAGTAGCTCGTGAGTTGACGTGTGTGTTTCTCCAATCCTCGTCGTTGAATTCTTCGATCTTTTTCAACGATCCATCCTCTTTCTTAGCAAGTTTAGGACCAAGAGCAATAACTTTCCAGATTTCAATATCGTAGGCTTGAACGAAGATCGCCATCTTTTTTTTCCACGTCATGAAATTGGAACCGTCGAAGAAAGGAGGACGGTTGAGAGCATTTCCTTCAATTTGGCCAAGAAGTGGCATTTGCGGATCTTTTTCTCTTAGGTGGTTAAACCTTTAAAAAGAGACCCGCTCCGATACCAACTGAAGAGATAAATTTACCACTAGAAGGGGGGGTTGAATAGTGGTAATGCGGTACCGAAATTTCTTGCGAGTAAATGAAAGGTAGTGCGGAATTTAAAGACTCAAAGATTTATAGAGGTTCGGCAACTTGCCTACGTCCTCTCTCTGACTTTCTTTTTCTATTGGCTCAAGAACAACCACAATCTTGACTCGTCTTATATCGGTCCGAGTTCACAACCGTTACACTCGCTTGTCTTCTATCGGTCCAAGCTCAACCTCTCTCTCAATATAAACGTTTGTTTATCTAGTGTTCTATAGGAACTAGATAATCCTCACTATACGAATATGAGAGTTTAATCCTAACAATGCCGGATCAAAGATCCTAATAACACCGGATTAGTGACTCTTGATTCGTTTCTTTTACGCTCAAGTGTAGTAATGCAACACTTACAATCAAATGAAAGAATACAAAGAATAATAGATATTACAATGAAAATCACTCTTGTATCTTTCTTTTCTCACAACTTGAAATGCAATAGAAGATATAAAACTGAGCTCAAGTAAGCTTTGATTGCTTGTATGCTTGTATGCTTGTATGCTTGAAGTTGTGTGATTGATACCCAAGTCCTTTGGGTATTTATAGGTGAGAGCCATCCTTCAAATACTGAAAAACGTATTATTAGCGTGCGCTAATAATGTCCTCTAGCGTGCGCTATCGATCTTTAACTTGGCTTCTCTGAACGGTCACAAAGACTGTTGCAACGGTAAAATAGTATGGCTAGCGTGCGCTAGTCATGTATCGGTAGCGTGCATTATCGGCTGGTCAACAAGTCTTCAATCTTGACTTTGAAAATGTCGGTTTGTCTCTCCAATGACTCTTTATCCAACGGCTAGATTTGAGATTAGCGTGCGCTAGCAAGTATGCATAGCGTGCGCTAGCATTAATTAATTCCAATCTTTCCAGATTTTCCGGATCTTCATTGACTCTTGCCTTCCAACGGTAGAAAATCAAACGGTAACATGACATTGATCTAATTAAATGTTTTGAATGGAATAATCATCAAAATACATTTTGTGTCAACAGTTCCATCCTGCATGATGCTTTGGAGATAGGCATCATCCCCGGCTCAAGTTCAATTGAGAGATCAACCTCTCGCCGTGGCGGAAACCCTGGTAATTCATCGGGAAAAATGTTTGGAATTTGCTCACCGTGGGAATGTTGACAACCGATAGCTGTGATGTGTCCTCCTGAAGAACATAACACCAGTAATACGTTTCTCGAGTGTCACAAGATAACCCCGTTGTAAGGAGGTTGAGAGACTCTTTAGTACTGAAGTGTTCTCGACCCCTGATTATGTAAGTGGCACCATCACAAGTCATAATAGAAATGGTCAGGTGATAGGTATCTAATATCATCCTGTGCATGGTCATCCAATCCATACTCAAAATGATATCCTTGTTCTGAAGTGGGAAAGTTGTGCAGCCCCGATCATCAATGCGGATCGGACAGTTTCGAACTTCTAAATTACCCCTAACTCTGCTACCCTCGAGTAGCTTAACAGTAAAAGATTCACAGGGTACACAAGGAAGGTTCAAACGATTAACACATTCCCTATATATAAACGAGTGTGTCGCTCCAGTATCAAACCGTACATGAACAGGCTGGGAATTAACAAGAAGTATACCTGAGACAGCATGTGCGGTTTGGTCATCAATAGTCCTTAATTCGAACACACGGGATGGTAGTGTCCCCGAGGAGGGTTCCCCCATGCCCACATCCTTTTCCGGCACCGTATGGTGGGGGTTGAGTTTGGTAAGATGGAGCTCGATAGTCGGAAATGGCGAGTGCCTTGGATGTGTGTACTGAACCTTGCTGACTCTAAGAAGCTGGATTTGGTGTAGAATTGACCCGCGAATAGTAGCGAGACATATGCCCACTTTTTCCACATGAAAAACACTTCTAGACACCTTATGACACTGACTCATGGTATGCCCTTATGTTGGTATGAAACTGCTGATTTAGAGGAGAACCCAGTTCCCGAGTTCATTCTACTAGTGCTCCCAGACTAGTTAGACATCTTCTGCTTCTTCTAATTATGCCGGGTGTCAGAACTAACAATAGTGTCGGCATATGCCGTGACTACATCCTCATATGCCCTCAGAGTTGTGTAGTGAAATCCAGCTGCATAACGTTGAACATCTTCTCGCAACTGTTGTGTAAGGTGACAGATTCGCTGATCTTCGGATGGAACCATCCGCGAGACATATCTTAGTTCGGTCCTATAGGCTCGAATGGTTTTTGGCACCGGCAGGTTCTGCGGTCCAGCACTGAAGAAACCCCGTGCACTAGCAGTTTGAGCTGACCTGGGGCAGTACTCGTCTCTCAACAGTTTGAAAACTCGGTCCACCCGACTACCCTGTCCTCTAGCTTATAGGTCCTCCACCATCGGGATGTAGTGTCGCGGAGCTGCTTGATTCCTAGTGGTACCTTTCGGTTCCCTGGGCAACCGATTACCTCGAAAGCAGTCTCCATTTTGGAGATCCAGTCGTCCACATGTTTATTCCCCGAACCATCGAATAATGGTGGTCTAGCCTTTAGCATCTCTCCCAGCCATCGGTCCTTCCCAGCGTTCTCTTCCACATTAATGGTTGGTACCCGCTTTGCTGGTTGACCTGAGAGATTCCCATTACAATGGCCTGGGAGAGAGTCTGATTGAAAGCCGGATCCATTCCCCCGTTGTTCTGGTTTTCTTCCTCCTGCTCATTCTGATTATTGGACGGTGGCTGGTTTCCGGCTGGAACGGTTTCAGCGGTGATCCTGTCTTCCTGCTGATTCACAGCGGAGCCCTGAGCGTCGTTCACGATTCTCCTAGATCCACGACGTGCCATTGTGATAAATGTTCGATCTAAAGAGTCAGTTCAGTACAATTATTCTTTGAGTTCTACTGAATTCAAACATTATACCTATTTCTCAAGAAACATACGTGGTCCTCATTTTGGCATTCCCCGAGGAGTTACGGTCGCTTGGAGCGTTGGACTTTGAAAACCCTTAAACATTTTCGAAACATTTTAGTAAAACTTTCAACGTGGATGTTTCTGCTCCGATACTATTTTCTGTAACGCCCCCCAAATTTAGCGGAACGTTACAGTGTGGTGAATCCCGTGTGGGACCCACAAGGCAAATTTTTAAGACTTTAAAATTTCTGCATTAAATAATTTTTATGAAATTAGATCCAGGATATTATAAATACGAGATGAAATACTTTGGAAAAATAGGTCCGCATATGCGGTTATTACACAAATGTGGAATGTTTCAGAAATCAATTTAAATAAACGAAATAGCAAGTCGTCTCCCCAACACTACTCAAGCCTGACCGGAACCTTCAGGAATGTCCTGCACATATTCAACAAATTTGCCTGACATGACAAATCGTGCCAGCCAGCCTAGGTCAGAAATACGAACAAAATTCATTGATAGAATCAGATATATCCGCAGTACAATATTATTATTTGGTGTAGCAATAGATCACGGAATACTCAACATTATCTTTTCTACCACCGCATAAATTCCCAAGGTCGCAACCAAGGGTCACGGAAGTATCTACATAGGAATACTCCGGACATGGGTACCATTCAGGTTTTATCCCTCAACATGGTTTCGTATGGTATATCAACACATAAACTCCCAAGGTCATAACCAAGGGTCACATAAGTATCTACACAGGAATACTCCGGACATGGGTAAGTAAAACGAACACAAGTTCCACAAATAGTGACACATTAAATTTTGGAATTTAATATAACATAGTCTGAGCAAGGTATCACTTGCCTTAGTTCCGACGAGAGTAACTTTCTTGACGACACAATAACCCGAATGTCCACGATCAAGAGCTCGACCTATTACATATGCATCGATTAATACCTATGGTGATAATGACGAATATCGACAATTATCCCGTCCCGATCGAATTCTCAACCTAGCTTGATTCATAAATTTGAAACCAAAATTCTACGCTTAATAATAATGTGAACTATTATGATTCTCGATTCCTCGACTATCAACTCTTTACAATATGTCTTCTACACGATTTCAACTACAATCAATGTTATCAACTTGCTATTTACGTTAGTTCGAATTTCTCCGACTATGGTGTAAAATATTCGGACATGATTCTAGCAAGAAAATTTTATGAGCATGGTTAGTTTATCTGACTCGGCATTTTGTGATTTAGTTCATCTTAAAAACTCTTACGAGTTTAATCAATGACCAACCGAATCACTAACACAATCTACTACACAACTAATCTGATTGTACTAACATTTATATAAGTATAATCATAAACTTGTAATTCGATACGTGATGTCCATGGTGGAATACACAAGTTGCTATCTCAAGATAGGTTTATGTCCAATGATTATGATTTAATGTTAGTTCTCACAGTTCGATTATCTTTAATTGCTCAAAACTACCCAAGACACCCAGAATCAAATACAATACGTTTAGAAATACTGAAATAGGTTCCAAGATTAGTCATACTAACCTCAAATGATGAAGACCGACCGAGAATAAAGGGAACAACAAAGAACGGGGACAACTCATTCAAAAATATTCTCCGAAGCTTGATAATCAACTCTACTACGATGATGCATGGCTAGGGAAGCTTGGAAATCAATAAAAGTAGCTGGGGAACGTTGAGAGAGGACGAGGAAGTGTCTAACGTTCGGGAGAAATGAAAGAGAAGATGTTATCTTATATCATCAGGATGAGCTTTACGTACATTATGCCTTACAGTTTACGTACGTAAATAATTTAACGTACGTTATAGCTAAATGGTTAACGTACGTAATGTGCTGTCAGAATGTGCTGTCCGAAATGATCCCCATCATTACGTATGTAATGGTGTAGTAGCATACGTAACATTCCACATGTAACGTACGTAATGTTAGCCAATTTAACGTATGTTAATATCAGTTGACCTGCATGTCGTTATCGCGCCGAAAGTTGTCCTGGACACGCGGGACCAAGATTCTCGTCTGAAGACTGTGTTACATACGTAAGGCCTAAGCTTTAACATACGTAATGCAATGAGACTAGCGTACGTAATGCTCTACGAATAACGTGCGTAAGGTTCGTTCTAATTCACTAAGTTATATTATCACATTTGATCCTTATAACACAACTTCCCTTTAGATTCGTCCAGCAATTTCTCGGGGAACAAGACGTTGGCCACCGTCATATTCGCACCGATAATTGCTCAACGACATCAAGGTATGTGACTGACATATCAACAACATCATACAATTACATCACAAAAACAAATAAGTGCGGACAAGATACGTGATAACACAGTCTAAACACAACGTCTAAATGTACAAGCAACGCGATGGAGCACATTATCAATCATTAAAAACGAGGTGCACAATATTAAACAGCATGGAATGCTCGTAGTATTACAATCCTCTATCATTTGTGATACGATCTATTGCACCTGCGACTGAACCTGCGCCTGCATCTGCTCTTACATCTAAGACTGCATCTGAGAAATAGTCTGCTCAAATTGAGCTCTCATCTCAGCCTGCGACTACTGAAGTTGTTCGACATGCTGCCTCAGTTCCTCACGCTCTGCTTGCGCGGATGAAAATGCGCCTCCTGTTCATTCAAATACAAGTTACAAATTAAGCGTACAGAGGAATTAAAAAAGAAAATAAAAATTTAATTAACATATTTCTTGAGAACTATATATACATACAATTACTAGCTACACAACTATAAAAAATTTAGTACTTACAGTCGTGGACCTCGACCGCTGGTCAATATAAGTGTCATCCTTCTTCACGTGTCTTGGCAAAACAATCAGAACAGGAAGGCTCCCTACACAACTCATCTCTTTGCAAATTAATTAACTATAAGAAGAGTATAAAGACAAAAAGTATTACAACAATTTAATAGTTTCTGAAGCGATACTTATCATAGCTGTCCAAACATAGAGTGAGACCCACCATGATACTTAGCGATGCCAGTAGTGCTACCAATTGGGTCGTCAGCCTGTTCTGGCTGTACTTCCTCGACCTATCCACAAACCCCTCATTCCTTCACTCTCCCTACCAAGACTGCCAAATCTGCTCCGGTACGCACTGAGGCCTCTCCGGTAGCTGCCTCAAGTCACATAACATGGTGCACCATTTACGCGCATTCCGCATGAAAGATATCCTATAAAGTCTCTCTGTAGCGGCCTCAAAGTCTGGATCCTACCAATAATTTTTCTGTAGAAAAAACCATTTATTGATATTTATTGAAAACAAAATTTCAGCAGCACTTCTCCTATAAAATGACTGCCCAAGAATTTAACAAATTAATATTCCAACCACTAAAATGAAATCATAAGTTCTTGATAATAATTTTGGTAAAAAACTAAACATTAGACATTTACCATTTCTCACAAACAAAAATCATTCCACGTGCACTGTACAAAAATGCAGTTTCGGAACAGCGTAGGAAGAATTAGTGTCGTAGTTCATATCATTAAAAAGTGATGGATGTCCAGTTTCCAACCCAAACTTGCGGATCTTAAAAATATTAAACGATAAAAGATTTATGGCTATTTTGGTAAAAGTTGACTGGTGCTGGAAGATTTGCTGGCGACAATAAAAGCTATACAAACTCAGCTTTCGCCACTAGCCATGTAACTCCTATATCATGCAAACCTCAGCCGTTCATAATATAGATATACATATGTACAAACCAGCATATTATACTCCAATCAAACTCGATTAATCAAATAAAATAACAAACATAACAACTTTATCTCCAAATTATTTTTCACCAAATTCTCAATAGTTAAGTAAGCAAGTCATTTCACAATAATCATCTTAAATCATAGCATTGCTCTTGACTTCTAGCATAACAAAAATATTAACTCCTACGCAAACTCCCACACAATTTATTCTCAAATTCGAGAAAACAAGGGCCGGATTTGTTTACAATGCAAAATTATAAGAATTCTAATAAAAATATGAATATTTCATTTATTTGTTATAAAGAACAATAATCCACCATCAAGACACAAATACTGGGCGCCGCATACCCAGACATAATATAAGCGGTCCGATAAATACTTGGCGCCGTCTACCCAGAAAAGATATATGCGGTCTGACAAATACTGGTTCGCTTACCCGGATAAAATATATGCAGTCCGAAAAATACTGAGCGTCGCCTACCCAAACAAAATATACTCGGTCCGAAAAAATACAAAACAATATTATTTTTAACTTAAAGTAACATAAATCGGGCGCCACCTACGCAGACATAATATACACGATCCGATAAATACTGAGCACCGTCGACCAAGACAAAATATGCGCAGCCCGACATTCAAAATTTGTACAACTTTAAATGCAGTGTAAAATTCAACTAACCTTAAACTCTGTGAAATACAACTCTTTATGCTCGTCGTGGAGCACTTTTCACGTCCACCCACTCTCGTAGATATTCCTTTGGAATATCCTACCCATAACCCTCGATGTACCATCTAGCATCAACCTACCACCAAATAATTGAAACATTCAGAAACTTATAAACTATACATGTTAGAGTACTTTACAGACTTACAAACTATACTGTCACTGTGAATATAGCACTCGGGGAGCCGTGTCGGGTATGCATCCTTGATAGGGAACCCGAGCCGTCGGCATTTGATGAACCGCCTCTCATGGGATCTAATCGGTCATCATCCGCGTCCGAAAAAAATCTCCTCATCCTCCGATATAGGTGTACGTATATCATCAATACGGGACGAACCAGGTGTCTCACTCCGTTCTCAGAGTGAAGACCATGCGTCACCCTGTCCTTGGGAGCCTCTCCGTATACCACGCAATGGAGTCCCTCTACCTCTGGCCATCTGAAAAAACATAACTTAAGAAAAATATAACATTGAAGTGCCACAGTACTATACAGTTAAAAACAAGTATAACTATAAGAGAGTAAGTAATGTGTAAATCTACTTATTTATAAGTTTTGAGTTTAAAACTATGTATATTCACATGGTATTACAAAATAATTCATGTTTATGTCATACCTTCGCTATCGATTCCGTTATCAACCAAATCATCTTCAAAATCTTCCTCGACTATGTCTTCCTCGCTTGTATCTTCATCTACAAGATCTATTACATTATCAAATGGATCGCGTAGTTGAAGTGGATTGTCATCTAATTGAACATAATAATCTGTCTTTAAAATATCTCTTGAAATAAGGGAGGCCAAAACCCAATGAACTTAATGTTAGATCTAGCTTTAATATTGCATATTGCCCACCAATCTAGTTTGTCGCGTTTCAAACTTAGATATGAGTAATAATACACCTGCGGATTGAACAGCTAACATAAAAGGCTCATATCGATCAAATCTACGTTTGTGATTGACATCTACAAGCTTATATTGAGAATGAACCTTTGTGCCTGCTGTTGTTGGATCTAACCACTCATAATTAAACAAGAGTCTTGTTTTTAAAGGCAACCTTAGATATTCGAGACATAAAAGTTCTACCAGTCGCCCATAATAATCGCTCTCGTACTCAGTGTAGCTTGTGCCTTTAATATAAACTCCACTACTCGTAGTAGATTTATTTGATGCATGACCAACTGTATGAAATATGTATCCATTAACGATACATCCTTGATATGTTGAGACATAGTGTGATGGGCCTTTAGCTAGATCCTTTACGTAATTGTTGGTAACATTGTTTAAAGAATCATGTGCCTAATAAGTTGAAACGAAAAGTATTTGTCAGATAATATACAAATGTAAATGCAGAGTAGAAAAATAAACTAAAATGTGTTCTGCATCAACTTTCATATTTTTTTAACCAATCAGGAAATTCATTTTCTAGCTTCTCATTGAGTTGAGCGTTAGCAATATTACGTCGGATGAGCTTTACGTGTTCCGTATATACACTACCTAATTTAAGAATTATCAAATTGCAGACTGATTGAAGAGTATGTACAATAAAATAAAAATATACGTAGTCAATATATGGAAGGATCTCATCACAATTTCAGGCAGCTCTGTATTCTTTTTCGGTGAGAAATCTATGTTTCTCCATCCCAAAAGTCCTTCCACCATCTTTGAATATAGAAATGATATCATTGCTCCCATAAACATCGTCATGTGTTTCCTCATTTTGATATAAATTATTTATCTTCGTATAGACATAGTCCCCAAGAATAGTACGAACAAAGAGTGGATGCTTCTTCAACCAAACGTGCATTTTCTTTGGAGTTGTCGACTCTTAATTTATTTTTAACATTATTTTTGAATTTACGAAGATACCTTTCGACTGGGTACATCCATCGATACTGCGCTGGACCAGCAATTATCGCTTCATATAACAACTGAACTGGTAGATGTTCCATGGAATCGAAAAAGCTCGGCGAAAATGTTCGTTCAAGTATACAAAGAATTAGGGGGATGTCGCGCTCCAACCGAATCATATCGTTGATAGCCAATAATGTTGAAGTGAAATCTTTAAAGAACAAATTCAATTCAGTAAGAGTCTTCCAAATTGATTGAGTGAGTATTTCTCAAAATGCCACCGGTATTAATCTCTGCATAAACACGTGACAATCATGACTCTTCATACCATACAACTTCAATATTCGCATATCAACATAATGACCCAAGTTTGATGTGTATCCATCTGGGAATTTCAGGCTCTTCACCGAGTCACACATAACATATTTGGACAACTTATTGAGTGTATAACGATCCTTCAGGCTTCAGATACTTTCCACTACTTTCATCTTTCTTTAATTTAGGCCGCCGACAATAGGAATTTAAGTCATCCCTCGAGTTTGGTGTCTTTCGTTTTGGTTGGAACATTCATCACCGTATTGAATACATTGTTGAAACATTCTTCTCAATATCTATAACATCTAATTATGCCTGATCAAATTAGTTTTTCAATAAGGCAAATCCCAAAAGTGCTTCTTTTCTTCCAACCACATTCTCGATATTTGTAGATTTCTCCATTCACATGTGCTGCATCCAATTCAGTGACTTTACGAAGTCCTAATCTCCCTATATCATTAAGAATTTTATTTCCTGAACGAACTATCGATGGGGCGTAGTTACCATTTTCTTCTTAAGAATTTACTTTATTTCTCTGATATGGATGATCCGCTGGTAGGAACTTTTGATGATTGTCGAACTACTATTGTTTCTCGTTAATCTTAAGAATAAAGATATCTGTTTGTTCCATGCAGTATGGACAAGCTAATCGACCGACTATGCTCCAGCCTAACAATATTGAATATGCTGGAAAATTACTGATGGTCCATATAAGTGCAGCTTGCATTTGAAAATTTTGTTTTTTGGATATATTGTACGGAGGAGCCCCCTATTCCTTGGGGTTTCTAGGTCCTGGAATCACAATAGTCAAGAACATAGGTTGTTCTTTCATACACATATACACATTCAAGGAGGCAGGTTGTAAGGTGTATCAGAGACCATGAGGAATATTGTTGCCCAGATTGACGAAATGGCTAAAAACCATATGTACAAAGGCCAAACTTACATCTCGAGTCTCAACCGCAAAATCTGGATTAGTTTCATTAAAATGCTTCCAAGCAATTGAATCAAATGGGTGACGCATAATACCATCCTCAATGACATGTTCAGCTTGCCACCTCATATCTTTTGCAGTAGCTTTAGAGGCATACAACCTCTGCAACATCATAGTTAAAGGGAAGTAATATATTTTTTATATATATTAGTCTTTTGTCATTTTGTATGACTCTGGTTTCCTACTTTAAATCGAGGATGATTACAAAACCTATAAGTGCTCGTATATGGGTCTTCTCCCTAATATATCATACAACCTTCTCGACAACACTATTTTTCAATTGGTAACCCAATACCCCCAACAACTTCTTTAACTACTAAATAAAGCATTTTGCGAGTTTTAAAAGGTCCAATGTATTTGATATTTTTTTTTTGGATTCTCAAACTTACTTAGGGACTTTATTTTTGAATAATTTAGTAATTACTATATTTTATCTTTTAAAAAATAAAATAAATACAAGAAGAAAGAAAAAATATCTGAAACTGAAACAACTTCGAATCGGAAACCGAAAAAAGAATGAAAACCAAACTGAATATTTTGGATTGACTGCAATTTTAAAAATTAAGAGCACGAAATTTTTGGTTTCAATTCGATTTTATGCCAAAATCAAACAAGATCAGTTAAATGTACTATTTAAATTTGAACACAGTCTCCCATTCGATAAAAATAAAAATGTATAACAATTTGTAGTTTGCTGGACTAAATGATTGTATAAATTCATTTTAAAAAAATCGAACCAAAAGCAAACACAAATTTTAAAAATATTGAACACAATACAAAAAGTATATGAACATAACGTGTTCTGTTAAAGGAATAATACACATTGTGTGCCTAAGTCTGTTAGTTTATGGGCTTTCCTAGATAGGATTTGGCTGAGGCTTGTTTGTATGTACTTCACCCTATTTAAGGGATCCCATTGATGGAATAATACAACACTTTGCCCTACTTTCTTGTCTTGTGTTATTTTCCCTTCAACACGTTATCAGCACGTGTCTAACCAACTGAGAAAAATCCCGGCCGAAAATTCTAAAAAAAAAAAACGAAAAAATTCGCGAAAAAAAAAAAAAAAAAAAACCTAAATCCGCCGCGCCGTCATCTCTTCCCGAACCCTAGATCTCCATCGCCGGCGTCATCACCCTCCCTGACGTCCGACGCGACCTGCTCCTCCGTTTTCTCCAGTCCAGATCGAACCACCGCGACCGTCGCCTGTCTCATCCTCCGCGCGAACCGCGACCGCCGCCTGTCTCGTCCTTCGCGCGACCCCTCAACCCCCGCTCAGATTCGCCCGCTCGCTGCAGACCCTAGCCGACGAGCGACCTCCCCCAGTCATCTTCACCACGACGTGCGACCTCGCCTGCTCGTTTTTTCTCCCCGACGTCCGACCTCCGTCACCTGCTCCGACTTCTCCAGATCGCGACCCGTCTACTGCAACTCGTCTCCGACTTCCATTGTTCCAAATCTCCAGACCGTGACGTCATCCCCGCGACCTGACCGTAAGGAGAAAATCGACCCTGGCCGACCGAACCAGATCCGCTTCGACCCGACCAAGACGCAGCCTTTGTTTTCACTGCTTGCTCCTATTCGCGAAACAAAGTACACAAATACGAACCCTACTATCTGCAATATGCGAATTTATATTTTTTTAATTACTTTTAATTGCATATTATACTCCGAATTTATTTATGCTTAATTTAACCAAAAGCATGATGCATCCATAATTTTAATTAAATTAAAATAAATTGCTTAAGCAACTTGAATTAAAATAAATTCACGTTGAATTAATAATAATTGCGGCATAAGATACCTCTTTGACTGCATATATACGTGTATAGATATACTCATAGGGCTATGTGATTATATCTATAATTATATATATATTTTGCATGCATTATTAGTTATGGCATGTATATTAAGTTCATCATTAGTAGAACTTAGAGGACTTATTTCTACTATTTATATCAACTCGAACCGTGATAAAGTAATTTCATCGGTATATAGCCCAATAGCATCGAAAGTAATTTTGACCATATCTTGGTTCTGAAAAATAATAACCCTCCACATTATTGAAAATTTTATCATGGAAAGTACTCATGATATACTGTGAAAATTCATTTTCCTTTTTTTCTTGTCTCAAGATGGTGATCCAACTCGTCCGAATTTGACATCTTGGACTCGGAAAGGGCTTGAGTACCATAGATGGGTTTCGACGTAGAGACCACTTTTATCGCTAAGGACTATAGTGCTACTATCTTTGAAAAAGGTGCGAAGTACCGTCGACAAGACCAAAGCTAGTGCATTAATGTTCCTTAGGCGACATATCGACCCGAGCCTAAGGTGGGAATATCTGCAGCTTGAAATCCCGAAAGAATCGTGGGATGCCCTTAAGGGCCGTTTGGGAACATCCACAATACTTTGCTCCCGAGTTGACCGTGCAGTGGAATGAAATCCGCTTGCTTGATTATAAACGGATCAACGATTTCAACAAAGATATGCTCCGTCTGAAGGCACGCCTTAATTTCTGTGGAAAGGACCTCACAGAAGATGATATGATTCAGAAAACTCTTTCCACTTTCCCTACTTCCGCCCTTATACTAGCGAACCAAGATAGGTGGAGTATGACAATAAACGCATCACTACCTTCAATATCAACCTACTGCAAGTGGCTGAGAGGCACAATGAAGTATTGGTGAGCAACAATGCCAGGCCGGCTGGGACAAAGAAAGTTCCCGAGGCCAACTATGGCAAAGTGAAAGGTGGAAAGAAACCCAATGCACAGGGAACTGGTCATGGCAACCCCAAACCACAACGTGGAAGAGGGCACGGTGGTCGTGGACGTGGTCGAGTTCGTGGGGTTTCTTCCAATGTAATGAGTAGACTTGGTGCTCCGGCTCTTCCGCCAAGGAAACAAAGCACCTACCCCCATGTCGCTCCCAAAGTCGAGTTGGCAATGAACCGTTCTATCGATGTGGAGATCTGGACATTGGTACAAGAACCGCCATGCAAGTAAACAAGTCGCAAAGACACTACAAGAAATATAGAGAGTCCAAAGAATGGGAGGCTCACTATATGGAGGAAGATGCTCTCGACGAGTCCCCGACGTCAATTTCACAGTCACCGATAATCGCAATGAGCCATACGTGTCACAGTCATTAGAGGCACCCCTTTATGACTGAATGTTTTCATTATGTTTACTTTCTCGTTTACATTTGGCATTGTTAACTCGGAACGATTTTTTCGATGTTTTATTTTCAATAATGGTGTGATGAAACTTTGTTTTTCTAGAACAAGATATTATTATTGCTTACGTTATATCCATAGCTTTATTTCAAGAAATGAATATTGCTTGCATGTTTATGGTTCGATTTTTTTCTCTCCTTTTCGTAGGAATGAATCGGGGAGAACTTGAATGTTTGGTTGACAGTGGGACCACCCACACCATTCTTAGGAATAGACTTCTATTCACGGAATTAATTGCATGTCAAACCTCGGTAACCACGATGACTGGGTCCTCCCAACTCATCCAAGGGCGAGGCAATGCCCGATTTTTATTGCCTAACGGCACTCTTATCCGAGTTACCGATGCTCTATACGCACCTAGGGCCCTCGAACCTTACTAAGTTTTAAAGATATACGTAGCAATGGTTTCCACGTCGAAACCCACCGTGAGAATGGAATCGAGTTCCTTTATATTACATCTAATGAATGTGGACGTAAACGCATATTAGAAAAACTTAAGAGTCAAAATAGTGGTGTACACCACAACCATTAGGGTATTCGAATCCTATGTCACCATAAATGAAATTTGGGACAAAGACTCATATAGGCTTTGGCATGATAGACTAGGTCATCTGGTCGAGATATGATGATCCGTATCCTAAAGAACTCGACGGACATCCTTTCTTTCGAGCGAAAAAGGGGCAACAACTCAACACGAAGAACAAGATTGACGTTAATCATGCTATGTCATCTAAAGAAATAGAGACATATACCCCTTCTAAGCAATTGACTATGTCAAAAGCACATCGCTCATTCTGCAAAGCCTGCTCTTTAGCTAAAGTAGGAGCGAGACCTTCCTACACTAAAGATACTAAAGCGAACATCCCATTCTTACAACGTATACAAGGAGATATTTGTGGACCCATCCACCCAGAATGCGGACCATTTAAGTACTTTATGGTATTGGTGGATGCTTCGACACGTTGGTCACATGTCGCACTCCTTTCCACTCGAAATGCATTTGCAAAACTCCTAGCTCAGATCATTCGTCTAAGGACTCACCATCCTGATCACCCTATCAAGTCTATTCGACTCGATAATGCAGGAGAATTTACATCTAAAGTATTTGATGACTACTGCATGTCAATCGGAATCGATGTAGAGCATCCTGTTCCCCATGTGCATACACAAAATGGTCTCACAGAGGCAACCATTAAAAGAATCCAAAACGTCGCACGAGCATTGGTTTTGCGCACCAATCGCCCATCTCGCTGGGGATATGCGATCCCTACATGCACTGCATTTATTCGCTTGCACCCACCGTTGGTCATCCATTTTCTGCTTATCTGTTGGTATATGGATATGAACCGGATTTTTCACACCTAAGCATATTTGGTTGTGCAACATATGTGCCGATTGCGCCCCAACAACAAAATAAAATGGGTCCTCAGAGACGTTTAGGTATTTACGTTGATACGAATCCCCAACAATTATCCGCTACTTAGAACCCTTGACAGAGATCTCTTTACCGCACGCTTTTGCGGATTGTCACTTCAATGAGTCAATTCCCGTCGTTAGGGGAGAGGAGAAAAGAAGTTTCTCAAGGAACGACAGGGAATTGTCTGCACGTCCCGAGTCCTGTCTCATTATGATCCCCTGCACCTCACTATGTGGTCGTGAAGTACAACGAATCCTCGATCTTCGTAACGAGCGCATTCGATGCCCGATGCGCGATCGATATCGCCAAAGTGACAAGATCACACATTCCACCGCAAATGTGCCTCGCAAGGTTAGAAGTCCCGAATAAAGGGCACATCACCAACGCGAGTGATGCGATCGCACCTGGAAATGCGATCGAGGCCGTGGCTCCCAAAAGGAAAAGGGGAGGCCACCGGTTCGGCAGACACCCGCCCAAGGAAGAAAAGGGCGGTGAGGCACAAACCAACCCATTAATCATCAATACGGGAATCCTTCCCACGAGATCATCTCGACTATAGCTATGTCCACGAATCATTAATGGGGACGTGAGATCGATTCAAAGATTAGAAAACAAAGAGATCTCGATCAATTATGAAAGTGCGTCGATTTGATGGAACGATCGACCACTCATATTGATGATGTGTTTGCATACACAGCTTGCTCAAGAAATCATAGAGCACGATGATGTCGAACCACGCTCTGAAGAATGTCAACAAAGAGCCGATTGGCCTAAATGGAAAGAAGCTATCCAGGAAGAGCTTGACTCTCTGACAAAACGCAAGGTACTTGGCCCAGTAGTGCTAACTCCTCCAAGTGTAAAGCCTGTTGGACACAAATGGGTTCTAGTCAGAAAGCGTAATGAGAATCACGAAGTCCTGAGGTACAAGGCTCGCCTTGTTGCACAAGGTTTCTCACAACGCCCTGGTATAGATTACGAGGAAACGTACTCCCCCGTAATGGACGTTATTACGTTCCGCTATCTAATCAGCCTAGTTATTTCCGAAGGATTGGAAATGCAGCTAATGGATGTGGTCACTGCGTATCTCTATGGGGATCTAGATACGGAGATTTACATGAAAGTGCCCGACGGCATTTCATTGCCCAAATCAAGTAACTCCAGACCACGGAGTGCGTATTCAGTTCGTTTGAAACGCTCACTTTACGGCTTGAAACAATCCGGAAGGATGTGGTATAACCGTCTGAGTGAATACTTGATTGGAAAGGGATACAAGAACGATGAACTGTGTCCTTGCGTCTTTATAAAGAAAACAAGTTCCGGATTTGCAATCATCGCAGTGTATGTCGACGATATGAATATAATCGGCACTCTTGATGAAATAAGAGAAACCACCGGATACTTGAAAACTGAGTTTGAGATGAAAGATCTTGGGAAGACTCGTTTCTGTCTTGGTATTCAGATAGAACATAGAGTCTGTGGAATTCTCATCCACCAGTCTGCTTATGTCCAGAAGATGCTTAGACGCTTTAACATGGACAAAGCACACCCGGTTAGCACTCCCATGATCGGTCGTAGCTTGGATGCGAAGAAAGATCCATTTCGTCCAAAGGAAGATGACGAAGAGCTTTTGGGAGCTGAAATTCCCTACTTAAGTGCAATAGGCGCTCTATTGTACTTAGCTCAATGTACGCGACCGGACATCGCCTTCTCAGTAAACTTACTAGCTCGATTTAGTTCAGCACCGACGCAACGTCATTGGAATGGTATCAAGAATATATTCCGATACCTAAAAGGAACCATTGACTTGGGACTATTCTTTCCCTACAAGCAGGCAAAGGAAGCTGCTTCCGTAAAGGCAAATGCTAAAGTAAATGCTAATGCCATAGAACCTACCCCGACGAACGTATTGGTAGGATTTGCTGATGCAGGGTATCTCTCCGACCCACACAAAGGTCGTTCCCAAACTGGCTATGTATTTGCTATTGGGAACACCGCTATATCTTGGAGATCCACAAAGCAAACTCTTGTAGCTACCTCATATAATCACGCTGAAATTATCGCTTTGCATGAGGCGGTACGTGAGTGTATTTGGTTAAGAGCTATCATTACACATATCCGAGGTAACAGTGGACTAAGTAATGTCATTGGAGCACCCACATGCATATATGAAGATAATGCAGCTTGCATCGAACAGATGAAGCTTGGGTATATCAAGGGGGATAACACAAAACACATATCTCCGAAATTCTTCTATAATCAGCAACAATGTGCCTCCCGAATATTCAAGTAAAGCAAGTCGATTCGAGGAGAATGTGGCCGATTTGTTCACCAAATCTCTGCCTAAGGCCGTGTTTGAAAAACATGTGAGAAGTATCGGAATGCGGAGAATTTCCGAACTCCCGAAATCGATGTAAAGGTAGAGGGAGAAGGGTGAGTCATAAAGAAACTTACTCACCGACGTTGTACTCTTTTCTTTGACCAAGGTTTATTTTCTCCCACTGGGTTTTGTTACTTGGCAAAGTTTTTAATGAGGCAAACGACACATGCACAAGTTTTTCAAAGTATCCTTGATTGATGTACAAATCAGGGGGAGATGTAGACTTGAGGGGGAGTCTTACATCCACAACGTACGTTATACTCTTTTCCTTCCAATGATCATTTTTCCCACAAGGTTTTTATCACTTGGAAAGGTTTTTAACGAGGTAACAAGATGTACGATTTTAGGGATCGATGGAATGGTCACCTTAGTAGCGCTATGATCAAATGTAACGATCATATGAGAGGATAGATTCAAAGGACGAAGTCTAAACTCGATGTGTCTAGATGCTGTACTCTTTTCCCTACGATCAAGACATTTTTCCCACTGGGTTTTTGCTTGAGGAGGTTTTAACGAGGCAACATGACATGCGCTTGTAGACTAGGCACAAGGGGGAGTGTTAAAGGAATAATACCCATTGTGTGTCTAAGTCTGTTAGTTTATGGGCTTTCCTAGATAGGATTTGGCTGAGGCCTGTTTGTATGTACTTCACCCTATTTAAGGGATCCCATTGATGGAATAATACAACACTTTGCCCTACTTTCTTGTCTTGTGTTATTTTCCCTTCAACATGTTCAATTTTATTCAATTAGTTTACTGTTAAAAGTAAATACACAGTGTGTGCCTTAGTCTACAAGTTATTGGGCTTCTCCCAACTAGTATAGGGCTAGGCCTGTTACGATGTTTCAGAATATGTAATCTCTCCCTATTTAAAGGGACCCTATACAATGAGAATGATATACATCTTCTGCCCTAATTTTTATCTTGTATGCTTTTACTATAATACGTTATCAGCACGTACTCTACCACCGAGTGAAAAAAAATCCCGTCCCAAATTCTGAAAAAAAAATAGTAAACCATCGGACTTCGAAAAACCCTAGCCTACCGCCTCCGCCTCCGCCGCGGCCGCCGTCCATGCCTCACGCAGAACCACGCTGCACCAGCAATCAGGTTTCCAACCACCGAAACTCACCACGCTGCGCAACGACCAGGTCTCCTGCCTCACCACGCATCGACAACCTCATATCAGATTCCAGATCCGACCGCGAGCCTCCGCGGGAGTCAACCCGTCTTCGTCTTCCCCGCGAGCAACCAGGCGTCAAATCCGCAACCTCCATTTATTCATCCGCCTCGATCCGCAGGCTTCTCTCCTTTCATCTCCTTGTTGGTCGGCCTCCCGATTTCTGCATCGGCTGAGGATGCTAAACGCAGAAGTTTGGGTAGATTTGCAGTTGTACTTGTCGGATTGATGTAGATTCGGTTGTGTTATCGAGGAAGAAGAAAGGGACGATTTTGTGTTTACCGTCTTCATTATCTATAATTAAATTAATTATATCTATTTTCTGAAAATGAAAAATCTAACGGCCGTCACCGCTCCTCTCTCTTCCCACCCATCGGTCATGGCTCCAATTTGGTGACATTTTTAATTTCATTGCGGAGAGGAATCGAGGATCTTTGCTGATGGTTCAAGCAGATTTCAATAAAAATTATTTTTTACCCCAATCGCGAAGCAAGGTACAATTCGAACCCTATTATTTGCTTCATGTATTATTTCATATGCTCTGTTTGATTTAATTGCATAATATGATTTATTTAGTTTAATTATGCCTAATTAAATTAAATAAATTAATTAACCACTTGAATTAAATTTTTTAATTCATGACTCCTTGAATTTATACAACTAATAATTCCTCCAAAACCAGCTCTATAGGGGTTCTGCATGACACTCCCATCAACATTGAGTGTGATATTCCCCGTGGGGGGTCTGAACCACGACACCAAACGGTGAGAAGATGTCGAACCGGTGTGCTGTTTAGAGTAGGTAACACCATAAGCTAGGTTGATCGCATAATGTGTATCTAGTTATTTCACATAAGAATTATATGTTTATATATATATATATATATATATATATATATATATATATATATATATATATATATAATTTGCATGCATATTTAGATATGACATGCAATTAGGCTACATTCCTAATATAGTTTAGATGACTGTATTTCTACTATCAATAATACCATGATAACGAAACTTCATGTGTATCGCATCGAAATCATGACTATATCTTGGTTCTAAACAAAATAATCTCATTATTGAATAATTCATCATGGACGAACTCATGATTATGTGAAACGTATTCGCTTCCTTCTCTTATTTACGAATATGGCTAATCCAACTCGTCCGAAATTCAGCATCTTGGACTCAGAAGGACTTGAGTGGCATAGATGAGATTCTGATTTTAAGACGTTAGCGCCACACTTTCTGTTCATACAGACGACGAACCATCTTAAAAGGTGAAAGAAAGTACGATGATGTTCTTAGGCGAAATCTCGACCCCAACTTATGGTAGGAATATCTTTAGATGAAATCCCCAACGAACTACGGGATGTCCTTAAGGGCCATTTCGAGAAAATTATTTCTTGAGTTGATCGTACAGTGGGACGAAATCCACTTGCTTTACTATAACGAGTCAACAACTTCAATAAAGATATATTCCACCTTAAGATGCATCTTATTTTTTTTTTGTGAAAAAGAGACTCACATAAGATGACATGATCCAGAAAAAACTTTTCAATTTCCCTACTTAAGTGCTTATACTAACGAATCAGTATATGCTAGAGTACGATAATGCTAGGCCTGCCGAGACAAAGCAAATTCTCGAGGCTAGTAATGGCAAAGTGAAATGTGGAAAGAACCCCGATGAATAGGGGACTGGACGTGCCAATCCCAAACCACATGGAATGAATTCGCATGGTGGAAAGGGATGTGGCAGTCGTAGACGTGGTCGTGGTCATGGAGGCTCTTTCAATCTTCCAAAGTAGAGAGAAGAGACGACGCTCCTGGATCCCAACGAGTTGATTCCTAATGTTAGATTGCTGCCATTGGTATACGAACTGCCATGCAAGCAAATATTTCACAACCAGCTAAAAGAGATATTGAGATTCCGACGAATAGGAAACTCACTATATAAAAGAAGACGATCATGACATGACCCCCAATGTCACTTTCACATTTACCGATGGCAGTATCGCACCATACGTGCCAAAGTAATTAGACGCCCCTCCTCTATGACTAATTTTATCGGTAGGTGTTTTGATATTTTTCAGTAATGGTCTGATATATTTTGGTTTCGAACAAGATATTATTGTTGCTTATGTATACAAGTGGTTGACTTTATTCAAAGTACCGAATATTGTTCCTACGCTTATGGTTCAGAGTTTTTATTACTCGTGTTCTCGTTTGACGAATGAATCGAGGAACACTCGAGTGATAGGCTGATAGTAATAGCCTATAACGTATCAGTGACTAGGATGATTGGATCATTCCACTTCATCCAAGGACACGGCACTCCCGGTTCTTGGTACCTAACGACACAGTTTTACAGTCACCGACACTCTATATGCATTGAGAGTGACTAACTCGAACCTTACAAAGCTTCAAGGATATATGTATCAACAACCTTCATGTTGGAGCCCATTGTGAGAGTGGAATAGAGTATCTCTATATTTACCTCTATTGAATGCGGTCGAAAACGCATCTTAGAGAAACATATGAGTCAATCATGTGGACTGTACGCCACTATGATTAGGGTTGTCGAATCATATGCGAGTACCTATAACGGACTTTGGTACGCTGACTCGTACAGGCTTTGGCATGACTGATTGGGGCATCCAGGTCATGACATGATAATCTGCACGGACATCTTTTGCGTGCAAAGTAGAAGCGGGCAATGAACCCACATAACGAACTTTGTTGGTATTCCTCAAGCTATGTCATCCAAAGCATCGGAGACATCCTCCCGTTCTACACGTTTGACCCTGTCGAATGCACATCGTCTCTTCTGCAAAGCCTGCGCTTTAGCCAAAATAGGAGCGAGACCGTCCTACGCTGAAGATGTGAAAATTCCATTCTTACATAGGATTCAAATAGATATTTGTGGATCAATTCAACCAGAGTGCAGACCATTTAGATGTTTTATGGTTCTGGTTGACGTTTCGACATGCTGGTCAGATATCGTCCTCTTGTCCACTTAAAGATGCTGCTTTTGCAAAGCTTCTAGCACGAATTATCTGTCTAAGGGCTCACCACCCTGACCACCATGTTTGGTCTATAAGACTTGATAACGCTGGAGAGTTGACATCTAAAGTACTTGATGAATACTGCATATCGATCGGGAGCGACGAAAAGCATCCCATCCCCCACGAGCATACGCAAAATGGTCTCGCAAAGGCAACCATCGAACGAATCAGATGGTAG
Source organism: Orobanche coerulescens (assembly GCA_033398695.1). Taxonomy (NCBI): domain Eukaryota; kingdom Viridiplantae; phylum Streptophyta; class Magnoliopsida; order Lamiales; family Orobanchaceae; genus Orobanche; species Orobanche coerulescens. The sequence continues at coordinate 43,923,747 of CM065809.1, forward strand.
CCCGGGCATTGGTTATGCACACCAATTTGCCTATTTCTGTCTGGGGTTATGTAGTCTTGCATGCAGCTTTACTTATTCGCTCATTTTAGACCCTCTGCTAACCAAACGATTTGTGCGTACCAGTTGGTGACTAGATAAGTCCTGATTTTTACATTTTGGACTCAGACGAGCTTGAGTGCCAATTACGCATATTTGGTTATGTAGTATTGTGCCTTCTGCACTCCCACAGTGCATGGGTCTTGAAAGACGATTAAGTAGTTACATTGGATACGAATCCCCAATGGTTATCCGCTATTTAGAACCTTCGACAGGTGACCTCTTTACCGCTCGATTGCGGATTGTCACTTCGATGAGACAACCTTCCCGTCATTAGGGGGAGGAGAGAAGACGAACTTTCTCAGGGAACGACAGGAATTGTCATGGTGTATTCCTACTTTGTCTCATATTGATCCCCGTATTTCGCTATGTGATAGTGAAATTCTCAATCTTCGAAACGTAGCAGATTCGATGCCTGATGCGTTTACTAATATCGTGAAAGTGACGAGATCATATATACTAGCTGCAACCTGTAAGGTTGAAAGTCCTCGGTAAGGGGCGCAACACCGACGAATCGAGTGCTGCCATCGCACATGGTGGATGTGTGATTTAGGTCGTAGCTCCCTAAAGGAAGAGGTGGAAGCTACTTGGTTCGATTTAATACTCACCTAAGGAGGAGGTAGAGTAAGGCACAAACTTATATATTAGTCATCAATGAACTCGTTTCATGAGATCATACTTGATTTTACTATGTCCATGAGTCATGACGAGGGGGACGCCCCGAAGATTGATATGATTCAGAAAATCAAGAAATCTCGATGAATCACGAGAGTGTGGACTGATCATCCACCCACTTTGATGATCTGTCGTTGCTCAAAACATAGAGCAAGACGATGTCGAACCTCGCTTTGTTGTATGATATCAACATTGAGTTAATTGGCCTTAAAGGATAAAGCATTCCACGCAGAACTAGATTCTTTGACAAAGAGACCGGTAATTGGTAGGTAGTGCTAACCTCACCAAGTGTAAATCCTGTAGGACATAAAATAAATCTTTGTCAGTAAGCACAATCAGACGAATGATGTCCTGAAGTACAAGGCTCAAAGGTTCTCATAAATGCCGTGGAATTGACTGAGGAGACGTACTCTCCCCTAAGCTACTTCATTAGCTTAGTAATTTCCGAAGGACTGGAAATGCAGCTCATAAATGTGGTTAGTGATATCTCTATGGGTATCTTAATATAGAGATACATATGAAAGTGCTCGATGGCATTTCATTACCCAAGTCAAGTGACTCTAGACCATGGAGTGCGTTTGCAGTACGGTTGAAACGCTCACTTTACATATTAAAATAATCCGGGCGGGTGTGGTATACCCGCCTAAGTGACTACTTGATTGGAAGGGGATATAAGAACGACGAATTGTGTCCCTGCGTGTTTAAGAAAACACGTTCCGGATTAGGGATTGTAGTTGTATATGTTGACGATATGAACATAATCGGTTCTCTTGACGAATTAAGAGAAACCACAACTATCTAAAAATCCGAATTGAGATGAATGATCTGGGAAGACTCAGTCTTATCTAGGCATTGAGCTAGAACATAGAGCTAGTGGAATCCTCATCCACCCGTCTGCCTATGTCCAAAAGAAAGTCAGGCATTTTAACATGGACAAGGCACATACGGTTAGCACTCCCATGATCGGTCGTAGTTTGGACTTGAAGAAAGATCCATTTCGTCCGAAGGAATGTGACGAAGATCTTTTTGGAGACGAAATTCCCTATCTAAAGTACAATAGGTGCATTATTTTACTTGGCTCAGTATACTCGACCCAATATAGCTTTCTCAGTGAACTTGCTGGCTAAATATAATTCTGAGCCCACGCAACGTCATTGGAATGGTATCAAGAACATCTTTCGATACCTCAAAGGAACCATTGACTCGGGACTTTTCTTTCCCTATCAGGCTAACGAAACTGCCGGTGAATATGCAATCACTAAAGTAAGTGTGAATGCCAAGGAAACTATCCCGACGAATGTGTTGGTAGGTTTTGCTGATGCTGGATATCTTTCAGACCCACATAAAGGTCGATCCCAAACTGGTTATGTATTCACCGTTGGGGACACCACTATAATTTGGAGATCAACTAAGTAAACCCTTGTTGCTACCTCCTCGAATCACGCTAAGATTATCGCTCTACACGAGGCGGTACGCGAGTGTATATGGTTGAGAACCATCATTATACATATTCGAGGTAACAGTGGACTAAGTAATGTCACTGATGCGCCCACATTCATATACGAAAATAATGCCGCTTGCATCGAACAGATGAAGCTTGGGTATATCAAGGGGGTTAATACAAAGCATATCTCTCCAAAGTTTTTCTGCAATCAGCAACAACGGGCCCTCCTCAACATCCAAGTTAAGCAAGTGAAGTCTGAGGAGAATGTGGCTGATTTATTCACTAAATCATTGCCCAAGGTCGTATTGAAAAACATGTGAGAAACATCGGAATGCGTAGGATTTCCGAACTCCCGAGATCGAAGTAAGGATCTGATTGGAGGGTGAGGTATAACGAATTTTACCCACCAATGTTGTACTCTTTTCTTTGACCAACGTTTATTTTGTCCAAATGGGTTTTGTTACTTGGCAAAGTTTTTAACGAGGCAATGACACATGCATTGTTTTTCAGATTCCTTGATTGACGAACTAATCAGGGGGACATGTAGACTTGAGGGGGAGTCTTACATCCACGTCGCAACTCTTTTCCTTAACCAAGGATTCTTTTTCCCACTAGGTTTTTATCACTTGGAAAGGTTTTTAACGAGGTAACTAGACGTTTAGCTCACTGATCGACGAACTGATCACGTTCTTGAGCACATATTGATCGACGAAATGATCAATAGAGGTTTTGGCTTAGCGAAATTAGCATAACCTATATGTCTGGATGTTGTACTCTTTTTCCTACGATCAAGGCATTTTCCCATGTGGTTTTTGCTTGACGAGGTTTTAACGAGGCAACTTGACATGCGTTGGAGACTCCGCACAAGGGGGAGTGTTAAAGTAAATACACAGTGTGTGCCTTAGTCTACAGGTTATTGGGCTTCTCCCAACTAGTATAGGGCTAGACCTGTTACGATGTTTCAGAATATGTAATCTCTCCCTATTTAAAGGGACCCTATCAATGAGAATGACATACATCTTCTGCCCTAATTTTTATCTTGTATGCTTTTACTATAACATTTACTCCTTTATTCCCAATAATACGTATGGTGATTCAATTATTGATATATAAAAAATATGACTAGATTCTTTCATTGATCCAACGATTATTAAACTGTGATTAGGAGCTACAATTTTATGATAAAATGATTAAAAGTAAATTATATTATTAAAACATAATATAAAATTTTGTTTTGAAGAAAACAACTTTTATTATCGACTCTTTTGAAACTATTCGTACTATCTTTTACGGAGTTTATGATATATTTTCTTAAGAATATCAAACACATTAAAAAACCTTGGGTCGACAAAATTAGATGTAGGTGTTTGTCGAATGTTGCATTAGCCGTTAACTAATGAATAGTTTTTAGATGTCAACTATTAATAGTAATATATGAAAGTCTTGATTTAATATTGTCAATTAGATAAGACTTTTGTTTGTAAAAAAACTTCTTCAATACAAAAGTCTATTTGAAGTCTAAAATAATACGGAATGAACTATTTTAGATAATTTCAAAATGGATGTCTAATTTTAAACTTTTTATTTGGTTTTTCCTATAATTGTCCACGTCACCAAATTCTGAATTAAAAGTCTAAACAATTTACTAGAAGTTATCTGTTTTCTAGTAAAAAAAATTTCATTAGATCAGTAAGCTAATCATAACATTTCTCAGATATTCGATTCTCCGACTTTAAACTCATGAATCGAGCAACTAGTGATGACTGCGAATATTTATTACAATTCGGATATAACGATTGGTTTGCAGCTTTCAACATATCATAAAACTTATGTGCCTCAGGATTCAGTGACTACTCTATTTTATCATTCGTATCAAAGTCTGAACCCACAACATCCTGGATCATAGTGGTGTATGCATCAGGTAATTTTTCCACATCAATGTACGATGATCCTCCGACATACATTGATTCAACGGTTATCTAGATCGGTTTCTCCATGAGCAGTTCAAATACAATAGTCCCGTACAAATCCGTTTCTAACTAGTTGATACTTCACCGTATCAACATCAAAAAATCCACGGTTCTGAAATTGAACTAGAGTACAAGGACACTAATTTTTGCCCTCATCCATTTCTGATGTGAAGTAGCAAATTTCATGAAATCCTCAAGCCCCTTAACAAGTCGCGTGATTAAGTAACCATCCTCCGCACGGCTATACGTCCAACTCCCATCAGAACTCATTTTGGGTAAATCCTGAATAAAGTACACGATAACAACATGGAGTGACAAATCATAGTCGTATTAGAAGAAGGCAAATTACGAGAATGTAAGTTGAATGTATGCATTCTTGTCAACTTCTCCACCCCGTTTTTAGTAAGGGTCCTATCCCATTCAAGAATATATTGTTTAGTAATGTGGTTTTATTAGAATACTTTTTATTTTGTGGTTGTGAAAATTTCGGCAGCATATCCTCTTAGTTCTCAAAGTACACATATTGCAGTGCACCCGAGAACAAATGGAAGATATGAGCCAAAACAAATATGTACACAAAATAAGTAGGGTGAATTTGATACAAATACACCACCTTTTTGAAAATTTGATTTTCAACATGACCTTTTAAATCTCTCAGAATACACCACCTTTTCACTAGTTTGAATTATAGCCCAAAATGCGAAAACCCCCAAATTATAGCTGATGTGGCCGTCGGAATTTTACACGGGGATTGGAATTTTACACGTGGAGTGGAATGTTTGCTCTCAAATGCAAGAACTATTATTCTGTATACCAAATCATGATGCCAGTGATATACAATAATAAATCTTTATTCAATTTATGTTCATAATTACAATACAATGCTCTCACCCTCTCATCCTCTGCTAACAAATTCAATGTCTGACTGACCGGTCTCAAAACTACATAACGACACAGATCGGTGAGATATAATACTCAAAATACACAAACCGGAAAGGTCACACAAAAAATTCAAAACTGAATGAAATCTCATTACAACACATACCCATGCAGAGGTCAGTATTGTAACACCCCAAATTAGGCGGATATTACAGTGCCGTGAACCCCCGACTGGGACCCACCAGGCGAATGAAAATTAATAAATTAAATAATATAATTGTAGTACCGAACCACAATATGACATCAATCACTCCGATGAGGAGTTTTATTACAACACACCCAAGATAATACCGAATACATGTATATTTTATATAAAGATAAAATAAACAACACTGAATGAAATGAATATCCAAATGGAAGTCTGTAGCGGAAATAAAATAAAGGAAACACGAGTGAATGAAAGGATTTGGGCCCCCTACTAGTATCACTGGGACTCCTCGCCGTCAAGGTTCTCTTCCCGTGCCTTAGCCTTGCCATGACCTGAAAAACAACATCTCAACGAATCGATTTACATAGAACAACAATCCTCAAGAGTTGAACAATATACAACAATCACATGAATGAATTAATGAATTAAGTTGAATGATGAGCATCAATGTATGCTCGAATGAACTGAATAATAGCACAAATAGCCGAGTGTCCGTAGCCCCGCATATACACCCGCTATTGGCCTAATTAGTCTCACGGTTCAATGTGTCCGGAGTCCCGCGTATACACATTACCATACGCACAGTCCAATGTGTCCGGAGTCCCGCATATACACATGACTATAGTGTGCCCGACTAAAATTCCACACATGCGCCAACTGGCCATGCAATATAGTTCCGGAAGATCACCAGAACAAAACGACCAATGTGAGGAGTAATGAATAGAATCCGATAAGGATCAAGAACGACTCACCGAGATGAAATAATGATACAACGAGTGATAGCTTCAATGAAATGATTTTGGAACCGTTGTTCCTCGTGAGTTACATGATGAGTTGATAAATACAAGTCTCGACATGAACGATTTATTATGAGTGAATTACATGTATGAATGAAGAACAACATAGGGAATGAATATCCTTTTAACCGAGTAAGAATTTACTTACACAATACCGGTGTCGAAATGTCCTTCCTCGAACAATGTCCTAACACGAGATGCCGGTCGTTCGAACCTTGAATGACACAATTACCAATAATCCGCTCATTATACATATCCAGCATGAATTACGGTTAACTCAAAGGTCGATACAACAATATCCGAACTCATTGAGACATTCAAACAAACACTTAGCAAACATACATCCTTTGATAATATCCAATCCCGAATATATCGAAACCAACTACAAAATGAGTATTTCAAACCAACAAAACACTTTCAATGATATCAATAATCCCTTAGGAATCCACAAAACGAGTTAACGACAACATCTAATCGAAAACCCCCAAATATCAAAGAGATCCAAGAGATTATTACCTTGATTATGATGTTTGAAGATGATGAAATGATGATTACTCCGGATTATAAGCTTGGAAATGTTGATAGCTGATTTCACCTCGAAGAACACTCCTCAAGAAGCTCCAAATCGCCCAAACCGATGAAGGAAATGAAAAGAAATGACAAATGACGAAATCTGGACTACACTGTCCAATTTATAACAATCACAGTTTAGCGCACGCTAAACCCTGTTTCTTAGCGTGCGCTAATGGGTATACTGGGCAGTACAGTACCCTCTGTCCTTATCGGTAGCGTGCGCTACGTACCTTTTGTAGCGTGCGCTACTGCCATATACTTAGCGTGCGTTAACACAAAATGTTAGCGTGCGCTAACAATTTATCCGCTGCCCAGTATTGATGTCCAGAACCTCCTGTCCTCTGATCTGTTCGCGTTAGCGCGCGCTACATACAATATACAGTGTGCGCTACTAACACCTTTTAGCGCACGCTAACAACTACTTGTAGCGTGCGCTAGGAATTAATCCACTGTAGTCCAGTAGCCACTGGGCCCTGCCTGATCCGTCCTTAGCGCGCGCTACACTGACGGCATAGCGTGCGCTACTCCAACCTACTAGCGCGCGCTACTTACCATTCGTAGCGTGCGCTACTAACAACCCGACTGCAGTCCAGTGCCTTCTGGACTGCCTGCTTGAACTGCGCTAGCGTTGGGAGGTAGCATGCGCTAGCGTTGGGAGGTAGCGTGCGCTACCTGAACTCAATTAGCGCGCGCTAAAGAGAGTTCATAGCGTGCGCTACTCCTCACACACAGACCACTACGAATATGACAAAGATGATAAACACGGCACGATTCTCCAACTAGATTGATGATGAATGATGATACAATTACTCTAAACGGTGAATATTATGAATGAATATGAACGATGAATGATCATTAATGAGTGAAATCTACTGAGTGAAAATTACAGAATGATAAATACTAAATGATAATGACTGAATTACAACCGGGTATTACATACACCCCCCCTTAAAAGAGTTTCGTCCCCGAAAATAAGGGTCAAACAACTCTGGATAACTCTCCCGCATACTATCATCGGTTTCCCAAGTAGCCTCTTCGACTCCATGTCTAGACCACTGAATCTTGACTAAAGGAATCGTCTTGTTCCTCAACTGTTTGATTCGCCGTTCTAAGACTCGTATAGGACGCTCCTCATACGAATGATCATCGGCGATCTCGATTTCGTCGAACTGAAGTATGTGACTCGGGTCCGCAACATACTTCCGTAACTGAGAGACGTGAAAAACATTATGAATTCGGCTCAACGCCGGAGGTAAGGCCAATCGATAAGCTAGCTCGCCTACTCGATCCAAAATCTCAAACGGTCCAATGAATCTCGGACTCAACTTTCCCCTCTTACCAAAACGGAAGATACCTCGACTCGGGGATACCTTAACCAAAACATGGTCGCCCGTCTCGAACTCTAACGGTCGACGGCGATTATCTGCGTATGATTTCTGCCGACTCTGAGCGGTCAACAAACGACTCCTGATCAAAGATACCTTCTCACGGGCGGCTATAAGCATATCGGGCTCGGTGCCGATTGATTCTGATAAGTCATCCCAACACAAAGGAGATCGACAACGACGACCGTACAAGGCCTCGTAAGGTACCATCTTAATCGAAGCATGCCAACTATTGTTGTACGTGAACTCGGTCAACGGTAGTTGGGCTTCCCAATCGCCTTTCCAATCGAGAACACATGCCCTCAACATGTCTTCCAAATTCTGAATAGTCCTCTCTGATTGTCCGTCGGACTGAGGGTGAAAAGCTGTACTGAGATTAAGCTGAGTTCCCATAGCACGATGAACTGATTTCCAAAAATGGGACACGAATTGTCCGTCACGATCGGAAATGATACTCTTAGGAGTACCGTGCAATCTCACTATCTCTTTGATGAACAACTGGGCAAGTCTTTCGGGACCCCACGTATCCTTAATCTCAAGGAAATGAGCTGATTTAGTTAAGCGGTCTACAATTACCCAAATTGTATTCATGCCACGACGACTCATCGGCAAACTCGTGATGAAGTCCATCGAAATATCTTCCCACTTACACTCTGGAATAGGGAGCGGTTTCAGCATACCCGCCGGTCGCTGATGTTCTATCTTGACTTGCTGACAGGTTAAACATCTCGAAACAAATTCCGTGACTTTTCGCTTCATATTACTCCATCAGTAATTTTGTTTCAAGTCTTTATACATCTTGCTAGAACCCGGATGAACGGAATAAGGAGTAGCATGAGCTTCTCTCAAAATCGAGTTTTTCAACTCAGCATTCGCCGGTACGCACAACCGGGTCTTAAATCGCAAAAGTCCATCCTCGTGGACCACAAATCCAGGGGCTTTCCCCTGAGTCACATCATCTCGAATGCGTAACAAAAATGGGTCCGAACCCTGATTCTCCCTGATCGCCTCCTCAAGTGGCGAGGAAATCTCTAACGTACAAAGTTGCCCTTGTACTTGCTGTAACCAGACCTCGATCTCGGGTCTCAGAAATTCCTGTTGAAGTTCCTTCTGAACTGTTAATCGAGCAAGCATCTGCTCCTGAACGGACTTACGACTCAAGGCGTCGGCGACAACGTTCGCCTTGCCCGGGTGGTAAAGTATCTCAATATCATAATCTTTGATTAGTTCCAACCACCGTCTCTGTCGCATATTTAACTCTTTCTGAGTAAATATATACTTTAAACTCTTATGATCGGTGAATATCTGACAGGTAACGCCGTAAAGGTAATGACGCCAAATCTTTAATGCGAATACCACGACTGCTGGCTCCAAGTCGTGGGTCGGATAATTAACCTCGTAAGGTCTCAATTGTCGTGAAGCATAAGCAATAACTTTCCCGTTCTGCATTAGTACACATCCGAGACCCTGTCCGGACGCATCACTATAAACCACAAATCCTTCCGTCCCTTGCGGTAAGGAAAGGACAGGTGCTGAAATTAATCGGCTCTTGAGTTCCTCAAAACTCTGCTGACACGCGTCGGACCACGTGTATTTCTTATCCTTCCGTAAAAGGTTCGTCATAGGTTGAGAAATCTTAGAAAATCCCTCCACAAATCGCCGATAATAACCAGCTAATCCGAGGAAACTCCGGATTTCCTTGACATTCTTCGGAAGTTGCCAATCTCGGATCGCCTCCGTCTTCTGAGGGTCGACACGAACTCAGTCAGATGAAATTACATGTCCGAGAAATGTCGCTTCGGACATCCAGAATTCACATTTGAAAAACTTTCCATAAAGTTGCTCTCGTCTCAACATGTCGAGCACCTGATGAAGGTGAAACTCGTGTTCCTCCCGGTCAGGAGAATAAATTAGAATGTCATCAATAAAGACAACCACGAACTGATCCAAATAGTCGATGAAGACCCGATTCATTAACTCCATGAATACCGCAGGTGCATTAGTTAATCCAAACGGCGTTACCACGAACTCATAATGACCATAGCGTGTTCGAAACGCTGTCCTTGCGATATCCGACTCTCGAATTCGCAACTGATGATATCCAGATCTTAAGTCGATCTTGGACAATACTGAAGCTTCCTGAAGTTGATCCAAAAGATCATCGATACGGGGTAGAGGATACTTATTCTTGATCGTCACCCGATTCAATTCCCGGTAATCAATGCACAAGCGGAATGAACCATCCTTCTTCTTGACAAATAACACTGGTGCTCCCCACGGGGACACACTCGGCCGAATATAACCCTTCTCGGTCAAATCCTCTAATTGGTTCTTCAACTCCTGCATTTCGGTCGGGGCCATCCGGTACGGTACCTTCGATATAGGGGACGTACCAGGCTCCAACTCAATCGTGAATTCCACATCTCTGTGTGGAGGCAAACCAGGTAACTCGTCTGGAAACACATCGGCATTTTCTCTCACTACAGGAATATCCGTCAACATTACTGATGGTTTCTCGGTCTTGGTCATATAGCACCAATAACCGACACACCCCTGATTGAGTAATTTCACTGTTTTCATCGAGTTGATGACTCTACCGGAACAGCTGGGATTACCTCCCTGAAAAATACATTCGACTCCATCGTCTGAAATGATAGTGACCATACGCTTACGGACACTAATGGTGGCATCGTGACGATCCATCCAATCAATACCCAAGATGACGTCGTCTCTCGGTAAAACTACCACGATTAGGTTTGCCAACCAATCACGACCATGAAACTGAATCGGACAGTTCTTAACCTCACGATTCCCGATAATTCTTCTACCATCAGGTAGACCAATGACATAAGGCTCACAACTAGTAGCACTACCCATACGTAGTCTACTCAAAACATGACTCGGAAATGAATGAATGTGATGCACCAGTATCAAAAAGGGTACACACAGGTTAAGATAGAATTTCGAGTGTACCTGAGATCATTCAGGCTTCCGGATCATCAACTCTTTTCATCTCATAAATTTGGGGCTTGCCAACCCCGGAACCGGATGCTCCCGTCTGATAGCTGTGGGCTCCACCTTTGTTAGCTCCCGTCGTCTTGAACGATGCAGACCGAGTAGCCTGATTCGGAACCGCTGACTGTTTCGGGGCCTGAGATGACGCCGGAGTAGGTTTGGAGTCCCTTCGGCAAAAACGGGCCTTATGCCCCGCCATTCCACAGTTATTACACGTGATGGTTTGCCTCAAACATTTCGTGCTATAATGACCCTGTTCTCCACAGTTGAAACAGGTAATGGCCGAACTGGCAGCTCGTGACTGAGATTCCGCGGGTCTAGGCGCCATAGGAGGTCGCTCGGAAAAAGTAGAGCCCGCACGAGGTTTCTTGAAAGTTGCCTGACTTCCTTCAGGCTGATTCCGGTTCTTCGACTTCTTGCCAGATGATGGAGTTTGATTCTTAGCAATCTCTTTAGCCGTAAGCTCATAAGTAAGAGCTTTCTCGATGAATTCGGCCAGAGTGGTGTAATTGTGATTAAGCAACTGCATCCGCATACGAGGCTTCAACCTCTTGCTGAAATATTTGATCTTGTCCGCCTCAGAATGAATTATGGACGAGGCGAAAGGAAGTAGCTCCTGGAATTTTTCGGCGATGGCGAGAACATCATCGTCCGCTGAGAGGTCGGGAGTGAGTAATTCTGATAACTTAGTCTCTCTGAGCGGGGCCGGATAATACCTCTCCATCATGAGAGTCTTGAATTGATCCCAAGTACATGATCCGTCGGTGGGCTTCAACGATAACCACCATGAATGAGCGCTCTTACCGGATAGTAGTCGCAATCGAAACTTTATGCCCTTCGGGGCAATCCACCATAGCAAATAACTTCTCTAAATGCTCAAGCCAATGAACAATATCCGCCGGCTCGGATGAGCCCTCAAAGGTAGGTGGTCTCTGGCGAGAGATGTCGTCAATAATACTGCTCACACCCCTCTCCTGCCCCTGAGGTGGCGGCGGAGGAGCCTGTTGATTCTGAGTAGCTGAGTTCTGCATCGTCTCCATGAGGCGTGCCATTTGAGTCATCTGGGCCATCATGCCTTGCATAAAAGCGAGTGGGTCGACCCGAACGCCCTCTGAATGAGCTGTGTCCCGGGTACGACTCCCTGATAGAGAATGATCATTTCCAAGAGAATGAGTGGCGGCGGCGCTGCTCGATGAATTAGCATTAATCCTTGCGTTCACACGCGTATTCATACGAGTCCTCGGGGTTCGGCCCGCACTGCGGCCTCTTCCCCCGCGTCCTCTGCCAGCTCTTTCCATTATGAAGTGGGAAAGTCACAAGATGTTTATATATCTCGCACGAATATCACATTATGATTACGTTATGAAATGATGAAAATGAGCACATGCGCTCAAACACAATGATTACATGAATGATCAACTGAAGTGACGAAATTGTCTGATGAAATTCTTGAAATGATTATCTTGAACAAGTTAACAAGATTAATGATACGATCCTCAAGATCAACAACTGAACAGTGAAATGAACTGAGTGATTAATGAGTTAACATGATCGACATGATCACAAATTAAAATGAGGAATGAGTGATTCTTATTGCCAGAAATTATACTATGACGTCAGAAATCTTACTGTTCTTTGGTCTGAGGGGCTCGGCTCTTGCACGGGTCACACGTGACGCGAAAGTCCAATGATACTAGTCTGATGAACGATGATTTCAATGAGACATGACTCGGAAGGTAGTATTCAAAACCACACTCCGATACCAACTCTGTAACACCCCAAACTAGGCGGATATTATAGTGCCGTGGACCCCCGATTGGGACCCACCAGGCGAACGAAAATTAATGAATTAAATAATATAATTGTAGTACCGAACCACAATATGACATCAATCACTCCGATGAGGAGTTTTATTACAACACACCCAAGATAATACCGAATACATGTATATTTTATATGAAGATAAAATATACAACACTGAATGAAATGAATATCCAAATGGAAGTCTGCAGCGGAAAATAAAATAAAGGAAACACGAGTGAATGAAAGGATTGGGGCCCCCTACTAGTATCACTGGGACTCCTCGCCGTCAACGTTCTCTTCCCGTGCCTTAGCCTTGCCATGACCTGAAAAACAACATCCCCCAACGAGGTCAGTTACATAGAACAACAATCCTCAAGAGTTGAACAATATACAACAATCACATGAATGAATTAATGAATTAAGTTGAATGATGAGCATCAATGTATGCTCGAATGAACTGAATAATAACACAAATAGCAGAGTGTCCGGAGCCCCGCATATACACCCGCTATTGGCCTAATTAGTCTCATGGTTCAATGTGTCCGGAGTCCCGCGCATACACATTACCATGCGCACAGTCCATTGTGTCCGGAGTCCCGCATATACACATGACTATAGTGTGCCCGACTAAAATTCCACACATGCGCCAACTGGCCATGCAACATAGTTCCGGAAGATCACCAGAACAAAAGGACCAATGTGAGGAGTAATGAATAGAATCCGATAAGGATCAAGAACGACTCATCGAGATGAAATAATGATACAACGAGTCATAACTTCAATGAAATGATTTTGGAACCGTCGTTCCTCGTGAGTTACATGATGAGTTGATAAATACAAGTCTCAATATGAACGATTTATTATGAGTGAATTACATGTATGAATGAACAACAACATAAGGAATGAATATCCTTTTGACCGAGTAAGAATTTACTCACACAATACGAGTGTCGAAATGTCCTTCCTCGAACAATGTCCTAACACGAGATGCCGATCGTTCGAACAACCTTGAATGACACAATTACCAATAATCCGCTCATTATGCATATCCAGCATGAATTACGGTTAACTCAAAGGTCGATACAACAATATCCGAACTCATTGAGACATTCAAACAAACACTTAGCAAACATACATCCTTTGATAATATCCAATCCCGAATATATCGAAACCAACTCCAAAATGAGTATTTCAAACCAACAAAACACTTCCAATGATATCAATAATCCCTTAGGAATCCACAAAACGAGTTAACGACAACATCTAATCGAAAACCCCCAAATATCAAAGTCAACTCCAAGGTGTTCTTGAATCAAACCCCAACAATACATGAAATCCGAGATATATAATATTAAATCCGTAGGAATACATTTATCCAAGATAGATAATTCATATCTAACATATTCCAACAACAATCCAAACTTACACGAAGAAATCGGAAGAAAAACTCAAAAATCCAAAATTCTAGATCCAAGAGATTATTACCTTGATTATGATGTTTGAAGATGATGAAATGATGATTACTCCGGATTATAAGCTTGAAAATGTTGATAGCTGATTTCACCTCGAAGAACACTCCTCAAGAAGCTCCAAATCGCCCAAACCGATGAAGGAAATGAAAAGAAATAACAAATGACGAAATCTGGACTACACTGTCCAATTTATAACAATCCCAGTTTAGCGCGCGCTAAACCCTGTTTCTTAGTGTGCGCTAACGGGTATATTGGGCAGTCCAGTACCCTCTGTCCTTATCGGTAGCGTGCGCTACGTATCTTTTGTAGCGTGCGCTACTGCCATATACTTAGCGTGCGTTAACACAAAATGTTAGCGTGTGCTAACAATTTATCTGGTGCCCAGTACTGAAGTCCAGAACCTCCTGTCCTCTGATCTGTTCGCGTTAGCGCGCGCTACACACAATATACAGCGTGCGCTACTGACACCTATTAGCGTACGCTATTCGTAGCGCGCGCTAGGAATTAATCCACTGCAGTCCAGTAGCCACTGGACCCTGCCTGATCCGTCCTTAGCGCGCGCTACACTGACGGCATAGCGTGCGCTACTCCAACCTACTAGCGTGCGCTACTTACCATTCGTAGCGTGCGCTACTAACAACCTGACTGTAGTCCAGTGCCTTATGGACTGCCTGCTTGAACTGCGCTAGCGTTGGGAGGTAGCGTGCGCTACCTGAACTCAATTAGCGCGCGCTAAAGAGAATTCATAGCGTGCGCTACTCCTCACACACAGCCCACTACGAATATGACAAAGATGATAAACACGACACGATTCTCCAACTAGATTGATGATGAATGACGATACAATTACTCTGAACGGTGAATATTATGAATGAATATGAACGATGAATGATCATTAATGAGTGAAATCTACTGAGTGACAATTACAGAATGATAAATACTGAATGATAATGACTGAATTACAGCCGGGTGTTACAAGTATACAATATCGGAAACGAGATCTAACTCAACAATATAAAGAACTCTGACTCTCGATTGATTAGTATCGTAGCTTGTAAAATCCAATCCATGTGTAAACTTCCGGTGGCCACGTGTAAAATTCTGACGGCCACATCAGCTATAATTTGGGGGTTTTCGCATTTCGGGCTAAAATTCAAACTAGTGAAAAGGTGGTGTATCCTGAGATCAATTTAAAAGATCATGTTAAAATTAAATTTCAAAAAGGTGGTGTTTCTATCAAATTAACCCAAATAAGTATAGTAATAACACCACATTACACAACACATTCTCAAACTGTCCAAAATTCATGGATAATACAGAATTTAGTATCAAGTTGTAAATACTTATTACAAGTAAACTGATACTAAATTCCTTCAAAAAAAATTGGATACTAAATTACATACGGGTCTAAGATGTTTGAACGCAGATACATGAAAAATATTACAAGCAAACTGATTCATATTACAATCAAACCGACACAATAGTTCTCCCAAAGACTAAATGTGATTCCACTACAAGGAACCTGTGGTAATAAATTTCAAAGTGTGATTTATATTCAAAATTATTTCTTCACTCCAGTTGAATGGTTATGATTAGAGCAAGGATTAAAAAACTAATTAATGCTATGTACTTCTGAACCTGTGAAGATAGACAGAAATAAGCACGAATTTTAAAAAAAGAAAAAGAAAATAAGGACAGATTAGAACTAATTAAATGCATCTCTCTTTCTCAGTCGAAAACACACAATCAAAAACTTCACCCGCCAGCGCTCACTCCCACTCCTCTCGATTGTTCGAATGGACCCACATTTTGTTGTATACAACTCACCTTTTGATCGTAATTTTAACCCCGAAGAATCCCTAACTAATTTCCCAAACCCCAAAGACCACATCACCTCCATCCTCACCACATCAACCATGTCTGAACAATGGTCGTAAAAGATAGGGAATTGTAAAACACAAAATGGATGTTCAGACAGATAAGGATTTATCAATGGCTAATGACCATATCCAACACTGATCTGTGTAGATGTTGCAACCAATCAAGAATCTAACATTAAGTCATTACTTGGGAAAAAATCTGTCTCGACAGCAAGCCTACTAAAAGAACAGAGATCCAGACACATGATCCTATATTACATGCATTACTTATTCTTGTCCATCATCATTTCTTTACTCTATATACAAAAACAGCTGAGGACGAAACAATCACATTCACCCTTTTTTTGGCTAAATTTATTGGTGAAGACACTGAATAAGAAATTGGAGAGAAACCGAGTCTCAGCCAAATGAAGAAAATTTACCGGCTGCTGGGGCGGCGAGCGGCAGGTCCGACGGACAGCGAGCGGCTGGTCAAACAGACAGCAAGCGGTGGATCGGAAAGCGGCGGGTAGGACGAGGAGCTTCTTGTCAGGCGAGCGGCGAGTGGGGTTACAGTTAGCTTAGGGTCTTTTTGGGAACTGATTGCAGATTTCAAAATGGGGAAGAAACTCGATTCATTATACTTAATTACCTACGGATTTTATCGCTCGACAATCAGTCGATAATAGAGTAAATATCAAACGACATCATTTCTTGTTAAATTATCGACATATTGTGACACCCGTCGGTAAACTTTACTGATGAGTACCGTAAGTAATTACCGATCGTTGGTATCTTACCATATGATGTCACGCATCGCATCAAGGCGGGGTGACTAAGGTGGAGAGCAGCGACATGAGTCCTGTGCGACAAGAAAGTCCTTCTAAAGTTGAAGGGTAAATTCTATAGAGCGGCAATCCGACCTGCAATGTTGTATGGGTCCGAATGTTGGGCGATGAAGAAGTCGCTTGAGAGCAAGTTGGAAGTGGCTGAAATGAGAATGTTACGTTGGTCGTGTAGTCGCACAATGTTAGATAGAATTGAGAACGGAGTTTTCAGGAACGCGCTGGAAGTGGCGTCCATTTCAGCGAAAGTTAGGGAAAGGAGATTGAGATGGTTTGGTCACGTCCGCAGGAGGCAGGCATCTGCTCCGGTGAGGAGGGTCGAGAGTTTATTGGTTGTCGGGGAGAGGAGGAGAGGCAGACCGAGGAGGACGTGGGAGGAGCAATTGAGATTAGATTTGAAGACCTTAAACCTTTCCGAGACCATGACTGTTGATAGGTGCGCTTGGAGGCGCCATATCAGAGTTGTTGATTCTTTTGTAGGGAGCGGTGCTGTAGTTGAGAGCCTCAGGGTTGGGTTGTCTCGGTTAGCTTTGACCTAGAGCATTGCATTTTTACTTTTATTGTATATTTTATCCTATTGTCTTTGCGTGTGGTGTATTTTTGATAGGGAGCTGTGCGCAGAGCCAACCTCTCTTTTGTTAGAGCATCGTTCATCAGGAGTAAAGTAGCCAAATTCCGCTTAGGTAAGTCCCATGTGGATCAAGCCATGGGCTCAGGTATAGTCACGAGCTTTTGCGAATCATATGTTTTTCCTTTGTATTTATCACACAAGATTCTGCTGTGCACTAAGCTGGGGGTCTTCACGGAACAGCCTCCCTACCGTAATAAGTAGGGGCATGGTCTCACAGACATCTTACTCCTCCCTGCACTCGCCCGAGCGGGATATACTGGGTATGTTTGGTTTGGTTTGGTTTGGTTTTTTGGTATCTTACCGTAAATGTGTTCTCGCTATATCGTCGGTAATAAATGGAGAAATTTAGGCGCTATGTTTAGCCGGTAATTTTTCGAGTAATTGCCGACCAAATATATTCCATCGGAAAACTTTGTTAGGGTCCGTCAGCATCGTCGCTAATATTTTTAATTAATTAAATCAAGATAATATCAATTTTAGTAGGTAGTGTGTAGATATTCTGTCGGTACGTTACTACCGATTGGTTCTGTCGGTAATTTTCATCGGTATTTTCAGATTTTCTTGTAATGTCCTCACAACAATATATATCTTAAGATAGTTTTTTTCATGTATACAGGTGAACCTAATTTACAACATGTATCCTCAAATCTAAAAATTATAGACAATCATATACACAATTTAATAAAAGTTTAATAAAAGTAATTAAAGTGTTCGTGTAAATTTCCACCTGATAATATGACGATGCCTGTACTTGAAATATGTAGATGCTCGACTCAAATACTAAGCCCTTGATATTATCCTTTACTTTCTACATATAATATTAATATTGGATATTAATACTCAAATATTTGCATGGCTGAAATTAAATAAATAAAATGGATCTAGATGTCTCTCGAACACACACTCTAATGTTTGTACTTTTCTACTTTTGATAATTTTTATTTTTGGTACTTTTCTACTTTTGGCGACTCGCTTGTAATCGTTTCGATATTTTAAAACTATTTTGTTCTGCACTTTTTGTCATTAGAACGAGTTCCAGAGCCATTATCTAAACCCATGCGATATTATGAATTTTTCGCATTTGGGTTCGATTCTTGTAAATCTTATTTAAAACCGTCGTCTCTGTAACACCCCCGATATATTCAGGAATATTACAGTGCCGTAAATCCTTTACGTAAGAATTACAAGGCTGGAGAAATGAAATGGCAATAACAATACCACAAACAACGGCAGCGGAAATAAAATACAATACGAGTACGAAAACAGTACTGAAATGCAGACGTTAAATACTGTACATTAATACATGACCAAATCCAACATCACAAACGACAACGTACTCGAGTACTTTATTGAAAACAACACAAACATACAACAAAGCAATCCAGCCATAACATCGCTCTACACCCTCGCCGTCATGCAGCTCTAGTGGTTGTTTTCTCGCTCTCCTGGACCCTGAACATAAACAAATGTTCAGCCCCGAAGGGGTTAGCACAACGATCCTAGTACAAGTACGATAATTATACAACAATGATTTATTCAACAATCTCTGAACAATAACATCAACAGTATCAACAATAATCACGACAGTCTCTCCAACGAAAAACAGTAACAATGTACAACATATCATATCAATCTCAACATATTCGTGGTATTCTAACGATCCAGCGCACACAGCTATAGATTCCCATGATGATCCCGTTGGACCAACGCATGGTGGACAAACAATCGCAACACATATACACAATACAACAATCAACATAATCCACATCAATACGAATAAATGTAATTAAGGTACTTGCCTTAGAAAGGTGGCAAGAGATAAATACTCCAACGACTCTAACAAACTCGAAGGCCGCTCCTTCGACTAATCGTTCGCAAACCTCGAACCTTAAACAAATAAGAAAAATAACGACAACTCAACTTTACGTAACAATTTAAACATACGAACATCTAACATCCTAGCCGGAAGTTGCCGACACTACGGATCCTGTCCGATTATCTTCATAACGGACGTTATATAATAAATGTAACGTACGTTATCCTTAGCGTACGTAAGCTCCTATGCCTAACGTACGCTAAGCTTGTATTTTACAAACTTCTCTAATCAGGCGACTTGTCTCACCTGATGCCATAACGTACGTAAAGCATGATAACGTAACGTACGTTAAGTATGTGCCTAAGCGTACATAAGCTCCTATGCCTAACGTACGCTAAGCTTGTATTTGACAAAGTTCTTTGATCAGACGTCTTGTCTCACCTGATGCCATAATGTACGTAAATCATGATACTTAACGTATGTTATGCTTATGAACACATTGAGGTACAAATGCTGGTGTCTATGATTTCAAGGATATTCATCAAACTGATATAATTATATAATTCAATCTTCATTCATGGTTCGATCATTCATACAACTCGTATGAAAGGTATGATCAAACATATACTAACACATTCTCGAAGGAAGATGAAACAATCGTGTTCTAGGTTCAATTCGATTATCCTTAACATAATCAATCCATTCTAACCAAGAATATATCGAAGTTTATCCAATCAAACATCTCTTACGAAAATACGAAACATCCTTGGTGAAACTCCTAAAATTCATCTTCTTGAACACTTTGATTCTAGGTGATGATATTAACATGGCATTGTATACAACTCGACCATAACGTACCACAATCTCATAAAACTACGTCCTAGGGTTCAACATGCCAAGGTTCATTTCACAATTCTCTTATCAACGAAGAACACTCCAAGTATAATCAAACCAATCTCCTTAAGACATGATATTTGATTACTATGACGTCTTTGAAACGTAATAATCTCACTACATACTCAAGAAACCGAATTCAAGGTTGTGTTTAGTATCAACATACCTTAATATGAAGAAAACGTCAAGGCAATCGGTAGAATCCAACACCGAAAGTTTGAGCACCAATCCAAGATTTCCTACTTCTTCAACAAACAAGTACAGAGGCCAATATACTAGTTTTGTAAGGTTGGAAGCTCTGGGGAGAGGTAAGGTTCGGATAAAATGAGTGAAAGAATGAGATGGGGTAATGTCCTATTTATAAAGCTTAGATCGTTACATACGTTAGCTTCCTAATATTACGTACGTTATGGCCTTAACGTACGCTATCTGAAATATTTAGCGTGCGCTATCGTCCAACAGTAGCTACTGTCTCATTTCTGACCTTCTTAACATACGTTAACCCTTACCATTTACGTACGTAATAATCTCTGCTTAGCGTACGCTATCTAAGTCTTTTAGCGTACGTTAAACCTTGTTGACTTGGTTTTTTAAAAAGATGTCCGGGCCACGCGGGTAATCTTATCCTTGTCCCCGTCCCAATGTGGCCCATGTGCCGACCAACCATATCTGTCTGACTATACGCTACGTACGCTATGCTTCGTCCATAGCGTACGCTATCCTCAGTCCATAATGTACGTTAAGCTCATCAGCTAGCGTACGTTATGACGTAACTGCATGTATGAATTTGCAACTTCTTCCGAATATGATCATAACTGTTTGGAATATGAATACGTGAAAAATCACACTTCGATCATAGATACCACGAAGTCGAATAATATGTAACACCCCCAAATCCTATTGGGTTATTACAGTGCCGTGGACCCCACACCAGGAGATCCAGCAGGCTAACACGACCAAAAATACAACTAACTGACCAAAAGGGAAATCACAATCCCTACACTGACATCCAACATAATATTCCGATATGGAATTTCAATGACAACAGTGGGCCTACATGGCCCAAATACAATACAACGACATCCACGAGCCTTGCTCTAATAATACAAAATGACAATAACTGACAAAACTGGAGTACTCCAACTGCCTGACTGACATGAACACCAAAATATCTCGGACTAGTATCGCTTGAATGCCTCGTCGCCACCGTCATGCCCCTGTGTCTCAACTCTCTCCTCGCAAACACCTAAAACATGAAAACATGTTCCGCCTACGGTCACCATCCAGATAATGATTATCAAATACATGTACAACATGATATGCATCCAAAGGACAGAATGAATAGTATAGTAATGGTAATACGAGATGCTCACAAACCAAAGTAAGAATCGAGCATTCGTGGAATACTATGCCCACGGCATCCGATCAATACCTGCTCAACAGGTTAGAACACAAGTGCCCAACGGCGAATCATCAATACAGAACACAACAATACATCACCCGAAGGTAACCTAAGCCAAACACCGAAATAGATACGAATCACAATGCCCGAAGGCTCCGGACAGAATACCGATACATCACAATGGCCTTAATAACAACGGCCCGAAGCCGTTTATCATCATAATACCTGAATGTCACTCACGGAAGTCATTAATCACCACAATGGCCCGAAGCCAAAACAGCCATTTGTACCAATGAGGGCGAAGCCACGCACGGCCGTATCACAATGAGATCATCCAATGACCGTGACTCTTGAATTGCGGTCTTTGGGAAACCAACCGCGAGGGTTCAAGCCCGAGAATTACCCATAATGAGATCACCCGGTGGACCGTGACCATCGATCTGTAGGTGTTGGGAAACCAACCGCGAAGGTTCAAGCCCCAAGCTTACCCATAATGAGATCATTAACATGACCGTGACTCCATCGAATTGTAGGTGTTGGGAAACCAACCGCGAAGGTTCAAGCCCCAAGCTTACCCATAATGAGATCATTAACATGACCGTGACCTACTGAATTGTAGGTGTTGGGAAACCAACCGCGAAGGTTCAAGCCCCAAGCTTACCCATCGAGCACTAGCCGAGACTAGTCCCCAAAACATAATTAATCACAACAGTAACAATCCCAAGATTACCAAACTCACAAGAATAACAGCATGCTGCCTTGAGTCGGCCAACACGACAATAATAACTCACGGATGGGCTCCGTCCACGGCGGTCCCAATTCAAATACCTCGACTGCCTTGGAATGGCCAATCGATCACAACAACTCAACGGATGGAAACTATCCTTGACAGTCCAATTCAATACATCGATTACCTTTAGAACGGTCAATCGATAACGATGACACAACGGATGGGAATTATCTTCGATAATCCCAAATAAATACATCGATTGCCTTAGAACGGTCAACCGATAACCAATGATACAACGGATGGGAATTATCTTCGATAATCCCAATTAAATACATCGATTACCTTAGAACGGTTAATCGATAACCAATGATACAACGGATGGGAATTATCTTCGATAATCCCAATTAAATACATTGATTACCTTAGAACGGTGAATCGATAACCAATGATACGGTAGAATAGATATCCCGGCGTTTTAAACCGACCACCGAAACAGATATGATAACTAATATATCAAACGCCTTCAATCGGCCAATGCAACATCATAGTAATAGTTCCAATTCGATAATAACGATTCAACGATGCCTCAGAACGACATTAGCGTCAACAATAATAATCGATACATCGATACCGCGAACCGGCTATCGACAACAAGAATCTCAATGCCTTAAACCGGCCGTTAACGAATAACAATCACAACTGGTAAAATCACCGAAAGGTATTGTATCAAACAATCCCCAAATATCAATAAATCACGAAGAGACTATGTCTCGAAATGATACAACACATTCATACACATATATGATAACATTAATCTCATCGGCGGGCAGGATGGATCTGTGCGACGGATCCTACATCAATACAACAAAGTTAACACAACTCCTACGCAATTGCAAGTTTCAACCCAAAAACGCAATCTACCTCTCAGCCCTCTCGGGGTCCTGACCGAAATACGGTTTCCCTCGAGGAGTCTCAGCGTCAGCGATCGCCATCTCCCGCATGAAAGCCGCAGAGGGCGGCTCATTCTCCGGAGCGAGAACGGTGATCGGAGGCGCGGCGATCGGAACCTCATTGGCGGGGGCAGGAACCAGAGTTTCTTCCGGCCTCGGCCTCTTGCGATTCGTTCGAAGCCCCTCTCCCTCCTCAGCCACGATCGGCTCTACGCGAGGTTCCACCTCCGGAACAATTGGTAACGCAACAGGTGGGGCCCGAGACGACTTCTTGTGGCGGAGACGGCCTAGAACTCCAGGATTCGACATGGAGATCTCCGACGGGGGCTCCAAAAAGCGAGGAAAGCGAACCTCTACAGTTAAGACGATCGATCAACAGTTAGATACTTTCCTCAAGTAAGGCGATCGCCTAGAAAGTGAAGGTCGCAGAAACTCATACCTGGTACCGAGAGATGTCTCGGGAAACGGAATAGCCGAGCCGACAACCAACGACTCTCCTTATTGATCCGGTTAGCGTCAAGGTCGTCGTCCGACAAGCTCCGAATCCGCTCCCAGACAACCAGAAAATCAAAGGGCAGCTCCTCGACCGCCGGAATGTGAAAACCTGCAAAACCGAAATCAAATTAGATCAGTTCAAAACGCATCCGAACGAAGGGAGAGTCTAAACCCTTACCGGGATTCCTCTCCCGAAACTCAGTAGGGATCTCCAGCTCGCCCGAAGGATTGTCGCTCGCAGAAGCCCTCCACTTGCCGGCGACCCAGAACCACTTCGTCTGATCGCCCCGCGCCTTATTCGGGACACCATGAATTACCCGACCAGATCGGCCCTGAATATGGTAACCTCCGACCGACCCTTTCTGAGCCGTCAGCTTGAACAAATGGTTCATCTCCGACGGCGATGGGAGGCGGTACAGGCGGTGACCGCCGAAAAAAGTGAGAGTGCAGATAATTTGGAGCCAAGTGTTCGGCGTCAACTGGAGTGGCGCCACTTTCCAAGCGGCCAACAGGTGGGAGATAGCAAAAGATAGAGGGAAGCGCAGCCCGGCCTCCATAATCGCCTCATTCACGGCGACCATACCCATCGGAGGCTGATCGGCTCGCTCATTCTCCGCCGGCGCGAACATGTCCACATCTGAAGGAACATGGAACCTCGTCCTCCAGACGGCCAGATCTTTCCTGGTCGTCGAACTCCGGATTTGGCCAAGCGACCACAAAGATCGCTGCGCAACCCGATCGCGACCGTTTGGGAAGCTGATAAGGGTAGGCGACCGAGTATCCCCGGAAATCGAATCTCGGAGTCGGACCGGCCAACTTCTCCATTATCTCAGCAAAAGCCTTATAGGCCCGGCCGAAAGCACTATGCTGCTCCCAGTAAGCCCTAATCGCCAGATCTCTCTCTATCTGCGACCGTCTATCTTCAGCAGCCGCCTCCTTAGCGACGTTGGCTTCATTAAATAAAGTCTCAATTTCAGCAGGGTCGATTTCGGCCCGAATAGCCTCAGCGGCCGTCTCCAGGTGGAAGTCGGAGGAAGGTCCTCCCCGGACAGTCGATGTCCCGACGGCGGAACTGGTACCCACTCCATGTGATGATGACGTTCCGGCCATTCTCAAAGAAAGAAAGGAGAAAAGGATTTTTTCTTACCCAAAGATGAAATTGATCGACGATCGGCACTAAGATCTTCAGAAAAATCTTTAGCAAGTCCTTCTTTCTCTAGTTAGTGCGCGTGAGAATGAAGACTGCAACACTGCCCCCTTTTATAGGAGATGGCAGGGACTCGTTTGCAATAAGGGAAAATCTCAGGGGTCTGATCCCAAACATCGCATTTATTGACTCCCTCGAGACCCGCGTACGCGTCTTTTCAAGGATGCGTTAGCCGAGGAGTCATTAATGACCGTTGATATCCTCCAACAGAAGCCCGACACGTGCGCGGAGACTTTTCCATGCCCATTGCCATTTCCCGCGCAGTTTAGCGGCCAACCAGGTCGCCCGAACTTAGAATATATCAGCTCAAAGACGATCGCCAGTTCAGTTAAACACAGAGTCGCTCGTCAAAAGTTCAGCGATCGCCAAGAGAACCACCTCTCCCCACGTTTCCAACATAGAAGCGAGCTGGGGGGCAATTGTTGTGTCAATATTTATTCATCCCGACAGGCGATCGACTATAAGGCCGAGCGACCAAGTCAACACCAGTCAAACTATGGCTAGCTCGCCTAATCGAAGAAACCAGACCACCATCAGGTACCTAGCGATCGAATCCCAAGACGATCGCCCTTTGGTATCTCGCGATCGACTCTAGTGTCCGGCTAAGGACAATCGGCCTATGCCCCGAACAGAGATGATCGCCCGTCAAAGTCATCGAAGATTGGATCTCAGAACAGCACCCACGTGCAGATCCATAAAAGGCGCTGACAGACAAGATCTTTGCTGACAGACAAGACCTTTGACCACAGCCTGTCACCTACCTCACCTACCGGCAGGCGCGCCGAAAGTTGTCAGTGGGACCGCCCGTGATAGCAACTCAGGACGCGTGCAGGCTCCCCATTGGACCGTACAGCTGGCTTCCAGCAGCAGCCGCGAACTTTAAGGGAACAAGCCCATGTGCTAAAAGACGATCACCCGATTATTATAATACAAAAAAGGCGATCGCCCGGCGTATCCAAGTCCTATAAATAGAGAACTTCCTCCTACTGGAAAAAAGTTCAGAACTCATTCACTTAGGTTCCGAATTCATTCACGGAAATACAGTGGAATATATATACCACCAAGCTCCCTGCTTTCTCGCCGAAATCCATCTCAGGATTTCTCTCTCCGAATCTCTCGTCCAGAAGACGATCGGCAGAGGCAGCAAGTCTCCACTAGACAGATTCCAAGAGATTCATAAGCTCAGGAGGTCAAGCATCCAGCTAATACTTGCCGTGAGAGACTGTCGATCTCTCACCGCCGCGACTGTTCATCTCCTTTGTTACAAGAACTCACAGAGCATCAAATCTGGTTCTTCCGGCAATCTACACGCTCACTAGCTAAGATAACAAGAATCTTTACACTCATTTTAATTGTATTCTTATATTAGTACTTGTATCCCCGAATATTAGTATTAATAATATCTCGCGAGAGCATTCAAGCCCGGGACTAACAATCCCGGCAAATCTTGTGTTATTTATCTTTCTCACGGAAGTGTTCTCGCATTTGTTTGCTATCCATCCATTCCAGCAATATCTATCTCCGGATAATATTTTGGGTAGCAACAGAGGCTTTTGGAAATATGTGTGGACTTTTCTTAATAAAATTTTCACCGCCATTTTCATCCCCCCACCCAACAACAACTCACCGCCAACACCAAGAAGGAGAGAGAGAGAGAGAGTTTTGTAAACTTTGTTCTTCATCATTTTCTTTGAGAAAATTTGATGAGAGAAAGTAAGAGAAAAATATTTTACATCACTTAGAGTGTTTGTAAAATTATAAATAAGCTATATATATTTTTTTCTAGCTGTGTTCTAAGAGAACAAGAAAATATAGAATTTTTCCAGTTATCTTCCGACGCGTGGCTAGTGGAGGCAGGTTGTTTTCGGTGCTCGGAGATTTTCAAGAAAGCTTGCAAAATTCGGATTGTGGCAAAATCTTCACCAACATTTAATCAAAGGACTACAAGGATATGTTTATCGATTTCTATACCCTTGTCTTTCTATATTTATATATACGATGCATGATCGGTCCATTTTAGGGGTTCAGTTTATTATTATTTTTATTTTCACCGCGCCTTCATTTTAGGCATCGAATCCCAACAATTCTTCATTATCAATGTATCTTAACTGTTAACGATATCCGTTGTGTGTGTATATTAAAATGATTTTCTGGTATTTTATGAACTTGAGTATAATATAAGAAAAAAACGATTTTCTAAAATGTTTCGTCTGTTCGTGTAAGCAATAGCTTAGCGTATATTTGGGAAGTTGAATGAGTTTTGACAATCTGGTCATGTATTTTAAATGAATTTTTATGACGGTATACATATAAAAAAATATATTATGAATGTCCTTGAGTATTTTGATAAATAGTACCGTCACTAGTCTTTTTGCAAGTTGGTAATGATTGGTAAAACTAATTACAACCTAGTGGGTGTAACACCCCTAAAAGGCGGCTATCAAAGTACTGTGGGCCCACACTGGGACCCACCAGGCGATACCAAAATATAGATTAATCATGACATACTTTGTAATACCGAACCACAAAACAATAATCCTTACTCCGATTGAGAGTTTACAAATAGTACGGCTATTAGCCTTAAAATGCACAAGATCCAAATACTAGTATAGACTACATGAAGATAGAATATACTTAAATAATCGTACAATCTGTAACACCCCAAAAGGCAGCTATTACAGTGTCGTGGACCCCACATTGGGACCCACTAGGCGATATCAAAATATAGATTAAATAAGTATTATTTTATGATACGGAACCACAATAAGTAGTCATTACTCCGATTAGGAGTTTATTAATAGTATGGCCAACGGCCTTATGATACACAAGATCTGAAATACAAGTACAAACCATATGGAGATGGAATATACTTCAAATATTAATATAACCTGACAATAATTTAAATAAAGCGGAATTAAAGTAACATTACACGGTTTGAAATAACCGGACATAAAAGACATGGCCCCCCCGATCTAGTATCCCTCGAACCCTTCGCCGTCACCTTGCTATTCCCGTGTCTTGCCTTTGCCTAGACCTAAAATACAATACAAGTATTTCGCTCAAAACACAGGGTCAGATATACATGATAAATGATTCTCCCGACATTATACAATCCATATATATTAGATCTCAAAGAAAACATCCCGACTACTGAACATACCCCTCAGGCGTTTGAACAATCAATCCCAAATCATCGAACATATCCAATCATACATGGACTATGAACGATTAAATAATATGGCTCAAGATGGACATCACAGTACGCCCGATCCGGAAATGTGTCCGTGTACATGTCCACCCCGTATATGGAATCCAGAATATACGTGTGACAATGTACCTAATTAGCCTCATGAACTACGTCTCGTGTGCTCATTCCAATACGGAAAACATCCGCGTATGATTATATAAGTTCCCGGCTAAAAATCCTACACAATAACCAATCGGCACGCAGATATGATTCCAGATATATCACGATACAACATGACAACGAATTCAACAAATCATATATCCGATTAAGGATCAAGAAAACTCACCGAAGTGACAACGAGGACCAAACGAGATCAAAGATTCAAAGTGACATACTTGGGAATGCAATCCCATGATGATAAACGGAACAACGTCAAGGACAATATCAATTTACGAGTCACCAATTCATAAATATTTCATACATATGAAACGTATAATCATCACAAGAATCTAATCATCATTATAACCAAGCAAGATAACTTGCCTCAACTCCGTAGGCGAAAGATAGTCATTCTCCAAATGATCAAATGGACAGTATCCTCGGTTAAACACTCAATCGAACAAGCAACCTTGAATGAAACATAATTCATTCAATACCATATTCACATAATATTAATATTAATTCGTAGGAAACGATGCCCGCAACCTACTCGAATAATTCATTCCATCCTAATGAATATTCTACCGATTATTTCAAGGGTTTCAATACATATAGTTCATCTTCCACAATCGGATTACTATATCAACAATGTCCTTGAATACTCTTGTCATTTCTATGAACAAAACATCTTCAATTTACCAATAAAATCGGTTTATTCAATTCCTTATGTTCTACAACATCTATTACTATACAAGGATAATCATAAAGAATTCTATACTCAAATTTATTATGACTGTATCGTTCATAATCAGCATTACCTTCTCAAGAACATTATCTATTTTAGCATGATAATCAATTATGTTCTTAAGTTATCAACACATTAGATTACTGAAAGGTTATTGTAGTATTCATCAATATCCTTGTCATTTCTCAAAGTCACTATAAGCTGAACCATAATGACAATAAAACCTCTAAGATTTCTGATCAGAAGAACATAATCTTATCCTTAACATTGTCAAGTTCTTCCCAAGGTAATTAAATCCCTAATGTGGTGTTTAAACACTTTATGATATCAATTCTATTGATTAACTCCAACTATGATGAAGCTAACCGATCCAACAATGTTCTACTAGGTTAAAATTCGTCCAGCAAGCTGGGCATGATAATTACAAACATGGTTACTATCACTATAACATCAAGAACATATCCATTCCAAACCCTCATTTATCATATTCATCAAGAAGTGTTAAAAAGTTTAATTATAACCATGTTTTACTTGATTGATTTAACTCTAGGTGAAGTACACCTCATTATTAACACCAACATACGAAAAATATAGAGAAGAAATGCACATATACCTCCAGAAACGAAGAACCCTCAACACTACAAGAAATACACTCCAAGCTCAAGAACACCTTCTAAACTTCAAGGTAATGAGCTCCACTCCAAGATTTAAGGCTTGAACACAAGTTGGAGGAGGTTGATATCGGTTTGGGGGTGCAGGGGTCGATATATGGAGAGAAAATCGGGTTGGAGTTGTGAAAAATGAAAAATAGGCTCTGTCTTTAAATAGACTATACAGCCTTAACGTACGCTATCGAACAAAATTAGTGTATGTTAACACTGTTACATACGCTAACCATTATAGGGTTACGTACGTAATCGACTTACATGGGCTACTGAATCGATTACACAGGCCATTTACGTACGCTAACGAAGAGGGTATTACGTACGTTAAATAGGGTTGACTCTGACCGACACAACAGCCAATCACACTTCACATGCATGGCAACAGATATCAGCCTCACGTGCAGAAGTCAACTGATGTCTGATTCTCTCTTAACGTATGCAACTGATAACGAATTACGTGCGTTAAGGCATAAGATTAACGTACGTTAATAATACTTTGTAGCGACGCTACACGAACAGAATAGGTTCAAAAATGCAACTCTCCAATTAACATCAAACCAACAAACATAAGGCGAATAACAACGATAGTTAACTCAACTCCATAACATCTCGACATTGGTCATATAATAAATGCAACATGATTCAACGATAGCCAAATTATCTGAACAAAACAACTGTAAAGATGAAGATTTACAGTCGGGTATTACATGCTCCCCCCCTTAAAAGGAGTTTCATTCTCGAAACTAAGGGGCAAATAATTCGGTATATCTCACTCGCATGCTATCCTAGATTTCCCACATAGCCTCCTCGACTCCGTGATGTGACCACTGAACCTTTAGTAGGGGAATCGTCTTGTTCCGCAACTGTTTGATCCTCCTCTCGAGTATCTGTACAGGACACTCTTCGTACGAATGATCCTCCGCTATTTCAATCTCTTCGAATTGAAATACATGGCTTGGATCAGCAACATACTTCCTCAACTGGGACACATGAAACACATTTTGAATCCGACTCAAAACCGGTGGCAAAGCCAGTCGATAGGCCAGATCACCCACACGCTCCAAAATCTCAAACGGCCCAATGTACCTCAGGCTCAGCTTGTCTCTCTTCCCAAAATGAAAAACACCTCGAGTAGGAGACACCTTCATTAGCACATGGTCACCAACCTCGTACTCAAGTGGTCGTCGACTGTGGCCTGCGTAGGACTTCTGCCGACTTTGAGCCATTAACAAATAACTCCTAATCAGAGCGATCTTCTCACGGGATGCTAATAACATATCGGGTTCTATACCCAGAGATTCTGACAGTTCATCCCAACACAAAGGGGACCTACAGCGACGGCCATACAATGACTCATATGGAGCCATCTGAATCGAAGCATGCCAACTATTGTTATAAGTGAATTCCACCAAAGGTAGCTGGGTTTCCCAATCGTCCTTCCAATCAAGAGCACATACCCTAAACATGTCCTCTAGGGTTTGGATATTTCTCTCAGACTGACCATTGGTCTGCGGATGAAAAGTTGTACTGAAATTTAATTGCGTGCCCATCGCACGATGAACTGCCTTCCAGAAGTGTGACACGAATTGCCCGTCACGGTCCGATATAATACTCTTGTGGGTACCATGCAACCTTACAATCTCTTTAATAAATAGCTGGGCCAATCTCTTCGGGCCCCACGTGTCTTTAATCTCCAAACAGTGGGCTGATTTGGTTAGACGATCCATGATCACCCAAATCGTATTTATTCCTCGACGACTCATCGGTAAGCTAGTGATAAAATCCATCGATATGTCCTCCCATTTCTACTCGGAAATCAGGAGCAGTTTCAGCATTCTTGCGGGTCGCTAGTGCTCAATTTTAACCTGCTGACAGGATAAACATCTCGAAACGAATTCGGCAACCTCACGTTTCATATTTCCCCACCAATAATATTGTTTCAAATTCTTATACATCTTACTATACCCCGGGTGAATAGAGTATGGGGTAGCATGGGCCTCTCTCATGATAGAGTTCCTTAACTCCTCGTCTGCTGGTACACACGCTTGATTCCTGAAGCGTATCAATCCATCCTCGTAGATCACAAATCCAGGGGCTTTCCCTTGAGTGACTTCGTCTTGAACTCGGGACAGGAATGGGTCCGTAACCTATTTCGATCTGATTATATCATCAAGAGATGAAGAAATCTCAAGTGTGCAAAGTTGTCCCTGAACACGCTGTAACCAAACTTTAATCTCTGGCCTCATAAGATCCAACTGCAATTCCCTATGAGCTGTCAAGCGGCTAAGCATCCGCTCCTGCACTGTCTTACGGCTCAAGGCATTAGCAACCACATTTGCCTTTCCTGGATGATAAAAGATTTCGATATCATAATATTTGATTAATTCTAGCCACCTTCTGTGTCTCATGTTCAACTCTTTCTGAGTAAAAATGTACTTCAGGCTCTTGTGATCGGTAAAGATCTGATAGGTAACTCCGTACAGATAGTGACGCTAGATTTTCAACACAAACACTACAGCTGCTAGCTCCAAGTCAATGGTTGGAGAGTTAACTTCATAGGGTCGCAATTGTCTCGATGCATAGGCAATCACTTTCCCTTCCTGCATTAGTACACATCCAAGGCCCTATCTTGACGCGTCACTATACACCACTAATCCTTTCGTTTCTTTTCGTAGAACCAAGACAGGTGCTGAAATCAATCGACTCTTTAGCTCTTCAAAACATTGCTGACATGCTTCTGACCACAAATACTTCTTATCCTTCCTCAGTAGGTTAGTCACCGGTTGCGCAATTTTGGAAAATCCTTCCACGAACCATCTGTAGTAACCTGCTAGGCCGAGGAAACTACGAACTTCCTTCACATTCTTCGGAGGTAGCCAGTCTCGAATGGCTTCTGTCTTTTGTGGGTCCACTCTCACTCCTTCGGCTGATATCACATACCCAAGAAAGATAACCTCAGGCATCTAGAATTCACATTTAAAAAACTTCCCATAAAGCTGTTTCCGCCTCAACGCATCGAGAACTTGGTGGAGATGACGTTCATGCTCTTCGTGATCACGAGAGTAAATCAGAATGTCGTCAATAAAAATGACTACAAAACGGTCTAGATAGTTAGTAAAAACCCGATTCATCAACTCCATGAATACAGCTGGTGCATTAGTTAATCCAAATGGCATCACCACGAACTCATAATGCCCATAGTGAGTGCGGAAGGCCGTCTTCGAAATGTCAGACTCTCGAATCCTCAACTGATGATAACCGAACCTCAAGTCGATATTAGAAAACACAGCAGCTCCCTGAAGTTGGTCGAATAAATCATCAATACGAGGCAACGGATATTTGTTCGTGATGGTTACTCTGTTCAGCTCACGGTAATCAATATAATCGCATCGATCCGTATTTATTTCGTACAAATAATACTGGTGCTCCCCAAGGGGATGCACTAGGTCGATTATAGCCCTTTTCAGTCAACTCCTTGAGCTAATTCTTCAACTCCTGTATCTCAGTCGGAGCCATATGATATGGTGCTTTTGAAAGCGGGGACGTACCTGGCTCTAATTCAATAATAAACTCCACCTCACGATGTGGAGGTAAGTCTGGCAACTCATCTGGAAATACATTTGGGTAGTCTCGGACTACCGAAATGTCGACCAATACAACTAGTCGATCTGCTGTTTTGGTCATGTAGCACCAATAACCAATACACCCTTGATTAAATAGTTTCACTACTTTCATAGCATTGATGACTCTCCCCGAACGACTGGTATTATCACCTCGAAATATACACTCGAAACCATCATCAGAAGTGACGGTTACCATCCGCTTGCGGACACTAAGTATGGCATCATGACGATCCATCCAATCGATGCCCAAGATTATATCATACTTAGTTAAATCGACTACAATTAGATTTGACAACCACTCACGGTTGTTCATACGAATCGGACAGTCCTGGACTTCATGATTTCCAATAATTTTTCTACCATCTGGTAGACCAATCACATAGAGCTTACAATTGATAACATGGTCTAGAGGCAAACAACTTAAACGAGAAGTAGATATAAAGGAGTGTGAAGCACCGGTGTCATAAAGAACACACATCGGCTGAAAGTGGATCTCGAGTATACCGGCAATCATGCTGGCCTCGGGATCGTAAGTTTTCTTCATTTCGTAGATCCTGGGTTTTACGGCTCCTGCACCATGTGTACCACTTTGATTCCCACGACCCAGTCCCCTGTTTGCCGCGGTAGTCTGATAAGAAGCGGATGGAGGCACACGGTCCTGGACAGCAGACTAAATTGGAGCATGAGATGCTACTGATTCACATCCGGGTCCATTCCTGCAAAAACGAGCACTATGCCCATTCTTCCAACAAGTATGGCATGCGACGGCCGGCTTCGGGCATTTGGAGCTGACGTGCCCCTGGTCTCCGCAGTTATAGCACACAACAGATGAGGGGACCACTCGAGAGTGCGATCCGGCTAGCTTCGATGCCATGGGTGGTCGATCAGAAGGGTTTCGCAATGACTGGGGATTCCTGAATGTCCCCCGGTTACTCTCAGTCTGGTTCTAGTTCCGAGATCTTTTGTTCTTGGGCTGTGGTTGCTTCTTAGAAATCTCCTTCGCGGTGAGTTCGTATTCCAGAGCTTTCTCGATGAACTCTGGCAGGGTCGTACAGTGGTGATTCAACAGCTACATTCTCATTCAGGGTTTAAGCCTCTTGAGAAAATACTTAATTTTATCAGCATCCGTTCGGACAATCGACGAGGCAAAAGGAAGAAGTGCCTGGAATTTCTCGGCGACAAATAGTACATCATCATCCTCGGACGGGTCTGGGTTTAGCAATTCTGGGAGCTTGGCCTCACGGAGTGGCCCTGGATAGTAACGGTCTAGCATGAGGTTTTTAAATTCCTCCCAGGTATAAGCACCATCAACTGACCTCACCGAAAGCCACCAAGTGTGAGCGCCCTTGCTAAGATAGTAAGCTGCTACAGAGACGCGATTCTCATCTGGGCAGTTTACCATCTCGAATAATTTCTAAAAATGCTCGATCCAATACACAATGTCAGCAGGCTCAGAGGACCCTTCAAAGTTCAGAGGTCGCTAGCGAGAGATGTCGCTGATGATCCGACTCACGGGTCTGCCAAGCACAGAATGTGGAGGATGAGGCCCCTGCTGCTGGCCAGTAGTGGCCCTCTGCATAGCTTCCATTAATTGACCCATCTGGGTCATCTGAGTCATCATGCCCTGCATCACGACGTAAGGATCGACACGCGCATCCTCACGCCCACTGTGGTGTGATTGGTCCCTAGAAGGCGAACCACTGTCTGCGGAACTATGATCCACATTCGCGCGTCTGTTGGCTCTAGGTATCGGGATTCGGCCCCTTCCGCGGCCTCGCCCCCCTCTGCCACGACCTCTAAGATTTCTTTCCATACTGAAAGAATCAATCATAATGATAACCATAAGTACAGTTCAAGATACTATTCAAAATTCATGATAAGTTAATAGCAACAAGGAATCACATATTCAAGAAAACGGTTCATAATTAATTATCGACACCACTAATGTCACACAGAATATTACAACAACGTCAAGTCGAGCAATTTTAATCATATAATTAATCCAGCATTTACCTCGAATTATCAATTAGATAAATCCTGCCACAGATCCTCGAAATAACAAGATCAATAAAGAGATCTATTCCAATATCAATATCATGCCAGTAATTAAATCATGGCTCGAAAAGTACATACCGTATTTGGCTCGTAGGGTCAGGTGCTTGCACAGGTCACACGTGACACGAAGGTCTTTGGATACTAGTTCATTCTACAACGACTCTTTAAAGAGAAAACAACACGCTCTGATACCATCTTCTGTAACACCCCAAAAGGCGGCTATTACAGTGCTGTGGACCCCACACTGGGACCCACCAGGTGATATCAAAATATAGATTAAATAAGTATTATTTTGTGATACCGAACCACAATAAGTAGTCATTACTCCGATTAGGAGTTTATTAATAGTTTGGGCAACGGCCTTATGATACACAGGATCTGAAATACAAGTACAAACCATATGGAGATGGAATATACTTCAAATATTAATACAACCCGACAATAATTTAAATAAAGTGGAATTAAAGTAACATTACACGGTTTGAAATAACCAGACATAAAAGACATGGGCCCCCCGATCTAGTATCCCTCGAACCCTTCGCCGTCACCGTGCTCTTCCCGTGCCTTGCCTTTGCCTCGACCTAAAATATAATACAATTATTTCGCCCAATACATAGGGTCAGATATACATGATAAATGATTCTCCCGACATTATACAATCCACATATATTAGATCTCAAAGAAAACATCCCGACTACTGAACATACCCCTCGGGCGTATGAACAATCAGTCCCAAATCATCGAACATATCCAATGTAATACCCGGTTGTAATTCATTCATTTTCATTCAGTAATTATCAGTCTGTAATTGTCACTCAGTAATTTTCACTCATTAATAATCACTCATCATTCATGAATCATTCATTTGCGTTCACTGTTGGCATGTTGTAATCGTATATCAGTTACCGATCGTCATTTCATCTCTGTTTATAGATCGAGATGGGAGTATTATCATTTTCATTGTGATTGATAGCCTTGTACTGGGAGTATCATCTTTGGCTCGTGTTAGACTTGTTCACTTCCACATTCGTATGATATGTCGGATCATTCATCAGTCGTAGCGAGGAATCGGAGTTATCGGATTTTTCACCTTGGCCAGCGTTGAGTTACGGCCGTAAGGACTTTGGGTTACGGCCGTAACAAGGGTTCGTTGTTTTCAGGCCATTTTGGACGAATGGGACTTACGGTAAGGTTTGAATACGGCCGTAAGTTGAGCAGTGCGGCCGTAAGGCTGGCGATTCTGCCGTACGTGGTCCAAAGAGTGCCCGAGCATTTTGGCCGAAGGCGAGTTACGGCCGTAAGGAGGGTTGGATACGGCCGTAAGTGTTATTTGTAAATTCAGGTTTTGTCGGGCAAGGGGGGACTTACGTCCGTAAGGGTTGCGGCATACGGCCGTAAGTCGAGGAAGGTACGGCCGTAAGGCTTGGCCGGATACGGCCAGTCTGTGCAGTGTGGTGCCTGGTCATTTTCGACGAAGGGGGCTTATGCCCGTAAGTTTGGCCGGATACGGCCGTATCATCCGAGTTACACCCGTAAGGTGTGCGGGTACGGTCGTAAGGATGCCGGCAGATGTTTTGACGAAGGCGAGTTACGCCCGTAACTCAGGAGCGGTTACGGCCGTAAGTCTGTCGGCAGGATTTTGGACGAGGCCGAGTTACGGCCGTATGAGTTGGCCGGTTACGGCCGTAAGGCCATTGACCTGGGATGTTACGGCCGTATGAAGGCCGAGTTACGGCCGTAACTTCCGGCACTATATAAGGTTTTGGCCGGGACACTTTTCCTCATTTTTCTCATTTCCTTCATCTTGTCCGAGAGAGAGAGAGCTTGAGGGAGATATTTTGTCATCATCAATCACTTATGTATTCGAATTTCATCATCTTGATTCGTTGGGAAGCTTGGATAGTCGATTTAACACGTTTTCATCGGATCGAAGTGTTTGGATCTTCAAAGGTAATATTCTTCAACACCTTGGATTTCGATTTTGTGTTGAGATATGATGTTTTGGACGTTATAATCATGTTATATGAAGGGATATGTATATAATTATGAGTTTGTATAAGGATTCATTGGATTATTGAGGGATTATTCAAGAACACTTTGAATATCGAGTTGAAATTGGGGGTTTTCGATTAATCGTCATTATAATCACGTTTTCGGAGATTCATTTTGGATTATTGATCATTTGGAAGATGTTTGTTGGTTTGTGTAACGACCCGATTTTTCTAAGGTATTTTATGAATAAAAATATTAATAATGAGAAAACTTGTAGAAATTTCAAGTCGTTACTAAACATACATTTTCTAAAATATTTGCGGAACTAAAAAGGATTTCGAATCTCCAATACGATCGTAAAATATGACAGCGGAAAATAATTACTAAAAATAAATTAAAAGTTTCAGAGTAACTTGAGCGGAATTAAAAGAAATAATTATAGTATTAATCATATGTCGGCCTGCTCGACAACCCGTCCTCTCCATTCCGAATTAACCTGAAAATTTTACATAAAAATGGGGTGAGCTTTCTATCGCTCGTGGGAACATCACAAGTCAACAATAATCACAATACATAACGGAGGCATAGCATGAATAATTGTTATATCAACTTGAGCATGTAAACATGTGACTGCATGTAAACATATACTGATACTTGGTATGAAAAACATGTGACTGCATGTTAATCATAAACTGATACTTTGTACGAAAAATATGTGACTGCATGTTAATCGTAAATATAACATATCATCTATACGGTCCAAATAAAGCAATTAAAATTGACAAGTAATAATTCCCACCTGAAATTGAGATGACTTGAATGCAAATGCTTGAAATGCTTATGAACGTGTTAATCGTGCCCTTGATTCTCGTAGCCTACAATTAAAGAGGTGTGTATTTTAATATATGTAAATATATAAAATTAATTGGAATTGAAAATTAAACTTATTTGGGCTGAAATGAAGTAATAATAGATCGGGCCGTGAATAAGTAGGGCTGGATTAATGGACCAAATACTGAAATTGGAGTTGGGCTCATGGATTAAATGACATTGGTTAAAAGGTTTGGGCCTGGAGATAGGCATTTGCCCAAATTCAAGGATATAATCGGCTAGGCCCAATTTATTGCCACAACCCTGTTTCACCAACTCATTCCCGTCCCATTTCTCTCCCTCTCTAAACCCTATTCGGCGACTTGCATAGTTGATGGTGAGCGGGATTCCTCTCCTCACGCGGCTACAAAGAATGGAAGATGAAAATCTTGAAGCACCGCAAATTGGACGACGGTCGATGGGGCAGACTTAAGCGATGAATGGCGCAGACATGGTTTTAACAATAGGGTTTCACGGCGGCGGCAAAGGTCGGTGATGATGTAATGGAGAACGGCGGCGGCGATGGCGGATCTATCATCGCCGAAGAAGAAGATAGAAACCTTCACAGTAGGTTTTCTTGAGTTACGATTTGGGATTGGGTTTGAGGTAAAAAATTCTCGGTTGTGAAATATCTTTCCCTTTACCAACTCCGATTTTTCTTCTAAAAATTGGGGTTGTGTTATGTGATTTTGGAAATCGGTTTCTTGGTGTTTGTGTGAAAATGTTTGAAGGTGAAATGGATAGGCGCCAGGCGGGTGGTCGAGGCTCCGATTGAGGAGGGTGCGAGAATAGAAAATAACAACGGAGGTCGACTTTCTTTGTAAAAATTGAGATGTAACAATAGAAGGAATTACTGTTATTTTGTGTTCGTTGAACGATTCGAGAGAAATTTGGGAGGGTGATGTGAATTCTTGTGACTTAATGTAGTTTACTAAATTTCTTTGTGAAATGATATTTCTTTGGTGTGTGTGTGATTTACGCCGATGTGAATGTGTTTTAGATTTGACAGATGATATTTTTTTATACCGAAATTTATTAAGCTGCTCCATTATGTATAATCGCTTCTGAAGTTCTTCCCTCAACTCCACTCTTACGCTAACCTCTTCCAATGTGAGAACGTGGAGTTCTCACGGTTCTTATTGTGATGAATATTTGGATTTGTAACATTATAATAATTGGGCTTGATAATGAATTATATGAGTTGGGCCCAAAATACATGAATTGGGTTTGGACTCATTAACTAATTGACTTGGGTCTACATTAAATTAAGAATTAATCAATTGGGCTCAATAAATAATCATGGCCCAACCGATAATTTTAAATTGAATTAATATTCAATATTCACTATAAAAATAATTAATAAATTAAGAAATAATTTTCTAAATTTAGCGGGTGTTACATCCTACCTGTTGGAAAAATTTTCGTCCTCGAAAATAGTATACTTACCGTGAATAAGGAAATCGGGATAACGAGTTCGAATTTCTTCTTCACGCTCCCAAGTAGCTTCATCTTTGGTGTGATTTCGCCATTGAACCTTGACGAGTACTCTCTCTTTATTCCTTAATGGAATAATCTTTCTGTCGATTATCGCAACTGGTTGTTCGACATAGGTGAGATCTTTGTTCACTTCCACCGTTGAATAGTTGATCACGTGACTAGGATCGTGAACGTATTTTCTCAACTGTGAGACGTGAAAAACATTATGTACTGCTGAAAATTCCGGTGGTAATGCCAAATGGTATGCCAAATCTCCAATCCGATCGAGGATCTCAAATGGTCCGACGTATCTTGGCCTCAGCTTGTTCCTCGATCCAAATCGAATGACTCCTTTAGTAGGGGCTACCTTTAGGAAGACCTTTTCTCCAACATTAAACTCAAGGTCCTTCCTTCGTTTGTCGGCATAGGATTTTTGGCGATCTTGTGCTGTCTTAATCCTTTCACGAATCTTTTCTACTACACTCACGGTCTTCTCGATTATTTCGGGACCCAAAATTTTTCTTTCACCTACTTCATCCCAATAAACCGGCGATCTGCACTTTCTCCCATAAAGTGCCTCGTACGGGGCCATTCCGATCGTTGCCTGAAAACTATTATTGTATGCGAATTCTACCAAAGGTAGTAACTGTTCCCAACAATTACCCATGTCCAGCACACAAGCTCTCAACATGTCTTCAAGTATTTGTATCGTCCTTTCTGATTGACCGTCAGTTTGTGGGTGATAGGCTGTACTAAAATTTAATTTAGTTCCCAATGCTTCCTGCAAACTTTTCCCAAAAACATGACGTGAAGCGAGTATCTCTATCGAAACTATAGACACTGGTACTCCGTGCAGCCTTATGATCTCCTTAATATACAATTGCGCATACTGATACATTGTGAAGTTCATCTTCACTGGGATGAAATGAGCCGACTTAGTGAGGCGATCAACCACAACCCAAATCGCCTGATTTCCTCTTTCCGATCGAGGTAAGCTCACCACAAAGTCCATAGTGATGTGTTCCCATTTCCACTCTGGAATGTGGAGTGATTTTAACAAACCAAATGGGCGTTGATGTTCGGCTTTCACTGTGACAAATAATACATCTCTGACGAATTGACCACGTTTCTCTTCAAACCTTCCCACCAAAATTTGCTTTTCAAATCTTGGTACATCTTTGTACTACCAGGATGAGCAGTATATGGTGTGTTGTGTGCTTCTTCCAAAATCGTCTTCTTCAAATCCATCTTGTCGGGCACACAAATCCTTTCCTTGTAGTATATCGTACCATCTTCTGATATACTAAATCCTTTATCCTCTCCAGCTATAACACGCTCCTTCATTATGGTAAAGAAATTGTCTTGACCATGACCTTCCTTGATCTTCTCTCTCAAGGTCGGTTGATCGACAACGTCATTAAAATTGCTTCCACCGGCTTTAACGGTGTAGCCACTTCTAGGTTCATCTTTGAAAATTCACTGACCAATTTGTCTTCCTTAGTCAAAATGCAATTCAATTCTCCTCTGACCTTGCGACTTAAAGCATCTGCGACCACGTTCGCCTTCCTTGGATGATAGTGAATTGTACAATCATAGTCCTTCACTAACTCCAACCATCTTCTTTGTCTCATATTAAGTTCCTTCTGAGTGAATAGATACCTTAAGCTTTTGTGGTCGGTATAGATCTCACATTTACCTCCGTAGAGGTAATGTCGCCATATCTTCAAGGCGTGAACTACCGCAGCTAGTTCTAAATCATGCGTCGGATAATTTAACTCATGTGGCTTTAATTGCCTTGACGCATAAGCGATGACCTTACCTTGCTGCATTAGAACACATCCTAATCCTTGCTTGGATGCGTCACTATAGATCACGAATTCTCTAGACGGATGCGGAATCGTCAAACCGAAGCCGAGGTTAGTCTCCGCTTAAGTTCTTGAAAACTTTGTTCGCACTTCTCATTCCACAGAACTGTTCTCCTTTCCTCGTTAGTCGAGTCATCGGTGCGGCCATCTTAGAAAATCCTTCAATAAACCTCCTATAATATCCTGCTAACCCCAAGAAACTGCGAACTTCATTCGCGTTAGTTGGTGTTTTCCAATCGTTGATAGCCTCTATTTTAGACGGATCGACTTCAATTCCTTGCTTGATAATAACATGTCCAAGGAATGCCACCCTCTTGAGCCAAAATTCGCACTTGCTAAACTTCGCATACGCTTTTCTTTGCGAAGTATCTCCAAAACCGTCCGTAGATGCTTCTCATGTTACGCTTCACCTTTCGAATAAATTAGTATGTCATCTATAAACACGATGACAAAGCCGATCCAAGTAGGGTTGGAAGACTCTA
The DNA here is from genome assembly GCA_033398695.1 of Orobanche coerulescens. Taxonomy (NCBI): domain Eukaryota; kingdom Viridiplantae; phylum Streptophyta; class Magnoliopsida; order Lamiales; family Orobanchaceae; genus Orobanche; species Orobanche coerulescens. Next base: position 43,966,012 of record CM065809.1, read on the forward strand.
TTCATCAAGTCCATAAAGACTGGGCATTACATAGCCCAAATGGCATTACTACGAACTCGTAGTGACCATACCTTGTTCGGGCGAGTCTTGAATGTCCTCGTCCTTGATCTTTAGTTGATGGTATCCCGACCTCAAATCTATCTTTGAGAACACTCCCGAACCTCAGTGGTCAAATAAGTCTTCGATTCGGGGAAGTGGATACTTGTTCTTTATCGTGAGTCGATTTAACTCACGATAATCGATACACATTCTCATGCTTCCATCATTCTTCTTCACGAATAACACCGGTGCTCCCCAAGGTGATACACTTGGTCGGATATATCCCATATCGAGTAACTCCTGAATGCACCTTGATTCTTGTAGTTCTTTTGGCGCCATCCTGTATGGGGCCTTTGATATAGGGGCTGCTCCAGGCACCAAGTCAATTGTAAACTCCACTTGTCTGTCCGGTGGAACACCCGGTAAGTTCTCCGGAAAAACATCTGAATAATCCTTAACGATATGAACGTCTTCGATCGTTACTTCGGACTTCGACTCCCCATGATATTCAATAAATATCCTTGACAATTTCCCTTACGCAATATCTTCGTCGCTTTCATGGCTGATATCACTGGAGGGGCTTTGTTACGCTTAACCCCTTGAAATACGTCCTCTACTCCGGCTGCTGGATGTAAGACCACGTTCCTCCTCGCGCATTGCAAAACGGCATCATACTTATCTAACCAATCCATACCCAAGACTACGTCGAAGTTATTCATGTCTAATATGTATAGATCGGCTAGATATAAACGTTCATTTATCTCTATGGTTATACTGTTAGCTATATCATCAACAGAAATTATTTCTCCTGCTGGTATACTAACTTCAAGGTTTTGAGAAGATTTTCTACTTCTAAATTTAGTCATGCTAAACAACTTCTTAGAGATAAATGAATGGGATGCGCCAGTATCAAATAACACCAAAGCAGGAATTCAATGACGGATAACATACGACATCGTTAGGGTTTCTCCTTGTCAATTTCCGATAGGCTATAAATACGAGCCTTTCCCCGTAACCTTGATTACGGACCCTTACGTCTGGGCCATTGTTCTTACGTGGGCCTTTGAGAGACCATGTGTCCTTCTTCATGGAATCGGTAACATCGATTACGTCCGAGCATGCAAACTCCTTTGTGCCTCTTCCGCATTTCAAGCGGGTTGGGTAGTCAAATCTTGTGTCTTTGACCGGATGGTCCTTCTCTACTACCCTTCTTGTTGCTAGTATTATTATTCGGTCCTTGCCACTTTCTTTTGTTCGTATTCACAATGGCGGCGAGCCTAGCCCTTTCCATATCCAAGTTAGCTGATATATCTTCGGCTCTGGACACGGCTTCCTTATACGACATCTTTCCATGGCTAGCCAGATGATGTCGGATTCTGTCTTGAAGTCCATCACGAAACTTTTGTGCCTTCATGTCATCATTCACAACTATGAATGGTGCGAATCGGCACATGTGATTGAACTTCCTTTCGTATTCCGTGACCGTCATGCCTCCTTGAGTTAGATCTAGGAACTCCTTCTGCATTTTGGCCTTATACGACCGTGGATAATACTTGTCCATCACCGTTTCTTTAAATCCTTCCCAAGACAGTGTTCTCGTTCCTCTTGATTCGGAGTCTCCAGGATCCATTCCACCAAGTCTGGCGTCCTCCTTGAGTTGGAAGGCTGCGCATGAAACTTTCTGCTCATCCGTGCAAGCCATGTAATCGAAAATACTCTCCAAGTTCAATAGCCATTCCTCGATGGCGGTGGCCCTTCCCTCCCGAGGAACATTGGAGGTTTGAACTTGTTGAACCGATTTATTACTCGCCTGAACTTGCCCTTGAGTGGCTGGAGGCGTTATAGTCGCTCCTTGGAGAAGATTGGTTAGACCTGAGAGCAGTTGCTGCTGACTAGGGGCATCACTCCCGCTTGCAGACGTATTAAGTGTGCCTTGGGCTTGGTTTCGAGACTCGGCATTCGGGGTGATTTCGCGGGGAGCCATATCCTGCCCACGAATCGTTGTTCTTGTAAGTTCTTGAGTGCGAGAAATGAGGTAGAGATAAAGATATTTATACGCGTGGCATAAGATAAAATAATTCATTACATCTTAGAATTGATTAATACGAGAAATTAAATATTCTATTAATGATAACTTTTGATAGTCAACATAAAACACTAAAATGGGAGCTAAGACTAATAGTTACTACTAAAATATTAAAATCACGACATAACAAAATTAATTTTCATCGTCACTGCTAAGGATTTCAATAACAGGAACAAGGGGGTGGGGACTCAGTCCAGGAGATGATATCCTCGTCATCCGAGTCAACCATCGGTTCGAGCTCTGGGTCCTCCTCTTCCTCTGGATCCTCCTCGGGATCCTCCTCAAATTCCTCCATCGGCTGTGATGGGGTATCATGCATCTCATATATCTTGGGGACCTCGCCCCTCGAAAACAAGTCGAGAATTCTTCCAGCAGCATACTAAAAGTCATCTACGACTATTCTTTCCTCCGGGGTCCTGCGGTTCGACTCGTGCCACAGGCGGTATATGGTGAAACTCCAGTCATTCGGCAGAGTGATGATCAAGTGCTCGACTTCTTCGACCGGATCTCCCGTCTTCCCTGACATGAACCATTTCTGAATTCTCTCGACCACGTAGTACGGGGCATTCTCGGGAGTCTGGATTTCCCAAGAGTCTCTATGTGCTAGGCGCGAGTGCAGATCCCGCCTCGGTCCTCTTATGTGGAGTTCTTGTGAAACCGCCATACTAACAGGATACATGCATATTTGCGTAAAATTATTAAGTTTTACGATATTAGTCTAAATGTATGATATAAACATGACTTTAAGCTTTTTACCTTGGAATGGAGTAGCGAAGTAGCGGCAGTCGAACATATGATATTTCCTTGAAGATGAAAATATTTTAACTTTAAAAAATCTTCCGGCGTACCAGGAAAGTAGACCGGATTTTCTCTGATACCATACTGTAACGACCCGATTTTTCTAAGGTATTTTATGAATAAAAATATTAATAATGAGAAAACTTGTAGAAATTTCAAGTCGTTACTAAACATACATTTTCTAAAATATTTGCGGAACTAAAAAGGATTTCGAATCTCCAATACGATCGTAAAATATGACAGCGGAAAATAATTACTAAAAATAAATTAAAAGTTTCAGAGTAACTTGAGCGGAATTAAAAGAAATAATTATAGTATTAATCATATGTCGGCCTGCTCGACAACCCGTCCTCTCCATTCCGAATTAACCTGAAAATTTTACATAAAAATGGGGTGAGCTTTCTATCGCTCGTGGGAACATCACAAGTCAACAATAATCACAATACATAACGGAGGCATAGCATGAATAATTGTTATATCAACTTGAGCATGTAAACATGTGACTGCATGTAAACATATACTGATACTTGGTATGAAAAACATGTGACTGCATGTTAATCATAAACTGATACTTGGTACGAAAAACATGTGACTGCATGTTAATCGTAAATATAACATATCATCTATACGGTCCAAATAAAGCAATTAAAATTGACAAGTAATAATTCCCACCTGAAATTGAGATGCTTGAATGCAAATGCTTGAAATGCTTATGAACGTGTTAATCGTGCCCTTGATTCTCGTAGCCTACAATTAAAGAGGTGTGTATTTTAATATATGTAAATATATAAAATTAATTGGAATTGAAAATTAAACTTATTTGGGCTGAAATGGAGTAATAATAGATCGGGCCGTGAATAAGTAGGGCTGGATTAATGGACCAAAGACTGAAATTGGAGTTGGGCTCATGGATTAAATGACATTGGTTAAAAGGTTTGGGCCTGGAGATAGGCATTTGCCCAAATTCAAGGATATAATCGGCTAGGCCCAATTCATTGCCACAACCCTGTTTCACCAACTCATTCCCGTCCCATTTCTCTCCCTCTCTAAACCCTATTCGGCGACTTGCATAGTTGATGGTCGGAGCAGCGGGATTCCTCTCCTCACGCGGCTACAGCAATGGAAGATGAAAATCTTGAAGCACTGCAAATTGGACGACGGTCGATGGGGCAGACTTAAGCGACGAATGGCGGCAGACATGGTTTTAACAATAAGGTTTCACGGCGGCGGCAAAGGTCGGCTGATGATGTAATGGAGAACGGCGGCGAGGCGGTAGCCGGATCTATCATCGCCGAAGAAGAAGATAGAAACCTTCACAGGTAGGTTTTCTTGAGTTCTGATTTGGGATTGGGTTTGAGGTAAAAAAATTCTCAGTTGTGAAATATCTTTCCCTTTACCAACTCCGATTTTTCTTCTAAAAATTGGGGTTGTGTTATGTGATTTTGGAAATCGGTTTCTTGGTGTTTGTGTGAAAATGTTTGAAGGTGAAATGGATAGGGCGCTGAGCGGTGGTCGAGCTCCGATTGAGGAGGGTGCAGAATAGAAAATAACAACGGAGGTCGACTTTGCTGTAAAAATTGAGATGTAACAATAGAAGGAATTACCTGTTGTTTTGTGTTCGTTGAACGATTCTGAGAGGCTGGGAGGGTGATGTGAATTCTTGTGACCTAATGTAGTTTACTAAATTTGCTGTGAAATGATATTTGCGGGTGTGTGTGTGATTTCTGTCGATGTGAATGTGTTTTAGATTTACGAGATGATATTTTTTTATACCAAATTTATTAAGCTGCTCCATTATGTATAATCGCTTCATGAAGTTATTCCCTCAACTCCACTCTTATGCCAACCTCATCCAACTTGAGAATTGGAGTTCTCTGATTCTTATCGTGATGAATATTTGGATTTGTAACATTATAATAATTGGGCTTGATAATGAATTATATGAGTTGGGCCCAAAATACATGAATTGGGTTTGGACTCGGTAACTAATTGACTTGGGTCTACAGTTAAATTAAGAATTAATCAATTGGGCTCAATAAATAATCATGGCCCAACCGATAATTTTAAATTGAATTAATATTCAATATTCACTATAAAAATAATTAATAAATTAAGAAATAATTTTCTAAATTTAGCGGGTGTTACAGTTTGAAACACTTCTTGGGGGATTTGATTATGGCATATTGAGATTTGATTGTAAACAATCGGAGTTTGGCCACAACGTATTCGATATAATGCCCCAATGAACTTAGTTTAATCGTATCGACATTTTGAGTTCGTTATATTCGTGTTTGATTCGTATATTAAACGGGTTGTTGGATTGTGTTATTCAAGGTTGTTCGAGCGACCGACATTGCATTTAGGACATTTGTTCGTGGAAGGATAATTGTCATCGGTATTGTGTAAGTTAATTCTTACTCAGTTAAAAGGATATTCATTCCTTTCGTTGTTGTTCATTCATAATCATAATTCATTCATTAGGTACTAACCATTTCAAAACTTGTAATTGTCATTTCATTACTTCATTCACGAGGGACGACGGTTCCAATTATTTCATTGAGCTATCATTCATTTCGCTGTCATTTCATCTCGGTGAGTCATTATTGATTTTGATGTCACTTTTGGTTATATTGTGGCATTAGATGTGGCGTGCAGGTTGGTATGTGTAGGATTTTCATGTCGGGCACATTATAGTCATGTGTTGGTTGGTGGCCTCACATTGGGTGTGCACGAGTTGATGGCTTCGTGAGACTGATTAGGTACAAGACCACACGTGTATTCGATCGATACTCGTTGGTGGCTTGTGCACGGACACATTTCCATCCCGGACGTAGTGTGGCGCCATTCCTTTGAGCCGTACTGTTAGTTGATTCATATAGCATGTTTGATTGCGTATGTTTCGACAGGATATTTCATAACTTTAGTTAAATCATGATTGCGTATTTTCAACCCTTGAGGATTGTTGTTCTGTGTAACTGACCCCGGTTGGGGATTTTGATTTTCAGGTCATGGCAAGGCAAAAGCACGGGAATAGAATGCTGACGTCAAGGAGTCCCAGTGATACTAGTAGGGCCCCCCGATCTTTCAGTTATTCATGTTGTTGTCCTTTAATTTCCGCTGCAGACTTTCATTTGGATACTCCGTTTCATTCAGTGTTGTGTATTTTATCTTCATATAAAATATACTAGTATTCGGTATTGTCCTGGTGTGTTGTACTTAAACTCCTCATCGGAGTATTTGGGTAATATAATGTGGTTCGGTACTACAATTATATTATTTAATTCATCATTTTCATTCGCCTGGTGGGTCCCAGTCAGGGATTCACGGCACTGTAATATCCGCCTAGTTTGGGGTGTTACAGAGTTGGTATCGGAGCGTGGTTTTGAATACTACCTTCCGAGTCATGTCTCATTTGAAATCATCATCATCAGACTAGTATCATTGAACTTTCGCGTCACGTGTGGCCTGTGCAAATGCCAAGACAATCAGACCGGAAGAACTGTAAGATTTCTAACGCCATGGTATAATTTCTGGCAATAGTCATTCATTCATCATTCATCAATTAACAATCCTCAAACATCATCATTCATTGTGATTAGGACGATCATGTTAACTCATTAATCACTTAATTCATTTCATTACTCAGTTAATGATCAGGACGATCATGTTAATTCATTAATTACTCAATTCATTTCATTACTCAGTTGTCGATCTGGATGATCATATTATTAATCTTGTTAAGTTATTCAAGATAATCATTTCAAGAATTTCATCAGATAATCATGTCACTTCAGTAAATCATTCATATCACTAAGTTAGAGCATGTATACTCATTTTCATCATCTCATGACATAATCATAACGTGATAATCATGCAGGAAATATAATCATTATGCGACCTTCCTACTTCAGTATGGAGAGAGCTGTCAGGGGATGCACGGGGAGAGGCCGCGGTGCGGGCAGAGCACAGGAAATAATCACTCGCTTGCCGGGAAATCGTGCCAAGGACTCGGCTCGATCGAAGATGTTCGGGTTGATCCACTCACTTTTATGCGAGCCATGATGACCCATGTGCAATTGCTCAATCATCATTGCGCCACTGCGCCGGATTAATCGAGAGAACTCTCCGTATGAGCAGTGCTAAGGAAAGTCTTGAACAACAACCTTCATCATCGGCCAAGAAATCAACGAAGCGTAATCAATCCGAAGGCGGTCAGCCAACCTTCAAGAAGACTCGTGTGAGTCCTATCGTTTCTGAGCGACCTCCTACGGCGCAAAATCGTGCGGGATCTCAGTCCCGAGCTATAATTGTGGAACGCCGGGTCATTACAGCACTGAGTGTCTGAAACCGTCTATCACGTGCTATAATTGTGGGAATTTTGGGCATAAGGCCCGTTTTTGCCGAAAGGACTCCAAGTCGGCTCCTACGGCATCTCAGGCCCCGAAGCAATTAGTGATTCAGAATCAGACTGCTCTGTCAACGTCGTTTAAGACAATGGAAGCAAATAAAGTTGGAGCTCATATTTATCAGTCGAGAGTGTCCAGTTCGGGGGCCGTCAAGTCCCGGATTCATGTGATGAAGAGGATCGATGATCCGGTGGCCCGACTGATCTCAGGTATACTCGTAATTTTATTTCAACCTGTGTGTACCTTTTGATACTGGTGCACCGCATTCATTCATTTTCGAATCATGTTTGAATGGACTTATTTTGGGATAGTCCTATTGCTTGTGGACCTCATACCATCGGTCTACCTGGCGATGGAAGAATTTTCGGAAATCATACCGAGGTAAGCTTAGTGACCGCGATTGGTTGGTGGACCTAATCGTGGTGAATTTATCTTAGGATGATGTAATATTGGGTATTAGTTGGATTGATCGTCTTGATACTATCCTCAGTGTCTGTAAGCGTTTGGTCGCTATCTTTCCGTCGTTGGTTGTCGAATGTGTGCTTCAGGGAAGTAATCCCCGTTGTTCCAGAAGAATTATTATTATGAAGAAAGTAGAGAAATTCCGCAATCGAATTGTTCAATCATTCATTGTATCATTTTCATCGATTGGCCTTTCTAAGGCAATCGAGTTATTCAATCATTCATTGCATCAATTTCATCGATTGGCCTTTCTAAGGCAATCGAGCTATTCAATCATTTATTGTATCATTTTCATCGATTGGCCTTTCTAAGGCAATCGAGTTATTCAATCATTCATTGTATCATTTTCATCGATTGTCCTGTCTAAGGCAATCGAGCTATTCAATCATTCATTGCATCACTTTCATCGATTGGCCTTTCTAAGGCAATCGAGTTATTCAATCATTCATTGTATCATTTTCATCGATTGGCCTTTCTAAGGCAATCGAGTTGTTCAATCATTATTGGTATCACTTTTTATCGATTGACCATTCTAGGGCAATCGAAATGTTCAATCATTCGTGGTATCATTGTCATCGATTGACGATGTATTTCCAGACGAGTTATCTGGTTGCCTTCACATAGAGTAGTGGAATTCAGGAGTGAGTTGGAGCCGGTACGTCCCCGTTATCGAAGGCACCGTATCGTATGGCCCCGACCAGAACGCAGGAGTTGAAGATTCAACTTGAGGAATAGTTCGAGAAAGGTTATCTCCGACCGAGTGCGTCCCCGTGAGGAGCACCAGTGTGATCTGTCAAGGAGAAGGATGGCTCGTCTCGTGTGTGTATTAATTATCAGGAGTTGAACAGGGTGATGATCAAGATTAGTACCCTCTACCCCGTATTGATGATCTCTTAGATCAACTTCAGGGAGCTTCAATACTTTCCTAGGTCGACTGAAGATCTGGATATCATCAGCTGCGAATTCAAGAGTCGGGTATCGCAAGGACGGCGTTTCGTACACGCTATGGTCATTATGAGTTCATAGTTATGCCGTTCGGGCTAACTAATACACCTGCGGTATTCATGGAGTTAATGAATCGGGTTTTCATCGATTTTTTTTTGGATCAGTTTGTTGTTGTCTTCATCGATGACATTTTGATTTATTCTCGTGATCGAGAGGAACACGAGGTACATCTTCATCAGGTTCTCGATGTGTTGAGACGCGAGCAACTTTATGGAAAGTTTTCCAATTGTGAATTCTGGATGTCCGAAGTGACTATTCTCGGGTGTGTAATTTCATCAGACAGAGTTCGTGTCGACCCTCAGAAGATGGAGGCTATCCGAGATTGGCAACCTCCGATAGATGTTAAGGAAATACCGAGGTTTCCTTGGATTAGCTGACTAATTATCCGACCCACGACCTGGAGCTAGCAGCCGTGGTTTTCGCGTTGGAAATTTGGCGTCGTTACCTTTATGGCGTCACCTGTCAGATCTTCACTGATCACAAGAGTTGAAGTATATATTTACTCAGAAGGAGTTAAATATGCGACAAAGACGGTGGTTGGAACTAATCAAAGATTATGATATCGAGATCCTTTACCACCCAGGCAAGGCGAACATTGTCGCCAGCGCTGGAGTCATAATCCGTTCGGGAGCGGATGCTTGCTCGTTTAACGATTCGAAGGAGCTTCAGCGGGAATTCCTTAGACCGAGATCGAGTCGGCATCGGCAAGCGGGTATCTTTGAAACCTCTCCCTATTCCAGAGTGGAAGTGGGAAGACATTTCTATGGATTTCATCACGAGTTTGCCGACGAGTCGTCGTGGCATAAATACGATCTGGGTGATTGTGGACCGCTTAACTAAATCAGCTCATTTCCTTGAGATCAAGGATACGTGGGGTTCCAAGAGACTGGCCCAGTTGTTCATCAAGGAGATAGTGAGACTGCACGGTACTCCTAAGAGTATCGTTTCCGATCGTGATGGACGATTTGTGTCTCATTGTTGGAAATCAGTTCATCGTGCTATGGGAACTCAGCTCAATCTCAGTACCGCCTTTCATCCTCAGTCCGACGGACAATCAGAGAGGACTATACAGATATTAGAGGACATATTGAGGGCATGCGTTCTCGATTGGAAGGACGATTGGGAAGCCCAACTACCATTGATCGAGTTAACGTATAATAATAGTTGGCATGCTTCCATTAAGATGGCACCTTACGAGGCCTTGTACGGTCGTCGTCGTCGATCTCCTTTGTGTTGGGATGACTTGTCAGAATCAATCGGCACTGAGCCCGATATGCTTATAGCCGCCCGGGAGAAGGTAGCTTTGATCAAGAGTCGTATGTTGACAGCTCAGAGTCAACAGAAATCATATGCAGATAATCGTCGTCGACCACTAGAGTTCGATACGGGTGACCACATTTTTGGTCAAGGTATCCCCGAGTCGAGGTATCTTCCATTTCGAAAAACGGGGGAAGTTGAGTTCGAGATTCATTGGACCGTTTGAGATTTTGAATCGAGTAGGCGAGTTAGCTTATCGATTGGCTTTACCTCCGGTGTTGAGCCGAATTCATAATGTGTTTCACGTCTCTCAGTTACGGAAGTATGTTGCCGACCCGAGTCACATACTTCAGTTCAACGAAATCGAGATCGCGGATGATCATTCGTATGAGGAGCGTCCTATACGAGTGTTGGAGCGTAGAATCAAACAGTTGAGGAACAAGACGATCCCTTTGGTCAAGATTCAGTGGTATAGACACGGAGTCGAAGAGGACACTTGGGAAACCGAGGAGAGTATGCGGGAGAGTTATCCCGAGTTGTTTGACCCTTAGTTTCGGGGACGAAACTCTTTTTAAGGGGGGAGTATGTAATACCCGGTTGTAATTCATTCATTTTCATTCAGTAATTATCATTCTGTAATTGTCACTCAGTAATTTTCACTCATTAATAATCACTCATCGTTCATGAATCATTCATTTGCGTTCACTGTTGGCATGCTGTAATCGTATATCAGTTACCGATCGTCATTTCACCTCCGTTTATAGATCGAGACGGGAGTATTATCATTTTCATTGTGATTGATAGCCTTGTACTGGGAGTATCATCTTTGGCTCGTGTTAGACTTGTTCACTTCCACATTCGTATGATATGTCGGATCATTCATCAGTCGTAGCGAGGAATCGGAGTTATCGGATTTTTCACCTTGGCCAGCGTTGAGTTACGGCCGTAAGGACTTTGGGTTACGGCCGTAACAAGGGTTCGTTGTTTTCAGGCCATTTTGGACGAATGGGACTTACGGCCGTAAGGTTTCGGAATACGGCCGTAAGTTGAGCAGGTACGGCCGTAAGGCTGGCCGGTTACGGCCGTACGTGGTCCAACAGGCTGTCCAGGCATTTTGGCCAAAGGCGAGTTACGGACGTAAGGAGGGTTGGATACGGCCGTAAGTGTTCTTCGTAAATTCAGGTGTTGTCGGGCAAGGGGGGACTTACGGCCATAATGGTTGCGGCATACGGCCGTAAGTCGAGGAAGGTACGGCCGTAAGGCTTGGCCGGATACGGCCGTACGCTGCAGGCAGGGTGCCTGGTCATTTTCGACGAAGGGGGCTTACGCCCGTAAGTTTGTCCGGATACGGCCGTATCATCCGAGTTACGCCCGTAAGGTGTGCGGGTACGGCCGTAAGGATGCCGGAAGATGTTTTGACGAAGGCGAGTTACGCCCGTAACTCAGGAGCGGTTACGGCCGTAAGTCTGTCGGCAGGATTTTGGACGAGGCCGAGTTACGGCCGTACGAGTTGGCCGGTTATGGCTGTAAGGCCGTTGACCTGGGATGTTACGGCCGTATGAAGGCCGAGTTACGGCCGTAACTTCCGGCACTATATAAGGTTTTGGCCGGGACACTTTTCCTCATTTTTCTCATTTCCTTCATCTTGTCCGAGAGAGAGAGCTTGAGGGAGATATTTTGTCATCATCAATCACTTGTGTATTCGGATTTCATCATCTTGATTCGTTGGGAAGCTTGGATAGTCGATTAAACACGTTTTCATCGGATCGAAGTGTTTGGATCTTCTAAGGTAATATTCTTCAACACCTTGGATTTTGATTTTGTGTTGAGATATGATGTTTTGGACGTTATAATGATGTTATATGAAGGGATATGTATATGATTATGAGTTTGTATAAGGATTCATTGGATTATTGAGGGATTATTCAAGAACACTTTGAATATCGAGTTGAAATTGGGGGTTTTCGATTAATCGTCATTATAATCACGTTTTCGGAGATTCATTTTGGATTATTGATCATTTGGAAGATGTTTGTTGGTTTGAAACACTTCTTGGGGGATTTGATTATGGCATATTGAGATTTGATTGTAAACAATCGGAGTTTGGCCACAACGTATTCGATATAATGCCCCAATGAACTTAGTTTAATCGTATCGACGTTTTGAGTTTGTTATATTCGTGTTTGATTCGTATATTGAACGGGTTGTTGGATATTGTGTTATTCAAGGTTGTTCGAGCGACCAACATCGCATTTAGGACATTTGTTCGTGGAATGATAATTGTCATCGGTATTGTGTAAGTTAATTCTTACTCAGTTAAAAGGATATTCATTCCTTTCGTTGTTGTTCATTCATAATCATAATTCATTCATAAGGTACTAACCATTTCAAAACTTGTAATTGTCATTTCATTACTTCATTCACGAGGGACGACGGTTCCAATTATTTCATTGAGCTATCATTCATTTCGCTGTCATTTCATCTCGGCGAGTCATTATTGATTTTGATGTCACTTTTGGTTATATTTTGGCATTCCGGGTCGCACTGGCGTGCCGGTTGGTATGTGTAGGATTTTCATGTCGGGCACATTATAGTCATGTGTTGGTTGGTGGCCTCACATTGGACTGTGCACACGAGTTGATGGCTTCGTGAGACTGATTAGGTACAAGACCACACGTGTATTCGATCGATACTCGTTGGTGGCTTGTGCACGGACACATTTCCATCCCGGACGTAGTGTGGCGCCATTCCTTTGAGCCGTACTGTTAGTTGATTCATATAGCATGTTTGATTGCGTATGTTTCGACAGGATATTTCATAACTTCAGTTAAATCATGATTGCGTATTTTCAACCCTTGAGGATTGTTGTTACGTATGGCCCGACTGGGGATTTTGTTTTTCAGGTCATGGCAAGGCAAAAGCACGGGAATAGCATGCTGACGTCAAGGAGTCCCAGTGATACTAGTAGGGGGCCCCGATCTTTCAGTTATTCATGTTGTTGTCCTTTAATTTCTGCTGCAGACTTTCATTTGGATACTCCGTTTCATTCAGTATTGTGTATTTTATCTTCATATAAAATATACTAGTATTCGGTATTGTCCTGGTGTGTTGTACTTAAACTCCTCATCGGAGTATTTGGTATTATAATGTGGTTCGGTACTACAATTATATTATTTAATTCATCATTTTCATTCGCCTGGTGGGTCCCAGTCAGGGATTCACGGCACTGTAATATCCGCCTAGTTTGGGGTGTTACATCCAATCATACATGGACTATGAACGATTAAACAATATGGCTCAAGATGGACATAACAGTACGCCCGATCCGGAAATGTGTCCGTGTACATGTACACCCCATATACGGAATCCAGAATATACATGTGACAATGTACCTAATTAGCCTCACGAACTACGTCTCGTGTGGACACTCCAATACAGAAAACATCCACATATGACTATATAAGTGCCCGGATAAAAATCCTACACAATAACCAATCGGCACGTAGATATGATTCCAGATATGTCACGATACAACATGACAATGACTTCAACAAATCACATATCCTATTAAAGATCAAGAAAACTCACCGAAGTGACAACGAGGACCAAACGAGATCAACGATTCAAAGTGACATACTTGGGAATGCAATCCCATGATGACAAACGGAACAACGTTAAGGACAATATCAAATTACGAGTCACCAATTCATAAACATTTTATACACATGAAACGTATAATCATCACAAGAATCTAATCATCATTATAACCAAGCAAGACAACTTGCCTCAACTCCGTAGGCGAAAGATAGTCCTTCTACAAATGATCAAACGGACGGTATCCTCGGTTAAACACTCAATCGAACAAGCAACCTTGAATGAAACATAATTCATTCAATAACATATTCACATAATATTAATATCAATTCGTAGGAAACGACGCCCGCAACCTATTCGAATAATTCATTCCATCCTAATGAATATTCTACCAATTATTTGAAGGATTTCAATACATATAGTTCGTCTTCCACAATCGGATTACTATATCAACAATGTCCTTGAATACTCTTGTCATTTCTATGAACAAAACATCTTCAATTTACCAATAAAATCGGTTTAATCAATTCCTTATGTTCTACAACATCTACTACTATACAAGGATAATCATAATGAATTCGATACTCAAATTTATTATGACTTTATCGTTCATAATCAGCATTACCTTCTCAAGAACACTATCTATTTTAGCATGATGATCAACTATGTTCTTAAGTTATCAACACATTAGATTACTAAAAGGTTATTGTAGTATTCATCAATATTCTTGTCATTTCTCAAAGTCACTATAAGCTGAACCATAATGACAATAAAACCTCTAATATTTCTGATTAGAAGAACATAATCTTATCCTTAACATTGTCAAATTCCTCCCAAGGTAATTAAATCCCTAATGTGGTGTTTAAACACTTTATGATATCAATTCTATTGATTAAATCCAACTATGATGAAGCTAACCGATTCAACAATGTTCTACTGAGTTAAAATTCATCCAGCAAGCTGGGCATGATAATTACAAACGTGGTTACTATCACTATAACATCAAGAACAAATCCATTCCAAACCCTCATTTATCATATTCATCAAGAAGTGTTAAAAAGTTTAATTATAACCATGTTTTACTTGATTGATCTAACTCTAGGTGAAGTATACCTCATTATTAACACTAACATACGAAAAATACAGAGGAGAAATGCACATATACCTCCAGAAACGAAGAACAACCCTCAACACTACAAGAAATACACTCCAAGCTCAAGAACACCTTCTAAACTTCAAGGTAATGATCTCCACTCCAAGATTTAAGGCTTGGACACAAGTTGGAGGAGGTTGATATAGGTTTGGGGGTGCAGGGGGATGATATATGGAGAGAAAATCGGGTTGGAGTTGTGAAAAAATGAAAAACAGGCTGTGTCTTTAAATAGACTATACAGCCTTAACGTACGCTATCGAACAAAATTAGCGTAAGTTAACACTGTTACGTACGCTAACCAGTAGAGGGTTACGTACGTAATCGATTTACAGGGGCTACTGAATCGATTACACAGGCCATTTACGTACACTAACGAAGAGGGTATTACGTACGTTAAATAGGGTTGACGCTGACCGACATGACAACCAATCACACTTTACGTGCATGGCAACGGATATCAGCCTCACGTGCAGAAGTCAACTGATGTCTGATTCTCTCTTAACGTACGCAACTGATAACGAATTACGTAAGTTAAGGCACAATATTAACGTACGTTAATCACAATTTGTAGCGTACGCTACACCAACAGAATAGGTTCAAACATGCAACTCTCTAATTAACATTAAACCAACAAACATAAGGCGAATAACAACGATAATTAACTCAACTCCGTAACATCTCGACATTGGTCATATAATAAATGCAACATGATTCAACGATAGCCAAATTAACTGAACAAAACAACAGTAAGGACGAAGATTTAAAGTCGGGTATTACACAATCGACAACAGTTTAAATGAAATGGAGAAGTAATATTACACGATTTAAGCACAATCGGACAACAAAAGACCTTGGGCCCCCCAAAATAGTATCCTTCTAACCTTTCTCCGTCACCGTGCTCTTCTCGTGCCTTGCCATTGCCTCGACCTAAAATACAACACAAGTATTTCGCCCCAAACCACAGGGTCAGATATACATGATAATAATTCTTAAGACATTATACAATTCACATATACTGTCTCTCAAGGAGACATCCCGACTATTGAACATACCCCTCGGGCATATGAACAATCAGTCGCAAACCGTCGAACATATTCAATCATACATGGACTATGAACGACCAATCAACATGGCTCAATATGGACATCATAGTACGCCCGATCCGGAAATATATCCGTGCACCTGTCCACCCCGTATACAGAATCTAGAATATACGTGTGACAATATACCTAATTAGCCTCATGAACTACGTTTCGTGTGCACAGTCCAATATGGAAACATCAACGTATGACCATATGTGTCTGGCTAAAAATCATACACAATAACCAATCGGCACGCAGATATGATTCCAGATGTGTCACGATACAACATGACAATGAATTCAATAAATTATGTATCCAAGGATCAAGAAACTCACTGAAGTGACAATAAGGATCAACGAGATCAACGATTCAAAGGTGATGAACTTGGAAGTGCAATCCCACAATGAAAATGGAAATATCATCAAGAACAATATCACGTTACGAATCACAAATTCATAAGAGTTTCATATACACGAAACGTATAACGTTCACAAGAATTCAATCATCATAATAACTAAGCAAGATAACTTGCCTTAATTCCATAGACGAAATATAGTCCTTCTCTAAAAGATCGAACAGACGGTATCCTCAGCTAAGTACTCACTCAAAAGCAACCTTGAATGCAACGTAATTCATTCAACAATACATTCACACAATATTGATATCACGCCGTATGATATGACACCCCAAACCTACCCGAATAATTTATTCTATCCCGAAGAATGTTCTATCGACTATTGATGTATCTCTATGCATCTAACTCGTTTTTAACAATCGGATTATCCACTAAAAATGTCCTTCTAATAATCTTCTTATCATTATGAGCAAGTTTATTTAAAAAACTTCAATTAACCACTTCCATATGTTAGTATTGCCATAACTTGTAATAAACATTTTCATAATATCACCAACCTTCGTACGCAACGCTTTAGGCAACCCAAAATCATCAATTTATCAAGTTCAGCATAAATGTATCAAATCATGAGTGTATTTACTGAGTTCATTATCATTCCTCAATGATTACTAAACCTCTTCTTCAAGACATGATTAGATTCTAAAATCTCTAAGCATCAAGAAAATTCTTATCTTATAAGTTCCGATTATCATGTTCAATATCAGGTTCTAGACATAAACAACCACAACCTTTCAAATATTCAAGAATTAATACTAAAAATATTGTCACGTTCTTCACTTTAGTTTGATCAAATGTTCACTAATCATTAGGTTATACCGGTTTAACCTATCATTATAAGAAGTACTCTTAACTAACATCATCAAAAGCATGGAATCAGCAATAGTTTAAGATGAGTAACCTCAAGAAAAGAAGAATAACACCAAAACTATCAAGAACACACTCCAAGCTTCCAAACAATATGATTAGTCAAAGATGCAAGCTCCAAGATAAGATGGAAGGGTGAAGAATCGGTCTAGGGAGGCATAGGGATGGAAACTTGAAGGGAAAATCAAAGTTAGGTTATGCTGAAAGACACAAGCTGTCTTTTTATAAACTGCACAATCTGTTGCGTGCGTTATATCATGAAGCTAACATGTGTTAATCACTTTACATACGCTACACATAAGTTGTTACGTACGTAATCTGCCTCCAGAGGCTACTGCCTCAAAACACCAACCTCATTACATACGTTATAGCCTCAGCATTATGTACATAATGTGCGTTAACTTGGCTGCCTCAAAAGGGCCAATTATCCGAATCTTGCCTGGCCCCCCATGCCGAAAGTTGAGATCGGATAAGATTCTCAGCATTACGTACGTAACCAGTACTTCATTACGTATGTAAACCCAATGTATTAGCGTACGTTCAGTTAAATCTTAGCATACGTTAAACATAGAAAACCTAGCCCAAAAATGTAACAATCTACACAACGTCAAGCAATCAACCACAATGCGAATGACAGTTATAATCAAGTATATTCTGATATATCCCGACATCAGTAAACAGTAAACTAAATGTAACATGATTACAACGATACTCAAATTATCCGAATAATACAATAGTAGATAAGAAATTACTGTCAGATATTACACTGGGTTTTGTTAAACATGTTTACAAATAAGAGAAACCTTGGAAGTTTGGAATTAATAACAATGTTTCAGCTTGGGAGAAAAACTCGAGTGAAAATGAATTTTTACTATTTCTTCTCAAATGTTATTTCAAACAGTTTGCTTTAACCATATTAATAGCTCTTTTTTCAAGCTTGAATTGGAATGATACTAGATACGCTAGGGTTGACAAGAAATTCTAATTATTTTGGATGAATTAAATATTTGTCGCTGCATTTATGTTTTAAAATTAATTCCGTTGTTTCTGAAAAGTAATTTGGGGGAGTTGTGTAAGGTGTTTTAAATTGCTTCATGCTTTATTAAAAGTATTTTGTGGATATTGCAGATTTGTTAATTTATTCCTTGTCGTGTTTGGGAAAATATGTTCCGAAGGGCAAGTGGCCACATATTTATTATAGCAATTTATCTAGCCTTGAGACAATATTTGTAGAATGGTCTAAAAATGATTTTTGAAAAGTAATGCATTAGCCTGGTGAATTCAGTGTATGGCTCATGGTTCCATCTGTATGTAAACTAATGGGGGTAGAAACTCTCTAATTGCAAGGGTGACTTTTATTTTTAAATATTTTTTATAATTGAGTTAGATAAAATGCACCATAATGTGATGTTATCGCTTAAAGCGATAGCGCTTGAGTTCTTGACCAGTGCACTGCTTGAGCTCAAACACTTTTCATGTATTCGATATGTTGTTACGGCAGTAAGTGTTATTGAGTTAGGTCGTATGATCTATCAATTACGATTGCAATCAATCACAGTCATGACTTTTGTGTTTTGTTTTGTTGCATTGAGTTGCTATTTTCAGTGTGTTGTTATATGTTGTTATGTTTTTGTTATGCTGAGTGTTTGTTTATTTAGTATGATGAGAGGCAGAGGTCGTAGTCGTAGCCGTGGTCGTGCTCAGTCGAATCGTTTGCTAACTGATCTAGTGCCGATGGTCGGGAAGACTAGTTGCTTAATCAGAGGCATTCAGCTGGAAATGATGTGAACATTGGTATTGTTACCATCCTTCAGCAGATGGCGAATCAAATGGCCCTTTTGACTCAGGCTGTTCAGCATAACCTAACTCAGTCGAGAATATTTGGATGGGTAGGTGGCTTCAGGAGGTGGTTAATATGCATCCTCCTTATTTTGCTGGTTCGGCCAATGCTTTAGGATGGGATGGTTGGTTATTTCATTTAGGGAAGATTTTTGAGGCTATTGATGACTCGAATGGCCGGAGAGTGCCTATTGCACAATATCTTCTCGACTAAGATGCTGCTAACTAGTAGGAGGCTGTTAAGCCTAGAGATCACGTTGTCACTTGGGATGAATTCAAACGGTCAATGGAGGCCTAGTTTTGTCTAGGAGCAGTCAGAGAAATGCGAGTTCGAGAGTTTTCCTCGGCTCAACCACAAGATATATCTGTGTCTGATAGCTTAATTATGTGCAGAAGCAAGTGAAGAATGAGGAGGATAAGATCCGTCATTTTGATATGCATATGAAACTGCAGATTCGTCAATATATGGCTGGTTTTCTTTGTGCAACATTGCGAGACTATCAAGATCAAGCTTTAGCATATGAGATGACTCTTTTATCGATGGATCCTGTGTCTGCATTGAAAAAGCAACGGACTCTGATATTTTATTGTGAAGCAAGGAAACAGAGGTTTCTAAACCTCAACCTTCATACTGTTCATATATGAGATCCTCCAAGACAGTCAGCGGGTCTAAGAGATCTAGGTCGGTATCGTTAACTTTTGGTAACGTTCCTAGATGCTTCAACTATAATGTCCGGTCCATGAATGTGCTAATTGTAAGGCACCCCAGTGACTTGTTACAATTATGGACGTCAAAGGCACTGAGTTAATTTTGTGAGGTAGTCTCTGGATCATCAGAGACTTCAAGCTTCAGTGCCGGAGTCGAGATTGACTCATGGAAACATTTGATGTATGAGTTTTATTTGCATGTTTGTTTTTATTTGTTTCTCGATGCTCTTTGTTCCAAGTTTTGGGATAAAACTTCTTTTTAAAGTGGGAGAATATAATTTATGTATTTTTCCTACCTTTGATAATTTTCATTTTTAGTGCTTTTCTACTTTTGGTGACTCGCTTGTAATTGTTTCGATATTTTGAAACTGCTTTGTTCTGCACTTTTTGCCATTCGAATGTGTTTCAAAGCTGTTTTATTTAAATCCATGTGATGTTGTGACTTTTCCGCAATAGAATTTGATCAATCCTTGTTTCTGTCGATTTTGGTTCGATTCTTGTCATGTCGATGTTTCTACAAGTGCGCTTAATGTTTTGAGATATGTTGCAAGCTTTGAATTACTGTTCAATCTCAAATCGTGTTTTTGGAAGTTTTGTGCCGTTTTGTAATTTTCTAAAGTTTTAGCATTTGTATTCGTACTTTTTTTTCGTACCTTTGGGTGGTTGTAATCACATGTTTGCTTAGCGCTTAAGTTCATTATGGAAAATTATTCATTAGTGCTTCGTCGGATTTTCCGAATCGTCGTGTTTTGAGGCTATTCGAGACTGACCGGACAGTAGGATGAAACCAGCTGTCAGAATGCAGGTTACGGCCGTAACTTGCAGTATGTTACGGCCGTAAGAGGCTGATATTACTGTTAGGGTTGTATACTGCAAAGCATACTTTATGGTTGTATTACCTTATTTCCCTGTAACTACTTATGAGAATATTAATCACATTTAATCACATATTTTGCATATTTATTCACATTATGGTTATGCAAATGAAATGTCTAATTATTTTATATTGTAGTTAATATGGTGTGTTGGTGTCACACAGAAAATCACATTATCGGTGCCTTGAAAAATAATATAATAGTTCATAACCTATATAATTATTAGACAAATTATGTGAAATGTTGTAGTATATGCTTGAGATTAGTTGGTCTTGACTATTAGCATACATTAGCGTATTTGCATACGTTGAACTGGATCGAAGTGAGATAGTGTATTTTGTACTGACTGTAAGAAGAACTTAAATCTAAGGATAATTATTATTTCTTAATTCTAAGTATATAATATTTAATTTTGTATTTATAATATTTATTGTTTTGATTTACCATGGGTGAGAGTCAAAATGACTGACTCAATAAGCTTCGTATCTTGGGCAATAATATTATTTATATGATAATTATTATTATTACTAGAAATCATGTCCCGACTCGTGCGGGTTGATGATTTCCCCTTGAGGAGTTCGATAATGATTATTATATTAAACTCTGCAGATGAATTTAATTCCGATATAATAACAAGGTTCGAGTGGTACTACTCTTTGATAAGATATTAATTAATTAAAGCTATAAGTAGCTTAAATTAATTAATGGACATTCTATATCTTAAATACGAGAAATAATATATTTAAATAAGGATCCCAATTTCGTAAATTAGGATTTGGGTAGGAAGTGCAATATTAACTCTATAGTGGACTGAGTTGATATTAATAGACTCAATATATTAGGAATGGCCCTAATATGAAAATTTGAGGTCTATTCGGAGTGCTTCTCTAATCCTTCTTACGATCCGTAGAGTAGCCCATAACAACTATAAATACAACATAGGGGTTCGACCGATTTCACCTTTACCAAGCTTGAGAGTTCAATTTTTTTTGTGTGTTTAATTATGAATCTTGACTTGTGTCTTTGATTCCACAATTTAGATAACACATTAATTTTCTAAGAGTGTTTGCTAATAGTAGAAAATAAAGAAAGGAAAAATCAAGTGACATTAAGCATAAAAGGGGTTCGGCCTATCCAAGTTGTTGTTCGAGTAAATCCGGTATATTGTTGCCCACACGACATCCGGATATAGGCGGGATATACTCTAGAAGATCTGAAGGTAGAAATACAAGGAGATCGAGTAAGAATTCGAAGACTTTGCTTCAATGGTAACGTACTTTTAAATCTCTTAAGATCTAGGAAGAATACTACGAATTATCATAGTTAGATGCGTAGATTCAATTTGTTCATTTAAATTGCTTATTAATCTGTTAATTAATTATTTGACGAGCCTAAATAGATCCGGTTCATGAGGGCCGATTTTAGTAAATCCAAACTCGACGCTTCCACTGAGTTTTATTTCCAACAATTGATATCAGAGTCGGTTTTTAGGTTCCGTTCAATTAATTTTGTGATTAATTGCTAGCAATTTAAAATTTTTCATATATTATGATCTTTGGAATATTTTGCTAGAATTGTCTTGTAGGTGATATGGTCCAACTATCATGGCTATATGATTTATTTTAATTTTACGCATTTTTTTTGGTAATTTAGCCCGATTTTGAGGCATGGATAAGTTTTTCTAGTGAGAAAATCCACGGGTAGAATAGGATTTTATGTTTTCTTTGTAATTTTATCGTAAATTCGATGTATTTTATTTTGTGTAAAATTATAATCGAGTTGGAGTACACAAAGTACGAAGGAAAATGAAGTCCAGTGCGAAAAGGAGTCCCGATCGGACGAACCGACCAAGACCAGGAAGATGCCGAACGGTACGGCTGCGGGATCGCGGTCCTGACCGTGGTCCAGGCTGCTGGTCGGGACAGGTAGGGTCGCTTGGTATGGGGTCCTGTTTATTTTTTCGCCGTTCGTTGTGTCCGTTGGTACACAATATTTAAATTTGGAATTTTCTTGTGCAATTAATTTTGCATGGAAAAGAAAGTTTTCAAATTTGGAAATTTTGTGGGCCAACCAGGAAGAGGTGACGAGATGCCTGAAGCAGTGGAAGATTTCGAGCCAAAGATTTTCTCGTTATTCAAAACGAGGAATAAAAACCATGATAATTAGATTTAATTATCCATATTATTTTATTGTTGGTTTTTATTGTTTTGGATGTATGGCATGTATGGATGTATGCGTGATATGTATTTTGCATGGTAGGTCGAGAAAATTAAAAACCTTAAGGATAAAATAACTAAGTGATTAAATTAATTTACTTTCTTAAAATAAAATCAAATTGGCCTCCATAATTAATTTAAATTGTGAAGTAATTAGCATGCGCGTTGACATTAGGGTCTTTCTCCATATCGGATATGCTAATTATAGGTTTACTACTTTTAAATTTCGATTGATTACATAAGGTAAATATTATTTTTTATGATAGGACCTCTCCATATGTTGAACTATTATTTAAAAGATAATATTTTAAGGATGTTAAATTATGGTGTTCACTTAGGTTTATTAATTAATAAGCTCCCCATCGGAATATATGTTAATTAATACATGGTCAAGAGGAACCAACTATTAATTTAACTTGTCAGAACGTAAATTGACTAGATAGTAAAATTAAAAACGTAAAAATCTACTTGAAAAATATGTGTGTATACGTCCACACGATCGTGGCTTGCATATGCGGATTTTTCGAGGTGTTGGTTGCTAGCATATATATTGTGTTTTGAGGTTCTTTCAATATATTTTGCTATGCATTATGTTATGAATGTT
This sequence comes from Orobanche coerulescens, assembly GCA_033398695.1. Classification (NCBI taxonomy): domain Eukaryota; kingdom Viridiplantae; phylum Streptophyta; class Magnoliopsida; order Lamiales; family Orobanchaceae; genus Orobanche; species Orobanche coerulescens. Next base: position 43,989,415 of record CM065809.1, read on the forward strand.
ATTAATTTTTATCTCAGATGTCTTTCAATCTAGTTGCTGTAATTCTCAAAGAAAACAAATTAGATGGCACTAACTTTACTAATTGGAAACTGTTGGCCACTAAGTATACATAATACAGCTTGGAAAGTGTTTAAGCAACAAGCTGTATGATTTTCAAGTTAGAGTGCGTAGCGGAAGTCTTGTAAAAGTAAGTTGATGTAAATACAACAACTTGGTATGCAGTGTATACTTAAAATAATCACAGTTATTAAAACAGTAAATGCAGAAGGTAATTGACACATTAATTAAAGTGGTTCGAGGTAAACCCCTCTACATCCACTAGTCCTCCACACAGGAGTGAAAATGTTTATTTTAAATACTGCATACACAACTACATATTTATAATCAAACCTATCAATGTATCATTCACACAGATTGATACAAAGATCGTAGCTTTTAACTGTTCACACAGATTGGTTAAACTTTCTCTTGACTAGCTTCTTCACACACAGTTACAAAGCTTCGTCCTTATTCGTCCCACACAGGTCGGAGTATCTCTTTAGTTCACACGGAACTAGGTTTTTACTCAAAGGTAAAAGTAAGGTAACCAGGTAAGAATAGTAGCTTGAATATGAAGTTCTTGAGCTGATAATGGTTGTTTTTGATGACTGTGTGTATTTCTCCTCCTTCAGATATGGATTGATGCTAGTAAGAAATATACTTGCTCTTGAAAGCTTGATCTGATGATAATTAATATCCAGTCTTTGATCGTTTGAATATCGCTTGTAAGCTTGTGTATTCTTGTGTATGTTGATCTTCAAACTCTGGGGGTATATATAGCCTTTGAATAGATCCGCTAAGAAAGATCCGTTGAGAAAAAGTCCATTACAACTGGATGGTTTACTTTTATAGACCAAGATCCGGATTTTGCGTTGTTTGTAGATCTCTGTCGGTTTTAGTATTTAAATACTTTATCCTTTCAGTATTTAAATACTTCTTTTCAAACGGGACTTGACTTTAGCGAATAACAAAGATTCCTTTTCAAATGGTCTTCAGTCCTATTTCGATAGGTATTGAAGATCTCAATACTTTACAGCTTGAATGCTTTATCCATTTATGCTGTAGGCTATATTTGAGTAGTCGCTCTATGGAATGTTGCTGTATGAAGAGACAGCTTCCATACTGGGCGCTTTTAGACTCTGTTGCTGTATGATGGCAACGCGAAGGCTTGTATGAAGACACTTTATACTTTCCCTTTATGTTGACATTATGATAATTCTACGATACAGGATTGACAACTTCGATCGTCTTTTGATACAGCTGCTTGTTGTATGCTGGGTTGGCACTTTATCGAAACTTCGATACAGGATTGTTTTATCCCAACGATTTCCTCCTTTTTGATAATTTGCCAAGTCTCCTTAAATCCTTTTGATGTTTTCCAAAAATTCTTGATGATGCCAAAACCTTGACACCTAATGAAACATCTTACAGGAAGGCAGACTTCTTGGTCTTCTGTCGAACGTTCTGGCCTTATGATTGGCACACATGCACAATCTTACAGTGTAATCTAGATACATACAACTTAATCTATGAACTGTTCGCAGACATATTCTTACAGTTTAACAAGTTTTCATACTTGTTTGTTTTCATCAAATGAATTGAATTTTGTAATCATACAGCAACACAGTAGATTACGTGTTGTAATCTTTCAAGACAGAAAAATATTTCATTGATGTATGGCAAAGTTTTACAATGTATAGAAAGCATACAGGATTTTGTTGTCTCAAAAAAAATAAGAATACAGATAAGAATACATGAAGGAATCTAGCTCCTATAATCAGAATGCCTCCAAGGCCTTCTAGGGTCGTTCTTGGTTCCCTTCCACCAATTTTGTAGTGCATCCCTGTTTCGATTTAAATAGATGGCTTGGCCTTCATAGGATTTTTCGAACACAAGGATCCAATCTTCTGGGTGGGTAACCAAATCTCCTTGCCTATGCTTGGATTTCATCTTTTGCAGAAGGGGGGGGGGGGGGGCGTTCCTTCGTCCAACCTCTTTTCGAATTCCGTGGCGACTTCCTGCACAGTCTCACAACTATTGAATATGGAGGATTCCCGGATAAGAACTACGTCGTATCTTAACAGTTCATTCTTCCTCCAATTTTTTATCTCGTCGGCAGTTGGCTGTCGGTTGGCCGGGAGGTTTATTACTTGCGGCTTTTGCACGAGGTTTTTCCATGGAAATTTAGGGTCGTGAAATTCTGGATGATCTCTCTGTATCCTAACATTGTGAGTAGGAGATGATAAACGAGAAATTTCAGCAGTGATGCTGTCTCCAAATGCAGCTTCCATGTCCTTCTCTTGCTTGAGCCTTAATCTCCTCGCAGCTTCTCTAGCCTCTTCCCCCTTTTTGGCGTCATCAAGGTAAGAGACCTTCTCATCAAAACGTTCGAGAATTTTCAACGCATCGTACTGTATAGTCTCAAAACTTGACATTTGATATATCTTGAATCTTTTTGTCGTGTGCTCGAAGCTGGGAACCGGATTCAATAAGAGCGGATGCTGTCTTGGCCTCAAAAATACGAAGCTTTACTTGTTCTTCCTTCAAGATCTGTTCCTGAAGCTGTTGCAATTGGTTAAGGGCCTGTTTGAAGACGGTGGGCAAGATACGAAAGGCTTCTTATACTTTGCAAACTTCGTGCCTCATACCAGTCATTTCTTCAACGGCAGACTGATGTAACCAATCAATCTCCTTTTCAACAGCACGCAGGGCATTAATGGTGTCCTGCAGGAAATAGGTTTGTCGGCCAAGAGCATGCAATTGCTCTTTCTTATCTACTGTTCGGGGAGAGTCGGACTGGGCAAAATCTTCAGCTCCATTCAGCTGTCTCAAGTTCACATGGGTGCGTGACTCGAGTTAGATATCCTCAGGTGTGATACCGTCGTCGGATTCTAATACAGTTGAAGATGCGGGAGCATCCGATGTGGGCTCGGCAATAGGGGTGGTTGTATCCTCCTGTTCTGGAATGGGTTCTGTAGACATAGATACAAGAGGGGCTGATTCCTCATGCTATCTCTTAGCGTCCGCCTGCTCCGGCAGAGGGACTGAATCCTCTTGCGGGATGGCGTGGGTCTGGTCATCGGTGGCAATAGGCTCGGGTGCCTGTTGAGTGACTGGTTGTTCCTTCGCGACAGGAGGGACTGAATCCTCATTGTCTTGAACATTATCTCGTGAATGGGGAGGAGATTGCTGTTGGTTAGAGGTCCCTTGATCCGGTTGGCATTGAGTTTCCTCACGACTCATTCTCAGACCTTCCTGGAGGGCGTCGTCGTCCTCCGAGTCATGATCGGATATAGGACTTTGGGGAGTTGAGACAGTGGATTTCGATTTTCCTTTCTTGCGGGCGCCGGCTTTGTCCATGTGGTGGCTTGAGATCAACTCCTTACAGCAAAGGGTGTCCCATTGGATCTGGACTTCAACATTTTGAGAGTCCGTCACTTCCAACACAAACCTTTCTTCTTCGCACCATTCACTCCAATTGTACAAGGTGTTGTACGTAGCAAGCCTGTAAGCTTTCCATTGGACAAAACGTTCATATGCCTGCTCGATTTGCATAGAAAGAAACATTTTGTTAATTATGGTGTCCGGGGAGGGGCTATGTACAGCGCATGGGTCCGCTGTATGCAAAGGTTCCACTACAGGTGTGGGTTCCTGTATTGGAGAGAGATACCATACAGGGGTTGTTACCCTGAGGAGAGATGGATCCTGCACGGGTCTGGAATCCCGTATAGGAGATGTGGCTGTTGGCTCCAAAGAGGCAGCTGACTTGGCAGAGTCTTTTAAGTTGGCAGATGTCTGTGTATCCGTCGTAGCCGCCAAAGGCACGGGACCTACTGTCTCGACAGTAGCAGGCATCTCTTCCGCAGGGGTTGCGCCCTGGGGGCTCGATACAGAGGGTTGGGCCGCTGTTTTTTATTTTGAAAGCTTCCTTAGCTTCCTTTTCGGCTTCTCACCAGCAATGGGAGTTTTGCTATGAGATCTCTTCCTTTTCTTCGAGGTCTCCTTGCTTCTTGACTTCGAAGACACGTCCCTTGGATCAGCAGAAGGGCAGAGTTCGGACAAATGGTATGTTCGCAATCAGGGGTCCTTTGTTGAAAACGGAGGGCCTGATGCTTCCAATATATATCCGAGAGTTTATCTTCTTAGCTTCTTTGGCTTGCGGGACAATGCATTTTGTCAGAATATAATTAAGAAATAAGCCCAAGGACTTCTTTTGAGAGGCAGGTTTGGATACTTCTTCCTGCAGTCTCTTGAGAATAATCTGGCACCAGTTGACCTTCTCGCAGGTCATAATGGCGACCATCATCCTGAACCTCAAATTGGTGCACATTTCGAATGCACCTGTTCGGTTTTCAATTACATGACAACAAAAATCGTGTAAGTAAACAAAAGGTAGGAAAAAATGTTTCTTGTGACAAGAAGTATGAACCGTTTCAACCGATGCTGAATCGGTGAATAAGCCATAGTAACTGGTTAGGACTTATTGGGATCCAAAGATCTCAAGTTCCTCCATGGAAAGGCCATCAGCAGGTAGCCTAAAAAGATTCTTCAGCAGTTCTTTGTCAATGCGGATCTCCACTCCACGGATGACAACAGTGATGTCGGCGACGTTTCCTCCCTGTGCAAGAGAAAAGAAACGGACAGCAGCGTTGAGGTAAAATTCCTCAACCATTTGAGCATCGTAACGCTCAGTGGTGTGACTCCCAAGGCGATAGAGGCCTTATTGACGAATGCTCGAAACGACAAACTCCGTGGATTCGACGTCGTCTCCTTCAGAATGAACACATTCAACAACTACAGATCTAGCAAAGATCTGTCCATCAATGATGTTTGAGGTCTTCTTGAGAGAGAGAGATGGGAAGTCTGTGAAGATTCCATTGTTGTTTCTTGAAGAAAAGTGAGGAAGATTCAAAGAAAATTGCAGTAAAAGCAATCAAACTTGTAGGTTGTATGCTCAAAGACTCGTTCAATTTGCAGAAAGCGTAAAGAGTCAAAAGAGGCATAACAGTGCTTTTATAGTGGCAGTGGTGAAGGGTTTCCAGATAGTGAACGGTCAGATTTAAGGGATGGGAACCGTTTGTTTAAAATAGACGAACAGGATGGACTGAGTGTAACGGGTACAACTTATCCATCTAATTTTAAAATAAGAGCGGGTCCCACATCTGATGTATCAGTTTCCCTATTTTCCGAATTGGCGGTGTGAAATTATAAAATAATTTGAAACATCACGGCTTTTGAGATACCAATGTCCAGATGTCGTGTAAAGCATTTAATGCAAAAGACGTTTTAAGTAAAATAGGGCACGTAGACTAAAAATCATTTTAAAAAAAATATCATATTAATTGATTTCCCATAGTATGTGCTGTATCCGCGAAAATACAGTGTTCCCCCTTAAAAGGTACATACGTGTTTCAATTCCATACAACAAATTTTGGATTACTGTTGTATTCATGGGTCATACTGTATTCCCCCTTAATTATTGCACACATCAGCTGTAGGATAATTCATGTCTCTTTGTTCCTACAGTGCTGTTCTGATAGTCTGAGTGTACAGATAATTAACTGTGGATACTGTATTCTTAGGTCTTACAGCATTCCCCCTCAATTGTTGAGTAAAAGCATTAAAAACTTACAGGGAGTGGGGCTGTAGCAATCACAATTCTTGTCGAAGCATGCAGAATCTTGCTGTGTCGATAGGTTTGGTAAAGATGTCAGCTAACTGGATATCTGTATGAACTTTTTCCAGCCGAACATCCTTGTTCTCAACATGATTCCTGATGAAGTGATGCTTCATGTGAATATGCTTAGTATGCGAGTGCATACAGGGTTGTGCGTTATTGCAATTGCACTCATGCTATCGCATATTATCGGCGTTTCTTTGGATTAAATTCCATAGTCTGACAGATGTTGTTGCATCCAAAGGATCTGCATACAACAATTACCAGCAGCATAGTATTTTGATCCAGCTGTTGAAAGCGAGTTTGCTAATTGTTTCTTTCTAAACCAAGACACAAGTCTAGGTCCAAGAAAGTGACAAGTTCCAATTGTACTCTTCATATCTAGCTTGCAAACTCCAAGATCCGAGTTGTTGTAGCCAACTAAATCGAACCCGCCTTCTTTAGGATACCGCAGTCCTACATCAACTATTCCTTTGACGTATTTTGAGGATTCATTTGGATATTGTGAAGTGTGATTCTTTAGGTGCTACTTGATATCGCGCACACACTCCTACAGCAAACTGGATATCGGGCCTGCTAGCCGTTAGGTATAGGAGTGAGCCAATAAGCTTTCTGTAGAGTGATTCATCAAGTGGCTTTCCAGCTTCATCAGCACTAATTTGCACGGAAGTGCTCATGGGGGTTGACGATGATTTGGAAGTATTCATTCCAAACTTGTTGAGAAGATCCTTGCAGTATTTTTCCTGGTTGACGAATATCCATGTAGGCAACTGCTTTACCTGCAATCCTAGGAAATAACTAAGTTCTACCATCATACTCATTTCAAATTTACTTTGCATGAGATGAGAGAACCTTTGACACAAAGCAAGGCTAGTTGAACCAAATATTATATCATCTACATATATTTGAACCATCAGGAGGTCATCACCTTCCTGTATTTTGAATAAGGTCTTATCCACCACACCTTTCTCGAATCCATTATCGGTTAGATACTAGGACAGAGTCTCATACCATGCTCTAGGGGCTTGTTTAAGTCCATACAACACTTTTTTTAGCCTGTATACGAGGTCTCCGCCTTCTGGATTGACAAACCCTGGTGGTTGTTCAACATATACTTCTTCGGCAAGGTCTCCATTTAGGAATGTACTCTTGGCGTCCATTTGATATACAATGGAGCTCTTATGGGCGGCAAAGGGTAGAAATATCCTAATGGCTTCTACTCTGGCTACAGGGGCAAATGTTTCATCGTAGTCTATGCCTTCTTCCTGTCTGTAGCCTTGGGCGACTAGTCGGGATTTGTTTCTGATAATGAGTCCATTTATATCCTTCTTGTTTCTAAATACCCATTTAGTTCTAATTATGGATTGATGCGAAGGTCTGGGTACTAAATACCATACATTATTCCTTTCGAATCCATTAAGCTCTTCTTCCATAGATGTAATCCAATGAGAATTGTATAGAGCTTCTTTAGTGGAAACAGGTTTGGATTGAGCTAAGAATACAGCAATAGTGCACATATTAAGTCATCTAAGTTCAGATTGAGATTTCCATTCATGAAATGGAGATATTTCAGACTCGGGTTCTACTTGCGCACATAGTACATTTCCTTGTGTACTCTGTATTCTCCTACGGGTAGATACTCCAGCATCAATGTTTCCGATGATCAACTCTTGTAGGTGATTTCTCAACCATCTTCTGTCGGGTTCTAATTCGGTGTCCAATACTGTATTTTGAGTTGCTGTAGTTACGGCTTCAGCTTGTACAACATCGGCGTCATCTACTTTAGTTCTTACAGCTGCGAGTTGATTTCTAAGTCAACGACAGGTTCTATAGGAGTTGGTGGATCTATGATGGAAAGTTGTTGGATGTTCTGAGTAATATCTTCTATTCCTGTAGGATCATGGTGAGGTTCATCAAACACTACATGAACTGATTCCTCAATTGTCAGCTTCTTTTTATTAAAGGTCCTGTAAGCTTTGCTGACAGAGGAATATCCTACAAATATCCCTTCATCCGATTTCTCATTGAAGGTTCTAAGTTGATCCTTCCCGTTGTTCAAAACGTAACACTTGCATCCAAATATGTGAAAGTGCGAAACTAATGGAGTTTTGTTGTTCCATACCTTGTATGCTGTTTTGTTGTGGTGTTTGTTGATGATACAGCGGTTTTGTGTATAGCAGGCTGTATTGGTGGCTTCGCCCTAGAAATGCTGTGGCAACTTGCTAGCGGCAATCATGGTCCTAGTTGCTTCTTTTAGAATCCTGTTCTTTTGCTCGGCAACACCATTTTGTTGAGGTGTACGGGTAGCTGAGTATTCGTGCTGTATCCCATTTTCTGAATAGTATTGCTCTATAAAGCGGTTAGTGAATTCCGTACCTCTGTCGGAATGAATGGACACGATACTCAATCCTTTTTTATTCTGAAGCTTTCTCAGGTGCTCGGGCAACTTTGATGTTGTTTCCTTCTTCTTGCTTAGGAAGATTGTCCAAGCATACCTGGAAAAGTCATCAACAATAACGAGACAGTATTTCTTACCTCCCAAACTTACCGGGTCTACAGGACCGTATAGATTCATATGTAGCATTTCCATAACTCTGTGAGTGGAAAGGTAGGATTTGCTCTTCAGGGTGGTCTTGATTTGCTTGCCTTTCTGACAGGGTGCACATACGCTGTCTTTTTGGAATGATACATTTGGCAATCCTCTAACCATTCATTGTCTGGAGAGCTTGTTGATGGTCTTGAAGTTGACGTGAGACATCCTCTTGTGCCATATCCAGCTTAGATCTGCAGTGCCTTTGGCAACAAAACACGGAATTGTGGAGCTCGTAGGCATCCAATCAGCAATATACATATTACCTGATCTGCTTCCTGTGAGCACAACTTCTTTGGTCAAGATGTTCTTGAATCTACAGTGATCTATATAGAATTTCACCGAGAACTGTTTGTCACAGAACTGGCTAATACTAAGTAGATTGTACTATAACCCTTCAACATAAGCTACATCGGTGACTTTGAATTTTCCCACAAGCAGGGTTCCCTTCCCTCTTGTTCTTCCTTTAGATTTATCACCGAAATGCACTTTTGGACCGCGGCCTTCTACATAATCTGACAGTTTGCTTTTGTCTCCTGTCATGTGCTGGGAACATCCGCTATCGAAGTACCAGATGTCCTTCTCTAAGATGTCCTGTATGCAAATAAATTAAGTAGATTTTAGGTCCATTTTGATTGTTGGGTCCATGGATGTTAGTGCCTTTAGGTACCCAGATTTTCCTGACAGCAATTGGTTTACTGTAGGGAATGTTAAGTATATTCTTGCGGTATCTACGTGGGGCAGTTACGTAGTCGCTATAACCATGATAATTATTATGCATGTAAAATTCAGGGTTATTATTATTAATCCAGTACGAATGCTGTCTTGGAGGTGGAGTCATTTTCTTCGGCCTTACAAATTGCCTCCTGGGTCTCCAATTGGATTCCCAAAGTTGTTGTTGATACTGTGAGGATACCTGCTTTCGCGAGGGATAACGAGGCTCATGTATCCAATACCTGGGCGTGCTGTACTGAAAGTACTGCCGTATGGGCCTTTGATATTTGGATACAGCCTTCTTTCTGAACGGCTGTTGGCACTGTTGATATGCTCGGGGAGCATGCTGTTGGGTACGACTTACAGGTCTGAATGGCTGGTGATTCCGCTGTCTGGAATATGACTGTGGTGGCGGAATGGCAGTTTTTGCTGTTCGCGGTGCAACAGGCTTCTTCACAGGACTCGGAATTTCTTCCGATACAGGAATGGGTTCCACACCCCTGACGAACACGGTACTAGTTTTCCTTTTATTGGAAAATAAGCTATATCCTAAGCCACTTTTATCATGAGCATGTTGCCCAGTGCTTAGAATTTATTCCATTCTTTTAGATGATTTCTCGAAATATTTCAGAATGGTCTAAAGTTCTCCTTCTCATTTTTCGAGAGTTTTTACTTTAGCTTGAAGCAGAACAAAATCACTTGTCTTGCTTTCACTATGAGATTTAGCCTCACTTAGTTCATGAGCAAGTTTATGATTGCTCTCCATGAGTTTTTCATGATCGAATTTGCAGTTTTCACAATCAACAAACATATTTTCATAGTTTAGTTTCAGCAAGTCGTTTTCTTCTTTCAGCTCTAGGTTAGAAAGTCGGAGCTGCATATTTTCATTTTTCAATGTCTCATGGGCCTTTTGAATGTTCCTATACTCATTCATCATGTTTTCAAAAGTATGAGATGCATTGGTAGGAATAGATGAGGTTGAGCTTACCTCAATTCTAACACATTCTGAGCATGGTTTCCCTTGGTCTTAAAGACCCTTTTGGTCATATTACCTTCCAAATAGGATTCACAAATTGCAAATGACTCAACTTGGAGGTCATCCAATGGGCCATCATCTGCCAATATTTGAATCCTCTCAAGGTTTACATGATCTAACCATAAGTGCCACAGATATGTTTGGTTTATGCTCGAAGGTTCTTTTCTCTTTTTAGGTTCAGGTAAAGAGTTAAGCGATTTATGTTTATACATGGGGGTTTGTGCAGTATTAATGATATCCAGTCCATCAGTAAAAATACCTTTGCAGATATATTTACCTTTTCTTCTTCTAATAACAAAATCACCATCAAAAGAAACTCAATAACCACCGCATTTTAATTTAGAAACCGAAATTAAATTCATTCTATAATCCGATACTAATAATACTTTATTGAGGACTAATAATTTATCATTAATCTTCAATAGCACGACTCCCACTGCAACATCCATAAGGCTGGAATAATCGCCCCAGTTAATGGTACTCTCGCCCACAGTAAACTGCTTGGTTACCTGAAAACCATGCGAGTCAAAGCAAGTATGATCAGTGGAACCTGAATCAACTATCCACAAAGTGGAAGAACAAGCTGCCAAACATGTTTTGACTACTAGTGCACGAGACATACCTTTCCTAAGAGCAGGGCAGTCCGCTTTAAAATGTCCTTTCTGACCGCACTTGTAGCACTTTCCCTTCGCCTTTTTGTTAGCCTTGGGCTGAGGAGCCTTGTTCTTTACCTTGAGAGTTGCCACTTACTTCTGGCCCACTTGTTTCTTCTTCACTCACTTATGCTTAGAAGTCAAAACACTAGTATCCGGACCTTGATACCCTTGCCTGAAGAGGCCTTCTGCAGCTTGAAGCTATGTTGGAAATTCTGTCAAGGTATACTCCCTACGATTCATATTGTAGTTCAGGCAGAACTGGTCAAAACTCCTAGGTAAGCTGCTTATGATGATATCGACCTGCGTTTCTGCATCAATAGTTGCCCCTAAGATATCAAGTTCGTTTAGATGAGAAATCATCTTTAGAACATGATCCCTTACCGAGGTTACTTCAGGCATTTGGGTCGTCATCAAGACACTCATAGAATTTTTTCTAGCCACTCGGTTCTGATGAACAAACATCTAGCCGAGATTTTTCATCATTTTCGCGGTCGTACCCTTACTTTGATGTTGATGCTGCAATACATTTTCTAAAGAAGCCAAGATGCAACAGCGATCCATCTCATCAGATTTCTTCCATCTTCAGAATTCTTTCACCTCATCGGGTGTTGAATCCGCATCTTGCTCCAATGGGCATTCCTCAGTTAGAACAAATTTGTGTTCTTCAGCAGTCAACACAATATTAAGATTTTGTTTCTGTTGGGATAAAACAATCTTGTATCGGAGTTTTGATAAAGTGCCAACCCAGCATACAGCAAGCAGCTGTATCGAAAGACGATCGAAGTTGTCAATCCTGTATCGAAGAATTCTCATAATGCCAGCATACAACGAAAGTATAAAGTGTCTTCATACAAGCCTTCGCGTTGAAATCATACAGCAACAGAGTCTAAAAGCGCCCAGTATGGAAGCTGTCTCTTCATACAACAACATTCCATACAGCAACTACTCCAATATAGCCTACAGCATAAATGGATAGCATTCAAGATGTAAAGTATTGAGATCTTCAATACCTATCGAAACAGGACTGAAGACAGTTTGAAAAGGAATCTTCGTTATTCGCTAAAGTCAAGTCCCGTTTGAAAAGAAGTATTTAAATACTGAAAGGATAAAGTATTTAAATACTAAAACCGATAGAGATCTACAAACAACGTAAAATCCGGATCTTGGTCTATAGAAGTCAACCATCCAGTTGTAACAGACTTTTGCTCAACGGATCTTTCTAACGGATCTATTCAAAGGCTATATATACCCCCAGTGTTTGAATATCAACATACATAAGAATTATACAAGCGATATTCAAACAATCAAAGACTGAATATTAATTATCATCAAATCAAGCTTTCAAGAGCAAGTATATTTATTCCTAGCATCAATCCATATCTGAAGGAGAAGAAATACACTCAGTCATCAAGAACATCCATTATCAGCTTAAGAACTTCATATTCAAGCTGCTGTTCTTACCTGGTTACCTTACTTTTACCTTTGAGTAAAAACCTAGTTCTGTGTGAACTAAAGAGATATTCCGACCTGTGTGGGACGAATAAGGACGAAGCTTTGGAACTGTGTGTGAAGAAGGTAGTCAAGAGAAAGCTTTAACCAATCTATGTGAATGGTTGAAAGCTACGATCTTTGTATCAATCTGTGTGAACGATACATTGATAGGTTTGATTATAAATATGTAGTTGTGTACGCAGTATTTATAATAAACATTTTCACTCCTGTGTGGAGGACCAGTGGACGTAGAGGGGTTTACCTCGAACCACTTTAATTACTGTGTCAATTACCTTCTGCATTTACTGGTTTAATAACTATGATTATTTTAAGTATACATCAGATACCGAGTTGTCAGATGACAAAGAACTTACTTTACAAGACTTCTGCTACGCACTCTAACTTGAAAATCGTACAGCTTGTTGCTTAAACACTTTCCAAGCTGTATTCTGTATACTTAGTGGCCAACAAGTAGTATCGGAGCAGTTGATTCTAAAAAGAATCAGTCGTATTTTTGACCGAACCAGATCCAAAAATCACTTATTTTTGTAAAACAGTCTTTTTCTTTCCTATATTCTCATATGGATACATCAGTGATCAATAAAGTCCCTATGTTTTCTATTAACGAGTTTGACGATTGGAGAATCAAGATGGAGGCTCATCTTGCAGCAATGCACGAAGAGATGATTTTTGTCATACAGGAAGGCCCCATAAAAATCATGAAGGTAAATCCGGCCCCAAGTATTGAAGGCCAGGCTCCTGCAGAGATGCTCGAGAAAGACCACAAACAATGGACCACAGATGATCGGAAATGCGCCAACCTCGACAATGTTGCGAAAAATACGCTATTTGTCACTCTTTACAAAGGCACGTTCTCTAAGGTAAAGACCTGTAAAACAACCAAGGATATCTGGGATAAACTCAAGTTAATTTGTGAGGGAACTGAGCTCTCAAAAGAAAACAAAATTTCAAAATTGACTCAGTAATTTGAATCTTTTGAAATGAAACCAACTGAAACACTTGAGGAACTTGACCTCAGATTCACTGACATTGTTGGTGATTTGAAGCATTAGGCAAGATTTATAATCAAAAGGAGAAGAACCTAAAAATTTTCAGATCTCTCCCTGCCCGATGGGACATTAAGACCACAGCTATGCGTTTGTCGTGCAATCTTAATGAAATATCTACTTTTGATATCTTTTTTGACCTCAAAGCATTTGAGTATGATATAGATAGGAGAGAGAAAGCTGGAGAATCTCCCGCAAGGACTACAGCATTAGCCGCTGTATCCAACCGAAGACACAGCATGCCCAGCTCATCAAAGCCCATTTAAAAGAATGCTGACAGCAACGACGACATCCTGTCACAAGATGAAATGGCGCTCCTCATGCATAAGTTCAAGAAGTTCATCAAGCAATCGGGAAAGACTCCATACAGGCCCAAACCTGTTCATAAGGTAAGTATCGAAACTTCCTCTGGTGACGCTAACCTGGGTTATAATTGCAGGAAACTAGGACACTATGCAAATAAATGTCCTCATCCTAAAGTCCAAAGGTTGCCGGAAGCCGAGCAACAGGAAAAAGATGAAAGAAGACGTGCTTGGAAAAACAACCTCAAGGCCCTGATTGGTGAATCAGAAGCCTCCCCTGCACCATCAAAGTCCGAATAATGTCTTCAGGTAGTCACTGATAGTGACTCATCTGATGATGAATTCGAAGATAAAGTCTATATGTGCTTTATGGCCAAAGACATTCCGGAAGATGAAGTTAGCGATGATGAAGTTTATACGGATGTATGTGGTCCAATGAACGTCCACGCTAGGGGTGGTTTCAAATACTTCATCATGTTTATAGATGATTATTCGAGATATGGATACATCTTTTTGATGCGACGAAAGTTTGAAGCTTTTGACAAGTTCAGAGACTTCAAGGCTGAAACAGAGAAGCGTCATGGGAAGAGTATTATGTCACTACGATCTGATCGTGGTGGTGAATACCTTAGTGGAGAGTTTTTGGATTTCTTGCCCAGCTCAGTGTGATGGGAACTCCACAACAAAACGGTGTTGCTGAGAGCAGGAATATAACTCTTTTAGAAATGGTTAGATCAATGATGAGTTATTCGGATTTACCTATTTTGTTCTGGGGGTATTCCTTGGAAACAGCGGCGGACATCTAAACCTGGTGCTTTCGAAATCAGTTCCAAAAACACCCACAAAACTGTGGAGTGGGCGAAATCCCAGTCTAGGATATGTTCGGATTTGGGGTACTCCAGCATATGTGCTGAATAAGGAAGCTGATGTAATCCCCGAATTTTCAGTATAATGTTTTCACGTTATTTTATCTGAGATAAATTGTATAGCTTGGTGTCTATACAGCAAGGATAACATAAATTGAGAACCGAGACGGTTATACTTGTGTAATTGACATTTTTGATTGACAGTTATATTGAGAATATGGTGTATGAGATTAAACTGATTTGGATATCGGGTGTATCGTGTGAGAATATTTTTGGATCCAGTATATGTATTTAGTATGCCGTATGTTTATATTATGTATGTCGAGACATCGGACAGGAAAAGTTGGATTTTGGCCAAGTACGGAAGGCCATTACGTACGCTAAGCTTAAGGACTTACGTACACTAAATTCTATGCTTTACGTACGTTATGCATAAGGCATTACGTACGTAACAAGAGGAATCGGACAGGACCGAGTTGTGATCGGCTAGTGGGGCCCGTGGTCGCCAGCTTTTGGTGCAGATGTGGATAGGTGAGTCAACGGATGGATTTACGTATGCTATACAGGGTGTATTATGTACGTAATACGAAGCATATACTGTAGCAAGTCAACGTACGTATTACGTACGCAATGGATTAAGTGTTACGTATGTTAGGAGGCAGCTGGCCGAGTCGTGGCTGTAAGGACCTGCAGTGCCGCACGTGTTCCGGCAGTGACTCGCTGGATGGCCGATCACGGTCGGCAGTGACTCGCTGGGATGGCCGGTTATGGCCGACAGTGACTCGTAAGGACTGGCCGATTACGGCCATAATGTTGTGGCCGGGTACGACCGTAAGGCCTATTACGTACGTAAGGTGGGTGCCGATAACGACCGTAAGGATGTCGGCCAAATTGGACAGTAGGGTAGCCATGGCCGGTTACGTCCGTAATCCATGGCCGGTTACGGCCGTAAGTGACCAACATGACTCGGCTATTTAAGGCCTGGGCACCGGGTCACTTGGCCATTTTCACATTTCTCTTCGTTTCTTCGTGATCCTACATTAGAAATAGATAGTTTTGAATGGGAGCATCATAGAACAACATTTTTTGGAAGTTTGATTCATGTCTAACATCATCTTTCACCCGGATCGAAGGTAAGAACACTTGAACTCTTGGTTATGGGGATTTTTGGAGTTTCATGATGTTGTGGCCAATTTCTTTCGTTTTAATTCAGATTATTGATAGAATTTCATTGTACTCTCGGAATCATTCATTACTTTTGAAGATTTGTGGAACAAATTTAAGAATTCATCCATTAATCAATTGAATTGGACAATGCCCTCAAAGTGTCCGATAAATTGCTTCAATGGGTGGAACTTGGAAAGTTCTATGCGTTTTCGTAGAATTGTGATTGAATTGATATCGTTGTGATTTAGGAACGAACTTTTGAAGGAGGTTGGATCGAGACTCTTTCCTTTAATCGATTTCTTTTCACCGTGTTAATCAAGACATGTTTACTTATGTATTTCATCTTCTAGGAGGTATGTTGGATAATCCTCTCTCTGAATTAATCTTTTTGATGTTGTTGTCGATGATTAATTCGTATGGTGCTAGTTTATGGAGTTGTTATGATGATTCTTGGAATTTACAGATATTTTGTTAAGGGAAGATAACGAATTGATGATCAATGTCTTGATTATGTTGTTATGATTAAGGAATCATAGTATTCTCGATGTTCTTTGTAATAATGTTGCGATTCTTGATGTTAGGAAGGTCGTATATTGGAGGATATGATAATATACATCTTGAATTATGAATAAGGATTGTTTAGATGTTAGAACACATCGGATTATGTCGTTTGAGGATTTTGATTGTGATTTCGGAATAAGTTATGTTCTTAAGGAACTCTTAGATTATATGAATTGATGAACATGTTTAAGAGTTGTTGGTGTTTTGAATATGAATATGGAATATTCATATCTAGAACTAAGTTATGTGTTTTGGTACAATATTCGTATAGGAATACGAATATGGTTCCAGGTTTGATAAGATTATGATCCACTTTTGAGTTTGAGAATTCATACATATTGAACAAGTGTTCATTTCGGATAATGGAATTATTTGACACCCTTGGAATATGATTACCTATAATGTCGCACTAATCGGATCGTCCGGATTGATGATGACAATCGGTAATTGGTTTTTATTATGAATTTACAAGGAGGAAACTTGTATCCATATTTAAGATTGAATTTGGAATCGGTAATGTTTAGACCCTTTCGCTATTGGTTTAAATTGATTGTTGATATGACTTTTGGATTGTGGAATCGTATTATGGTTATGAGTTCATGATTGATTGATTTGGATTGTTTTGGATTTGTATTTAATCGGGATATTTTGGAACCGTTGGGTTTATTGCTCGGTTAAATTGATTATCGAGTTGCGGCTTGTATTGTAGATATGAATGCGTATTTGTTGAGTTGGATTATTTGGTTTTGTGTATATGATCGAGGTATTGTTGAGCCGTTAAATTTGATTGGTTGGATATGTCGGTTATTGTTGCTATTGGATTGTTGTTGATTGATTACTTTAATAGGTTGATATGTTTGATCGTGGTTTATGACCATTGTGTTACGGTTGAGGTCGAAGAGTTCATAGATTGCTCTTGGTAGGGGGTGAGGAGCTCGTGGACGAAGGCAATGGATTTTGGTAATGGCTTCGTGGTATCGGTATCGAGGCAAGTTATACTTGTTAAGTTTATAATATTTAATGAATGATTTTGATTTCATTTCATTTATAATTCATATAGCAATGATATTATAAATATAAATTGTCGGGATGATGGTTTGTATATTGTGCCATGGTTTGGATTAAATCATAATGTATATGGTTTAAATGTGTTGGTGAATACGGAGATGTGAGTTATATTTGGTCAGTAATATGGAATGTCGAGTATCGAGGATTGGTTTACCGTATCGACAACGATGTCGGGACGGTGGTTTATTGGCATAAATAGACTATACTTATTTCGGGATTATTCGTATGAATGTGTATTCATTCGGGAATGTTGGTTCGTGGAAAGGATATTGTCTTCAGCTTTGAGGTAATTTAAGTATTTTTCAGTTATGAAGATAATTATTATGTTGAGTTGTTGTATATATTGTACGATGATGTTTCGTATATTGGGATTCGTATTGATTATTTCGTTGAGGGATGATGATCCCAAGGCTGATTGTATTGAGATCGTTGATTCTGTTGATCATTTGTCGGGGATGATGATCCCAGGATTGTTGTTTTGGATATTGATTAGTCGTGTCGACTTTTCTGTGTCAGTTTGTCTTTGTTCACTTCAGCGAGTCTTTTGATCCTTATTGGATATGTGATTCTTTGAGTTTTGTTGTCATGTTGCATCGTGACATATCTGGAATCATATCTGCGTTCCGATTGGTTATTGTGTAGGATTTATAGCTGGGCACACTATGGTTATGTGTTGATATTTCCACATTGAACCGTGCACACGAGACGTAGTTCGTGAAGCTAATTAGGTACATTGTGCCACATATATTCTGGATTCCGTATACGGGGTGGACATGTGTACTAACACATTTCTGGATCGGGCGTACTGTGACGTCCATCTTTGAGCCATATTGTTTGGTTGTTCATAGTCCATGTATGATTGGATATGTTCGACAGTTTGCGACTGGTTGTTCATACGCCCGAGGGGTATGTTCGACAGTCGGAGTTAATTTCTTTGAGATCCATTATTGTTGATCGTTTGGAGTTTACCTTGTTGATGGTATTTTCGGTTATTACTGGTCCTTTGTTGATCATTTGGAGTTTACCTTGTTGATGGTATTCTCCGTTATTGTTGGTCCTTTGTTAATCATGTCTGGAGTATACCATGTTGAGGGTATTCTCGGTTATCATTGATCCTTTGTTGGTCGTATTGGAGTTATCATGTCGATGATATTCTTAGTGATTTATTGGTTGATCATTGTTATTGATCGTATGAGCATTCGGACTGTTCGTCGATGTTTCGACATTTGTTATCATTGATTGTGGTAGTTGATCTACAGATATATTGTGTGTTAATGGTTTTATCCAGATTGAGATGTGACGGTGCAATCTGACGGACAAGATTTGGCACGAATGGATTATTTCACGCATCTGAGTTATGATGATGTTTTTGAGGATTTGAGTATTGTTTGTATACAGTACAATGATTGTTGTTGAGTTCATTTCGTCATTTGAGAATGCGAAATGTGGATTATGGTAAGGATTGATTTGTTATGGATTTCCATGGATTGATAAGGTTATGACGGTAAGATTATATTGGTAGTATTCTTACTTTGTTATTACATTGGTATGTAATTATTTATGTTGATGTCATCGATATCATTATTGAGTATTGTGGCTGACCCCGTCGTGGGCTTTATTTTTAGGTAATCGGAGATAGAGCTAGTAACGGTCGTGAAGGGGTGATATTCCCATTTGATACTGGTAGTGGCTTGTTTTCGGAGAAATGAGTATTTATTTCTGGTTATTTTATTCCGCTACAAATGTGTATTTTGAACTGTGTTTATATCCGCTGTGTGTGTATTTCAAAATGGCTTCCCGGTATTTTTGCCAACTCGTGTTTAACTTCAAAATGGACTTTTGGCATTTTGCGAACTTGGGTTATTTCGTTAAACCCTTTTTCCCTAACAATTTTATCGGTACGTATAAGTAGTGGCGTAACGTACATTTTGAACTGTCGAGATTTGACATTTCGCCTTGTATTTCCAGATAGTATTTGATGATGGTATTTGAAAACTATATTTTGGAAAATATTTGAGTATTTAAAATATTACCGTCATCGGCCTTTTGGTGTTTTTAAACGTTTTTGAAATGGTTTTTAGCTTGGTGGATTCCGGCGCGGGACCCACGGTGCTGTAATATCCCGGATGGTTTTGGGGGTGTTACAGAAGATGGTATCGGAGCTTGGGTTTTTTGAAACCCAGGCGTGTGTGTTATGTGGCTCTACCAGTATGGTAGTAGCGTGGCTTTTAAAAATGATTTTTCTGACTTTTGAGTCAAACCGATTTTTGGAACTTCCAAAATTTTTGAGATCTTTTCAAATTGCTATTTGTAATATTAGTGTGTGTTGGTATTGTGTTGGGACATCGTATGAGAGTCGTGTGCTAGTATCACGGGAGATCATCGGCTTCACGCACCTGTAAGTATATCATTTTGGTTATTCGCTTGTGGCGATGATTGATTGTTTTCGTGATGAGTTGGAAATTTTGGGTTGATCTATTGTTGGTGACAGGTTGCAAGTTTCAAGGACGAAACTTATTTTAAGGGGGGTAGTATGTAATACCCGTATTTTCAGTATAAACTTTTCGCGTTATTTTATGTGGGATAAATTGTATAGCTTGGTGTCTATACAGTATGGATAAAATAAATTGAGAACCGAGACAGTCATACTTGTGTAATTGACATTTTTGATTGATAGTTATATTGAGAATATGTTGTATCAAATTGACCTGATTTGGATATCGGGTGTATCGGATGAGAATATTTTTGGATCTAGTATATGTATTCAGTATGCCGTATGTTCGTATTATATATGTCGAGACATCGGACAGGAACAGTTGGATTTTGGCCAAGTACGGAAGGCCATTACATATGCTAAGCTTAAGGACTTACGTACGCTAAATTCTAAACTTTACGTACGTTATGCATAAGGCATTACATACGTAACAAGAGGAATCGGACAGGACCGAGTTGTGATTGGATAGTGGGGCCCGTGGTCGGCAGCTTTCGGCGCGGATGTGGACAGGTGAGTCAACGGATGGATTTACGTACGCTATACAGGGTGTATTACGTACATAATATGAGCATATACTGTAGAAAGTCAACGTACGTATTACATACGCAATGGATTAAGTGTTACGTACGTTAGGAGGCAGCTGGCCGAGTTGTGGCTGTAAGGACCTGCAGTGCCGCACGTGTTACGGCAGTGACTCGCTGGATGGCCGATCACGGCCGACAGTGACTCGTAAGGACTGGCCGATTACGGTCGTAAGGTTGTGGCCGGGTACGGCCGTAATGCCTATTACGTATGTAAGGTGGGTCCCGATAACGGCCGTAAGGATGTCGGTCAAATTGGACAGTAGTGTAGCCATGGCCGGTTACAGCCGTAAGTGACCGGCAGGACTAGGCTATTTAAGGCCTGGGCACCGGGTCACTTGGCCATTTTCACATTTCTCTTCATTTCTTCGGGATCCTTCATCAGAAATCGATGGTTTTGAATGGGAGCATCATAGAACAACATTTTTTGGAAGTTTGATTCATGTCTAACATCATCTTTCGCCCGGATCGAGGGTAAGAACACTTGAACTCTTGGTTTTCAGGAATTTTGGAGTTTCATGATGTTGTGGCCGATTTCCTTCGTTTTATTTCAGATTATTGATAGAATTTCATTGTATTCCCGGAATCATCCATTACTTTTGAAGTTTTGTGGAACAAATTTGAGAATTCCTCCGTTAATCGATTAAATTGGACTATGCCCTCAAAGTGTCCGATAAATTGCTTCAATGGGTGGAACTTGGGAAGTTCTATGCGTTTTCGTAGAATTGTGATTGAATTGATATCGTTGTGATTTAGGGACGAACTTTTGAATGAGGTTGGATCGGGACTCTTTCCTTTCGTCGATTTCTTCGCACCGTGTTAATCAAGACAAATGTTTACTTGTGTATTTCATCTTCTAAGAGGTATGTTGGATAATCCTCTCTTTGAATTTGGATTTTTGATGTTGTTGTCGATGATTAATTCGTATGGTGCTAGTTTATGGAGTTGTTGTGATGATTCTTGGTATTTACGGGAATTTTGTTAAGGGAAGATGACGAATTGATGATCAATGTCTTGATATGTTGTTATTATTAAGGAATCATAGTATTCTCGATGTTCTTTGTAATAATGTTGTGATTCTTGATGTTAGGAAGGTTGTATATTGGAGGATATGATAATATACATCTTGAATTATGAATAAGGATTGTTTAGATGTTAGAACACATCGGATTATGTCATTTGAGGATTTTGAATGTGATTTCGGAATAAGTTGTGTTCTTAAGGAACTCTTGGATTATATGAATTGATGAACATGTTTAAGAGTTGTTGGTGTTTTGGATATGAATATGGAATATTCATATCTAGAACTAAGTTATGTGTTTTGATACAATATTCGTATAGGAATACGAATATGGTTCCGGGTTTGATAAGATTATGATCCACTTTTGAGTTTGAGAATTCATACGTATTAATCAAGTGTTCAATTCGGATAATGGAATTATTTGACACCCTTGGAATATGATTACCTATAATGTCGCACTAATCGGATCGTCTGGATTGATGATGATAATCGGTAATTGTTTTTTATTATGAATTTACAAGGAGGAAACTTGTATCCATATTTAAGATTGAATTTGGAATCGGTAGTGTTTTGACCCTTTCGCTATTGGTTTAAATTGATTGTTGATATGACTTTCGGATTGTGGAATCGTATTATGGTTATAAGTTCATGATTGATTGATTTGGAATATTTTGGATTTGTATTTAATCGGGATATTTTGGAACCGTTGGGTTTATTGCTTGGTTATATTGAATATCGAGTTGCGGTGTGGATATGAATGTATATTTGTTGTGTTGGATTATTTGGTTTTGTGTATATGATCGAGGTATTGTTTAGCCGTTGAATTTGATTGGTTGGCTATGTCGTTTATTGTTGTTATTGATTTTTGTTGATTGATTACTTCAATAGGTTGATATGTTTGATCGTGGTTTATGACCGTTGTGTTGCGGTTGAGGTCGAAGAGTTCGTAGATTGCTCTTGGTAGGGGCTGAGGAGCTCGTGGACGAAGGCAATGGATTTTGGTAACGGCTTCGTGGTATCGGTATCGAGGCAAGTTATACTTGTTCAGTTTATAATATTTAATGAATGATTTTGATTTCATTTCATTTATAATTCATATAGCAATGATATTATAAATATAAATTGTCGGGATGAAGGTTTGTATATTATGCCTTGGTTTGGATTAAATCATAATGTATATGGTTTAAACATGTTGGTGAATACGGAGATGTGAGTTATATTTGGTCAGTGATATGGAATGTCGAGTATCGAAGATTGGTTTACCGTATCGACAGCGATGTCGCGACGGTGGTTTGTTGGTATAAATAGACTATACTTATTTTAGGATTATTCGTATGACTGTGTATTCGTTCAGGAATGTTGGTTCTTGGAAAGGATATTGTCTTCGGCTTTGAGGTAATTTAAGTATTTTTCAGTTATGAAGATAATTATTATGTTGAGTTGTTGTATATGTTGTACGATGATGTTTCGTGTATTGGGATTCGTATTGATTACTTCGTTGAAGGATGATGATCCCAGGGCTGATTGTATTGAGATCGTTGATCGTGCTGATCATTTGTCAGGGAGTATGATCCCAGGATTGTTGTTTTGGATATTGATTAGTCGTGTCGACTTTTCTTTGTCAGTTTGTCTTTGTTCACTTCAGTGAGTCTTTTGATCCGTATTGGATATGTGATTCTTTGAGTTTCGTTATCATGTTGCATCGTGACATATCTGGAATCACATCTTCGTTCCGATTGGTTATTGTGTAGGATTTTTAGCTGGGCATACTATGGTTATGTGTTGATATTTCTATAATGAACCGTGCACACGAGACGTAGTTCGTGAGGCTAATTAGGTACATTGTGCCACATATATTCTGGATTCCGTATATGGGGTGGACATGTGCACTGACACATTTCCGGATCGGGCGTACTGTGATGTCCATCTTTGAGCCATATTGTTTGGTTGTCCATAGTCCATGTATGATTGGATATGTTCGACGGTTTGCAACTGGTTGTTCATACGCCCGAGGGGTATGTTCGACAGTCAGAGTTAATTTCTTTGAGATCCATTATTGTTGATCGTTTGGAGTTTACCTTGTAGATGGTATTCTTGGTTATTATTGGTCCTTTGTTGATCATTTGGAGTTTACCTTGTTGATGATATTCTCGGTTATTGTTGGTCCTTTGTTAATCAAGTCTGGAGTATACCATGTTGAGGGTATTCTCGGTTATCGTTGATCCTTTGTTGGTCGTATTGGAGTTATCATGTCGATGATATTCTTAGTGATGTATTGGCTGATCATTGTTATTGATCGTATGAGCATTCGGACTATTCGTCGATGTTTCGGTATTTGTTATCATTGATTGTGGTAATTCGTCTATAGATATATTGCGTGTCAATGGTTTTATCCAGATTGAGACGTGAAGTTGCAATCCGACGGACAGGATTTGGCACGAATGGATTATTTCACGCATTTGAGTTATGATGATGTTTTTAAGGATTTGAGTATTGTTTGTATACAGTACAGATGATTGTTGTTGAGTTCATTTCGTCATTTGAAAATGCGAAATGTGGATTATGGTAAGGATTGATTTGTTATGGATTGCCATGGATTGGTAAGGTTATGACGGTAAGATTACATTGGTAGTATTCTTACTTTGTTATTACATTGGTATGTAATTATTTATGTTGATGTGATCGATATCATTATTGAGTATTGTGGCTGACCCCGTCGTGGGCTTTATTTTTAGGTATTCGGAGATCGAGCTAGTAGCGGTCGTGAAGGGGTGAGCTTCCCGGGTGATACTGGTTGTGGCTTGTTCGGAGAAATGAGTATTTATTTCTGGTTATTTTATTCCGCTGCAAATGTGTATTTTGAATTGTGTTTATATCCGCTGTGTGTGTATTTCAAAATGGCTTCCCGGTATTTTTGCCAACTCGTGTTTAACTTCAAAATGGCCTTTTGGCATTTTGCGAACTTGGGTTATTTCGTTAAACCCATTTTCCCTAACAATTTTATCGGTACGTATAAGTGGTGGCTTAACGTACATTTTGAACTGTCGAGATTTGGCATTTCGCCTTGTATTTTCAAATAGTATTTGATGATGGTATTTGAGAACTATATTTTGGAAAATATTTGAGTATTTAAAATATTACCGTCATCGGCCTTTTGGCATTTTTAAATGTTTTTTAAATGGTTTTTAGCCTGGTGGGTTCCGGCGCGGGACCCACGGCGCTGTAATATCCCGGATGGTTTTGGGGGTGTTACAGCTAATTAGCTGGCATCTCGTACAGAAGTACGAGTGTTTGTAGGATATCCTAATCGAATGAATGGCCGCTTGTTTTATAGTCCCCTGCATCAGAAGGTCATTGTTAGCACCAATGCCCGATTCCTGGAAGAGGATTATATGATTAGTCACAAGCCCATGAGCGAAATAATTCTGGAAGAGTTGAGGGGCGAGAATCCATCTATACCATTCGTACAAGCGCCAACTAACACGGCACTACTTATCGATTCTGAGATATTTACACCAACTCAAGATTTGCGTCGTCGTAGTGGGAGGGTTGTTCGTCAACCGGAACGATTCATAGGCGTGGAACAGTCTTCGGACTCAATCCCAGGCGAAGAAGAATCAAATCCCTGGACTTATAAGGAGGCAATCCAAGATAAAGATGCTGACTCCTGGCAAGTAGCAATGGAATCAGAAATGGGATCTATGGATTCCAGTCAAGTGTGGGAGCTAGTAGAACTACCTGATGGGGTACAATTTATTGGGAGTAAATGGGTCTACAAGAGAAAGAAATTAGGTGATGGGAAGGTTGAAACCTTCATAGCGAGGCTTGTTGCGAAAGGTTGCACTCAGAAAGAGGGTATCGATTATGACGAAACCTTTTCGCCAATAGCCATGCTTAAGTCAATCCGGATTCTTTTAACTATAGCTGCGCATTTGGATCTGGAGATTTAGCAAATGGATGTCAAGACTGCATTTTTGAATAGGAGTTTAGACAAGGAAATCTACATGCGCCAACCAGAGGGATTCATTGC
The DNA here is from genome assembly GCA_033398695.1 of Orobanche coerulescens. Classification (NCBI taxonomy): domain Eukaryota; kingdom Viridiplantae; phylum Streptophyta; class Magnoliopsida; order Lamiales; family Orobanchaceae; genus Orobanche; species Orobanche coerulescens. Next base: position 44,014,775 of record CM065809.1, read on the forward strand.
TGAAGGAGAAGAGCACTTAGTGTGCAAACTTAAGAGATCTATTTATGGACTTAAGCAAGCATCTAGATCTTGGAACACTCGATTTGACGAGGTAGTCCAATCATATGGACTCATCCAATGTCCGAGTGAGTGTTGTGTGTATAAGAAATGTGATGGAAACATGATGGTGTTTCTTGTACTGCATGTAGACGATATCCTCATGATCGGAAACAACGTGAAGGAATTGTCGGGCGTACGGGTATGGATATCTGAGTAGTTCGATATAAAGGATTTGGTAGAAGCAGGATACATCCTTGGAATCAGGATCTTTTATGATCGGAAGAAAAAGATGTTGTGCTTATCTCAGACATCCTATTGTTGGGATTCGGTGCCTAAATCGAAGGCCCAGCGGAAGCGGTAAAACGAAAATTAATTCGATCCGAATCCCTATGATGATCGATCGAGCTTCGCATATACGAATATAAAATAAACAAAGGAAGATTCGAAATCATACCCTTGTCGTCCGTTGATTATATGGATTTCCTTCTCTTGTGCTATTCCCCAAACGATCCAAAATGCTCCAAGCCCTTGGATGATCCAACGCCGAAAAACCGCGTCTCTACTTGTCACGCGCCGGAGAAACGAACAGAATGACAACACTCGATTAACCTCTAAGGTTACGGCTAGAATCAAGTGATGAAGCTTTGATTATAAAACTCTAAGTGTATAATTTATTTCTCTCACATAATTTCTTGATTTTTCTCCAAGAACAACAAGAACAAGATGAAGAATGAGATGAAGACTTTGGAATGAACTCTAAGTTCTTTCTCACTGTTTCTCTCTCTACTTCTCACGTATGATTGATTGATTGCCCATGTGAGATTAAGTCTTCTTACCTTTTGTAATACCCGGTTGTAATTCATTCATTTTCATTCAGTAATTATCAGTCTGTAATTGTCACTCAGTGTATTTTCACTCAATTATAATCATTCATCAATCATGTTCATTCACCGTGTTCACCGTTCGGAAAAACTTCGAGTTGTGTATCGTTATTGTTCATTGTTTCAACTTTCCTCATATGAGTTCGACTTTGTTAGATCACCATTAATTTTTGGTAACTCCAAAAATTCTAAATCTTTGCAATATTATAGAGCATCGAGTTAGCTTTCCAATGGTTCAAACGGTGAGTCAATCGGAGTCCGGACGAGAGAGTTATGGTCGTTTTAGCTCACCCGCTCATTTTTCAGCTTTTGGCCGATCACTGCCGACCGGACTCGGTCGTGTCGTCCGACACGGCCCGTGCCGTACTCGTCCGGAAATGCCGAAGTATCTGCCCACAGGACTCGACCGTGTCGTTTGGCACGGCCGAGTCGAACTCTTCCGGATAAGCCAGAACCGACTGCCCAGACGCCCGACCGTGTCCCAGGACACGGTCGAGTCATGCCGAGTCGCTGTCGGACGGGTCACTATCGGAAGGCCCTCCGCGCCGCGACCGTGTCAAGCAGGACACGGTCGAGTCCCCTGCCACCAGTATGCGACACGGCGCCGATCGGCACGGCCGTGTCCGGCAGGTAGTCAACCCTATAAATTCGTTTTTGAGCATTTCACTCATTTCTTTCCCTTTTCTTCACCTACAACCGAGAGAGAGAGCTTGAGGGAGGGTTTTTCCTTCACAAATCATTTGAGTGTTTGATTTTCTTCATCTCCTTTCGATCGTGAAGCTTGGATAATCGATCTAACGCGTGTTCTTGATTAAAGTACTTGGATCTTCAAAGGTAATATTCTTCAACACCTTGGATTTCGATTTTTGTGTTGAGATATGATGTTTTGGACGTTATAATCATGTTATATGAAGGGATATGTATATGATTATGAGTTTGTATAAGGATTCATTGGATTATTGAGAGATTATTCAAGAACACTTTGAATATCGAGTTGGATTTGGGGATTTTCGACTAATTGTTGTTATAATCACGTTTTTTGGATATTCATAATGGATCATTGATCGTATTGGAGATGTTTTGTTGGTTTAAAACACTTTTTGGGGGATTTGATATTGGTATATTGAGGTTTGATTGTAAACAATCGGAGTTTGGCCACAACGTATTCGATATAATGCCCCAATGAATTTAGTTTAATCGTATCGACGTTTTGAGTTCGTTATATTCGTGTTTGATTCGTATATTGAACGGGTTGTTGGATATTGTATAATTCAAGGTTGTTCGAGCGACCGATATCTCAATTAGGACGTCGTTCGTGGAAGGATAATTGTCACCGGTATTGTGTAAGTTAATTCTTACTCGGTTAAAAGGATATTCATTCCTTTTGTTGTTGATCATTCATAATCATAACTCATTCATCATTGTATTAATCATATTGAGACTTGTAATTGTTGAATAATCACTTCATTAACGGGAACGGCGGTTCCAATCATTCCATAGAAACTATCAATCACTTCATTATTACTCTCATCTCGGTGAGTCATTCTTGACTTTGACAGATTAATATTTATTCATTGATATTCAGTACGGTCATTCTTGTTCATATGACCTTCTGGGTTCATATTGCGTGGCCGGGTGCGGATGTGTGGAATTTTTAGTCGGGCACGTTATGGCCATGTATTGGGAGTGATACATCGATCGTGCACACGGTAACAGATTACCTCCGTGAGACTAATTAGGTACAAGGACGGGTGTGTCCGGTCATTCCTCTTGTACACTTGCACAGAACACTACGGGCGTACTATGATACCCCTCTTCAGCGTAATTCATAATTAAGGATAATTCATAACTTCAGATATATATCATGATTGTGTATTTTCAACCCTTGAGGATTATTGTTCTGTATAACTGACCCCGTTTGGGGATATTTGTTTCTCAGGTCATGGCAAGGCAAAGGCACAGGGAGAGCACGTTGACGGCGAGGAGTCCCAATGATACTAGAAGGGGGCCCCAGTCTGTTCAGTCACTTATTCAGTCATTTATGTTTCCTTTATTTATTCCGCTGCAGACATTCCGTTTGAATACTCGTTTCATTCAGTGTTGTGTATTTTATCGTCACATAAGATACACATGTATTCTATTTTATCCTGGGTGTGTTGTATGAAACTCCTAATCGGAGTAATTGATGTTGTAATGTGGTTCGGTACTACATTTACCCTGTGTAATTCATCCTTTTCATTCGCTCGGTGGGTCCTACTGGGGTCCACCAGACCGTAATATCCGCCTAGTTTGGGGTGTTACAGTTGGTATCGAGCGTGGTTTTGAATACTACCTTCCGAGTCATGTCTCATTTGAAGTCATCGTCATCGACTAGTATCATTGGACTTTCGTGTCACGTGTGACTGTGCAAATGCCGAGCCAATCAGACCAAAGAATCGTAAGATTTCTAACGCCATGGTATAATTTCTGGCAATAGTCATTCATTCATCATTCATCAATTAACAATCCTCAAACATCATCATTCATTGTGATTAGGACGATCATATTAACTCATTAATCACTCAATTCATTTCATTACTCAGTTGTCGACCTGGATGGCCATATTATCAATCTTATTAAGTTATTCAAGATAATCATTTCAAGAATTTTATCAGATAATCATGTCACTTCAGTAAATCATTCATATAATCACTAAGTTAGAACATGTACTCATTTTCATCATCTCATGACATAATCATAACGTGATAATTATGCGGGAAATGTAATCATTATGCGACTTTCCTCCTTCAGTATGGAAAGGTCAAGAAGAGGATGTGGAGGACGAGGCCGTGGAGCGGGCCGAATCCCGAGAGCTCGTGTGAATACACGTGCGAATGCGAGGAATAATGCAAATTCATCTAGCAAATGACGCCGCTACTCATTCACACGGACGTGATCATTCTCTATCGTGAGTCGTACTGGACACCGCCGCCGGAAGGTGTTCGGTTGACCCACTCGCTTTTATGCAGGCATGATGGCCCAAATGACCTGATGACACAAATGATGCACGATGCATAACCTACCAATCAAAATCAACAGGCTCCTCCGCCGCCACCTCAGAGGCAAGAGAGGAATGTGAGCAATATCATCGGCAACATCTCTCGCCAGAGGCCACCTACTTTTGAGGGCTCGTCTGAGCCGGCGGATATTATTCATTGGCTCGAGCATTTCAAGAAGTTGTTTGCTATGGTAGAGTGTCCCGAAGGACACAAAGTTTCTGTTGCGGCTTACTACCTGGGTAAGAGCGCACATTCTTGGTGGTTGTCGTTGAAGCCCACCGAAGGATCATGTACTTGGGAGCAGTTCAAGACTCTCATGATGGAGAGATATTATCCGGCCCCACTCAGAGAGGCCAAGCTGTCAGAATTACTCACCCCCGACCCCTCAACAGACGAGGATGTTCTCGCCATTGCCGAGAAATTTCAGGAACTTCTTCCGTTCGCCTCATCTATCATTCATTCCGAGGCGGATAAGATTAAGTATTTCAGCAAGAGGCTGAAATCCCGTATGAGATTACAATTGCTTAATCATAATTGCACCACGTTGGCCGAATTCATTGAGAAAGCTCTTACCTATGAGCTTACTGCTAAAGAAATTGCTAAGCAGCAACCTTCGTCTGCTAGCAAGAAATCGAAGAATCGTAATCAGTATGAAGGCGGTCAGACAACCTTTAAGAAACCTCGTGCGGGCTCTGCTTTTTCTGAGAGACCTCCTGTGACGTCTAAACCCGCGGAATCTCAGTCACGAGCGGCCGCCTGGCCATCACCGTTATAATCGTGGGGATCTTGGTCATGTCGCACTAAGTGTCCGAGATCATCACGTGTCATAATCATGGAATTGTTGGGCATAAGGCCCGCTTTTGCCGTAGGGACTCCAAACCTACTCCATCTCAGCCCAAGGCCACTGCTCGTAATCAAAGCCACTCGGTCGGTGTCGTTTAAAACGACAGGAGCGACTAAAGGTGGAGCCTATAGTCACAGACGGGAGCGTCAAGGTCTGGACTAGCAAACCCCGGATTAATGAGATGAAGAAGACCAATGATCCCGAGGCTCGAATGATCTCGTACACTCGATATTCTATCTCAACCCGTGTGTACCCTTTTGATACCGGTGCATCGCATTCATTCATTTCCGAGTCATGTTTGAGTAGACTACTCGGGTAGTGCTACTAGTTGTGAGCCTTATGTCATTGGTCTACCGATGGTAGACGAATTATCGTGAATCGGAGATTCGTGATTGTCCGATCTGGGCCATGGTCGTATGGCCGTGACCTTATCGTGGTAGTTTTGCCGAGAGACGACGTCATCTTGGGTATTGATTGGATGGATCGTCTTGATGCCATCATTAGTGTCCGTAAGCGTATGATCACTATCATTTCGCATTTATGGGGTCGAATGTGTGTTTCAGGAGGTAATCCTTACTGCTCGTAAGGTCATTAATTTGATGAAAGCAGTGAGGTTACTCAATCAGGGATGTGTTGGTTATTGGTGCTATATGACCAAAACCGAGAAGTCACCAATAATGTTGACGGATATTCCGGTAGTAAGGGAATATGCCGATGTTTTTCCAGACGAGTTACCTGGTTTGCCTCCACAGAGAGATGTGGAATTCACGATTGAGTTGGAGCCTGGTACGTCTCCGATATCGAAGGCACCGTACCGGATGGCCCCGACCGAAATGCAGGAGTTGAAGAATCAACTTGAGGAATTGTTCGAGAAAGGTTATATCCGACCTAGTGCGTCCCCGTGGGGAGCACCAGTGCTGTTTGTCAAAAAGAAGGATGGTTCTTTTCGCTTGTGTATTGATTACCGGGAATTGAACCGGGTGACGATCAAGAATAAGTATCCTTTACCCCGTATCGATGACCTTTTGGATCAACTTCAGGGAGCTTCAGTATTTTCCAAGATCGACTTAAGATCTGGATATCATCAGCTGCGGATTCGAGAGTCGGATATCGCGAGGACGGCGTTTCGAACACGCTATGGTCATTATGAGTTCGTAGTTATGCCGTTCGGGCTAACTAATGCACCTGCGGTATTCATGTAGCTAATGAATCGGGTCTTCATCGACTTTTTGGATCGGTTTGTTGTTGTCTTCATCGACCACATTTTGATTTATTCTCGTAACCGAGAGGAACACGAGATTCATCTTCATCAGGTTCTCGACGTGTTGAGATGAGAGCAACTCTATGGAAAGTTTTCCAAATGTGAGTTCTGGATGCCCGAAGTGACTTTTCTCGGACATGTAATTTCATCGGACGGAGTTCGTGTCGACCCTCAGAAGACGGAGGCTATCCGAGACTGGTTACCTCCGAAGAATGTTAAGGAGATCCGAAGTTTTCTCGGATTAGCGGGCTATTATCGGCGATTTGTGGAGGGATTTTCTAAAATCGCTCAACCCTTGACGAACCTTTTGCGGAAGGATAAGAGATACACGTGGTCCGACGCGTGTCAACGGAGTTTTGAGGAACTCAAGAGCCGGTTAATGTCAGCACCTGTACTTTCCTTACCGCAGGGGACGGAGGGATTTGTGGTTTATAGTGATGCGTCCGGACAGGGTCTCGGATGTGTACTCATGCAGAATGGGAAGGTTATTGCTTATGCTTCACGGCAATTGAGACCTTACGAGGTTAATTATCTGACTCACGATATGGAGCTAGCAGCCGTGGTGTTCGCTTTGAAAATCTGGCGTCATTACCTATATGGCGTCACCTGTCAGATTTTCACCGATCATAAGAGTTTGAAGTATATATTTACTCAGAAGGAGTTAAATATGCGACAGAGACGGTGGTTGGAATTAATAAAAGATTATGATATCGAGATCCTTTACCACCCGGGGAAGGCGAACGTTGTCGCCGACGCCTTGAGTCGTAAGTCTGTTCAGGAGCAGATGCTTGCTCGTTTAACAATTCAGAAGGAGCTCCAACAGGAATTCCTTAGACCCGAGATCGAGGTCTGGCTTCAGCGAGTTCAGGGACAGCTTTGTATGTTAGAGATTTCATCATCTCTTGAGGATGCAATCAGGGAGAATCAGGGTTCAGACCCAGCATTGTTGCGCATTCGTGAGGATGTGGCTCAGGGGAAAGCCCCTGGATTCGTGATCCACGAGGATGGACTTTTGAGGTTTAAGAACCGGTTGTGCGTACCGGCGAATGACGAGTTGAAAAACTCTATTTTGAGAGAAGCTCATGCTACCCCTTATTCTGTTCATCCGGGGTCCAGCAAGATGTATAAGGACTTGAAACAAAATTACTGGTGGAGTAATATGAAGCGAGAAGTCGCAGAATTTGTTTCGAGATGCTTAACCTGTTAACAAGTTAAGATTGAACATCAGCGACCGACGGGTATGCTGAAACCTCTTCCTATTCCCGAATGGAAGTGGGAAGACATTTCTATGGATTTCATCACGAGCTTGCCGACGAGTCGTCGTGGCATGAATACGATCTGGGTGATTGTGGACCGCTTAACTAAATCAGCTCATTTTCTTGAGATTAAGGATACTTGGGGTCCCGAGAGACTTGCCCAGTTATTCATCAAGGAGATAGTGAGACTGCACGGTACTCCTAAAAGTATCATTTCCGATCGTGACGGGCGGTTTGTGTCACATTTTTGGAAATCAGTTCATCGTGCTATGGGAACTCAGCTTAATCTCAGTACTGCCTTTCATCCTCAGTCCGACGGACAATCAGAGAGGACTATTCAGACATTAGAGGACATGTTGAGAGCTTGCGTCCTCGATTGGAAGGATGATTGGGAAGCCCAACTACCGTTGATCGAGTTCACGTATAATAATAGTTGTCATGCTTCCATTAAGATGGCACCTTACGAGGCCTTGTACGGTCGTCGTTGTCGATCTCCTTTATGTTGGGATGACTTGTCAGAATCAATCGGCACCGAGCCCGATATGCTTATAGCCACCCGGGAGAAGGTAGCTTTGATCAAGAGTCGTATGTTGACATTCGAGTCGGCGTAAATCATATGCAGTTTATCGTCGTCGACCACTAGAGTTCGAGACGGGTGACCAAGTTTTGGTCTTGGTATCCCCGAGTCGAGGTATTTTCCGTTTCGGAAAACGGGGGAAGTTGAGTCCGAGATTCATTGGACCGTTTGAAATTTTGGATCGTGTAGGCGAGTTAGCTTATCGATTGGCTTTACCTCCGGCTTTGAGCCGAATTCATAATGTGTTTCATGTCTCTCAGTTGCGAAAGTATGTTGCCGACCCGAGTCACATACTGCAGTTCGACGAAATCGAGATCGCCGACGACCATTCATATGAGGAGCGTCCTATACGAGTCTTAGAGTGGCGAATCAAACAGTTGAGAAATAAGTCGATTCCTTTGGTCAAGATTCAGTGGTCCAGACACGGAGTCGAAGAGGCTACTTGGGAAACCGAGGATAGTATGCGGGAGAGTTATCCCGAGTTGTTTGACCCTTAGTTTCGGGGACGAAACTCTTTTAAGGGGGGTGTATGTAATACCCGGTTGTAATTCATTCATTTTCATTCAGTAATTATCAGTCTGTAATTGTCACTCAGTGTATTTTCACTCAATTATAATCATTCATCAATCATGTTCATTCACCGTGTTCACCGTTCGGAAAAACTTCGAGTTGTGTATCGTTATTGTTCATTGTTTCAACTTTCCTCATATGAGTTCGACTTTGTTAGATCACCATTAATTTTTGGTAACTCCAAAAATTCTAAATCTTTGCAATATTATAGAGCATCGAGTTAGCTTTCCAATGGTTCAAACGGTGAGTCAATCGGAGTCCGGACGAGAGAGTTATGGTCGTTTTAGCTCACCCGCTCATTTTTCAGCTTGCCGATCACGCGACCGGACTCGGTCGTGTCGTCCGACACGGCCCGTGCCGTACTCGTCCGGAAATGCCGAAGTATCTGCCCACAGGACTCGACCGTGTCGTTTGGCACGGCCGAGTCGAACTCTTCCGGATAAGCCAGAACCGACTGCCCAGACGCCCGACCGTGTCCCAGGACACGGTCGAGTCATGCCGAGTCGCTGTCAGACGGGTCACTATCGGAAGGCCCTCCGCGCCGCGACCGTGTCAAGCAGGACACGGTCGAGTCCCTGTCGGCCAGCTGTGCGACACGACCATGCCGATTGGCACGGGCCGTGTCCGGCAGGGTAGTCAACCCCTATAAATTCGTTTTTTGAGCATTTCAGCTCATTTCTTTCCCTTTTCTTCACCTACAACCGAGAGAGAGAGAGAGAGCTTGAGGGAGGGTTTTTTCTTCACAAATCATTTGAGTGTTTGATTTTCTTCTTCTCCTTTCGATCGTGAAGCCCGGATAATCGATCTAACGCGTGTTCTTCGGATTAAAGTACTTGGATCTTCAAAGGTAATATTCTTCAACACCTTGGATTTCGATTTTTGTGTTGAGATATGATGTTTTGGACGTTATAATCATGTTATATGAAGGCATATGTATATGATTATGAGTTTGTATAAGGATTCATTGGATTATTGAGAGATTATTCAAGAACACTTTGAATATCGAGTTGGATTTGGGGATTTTCGACTAATTGTTGTTATAATCACGTTTTTTGGATATTCATAACGGATCATTGATCGTATTGGAGATGTTTTGTTGGTTTAAAACACTTCTTGGGGGATTTGATATTGGTATATTGAGGTTTGATTGTAAACAATCGGAGTTTGGCCACAACGTATTCGATATAATGCCCCAATGAATTTAGTTTAATCGTATCGACATTTTGTGTTCGTTATATTCGTGTTTGATTCGTATATTGAACGGGTTGTTGGATATTGTATAATTCAAGGTTCTTCGAGCGACCGATATCTCAATTAGACGCTGCTCGTGGGAAGGATAATTGTCACCGGTATTGTGTAAGTTAATTCTTACTCGGTTAAAAGGATATTCATTCCTTTTGTTGTTGATCATTCATAATCATAACTCATTCATAATTGTATTAATCATATTGAGACTTGTAATTGTTGAATAATCACTTCATTAACGGGAACGGCGGTTCCAATCATTCCATAGAAACTATCAATCACTTCATTATTACTCTCATCTCGGTGAGTCATTCTTGACTTTGATAGATTAATATTTATTCATTGATATTCAGTACGGTCATTCTTGTTCATATGACCTTCTGGGTTCATATTGCGTGGCCAAAAGCGGATGTGTGGAATTTTTAGTCGGCACGTTATGGCCATGTATTGGGAGTGATACATTGATCGTGCACACGGTAATGCATTACCTCCGTGAGACTAATTAGGTACAAGGACGGGTGTGTCCGGTCATTCGTCTTGTACACTTGCACAGAACACTACGGGCGTACTATGATACCCCTCTTCAGCGTAATTCATAACTAAGGATAATTCATAACTTCAGATATATATCATGATTGTGTATTTTCAACCCTTGAGGATTGTTGTTCTGTATAACTGACCCCGTTTGGGGATATTTGTTTCTCAGGTCATGGCAAGGCAAAGGCACAGGGAGAGCACGTTGACGGCGAGGAGTCCCAATGATACTAGAAGGGGGCCCCAGTCTGTTCAGTCACTTATTCAGTCATTTATGTTTCCTTTATTTATTCCGCTGCAGACATTCCGTTTGAATACTCGTTTCATTCAGTGTTGTGTATTTTATCGTCACATAAGATACACATGTATTCTATTTTATCCTGGGTGTGTTGTATGAAACTCCTAATCAGAGTAAGTGATGTTGTAATGTGGTTCGGTACTACATTTACCCTGTGTAATTCATCCTTTTTCATTCGCCTGGTGGGTCCCAGTCGGGGTCCACGGCACTGTAATATCCGCCTAGTTTGGGGTGTTACACCTTTTAATCTTCAACTCATAATATTTTATTCCCAACCAAATAATGTGCATGATACTTGTCCCCTCAACACATGAGATTCCAAACATCATGATGGGGACAAGTCAAAACACACATATGGATATAAGTGGGGGGAGGGGCGGCCTTGATGAATGATAGGAAGAGTTCGGTCCGTTTCGGACTCCCGTGAGTCCAAACAGATAAACTCCGATTCCATTCCGATGTATTTATATCGATTAATTAATCCAATTAATTAATCATATCAAATACATAATATAATTAATTTGTCTAAGAAATAATTATATTTATGAATTAAATTAATCACCCAGTAATTTATTTAATTCATTAGGCCGCAAATCAATTTATCCAATAAATCGATTTAGACATCCAATGTCCCAAATTTAATTAGACATCCAATGTCCAATAAATTAGATATCCAATATCTAATATTAATAATGAGAGAACAAGCTTGATTCATTCCGTCGTCAATCCTATTGCGCGACTCGGTAGGTCCGTCTCAGTCAGCAATGGGAGGAACCAAAGAGTAGTAGCACCACCTAGCCAGCCTGGCGGCCTACACTGTACCCCAACTGAGAACGAATGATTGGGATCATTCAAGAACCATTCTGTCGTGAATACCAGTATACGTATAAACCCTTCTTTCAAATGTCCCGATCAAGTTATAGGGTCACGGTCAGTCAAACCCTATCTATTACTTGACGCTATGCATGCGTTAATGCAAATCGAGATCATCGAGCTGTCGTGTATCTAATACAACTAGCTCCAATGCTTTGGCCAAAGACTTATGATCTCATCTGCTAATAACCGCATAGGACATATAACCCGCTCACTAACGGGAGAAAGAATTCTATCTTGGTATTCAGTAGGACCTGCTACTTGCCCGTCAAGATGCACGTCGAGGTTGACCCCCGCCTTCCGGTTTACAGGGTCGAACTACTCTAATGAAAATCTTGACGTCACAAGCACATCCCTACTAAATCCTCAAGTCGAAGGTTCACGAATACCTATCACAACCTTTCGATTCCGTCATTGACTGTCCCAGAGTGAAATCCGTGTGACGAATCGAGGGTGAGTCGGTTCGAGTATACTAATCCAATTAGCATACCTATAACGTGTTCTCCCACTAACTATTAGTGTTCGACAGGCACTCTCCATGTCAAAGAACACGTCATACAAGTCTTCACATAAACTTAACGCCTACCAAGTTTCATCGACTTGCGACGATTAAGTATTTGAGCTATAAACCTTTCCAAAGGCCGACCCCTTATCCAATAAGGAGTGGAATGCTTTTGCTCTCAAATACATGGACTAGTTTCTATACGTATATTTACGAGTTAGGAATGCCAGTAACTACCAGTAAATAAAGAAACATCCATTGCCTTATAGTAATGATTTACATAATTACAAGTACAATGCCCTCACTCATCATCCTCTGAGTGGCATTCGAGGGCATACTCCTAACACCTATAACGATCTGTGCTAAAGCAGTTTAGCATGGAGAGTTCGAAGAAAGATTTTCTACCTTACAGACATGGAATTCAACTATCTAAGGATATGTGTCCCAAGATACAAAAGGAGATATATGACATGAAGCTGATCCCTTATGCATCAGCTGTGGGAAGCCTCTATTAGGAATACTTGTTAGATTTTGATGATGTCATCCTTGTATTGATAATTATTCAAATGTATGCTTTTAAGTACTTGGCAATTGTAAAGAAGAACCAAATGAGTATCTTCTATAGGCCTTTAAATTTAGGCTGTCTTGATCAAATGTTGATCAGTAGAAAATCTACTATGTATAGAACTGCCACTTATCAGAGAAGTTATCAGGCAAGTTCATTATCAGAGAAGTTTTGGTCAACAGGAATATCAGAGAGGTTTGACCAAAACCTAGCTGCAGTCAAGTTCTGAAGAAGGCGCTGCATCAGACAAGTTTTGGTCAATGAAGAATATCAGAGAGGTTTGACCAAAACACATCTACAATCGAGTTATTAGACGAGAAACTGCTCAACAAAATATCAGCTGAAGTTTGACCATCAGATCATAGAACATTCATCAGGTTATAGAACTTCAGATCAAAGGACTTTATATCAGAGAACTTCAGAGCAGAGAACTTTATCTCAGAGAAGTCCAGAGCAGAGAACTTTATCTCAGAAAACTTCTACCAAGATACATCATAGAAGGTTGACTGCACATCAGGCAGGTTTGACCAAGAGATATCAGATAGGTTCTCCATCAATATATCATCCAAGTTCAAGCTACTCAGTCCCCGTCAGCAAGCGTTGAAAGTCAATAATCACAGAAAGCCACATGCAGACGTAAGGAGACAGACTGGAAAGATTCCCGGAAAGCTAGGAATAATATATTCCTTGAGATCCGCATTCTGAAGACTTATGATTATTCTAATCAAGAATAACGGTGCTAACAAAGAATGTATTTCAAATGGTCGGAATTGAAAAGGGGAATCAAGCCGTGCAAAGGAATGATAAGATAAACAAAGAAGTCCATTCTCCAATAGACGGGTTTGTTACAGTGATGCAATGGCTATGAAGGAAGCTCAAGGATCGTACTATAAATATCTGAAGATATGAATTGAGAAAAGTACGAAGCAAAAAATACCTTTAAGCGAACAAAGCAATCAAATCAAACAAAGCTATCAAAGAGATTATCATCGTGAAAGAGAAAAAATTAAACAGTCATATTCTGAGAAGCTCTTTAGTTGGAGAAGACAAAAACTCTTGTCTTTAAAGTATGAGTACAGGTTTGCTTTCTTGAACGAAGTTCTTGAAAGTAAAGAGACTATAAACGTATCCACGAGTTCCTGATTTGAAGGTGATAGACAGCTCGAGAAGTTGTTGAGGCATCCACGGGTTTTCAATTAGGAGGTGCTAGGCAGTCAAGGGAGTTGCAACGGCCACGGGTTTCCACTGGTTGGAAGCTTTTATAACGAGGAAGAAATTTATTGTAACTTTATCACTGGTTGACAGTTATAATGAGTTTATCTCCAACTGGTTTGGAGAAAAGTGGATAAGTAGAGGATTACCCCACCTCTGAAACCACTATAAGTGCCTGTGTGATTTACTGCTTTACACATCATACTTAACTGCTACCTTCATATTTACTATTCCATTAGAAGTTTAACTGCAGACGACAATTAAGTTATCTGTATCGTCATCAGCTGTGTCTTCCGCATTATCTATCTGCAGATGACATAAGTCATCTGTACTTATCACAGCTGATAAACTCAACTGACTTTCAGGAAAGAGTTTAATAAGTCTATTCACCCCCCCCCTCTAAACTTATTACTGACTACTTGTGACCTACAAGTGGTATCGGAGAGGTTGGTTCATTTTTACATAACCATATCCATATATTTACATTAATCTCTCATTTAGAATGGAACACATGCAACACATGCACTCTTGGTTACCTGTATTCTCTGTTGATGAATATGACTTATGGAAAATAAGAATGCAGGCTCATCTGTCATCCATTCATGATGACATGTGGTGTATCATTGAGGAAGGTCCTTTCATCTTTGAGAAGGATAATACACCAGAAGAAATTGCTGCTGGGAAGCCAGAAAAGATTCCCAAGAAGAGGACCGAGATGTCCCCTGAAGAGAGAAAGCTGGCCAACCTAGACAATCGGGCCAAAGATATCCAGTACCAGACTCTTAACAAAGCAACCATGGTCAAGATCAAGAATTGCAAAAATACAAAGGAAATTTGGGACACATTAGCTGTAATGTGTGAGGGAACCGAGATGATAAAAGAAAATAAGTTGTCAATTGCCACCCAAAAGTTTGATAACTTCAAGATGAAGAATAGTGAATAAATTGACCAAGTGGACATAAGATTCACCGAGATATTAAATGAAATAAACTCCCTTGGAAATACATATGGCAATAGGGAGATGGCCCTAAAAGTTTTAAGATCTCTCAATCCAGTATGGAGCATAAAGGTTGTAGCTATGAGAGAGTCAAAGGATCTCAACAAAGTAAAGATCCATGAGATGATTTCTGATCTGAAGGCATATGAGTTCGAGATGCCCTGTTCATCATCCAATGAACCTGCAGAGAAAGGGATAACATTTGCAGCAGGATCATCTACAAAAAGCTAGCTGAAGCCAATCCCCCAGTCCTCTGAATTTTGAAGAAGAAATGGCCTTCATCATGCAAAGTTCAGTAATTTCAGGAAGAACTATTAAAAATATAAGAAGAACTACAAGGACAATCCAAGGAGGAACCAGAAGGCAGGAAACTGGAAGGTGGAATGTTATAACTGCCACAAAACTAGGCATATACAATTCGATTGCCCTGATCTCAAGAGAGGTGAAGCTAAGAAAAAAGTGAGCAGAAAAGAAGATGAAAGAAATGCTCTCGTTGGAGAAGATCAGATTGAGGAAAGAGTAGAATCAAGTGGTGGATTCTTCTCTGATGATGATGATAAATACAATTGTCTGATGGCCAACCTAGCTGATGAAGAGGTAACATATAAACCCTCAATTTCTAATAATAACAACTCAGACATGCCTCAAGACATTGGCTTACATGAATCTGTCAATAAGCTCCTTAAAGACTTTGAAAAATTAAAATCTGCACACTTGAATGTGACAGCCGATAAAACACAGTTGCAAAATGAGAATAGGCAGCTGAAAATAACTTTGAAAAACTCAGCTTAAAATTAACAAAAATCAAATTTGAATTTGAAAATCAGTCTAAGAAATTAGAAAACCTGGCTGATAATACTACAGCTGAGATTAAAAGGCTAACTGTTTCAAATAGTGAGAAATCAGCTGCACTTGCTCATGTCACAGCTAAGCAATAAACAAACTAAGGAAATAACATCCCTCAAGGCATCTATAACCCTTGATGAATTGTGTATGAACAAGAGGCCACTTTATTCTAGATCAGGCCTTGGATATGACCCCAACACTCCCTCTAGTTCAAAAACCAATTTTATCAAGGGAGAAACAATTGTCCAAGCTGCCGAGCCTACATATAAACCCGTATTTCAAAATAGGAAGCAGCCCAGTCAAAAGTTTATGCAGCAGCCAAGGTTCACAAGGCAGCCACCTAGATAGGAGACTAGGCAATGGCTAAGGCAAAAGTAGCAACCAAGACATTATGCCAACTATTACCAAAGACACCCTAAAAATAGATTTCAAAATGGGAGAGGCAAATGGAAACCTCAAGGTTATCCAAATTTCCAAAATGAACAGGTGTGGAGACCCCAACGATTTAACAAATGGTCTCAGCCAAGATTTAGAAATGGACCACACCACAGATTTTATGAGGCATATCCAGTATACAATCCTAACCAAGGATATAGACCCAGACAGCACACACCTTATAGGGGTAGACAACATAACTTTTATAATCCAAGGAGAAATCAATTCTCCAGGAAACCCACTAACCTCAAAGAACCCACACAAATTTGGGTACCTAAATCTCTGCTTGTCTGATTGCAGAAAAGATGGAAGGACTACTACCACATCTCCTCAAGCTCAACAATAGGAGGTGAAGAATGGTTTGTAGATTCTGGATGCTCAAGGCACATGACAGGGAATAAGAAGGTGCTTTCAAACTACACCAAAGAAAGAGGACCAGATGTAACCTATGGAGATAGCTCTAGAGGCGAGACAAAAGGATTTGGAGAGCTGCACAGAGGAAATATAACCATATCCAAAGTTCACTATGTCCTCAAATACAATTTGTTGAGCATAAGCCAATTATGTGATGAGAAGAATCTAGTAGTCTTCACCATTTGGAAATGCATGGTGATTGATATCCTATCTGGAGAAGTGAAGCTACAAGGATTCATAAGAAGAGATGTTTACATGATAGATTGGAACACAGGCACTCCAAACACATGTTTTCTATCTAAGACAATTGCTGAAAATGGATGGCTATGGCACAAGAGATTATGTCACCTAAACTTCAAAGCCATCAATAAGATAAGCTCTCAAAAGCTGGTTAGAGGACTTCCAGAAGAAGTATTCAAGAAAGAAGCTCTCTGTGATGCATGCTAGAAAGGAAAGCACACCAGAGCATCATTCAAGCCGGTTCAGCCTACCACTCTCACCACCAAAATTTTAGATCTAATTCATATGGATCTCTTTGGCTCCATCAAGCCAAGGACATTAAGTAGAAGGAAGCATGCTCTAGTAGTAGTAGAAGACTAATCAAGATTCACATGGGTTGTTATTCTCTATAAAAGAGTGAAACACTATCAAAGTTACCTGAGATGCTAAGGAGGATTCAGAATGAGAAATCCCTCTCAATCATCAAGATGAGATCAGATATAGGAGGAGAATTTCTCAAAAAGGCAATCATTGAGTACAGTGATCAGAATGGAATCCAGCATGAAGTATCTGCCGCAAGAACACCTCAACAAAATGGTGTTGCTGAAAGAAGAAACAGAACCTTGAAGGAAGCCAGGTTAATGATTGCTGAAGCTGACCTGCCAAAGAGGTTCTGGTCTGAAGCTATCAACACAACATGCCATACTCAGAACAGGAGTATGATAGTAAGGAGACATGACAAAACTCCCTATGAGGTTTGGAATGGCAGAACACCAACAGTTGCTTACTTTCATATATTTGGTTGTAAGTGTTTCATCCACAACAATGGTAAAACCCAACTGAATGCCTTTGATGCTAAAAATGATGATGGTCTCTTTATGGGATACTCACAAACAAGCAAGGCATACACAGTATTTAACAATAGAACATTAGTTGTGGAAGAAACACCTCATGTTGTGTTTGATGAATCGACTGTTGAGTATAGTAAATAGGTGGAATCAATTGAGAAAAAGCTCAAATACGCTACCCTAGAAGAAGTTATCATTCATGACACAGGAATGATGGACTCACCTGCAGATCATCCTGAAGACTTAACTGCAGATCAGATAGGATTTCACATGCATCCAACTGCAGCTGATGAAGACCCAACTGTAGCTGACAAAGACACATCTACAGAGCAGACAGGATACCCACCTGCATATGACAAGACCGTAGCTGATCCAGTTCCAGATCAAGAAGTCCAGAACCAAGCAAATGCAGAGAGAGAAGAAGTTCACCAAAGCAACTCAACAAGGGGAACAAACCTTGAAGATGATATCCCCGAATGGCTCTGAGATCATCCCATTCAATAGATCATTGGAAACCTAACGATGGAGTCAGGACCAGACAATCCACAGAACCATCAAGAATGGCTATATTCTCATGTTTCGTGTCTCAAATGGAACCCAAGATAATAGATTAAGCACTAGAGGACTACTCATGGATAATTGCAATGCAAGAAGAGCTCAACCAGATGGAAAGAAACAATATCTGGGAACTAACAGACAGACCAGATCATAAGAAAGTCATAGGCACCAAATGGGTGTATAAAAACAAATGTGATGAAGATGAGTTATTGTTAGGAATAAAGCCAGACTCGTTGAAAAAGGATATGCTCAATGTGAAGGAATATATTTTGATAAACTTATGCACCTGTAGCAAGATTAGAAGCTATCAGACTATTTCTTGCATATGCAGCATACAAGGATTTTGAAGTATACCAAATGGATCTAAAAAGTGCTTTTCTCAATGGAGTACTAGAAGAAGAAGTCTATGTGGAGCAACCCCCCGGATTTGTCAAAGGATACAAAGTATACAATCTTTTGAAAGCTCTATATGGACTCAAGCAAAGACCAAGAGCATGGTATGAAACATTATCTGTATTTCAGGAGAAGAATGGATTCAGAAAAGGAAAGGTGGACAAGACCTTATTTAGAGTGGAGCATGAATACTACATATTGCTAGTTCAAATATATGTGGATGATATCATCTTTGGATCAACCAACCCGGAGCTATGCGAGAAGTTCGCAAATCTCATGCAAGGAGAGTTTGAGATGAGTATGATGGGAAAGCTTAATTTCTTTCTTGGTTTGCAAGTCAAGTAAATGGAGGAATCTTCATCAATAAAGCTAAATATACAAGGGATTTAATCAAAAGATTTGGCATGGATTCAGCCAAACCAGCAAGAGTACCAATGAGCACATCCCTACACCTTGATGAATATGAAGGAGGCATTTCAGTGGATCCAACCCACTACAGAAGACTTATTTGATCACTTCTATACCTCACTGCAAGCAGACCTGAAATTTCATATGCAGTGGGAGTATGTGCAAGATTTCAGTCAAAGCCGAAGCAGTCTCACCAGGAAGCAGCTAAGTAATTAGATACCTTAAGACCACAATCAATGTTGGTTTATGGTACCCCAAGGATGACAACTTTGCACTCTCAGGATACTCAGATGCAGACTTTGCAGGATGCAATTGATAGGAAAAGCACTAGTGGAACGTGCCAATTCCTAGGAACCAGACTTATATCATGGTTCAGAAAGAAGCAGGTATCCAACTCAATATCTACAACTGAGTCAGAGTACCTAGCTGCAGGTAGTTGTTATGCACAAATCCTATGGATTAGACAACAACTAAGGGACTACAACATCACTGCAAATGAAGTCCCAATATGGTGTGACAACAATAGTGCAATTGCAATAACAAACAATCTAATATTGCACTCCAGGACAAAGCACATTGATGTCAAACATCATTTCATCAGAGACCATGTGCTAAATAAGAGAGTTAGAGTGGAAAGAATTGGCACAAAATTCCAGAGCAGAGCACTCAAGAAGTCAACTAGTCAACCATCTAAGTTTTTAATTCTTAGACCGACTTAATTATTATATTACACGTGGACAAACACATGATCACACTACCTCCACGACGTCCAATCAAATTCAACCATCATTTTAACTTCTCAAAAATTGGACCGCCGCTTACTTATTTTATTGTTAAATTCAAAGCGTCCTTTCAAATGGCTACATAAGACGGTCGAAACCATTTCACAAAAACTTTATTGTCTTTAAGCTTACGAACCCTAATTTTTCAAAAGAAAGAAAAATTCTTGAATATTCACTGCACTAAATCAGAACCCTAATTTTATTTGCAGAAATGGAATCTTGCTTCGAAGGTGTCAATCTCAAGCTGGTGAAAGAACATATCATTTTCAGCATTATTGTCCTCTTTGAAGGGTTACTAGCAACAAACAACTCGGGGGTAATGGCGTATGTGATCCGAATGATGAAGAAAAAAGGCATCTACAGATTTCTGGACATTTCCCCGAAACAGCTTTTCAAGGAGGCTGTAATATTCTTCTACAGGGAGGCACAAGTCACCAAGCACTGTATCTCAAGCTCTATTCTTGGAGAAGAAGTCAACATCACCCCTCAAACCATCACTAAATGCATTCCAGATGGAGAACATGGGCATCGCCATCGAATCCCTAAAGCAAAACCCAACGGAGACTTGGCATGAGATCAAGCTGCCAAAGGAGACATCTAAGGTCAAACTCATGGCGAAGAAAAATGGCCTTAAAAAGGAATACAAATATGTCCTGGACATAAACAACAAAATTTTCATGGGCATGACAGGATGCTATGATCAACTATCCTCTACCAAGTACGTCGTGATGGGAGCCCTTATACAGCAGAAGAAGATTAACTGGCCTGACTACATATACAGGCAGTTAGTCCGAGAGGTAAACAAAGTGAGCTGGGATGAGGAAGAGAAGAAATTTAGGTAGAAGCTGGCATATGGAACTCAAATAAGCTGGATCTTGGAATTCCTGGGAAAGGCCAAGGGAAGGGCAGACCCCTTTCACCTCAGCAAGAGACTTGGTCACTTGTACCATGAAGCCCTAAAGCATATAGGAGACAAGAGGGAAAAAGCAGCTGAGCAAACCAAGGGAATGACATCTGGGACATCTGAGTATAGAGGACGTTCAGACACTGAATCAGAGAAGTCAGATGCAGCTGCAGCTGAGACTTCTCAATAGTCACCTGCACATGAAAAGATACCTGCAGATGACACTGACTCAGACAACACTCCTCTGGCCAAATTGAAAAGGAAGTTACCTAAAGAAGAGAAAGTTGTCCACATCATTTCTTCACCAGATCGGTCCCCAAAGAGACAAAGAGGACTGGTGGACTATCCTTCAGACGATGAACAAGAGGGGAAGCCTTCCTCATCACCTGCACCTGCAGAATCTGAAGATCATCCTCAACATTCATCTGAGCAAGTGCCCAATGTGGTTCATCTCCAAACTCTTCCAAGGCAAACAGAGGAAGAAGCAGCAGAGGAGACAGTTGAAGTACCTCAAGTAGGCTACTCATTCAACCTCAGAGAAAACAACTATCTAAACCTGACCACAGCTCAACTACAGATGGTAAGGAATGAAGTTCTAATCTACTCTTTTATTAATATATATGAAGAATGGAAAGAACTTAAATTGCTTAACTTCTCTCAACTAAAAAGTTTTGTGTAGAGAAGTACTTGAGATTACCCCATTGCTGTAGAACATCTCATTTTATATTTCTGCCAAGAGAACGAGGTAGGAAAGTTACTGGAGGAAAACTAGTTCATATCTCACTTTAAACAAAACATGGACCAGTTCATCCTCCAGGTCATGAAAGATGTATTTCAGGGAATTTTTTTTGCTGAGGTGGTGAGAAAAGGAGTAAGAGAAGAGAATAAAATTATCATTGCTGAAACTGAAGAAGTTGAAAAAGAAAAAGAGACTAAAGAAGTTGAAAAACAAAAGGTAAAAGTTGAACAGAAAGATGAAGTTGAAAACAAGGATGAGGAAAACGAGGAAGAAAAAAAAGAAAAGACTGAAGAAGAAAAGGAGAAAGAAGAAGAAAAGGGGAAATAAGAAGAAGAAAAAGAGAAAGAAGAAGAGAAGGAGAATGATGATGAAAAGAAGGAGGAAGAAACAAAAGATGATGATGAGAGGGATCATGATCAACAGGAACCTGATCATGTCCCGGAAGCTGAAGCAGATAATCAGGGGGAATAGCCTGAGCAAAACCCCCCAGAAGCAAAAAGTCATTTGCAGAGCAGAAGTCCTCTGCAGAGAAGAAACAGCCATCTGCAGAGAGAAAGTCCCGTATAGATAAGAATCTATCGGATGGAAAATCATGAACACTTGAGAAGAACCCATCTGATCAGGCACCCGATGATAGGCAGGTCTCATCTGAGAAATCCATTGCTTAGAGACCATATGCACATGAGGATTCAGGAGAAAATGTTGTTCATGCAGAGAAGCCTATGTATCAATTACCTATGAATATCACTGAGCTGATCAGAGGCATTGTTGAAGAGACAGTTGCTAACCTTCTCTCAACTGAAGTTAAGCCTGAACTGTAGTCCCTAAATGCCAAGTTGTATACCCTCATCAACAAGAAGGACCCTTCCCCAACACCCATTAACAACAGAATGCCTCTTGGCATGTCTGATTTCATGACGAGGGTAGAGGAGCAGCTTGCCACTCTTCTTGATGCTGGAAAAAAGGAGGAAGGTAAGGGTGAAGAAAAAGGCAAAGAAGAAGACATCAGGCAAGGGAAAGGCAGACAAGAATTACCCTGACAAGACCTCCCTCTTCTTCAAACAGGTACCTCTCATCTGAAGAGAAAAGAAGTAGCTGCACCATCTGATCCACCTACAGCTAAGAGGAGGAGGACAAGACATGATCCAGAAGTCAGATATCAATGGGAAGGGAAGGAGCTGCAATACATTGAAGATTTCATGCCTGCTGAGGCAGAACACATATGGGGGAGCGCAAGGAAGCAGTTCATAGAGAAATACTATCTCTGGGAGATGCTCCAGGACAAAGGATGCTTCCCACAGCAGACCTTCATTAACTTCATGGATATGAACTTCCCAAAACTCTGGGCAATCTTGAAGAAACTGTTGGGATTCGGTGCCTAAAACGAAGGCCCAGCGGAAGTGGTAAAACGAAAATTAATTCGATCCAAATCCATGCGAGGATAGATCAAGCTACGTATATACGAATATTAAATGAACAAAGGAATATTCGAAATCATACCATTGTAGTCGGTTGATTAAATAGTGTTCTACTCTTGAGCAATTCCCCAAGCGTTAAATGGTTTCAACGAATCCAATCCGCTCCAAGATTTTGAATGTTCCAACGCCGAAAGCACCGCGTCTCAACTTGCCATGCGCCGGAGAAACAATTGGAATGACAACACCTTGCTCTCCTCCAAGGATACGTCTAGAGCAAGGATGATGAAGCTTTCAAATATGATTATAACTCTCTAAATGTATAACTCACTATCTCTCAATATGTCTTGAATTTTCTCCAAGAGAACTCAAGAACAAAGTGAAGAAGAAAAGACTTGAGAAAACTTATTTTCTCTCTCTCTCTCTAAACTCACGGATGATGCACAAGGGGTGTTTTTGGGAGAGTTAGTCTTCTCCTTTTTAATCTTCAAGATATCTCAACAAATCACCTTTACAATATAAAAGGAGATATCAAATATCCTAAAGTCATTTGTCTTCCATTATAAAATGGAGACAAAGACCAAGAGGGTTAGGTGATGCGGGGGGCATCTAGACGGAAAGGAAGAGTTCGGTCCGTTTCGGGCTCCCGTGAGTCCAAACAGATAAACTCCAATTTCATTCCGTTGTATTTATATCAATTAATTAATCATATCAAATACAAAATAATATAATTAATTTCTCCAAAAAATAATTATATTTATGAATTAAACTAATCACCTAGTAATTTATTTAATTCATTAGGACGTAAATTAAATTATCCAATAAATTAACTTAGACATCCAATGTCCCAAAATTAATTAGACATCTAATGTCTAATATTTATCAAGAGAGAATAAGCTCGATTCATTCCGTCGTCAATCCTATTGCGCGACTCGGTAGGTCTGTCTCAATCATCAATGGGAGGAGCCATAGAGTAGTAGCACCACCTAGCCAGCCTGGCGGCCTACACTATACCCCAGCTGAGAATAAATGGCTGGGATCATTCAAGAACCATTCTGTCATGAATGCTAGTATACGTATAAACCCTTCTTTCAAATGTCCCGATCAAGTTATAGGGTCACGATCAGTCAAACCCTATCTGTACTTGATGTTATGCATGAGTTAATGCAAATCGAGATCATCGAGCTCTCGTATATCCAATACAACTAGCTCCAATGCTTTGGACAAAGACTTATGATCTCATCTGCCAATAACCGCATATGACATATAACCCGTTCACTAACAGGAGAAAGAATTCTATCTTGGTATTCAGTAGGACCTGCTACTTGCCCGTCAAGACGCACGTCGAGGTTGGACCCCACCTTCCGATTTTTTGGGTCGAACTACTTTAATGAAAATCTTAACGTCACAAGCACATACCTACCAAATCCTCAAGTCGAACGTTCACGAATACCTATCACAACCTTTCGATTCCGTCATTGACTGTCCCAGAGTGAAATCCGTGTGACAAATCGAGGGTGAGTTAGTTCGAGTACAATCCAATTAGCATACCTATAACGTGTGCTCCCACTAACCATTAGTGTTCGACAGGCACTCTCCATGTCAAAGAACACATCATACAAGTCTTCACATAAACTTAATACCCAGTCAAGTTTCATCGACTTGTGAACGATTAAGTATTTGAGCTATAAACCTTTCCACTGATGATCCCCTTATCCATTAAGGAATGGACTGTTTTGCTATCAAATACACGGACTAGTATATATATATATATATATATATATATATATATATATTTACGAGTCGGGAATGCCAGTAACTTCCAGTAAGTAAAGAAACAAACAATTGCCTTATGATAATGATTTACATAATAACAAGTATAATGCCCTCACTCAACATCCTCTGAGTGGCATTCGAGGGCATACTCCTAACAATCTCCCACTTGCACTCAATACCACACACTATGGTATCTAATACCCATGTTCTCCAGATGACGCTCCAAGCTAGTCTGAGAAAGTGGCTTGGTCAGTGGATCAGCGACGTTATCGACTGAGTCTACTCTATGCAGTACAATGTATCCCTTGCGAAAAAATTCCATTACGAGATGATACTTCCTCTCAATATGTTTGGTACTGTTGTGAAACCTCGGCTCCTTGGCCTACGCTACAGCTCCGTCGTTGTCGTAGTACAGTGGAACAGGCAGCTCAGCACATGGTATCACTTGATGTTCTCCCAGAAACTTCTTAATCCAGAACCCTTCCTTAGAAGCCTCTGAGGCTGCTTGATACTCAGCCTGACAGGTGGAATCAGCAGTCGTGCTTTGCTTGGCACTACGCCAAGATACTGCTCATCCATTAAGAGTAAATATGTAGCCAGAAGTAGACATCGAACCGTCTTTCTATCCTTGGAAGTACGAATCAGTGAATCCCACTACATTCAGTTCTCCACCGCCATACATTAGAACCATATCTCTAGCCCTTCTCAAGTACTTTAGAACATTCTTTACGGCAGTCCAATGTTCCCTACTTGGATTTACCTGAAACCTACTTACCATGCTCACAGCATGCACAATGTCAGGTCTCGTACACAATATAGCATACATATGGCTACCCACGGCCGAAGCATATGGTATATTACTCATTTCCTTTCGTTGTTCCTCACTTTGAGGACCCATCTTCGAGGAGAGTTTTATTCCATGTTGCATCGGTAGGAACCCTCTTTTAGAATCAACCATCTTATATCGCTTTAAGATTTTATCTATATAGAGGGCTTGGGAAATTCCTATCATTTTCTTCGCTCTATCCCGGTAGATCCGAATACCAAGAATATAGGTAGCTTCTTTCAAGTATTTCATGGAGAAATTACTCAAAAGCCAAGCTTTCACAGAACTAAGCATTCCCACATCATTTCCTATTAGTAGAATGTCATCTACATATAGTACTAAGAATGCGATCTTGCTCCCACTAACCCTCTTGTATACACAAGTTTCCTCTTTATTTTGCACGAAGTCAAACTCTTTGATTGCCTCATCAAAACGAAGGTTCTAACTACGCGAAGCTTGTTTCAGTCCATAAAAACTACGCGGAGCTTGCTTCAGTCCATAAATGGTACGCTGAAGCTTGCACACTTTCTGAATATCGACCTCGGACACAAAACCTTTAGGCTGATCCATATAGATTTCCTCCTCGAGGAATCCATTAAGGAAAGACGTCTTTACGTCCATTTGCCATATCTCATAATCGTGGTAGGTAGCTATAGCAAGATTCATGCGAATAGACTTGATCATGGCTACGGGCGAGAAGGTATCATGGTAATCGATCGCTTCCTTCTGGGTATAACCCTTTGCCACAAGCCTGGCCTTATAGGCGTCAACCTTGCCATCTCCATCAGTCTTTCTCTTGTAGATCCACTTGTTCCCAATAGACACTATGTCCTCAGGCCGGTATACTAGAGTCCAGACCTGATTGACATGCATCGAGCCTATCTCAGCTTCCACAGCTTCACGCCATTTCGCGGAGTCTACATCTACCATCGCTTGGTCATAATTCGTTGGGTCAGTCTCTTGGCTATCACCTGGAACCTCATGGAGACACAGCTCCTCCAAGTCTACAAGGCCATACCTCTCAAGTAAATGAGACACCCTACTAGACCTACGAGGTGGTTGTACTTATGTTTCAGAAGGTTCGGTTCCAATTTCTTGCACAGGTGTCTCCTGAGGAGTTTCATTGTATTCTTCCAAAGAAATACTTCTACCTGCTCCGCCTTCCTGAATGAACTCATCTTCCAGTAAGTGTGCTTGCAAAAAAACAACGATCTTTCGATCTTCGGGCATGTAGAATATAAAACCCATCGTCCAAGATGGGAATCCAATGAAACGTCCCTTCACGGACCTCGCTTCCAACTTCTGCACCTCAGTATTCTTGACAGAGGCGGGACATCCCCAAATCCTAATGTGATTAAGACTTGGTTTCCTGCTCCGCACATCTCGTGTGGAGTTTTAGGAACGGATTTGAAAGGACATATGTTCAAGATATAAGCAGCAGTCAGGAGTGCATACCCCCACAGGTAAATCGGTAAGTTAGTATAGCCCAGCATGGAATGAACCATGTTCAACAAGGTCCGGTTCCTTCTTTCTGACACACCATTTAACTGAGGAGTACCTGGAGGTGTTAGTTGTGATACTATTCCATGTTCCTTTAGGAACTCGTCAAACTCAACACTCATATACTCGCCACCTCGGTCCGACCGAAGTGCTTTGATATGATTACGAGATTGTTTTTCGACTAGGGCCTTAAATTCCTAGAATTTCTCAAAGGCCTCGGATTTATGTTTCATTAAGTATACATAACCATACCTAGTATGATCATCTGTAAAAGTAATGAAATACTGATATCAATCATGTGCTGCTTCCAAAGCACCACAAACATCGGTTTGGATTAATCCTAGTTTATCAGCGGCTCTTTTAAAAATCCCTATGAAAGGGGGATATAGTCATTTTGCCTTTAAGGCAAGATTCACAAGTAGGAAAGGGATCCGATCCCAATGGACCCATAACTCCATCTTTTTCCATTTTGTAAATCTTGGTCTAACCAACATGACCAAGTCTAAGATGCCATTTCAAAACTTGATTATATCCCTACCACACTTCCTAGTCATAGTATTCACAACGACTTTGTTACTAAGGTTTAGATGATACAGTCCATTTAACAATGTAGCAGTGCCCACTAGTTTATTTCTAAAATAAATTTTACAGGAACCATCACCAATGAAATATGAAAAGCCTTTCCGATCCATGACTAGAATGGATATAATGCTCTTATGCCCCTTGGGGAAAACAAGTACATCTTCTAAAGTTAAAACAAAGCCAGATTCGAAACCCAAAAGAAGTGATCCTATGTCAGTTGCCTCGACACTATGCCCACTTCCGACAGTAATCATCATTTCCACAGCTCCAAGCTTCCTACTTTGTTCCAGATCCTGATTCACGGTACAAATATGACAACTAGCACCAGAATCCAGTATCCAAGAAGTAGAAAATACAATAGCAGATCAATTTGTTTCCAAAACTAAAAGTTCTGTACCTGAAGCGCCATGAACAATTGGACAGTCTCTAGCCCAATGGCCCAGCTCACCGCATTTGAGACAATAATCCTTCTTCTAGCTCTTTGTAACCATTGGGGCCTTGCCCTTACCTTTAAAGTCCTTGACTTGTGGTCCCGCTGCTTCTTTGTCTTTTTCTTCTTATTTTTATTCTTAGACCTCCGAGGTCCAGAAGAAATCACAAGGGAAGAATCCTTCATCCGCGGAGTCTTCATTTGAGACTGAGCGGTAACAAGTTTGTTCATCAACCCTACTAAGTTGCACGCAATCTCACTGCAGTTGAAATTCATTACAAACTGTGAGAAGGAATCAGGAAGAGACTATAGGATAAGGTCGGTCTCCAGAGAAGTATCCATCTTAAAATCAAGAGCCTCCAATCTCTCGATCATAGATATCATTTTGAGGACGTGGTCCCCAACCTTCTCACCTTCCTTCATCCTTGCACCGAACAGTTGCTTGGATATCTCATATCTAGCAGTTCGACTGTGCTCACCATAAAGCTCGGAAAAGTGAGATAAAATCTGCCTAGCAGAAGTCATTTTCTCATTAGCTCTTTGAAGCTCATTAGACATAGAAGTCATCATATAAGCACGGACTTTTATGTCATCATTGGCCCACTTTTCATGGTTTTCAATCTCTTCCTGATTGGCTCTTGTCCGCACCGGAGGCGCCGGAATGTCCATCTCCAAGACGTATCCCATTGCCTCTATACTGAGGATTATTATCAGATTGCGGAGCCAATCAACAAAGTTAGGTCCGATTAAGGTGTTCTTTTCTAGTAGGATTGTGAGCGGGTTCATTGTCATATTGAGAGTTATGTATGCATTAAGTCCGACAAATTAATTAGTGACTTGTTCAATTACGATCTGAGTATAGAATTAAGGTCTTTTCTATTCTTTTAACCCAGCTCCCACTATTTTTATCGGAATAACACACTCCCATGTGAAAACCGGAAATATCGTTTGCTCTACTTCATAGTGGTGATCGAGTTCTTTATAAATTTTAATAGAGGGCAACCAAACAGGTTTCTAGTCTATTAATTTTCATAAAGTGGTGTCCAACACCAACCCATCTAATAGATGATTCGATCTTCTTTTTCCCCTTGTTCACTCCCCTCAACCTATATGGTTTCTATGGTTCATGAACAAGTTAAGTTTATACCATTGACGCAAATCAGTTTCACAATTGAATCTTATCTGGCAACCTCTAAGATTTTTAGGGATAAAATTAGCTCCAACCAAAGGCATCCAATGTGCTCCCAGTAATTTATCCATCCTCCCCAAACGACTACCCTGATAACTCGGAAGCATAGCACATCCAGTGTAATACCCGGTTGTAAATTCATTCATTATCATTTAGTAAATTGTCACTCAGTAATTTTTCACTCATTGATAGTCATTCATCATTCATGTTCGTTCATTGTATTCACTGTTCAATGTATTTAGAATTTTGGATCAGTTATCATTCGTCTTTCAACCTTGTTTGAGAATCGAGTTGAGAATATTATCATTATCATCGAATTGGTAGCCTGTGTGTGGGGAGTAGCGCACGCTACATAGTCTTTATAGCGTGCGCTATTTGGGTACTAGTAGCGCACGCTATCGGTCTTCATCAGCACATGCTAGTGCAATTGAGGCCGACAGTCCAGTAGGTACTGGAATGAATTGGAGAACTCGTACCGCACGCTATGAGTGGAAAATAGTGTACGCTTGTTGTGGGTACTTGTAGCACACGCTATAAGTCTTCATCAGAGCGTGCTAGCGTATTGGAGGCAGACAGTCCAGTAGGTACTGGACTGAAATGGGGAATTCTTAGCGCATGCTAGGAGTGGATATAGCGTATGCTAATTGTATTGATAGCGCACCCTAAGCAAATGGTATAGCGTGCGCTAAGGCTGGATCAAACTATGGACAGTAGGTTCTGGACTCCAGTTGCTGGGTATCAACCATCAGTTAGTGCAAGCTAATTTTTGGGTAATGCACGCTAAGAGGAAGGCGTTAGCGCACGCTAGCAAGTTCGTAGATCACGCTAATGAGTCAGGCAGAACTCACTGGACTGCTCGGTGAACCCGCTAGTGCACGCTAATATCAGGAGCTAGTGCGCGCTAAGCTGGATTTAGTATATATTGGACACTTCACTCTTCATTTCGTCATTTCTTCATTCCTCAACCATTCCGGGTGATTTTGGGCGATTAGCGAAGAGTTCATAGAGCATCAATCATCTAGCATCATCTTCAAGCTCCTAATTCATATTAATTAACTTTTCATCCTCTCCTCCATTCTGAATCAAGGTAACTTTTCTTGAATCTAGAATTTCGGGATTTAAGTGTCTAGACACGGAGTCGAAGAGGCTATTTGGGAAACCGATAATAATATACAGGAGAGTTATCCCGAATTGTTTGACCCTTAGTTTCGAGGATGAAACTCTTTTTAATGGGGAGTATGTAATACCCGGATGTAAATTCATTCATTATCATTCAGTAAATTGTCACTCAGTAATTTTTCACTCATTGATAGTCATTCATTATTCATGTTCATTCATTGTATTCACCATTCGGCGTATTTGGAATCTTGGATCAGTTATCATTCGTCTTTCAACCTTGTTTGAGAATCGAGTCGAGAATATTATCATTATCCTCGAATTGGTAGCCTGTGTGTGGGGAGTAGTGCACGCTACATACTCTTTATAGTGCGCGCTATTTGGGTACTGGTAGCGCACGCTCTCGGTCTTCATCAGCGCACGCTAGTGCAATTGAGGCTGACAGTCCAGTAGGTATGGGACTGAATTGGAGAACTCATAGCGCACGCTATGAGTGGAAAATAGCGTACGCTAGTTGTGGGTACTTGTAGCGCATGCTATCAGTCTTCATCAGCGCGCTAGCGTACTGGAGGCAGACAGTCCAGTAGGTACTGGACTGAAATGGGGAATTATTAGCGTACGCAAGGAGTGGATATAGAGTATGCTAGTTGTATTGATAGCGCACGCTAAACAATCAGTGTAGCGCGCGCTAAGGCTCGATCAGACTATGGACAGTAGGTTCTGGACTCCAATTGCTGGGTATCAAATATCAGTTAGCGCACGTAATTTTTGGGTAACACACGCTAAGAGGAAGGCATTAGCGCACGCTACCAAGTTTGTAGCGCACGCTAACGAGGCAGGCAGAACTCTCTGGACTGCCCGATGAACTCGCTAGCACACGCTAATATCAGGAGCTAGCGCGCGCTAAGCTGGATTTAGTATATATTGGACACTTCACTCTTTATTTCGTTATTTCTTCATTCCTCAACCATTTCGGGCGATTTTGGGCGATTCGCGAAGAGTTCTTCGAGCGGAAATCATCTAGTATCATCTTCAAGCTCCTAATTCATATTAATCAACTTTTCATCCTCTCCTCCACTCCGAATCAAGGTAACTTTTCTTGAATCTAGAATTTTGGGATTTAACTATTTTCCTTCCGATCTCTTCGAGTCAGCTTCCTTGTGTGATGGAATATGTTGGATATGGATTATCTACCTTGGATGCATATGTTTCCTACGGATTTGTTGGTGTATTTTTCGGAATTATTGAGTATTTGGGGAATTATTCAAGAACCCTTGATGGTTGACTTTGGTAATTTTGGGGGTTTCCGATTAGATGTTGTCGTAATCTCGAGTTGTGCATTCCTATTGGATTATTGATGTCATTGAAGACATTTTGTTGGATTAAATCACTCTTAGTCACAAACAATTGGGGGTTGTTTACAACGTATTTATTAGAATGCCCCAATGAGTTTGGATATTGTTGTATCGACTTTTGAGTTGGTTGTGATCATGCTTGATTCGTATATTAAGCGGATTGTTGGTAATTGTGTTATTCAAGGTTGTTTGAGCGACCGATAATTCCACTTATGACGTTTGTTCGAGGAAGGACTTTTCTTCACCGGTATTTGTGTAAGTTAATTCTCACTCGGTTAAAAGGATACTCATTCCTTTCGTTGTTGTTCATTCATACATATAATTCATTCATGGTATATCAATCATGTTGAGACTTGTAATTATCAAAATAATCATTCAATTCATGAGGAACAACGGTTCCAATCATTTCATTTGAAGCCATCATTCTTTGCGTCATTATTTCACCTCGGTGAGTCATTCTTGGCCCTTGTCGGATTTCTATTCATTATTCTTCATCATGTTCGCTTTTGTCCTTGTGACCTTACGGAATTGTATTGCGTTCCGGGTGGTATATGTGTGGAATTTTTAGTCACGCACATTAAGATCATTGTGTTTATGCGGGGATCCGGACACATTGGACTGTGCACACGGTAACGTGCCTCCGTGAGACTAATTAGGCCAATTTTTGCGGGTGTTTATGCGGGACGCCGGTCACTCGGCAGGCTTGTGCACTTGCACATCCCATTTTTGGCGTACTATGATGCCCATCGTTCAACTTAATTTCATAACTAATTCATGTGATTATTGTATTTGTTCAACTCTTGAGGATTGTTATTCTTTGTAACTGACCCCGTTGGGGATGTTGTTTTTAGGTCATGGCAAGGCAAAGGCACGTGAAGCGAACGTTGACGACAAGGAGTCCCAGTGATACTAGTAGGGGGCCCCAATCTCTCCATTTATTCATGTGTCTTTGATATGTATTTTTCCGCTGCAGTTCCGTTTGGATTTTCATTTTATTCAGTGTTGTATATTTTATCTTCATATGAAATATACATGTATTCTGTATTTCATGGGTGTATTGTACTTGAAACTCCTCATCGGAGTAATTGATGATATAATGTGGTTCAGTACTACAATTATATTATTTAATTTATTAATTTTTATTCGCCTGGTGGGTCCCAGTTGGGGGTCACACACACTCATATATATATATATATATATATATATATATATATATATATATATACACACATAGTTCACGCACACAACACAAACTACACACATACACATAATATATATACACACGGTCACACGCACAACACACACTACACATATATGAATATATATATATACATACCGTTCACACACACACACAACACATACAACCGCCGGCTTCCGATCACTCCGTTCATTCAGTTCAGAAGCCATCTTCGGTCGTCGGAAATCTAGCTCGATCGAAACACCCTAATTGGCCCGTCTCTGAACTAGAGTCGCATCCATGGCCGGAGACCATGAAGAACCGGCCGCCTGATCTCCACGTCGTCGGGAACTCGAAACCCAAACATCCCAACTGGGCTTCCACCGCTCTGGCGCGTCTGAAAGGTCCGTCTAGATCTATGATTTGTCCAGCCGAAAGCCGCCTGAAGTTCTGACCACATCGTTGCTTCTCCGGACACAAACCACCACGTCGCCATAGATCTACTGTTGGCGTCATCGGAGATGCCAGTCCATCGCTGTTGACCTGCACGAATCACCTTTGCTGTAATCCATCTCCTCCGACGGTCGCCCATTTTTGAGCAATGAGTCCCCGTGAAAACGTAAAACCGGGGTCGCCACCAGGGCCTTACACCGCGGCCGCCGCACTTCCGATCATGAAGAAGAATGGGATGAATGGTGTTGGTAGTTGCTTCACGGAGTAGGTGGGAAGAAATAAAAAAAATGACAGAGAGAGAGAGTGATTGACGGGAGTAGATTGATAACACACACACATACACACACACACACACACACACATATATATATATATATATATATATATATATAGTAGGTAGTAGGGTAATTGACCGAATAGGGTCTATTATCAATTATCCGAGTAAAAAAAAAGATCGATCTCAAATTCATAATTTAGTCTCCTAGTTCGATTATCCGATAATTCATACTGCGTCCTATAAAATCAATAACTCACCAATATTCTAGTCCGACATCTCAAAGTCCGCCCGACATTTAAATAAACAGCTAATAAATAAAGTTAAAGTAAATAAATAAAAATTATATCGCCAAAATTCAAATTTAAGATTTTTGGATATTACATTGAAGCCATCCCAACTGCAGCTAAAATTTCTCTACCTGATCCAGCCCCGGCTAAAATTACTGCAGCTAACACTTTGACCGAAATGTTAGCTACAACTGAAGAAACCACAACTGCATCTGTCTATGAAGTGAGTGAAGAGAGTGATGATATTCCTCTATCCAGATCTTCAGGAAGATAAAGTCACTTGAGATCTGTCGAGCTTCATCACCTAAATCTGCCAAAAGACAAAGAGGTTTGATAGATTACTCGTTTGAATCATCCGACCAAAACATGCCTGGAGATCACCAAACCGACATACCTGAAGTCTCATCCATTGCAGCTGTAACACCAATTCTCACATCCCCAGCTCCTGCAGATCAGTCCAAAGAACTGGACAATATACAAGAAGAAGAAAAACAAATTGCTGAAGAACCATTACCTGATCTCCCCAATGTAACACCCCCAGAATCTGACCGGCAATATTACACCCCGCAGACCCTCTATATGAAGATATGCCAGGCTAGACACCGAAACAACGTCGACGTAACAAAATAACGAACTAATAGACCGATTTGGTCTTACATCATCATCATACAACTCTAATATACATAATTCTGTCTGGACTCATACCCTTGCAAGGGTAAAATACACTCACAAACAAAAGTACGATAGCAGAGAAGACCATACAACGAACTCGGACTGACTACACCCAAAACGGGCCTTCGTGTGATTAGTATCATTCATCTTCCATCATCCTTCACACCAATCCTGTGGTTTTCTCCCAAAACCTGCATGTATCTGGAAGCAGAACAGACGTCCACCCCCCAAATACTCGGGGGTTAGCAAAACTCCAATGTTTTGCTAGTACAAGTATAAAATGCAAATACAATCCATACACAATGCATTCAGATAATATAATAACTTGAACCATCTACGGCTCAGTCACAACAAAAGTTTTTCCCGAGATTTCTCACGCGAATAAAATAGTTTAAATCGAAAGAGTATAAATGAAACAAGTTGTCATTTTAGAAATCAATTTAAATCTCGGGAGTTTTGAAAATATTTGGGATTGAATAGTCCTCAGTTTATCAAAAACTGCTTATGGTCACAGCCCAAACTTTTATTTTCCAATATACAAATCCGTTCAGGGAACACGAGGTCCACGACCAAACCATCCGTTCCAATTCACTTATAAGGACACATTACACATAACACATCACTCTTATGCCGTTCTAGCCAAACACCAGGACTCGATATACAATGTCTCTCGAACCCGAGCACAAAGCATTGTGATACTCCGGACATATCACAACCAATCATCAGTAAAAACACTCTGGCAATTTCGCGACCCGGTCCGACCATCAAGCCACCCAGTCCCCGTGTGCCCCATCGAGCAACCCCAGGTGAGAATGCCCCACTCGAAAGTAACCCTAGCGCAAGACCACACGACCAAGTCCATGTGGGCCCCATCGAGCTAATTCCCAGGTGAGAGTACTCGAGAACAACCTTACAACTCTCATCAGTTCACATTTTCCAAACCACAATCCCGAGGGTCAATCACACTATATATAGTCGAGGTACTTTGCTAGAATGACCAAATTATCCAACACATACCCACGACCCAGAACTAATACCATCAACAAGAAAGCACACTATCTCAACAGTACCGAACGGCACAACCAAAATCACATAAATTCACATATTCATCGATAACCACATGTCTCCACGTACAAATTAAATAAAGGACTAAACTACCAAACTTACCAACGACAAAATCAAACATAATGGCATCACCCGAAATTAATGCGATCCTATACTCAACACTAATACAAATATCCATTTAAGCACATTAATTCACGGAACACACGAGTCGTCTTTCAAGAAAAACATGATGGTAAACATACCGATTATAAAAAAATGGTTATAAACATTCATTTAGCACATATCATCGATTTCCAAGAGGTGTACCCTACTAAAAATAAGTTTCATCCTGAAACTTAATTGATAACACACATTATCTGATACTGACATCGCACAAGAGCTCCATGCAGTACAGAGCTATTGCGGTCCGATTCAATACGCAAGAATGTTTACGAAAAGCAACGAACATGAATCGCAACAGTTGATAAATCCTAGCAATACAACAATCAAAACACAAGTCTAACACTGAACAAATATGGAATTCCAATAACTTCGAGATTTGGAAGATCAAATACGAGGACAACTTCCCCAAACCTAAGGAAATTACGAAGTATTCCAAACATTCAATAATCTTGATACGAGCTCAAACAATAACAATCGAACAATGATGATTGAACAACAACGATCAAAACAACAACGATTGGCCCACAATTCCGAAGTTTACTACAAGATGTTCATTCGCATAGGGTTCACGGGAGTCGCATCGAACTCGGAAAAGTCATAACGATAACCTAATTAATTCAGAACAACATCAAAACTCACTTGAATGACAAAGCCGTGGTCCTGCATCTGATCTCCATGACCATATCCATGATATCCATGATCTCCATGATCTCCGTGGTCCGGCTATATCCTCTTGGTCCTGCATCTGATCTCCATGACCAACTGTACCACGGTCACGACCGCGTCCTCTGTCCCTCGGCATACTAAGAGAATTCTCACTCGATACGATGGCACAACTTCGCAAAAATAATATGCTAAAGTACCAACTCAGCACGACATATCACATAAGGTAACTAATAACAACTCGATAAGAAAATCCACAAGGTATCCTTTTAAATGATATCATTTGAAAATCCTTGGAATTGTGTGCTATTCAAAATAAAACTTTAAAAGTATTTTTGGTACCTCGGGTTGTTTCATCAAAACTTGTAACCAACAGACTTTAACCGTCTCATTTGACATCATTTGCAAAACAACATTTCGGAATATCAATTTCCCTTGAAATCAGCATCATCATTATCGTTAATAACAAACAGGGTAACCACGCAATACCATCCAACCATTCGCACATACACTAAATATTTCCACCAATCAACAATTATTTTGGAGTTATTCAAACTTCTCCAAATCCGAATTTGAAGTTTCAATCAAGTAAGATCTTTCGTCTTTCACTATATATTTTGAAAAACAAAATCGGATTGGATTTTGAAAATAAAAAATTAGTGTGAAAGATTTTGAAAATCAAGTACTCCAATGGTATGAGAACACAACAGTACGTTTTAAAAAAAATCATTTTCAAAAATCCTCTCAACACTGCACAAAAATCAACGACGGTAACATTTTATAAAATGTCCAAAGGCACTTTAAAACAAATCTTTCAGATACCGTAGAGGTTTTATTTGAGAATTCTAGGCTGGCTCACCAATTTCCAAAAAAAATTTCAAAGTCCACACGAAGCCGCCGATTAATTGAACCGTCAAAACTTTTTCCGCAACGTGCACAAGTTTATGAAATTTTCAGAAAAGCTTTTTCAAGCACACACACAGTAAACATAAATTATCAATTCATTGAACACAATCAATTATCACCTAGCACTACAAAAAGTCTTACACATATCACACACAACAGCGGTCATCACTAGACGCCACACATAGAATACAGTCACAGATGATCGACTGCAAAAGATAGACCTGACGGTTAAAAATTCAGTTCCATAGCCTCTGCCCAGGCTGATTAGCGCGCGTTACAACAAGATTAGTGTGCGTTACTCCTGCCAAATTAGCGAGCGCTATCCTCATACTTAGCGTGCGCTAACTACTTCGGCAACATGATTGCAAACATATATACGCCATTAGTAGAACCGAAGGTTACAAATAGACAACAACAACATACGAATATAAATGCCACAAATTCACATAATTACAACACCTCACGAGGAACCTTCAAAAGACAAATGTCATTCAAAACCGACATTTCACCTCTCGATAAAGAGGGCTATCTCAACGTATACATACCAAACGACTTAGCATTCACATCACAATTTTAATCATAAAACTAGGCACTACTGCCCAAACAACGAGAACATCATCACATTGAAAGTTGAAAGTGAGAGTCACGTCTTGAGGACATCTTGTAGACCTCAGTTGAGTCTAAAAATTGTGTTTTGAAAACTTATAGTATACAATGGAAAAGAATTATCAATAATTCGAGTTTCCAGAACTTTCAGCCTTGAGGTCAACATACAAAAATCAAACTTTTTCCTCCCTTGGAGGACATTTTAAAAAAAATTTACACGACTCCCCGAAAGCATTCAAAAACTTAAAATCCCAAGGTTGTTACTCTTGCAAGAAAACCAGTTTATACGAAGACACGTTGAGCAATATCATTCTTCATTCTAGCACAAGACGGGAATCAACAAATATATGTCACTTACCCACAATGCACCTTTAGATACCACTTCATAACACAGAATCAGACAGGCTCGCATAGCTCGTGGCACAACATGCAGTAGGGAAACTTACATCCACAGATCGCACGAAGATAGTGGTTGCACCATGATACTAATCACGACCGACATTGTAATACCCGGTTGTAATTCATTCATTGTCATCAGTAATTATCAGTCTGTAATTTTCACTCATTAATGATCGCTCATCATTCATGATTCATTAATTTGTGTTCATTTGGCATGTTGTAACCGTGTATCAGTTACCGATCGTCATTTCATCTCCGTTTGAGTGTCAGAGCGGGAGTATTATCATTATCACCGTGATTGGTAGTCTTGTGCTGGAAATATCATTTTTGGCATGTGTTGGACTTGTTGGCGTTCGCAAACGTTTGGTATGTCGAATCATTCATCGATCATAGCGAGAAATCGGAGTTGTCGGAATTTCATCTTGTCCAGCAACGAGTTACGGCCGTAAGGAGTGTCGGATACGGCCGTAATAGATGTTTGTTGTTTTCAGGCCATTTCAGACGAGCGGGACTTACGACCGTAAGGATTTCGGCATACGGCCGTAAGTTGGGCAGTACGGCCGTAAGGCTTGGCCGGATACCCGTACGTGTCGAGCAGGGTGCCCAGACGTTTTGGCCGAAGGCGAGTTACGACCGTAAGGGTGTCGGCATACGGCCATAAGGCGAGGGAGATACGGCCATAAGGCTTGGCCGGATACGGCCGTACGCTGCAGGCAGGGTGCCTGGTCGTTTTCGACGAAGGGGGCTTACGCCCGTAAGTTTGGCCGGATACGGCCGTATCATCCGAGTTACGCCCGTAAGGTGTGCGGGTACGGCCGTAAGGATGCCGGCACATGTTTTTGACGAAGGCGAGTTACGCCCGTAACTCAGGAGCGGTTACGGCCGTAAGTCTGTCGGCAGGATTTTGGACGAAGCCGAGTTACGGCCGTACGAGTTGGCCGGTTACGGCCGTAAGGCGGTTGACCTGGGATGTTACGGTCGTATGAGGGCCGAGTCACGGCCGTAACTTCCGGCAGTTTATATAGTGCTGGCCGGGACTTTTTCTTCATTTTCACTTTCTTCTTCCATCTTGTCCGAGAGAGAGCTTGGGGGGAAGGGATTTTCCTTCATCAAACACTTGAGTACTTGATTTTCTTCATTTCCATTCGATCATATAGCTCGGATACTCGATTTAACTCGTATTCATCGGATCGAAGTGGTTGGATCTTCAAGAGGTAATTTCTTCAACATCTTGGATTTCGATTTTGTGTTGAGTTATGATGTTTTAGACGTTATAATCATGTTATATGAAGGGATATGTATATGATTATGAGTTTGTATAAAGATTCAATGGATTATTGAAGGATTATTCAAGAACACTTTGAATATTGAGTTGGGATTGGGGGTTTTCGATTAATTGTTGTTGTAATCATGAATTTGGATATTCATTTTGGATTATTGACCATTTGGAAGTTGTTTTGTTGGATTGAAACACTTTTTGGGTTTTGATGTGGCTATAATCAAGGTTGGGTTGTTAACAATCGAAGTTTGGCCACATAGTGTTCGATATATTGCCTCAATGGACTTGGTTTAGTCGTATCGGCGTGTTGAGTTCGTTATATTCGTGTTTGATACGTATGTTGAACGGATTGTTGGTAATTGTGTTATTCAAGGTTGTTCGAGCGACCGACATCGCATTTAGGACATTTGTTCGTGGAAGGATAATTGTCATCGGTATTGAGTAAGTTAATTCTTACTCGGTTAAAAGGATATTCATTCCTTTTGTTGTTGATCTTTCATAATCATAACTCATTCATCATTATATTAATCATATTGAGACTTGTAATTGTCAAATAATCACTTCATTAACGAGGAACGGCGGTTCCAATCATTTCATTGAAACTATCAATCACTTCATTATCATTTCATCTCGTTGAGTCATTCTTGACTTTGTCAGATTATTATTATTCATTGATATTCATTATGGTCATTCTCGTTCATATGACCTTCCGGGTTCATATTGCGTGGCCGGTTGCGGATGTGTGGAATTTTTAGTCGGGCACGTTATGGCCATGTATTGGGAGTGATACATTGGACTGTGCACACGGTAACAGATTACCTACGTGAGACTAATTAGGTACAAGGACGGGTGTGTCCGGTCATTCGTCTTGTACACTTGCACAGAACACTACGGGCGTACTATGATACCCCTCTTCAGCGTAATTCATAACTAAGGATATTTCATAACTTCAGTTAAATCATGATTGTGTATTTTTCAACCCTTGAGGATTGTTGTTCTGTGTAACTGACCCCGAGTGTGGATTCTGTTTTTCAGGTCATGGCAAGGCAAAAGCACGGAAATAGCATGTTGACGTCGAGGAGTCCCAGTGATACTAGTAGGGGCCCCCGATCTTTCAGTTATCCATGTTGTTGTCCTTTAATTTCCGCTGCATACTTTCATTTGGATACTCCGTTTCATTCAGTGTTGTGTATTTTATCTTCATATAAAATATACTAGTATTCGGTATTGTCCGGGTGTGTTGTACTTAAACTCCTCATCGGAGTATTTGGTAATATAATGTGGTTCGGTACTACAATTATATTATTTAATTCATCATTTTCATTCGCCTGGTGGGTCCCAGTCGGGGATTCACGGCACTGTAATATTCGCCTAGTTTGGGGTGTTACAGAGTTGGTATCGGAGCGTGGTTTTGA
This sequence comes from Orobanche coerulescens, assembly GCA_033398695.1. Classification (NCBI taxonomy): domain Eukaryota; kingdom Viridiplantae; phylum Streptophyta; class Magnoliopsida; order Lamiales; family Orobanchaceae; genus Orobanche; species Orobanche coerulescens. Next base: position 44,055,563 of record CM065809.1, read on the forward strand.
ATACTACCTTCCGAGTCATGTCTCATTTGAAATCATCGTCATCAGACTAGTATCATTGGACTTTCGCGTCACGTGTGACCTGTGCAAATGCCGAGCCAATCAGACCGAAAGAATTGTAAGATTTCTAACGCCATGGTATAATTTCTGGCAATAGTCATTCTTTCATCATTCATCAATTAACAATCCTCAAACATCATCATTCATTGTGATCAGGACGATCATGTTAACTCATTAATCACTTAATTCATTTCAGTACTCAGTTAATGATCAGGACGATCATGTTAACTCATTAATCACTTAATTCATTTCATTACTCAGTTAATGATCAGGACAATCATGTTAATTCATTAATTACTCAATTCATTTCACTACTCAGTTGTCGATCTGGATGATCATATTAATAATCTTGTTAAGTTATTCAAGATAATCATTTCAAGAATTTCATCAGATAATCATGTCACTTCAGTAAATCATTCATATAATCACTAAGTTAGAGCATGTATACTCATTTTCATCATCTCATGACATAATCATAACGTGATAATCATGCGGGGAAATATAATCATTATGCGACCTTCCTACTTCAGTATGGGGAGAGCTGTCAGGGGATGCACGGGGAGAGGCCGCGGTGCGGGCCGAAACCCGGGAAATAATCACTCGCTGTCGGGAAATCGTGCCCAGGACTCGGCTCGATCAGAAGATGTTCGGGTTGATCCACTCACTTTTATGCAGGCCATGATGACCCATGTGCAATTGCTCAATCATCATTGCGCCACTCTGGCCAGATTAATCGAGAGAACTCTCCCGTATGAGCCAGCTGCTAAGGAAAGTGCTGAACAACAACCTTCATCTGTCAGCAAGAAATCAATGAAGCGTAATCAATCCGAAGGCGGTCAGTCAACCTTCAAGAAGCCTCGTGTGAGTCCTATCGTTTCTGAGCGACCTCCTACGGTGAATAATCGTGCGGGATCTTAGTCCCGAGCGGCCAGTTCGGCCATCACCTGTTACAATTGTGGAACGCCGGGTCATTACAGCACTAAGTGTCTGAAACCGTCTATCACGTGCTATAATTGTGGGAATTTTGGGCATAAGGCCCGTTTTTGCCGAAAGGACTCCAAGTCGGCTCCGGCGGCATCTCAGGCCCCGAAGCAAGCGGTCGATCGAGGCTCTGTCAACATCGTTTAGGACAATGGAAGCAAATAAAGTCGGAGCTCATATTTATCAGACGGGAGCGTCCGGTTCGGGGGCCGGCAAGTCCCGGATTCATGTGATGAGGAGGATCGACGATCCGGTGGCCCGAATGATCTCAGGTATACTCGTAATTTTATTTCAACCTGTGTGTATCTTTTGATACTGGTACACCGCATTCATTCATTTTCGAATCATGTTTGAATAGACTTATTTTGGGATAGTCCTATTTCTTGTGGACCTCATATCATCGGTCTACCTGACGATGGAAGAATTTTCGGAAATCATACCGAAGTAAGCTTAGTGACCACGATTGGTTGGTGGACCTAATCGTGGTGAATTTATCTTAGGACGATGTAATTTTCGGTATTAGTTGGTTGGATCGTCTTGATACTATCCTCAGTGTTTGTAAGCGTTTGGTCACTATCTTTCCGTCGTTGGTTGTCGAATGTGTGCTTCAGGGAAGTAATCCCTGTTGTCCCAGAAGAATTATTATTATGACGAAAGCAGAGAAATTCTGCAATCGAGCTATTCAATCATTCATTGTATCATTTTCATCGATTGGCCTCTCTAAGGCAATCGAGCTATTCAATCATTCAGTGTATCATTTTCATCGATTGGCCTTTCTAAGGCAATCGAGTTATTCAATCATTCATTGTATCATTTCCATCGATTGGCCTTTCTAAGGCAATCGAGCTATTCAATCATTCATTGTATCATTTCCATCGATTGGCCTTTCTAAGACAATCGAGTCATTCAATCATTCATTGTATCATTTTCATCGATTGGCCTTTCTAAGGCAATCGAGTTTTTCAATCATTATTGGTATCACTTTTTATCGATTGACCATTCTAGGGCAATCGAAATGTTCAATCATTCGTGGTATCATTATCATCAATTGACGATGTATTTCCAGACGAGTTATCTGGTTGCCTTCACATAGAGTAGTGGAATTCAGGAGTGAGTTGGAGCCGGTACGTCCCCGTTATCGAAGGCACCGTATCGGATGGCCCCGACCAGAATGCAGGAGTTGAAGATTCAACTTGAGGAATAGTTCGAGAAAGGTTATCTCCGACCGAGTGCATCCCATTAAGGAGCACCAGTGTGATCTGTCAAGGAGAAGGATGGCTCGTCTCGTGTGTGCATTAATTATCAGGAGTTGAACAGGGTGATGATCAAGATTAGTATCCTCTACCCCGTATTGATGATCTCTTAGATCAACTTCAGGGAGCTTCAATATTTTTCCTAGGTCGATTGAAGATCTGGATATCATCAGCTGCGAATTCAAGAGTCGGGTACCGCAAGGACGGTGTTTCGTACACGCTATGGTCATTATGAGTTCGTAGTTATACCGTTCGGGCTAACTAATGCACCTGCGGTATTCATGGAGTTAATGAATCGGGTTTGCATCGACTTTTGGATCAGTTTGTTGTTGTCTTCATCGATGACATTTTGATTTATTCTCGTGATCGATAGGAACTCGAGGTACGTCTTCATCAGGTTCTCGACGTGTTAAGACGCGAGCAACTTTATGGAAAGTTTTCTTAATGTGAGTTCTGGATGTCCGAAGTGACTTTTCTCGGGCATGTAATTTCATCTGCCAGAGTTCTTGTCGACCCTCAGAAGATGGAGGCTATCCGAGATTGGCAACCTCCGAAAGATGTTAAGGAAATCCGAGGTTTCCTCGGATTAGCTGATTAATTATCCGACCCACGACCTGGAGGTAGCATCCGTGGTTTTCGCGTTGGAAATTTGGCGTCGTTACCTTTATGGCGTCACCTGTCAGATCTTCACTGATCACAAGAGTTGAAGTATATATATTTACTCAGAAGGAGTTAAATATGCGACAAAGACGGTGGTTGGAACTAATCAAAGATTTTGATATCGAGATCCTTTACCACCCAGGCAAGGCGAACATTGTCGCCTACGCCTGGAGTCATAAGTCCGTTCAGGAGCAGATGCTTGCTCGTTTATCAGTTTAGAAGGAGCTTCAGCAGGAATTCCTTAGACCCGAGATCGAGGTCTGGCATCAGCGACTGGCGGGTATGCTGAAACCGCTCCCTATCCCAGAATGGAAGTAGGAAGACATTTCTATGGATTTCATCACGAGAGTGCCGACGAGTCGTCGGGGCATGAATACGATCTGGGTGATCGTGGACCGCTTAACTAAGTCAGCTCATTTCCTTGAGATTAAGGATACGTGGGGTCCCGAGAGACTTGCCGAGCTGTTCATCAAAGAGATAGTGAGATTGCACGGTACTCCTAAGAGTATCGTTTCTGATCGTGACGGGTGATTCGTGTCTCATTTTGGAAATCAGTTCATCGTGCTATGGGAACTCAGCTTAATCTCATTACCGTTTTTCATCCTCAGTCCGACGGACAATCAGAGAGGACTTTTCAGACATTGGAGGACATGTTGAGGGCATGCGTCCTCGATTAGTAGACGATTGGGAATCCCAATTACTATCGATTGAGTTCACGTACAATTATAGTTGGCATGCTGCGATGAAGGTAGCACCTCGAGGCCTGGTGCGGTCGTCATTGTCGATCTCCCTTGTGTTGGGACGACCCATCAGAGTCAATCGGCACCGAGCCCGATATACTTATAGCCGCCCGGGAGAAGGTAACTTTGATCAGGAGTCGTCATTGTTCGCTCAGTCGGCGAAATTAGATGCAGATAATCGTCGACCACTAGAGTTCGAGATGGGTGACCACGTTTTGGTCAAGGTATCCCCGAGTCGAGGTATCTTCCATTTTGGAAAACGGGGGAAATTGAGTCCAAGATTCATTGGATCGTTTGAGATTTTGGATCGAGTAGGCGAGTTAGCTTATCGATTGGATTTACCTCCGGCGTTGAGCCAAATTCATATTGTATTGCACGTCTCGCAGTTGCGGAAGTATGTTGCCGACCCGAGTCACATACTTCAATTCGACGAAATCGAGATCGCGGATGATCAGTCGTATGAGGAGCGTAATACGAGTTTTAGAGCGGCGAATCAAACAATTGAGGAACAAGACGATTCCTTTGGTCAAGATTCAGTAGGCTAGGCACGAAGTCGAAGAGGCTACTTGGGAAACCGAGGAGAGTATGCGGGAGAGTCATCCCGAGTTGTTTGACCCTTAGTTTTGGGGACGAAACTCTTTTTAAGGGGGGGAGTATGTAATACCCGGTTGTAATTCATTCATTATCATTCAGTAATTATCAGTCTGTAATTATCACTCAGTAATTTTCACTCATTAATGATCGCTCATCATTCATGATTCATTAATTTGTGTTCATTTGGCATGTTGTAACCGTGTATCAGTTACCGATCGTCATTTCATCTCCGTTTGTCTCCGTTTGAGTGTCAGAGCGGGAGTATTATCATTATCATCGTGATTGGTAGTCTTGTGCTGGAAATATCATTTTTGGCATGTGTTGGACTTGTTCGCGTTCGCAAACGTTTGGTATGTCGAATCATTCATCGATCGTAGCGAGAAATTGGAGTTGTCGGAATTTCATCTTGTCCAGCAACGAGTTACGGCCGTAAGGAGTGTCGGATACGGCCGTAATAGACGTTCGTTGTTTTCAGGCCATTTCAGACGAGCGGGACTTACGGCCGTAAGGATTTAGGCATACGGCCGTAAGTTGGGCAGTACGTCCGTAAGGCTTGGACGGATACAGCCGTACGTGTCGAGCAGGGTGCCCAGACGTTTTGGCCGAAATCGAGTTATGGCCGTAAGGGTGTCTGCATACGGCCGTAAGGCGAGAAAGATATGGCCGTAAGGCTTGGCCGGATACGGCCGTACGGTGCAGGCAGGGTGCCTGGTCATTTTCGACGAAGGGAGCTTACGCCCGTAAGTTTGGCCGGATACGACCGTATCATCCGACTTACGCCCGTAAGGTGTGCGGGTACGGCCGTAAGGATGCCGGCACATGTTTTTGACGAAGGCGAGTTACGCCCGTAACTCAGGAGCGGTTACGGCCGTAAGTCTGTCGGCAGGATTTTGGACGAAGCCGAGTTATGGCCGTACGAGTTAGCCGGTTACGGCCGTAAGGCCGTTGACCTGGGATGTTACGGCCGTATGAGGGCCGAGTTACGGCCGTAACTTCCGGCAGTTTATATAGGGCTGGCCGGGAACTTTTCTTCATTTTCACTTTCTTCTTCCATCTTGTCCGAGAGAGAGCTTGGGGGGAAGGGATTTTCCTTCATCAAACACTTGAGTACTTGATTTTCTTCATTTCCATTCGATCATATAGCTCGGATACTCGATTTAACTCGTATTCATCGGATCGAAGTGGTTGGATCTTCAAGAGGTAATTTATTCAACATCTTGGATTTCGATTTTGTGTTGAGTTATGATGTTTTGGACGTTATAATCATGTTATATGAAGGGATATGTATATGATTATGAGTTTGTATAAAGATTCAATGGATTATTGAAGGATTATTCAAGAACACTTTGAATATTGAGTTGGGATTGGGGGTTTTCGATTAATTGTTGTTGTAATCATGAATTTGGATATTCATTTTGGATTATTGACCATTTGGAAGATGTTTTGTTGGATTGAAACACTTTTTGGGTTTTGATGTGGGTATAATCAAGGTTGGGTTGTTAACAATCGAAGTTTGGCCACATAGTGTTCGATATATTGCCTCAATGGACTTGGTTTAGTCGTATCGGCGTGTTGAGTTTGTTATATTCGTGTTTGATACGTATATTGAACGGATTGTTGGTAATTGTGTTATTCAAGGTTGTTCGAGCGACCGACATCGCATTTAGGACATTTGTTCGTGGAAGGATAATTGTCATCGGTATTGAGTAAGTTAATTCTTACTCGGTTAAAAGGATATTCATTCCTTTTGTTGTTGATCTTTCATAATCATAACTCATTCATAATTATATTAATCATATTGAGACTTGTAATTGTCTAATAATCACTTCATTAACGAGGAACGGCGGTTCCAATCATTTCATTGAAGCTATCAATCACTTCATTATCATTTCATCTCGGTGAGTCATTCTTGACTTTGTGAGATTATTATTATTCATTGATATTCATTATGGTCATTCTCGTTCATATGACCTTCCGGGTTCATATTGCGTGGCCGGGTGCGGATGTGTGGAATTTTTAGTCGGGCACGTTATGGCCATGTATTGGGAGTGATACATTGGACTGTGCACACGGTAACAGATTACCTCCGTGAGACTAATTAGGTACAAGGACGGGTGTGTCCGGTCATTCGTCTTGTACACTTGCACAGAACACTACGGGCGTACTATGATACCCCTCTTCAGCTTAATTTATAACTAAGGATATTTTATAACTTCAGTTAAATCATGATTGTGTATTTTTCAACCCTTGAGGATTGTTGTTACGTATGGCGGCCATTTGGGATTACATTTTCAGGTCATGGCAAGGCAAAAGCACGGGAATAGCATGTTGACGTCGAGGAGTCCCAATGATACTAGTAGGGGCCCCCGATCTTTCAGTTATCCATGTTGTTGTCCTTTAATTTCCGCTGCATACTTTCATTTGGATACTCCATTTCATTCATTGTTGTGTATTTTATCATCATATAAAATATAATAGTATTCGGTATTGTCCTGGTGTGTTGTACTTAAACTCCTCATCGGAGTATTTGGTAATATAATGTGGTTCGGTACTAAAATTACATTATTTAATTCATCATTTTCATTCGCCTGGTGGGTCCCAGTCGGGGATTCACGGCACTGTAATATTCGCCTAGTTTGGGGTGTTACAGACATCACAGACGACGCGTCGCGACACGACTCAGTCAGACATGATCCGACAGGACAAGACTCAACAATACACGAATGGACCCGACAACCTAGGTTTTCGCAACCTAAGCTCCGATACCATAAATGTAACACCCCTAGAATCTGACCGGGAATATTACACGCCGCAGACCCTCTTCATGAAGATCTGCCAAGCTAGACACCAAAACAACATAATACATTATATGTCGACATAACAAAATAACGAACCAATAGACCGATTTTGTCTCACATCACCATCATACAACTCTAATATACAAAAATCTGTCTGGACTCATACCCTTGCAAGGGTAAAATACACTCACAAACAAAAGTACGACAGCGGAGATGACCATACAACGAACTCAGACTGATTGCACCCAAAACTGGCCTTCGTGTGATTAGTATCATTCGTCTTCCATCATCCTTCGCACCGATCCTGTGGTTTGCTCCCAAAACCTGCATGTATGTGGATGCAGAACAGACATCCACCCCCCGAATACTCGGGGGTTAGCAAAACTCCACTGTTTTGCTAGTACAAGTATAAAATGCAAATACGAGCCATACACAACCCATTCAGAGAATATAATAACTTGAATCATCTACGGCTCAGTCACAACAAAAGTTTTTCCTGAGATTTCTCACTCGAATAAAATAGTTTTAATCGAAAAAGTTTAAATGAAACAAGTGGTCATTTTAGAAATCAATTTAAATCTCAGGAGTTTTGAAAATGTTTGGAATTGAATAATCCTCAGTTTATCAAAAACCGCTTAGGGTCACAACCCAAAGTTTTATTTTCCAAAATATAAATCCGTTCAGGGAACACGAGGTCCACGACCCAACCATATGTTCCAATTTAATTCTAAGGAAACATTACACATAACACATCACTCTTATGCCATTCTAGCCAAACACCAGGACTCGATATATAACGTCTCTCGACCCCGAGCACAATCACACGAGTCGTCTTTCAAGAAAACCATGATGGTAAACATACCAATTATAAAATAATGGTTATAAATATTTATTTAGCACATATCGTCGATTACCAACCATTTAGCACGCGAAGTTTATTTCAAATGTATGTTTAAAGTACTTGGCATTGTGAAGAAGAATCAAATGAGTATCTCCTATAAGCCCTTAAAATAGTAGGCTAAATATTGATCATATTGATCAGATATAATTATTGGCTAAGTATAAAACAACCTAAAATCAGTCGGGAAAAATATCAGCTGAGCTTAACCAAATAGAAATATCAGTAGGGTTTTGGTCAAAGAAAATATCAGCTATGTTTGACCAGATGAAACATCAGTCGGGTTCGGTCAAAACAAAATGCCACACGAGTTTGACTAAGTCAGAAGTACTGCTGAACATCAGTGAAGACAATTTTAGCTAAGTGTAAATCAGTCAAACATCAACTGGGTTTGGTCAAAGGAGAATATCAGCTAAGGTTGACCAGACAGACATCAGCCGACTTTCATCAAAACGAAATATCAGCCGACTTTACCAAGGCAGAGCATCAGCCAAAGTTTTATCAAGAAGTAATAGCAGTCGACTTTTTGGACAACTATGTCCACATAAGCAAATGTTGAATAGTCAACAAAGACGGCAAATCACATGCGGACGAAAAATCAAAGAGACAAAGTGATTGATTCCAGGAATTCAAGAAATAAAATATTCATCTAGATTCGCGCCCTGGAGACTTTCCCAATATAGTAATCAAAGAAAGACGGCGTAGCAATCCTACATCTTCAGACGGTCGAATTTAAAGAAAGAGACAAAGCCATACAAGGAGATGAAAAAGTCCACTCTCCACCAGACGGATTTGTTCCAAGATGCAACGGCTATGAAGAGCACAAAGATCGTACTATAAATATCTAAAGAACACTTTAGCAGAAGTACGATGCAAACTACACTTACAAGCAATCAAAGCAAGCGAAAGCAATATGCATCTATAGCATCGTGAAGAGCAAGATCATAAAGTATTATATACAGAGAAGCTCTTAAGTTGGAGAAGACAAATACTCTTGTCCTAAAAGTTTGAGTACCGGGTACTTTCTTGAACGAGGTTCTTGAGAATAAGAGGTTGTATGGCATTCACGGGTTCTTGATTGAAAGGTGATAGGAAACTTAAGAGTTGTTGAGGCATCCAATAGTTTTCGATCAAGAGGTGTTAGGAAATCAAGGGAATGAGTTACAATAGCCACGGGTTTTTCACTGGTTGAATAGTTTCTATAACTACAATTTGTTATAACACGATTTCACTGGTTGAAAGGTATAGTGAATTTATCTCCAACTCGTTTGGAGAGAAGTAGCTAGTAGAGGATTAGCCCACCTCTGAAACTACTAAAATTGTTGTGTGATTTATTGTTTTTATCATTATACTTAGTTGTTGCATTCATCCTAACTGTTGCATTAAGCCAGCTGTCTTCCGCAAAACAATTTTACAGCTGACAAACCTTAACTGCATTAAACTCAACCAAGTCACCATAGTTGCACTATATTACAGCTGTGTTTCTCAGACAGTTATTTGGCGCAAAGATTTTATAAGTCTATTCTCCCCCTCTAGATTTATACCTGACGTCTTGTGACCTACAGGTCTTCCTCGGGATACTCTTCAATCTTGTTTTTCGAGCTCAAGCTTTGCCCATCATCGGTAATCTCGCCCTTCCGAATAGGTTCAACAAATTACTGGATACATACTGAAAATGGTCCACATGCTGCCTTACTTCTGGGGTCCTCCTTAGGGACTCAAACCATAGATCGACAGTGCAACGGCTCCAGTTACCAGACAACTTTTTAATCTAATCATTGACTTGTTCTGATGGGGAACCTCGCTTCCCTGATTCTTGCCATTTGGTCATCCAATTGATAATGTAGTGTGGAGCATTAATCACCAATCTAGGGTCCTCCCAAGAGTCCTTACATGATAGGGGTGCTGAATTGGTAACAATTTGCATCTTCTTGCATGCGATCATTCTTGGTTTGGCCATACTAAAACAATATGCATTTAAAACTGAATATGCATGTAGATATACATATATCATGAAGAATGAGCAGTAAAAACCTAAAATTAAATTTGGTACCTTGGAATGGAGTGACAAAGTAGCGACAACTAAGGGCATATGATAAATAATGGGTCTACAGGAAGGAAAAAACCAACCTGTCTCCAATACCACAATGTGACGCCCTGATTTTCCAAGCATTTGTTTTGGGGAATAAAAGAATAATCATAGTATATATTTGTTTTTGAAATAATTGTACTCGACTAGAAAATCGAATCATCACACAAGTGATACTGAACTTAACTAAGAAATCTATGTCAAGGAATTCAAAACACCAAAGTGTCAAAACATGATCGGATAAATTTTGCAGCGGAATATTTAATCAAATATATGTCAACAAAATTTTTTCCCCAATACTTTAATTTAAAATCTAAAATAAGAAATAAAACTTCATCATATGGCTCGCAGCCTTGCAATTCGTCCACCTCCATTCCAATTAACCTGAGGTTTACAAAATAAGGTGGGGGTGACCTTCCTTCAGCTCTTAGGAAATTACACAAAATCACAATAATATAAAATCTTATGGAGGCATAGAATAAGAAGAATTTTTTAATAATTGAATTTGGATATTACACGTATGACATGAATTGAGCATGCATAACATGGTATATTTTTTGATCAATGGTTTATCACGTATAATATGAATCTAGCATGCATAACATGAACCGATATTATATTTATTACCTACACAGTCCAATAAAAGTAACTAAAGTGATAGTGCAAACTTTCCACTTGATTTATGTAGCGTGAACTGGGTGAAATGCAGAAAGCTCGACTCATAAATTTCTATGCCCTAAAATCCTTCTTATTATCTACAAGAATAAATAATAACGATTAATTACTAAAATAAAAATAATTAAATTAAATATTGAAACATAGATAATTGAAAAAGTAAAAGTAACAAAAAGAGCCTAATTGTATATGTTGAAGGATGATTAGGGTAAAATTACAGGAATTAAGAATTAAGGGCTTAAAATGAGAGCAAAGAAAATTAGAGGGGGAACGAAATGAAAGACTGGTGTAAAGGGTTGTGGGTAGATTGAAGTATCTAGAAATATTGGGGGTTTAATTGAATAATCCTAAAAAATATCGGGTATATAAGCCCCTTTTTCTTCCTCATGATCAGCAGAACTCCTTATTCTTCTCCATATTCCTTATCCTTTCTCTCTCTCTCTCTCTTTCTCTCTCTCTCTCTCTCTCTCTCTCTCTCTCTCTCTCTCTCTCTCTCTCTAATAAGAACCTGGGAGCCACATACACATCTTGCGATTTAAATGGTAGCAGTACTATGGGGCCAGGACTGTTATCCCGAGGACTAGTCAGGTGTAAGCTTGGAACCTCGGTATCAAAAAAAATCCTCACATTCACACACTCACAAACACGATACACACACACTGACACATAAAACTCTACTCCCCACCCACCCACACACAACCGAAAAAATCCAGAATAGAAAACTGTGGCGACGAGGTTTCAGCGTGCTGCGGTGCGGAGGTACAGGTTCGGCGGTTTCTGGACGATGATGTGTGTGGCCGATTGAACAGGTAAGGTCGATGGGTTTAGGGCTGGGAATTTCAGGCTTGACGCGGGCCAAGAGCTTAATCTGTACTGGTTTAGGTTTCTGAGATGGACGTTCGGGTTATGTAATCGAGTTTGGTTCCTCATTGAATCCAGGGTGCTAACGGGGTGAGTTTCGATTCAGGATTTGAGTTCCCAATTCAAGCCTGTGAAGTGGATTTGGTTCCTGAGTTCGGGCTGGGTTCTAACGTGAATATATGGTGGTTTCAGATGAAGTGAAGGTGGCTTCTGGTGCTCCGACCGTGGGCGGTTGATAGCTTATAGGTTTTATGAACCAGGGTTCGGACTGGAATAGGGTTTTGATGGTTGATAGGGCTGGTTTGTCGTAGAAATTAGGATTGAGATTTGAGATTTGCAGAAGAAGAGAACTTTGCAGAAAAGAATTGCCCTTTTGTGTAGAACGTGAATTGTGTTGGATGGAAAATTGTATTTATAGATATAAGTTTTTAAGTGTTTCGATTGATGTAGGATAGTATATTAGGATAAACATTAGGAAGTTTCAGTTTGATGAAGTGAAGGACTCTCAACCAAATGTGAGATATTGGAGGGAGAAAAAACCCTTGATAGGAAACCATAGAGTAGCCGAATCGTATATTATAGTTGAAAATCACGGTTGGAGTATTGAATGTTGATGACTTGAATATCCTTGAACTTCATAGACGTCATCAAATCATCCTCATTATTACCATTCGATTCTCATGATGTATGTTGAAAGTCCGACTAAGTGTTTGTCAGATTGTCAACCATCAAGACTGGTCATACGTAGGATGATTAACTCAGTCATATAATAGAAACGTTAGATGCTCGTGTGTTAATTATCAAGTTGAAATATTCATTATCTCTTTTGTATAAGGTTCGAGTTTTGCATGTGCTTGATCGAAGGGATGTACTTCGAGTGTGTTGACGTTCGTCGAACGTAGTTAATCCTTTTCATCATTCTAAGGCAAGTACATTAATTATGTTTTCCATATTAATGTCATTCATGTTGTTGTTCACATATGTCTCGTTGTTGTTGGTCCACCACGTGTTGGGCCGATGGGATCATCTTGGTATCTATGCTAGCTTGCGCTGGATCATTGGATGGGTTTTCCACCACGTATTGGTCTGACAGGTTCATTTTAGATCTAAGCAGTAAATGCTAGATCACAGATTACCATGTGTATGTTGAGATCGTCATGTTGAGTAATGCATTGTAGGACTTCTCGTAGGATAAGTTGTAAGTTGTTATTATTCTTTGTTGAATTGTCGAATAATCTCGTGTTGTAAAATTATCGTACTTGTGCTCGCATAGGGGTAACATGATTATGATAATGCTCAGTGATGTTGGTTGTCCGGAGAAGTTATTTTAGTTTGTGTTCGTGTTTGAATAAGTAGTCGAGTATATTGTTTGTTTGTGTTGATTTGGATGGTTATGTATTGATGAATTCTATTGAGTGTTGTCATTTACTTTTAAAAACCCAGTTTGTAATAATAATTCCTTAATTGGTACTTTACTTAGTGTTTGTTTTATTTCTTAGCCTAGTAAATCTTTAAATAAGGATTTATTGCGCTGTAATAACCCGGAATATCTCGGGGTGTTACATTGCCTACCCCATCCCAGCTGATAGGTGGTCTACACTTCCTTACATACAATGCTTCATACGGAGCCATGTCTATACTCAAGAGGAAACTAGTATTGTAGGCAGACTCTATCAGCGGTAAGTGTACCTCCTAATTTCCACCAACGTCTTGGACTTAAGTCCTTAGCATGTCATCAAGTGTCTGAATGGTCCAATCTGGCTGACCATCAGTTTTAGGGTGGTATGCTGATGAGAACTCAAATTTGGGAGCTAAAGCCTTGTGCAAGCTTTCCCAAAATCTCGATGTGGTCTCGATCTAAAATAATATATACCAGCACCCTGTGCAAACGAATTATCTTAGGGACATAATTGCACTAGTTGATCTAATGAATATGTTTTTTGTACATGAATACAGTGCATCGACTTTGTTAGTCTATTTATAATGACCCATATCGAGTCGTTGCCTCTTGCTGTCTTAGGGAGTCGTATCCCGAAATACATGTTTATATGTTCCCACTTCCACTCTAGCATCTTAAGAGGATTTAATAATCCTGATGGTATTTGATGTTTGGCTTTCACATGCTGACAGGCCAAGAAGTGTCTAGCATATTCGAGTACTGATCTCTTCATGGCCCACCCCTAAATTTTTCTCTTAAGATCATGATACATCTTGTTACTTTTGGCATATACTGATCGATGTCCAAATCCATGATTTCTTTTCTCAAATATTCATCTCCAACACACAGATCCTCCTATTGTTCCTGAGTGTTACATCACTCAATACAAATAATTCCCCCAGATTAATTAAAGTTCCCTCGCCTATATTTTCTAAAATTGGGCCTTTTTTCCCTGAGCATCTCTAATTCTATCGCAGAGCATCATCCTAACCAATGATTGTATCCAACTCCATAGATTTAATTTAGCAAATCCTTTTACTAAATCATCATCTTGGGTCAGCGAATTTGTCGTTTTCCCTGCCCATTTCCTGCTAAGTGCATTAGCCACCATGTTGGCCTTCCCTAGATGGTATAATATCTTGCAGTGGTAGTTTTTGACCATTTCCATCCACCTGTGTTGTCTCATATTTAACTCCTTATGAGTGAAGAATTATATTAGAATTTTCTTATTCGTAAATATCTCACACTTCCATATGTTAAATAGTGCCTCAGATCCTTAGCGCATGCACCAGAATTGCTAGTTCCAAATTATGAGTGGGATAGTTCAGCTCGTGATGCTTAAGTTTTCGAGAGGCATAGGTGTAACACCTCCGATATATTCAGGAATATTACAGCGCCATACATCCTTTACGTAAGAATTTAAAAGGCTAAGAATACAACAACAACATAATTAAAGAAGGGCACCAAAAGAAAGTTATTAATTACATCACCAGTTCAGAAAGTACGAAATCAAATTCTCAACTGAACGTAATTATAAAATACAACAAGACAACATGCGTACTCGAATAATTATTAGAAACAACAGTGAAACTCGACAATATGTATAACATCAATACGTAAAACATAATTAAAGTACTTGCCTCAAATTGATGACAAGGATAATACTTCGACGGATATTAATACACTCAAAGGTTGCCCTTTCGATCAATCACATTACAAAGCTCGGACCTTAAACAAAAGAAATGATAAAGAGTTCATCTTATGTCATATAACTAACGTACAGACATTTAGCATCCTAACTATGGCCGAAAGATTGTCAATTCTATGAATACTGTCTCTTCATAACGTACGTAACATACCCAATGTAACATCTGTTATATCTGTACCTTAGCATACGTAATCTCCAATGTCTAACGTATGCTAAGCATGTAACTGACAGTTCTCTGATCAGACGACTGTCTCACCTGATGATATAACGTACGTAATGCATCACGCTTAACGTACGTTATACTCACAAACACATTTCTCATGCGAATAGAATGATCCTAAGGTGTTCGACGTCTTCAAGTTCAAGGATAAACATGTCATCACCATATCATACTCCGATCTCGATTATAAATTCTTATGTGCCGCTCGGCTAATCTATGGTTGATACAATTATTACAAATATCATCACTTCATTCAAACTTTCATCATGAAGATTAGCTAATCAATCCACCTTTACAAAATATAACAAAACCTTTAATGTTCATCCTCCTAAGTTTATCTAACCAAGGTGATAATAATTAACAAGTCTTGATCATAATGAAAACTCCATCGAATGCATATTTACAACCTCAGAAAACTTCCCCTATTTGTTCAACATAATGAGGCTCGAACTCTAATGCTCTCAACAATGGTAAACTTAAGCATAATTATTCAAACTTACTTAAACATGGTGTTCGGTCAAATAAGTCATCCATGGAACCTAATAATCTCGGTAGCATGCTCATAATATTCTTAAGAACACCAATTCAAGGTTGGAGATAAGATTAACATACCTTAATATGAAGAGAACATCAAGGCAATCGGTAGAATCCAACTCCGGATGCTTGAGTACCAATCCAAGGTGCTTCTCAACTTCAATGACTAAGTAGGGATGTTAAACAAGTGTTTAACTATCAAGGGGAACTCTCTGGACTTCAAGGAAATGAAGGAGAAGTGAAAGGAAACGAGGTGAAATGAAATGGGGTGCTGTCCCATTTATACTGTCCTGACCTTTACGTACGTTAGCCTTAGTGCTTTACGTACGTTATTCACTTAGCGTACGCTACCCGATATCCTTAGCGTACGTTAACATCCAATAATAGCTTACTGTCTCGTTTATATTCTCTCTTACATGTGCTACATCAACACCATTACGTACGTAATCGACTATAATTAGCATATGCTATATACATCACTTAGTGTGCATTAATCCCCGTTGACCCAAAATTGTCCAGGTTCATGCCGCGGGAATCTTATCTGGGCCCTCCACCAACTGGCCCATGTGCTAGCCGCCTTGATCAATTATTGTCTGTCTTACATATGCTATGCTTCATTCATAGCATACGCTATCTATAGTACAACGTACATTATGCTTACTAGATAGTGTACGGTATGGCGTAGTTGCATGCAAAAATTTACAAGGTTGATATGATCATGCATGTGGATATGAATACGGGAAAGATCATACTTCGATTATTGATATCACAAATTTGACTAATACAAGGTTCAAATACAGGCGAAAATACTCAACAATTTATCTCGATATTACATACTCTCCCTCTAAAAAGGAGTTTTGTCCCGAAACTCAAGACGAAAATAATTTTGGGTATCTGGACTTCATACTATCTTCTGTCTCCCAAGTGGCTTCTTCAATTCCATGGCGCGACCATTGAACCTTAACCAAAATGATCGATCTATTTCTCAATTGTTTGACTCGACTTTCGAGTATCTTGATCGGTTTCTCTTCAAACGTGCCATCCTTAGCTCACCGAAATCAATGACATGACTGGGATCTGATATGTACTTCCATAACTAAGATACGTGGAACACATTATGAACATGACTCAACGATGGCGCTAAGGCCAACCTGTACGCCAACTCTCCAACTCTTTTTAAAATCTCAAACGATCCGATATATCTCGGACTCAGCTTTCCCTTCTTCCCAAAACGAACAATTCCCCGAGTAGGAGAAACCTTTAAAAGCATGTGATCTCCAGTACCAAATTCCAATGGGCGACGGTGCACGTCTACATAAGATTTATGCCGAGTTTGGGTGGTTAACAGTCTTTCACGAATCAAAGCTATCTTCTCTTGCGTCTGTACTATCAACTCCGGTTCCGTCCCGATCTAGTCCGATGAATCATCCCAACACAGGGCCGATCTGCATCTCCTCCCATATAATGCTTCAAAAGGAGCCATATTAATGGAAGCATGCCAACTATTGTTGTAAGTGAATTCAATCAACGGTAGATGAACTTCCCACTCAGTCGACCAATCTAAGGCACAAGCTCTCGGCATGTCTTCCACTGTTTGAATAGTCCTCTCAGACTATCCGTCTGTCTGAGGATGATAAGCTGTGCTAAAGTTCAGCTCGGTTCCCAAGGCTTTATGAACTGCTTTCCAAAAATGTGACACGAAGTGACTGCCTCAGTCAGAAATAATGGTCTTCAGCGTACCATGCAATCGGACTATCTCTGCAATAAAAACCCGTGCCAACTTCTCTGGTGCCCAAGTGTCTTTAATGCCCAGAAAATGAGCCAATTTGTTTATACGGTTAACTATCACCCAAATCATATTCATCCCAGTTCTGGTCTTCGGCATACTAGTGATAAAGTTCATCGACACATCTTCCCACTTCCATTCAGGAATCGGGAGTGGCTTCAGCATTCCTTCGGGTCGTTGATGTTCGATCTTAACCAACTGACAAATTAAATATTTCGAGACATAATCTGCTACATCTCTCTTTATGCAGCCCCACCAGAAATTCTGCTTCAGATCCTTATACATCTTACTGGTGCCCGGGTGGATAGAATCGAACGTGCTGTGAGCTTCCTTCATGATTGTCTGCTTCAAAACATCAATGTCGAGAACACAAAGTCGTCTCTGAAATCTCAAGACTCCATCATCATAAATTATGAATAATGGGGCCTTTCCTTTGCTCACTTCATCACATAACCGAATCATCAGAGGATCGTCTAATTGCTTAGATTTGATTTCTTCGATTAACGATGAAGTTAATTCCATCACACACATTTGTCCTTGGACTCTTTGCAACCATACTTCAATTCCTTCGCGAGTCAATTCTCGTTGAATGCTAGACTGGGAGGTTAGAGTCTCCAGCATTCGAATTGAATAGGTTTGCGGCTCAGTGCATCAGCCACTACATTTGCTTTTCCTAGATGATAAAGAATCTCCAAGTTATAGTCTTTAATCAATTCCAGCCATCTCCTCTGCCGCATTTTTAACTCTTTCTGACTGATGATGTACTTGAGACTCTTATGATCCGTGAAGATCTGAAAGTGAGTCCCATACAAATAATGTCTCCAAATTTTCAAGGCGAAAACCACAGCTGCCAACTCCAAATCGTGTGTTGGATAATTTACTTCATAGGGATTCAACTGTCGAGATGCGTAGGCGATCACCTTCTCATTTTAAATCAGTATACACCCGAGACCTTGGTTTGAAGCATCACTGTAAACTATGAATCCTCCAGTTCCCTGTGGTAGTGCTAAAATTGGTGCCGTCATCAATCTCTTCTTAAATTCATCAAAACTGGCATGGCACGTCTCATTCCACTCAAATTTTTGGGTTTTCTGTAGTAATAGAGTAAGTGGGCGGGTAATTCTGGAAAACCCTTCCACAAACCGACGATAGTACCCAGCAAGTCATAGGAAACTTCTAACTTCCTTCACGTTATTATGAGGTTTTCAATCCAAAATTGCTTCAACTTTCTGGGGGTCTACTCGGACTCCCTCCGCTGATACCACGTGACTGAGGAACAGTACTTCCTTTAGCCATAATTCACACTTATAAAGTTTGGCATACAGTTGCTTGCTTCTTAAGAGGTCCAAAACGATCTGTAAGTGTTGCGCATGCTCTTTCGGGCTCTTGGAATAAACCAGAATGTCGTCAATAAACACAACTACGAATTTGTCCAAATACTTTATGAACACAGCAGGTGCATTAGTGAGACCAAACGGCATCACTACAAACTCATAGTGTCCATAGCGAGTTCTGAACGCTGACTTCGGAACATCGAATTAATTAATCTTCAACTGATGATATCCCGATCTCAGGTCGATCTTAGAAAATACTGTTGCTCCTTGTAACTGGTCAAACAAATAATCAATCTGTGGCAATGGATACTTGTTCTTGATTGTCGTCTTGTTCAGCTCTCGATAGTCGATACACAATCGAAGTGATCCATCTTTCTTTCGGACAAAAAGAACTGGTGGACCCCAGGACGAAACGCTTGGCTGAATATAGCCTTTGTCTAGTAACTCTTCCAGTTGCTTCTTCAATTCATATATCTCAGTAGGTGCCATACGATACGGCGCGTTAGAAATCGGTGTAGCTCCTGGTTCCAGCTAGATGGTGAATTCCACATCTCGTCATGGAGGTAGTCCAAGCAATTCGTCAGGGAACACATCCGGGAATTTGTTTACAACAGGAATGGATGAAAGCTCTACTTTTCCATCTTCTTTCTTCATTGCGTAACACCAATATCCAGTGCACCCTTGTTTTAGTAGTTTCACAGATTTCATTGCTTTGATCATCTTTCCTGAGCTTCCTGGTCTCCATCCCTCGAATAATATTTCGGAACCATATTCATCTATCATCGAGACATTCCTCTTCCGGTAGTTTACAATAGCTCCATATCGGTTAAGCCAATCATCTCCGAGAATCAGATCGTCTCCTTGATTTCTATCACAATTAGGTTTGAGGGCCATTCTCTACCTCCAATCGATAAAGGAAAATCTCTAGTTTCTATGTTTCCCATAATTCTCTCCCCACTCGGTAAACCCACATCATAAGGCTCACAATTATGAAAACCAGAAATGTTCAAACGATTAACACAAGACAATGATATAAACGAATGTGTAGCCCCTGTATCGAACAAAACGCTAACTGGTTGTGAAAGAATCTGGACGGTACCTGATGCGACAGTAGCATCCTGATCGCTGCCCTTCTCATCTCATACAAGCGTGGAGGAATGGATCCAGCATTCGATGTCCCTTTTTGGTTGAACTGTCCTCTGCCCCATCCCCGACCAAAACTCTGGGGTGGCTGGACACTCTACTGCGTCTGTGGAACACTCGCCTCTCTATGAACTGGCAGTGATGAACGAGCTCCAAAAGATCTAGCAACCTCCTCGCAGAACACCGCACGATGTCCCTCTCGAACACAATCATAACACATCATGGCGTGAAGTGAGCAATCACGTCGATAGTGTCCTGTCCGACCAGAGTTAAAACACTTCCTAGTTGCATCTGTCGTGGCTGATACTGCTCTGGAGTTCTTCCCACCCTTGGATGAATGTGGGGGTCTCTTGAATGAATGAAAGGATGACTGGACCTTGTGGGGCCCACTTCTCTTGTGCTCCGTGAAATTACCAGAGACTTTCTGTTTCTTGGACTCTGAGAACTTTTCCATGGCTGCTTCCTTTATTTCATACGCCAATGCTTTGTCCTTATACTGACGAAGAGTGGTGCATTCGAAACCTGACATGCACCTCTGTATCTCCAGTTTCATTCTCATATCGAAGTGGATCATCATTTCTGCATCGGTTCTGAACAGGTGTCGAACAAACGCCAGCTGCTGGTTAAACATCTTAATTGCCTGAGATACTGGCACATCCGAAGGCTGCGTGGAGAAAAATTATCGAACTTTAGCTTCCCTCACTGGACGAGGGCAGTACTGTGCTTCCATCATCAATTTAAATTCTCCCCAATCGGCATCATGATCTATAGGTCGGATGGCTTCCCACCACTCAGAAGCTTCCCCTGTCAGAAGTACTGGGCAATAGAGCTCTCCGGTCGTCTGGGCAGTTAATCCCGGCGAATATTTTCTCCAGCTCCTTCAACCAGTGATCCCATGTTGGTGTCTCAGAAAAGCCATCGAATTTTAGCGGTTACATCTTTGCCACCTCCTATAGCCATATGTCTCCTCGATTTCCCAAGTCTGGGATGCCTTGCTGTCTTTCTCCTGGTTGCAATCCTACTGCCACTTGCATCCTGTCCACAACATGAGCAAACTGAGTCATCTGGTTGACCACCTGACGAAGGATGTCGGGAACAGCAGGTTCAACATTGGTCTCCACCGTCTATTCTTGTTCGTTATTCGCAGATTCTTGTGGCTCGCCTGAGCTGTAGCTAGCCTGATTTGAAGGTGAAGCTCATCTTCAGCATTCCTACGTCCGCATCCACGACCGCGACCACGTACACGTCCTCCTCTCAACATACTGTAAGCATAAATATTTAATATACAGGGAACAATATTGTTCTATCGTTCAAGTATAAAGAGGTATAACATGTAAAGGACGAGATAGAGTTTAGGAACTTACAATCACCGCTCGCACGAAGATGTAGGCACTACAGTGATGTTATGCACGGCCAGTTACCTGAAAAGACATATACGACCCCTATTTTAACCCAATGGCCAAGATATCTATAATCTTAGCTCCGATACCATATTCTGTAACACCCTCGATATATTCAGGAATATTACAGTGCCGTAAATCCTTTACGTAAGAATTTACAAGGCTAAGAATACAACAACAACATAATTAAAGAACGGCAACACAAGAAAGTTATTAATTACATCACCATTTCAAAAAGTACGAAATCAAATTCTCAGCTGAACGTAATTATCAAATACAACAAGACAACATGCGTACTCAAGTACTTGTTAAAAACAACACTAAAACTCGACAAATCATTCCGGTCAGAACACATCACTCTGCACCTCCGTCGTCATGCAGCTCTAGTGGTTGTTTCCCCGCACTCCTGAATCCTGAACATAAACAAATATTCACCCCTGAAGCGGTTAGCACAACGATGCTAGTACAAATACGATAATTATACCATAACAGGTTATTCAACATCTCATGAAGAATAATGGTAATAACCAAATGACAATAACAATGAGCCTCTTCCTATGATAAGACTCACAAATATCATACACAAATGATAATCGCAACATGACACCACAACATACACATGGTAATTCCGATGATCCAGCGTTCACTGCATAGATCCCAAGATGATCCCGTCGGACCAACACGAGGTGGAAAAACCTGTCCGATGATCCAATGCACGCTGGCATAGATCCCAAGATGATCTCGTCGGACCAACACGAGGTGTACATACAACAACGATACATATGCATGACAGTATGTATAACATCAATACATAAACCATAATTAAAGTACTTGCCTCAAATTGACGACAAGGATAATACTTCGACGGATATTAATACACTTGAAGGCCGCCCCTTCGATCAATCACGTTGCAAAGCTCGAACCTTAAACAAAAGAAATGATAAAGAGTTCATCTTATGTCATATAACTAGCGTACGGACATCTAACATCCTAACTATGGCCAAAAGATTGTCAATTCTATGAATATTGTCTCTTCATAACATACGTTACATACCTAACGTAACGTATGTTAAATCTGTACCTTAACGTACGTAATCTCCAATGCCTAATGTATGATAAGCATGTAACTGATAGTTCTCTGATCAGACGACTGTCTCACCTGATGATATAACGCACGTAATGCATCACGCTTAACGTACGTTATACTTACAAACACATTTCTCATGCAAATAGAATGGTCCTAAGGTGTTCGACGTCTTCAAATTCAAGGATAAACATGTCATCACCATGTCATACTCCGATCTCGATTATAAATTCTTATGTGCCGCTCGGCTAATCTATGGTTGATACAATTGTTACCAATATCATCACTTCATTCAAACTTTCATCATGAAGATTATATAATCAATCCACCTTTATAAGATATAACAAAACCTTCAATGTTCATCCTCCTAAGTTCATCGAAACCAAGGTGATAATAATTAACAAGTCTTGATCATAATGAAAACTACATCAAATGCAGATTTACAACCTCAGAAAACTTCCCCTATTTGTTCAAAATAATGAGGCTCGAACTATAATGCTCTTAACAATGGCAAATTTAAGTATAATTATTCCAACTTCCTTAAACATTGTGTTCGGTCATATAAGCCATCCATAGAACCTAACAATCTCGGTAGCATATTCATAATATTCTTAATAACACCAATTCAAGGTTGGAGATAGCATTAACATACCTTAATATGAAGAGAACGTCAAGGCAATCGGTAGAATCCAACTCCGGATGCTTGAGTACCAACCCAAGGTGCTTCTCAACTTCAATGACTAAGTAGGGATGTTAAACAAGTGTTTAACTATCAAGTGGAACTCTCTGGACTTCAAGAAAATGAAGGAGAAGTGAAAGGAAACGAGGTGAAATGAAATGGGGTGTTGTCCCATTTATACTGTCTTGAGCTTTATGTACGTTAGCATTAGTGCTTTATGTACGTTATTCATTTAGTGTACGCTACCTGATATCCTTAGCGTACGTTAACGTCCAATAATAGCTTACTGTCTCGTTTCCATTCTCTCTTACGTACGCTACGTCAACACCGTTAGGTACGTAATCGACTATAATTAGCATACACTATATTACCACTAGCCCTCTTGCTTGTTGAAGTGTTATATTACCACTCTTCTAGAAAAACTTCTTGTATATTTGTTGTTGTTGGGATTCGGTAATAATAATAATCGAATTACGCAGTGGAAAAATAAACGTATCAAAATGAAAAATCTGAACCCCTAAGAGGATCGTTCATGCATCATATATATGAATATAAATACAAAGTATGAATTAGAAATCATATCCTTGAAGTTCGTTGATTAAATATTGACGAAAACAATCCAAGCTTTTGCAAAATCCTGAGCATCAAAAATATTGTGCCTCTACGTATCACGCGTCGAAAAAATGATCGAAAAAATTGCAACCATCACCAAGATACCTCCAAGGTCGACGGCTAATATTAGTAGTGATAGGATAAATTTTTCTTTTAAGTTTAACTCTCAAAGAATTAAGTTTGAAGATAAAATTATATCTCAAAGAAAATTAAAATGGGAAGAAACTCTTTCGTTCTCTCCTTTTCTTTTCTTTCTCTTATCTCTCCTTTTCTCTTCTCTATTCGCTGTGAATGACTTCTGCATTCACCACCCTTTTTTATTGATGTCAACTCAACACAAAGTCTAAATAATAAATAACCATTACATTATTTTACACCTTCACATGAAAAGAATCACGTTGAAATATATCACATGAGATGGAAAAAAATCTCATGTAATAAACAAAGGGTGTGGTTCGTTTCGGTACGAGAAACGGACCCTCGTGTATCTAGTCCGATAGATGAACCATTGTACGATTTAATATTAATACAATTAATTAATCCAATTAATTAATTATACTAAATATAAATTCTCCAAGAAATAATATGAATTATATTAATTACCCAGTATTATTAATTCACTAGACCAATTTAATTTATCCAATAAATTAAAATAACAATTATCCAATAATCTAAATTAGACATCTAATGTCTATTACGTATTATGTCATCTATCCTATACCGCGATTCCACAGGTTCGTCTTAGTCGGTAATAGGAGGAAGCAGAGAGTGTAACACTTAGCTAGTCCCGTGGCTCACACTGTAACCCAACTGAGAACTAATGATATGATCATTCCAAA
Organism: Orobanche coerulescens; assembly: GCA_033398695.1. Taxonomy (NCBI): domain Eukaryota; kingdom Viridiplantae; phylum Streptophyta; class Magnoliopsida; order Lamiales; family Orobanchaceae; genus Orobanche; species Orobanche coerulescens. The sequence goes on from CM065809.1 coordinate 44,079,946, forward strand.
ACCTTTTTGTTATGAATACCGTACATGTATAAAACCCTTCAATCATATGTCCCGATCAAGTTTAAGGTCATGGTAATGTCAAACCCTATTATAACTTGACTCTATGCATTTGTTAAATACAAACTAATATCACTGAACCCTCTTGTATCAAATGCAACTAGCTCTTAATGCTTCGACCAAAGACTTATGACCTCATTTGCTATTAACTGCATAGGACATTTACCTCCTCACTTACAGGAGAAAGAGTCCTATCTTGGTATCCAGTAGAGACTGCTACTTATCCACTAAGTTGCACTTCGAGGTTGACCCCACTAACCAGTGACTGGATCGAACTACTCTAATAACTAGCTGAATATCACAAGCACATCTCCTACTAAATTCTCAAGTCAAAGGCTCACGTATACCTATCACAATCTGTCGATTCAGTCATTGACTATCCCGGAGTGAAATCCATGCGACCGAATCGAGGCGAGTCGTGTCTGAGTATACTAATCCCATTAGTATACTTATAATGTGTTCTCCCACTAACCCTTAGTGAAGACACACTCAACATGTCAAAGTACAAGTTATACAAGTCTTGTCTAAACTTATTGTCCAGTTAAGTTTTATCGACTTGCGAACTAGTTAAGCATTTGAGCCCTAATCATTTCCAGTGCCTATCTCCTTATCCTCATAAGGAGTGGAATGTTTGCTCTCAAATGCGAGGACTATTATTATATATACCAAATCACGATGCCAGTTATATACAATAATGTAGAAATAGTAAATGCCTTATTTAATTAATATTCATAATTACAATGCAATGCTCTCACTCTCTAATCCTCTGAGTGGCATTCGAGGGAATATTTCTAACAATATCCCACTTGCACTCAATGACATAAACTATGATATCTTATACCCATACTCTCCATATGTCACTCTAAGACCATCTGAGATAGTGGCTTGGTGAGTGGATCAGCAACGTTATTTGCTTTGTCTACTCTCTGCAGTATAATATTCCCCTTCTAAACCATTTCTGTAACAAAATGATATTTTTTTTCAATATATTTGGTGTTGTGGTGAGCCCTAGCCTCCTTAGCCTGTGCAACAGTTCTGTCGTTGTCGCAAAATAGCGTCACAGGCTTCTCTGCGTCAGGGACCACAAGAAGTTCCTCAATGAACTTCTTAATCCAAAAAGCTCCTTTAGTAGCCTACGTATAAGTAGAATGTCATCCACATATAGTATTAAGAACGTAATTGTGCTCCCACTAATCTTCTTATAAATACAAGGCTCTTCTTCGCTTTGGACAAAATCAAACTCTTTGGCTGTCTCGTTAAAATGAAGAGTCCAATTATGCCTAGCTTGCTTCAGCCTTTAAATGTCACGCTGGAGTTTGCATATTATGAATATCAATTTTTAATATGAATCCTTTAGGTTGTTCCTGTAACACCCCCAAATCCTATTGGGTCATTACAGTGCCGTGGACCTTACGCCAGGAGATCCACCAGGCGAACATGACTAAATTACATCAAATTAACTAACAAGGGAGATCACAGTCCCTACTATGATATCCGACACAATATTCCGATAGGTAATTTCAACGACAAAAGTGGGCCTACATGGCCAAAATGAAAATACAACCACACCCACGAGCTTTGCTCGGGTAATACATAATGACAATGACTAACAAACTGGAGAACACTCCAACTGACTGACCAACATGAACAACTCGAACTAGTATCGCTCGAATGCCTCGTCGCCATCATCATGCCCCTGTGTCTTAACTCTCTCCTCACAAGCACCTAAAACATGAAAACATGTTCTGCCCCCACGGGGTCAGTCATCCAGATAATGAACATCAAATACATGTATAAAATGATATGCATCCAAAGGCAGAATGAAATGGTATAATAATAATACGAGATGCTCACAAACCAAGGTAAGAACTGAGCATTCGTGAAACACTATGCCCACGGCATACTATTAATACCTGTTCAACAGGTTAGAACATAAATGCCCAACAGCGAATCATAATTATAGAACACCACAATGAATTACACGAATATGAACCAAACCAGAACTGAATTAATTATGAATCACAATGCCCGAAAGCTCCAATAAAATCACCAAGAGATCACAAAGGCCTGAAATCCACTCAGCTGAAGCTGTCAAATATCACAATCAAATGAAGCCAAAACAGCCCGAAGCTGTAACAATGGGGGCCGAAGCCACGGCACGAAGCCGTATCATAATGAGACCATCCAATGGCCGTGACCTACTGAATTGTAGGTGTTGGGAAACCAACCGCGAAGGTTCAAGCCCCAAACTTACCCATAATGAGATCATAAGCATGACCATGACCTACTGAGTTGTAGGTGTTGGGAAACCAACCGCGAAGGTTCAAGCCCCAAGCTTACCCATAATGAGATCACCCAGTGACCGTGACCTGCTGAATTGCAGGTGCTGGGAAACCAACTGCAAAGGTTCAAGCCCCAGACTTACCCATAATGAGATCATAAACATGATCGTGACCTACTGAGTTGTAGGTGTTGGGAAACCAACCGCGAAGGTTCAAGCCCCAGACTTACCCATAATGAGATCATAAACATGACCGTGACCTACTGAGTTGTAGGTGTTGGGGAACCAACCGCGAAGGTTCAAGCCCCAAGCTTACCCAACGAGCACTAGCCGAGACTATCCTCCAAAACACAATTAACCACAAAGGGCAACGATTCAAAGATTACCGAATTCACTAGAATGATAGTGTGCTGCCTTGAGTCGGCCAACACGATAATGATGACTCACGGATGGGCACCGTCCTCGGTGGTCCCAATTTAATACCTCGATTACCTTAGAATGGTCAATCGATAGCAACGACACAACATATGGGAACTATCCTCGACAGCCCCAATTCAATACCTCGATTGCTTTAGAATGGCCAACCGATAACAATGATGCAGCGAATGATTGAGTACCTCGATTGCCTTAGAACGGCCAATCGATAACAATGATACAATGAATGATTGAGTACCTTGATTGCCTTAGAACAGCCAATCGATAACAATGATACAATAAGTGATTGAGTACCTCGATTGCCTTAGAACGGCCAATCATAACAATGATACACCGAATGATTGAGCTCCTCAATTGCCTTAGAATGGCCAATCGATAACAATGATACAATAAATGATTGAGCACCTTGCTTAGAATGGCCAATCGATAACAATGATATAATGAACGCCTCGGCACCTTTAATCGGCTACCGGCGAAATGAGAACGAATATGACAATGCCTTCAATCGGCCAATACAACATGAATGACAGGACACCAAAATTAATAACAATAATTACAAAAATGTCTTAGATCGACATCAACATTAACAACAACAATCGATACATCAATACCGTGAACCGGTGATTGATAATAACATTAACAACGAGTATCTCAATGCCTTACCGGCCATTAATGAACAATAGTAGACATTTGGCATAATTGCCGAAAGGTATCGTATCGAACGATCCCTTAATATCAATGAACTCATGAAGAGACTAAGTCTCAGAATGATACAACACATTCATATACATATATGATAACATTAATCTCATTGACTAGTACAAGTATAAAACTTGCCTCAACCGAAGGCGATGAAATACTTCCACGAACAACGAACGGAGTCCTCTGATAAACACAAGTACTTGAACAACCTTGAATGAAATACAATTAATTCAATTACACAATATCAATCGAAAATCAACACAACGGCCGAAAGAAACTTTTTGAGACATTTAATCGAACACTAAATGTTCAAAGTTCCTCAAGAATCTAAGAATCATCGATCGAGTTGAACGAATCGAAGATATGGATATACAATTCATTGAACACGATTAATAATGTTCACTAGCATCATCCGATTCATCAAATTCGGACGAACAACGAAGATCAAGAAGAAATCCCGAAAATCAAATTCTAGGAGATTTCAAGAAATTACCTCGATCTAACGAAGAACAAAGATTTGATGTTGATATAATCGACATGAATCCTCAAAAACGCTTAGAAATCGAGTGGAATCGACCAAAAACTCCACTCCCCGATTTTTCCCGTCGCCAGCAGCCACCCGGGTGAAGAAATGTGATAAAATGAGGCCTGGACGGTCACAGGCCTATATATGGCCGACAGGGTTACGCCGAATCGCAGTCCTTACGGCCAGTAATCGCATTCGTCCGGAAGCTGCAGCGCCGTCTGGCCGTAACTATCGGCCCTTACGGCCGTAATCGGCATTCGTCAGGCCATGCCTGTCGATCACTTACGGCCATAACTGGCACCTTACGGCCATAACTCGGCCAAGCCAGTACCTGCTCCAAACTGTGCGGCCGTGACTCGACCGTGGCCACTACCAACGGCCCAGACAACCTCGAAACCTGAACCTGAATATAAATCGAAGATACGGTTACGAAGTACTCGCAAAGACGAATCCAAGCGCTAAGAGAACACATGATTCCGACCACCCAAAGGCTTGAAATTCGACAACGGAAAGTAATTACCCCAAACTTTGGGAAATTACGAAAATGGCCCAAAACGTCCCAAATATACGATACATGATCGAAACACCAAGCCAAAGATCGCAACACGAATAATAACATTAAATGAACTTACGAGAAACTCGAAACAACAGTTTCGGACAAGATTCGCAAGAATCGAACTCAGGTGCGGAAAAGCCGTTTAAAAACACCGAACTCAACAAAAAGATGCCGAAACGAACTCGGATAACAAAAAGTGCAGAATTAAATATTCTCGGAATGACGGAACGGTCACAACAGAGTCACTTAGATGGACCTCCGCCAAAAAAAGAGAAAATTACCGGAAAATCGAAATTGCGGGTATTACATACTATCCTCTTTAAAAGAAGTTTCGTCCCGAAACTAAGGGTAAACAACTCGGTATATGAACTATCCATCACAATCTGAAAATGACATCTCCAGGAATACTCCTTAACATGAACCACTTCGCCTGTACAACTGGGCCAACCCCCATATAAGCACTGACTCACGCCTCAAAAGAAAAGTCACAAAGCACATATAGTCCTCGGGACCATAACAATCGCACGCCCACGTCCTCATGACTTGACGTCTCGAATCACAATGAACAATTACCCAGATTATCACGAAATCTCGGGTACAGCACAAAAAGAATGCATCAAACGATCTCAAAATCTCCAGATTCTCAATTACGATCATTATAAAATAGATCAACAATAAATGATCCACAACCACGATACATTATTACGGATTAAGTTACACAGTCATCCGAAAAACAAGCCTACATCTCAAATATACCTAACATTGATATGTTCCAGATAATCGATCTCCTGGATCTCATCGATTTAAGGAGACCCAAATCTGAACTTCATTGCTCAATATGATCTCGGGAGGTCACAAGGACAAGAATGATCACAATGAATGATAATGAATCGAAATCCAACAAGGATCAAGAATGACTCACCGGGGTGAAATGATAACGTAATGAGTGATAGCTCAAATGAAATTATTAGAACCATTGTTCCCCGTGAAATGAATGATTAGTTTGATAATTATAAGTCCCAACGTGATTGATATATGATGAATGAATTATATGAATGAATGAACGACAAATGAAATGAATGATTATCCTATTACCGAGCAAGAATTAACTTGCTCAAAACCGGTGATGAATGTCCTTACCTCGGGCTCTCGAAGCCTGATAGGACCTCTTGGATGATGCACGGGCTGGAGTGAAAAAATCTCTCGAGGTTTGCGAGCCCTCTCGAGATCTACCGGCATTAGAGCTCCTACAGTATTTCTGAAGGTGTCCATGCCTTCCATATAGAAAACAAACAACAGCCTGCATCGAGCACCGGGTACTGCGATGTCCTATTGTATCACAGTTAAAGCAGACAACAGTCGAACTCGTCGTCTGAGATGAAGATGCTTTCTCAGAATGAAGACGACTAGAAAACGACCTCTTGGACGTCGGAGCCCGATGTCCCTCAGAACGAACCGGCATCCTAGTCCTCCCACCGGAAGAAACTGAAGGATGTTTCCGAGTAAGCTCCTTGATAAAAAGCTCTGCTCCAAGAGCCTTCTTGATGAACTCACTAAGTGAATTACAATTGTGATTGAACAACTGCATCCTCAACTGCAGATTTAGCCTCTTGCTAAAATATTTGATCTTATCAGCCTTAGTACGGATAACAAACGAAGCAAACTGAAGAAGTCCCTGAAATTTCTCAGCAATGACAATAACAACCTCGTCCTCGATGGGTTCGGGGTTCAAAATCTCTGATAACTTGGCTTTACGAAGTGGAGATGGATAATACCTCTCTAACATAAGAGTATTGAACTCACTCCAAGCACAATCGCGATCGGTGGGTTTCACAGAAAGCCACCACGAATAAGCGCCCTTACTCAAGTAATAAACCGCTACTGCCACTTTACTCTCTTACGGACACTGAACCATGTCGAAGAGTTTATCAAAATGCACAAGCCAATGAACAATATCAGCTGGTTCCGACGAACCCTCAAAGGTAGGCGGCCTCTGACAGCCCCATCCATACTGAAGTAGGAAGGCCACATGATAATTGTAGGTCCCGCATGAATATCGCATTATGATTACGTGACGAAATGATAACAATGAGCATACACGTTTTAACACAATGAATGCATTAATAATACAATAAAATGATTGTCGACATGACGCCGGAGTATGATAAGATCGCATGAAAGATCAAGTGAGGTGACATGATTATCTAATGAAATTCCTGAAATGATTGTCTTGAATACGTTAACAAGATTGATAGTTCGATCCACAAGATCAAAAACTGAGCAATGAGATTGACTGAGTGATTAATGAATTGACATGATCGACAAGATCAAAAATGATGATTGAGGATTATTAACTGATGAACGAGTTGATCTTTAACGCTTACACAGGTCACACGTTCTCCAAAACAATTAGTCATGAATCAATCATAACACTAATATCACATATAGGTTTCAACCAAGCATGTATAATTAATGACATAATGAATGTATGAACATAAAGAAATAGAGTCCTTACACAGGTCATACGAAGCTTCGAGGTCTCACGATACTAATTTCAACTGACAATGACTCGATGAATGAAAGACTCGTGCAGTCGTATAAATTTAACGACTCACAAAACCCGACTGTCCAGATTGTCATAACCTGACAGTCCCACTACTACCGCGTCGGTAGAGCCACATAACTCACATATCAGGGTATCTCACAACCCAACTCTCTGATACCATCTTCTGTAACACCCCCAAATCCTATTGGGTCATTACAGTGTCGTGGACCCCACGCCAGGAGATCCACCAGGCAAACATGACTAAATTACATCAAATTAACTAACAAGGGAGATCACAGTCCCTACTATGATATCCGACACAATATTCTGATAGGGAATTTCAACAACAAAAGTGGGCCTACATGGCCAAAATGAAAATAAAACCACACCCACGAGCTTTGCTCGGGTAATACATAATGACAATGACTGACAAACTGGAGAACACTCCAACTGACTGACCAACATGAACAACTCGAACTAGTATCGCTCGAATGCCTCGTCGCCATCATCATGCCCCTATGTCTCAACTCTCTCCTCGCAAGCACCTAAAACATGAAAACATGTTCCGCACCCATGGGGTCAGTCATCCAGATAATGAACATCAAATACATGTATAACATGATATGCAGCCAAAGGCAGAATGAAACGGTACAATGATAATAATAATACGAGATGCTCACAAACCAAGGTAAGAACCGAGCATTCGTGAAACACTATGCCCACGGCATACTATTAATACATGTTCAATAGGTTAGAACATAAATGCCCAACGGCGAATCATAATTATAGAACACCACAATGAATTATATGAATATGAACCAAACCAGAACTGAATTAATTATGAATCACAATGCCCGAAAGCTCCAATGAAATTACCAAGACATCATAAAGGCCTGAAAGCCACTCAGCCGAAGATGTCAAATATCACAATCACCTGAAGCCAAAATAGCCCGAAGCTGTATCAATGAGGGCCGAAGCCACAGCACGAAGCCGTATCATAATGAGACCATCCAATGGCCGTGACCTACTGAATTGTAGGTGTTGGGAAACCAACCGCGAAGGTTCAAGCCCCAAACTTACCCATAATGATATCATAAGCATGACCGTGACCTACCGAGTTGTAGGTGTTGGGAAACCAACCGCGAAGGTTCAAACCCCAAGCTTACCCATAATGAGATCACCCAGTGACCGTGACCTGCTGAATTGCAGGTGTTGGGAAACCAACTGCAAAGGTTCAAGCCCCAAACTTACCCATAATGAGATTATAAACATGACCGTGACCTACTGAGTTGTAGGTGTTGGGAAACCAACCGCGAAGGTTCAATCCCCAAGCTTACCCAACGAGCACTAGCCGAGACTAGCCTCCAAAACACAATTAACCACTAAGGGCAACGATTCAAAGATTACCGAATTCACTAGAATGATAGTGTGCTGCCTTGAGTCGGCCAACACGATAATGATGACTCACGGATGGGCACTGTCCTCGGTGGTCCCAATTCAAAACCTCGATTACCTTAGAATGGTAAATCAATAGCAACGACACAACGGATGGAAACTATCCTCGAGAGCCCCAATTCAATACCTCGATTGCTTTAGAACGGCCAACCGATAACAATGATGCAGCGAATGATTGAGTACCTCGATTGCCTTAGAACGACCAATCGATAACAATGATACAATGAATGATTGAGTACCTCGATTGCCTTAGAACGGCCAATCGATAACAATGATACAATGAATGATTGAGTACCTCGATTGCCTTAGAAAGGCCAATCGATAACAATGATACACCGAATGATTGAGCTCCTCGATTGCCTTAGAACGCCAATCGATAACAATGATACAATGAATGATTGAGCACCTTGATTTCCATAGAGCGGCCAATCGATAACAATGATACAATGAATGCCTCAGCACCTTTAATCGGCTACCGGCGAAATGAGAATGAATACGACAATGCCTTCAATCGGCCAATACAACATGAATGACAGGACGCCAACATTAATAACAATAATTACAACAATGTCTTAGATCGACATCAACATTAACAACAACAACAATCGATACATCGATACTGTGAACTGATGATCGATAATAACATTAACAACGAGTATCTCAATGCCTTACCGGCCATTAATGAACAATAGTAAACATTTGGCATAATTGCGAAAGGTATCGTATCGAACGATCCCTTAATATCAATGAACTCATGAAGAGACTAAGTCTCGGAATGATACAACACATTCATACACATATATGATAACATTAATCTCATTCACTAATACAAGTATAAAAATTGCCTCAACCGAAGGCGATGAAATCCTTCCACGAACAACAAACGGCGTCCTCTGATAAACAAAAGTACTCGAACAACCTTGAATGAAATACAATTCATTCAATAACAGAATATCAATCGAAAATCAACATAACGACCGAAAGAAACTCTTTGAGACATTTAATCGAACACTAAATGTTCAAAGTACCTCAAGAATCTAAGAATCATCGATCGAGTTGAACGAATCGAATATATGGATATGCAATCCATAGAACACGATTAATAATGTTCACTAGCATCATCTGATTCATCAAATTTGGACGAACAACGATGATCAAGAAGAAATCCCGAAAATCAAATTCTAGGATATTTCAAGAAATTACCTCGATCCGACGAAGAACAAGGATTTGATATTGATATAATCGACAAGAATCCTCAAAAATGCTTAGAAATCGAGTGGAATCGACCAAAAACTCCACTCCCCGATTTTTCCCGTCGCCAGCCGCCACCCGGGTGAAGAAATGTGATAAAATGAGGTCTGGCGGTCACAGGCCTATATATGGCCGATAGGGTTACAGCCGTAACCGGTAGGGCCTTACGGCCGTAACTCGGCCCTTACGGCCGTACCTGGTAGGTCCTTATGGCCGTAACCGGCATTCGTCCGGAAGCTGCCTGGCGCCTGTACGGCCGTAACTCTCGGCCCTTACGACCGTAACCGGCACCTTACGGCCGTAACTCGGCCAAGCGAGACTGCTCCAAGCGTGCGGCCGTGACTCGACCGTGGCCACTACCGACGGCCCGGACAACCTCGAAACCCGAACCTGAATATGAATCGAAGATAAGGTTACGAAGTATTCGCAAAGACGAATCCAATGCTAAGAGAACACACGATTCCGACCACCCGAAGGCTTGAAATTCGACAACAGAAAGTAATTACCCCAAACTTTGGGAAATTACGAAAATGGCCTAAAACGGCTGAAATACACGATACACGATTGAAACACCAAGCCAAAGCTCGCAACATGAATAATAACATTAAATGAAATTATGATAAACTCGAAACAATAGTTTCGGACGAGATTCGCAAGAATCGAACTCAAGTGCGGAAAAGCCGTTTAAAAACACGGAACTCAACCAAATGATTCCGAAATAAACTCGGATGACAAAAAGTGCAGAATTAAATATTATCGGAATGATGAAATGGTCACAATAGAGTCGCTAAGATGGACCTACGCCAAAAAAAGAAAATTACCAGAAAATCAAAATGGCGGGTATTACAGTTCCATATAGATCTCCTCCTCGAGGAAACCATTTAGAAAAGTCGTTTTCAAATCCATTTGCCATATTTCATAATTTAGATGGGTTGTTATAGCAAGCATCATACCAATAGACTTTATCATGGCTACAAGCGAGAAGGTTTCGAAGTAATGGACTCCTTCTCCTTGGGAATATCCCTTTGCCACAAGTCTGGACTTTATATCAATCTTGCGATCTCTATCAGTCTTTCTCTTGTAGATCCGTTGGTTTCCAATGGACATTATGCCTTTAGGACGATCTACTAAAGTCCAGACCTGATTAGCATGCACTGATTCTATCTCAGCTTCCATAGCTTCTCCTCATTTCGCAAAGTCCATATCTACCATCGTTTGGTCGTATGTATAGGGATCATTCCATTGATTACTTTCTGTCATCACATGGACACCTAGTTTCTCTTGATGTAGATAGTCATACCTCTTAGGTAATTGAGAAGTGCTACTATACTTGTGAGGTTGTGTTTGTATTTCAGAAGGTTTGGTTCCAATATCTTGCATGTGTCTCTATTAATGTTTCTGTTATATTTTTCCGGAGAATTATTTCTACCTGCTCCTTCTTTTTGAATAAAATCATCTTCCAAGAAGTTTACTTGTAAAGCAATGATGATCATATGATCTTTGGACATGTAGAATAGATATCCCATGCAGTCTCATGAATATCCTATGAAATGACCTTTCACAGACCTAGCTTAAAATTTCTCTACTTTTGTCTTCTTGACATAAGCAGGACATATCTAAATCCTAATATGATTAAGACTTGGTTTCCTACCTCTATATATCTCATGTGAAGTCTTAGGAACATACTTGGAAGGACATCTGTTCAAGATATGTGCAGCAGTAAGGATCCAAGCCCGCTGCCTGCTGCTCTTAGCGGGCAGCGGTAATGTCAAACCGTATTATAACTTGACTCTCTACATTTGTTAAATGCAAACCGAGATCACCAAGCTCTCGTGTATCAAATACAACTAGCTCTTAATGATTTGACCAAAGACTTATGGTCTCATTTTCTATTAACCGCATATGACATTTACCTTCTTACTTACAGGAGAAAGAATCCTATATTGGTATCTAATTGAGATAAGTTGCACTTTGAGGTTGACCCCACCAATGGGTGATTGGAATGAACTACGCTAATGACTAACTTAATATCACAAGCTCATCTCATACTGAATCATCAAGTCAAAGGTTCACATATACCTATCACAACCTTTTGTTTCAGTCATTGACTATCCCGGAGTGAAATCCATTTGACCGAATCGAGGTGAGTCATGTCCGAGTATACTAATCCCGTTAGCATAACTATAATGTGTGCTCCCACTAATCCTTAGTGAAGACAGGCACTCTACATGTCAAAGTACACGTTATACAGGTCTTGTCTAAACTTAATGTCCAGTTAAGTTTTATCGACTTGTGAACTAGTTAAGCATTCGAGCCATAAATATTTCCAGTGCCTATCTCCTTATCTTCATAAGGAGTGGAATATTTACCCTCAAATACAAGGACTATTATTCCATATATCAAATCACGATGCCAGTGATATAATAATATAGCAATAATAAATGCCTTATTTAATTAATGTTCATAAGTAGAAAACAATGCTCTCACTCTTTCCCGTGAAGATTTGGCGACATTATCTGTATGGCACTCATTGTCAGATCTTCATAGATCATAAGAGTCTCAAGTATATTTTCAGTCAGAAGCAATTAAACATGAGACAGAGGAGATGGCTGGAATTGATTAAAGATTACGACCTGGAGATTCTTTATCACCCAGGCAAAGCGAACGTGGTAGCTGATGCACTGAGCCGCAAACCTGTTTCTCTTCTAGTGTTGGAAGCGCTTACGTCCCAGCCCAGCATTCAACGAGAACTGATTCGCGAAGTAATTGTAGTATGGTCGCAAAGAGTCCAAGGGCAGGTATGTATGATGGAATTAACTTCGTCACTAATCGAAGAAATCAAAGCTAAACAGTTGGATGATTCTCTGATTTTTCGGTTACGTGATGAAGTGAACAAAGGAAAGGCCCCCGAATTTGTGATACAGGATGATGGAGTTCTAAGATTCCAAAGTCGATTTTGCATCCCCGATGATGATGTTTTGAAGCATACCATCATGAAGGAAGCCCACAACACGCCCTATTCTATTCACCCAGGCACCAGTAAGATGTATAAGGGTCTAAAATAAAATTTCTGGTGGGGAAATATGAAGAAGGACGTGGCGAAATACGTCTCGAAGTTTAACTTGTCAATAGGTCAAGATTGAATATCAGCGACCTGCCAGAATGTTGAAACCACTTCCGATCCCTGAATGGAAGTGGGAGGATATATCGATGGACTTTATCACTAGTATGCCAAGAACCAGAATAGGGATGAATATGATTTGGGTGATAGTGGATCGTCTAACCAAGTCGGCTCATTTCCTGAGTATTAAAGATACTTGGGGGCCGTAGAGATTAGCACGAGTGTTCATTGCAGAGAGGGTCTGATTGCATGGTACGCCGAAGACCATTATTTCGGACCGGGATGGTCGTTTTGTGTCACACTTTTGGAAGGCAGTTCATATGGCCTTGGGAACCGAGCTGAACTTTAGCACAGATTATCATCCTCAGACGGACGGACAGTCGGAAAGGACTATATAGACAGTAGAAGATATGCTAAGAGCTTGTGCCTTGGATTGGTCAACCGAATGGGAGGTTCATTTGCCGTTGATAGAATTTACCTACAACGATAGTTGGCATGCTTCCATTAAGATGGCACCGTTTGAAGTGTTGTACGGGAGAAGATGCAGATCGCCCCTATGCTGGGATAATTCTTCGAATTTCATCGGGCCCGAACGAGTTGATAATTCAGACTCAAGAGAAAGTAGCTCTGATTCGTAAAAGGCTGTTGACTGTCCAGAGTCGCTAGAAGTCTTATGCAGACATGCGCTGTCGCCCATTAGAGTTTGTAACTGGGTACCACGTGCTACTGAAGGTTTCTCCTACTCGGGGAATTTTCCATTTTGGGAAGAAAGGGAAGCTGAGTCCGAGATATATCGGACCATTCGAGATCCTTGAAAGAGTTGGGGAATTGGCGTACAGGTTGACCTTACCGCCATCGCTGAGTCACGTTCATAATGTATTCCATGTATCCCAATTACGGAAATATGTACCGGATCCCAGTCATATCATTGATTTTGGCGAGATTGAAATGTCTAATGATGGCTCGTTAGAAGAAAAGCCAATCAAGATACTCGAGAGTCCAGTCAAACAATTATAGAATAAACTGATCTCTTTGGTTAAAGTTCAGTGGTCCCGACATGGAGTCGAGGAAGCATCTTGGGAGACTGAAGATTGTATGAAGTCGAGATACCTGGAATTATTTTTGTTCTAAGTTTCGGGCCGAAACTTCTTTTTAGAGGGGTAGTATGTAATGCCCGAATAATTATTATATATTTATCCTGTTTTCGAACTTGTCGCATTCGACTTTGTGGTGTTATTAATCGAAGATTGGTTTCCCGTATTCGTATCCCTACATTTTTGTATTTCCAACATGCTTGCATGCATGGTTCTGCACGTCATAACGTACGCTAGGTGTTGATCTTAACGCACGCTATAATTGTAATATAACGTATGCTATAGCTTAAGCTTAGCGTACGTAAGCTTCAGTCAATTCGAGATCAGACAAGGGTAGGCGTATGGGGACCGGAAGAAGATTCGTTGATATTGCCCCACGTGAACCTGGACGGATTTCCAGCTAAGCAAGTCAACTGGGCTTAGCGTACGTTACAGTGGATTGTTAATACATGCTAAGTGTATAGTGTTACGTACGTAACACTATGATAACGTACGTAAGCGAATGCCAGAATCAAGTCAGTGAGTTTTGGCCAGACGTTAACGTACGCTAAGGATTGAGTATAGCGTACGCTAAGGCCATTACATACGTAATGGAGAATAGGTAACGTACGTAATGGTTAGAATTCTATTTATAACCCTTAACCCCCATTTCATTTCTTCCCCACTCTATCTTCGTTTTTCGCCATCTGAGGACTATTCAACACAATATAACTCACATATCATCGTTTTAGCTTGATTTTGAAGATCATAGACCCTTGTGGATTGGTGTTCATGCTTCTGGTGTTGAGTTTCTTCAAGTTTTTTGTTGTTCTTCACTATATTGAGGTATGTGATCCTTCACTATCTTGTTTATGCGGTCTTGGTGATGTTTTGAACATGTTTTCAGATTATCAAATCAATTATATTTGTGAGAAGTCGAACATCATGATTTTAGAAGAATAAATTCGGTTGTGCTTCGGTTCTCTTTTGTTGTTGAACATGCTGAACGAACCTTATAGTGATTAGACTCTTGAATATAGCATCCTGAGATTATGAACCCAATTATAACAAGTTTTCAGAGATTATCTAAGTTCTTAGGAATTATATGATCGAGCATTTCGTTGGAGAAGTTAGTGGATTGAGCTTAAGGTTAATTCCTAGAAGGAGGTGATAACCTAGATGAACCTAGTGAATAAGTTCTTATGATGATTCGTCGAAGTATTTACGATATCTTGTTATTGAAGAACATGATTAGAATCATCCTAATATGAATTTCATTTCATATTATATCATTCGACCGACAAGATGTGTTTGAACTTGGATAGTATTCTATGAGATTGTTGCTTGACCGAATAGCGTAGTGTCAATTCCACCGTATGAATTGGGGCAGAATAGTTCAATTGCCATGATTGGGTATAACATGCCTTTGATGATTCGTTTGATGATTAGAACGATTATCCGGAAATGTTAGTTATACTGGTATTATTGTTCGATGAAGGTTTGGATTTTGGTGACTGATCGAGTGAGAATTCTTCGAGCGGGTTGAAGCCTATTCGTAGTAGCAATCCTTATCGCCATTTCTGAGGCAAGTATCGTATTTTGAAATTTGTTAATATTGGTGATTTTGATCATGCATACTGTTTATTCATGTTGTTGGGCATGAGATCATATCCGTTTAATTGTCATGATATTCGTTATCGATTACTTGTATGTTCATGTTGATGGACATATCGATTTTTGCATATGTGTATGCATAGTTGTGTTTGTGTATGTTGTGTTGATCCGAAGGGATCGAGCGATCTATCTTGAGAGCCTTTGGACCGGATGTCCACCTCGTGTTGGTCCGACGGGATCATCTTGGGATCTATGCTGATGGCGCTGGATCATTGGACGGGTTTTTCCACCACGTGTTGTCCGACGGGATCATCTTGGGATCTATGCTTAGGGCGGTGGATCATTGGAATACCCATGTTGTGTTGATGGAATCATGTGGATTCGCATCGTTGGATTCTGGTAGCGGAAGTCCGTATTGTGTATTTTGTTATGCATCATTGTTGCATATCCGATTTTGTGTATTATGATACTTGTACTAGCATCGTTTTGCTAACCCCTTCGGGGGTGGACATTTGTTTTGATGTTCAAGTAGCCAAGGAGCGAGGAAGCAACCACAGTACCGACATGATGACGAAGGGGCTCAGTGATGTTATTTATGTTGCTTTGTCTTTCTATTTTGATTTTCAGTACTCGAGTACGCGTGTCCTGTTGATGTTTTGAGACGCTTGTAATAATGGATTCATTTGAACTGGTTATTGAATTCTAAAATTTAATGGTACTTTTGTATTATTTCCGCATTTCTTAAATTAGCCTTGTAAATTCTTATATAAAGGATTTACGGTGCTGTAATTATTCCGAATATCTCAGGGTGTTACACTAACCGTGAGCCGGTACCGCACGTTAAACCATATGGTTATATATACCCGAGAGTTGACCCAAATTCGTCCGTTTTTTCTCACTTCTCTTCCTCCTCTGCGGCTGGGGCGATCTAGGCGATTCTTGGGTGATTTTCGGGCGATTCGAAGTCTTGTAACTCCAAGCTATCATCATTCTTGAGTTCTTGATATATACTAACAACACCAACCCTTGGTCTTCGTCTCCGATCTGAGGTAAACTTTTAAAACCCTATCTTTGGGAAAATTGGGGGTTTTCTAGTATTTGTCCGATTCGTTCCGTATTGTTTATTAATCCATGATGTATGTGATTAATCTTAGTGGTATTCATGTTTTCTCTTCGAGATCATGGTAAATTTCGTGGTACTTGTGAAATCGGGAGGGTTCGGCTGCGATCCGCCCTCGTTGTTGTTTTTGTACGAATTTACATGAATCGTAGGTGGGTTTCTGGGTGTATTGCATCCGTAATTGTTTAGAAATGGTTGTGATTGTATTCTTCAAATCGTTAGGTTCGGGTTTTTCGGTTCCTAGCGATCGTGGTTGTTTCTCTGTTCCGTCCGTTTCGTCGTTAATTACTCAAGGCAAGTATTCTTGGAAACCTTTATGCTTAACATGAAATGGTGATGTATATTATATGTGTGTTTTCCTCACTCCGGGAGGGTCCGTCGGGGCCTCGGTGGAATTCGTGACTTCACTCCGGATTCGCGAGATTGTTCGCTAGCCAGTTCAGGAGGGTCCTTAGAGGCCTTGAATGGGATCAGTGGTTTCGCCCCGGTCCTAGGTGATGCCTTTGCGTGATTTTTTTTATGATGATGGCCAGTTCGGGAGGGTCCTTAGAGGTATCAAATAGGACCAGTGGTTTCGCCCCGGTCCTAGGCAAATTGATTTAACTGTTTGTTTTCCGGGAAAAGACATGTCTGGTTTTGGATTTTGAAATGACTTGATGCATATACTATGGAATGTGTAAGCGAATGGTTTGCCTTGATTACTTGTACTAGCGTAATTACTAACCACTTTGGGGATACGTTTTGGGGAAATTCTTGTTATGAATCTCAGATGGTGTTCAGCTGGTCGAGCGGGCACTGGAGCAGTATGAGGATGCTGGACGGGGATGTTGACGTGTGCAATGGAGTCCCTTTATTTTCGTTGTCCATTTTTGAGGTGTTTGTTTTCCAAACTTGTAACTTATAGATAGTACTCGCGAGTACTTAGGCACTTTTGATTTGGGATATGTTTTGTATGTTAAATAGTATTTGTGAATTTAGGTGATGTCCTGTTTACCGGTTGTACCGGATGATTTTATTTAGTTATTGTTGTGATGTTGTGTGTTTCTCGCTAACCGAGATGGTTAGACGAGTGGTATTATTAATTTAGCCTGGTGGGTCCCACGTAGGGGTCCATGGTGCTGTAATATGCCCTGAATATCTTGGGGGTGTTACAGAAGATAGATTGAAGGAGAAGAGTCGGAAGACACCGAAGCATACCCGGATCGAAAAGATGAAGTCTCTGTTGATGGTCGCCGCCGCCGATGGGTCGATGGGACAACGACGTACTTCGTGCGACTGATTAGGTACAAGACCACACGTGTATTTGATCGATACCCGGGGTGGTTTGTGCACTGAAACATTTCTGGATCGGGTGTACTGTGACGTCCATCTTTGAGCCATATTGATTGATCGTTCATCCTCCATTTATGGTTGGGTATGTTCGACGATTTCCAACTGGTTGCTCATACGCCCGAGGGGTATGTTTGATAGTCGGGGTTATTTCTTTGAGATCCATTATATTTGATCTTGTTGGAGATTATCATGTCGATGGTATTCTTGGTTATTGTTGATCTTTTGTTGATCGTGTTGGAGTTTATCATGTCGATGGTATTCTCGGTTATTGTTGATCCTTTGTTGATCGTGTTGGAGTTTATCATGTCAATTGTATTCTCGGTTATTGTTGATCCTTTTTTGATCATGTTGGAATTTATCATATCAATGATATTCTCGATTGAGTTATTGGTTCATCTGGTTATTGGTCGTATGCGCATTCAGACTGTACGTCGATGCTTCGGGACTTGTTATCATTGTTTTGTGGTAGTTTATCTATAGATGTATTGTGTATGTTTGGTTCTTATCAGGATTGATATTTGATTATGCAATCTCATGGACAGGATCAGGCACGAATGGATTATTTCACGCTTATAAGTATGATGATGTTTTGAGAATTCTTGGTATTGTTTGATTACAGTAGAAATATTTGTAGTTGAGTTCATTTCATCATTTGAGAATGCGAAATGTGGATTATGGTAAGGATTGACTTGATATGGATTGCTATGGATTGGTAAGGTAATGACGGTAAGATTAAATTGGTAGTATTCTTACTTGTAATTACATCAGTATGTAATTATTTATGTGATGTGATCGTTATCATTATTGAGTATTGTGGCTGACCCCGTCGTGGGCTTTATTTTTAGGTACTCGGAGATCGAGCTAGTAGCGGTCGTGAAGGGGTGAGCTTCCCAGGTGATCTTGGTTGTGGCGTGTATTTGAGAATTGAGTATTTTTTCGGTTGTTTTATTTCCGCTGCAAATGTGTATTTTGAGCTGTGTCCTTCTCATTGCGTGTGCATTTAAAATGGCTTTCCGGTATTTTTACCAAGCCGTGTTTAACTTTCAAAATGGCTTTTTGGTATTTTGCAAACTTGGGTTATTTCGTTCAACCCTTTTTCCTAAACCATTTTGTCGGTACGTTTAAGTGGTGGCTTAGCGTACATTTTGAAACTGTCGAGATTTGGCATTTCGCCTTGTATTTTCAAACAGTATTTGATAATTGTATTTGAGAACTATGTTTTGGTAAATATTTTGGGTATTTAAAATATTACCGTCATCGGCCTTTTGACGTTTTGGCCTTGAACTTTTTAATGATTTTATTTTGTGACGGTATTTGGAAAATGGATTTTGCGTATTTGAAATGTTTGTGAAAATGAGTTTTAGCCTGGTGGGTTCCGGCGTGGGGCCCACGGCACTGTAATATTCCCGGATGATTTTGGGTGTGTTACAATGCTTATCTGCAATATCAGATGAAGATCGACGGTCGGTATAAATTATCTTAACCTCAACAATTCATTTCGGAATATCGCTCTCTCTTACATAGGGAAAGAACAATCCAAGATCACTGGATCCTTTCAAGTATCGAAATATGTGTTTTACTTTATTCTAATGCCTTATCGTGGGAGCGGAGCTGAATCTTGCTAACAGATTTATAGAGAATGTGATGTCTGGGCGAGTACATTAAGCCAGATACAACAACGCACTGATTGCGCTAAGGTACGGGGTTTCTGCTCCAAGGACCTCTTCATACTCCTCTTTAGGATGAAATGGATCCTTTTCTATTTCCAAACTTCGACCAACCATGGGGTTAGCAAGAGGATATGCCTTGTCCATGCTAAGTCGCCTGAGCATCTTATGGATGTAGGCAGATTGATGAATGAGTATACCATCATCTCTATGTTCTAGCTCTAAGCCTAAGCAGAATCGAGTCCTCCCCAGGTCTTTCATATCGAACTCGGACTTAAGGTAGTGGGTCGTTTTATATTCAGTTTTTCAGATATTACCAAACTGACTAAGTAGTGGAAAGTGATGATGTCCATAACGGGATAATACGTCTCCTCGTAATCAATTCCAGGGCGTGCGAGAATCCTTAGGCAACTAGTCTCGCTTTGTAACGCATGACCTCATTCTTATCATTGCATTTACGAACAAAGACCCATTTATACCCAGTGGTTTAACACCCACGGGTACTAGCTCGTCTGACCAAATACCTCACGTTTAGCCATTGAGTCTAGTTCACTTGCATTGCATCTTTCTATTTCAGCCAATTGGCTCGCCGTTGACATTCGGCAAGCGAGCGCGGCTCGGCATCATTGTCTTGATAATTTCTTGAGCGACGGAGTAGGCAAAAGCATCATAGACTAGTGTGGACAACTTTGTCCAGCAGTATGTATTCACTTGTACATTGCATTGAGATTTTTATTCTCCGACATCGGCATGACTTGACACATCTTTCGATCGTTCCATTGTTGATTCGAGGACATATCCGTAGGCAGAGAGAATTTGTGTGACGGAGTTACTGTGTCGATAATGAGAGGATTTTGTGCATCTATTCCTCTTCTCTTTGGAGGTTAGGTATCCTTTCTACCCATTGGCCTCCCCCTCTTTCGAGCAGGGATAAGATCAGCCGAAGCAGTGGTCCCACCATTAAGGTCGACATTGGGGGCATCATTCCTTTGGAAGGCTGAATCTTGCCCTATAACTGGTACTTCTAACCTTGCAGGAACACTCGCAGCGCGAATGGTAGATCTTGTCACTTTCGCAGTATCAGTAAAGTTGTCGGGCATCGAATCCACAACTTACTGAAGAATGAGAATATGTTGCACTTCCAGCTCGGAATGAGCCATGCAGGGATATTGATGGGGGCAAAGAGGTAGCACACCAGACAATTTCCAGGCATTCAACTGGAATCTTTCGATTTCTCTCTCCACCTAACGATGGGAAGTTTGTCTCATCAAAGTGACAGTCTGCAAATCTTACCGTAAACAGATATCCTGTCAAAGGTTCCAAGTAGCGAATAATCTTAGGTGATTCATATCCAACCTATATACCTAATCGTCTTCGCGGACACATTTTAGTATGCTGTGGAGGTTTAATTGGCACATTAACTGCACAACCAAACATGCGTAAGTGTGAAATATTAGGCTCATATCCAGTTTCCAACTGGTATGCACTGAACAGTTGATTCGAAATGGGTCGAAAGCGAATAACTATAGCTGCATGTAATATTGCGTAACCCCATGCAGAAATCGGAAAGTTGGTGTGCAATATCAATGCTCGAGCGATAAGCTGTAACCGCTTAATTATAGCCTCAGTAAGAACATTCTGCGAATGAACGTGGGGGGCAGGATGTTCAACTTTGTTTCCAATTGACATGCAATAGTCATCAAAGGACTTTGATGTAAAATCACCAGTGTTTTCCAATCTTAATCTCGAGATTAGAAAGTCAGAATGGTTAACCCTTAACTTGATAGTTTGTTCTAGGAGTTTAGCAAATGCAGCGTTTCTTGTGGATAGCAGAGCAACGTGTACCACCGGGAATGGAGACCATAGACTTTCACGGAACTAGAATGGATAGAGGAGCACCTGTTATCTCTGTCCTTCAAGTGAAAAAGATGATGAGAAAGAAGGATTGTTAGGCTTTCCTTGTTTACCTGAATGGGGAAGCTGGAGAAGAGAATACAAAAAGAGATATGTCAATCGTGCGGGGATTCGAGGATATATTGCCAAAAGTATTACCAGGTTTACCACCAGATAGACAAGTGGATTTCAACTTCAACCTGGAGCTAGGTCAGGCCAGTGTCGCAAGCACCATACAGGATGGCACCGAAGGAACTGCAGTTAAGATCCACTTGCAAGAGCTATTGGATTTAGGTTTCATCAGACCGAGTATTTCTCCATGGGGAGCACCTATCCTTTTTTGAAGAAAAAGGATTGCACGCCGAGAATGTGCATTTATTACAAGGAGCTGAACAAGCTCACACTAAAGAACAAGTACTCTCTATCAATGATAGATGACTTGTTTGACCAACATAAGGGAACGACTGTATTTTCTAAGATACACCTTATGTTTGGGTATCACTAGTTGAAGATTCGACCAGGACATATACCCAAGACAGCATTCTGAACGAGATATGGAAACTATGAGTTTATAGTCATGCCATTCAGATAAACTAATGATCCCGCAGTATTCATGGATCTCATGAACAGTGTTCCACCCGTACTTGGATAAATTTGTCTTGTTGTTCATAGACGACATTCTCATTTACTCTAGAAGTGAGAGAGAGCATGAAGAACACCTTAGCATAATGTTGGAAACACTAAGAACTAAGAAACTCTTTCCCAAATTCAGTAAGTGCGAATTTTGGCAGAAAGAAGTAATGTTTCTTGGGCACATTGTGCCAGCAGACGGTATGAAGATGGACATGGCTAAAGTGGAAGTAGTATGTGACTGGAAATAACCAACCAGCCTTAATGATATTAGGAGTTTCTTGGGTCTAGCCGGGTACTACTGAAGGTTCATTGAAGGATTTTCCAAGATTTCTAGTGTAATACCCAGTTGTAACTCAGTAATTATCACTCAATAATTATCATTCAGTATTTATCATTCAGTAATTGATACTCAGTAATTTCATTCATCATTGATCATTTGTCACTCATATTCAGTCATGGTATTCATCATTCAGAGTAATTGTATCGTGTATCAATCGTCATTCATCACTAATCTGATTGGAGTTTCGTGCCGTGTTTATCATCATTGTCATTTTCGTTGCGGTATGCGTGAGGAGTAGCGCACGCTACATACTCCATTTAGCGACGCTAATTGGGTATAGGTAGCGCACGCTACCACTCGGCTTTAGCGCACGCTAAGGTTACCTTAGGCTGCGATCCGGAAGGTCTTGGGTGCGGCAGTGAGTTATAAGTAGCGCACGCTACGATTGGTAAGTAGCGCGCGCTACAGGGTTCAATTAGCACAAGCTAATATGAGGTGTAGCGCGCTAAGGACGGATCAGGTTGAGTCTAGTGGCTACTGGACTGCACTGGATTATTTCATAGCGCACGCTATGTGTTTTTGTTAGCGTACGCAACCGATATATTAGCGCACGCTAAATAATGGTTGTAGCGCACGCTATCGAGGTTAGATCAGAGGGCGGTGGTTTTACGGACTCGATCGGGCGTTAAATATTTCGCTAGCGCACGCTAACAATGGATATTAGCGCACGCTAGTAGTATGGCCGTAGCGCACGCTACAAAGAGGTACGTAGCGCGCGCTACCGTGTTCGGATAGTGGGTACTGGACTACCCAAATTACTCGTTAGCGCACGCTATGCACAAGGACTAGCGCACGCTAACACGATGCAGTATAAATTGGACGATTAGTCGACTTCTTCATTTGTTCATCTCATTTCACTCCTTCGGTATTTTTGGGCGATTTGAGCGATTGAGAGGATTCTTCGAGGTGTAATCATCAACCATCATCTTCAAGCTCATCTTTCGGATTGATCATCATTTCATCATCTTCATCACATCGAATCAAAGGTATTAATCTCTTGGATCTAGAATTTCGGATTTTGGGTTTTCCTTCCGATTTCTTCGTGTAAGCTTGGATTATCATTGGGATATGTTAAGTTATGGATTATCTACTTGGATAAATATATTCCTCCGCATTTAATGGTTATTTTGAATTGTTTTCAAGAACCCTTGGGGTTGACTTGATTAATTGGGGATTCTTCCGATTGATGTCGTTATAATCATGAATTATGGATTCTAATGGATTATTGATATCCTTGAAGTGTTTTGTTAGTTCGAAATACTCATTTTAGTGTTGGTTTCGACATATTCGGGATTGGATATTTTCGAAGTCGTGTGGTTGATTACGTATTCGTTAGAATGCCCCAATGAGTTTGATTATCGTTGTTTCGACCTTTGGGTTAGTCGTGTTTTGTTGTTTGATGCGTGTATTGAACTGTTGTTGGTAATTATTGTTATTCAAGGTTGTTCGGCGGCCGGTATTTCACTTAGGGCGTTGGTCGTGGACGGACATTCTTCATCGGTATTGAGTAAGTTGATTCTTACTCGGTTAAAAGGATATTCATTCCTTTTGTTGTTGATCATTCATAATCATAACTCATTCATCATTGTATTAATCATTTTGAGACTTGTAATTGTCGGATAATCATTTCATTAGTGAGGAACGGTTCCAATCATTTCATTGAAAACTATCAATCACTTCATTATCACTTTCGTATCGGTGAGTCATTCTTGACTTTGTCGGATTATTATTATTCATTGATATTCATTATGGTCATTCTTGTTCATATGACCTTAAGGTTCATATTGCGTGGCGGGTGCGGATGTGTGGAATTTTTAGTCGGGCACGTGATGGCCATGTATTGGGAGTGATACATTGGGTACTGCACACGTAACGATTACCTCCGTGAGACTAATTAGGTACAAGGACGGGTGTGTCCGGTCATCCGTCTTGTACACTTGCACGAACACTACGGGCGTACTATGATGCTCCTCTTGGCGTAATTCATAACTAAGGATATTTCGTAACTTGATTAAATGATGTTTGTGTATTTTCAACCCTTGAGGATTGTTGTTACGTATCGGCCCGTTGGGGATTTTGTTTCAGTCACGGCAAGGCAAAGGCACGGGAAGAGCATGTTGACGGCGACGAGTCGATGATACTAGTAGGGGCCCAGTCATTCCGTTTGTTGATCATTTTGATCATTTGATTATTTCGTCATTTGTATTTTCATTTGCAAATTCCTTTTGTAATGTTTATTTATTCGGTGGTGTATTTTATCTTCATATAAAATACACTAGTATTCAGTATTGTCTGGTGTGTTGTACTTAAACTCCTCATCGGAGTGTTTGGTAATATAATGTGGTTCGGTACTACAATTATATTATTTAATTCATCATTTTCATTTGCTGGTGGGTCCCAGTCGGGGATTCACGGCCTTTGTAATATCCGCCTAGTTTGGGGTGTTACGAGTTGGTATCGGAGAGTGGTTTTGAATACTACCCTCCAAGTCATGTCTCATTTGAAATCATCGTCATCGGACTAGTATCATTGGACTTTCGCGTCACGTGTGACTGTGCAAATGCCGAGCCAATCAGACCAAGAACTGTAAGATTTCTAATGCCATGGTATAATTTACGGCAATAGTCATTCATTCATAATTCATCGATTAACAATCCTCAATCATCATTGTCATTTTGACCGGGACGGTCGAGTTAACTCATTAATCAGTCAATTCATTTCATTGTTGATTGTTGATCGGGATGATCGAATCATTAATCTTGTTAACTCATTCAAGATAATCATTTCAATAATTTCATCGATAATCATGTCACCTCGGTTAATCATTCATGTAAACACCGTGTTAGAGCGCGTATGCTCATAAACATCATCACATTTCATAATCATAACGTATATTACATGCTGTGAATATAATCATCAAGTGACTTTCCAACTTCAGTATGGAGAGGGCAAGAAGAGGGCGTGGAGGACGAGGCCGTGGAGCGGGCCGAATCCCAGAGCTCGTGTGAATACACGTGCAAACGCGAGAATAATGCTAATTCATCGAGCGGCGACGCTGCCACTCATTCACACAGGCGCGATCATTCACTATCGGGAGTCATACTAGGGACACGGCTCGGTCGAGAGGTGTCGGGTTGACCCACTCGCTTTTATGCGGGGCATGATGGCCCAAATGACCCCGGATGGCTCGATTGATGGAGACGGTGCATAACTCCGTCAATCGGGAATCGTGAGGCTCCTCCGCCGCCACCTCGGAGGCAAGAGAGGAATGTGAGTAATATCATCGGCGATATCTCTCGCGAGGCCACCTACTTTTGAGGGCTCGTCGATCCGTGAGATATCATTCATTGGCTCGAGCATTTCGAAATTGTTTTCTATGGTAGAGTGTCCCGAAAGACACAAAGTTTACATTGCGGCTTACTACAGGTAAGAGCGCACATTCTTGGTGGTTATCGTTGAAGCCCACCGAAGGATCTTGTACTTGGGATCAGTTCAAGACTCTCATGATGGAGAGGTATTATCCGGCCCCACTCGGAGAGGCCAAGCTGTCGGAATTGCTCACCCCGAGCCCTCGTGACGAGGATGTTCTCGCCATTGCCGAGAAATTTCGGGAACTTCTTTCTTTCGCCTCATCCATCATTCATTCAGAGGCGGATAAGATCAAATAAATCAGCAAGAGCCTGAAACACCGTATGAGACTTGATTACTTAATCATAATTGCACCACGTTGGTGAATTCATTGAAAGCTCTCACTTATGAGCTTCTTGCTAAGGAAATTGCTAAGCGGCAACCTTCGTGCTAGCAAGAAATCGAAGAATCGTAATCGATGCGAAGGCGGTGAGACAACCTTCAAGAAACCCCGTGCGGGCTCTGCTTTTACGGCGACCTCCGGTGTCGTCTAAACCCGCGGAATCTCGATCGCGGCGGCAGTTAGGCCATCACGTGTTACAAATGTGGGGATCTTGTTCATGTCTGCACCAAGTGTCCGAGACAGTCTGTCACGTGTCATAGCTGTGGAATTGTGGGACATAAGGCCCGTTTTGCCGTAGGGACTCCAAACCTACTCGGGCGTCATCTCGGGCCCCTAAGCGATCGGCCGTTAAGAATCGAGGCCACTCAATCGGCGTCGTTTAAAGCAGCGGGAGGCGACTAAAGGTGGAGCTTTTAGCGGCGAGACAGGGCGTCGGTGCAGGACTAGCAAGCCCGGATTTATGAGATGAAGAAGACCGATGATCGAGAGGCCGAATGATCTCGGTACACTCGATATTCTATATCTACCTTTGTGTACTCTTTTAAATCTTGGTGCATCGCATTCATTCATTTAGAGTCATGTTTGAGTAGACTACGTGCAGGTAGTGCTACTAGTTGTGAGCCTTATGTCATTGGCCTACGATGGTAGGCGAATTATCGTGTCGGGAGATTGAGAATTGTCGATTGATTTCATGGTCGTGTATGGCGTGGACCTAATCGTGGTAGATTTGCGAGGCGGCGTCATCTTGGGTATTGATTGGATGGATCGTCATGATGCCATCATTAGTGTCCGTAAGCGTATGGTCACTATCATTTGAGACGATGGGGTTGAATGTGTGTTTCGGGGAGGTAATCCCTACATTGCAGTAAGGTCATTAATTTGATGAAAGCGGTAAGATTACTCAATCGGGGATGTGTCGGTTATTGGTGCTACATGGCCAAAGCGAGAAGTCATCGATAATGTTGACGGATATTCGGTGGTGAGGAATATGCGATGTTTTCAGACGAGTTACGGTTTGCCTCCACGAGAGGATGTGGAATTCACGATTGAGTTGGAGCACGATGCGTCCCGATATCGAAGGCACCGTGCGGATGGCCCGGCCGAAATGCGGGAGTTAAAGAACCAACTTGAGGAGTTGTTCGAGAAAGGTTACATCCGACCGAGTGCGTCCTGTGGGAGCACCGGTATTGTTTGTCAAGAAGAAGGATGGTTCATTTCGCTTATGTATTGATTATCGGGAGTTGAGCAGGGTGACAATCAAGAATAAGTATCCCTTACCCGTATTGATGATCTCTTAGATCAAGCTGCGGGGGCTTGATTTTCCAAGATCGACTTAAGGTGCAGGTATCATCGATTGCGGATCCGAGAGTCGGACATCGCGAGGGCAGCGTTTGAACACGCTATGGTCATTATGAGTTTGTGGTTATGCCGTTCGGATTGACTAATGCACTGCGGTATTCATGGAGTTAATGAATCGGGTTTTCATCGACTTTTTGGATCGGTTTGTTGTTGTCTTCATCGATGACATTTTGATTTATTCCGTGGCCGGGAGGAACATGAGTTTCACCTTCATCAAGTGCTCGGCGTGTTGAGACGAGAACAACTTTATGGGAAGTTTTCTAAATGTGAGTTACGGATGTCGAAGTGACTTTTCTCGGACATGTAATTTCATCGAGACGGAGTTCGTGTCGATCCTCGAGAAGACGGAGGCTATTCGAGATTGGCTACCTCAGAAGAGCGTTAAAAATCCGAAGTTTCCTCGGATTAGCGGGTTATTATCGGCGATTTGTAGAGGATTTTCTCGAATCGCTCAACCCTTAACGAACCTTTTGCGGAAGGATAAGAAATACACGTGGTCCGACGCGTGTCAACGGAGTTTTGAGGAACTCAAGAGTCGGTTAATGTCGGCACATGTACTTTCCTTGCCGCGAGGACGGAAGGATTTGTGGTCTATAGTGATGCGTCGGACGGGGTCTCGGATGTGTGCTCATGCGAGCAGGAAAGTTATTGCCTATGCTTCACGGCAATTGAGGCCTTACGAGGTTAATTATCCGACCCACGACACAGAGCTAGCGGCCGTGGTGTTCGCTTTGAAGATTTGGCGTCATTACCTTTATGGCGTCACTGTCAGTATTCACCGATCATAAGAGCTTAAAGTATATATTTACTCGGAAGGAGTTAAATATGCGTCGAGAGGCAGTGGTTGGAATTAATCAAGGATTATGATATCGAGATCCTCTACCACCGGGCAAGGCGAGCGTTGTCGCCGCGCCTTGAGTCGTAAGTCCGTTCGGGAGCGAGATACTTGCCCGTTTAACTTGATTCGGAAGGAGCTTGGCGGGAATTCCTTAGACCGAGATCGAGTGCAGCCCGGCAAGTTCGGGGGCAACTTTGTATGTTAGAGATTTCATCGTCACTCGAGGAGGAAATTCGAGAGAATCGAGTTCGGACCCATCATTGTTGCGCATCCGAGAGGATGTGGCTCGAGGAAAGCCTGGATTTGTGGTCCACGAGGATGGACTTTTGAGGTTTAAGAATCGGTTGTGCGTCTGCGGCAAATGACGAGTTGAAAAACTCGATTTTGAAAGAAGCTCATGCTACCCCTTATTCCGTTCATCCGGGTCTAGCAAGATGTACAAGGACTTGAAACAAAATTCTTGGTGGAGTAATATGAAGCGAAGTCGCGAATTTGTTTCGAGATGCTTAACTGTCAACAAGTTAAGATTGAACATCGGCGGCCGTGGGTATCTTTGAAACCTCTTCTATTCCCGAATGGAAGTGGGAAGACATTTCTATGGATTTCATCACGAGTTTGCCGAAGAGTCGTCGTGGCATGAATACGATCTGGGTGATCGTGGACCGCTTAACTAAATCAGCTCATTTCCTTGAGATCAAGGAGGCGTGGGGTCAGAGACTTGCTCAGCTGTTCATCAAAGAGATAGTCGATCGCACGGTACTCTAAAAGTATCGTTTCCGATCGTGATGGACGGTTTGTGTCGCATTTTTGGAAATCAGTTCATCGTGCTATGGGAACTCGGCTTAATCTCGATGCAGCTTTTCATCCTCGGTCAGACGGACAATCGGAGAAGGACCATTCAGACATTAGAGGACATGTTGAGGGCATGCGTCCTTGATTGGAAAGACGATTGGGAAGCCCAACTACCATTGATCGAGTTCACGTATAATAATAGTTGGCATGCTTCGATCAAGATGGCACCTTACGAGGCCTTGTATGGTCGTCGTTGTCGATCTCCGTTGTGTTGGGACGACCTATCAGAATCATTGGGCACCGAGCCCGATATGCTTATAGCCGCCCGTGAGAAGGTAGCTTAGATCGAGTCGTTTGTTGTATTTCAGTCGGCGAAATCATATGCGAATAACCGTCGTCGACCATTAGAGTTCGAAATTTGGCGACCATGTGTTGGTCAAGGTATCCCAGTCGTGGTATTTTCCGTTTTGGGAAGAGGGGAAGTTGAGTCCGAGATTCATTGGGCCGTTCGAGATTTTGGATCGAGTGGGCGAGTTAGCTTATCGATTGGCTTTACCTCGGCGTTGAGCCGAATTCATAATGTGTTTCATGTCTCTCGATTGCGGAAGTATGTTGCCGACCGAGTCACATACTTGATTCGATGAAATCGAGATCGCCGACGATCATTCATACGAGAGCGTCTATACGAGTTTTAGAGCGGCGAATCAAACAGTTGAGAAATAAGACGATTCCTTTGGTTAAAATTCAATGGTCTAGACACGGAGTCGAAGAGGCTACTTGGGAAACCGAGGATAGTATGCGGGAGAGTTATCCCGAGTTGTTTTGACCCTTAGTTTGGGGACGAAACTCTTTTAAGGGGGGGTGTATGTAATACCCAGTTGTAACTCAGTAATTATCACTCAATAATTATCATTCAGTATTTATCATTCAGTAATTGATACTCAGTAATTTCATTCATCATTGATCATTTGTCACTCATATTCAGTCATGGTATTCATCATTCAGAGTAATTGTATCGTGTATCAATCGTCATTCATCACTAATCGATTGGAGTTTCGTGCCGTGTTTATCATCATTGTCATTTTCGTTGCGAGCTGTGCGTGAGGAGTAGCGCACGCTACATACTCCATTTAGCGTACGCTAATTGGGTATAGGTAGCGCACGCTACCACTCAGCTTTAGCGCACGCTAAGGTTACCTTGGCTGCGATCCGGAAAGGTCTTGGGTGCGGTGAGTTATAAGTAGAGCACGCTACGATTGGTAAATAGCGGCGCTAGCGGTTGAAGTAGCGCACGCTAATATGAGGTGTAGCAGCGGCGCTAAGGGCGGATCGAGTTGAGTCCGGTGGCTCTTTGGGCCTTTGGATTATTTCATAGCGCACGCTATGTGTTTTTGTTAGCGTACGCAACCGATATATTAGCGCACGCTAAATAATGGTTGTAGCGCACGCTATCGAGGTTAGATCAGAGGGCAGATGGTTTTCTGGACTCCAGTACTGGGCGTTAAATATTTCGCTAGCTCACGCTAACAATGGATATTAGCGCACGCTAGTAGTATGGCCGTAGCGCACGCTACAAAGAGGTACGTAGCGCGCGCTACCGTGTTCGGACAGTGGGTACTGGACTACCCAAATTACTCGTTAGCGCACGCTATGCACAAGGACTAGCGCACGCTAACACAGTGCAGTATAAATTGGACAGTTAGTCAGACTTCTTCATTTGTTCATCTCATTTCACTCCTTCGGTATTTTTGGGCGATTTCGAGCGATTCAGAGAGGGTTCTTCGAGGTGTAATCATCAACCATCATCTTCAAGCTCATCTTTCGGATTGATCATCATTTCATCATCTTCATCACATCGAATCAAAGGTATTAATCTCTTGGATCTAGAATTTCGGATTTTTGGGTTTTCCTTCCGATTTCTTCGTGTAAGCTTGGATTATCATTGGGATATGTTAAGTTATGGATTATCTACTTGGATAAATATATTCCTCCGGATTTAATGGTTATTTTCGGAATTGTTTTCAAGAACCCTTGGGGTTGACTTCGGTTAATTGGGGATTCTTCCGATTGATGTCGTTATAATCATGAATTATGGATTCCTAATGGATTATTGATATCCTTGAAGTGTTTTGTTAGTTCGAAATACTCATTTTAGTGTTGGTTTCGACATATTCGGGATTGGATATTTTCGAAGTCGTGTGGTTGATTACGTATTCGTTAGAATGCCCCAATGAGTTTGATTATCGTTGTTTCGACCTTTGGGTTAGTCGTGTTTTGTTGTTTGATGCGTGTATTGAACGGTTGTTGGTAATTATTGTTATTCAAGGTTGTTCGAGCGACCGGTATTTCACTTAGGACGTTGGTCGTGGACGGACATTCTTCATCGGTATTGAGTAAGTTGATTCTTACTCGGTTAAAAGGATATTCATTCCTTTTGTTGTTGATCATTCATAATCATAACTCATTCATCATTGTATTAATCATTTTGAGACTTGTAATTGTCGGATAATCATTTCATTAGCGAGGAACGGCGGTTCCAATCATTTCATTGAAAACTATCAATCACTTCATTATCACTTTCGTATCGGTGAGTCATTCTTGACTTTGTCGGATTATTATTATTCATTGATATTCATTATGGTCATTCTTGTTCATATGACCTGCAGGTTCATATTGTGTGGCGGGTGCGGATGTGTGGAATTTTTAGTCGGGCACGTGATGGCCATGTATTGGGAGTGATACATTGGGTGTGCACACGGTAACGATTACCTCCGTGAGACTAATTAGGTACAAGGGCGGGTGTGTCGGTCATCCATCTTGTACACTTGCACGAGAACACTACGGGCGTACTATGATGCTCCTCTTCGGCGTAATTCATAACTAAGGATATTTCATAACTTGGTTAAATTATGTTTGTGTATTTTCAACCCTTGAGGATTGTTGTTACGTATGGCGGCCCGTTGAGATTTTGTTTAGTCACGACAAGGCAAAGGCACGGGAAGAGCATGTTGGCGGCGAGTCAGTGATACTAGTAGGGGGCCCCAGTCATTCCGTTTGTTCAGTCATTTTCGGTCATTTGATTATTTCGTCATTTGTATTTTCCATTGCAAATTCCTTTTGTAATGTTTATTTATTCAGGGTGGTGTATTTTATCTTCATATAAAATACACTAGTATTCAGTATTGTCTGGTGTGTTGTACTTAAACGCCTCATCGGAGTGTTTGGTAATATAATGTGGTTCGGTACTACAATTATATTATTTAATTCATCATTTTCATTTGCCTAGTGGGTCCCAGTCGGGGATTCACGGCACTGTAATATCCGCCTAGTTTGGGGTGTTACGGCTAGACCGATGACACAATTCTTTGCGGAAAGGAATTAAGTATTTATGGATGGAAATGCGATGGGAGTTTTTATGAACTAAAGAGAAAATTGACTACTGTGCCAGTAGTGAATAAGGAGTATGTGGTTTACACTGATGCTTCCAAGAATGGGCTAGGTTGTGTATTGAAGCAAGATGGAAATGTACGCATCAAGACAACTTAGGCGCGAGAAGGTGAATTATCCTATGCATAATTTAGAACTAGAAGCAGTTGTGCACTCATTAAAGATATAGAGACAACCTTTATGGAGTAAGATGTGAAATTATTACTGATCACAAGAGTTTCAAGTACTTTTTCGAGTAGAAGGACTTGAACATGAGACAAGGGAGATGGCTCGAATTGGTAAAGGATTATGATTGTGGTTAGCTATCACCCCGGTAAGGCTAATGTAGTAGCAGATGTCTTGAGTCATAAGATAC
Source organism: Orobanche coerulescens (assembly GCA_033398695.1). Classification (NCBI taxonomy): domain Eukaryota; kingdom Viridiplantae; phylum Streptophyta; class Magnoliopsida; order Lamiales; family Orobanchaceae; genus Orobanche; species Orobanche coerulescens. Next base: position 44,113,089 of record CM065809.1, read on the forward strand.
CCTAGAAGGATAAATCACCCAAGATTTTGAATGAATGAGTTTAGAGGTTGTTCATCATCGAAAAGATATTGGATCATTTTGCAACATTACTGACGACACCATATTGAAGAGGACGGATAGTGAATGCGCAGAGAGGAGATGAAGCATTCGAAAAATTACGTATGAGGATTAGATCCAATAACCCAGGAAGTTACTGTGAAGCTACTGATAACAGAATTATGTTTGAAGAGAGAATTTGTGTTCCACATGATGAGGAGCTAAAGAATGAAATCATGAGTGAAGCTCATGATACTCCCTATATTGTGCACCTAGGAGGTACCAAGATGTACCAAGACCTGAAGAGAAAGTTCTAGTGGGATGGTATGAAATGAGATGTAGCTTCATTTTCCGAGCAATGTCTGGCTTCTCAGCAAGTGAGCACTACACCAATGGAATTATGGGAAGTTACAGCCATTGATCGTTCCAGAATGTAAGTGGGAAAGGATGGTCATGAATTTTGTGACTAGTTTGTTGAGGACCAAATGAGAAAACATTGCTATATGGGTTATAGCAATCACTTATGGATCTGAGAAGTTAGCAGAATTATATGTCCATAAAATTATGCATTTACATAGACTGCCGATATAAACACATCGGGTCGAGAATTCGAATTTACCTCTAGATTTTGGACAAGCCTACAGAAGGAATTGGGCACGCACCTAAACTTTAGTATGGCTTTCCACCCACAGAATGATGGACAATCAGAAAGGACACTTCAGACACTAGATACCATGTTGAGGACTTAGTGTTGGATCAAGGTGGATAGTGGGAGTATGTTTTGCCTCTAATTGAATTTGCTTACGACAACTGTCATCAGGCACTGATAGGTATGGCGCCTTATGAAGCCTTATATGGCAGAAAATGCAGATCTCCACTTTATTGGATGAAGTGGGTAAGAGAAAGATCTAGGGCCAGACACAGTCATCGAGATGCTCGAGATCATTCACAAGATACGACAGCGAATACAAGAGGCCCAGACTCGACAGAAGTTATATGTTGATACACGCCGAACTGGATTGGATTTCGAAAGTGGAGATAAGGTTTTCTGCAAGGTTTCCCCTTCTAAGGGAATAATTAGGTTTGGCATTAAAGGCAAGCTTGGGCCAAGTTTTATAGCTATATGAGATTCTCGAGAGGATCAACCCAATTGCTTATGGGTTGGCTTTGCCACCTAGTCTTTGGAATGTTCACAATGTTTCCCATGTTTCTCAGCTAAGGAAGTATATATTTGATCCCAAGTGTGTGATTCATCATAGTGACATAGTTCTTAATCACACGATGAGTTATGAAGAGAGGCCTAAAGTTATTTTAGATCAGAAGGTTCAAGAATTAAGGAATAAGTTGATTCCTTTGGTAAAAGTATTATGAAGTCACCACGATTAAAAAGAAGTTACATGGGAACTCGCAAGCAAGATGAGAGAGAAATATCCAGAACTCTTTGATGAGGTATGTAAATTTTGGGACGAATTTCTTGTTAGAGAGGTGGGATTTAATGCATGATTTATTGTAATCTCACATGCGATATTAGGGATTTTGCATTCCTAAGTAATAAAATTTTATGTATAATCTTAGATATGTTTACATGTTGTTAATTCGGAAATTAGATATTCGGTTATCTGGTTGGGATATTTGTTCGATTTTGATTTTTGTTTCCATAGATGGAATCATGATTTTGCCGACTTTTGCATACACTATTTTTACATTATGAGTATGAGTTTTAAAAGTTTACTCTTTGAGTTTTTTGGTATATTATATGTCGAGTCGTTTTCTCGGATAATTCGCGTCCTCTAAATCGCATAACTTTTTTTCGACTTTAAGCTGTAAGTTCGATATGATAATTTAAGTATACGACATACATACAATATCCAGCTAATTTTATATGCGAAAGAGCGAAATGGGAAATATTCTTCGACCACTTTATTAAACTCCTATGGTTAACCTAGTATAAAAGGCACATCACCTCCCTTTTCCTCTTCACTTCCTCTTCTTCCCTCATTTCTTTCACTTAGCCACACCTCCCCCAAATTAAAGAGGCTTTTTTGTTGTTCTCCCGTTGGAGCTCCACAAGTAAGCTTCAAGTCTGTTCATAACTTGAATCCAAGTTCATATTCAAGTAAGTTAACTTAATCTCTTCAATTCCATCCAAGTAAAAATCGATTTTAGCTTACTTTAAAATTGGAAGTTTATGAATGAACTTCGGTTTCATGTTCTAATATTTTATATGTTGTTTCTAAGTTGATTCTAAGGTACTTAGGAGTGTTTTGAACAAGTTCTAGTCATGCTTTGATCTTGTCATTTACGCCGATTTGTTTAGGATTTTGTAACCCAACCATGTGTTGTTTTTCTTATGATTTTCTTACACAATATGTTTGTACTAGATGAGATGATGCTATCATGAATTTATGGGATTTTTATAAAATATTTGGTATTTTGAAAGAGATGAAGACTCATGCTTAGTTCTTGATATGTTGATATATGTTCAAAGTGACTTGATATTTGTGATGATATATGGAAGTAGTACATGATATATGTTTACTAGATTTTTATAAAATATTTTAGAAATTGTTTGAAAACAAAAACATGATGTTAGACTTATAAAGTTGAAATGTGTTAGATATTGAAGTTGATATAGTTAAACAACATGTTATGTATTGAGGATTTTTAAATCATGTTTGGATCATTTTCATGTTGGGACCGAAACTTTGATTATCAACATGAGTATAGATTAAATGTGTTGTTGATGTTGATGTTTGATGTTGATGAAGTTTGATGTTTGATGATGTTGAATTATGAAAATGTGTTAGTAGTTAAGTTCCAAAATTGATTATGAAATGGAATTTGTAGTGTCGAGAAGCATGCTTGTATGTCGGTTCCTACATATTTTATAAATATGATATGCATGATTAGAGTTTCTGTGTTTGGGTTTTCATGGCTAGAAACGAGCTCTAGGTTAATATGACGTTGTTTCGATTTTTGCCGAAAAAAATTGGCAGTTTTGCTACACTTCACCAAAACTGCCATAACTTTCTCCACAGTTAATCTCCTTAGATCTGTAAAATGAACATGAAACTAGACTTCAGCATGTTTTCACTGATATAAGATATAGTGTCTAGTTCTTATTGTAAAATTGCATAATTTCGATTCTTTCCACCCTTTATGCACATTTATGTTTTTGATTTATGTTAAGTGTTTGATGATGGTTTTCGACCCAAGGAACATGTAGCGGAATCGAGTGTCAGTTGCTGTTGTTAGTAGTCTTATCTGGTATGTGGTCAGTTGGGTTCTCCGTAAGAACCATAGCTTTTATCATTAAAACTTAAGTTGAATGCAAGCCCTAAAGTCAAACATGATAATCTAGTCTTTTGTCCGTTAGACTTCGTAAAGCTCGATCGACCGCTAAACTTAGTTATTTACGTTGAAAGGTGGAGAAGCATCTTGAAGTATAATTAAGAGTTCTTTTTGTCTACATTTATTTCTTGTCGGTGGGCTTTCTATACGAAAATAATTTGAGCTTTGTTCTATCTTGATGAAATATTTTACAAGCAAATTTTGATTCCAAATGATTATGATACATAAAAACTTTTATGTGGATTCTTATGAACCTATCACCGTTGGCTTTCCAACCTATAAAATTATCAGATATGAGCTAGACAAAGGTTACTAGATAGGGTTAGTGTACACGGTATTCGGATTGTGAGCTCTCTTCAAAGTGGCCGATCTCGGGAGTAACGCTCGCGGGAGGTGGCCACCTTCCCAGCGTAATGATAGATATGGTGAATCTGATGATATGTGTAATGAAATAAAATAATTTAGTAAATAAGAGTATTTTTAAACCCCCCATGTGTTACTGCTTATATGCATGATGACAAATACGAAAGCATATTTACGGAGTATGTTATGCTTAGCAGGGGATGTGAAAGAGGTTGAGCAGGGGATGTGATGGAGGGTGTTGAGTGGAGATCTTTTGTCCACAAATGATGTCAAGGCCTGGTTACATATCTTCATATATGTAACAAACCATATTTTTCTGTTGCAAACCATTTTCATGATTTTGCTTTCTACATCACATCGTTTGTAATGTACTATGAAGTCTTTCCTAAACTTCAAGGCTAATATTATTATTGTGTTCCTACCTTGGATTCTAAGTCATTCATACGGGATTGATACCCCTTCATGATGCCTTAATAGGTTATTAATGGAACTCCACCCCCCTTTCTTATGAAACATATGTTTCCCCCTTTCTTCTCCGCTTCTTAATTCCTACTCGGATCACGACCTGGCTGTGCCATCCTTAGGGATAAGGGGTCGTGACATTGCAACCTCATCGAATAACATTGAATCAAAAACTAAATCCATGAACTACATCATCACATAAATATGTAAAATATCTAAGTAATGGTTTGACTTAATCCAATTAATTCAACATTAAACGACAATTTAATTTGTTCTTAGTGAACCCTCAAAATATTTTCTTTAAATTATCTCATCATAAAAAATTCTAAATTTGATGATTTAATCAAAATAAACATAATTAATATTAGAAAAATAAATTTTTGAAAATATACTGAAAATCGAGGCCCGGTGCCCGACAACCAAGAAGTTGCGAGGCACCAGTTGTGTACCTGCCAACACCCGCTGAGTCACTACGATCCCCCGCTTGGACGCGCTCGGCACCCAGTGGTCGCTCAGCAAAGACCGTCACCCAACTGGTCAAGGCTGCGGCCCTCGGTCCAATTTGGTTCATTGGGTTCACCATCCGACCGGTGTAATACCCGAATTTTCGGTATGAATTTTTCGCGTTATTTTATCTAAGATATCTTGGATGGCTTGGTGTCTATACGGTATGGATAAAATAAATTGAGAACGAGACAGTTGTATTTGTACTCGTATAACTGTCGTAGTGGTTCGACAATAATTTTGAGGATACCGTGTATCAGGTTATCGTACTTTTGATATTGGATATATCGTATGATGATGTTATTGGAGTCAGTACATGTATTCAGTATGCAGTATGTTCATATTTTGATATGTCGAGACGGACGAGGAGAATTGGAAAATGGCTAAGTATAGCCTCATTAGCGCGCGCTAATGTTCAAGTATAGCGCACGCTATCGTTCATGGTTAGCGCACGCTAGAGGTGGAATGTAGCGCACGCTAAATGTAGTCAGATCGGAAGGAATCTGCGTGTGGACCAGGCTGCTTTTGGCGCACGTTCTCGTAAGTCAACGGTTGTTGTCTTGAAGTATTAGCACACGCTAAAGCATGATGCTTAGCGCACGCTAATTGTAGATCGGTCAAAGGGAATCTTATCCTTGTTAGATCGGCATGTGGGGCACATGCGGTACGTAGACTGTAGCAAGTCAACTAATATTAGCGCACGCTAAATGTAAGGACTTGCGTACGCTAAACAGTGTGAAATACGTACGCTAATGCATGGGCATTAGGTACGTAAGCTCATGTTCGAGGCAAGACAGTGGCCTCTGGGCTGCGATAGCGCACGCTAACAAAGTCGGTTAGCGCACGCTAAGGCCGTAACGCACGCCAAACATAAGGTTTAGTGCACGCTAGTAATACACTTTATAAAAAGGGGACAGACGGGTGTTATGAAGCATTCTCGTCCATTTCTTTCCTTTCACTCGATAGAGAGAGCTTTGGGAGGTACTTGAGTTCCTAAAACACTCTGAGATGATGATCTTTAACGAGATTAAGATGGAGAGCATGGATTCAAAGCTTTGTTCTTGAAATTATTAATGAGTCTTGGAATGGAGTTCATAGAGAGAGTTTTGAGGTTCCAAATCTTTGGATTATGATGGAGTTGAGCGTCTTTATCAACATTTGGAGCTTGGAAATGATTGGGAATGGATTCAACCTTGATAATCCATCCTTTTCTTCAAAGAGGTAATTAATCTTCACTTTGGATTTCGTTTTGGGGATTGAATATTGGTGTTCTTGAGTTGATACTTATCATATTAATGAGTTGATAAGTATGATTTGAGATGGCTTCAGGGTAACGTTGATGTTATTGTTGGTATGCGGATATTGATATGTTTTGTATGGTTTTGAATGGTGTTCAGGAGATATATCGATTTATGTCTCCCTTCATTTCGGATTTGATGTTAAGATGATATACGGATATATATGACTTAGGTGATTAATTACATGTTAGCATATCGGATTATGATGGTTGTCATGAACGTGATTATGGAATCATGGTACTTTTAGTGTTCTTGGTATATATATCATCAAAGAGGAAGGATATATGTTGGTTTGATTATTAACATGGATAAGATAATTGAAACTAAACATTATGTTGATTATAGTGATTGAGTTCGTATGATAAGATATGGATCATGATGATGAGTTTTGATCTGGAAAGTTATTGTGAATCTTGGAGTAAGATTTCCTTTTCATTCAAATTCGTAGTCGCAAGGTGTTAGTCGATGCTTGGAATGCATGCCACTGTACAACATTAGCGCGCGCTAAGCTTACTGGATAGCGCACGCTAACGGGAACAACTTAGCGCACGCTACGTTATGCATTTAACGCGCGCTAAGTAGGCAGAGAGTGTAGTATTTTCGTGTTGTGATTATGAATTCGTGATGGGTTGAATTGGATTGTTGAAGACTGTGTTTAATCGAGATATTGTGGAACTGTTGGGTTATTGATCGGTTATTGATTGATAATTATGATTTATCGGATTTCGGCTTGTATTGTTGATATGAGTTCGTAATTGTTTGAGTTGTATTGTTCGGTTTTGTGAATGATCGAGGTATTGTTGAACCGTTGAGTTTGATTGGTTGGTTATACCGGTTATTGATTATTATCGGATGTGTTGTCATTTGATTATTGCATTAGGTCGCGATAATTGAGCGTTGATTATGGCCGTTGTGTTGCGGTCAAGGTTGGAGAGTTCATAGGTTGCTTTTGGTGGGTGAGGATCTCGGAGGCGAAGGCAATGGATTAAGTGTGACTTCGTGGTATCGGTATCGAGGCAAGTTTATACTTGTTCAGTTTATAATATTTGATGAATGGTATCGTTTTCATTTCACTTATAATTCATATGACGATGTTGTTAGAAAGGTAAGTTGTCGGTTAACGAGTTGTATATCGTGCTCTGGCTTGTATTAAATCATAAGGTATATGATTTAATTGTGTTCAAGGAAGACGTGAGTTATCTTTGGTCAAGGGTATAGTATATCGGATATCGAGGATAGTTAACGTGATGACATAAGTATCGGGATAAAGGTTTATTGGTATTGAATGGATGGTACCTTATTTGAGATTATTTGAATAACTGTGTATTCGTTCAGGGATGTTGCTCGTGGAAAGAATATTGTCTTCGGCTTTGAGGTAATTCTAGTATTATTCAGTTATGAGGATAATTGTTCTGAGGAATTATTGTATATATGTTGTACGTTGATGTTTCGTATGATGGGATTCGTATTGATTACTTCGCTGAGGGATGATGATCCCAGGGCTGATTGTATTGAGATCATTGATCGTGTTGATTATTTGTCGGGGATGATGATCCCAGGATTATTGTCTTGAATATTGATTAGTCGTGTCGACTTTTCACTGTCAGTCTGTTGTTTCACTTCGGTGAGTCTTTTGATCCTTATTGGATATGTGATTCATTGAGTTTCGTTGTCATGTTGCATCGTGACATATCTGGAATCATATCTGCGTTCCAATTGGTTATTGTGTAGGATTTTTAGCCAGGCGCATGATGGTTATGTGTGGATATTATTTACGCATTGAACCGTGCACACGAGACGTAGTTCGTGAGGCTAATTAGGTACAAGACCGCACGTGTATTTGTTCGATACCCGGGGTAGCTTGTGCACGGACACATTTCCGGATCGGGCGTACTGTGATGTCCATCTTTGAGCCATAGCGTTTGGTCGTTCATACTTCCATCTATGATTGGATATGTTCGACGGTTTGCGACTGGTTGTTTATACGCCCGAGGGGTATGTTCGACAGCCACAGTTATTTCTTTGAGATCCATTATTGTTGATCATTTGGAGTCTACCTTGTTGAGGGTATTCTCGGTTATTGTTGGTCCTTTGTTGATTATTTGGAGTCTACCTTGTTGAGGGTATTCTCGGTTATTGTCGGTCCTTGTTGATCATTTGGAGTCTACCTTGTTGAGGGTATTCTCGGTTATTGTTGGTCCTTTGTTGATCATTTGGAGTTTATCTCATTGAGGGAATTCTCAGTTATTGTTGGTCCTTTGTTGATCATTTGGAGTTTACCTCGTTGAGGGAATTCTCGGTTATTGTTGATCTTTGTTGATCGTGTTTGGAGTTTACCATGTTGAGGGTATTCTCGGTTATTGTTGATCCTTGTCGATCATATTGGAATTCATCATGTTTATGATAATTTCGGTTGTACTTTGACCTTGGGTTTGTCATATTGGAACTCATCATATCGATGATATTCTCAGTGATGTATTGGTTGATCATTGTTATTAATTGTATGAGCATTCGGACTGTACGTCGATGTTCGGGATTTGTTATCATTATCATGTGGTAGTTGATCTACAGATATGTTGTGTATTATTGGTTTATCTAGGTTGAGATTTGATTGTGTAATCCGGCGGACAGGATTTGGCACAAATTGGATTATTTTCGCACTTATGAGTTATGAGGAAGATTTGAGGACACTTGGTATTGTTTGAATACAGTACAGTATAATTGTTGTTGAGTTCTTTTCGTTATTTGAGAATGCGAAATGTGAATTATGGTAAGGATCGATTTGGTATGGATTGCCATGGATTGGTAAGGTTATGACGGTAAGTTTACATTGGTAGTATTCTTACAGTATTATTACCTTTGGTATGTAATTATTTATGATGATGTGATCGTTATCATTATCGAGTATTGTGGCTGACCCCATCGTGGGCTTTATTTTTAGGTACTCGGAGATCGAGCTAGTAGCGGTCGTGAAGGGATGAGCTTCCCAATGTGATACTGGCGGTGGCATGTTTTGGAGTATCGAGTATTTCTTTTCTGGTTATTCATTTTCGCTGCAAATGTTTATTTTGAACTGTGTTTTTATCCGTTGCGTGTGTATATTTTCAAAATGGCCTTTTGGGCATTTTACGAACTTAGGTTATTTTCACAAACTCTTTTTCCCAAATTATTTTATCGGTACGTTTAAGTGGTAGCTTAACGTACATTTTGAACTATCGAGAATTGGCACTAAGCCTTGTATTTTCAAATGGTATTTTATGACGGTATTTGAGAATTATGCTTTTGAAAATATTTGAGTGTTTAAAATATTACCGTCATCGACCTTTTGGCATTTTTGAATTGGTTTTGTAACGATTTTTAGCTGGTGGGTTCCGGCGCGAGACCCACGGCGTTGTAATATCCGGATGGTTTTGGGGGTGTTACGAGAAGATGGTATCGGAGTTTGGGTTTTGTGAAACCCGAGCGTGTGTGTTATGTGGCTCTCTGGGACGGTAGTAGCGTGACTTTTGAAAATGATTTTTCGACTTTTGAGTCAAACCGATTTTGGAGTTTCCAAAATTTTTGAGATATTTTCCAATTGTTATTTGTGATATTGGCGTGTGTTGGTATTGTTTTGAGACTTCGTGTGGGAGTCGTGTGCTAGTATCACGGTAGATCATCGGCTTCACGCACCTGTAAGTATATTGGTTTGGTTATTCGCTTGTGGCGACACTTGATTGTTTTGTGATGAGTTGGAAAGTTTTGGATTTATCTGTTGTTGGTGGCAGGTTGCAAGTTTCGAGGACGAAACTTATTTTAAGGGGGGTAGTATGTAATACCCGAATTTTCAGTATGAATTTTTCGCGTTATTTTATCTAAGATATACTGGATGGCTTGGTGTCTATACATTATGGATAAAATAAATTGAGAACTGAGACAGTTGTATTTGTACTCGTATAACTGTCGTAGTGGTTCGACAATTATTTTGAGGATACCGTGTATCAGGTTATCGTACTTTTGATATTGGATATATCGTATGATTATGTTATTGGATTCAGTACATGTATTCAGTATACAGTATGTTCGTATTTTGATATGTCGAGACGGACGAGGAGAATTGGAAAATGGCTAAGTATAGCCTGATTAGCGCGCGCTAATGTTCAAGTATAGCGCACGCTATCGTTCATGGTTAGCGCACGCTAGAGGTGGAATGTAGCGCACGCTAAATGCAGTCAGATCGGAAGGAATTTGCGTGTGGACCCGGCTGCTTTCGGCGCACGTTCTCGTAAGTCAACGGTTGTTGTCCTGAAGTATTAGCTGTAATACCCGTAATTTTGATTCCTGGTGATTTTCTATTTTTGGCGGAAGTCCGTTTCGACAACTCGCTCATGACCGTTTCGTCATTCTGAGAATGAGTAATTCTACACTTTTTGTCATCCGAGTTCGTTTCGATGTTGTTTTGTTGAGTTCTGTGCTTTTTAGCGACTTTTCCGCACTTGAGTTCGATTCTTGCGAATCTCGTCCGAAACTGCTGTTTCGAGTTTCCCGCAAGTCCGTTTAACTTTGTTAGACGTGTTGTGAACTTCGGTTTGGTTATTCGATCACGTATCGTGATTTCCGGGCGTTTTGGGCCGTTTTGTAATTTCTTGAAAGTTACGGGTATCCATATCTGTATTTGTCGTCTTGACCCTTTTCTTGGTCGCGTATGATTAATTATTGCATTACGTTTTCATCTCGAGTTGTTGATGTCGTCCGCGAACTTTTCGTCGTGTCCGTTCCGTGCGTTTTTGGAAATCGAGGCGTCGGGTCGTGGCGGCTGAGCAGCTGGCCGGACGGTTGCGGGGCAGCCGGACGATCTTGGACATCGCAGCGAGCACGGCGAGAACCGCGTAAGCGCACGCTTCTGGCCGGGGGCAGCTGCCTTCTTCAGCGATGTAGCGCCTGTGCCGAGTCGGCCAGCGTCTGCTATCGGACACAGGCGGAGGTACTCGAGGTTACGGACTCGGTCGGAGTCGGCGGGTAGCGCACGCTCTTGTCGGTCGTAGCGCGCGCTAACCGGAGGGTAGCGCCTGTGCCCGGCCGACTAGCGACGCTCACGGGATGAGTTGTCGATCCGGTGGCTCTTTGGGCCAAGTCGGCTAGCGCGCAGCTTGGCCGTAGCGCACGCTAGCGAAGTCGGCGGTCGAGTCACGGTCGGCAGATTTGGTCGGTGGTGCCGGGTCATGCGGGCCATGGCCGAGAGTGCTCGGCCGTCTTGGCCGATAAGCGCACGCTAGGCGGGATGGCTAGCGCACGCTAGTTCCGGCCCGATATAAAAATGACAGACGGCGACTTTCTCCGTCATTTTCATTTCATTTCCCTTCGGTCATTGGTGAGGTTTTGGAGGAGACGAAACCAAGTTGTTGAACAACAAATCCATGAAGTTCTTGAGGTTATATCGGACATCAATCATCAAATAACATCTATCGATCCAGAGAATCAAGGATAGATCATTAGAACCCTACTTTTGGGGAGATTTGGGGATTTTCGTGGTTTTGCCCGATTCATTCGATTTTGATGAGTAATTCATGATGAATATGATTAATCTTGTTGGTACTCTTAGTTTCCCTACGGATTCATGGTATATTTCGTGATTTTTACGAAATCGAGAGGGTTTGGTTGTGGTCCGCCCTCGTTGTCGTTTTTATACGAATATACATGAATCGTAGGTGGGTTTCCGGGCGTATTCCAATTCCGTATTCGTTTAGAATCTGTTGTGATTGTATTCTTCGAATCGTTAGGTTCGTTTCGATGGTTCCTAGCATTCGTCGGTGACTTTCCATTCCGTTCGTTGCGTAAATCGATTATTCAAGGCAAGTATACATTTATGATTGTGCGTTCTCGACTTTGAAAGTAAGAGGAATTGATGGTATGATATGAACGAACCGTTTTACGGCATTCATAGATATATTGATGGCATATTATGAGCGAACCGTTTTACGGCATTCATATATGTATTATTGGCATGTAACGAGCGAACCGTTTGTGGCATTCCTACATGTAACGGCGTATGATGCGAGCGAACCGTTTCTACGGCATTCACATACGTCATAAGATTTTAGTCATTCGGAATAACTAGTCTTGAATTGATGAATTGACGGATTACATTTACTTTATTGTCGAGGAGTATTATGTTTCATATTGTTATACTTGCACTAGCTATTCGACGGCTAACCCCTTTATGGGGAAATACCTTTATGTATTTCGAGTTCGGGGAGAGAGAGACGGGGCGGGTATCGGGTCGGCATGAAGATGATGGGCAAGTGTGATCTGTGTCTTGTCTCGGTTATCTTTTGGATTCCTCCATTCGGTGTTGTTGTCTTGGAATGGATTTTAAATACTCGAGTATTGTATTTGATTTCCTTGATGTTCGGCTGTCTTTGCCGAGGTATTGATTTGTGCAGTGATGTATATGGTTTCATTGGTTATGGTTTTGAATACCATTTGTATCGTCTTTCTTTCCATTGTATGTAGACCTTCTCGGTCAAGTTTTATAGTTCCGCGTATGTTTAGCCGTGTGTGTCCCACGGCGGGGCTCACGGTGTTGTAATATACTGAATAACTTGGGGGTGTTACGAATATGGTATCGAGCTTAGGTTTATGGATACCTGGTGTCGGTCTTTGGGTCGATTGAGTCGGCATTTGCCACAGTATCACTACTCTGCCATCATCACGGTGCGGCGGTACTTGTAAGTCTTCTCACTCTTCTTGTATTTTCTTGACCGTTTCGTTTTTAGCTGGGTATTCTTTGGAATTGGTCACTTTGAGAAGGTGTGATTTGGATTATACTTCCGCACGTGTGTGCCCTTTTGAATGTGGGATGTAAGGAGAAGAAGTCGTGACTGTGGTTACGGACTTGAATCCCTCCTTGAGATCTTGTCAAATTTCTAATTTCGATATTAGCGTGTATAGGTATTGTGTTGAGACTTTGTTGGAAGTCGCATGTTAGTACCACGGGAGATCTTCGACTTCACAGACTTGTAAGTATGTTGTTTGGATTATCCGATAATTCTTGGTTATCTTGGTGATTTAGATTTATATGTTGGATATCGTTGATGGATATTTGTGCTTGAGAACGTTGTGAACGTTTGATAATGTTCTTGAATGCGTATATGTATTCATTGTGCCGTATGATCGTTTGGTATGTCGATATATTGGTAGAGAATAGCGGAAATGGCTAAATACAGCTACGTTAGCGCACGCTACAAGGTATGTCTAGCGCGCGCTAAGATATATACTTAGCGTACGCTACGGTGCATACTTAGCGCACGCTAAGAGATTCGGTTACGTACGCTAAGGAGGACCCCTAACGTACGTAACGACTGGCTGGGTTAGTTTCGGTCGATGGCAGCAGGGTAGGCCCAGGTTGATTTTTATATTCAGTTAGCGCACGCTAACGCATGTTGGTTTGCGCACGCTAACACCAGATCACCAATAATGGAATCTTAGCTTTCAGCGGGTGGACCCGGCCATGTTCGACGCGTGTTCAGATAAGGTCAACGAGTGCTTGTCTATTAGCGCACGCTAATTCCATATCGGTCAAAGGAATCCCGATAATCGCGGATGTTTTCGGCATATGGGGGGCACGATACTGTAGCAAGTCAACGACGATTAGCGCGCGTTAAGGTCGAAGAATAGCGCACGCTCACGAGCATTTCACCATGTCGAGTCAACGCGCTTTGTTAGCGTACGCTAATGTATGGGCATTACGTACGTTAGATGAGTTTGAAGCGGTGTAGTAGCTTCGGATGCCCGATAACGCATATTTGTCAAGGAAGGATAGCGCACGCTAGTCATGTAGCGCATGCTAAATATAAGGTCTAGCGCGCGCTAGCGTGTGTTTTATAGAGAGGGTTGACGAGTGCCGTGAGGCATTTTGTCCATTCTCTTTCCTTGATCGATAGGGAGAACCTTGGGAAGTACTTGAAGTTCCTAAACATTGAGAGATTATTCTCTCAAACAGATTAAGATGGAGAGCTCGGATTTAAGTTTTGTTCTTGATGTTTTTGATGATTCTTGGAATGGAGATCATTATTCTTCCTCGTGGTTCGTCCATACATGGTAGTCCTCGTATCCATTTGATAGTGGTTCATTTCCTTAAGGATTACTACTTGGGAGGGAGTGTGTTGGGAATCGTGTATTTTGATGTTCGTTTTATTTCGATGAAAATGCATAAATTGGACTATACGTTTATCCGTTGCATGAATATTTTGAAATAGCTTTTGGTATATTGCCAACTGAATTTTTATTTCGTAAAACCGATTCCCTAAACTGAGTTTTTTTTTTGGCATTTTGACCTTGATCGTTTTGACGGTATTTGGAAAATGATTTTTAGTATTTGAAAAATATTACCGTCATCGGTCTTTTTAACATTTTGAAATGATGTGGAGAAATTGTGCTTAGCACAGTAAATCCTTGTGAGAAGGGTTTACGGCGTGTAATATTCGAGGAGGATGCAGGGTGTTACAATTTTGGTATCATGTGATAATCTTTACGAGATTTATTGGAATCGTAATAAGAGATACGGATGTTGATATGATTATTGAGATCTTCTTCATATGACGTTAAGGGTATTGTTATGATGCGTGAGGTTGTATGAATGACATGATGAAGGAAATGATAACGTGGAGATATATATACCTCGGATATGTTGTTCTGAACGTGATTTCGGATATTTCATGCTCTTTCAGAACTCTTGAATTATCCGAGGTGATGAAAATTTTTTTTTAAGAAGGTTGATGTTTTGAATAGGAATATGGAATATTCATATCTAGAGCTAAACTATGTGTTGGAAATAATATTCGTATAGGAAATACGAATGTGATCATGAGCTTGATGAGACTATTATTCATCTTGGAATTTGGAAGCCCATACGTATGGAGCAAGTATTCAAATCGAATGATTGGATTGTTTGATGACCTTTTTAATATGATTATCTATTGTTTAGAACCAGTCGGATGATTCGAATTGATAACGGTCATAAGTAAATTTTAACGATGGGTTTACGAGAAGGGAACCCTGTCAATTCGTATTTAAGAATTGAGTTTGGGACATTTAGACCCTTATTATTGGTCGAATTGGTTCTTGATATGATCATCATACTTGACTCATATTGTGGGCGGGATTTGTAAGCGTCGGAGTTGGATTGTTGATGTGATTAGTCGAGATATGGTAAAACGATTGAGTTCGTGGTTTGGTGGTATTGATGTTGGTCGTCATCGAACCGGTTAATTATCAATCCTTCGTTTTACAATAAGATATGATGTTTGATCATAGATTATGACTGTTGTGTTGCGGTTAAGGTTGAAGGGTTCGTAGATTAACTTGGTCGGGACTGAGGAACTCGTAAGACGAAATCAACTGAATTGGTAACAGTTCGATGTATTGATATCGAGGTAAGTTTTATACTTGTACTAATCAATGAGATTAATGTTATCGTGTAAGTGTACGAATGTGTGTATCATTTCGAGACTCGGCCTCTTTATGATTGTATTGATATCAAGGGATTGGTTGACACGACGCCGTCGACAAATCATACCAAATATTACTGTTGTTTGTAAATGGCCGGTTCAAGGCATTACGATACTTGTTGGTGAAGTTGCTATCGATAGCCGGTTCGCGGTATCGATGTATCGGTTATTATTGTTCGCGATTAATGTCGTTCTGAGACATCGTTGAATCTTTGTCGTCGAATTGGATCCGTTGCTATGATGTTGCGTTAACCGATTGGGGACCTTTGATATATCCTTTTGTCATCTCCGTTTCGGTGGTCGATTTAAGACACCGGGACATCTATTCTATCGTATTATTGATTATCGATTGACCGTTCTAAGGCAATCGAGGTATTGAATTGGGATTATCGAAGATAATTCCCATCCGTTGTCAAAGATATTCTCATCCGTTGTATCGTTGTTATCGATTGGCCATTCTACGGTAATCGAAGCATTGAATTGGGACTGTCGAGGATAGTCCCCATCCGTTGAATTATTATTGTCGTGTTGGCCGACTCAAGACAGCACATTATTATTCTTGTGAACTCGGTAATTTTGTGATCGTTGAGAGCTGAGGATTTCCCGAATTGTGGTGTTGTGGTTGTTGCCGTGTTAATCGGTCCTTAAGGAATTCTGATCCCAGGATGGTCGTTTCGAATATCGTTGGTCGTGTCGATCTTTCCTTATTCGTGTGTCATCGTTCACTTGATGAGTCGTATGATCTATATTGGATGTTTTATCCCTTGAGTTTCGTTGTCATGTTGTATCGTGGCATATCTGGAATCATGTCTGCGTGCCGATTGGTTATGTGTAGGATTTTTAGCCAGGCACTCGATGGTCATGCGTGGACGTTTCCGCATTGGACCGTGCACACGAGACGTAGTTCTTGAGGCTAATTAGGTACATTGTCACACGTATATTCGGATTACGTATACGGGCGGACATGTGCACGGACACATTTCGGATCGGGCGTCTTGTGATGTCCCTCTTGAGCTTTATTTGGTTGATCGTTCGTAGTCCATGTTGTATTGGATATGTCCGACGATTTGCGGGTTGTTCATACGCCGAGGTATGTCCGACGATCGAGTTGATTTCTTTGAGATCTATTTTGTGATGATTTGACTTTGGGTGTTCGGCTTTGAGCCATTATGATGTATCGGTATTTTCCGTTGGAGCCTTCGGGCATTGTGAATTCGTATCTTTTCGGCATTGGTTCGGTTTACCTTGGGTAATGTATTGTGGTGTTCTATATTGATAACTCGCCATTTGGGCGTAAGTTTTCGGTTCTTGTGTATCTCGTTGAGTTTTCTGGCGGAATATTTCTTCTCCCTACTGTTTTAAGTTTCGGGACGAAACTTCTTTTAAGGAGGGTAGAATGTAATACCCGTAATTTTGATTCTGGTGATTTTCTATTTTTGGCGGAAGTCCGTTTCGACAACTCGCTCATGACCGTTTCGTCATTCTGAGAATGAGTAATTCTACACTTTTTGTCATCCGAGTTCGTTTCGATGTTGTTTTGTTGAGTTCTGTGCTTTTTAGCGACTTTTCCGCACTTGAGTTCGATTCTTGCGAATCTCGTCAAAGCTATTGTTTGAGTTTCCCGCAAGTCCGTTTAACTTTGTTAGGCGTGTTGTGAACCGGTTTGGTTATTCGATCACGTATCGTGATTTAGGCGTTTGGGCCGTTTTGTAATTTCTTGAAAGTTACGGGTATCCATATCTGTATTTGTCGTCTTGACCCTTTTCTTGGTCGCGTATGATTAATTATTGCATTACGTTTTCATCTCGAGTTGTTGATGTCGTCCGCGAACTTTTCGCCGTGTGTCCGTTAGTGCGTTTTGGAAATCGGCGTCGGGTCGTGGCGGTGGCGGTGGACGGTTGCGGAGGCGGCCGGACATTCTTGAACCGCCGAGCGAGCACGGCGAACCGGTGTAGCGCACGCTTCTGGCCGGGCAGCTGCGCTAGCTTCAGCGATGTAAGCGCACGCTGCCGAGTCGGCCAGACGCTATCGGACACAGGCGAGAGGTACTCGAGGTTCGACTCGGTCGAAGTCGGCGGGTAGCGCACGCCACTGTCGGTCGTGCGCGCTAACCGCGAGGGTAGCGCACGCCGCCGGCCGACTAGCGTCGCTCTGGATGAGTTGTCGATCCGGTGGCTCTTTGGGCCAGTCGGCTAGCGCGCAGCTTCCGGCCGTAGTGCACGCTAGCGGGGTCGGGCGGTCGAGTCACGGTCGCAGATTTGGTCGGTGGTGCCGGGTCATGCGGGCCATGGCCGAGTGCTCGGCCGTCTCGGCCGATAAGCGCACGCTAGGCGGGATGGCTAGCGACGCTAGTTCCGCCCGATATAAAAATGACAGATCAATGACTTTCTCCGTCATTTTTCATTTCATTTCCCTTCGGTCCTTGTAGGGTTTCGGAGGAGACGAAACCATGTTGTTGAACAACAAAACCATGAAGTTATTGATTTTATATAGTTGATCACTCATCCTATAACATCTTTCGATCAATCGAATCAAGGTTAGATCTTTAGAACCCTACTTTTGGGGAGATTTGGGGATTTTCGTGGTTTTGCCCGATTCATTCGATTTTGATGAGTAATTCATGATGAATATGATTAATCTTGTTGGTACTCTTAGTTTCCCTACGGATTCATGGTATATTTCGTGATTTTTACGAAATCGAGAGGGTTTGGTTGTGGTCCGCCCTCGTTGTCGTTTTTATACGAATATACATGAATCGTAGGTGGGTTTCCGGGCGTATTCCAATTCCGTATTCGTTTAGAATCATTGTGATTGTATTCTTGAATCGTTAGGTTCGTTTTCGATGGTTCCTAGCATTCGTCGGTGACTTTCCATTCCGTTCGTTGCGTCGTCGATTATTCAAGGCAAGTATACATTTATGATTGTGCGTTCTCGACTTTGAAAGTAAGAGGAATTGATGGTATGATATGAACGAACCGTTTTTACGGCATTCATAGATATATTGATGGCATATTATGAACGAACCGTTTTTACGGCATTCATATATGTATTATTGGCATGTAACGAACGAACCGTTTTGACGGCATTCCTACATGTAACGGCGTATGATCTGAACGAACCGTTTCTACGGCATTCACATACGTCATAAGATTTTAGTCATTCCGGAATAACTAGTCTTGAATTGATGAATTGACGGATTACATTTACTTTATTGTCGAGGAGTATTATGTTTCATATTGTTATACTTGCACTAGCTATTCGACGGCTAACCCCTTTATGGGGGAAATACCTTTTATGTATTTCAGGTTCCAGGAGAGAGGACAGGCGGGTATCGGGTCGGCATGAAGATGATGGGCAAGTGTGATACTGTGTCTTGTCTCCGGTTATCTTTTTGGATTCCTCCATTCAGTGTTGTTGTACTGGAATGGATTTTAAATACTCGAGTATTGTATTTCAGTTTCCTTGATGTTCCGGCCTGTGCTGCCGAGGTATTGATTTGTGCAGTGATGTATATGGTTTCATTGGTTATGGTTTTGAATACCATTTGTATCGTCTTTCTTTCCATTGTATGTAGACCTTCTCGGTCAAGTTTTATAGTTCCGCGTATGTTTAGCCTTGTGTGTCCCACGGCGGGGCTCACGGCGCTGTAATATACCCTGAATAACTTGGGGGTGTTACATTAGCGCATGCTAAAGCATGAGGCTTAGCGCACGCTAACTGTAGATCGGTCAAAGGAAATCTTATCCTTGTTAGATCGGCATGTGGGGCACATGCGGTACGTAGACTGTAGCAAGTCAACTAATATTAGCGCACGCTAAATGTAAGGACTTGCATACGCTAAACAATGTGAAATACGTACGCTAATGCATGGGCATTACGTACGTAAGCTCATGTTCGAGGCAAGACAGTGGCCTCTGGCTGCGATAGCGCACGCTAACAAAGTCGGTTAGCGCACGCTAAGGCCGTAGCGCACGCCAAACATAAGGTTTAGCGCATGCTAGTAATACACTTTATAAAAAGGGGGCAGACGGGTGTTATGAAGCATTCTCGTCCATTTCTTTCCTTTCACTCGATAGAGAGAGCTTTGGGAGGTACTTGAGTTCCTAAAACACTCTGAGATGATGATCTTTAACGAGATTAAGATGGAGAGCATGGATTCAAAGTTTTGTTCTTGAAATTATTAATGTGTCTTGGAATGGAGTTCATAGAGAGAGTCTTGAGGTTCCAAATACTGGATTATGATGTAGTTGAGCGTCCTTATCAACATTTGGAGCTTGGAAATGATTGGGAACGGATTCAACCTTGATAATCCATCCTTTTCTTCAAAGAGGTAATTAATTTTCACTTTGAATTTAGTTTTGGGGATTGAATATTGGTGTTCTTGAGTTGATACTTATCATATTAATGAGTTGATAAGTATGATTTCGAGATGGCTTCCCGGGTAACGTTGATGTTATTGTTGGTATGCGGATATTGATATGTTTTGTATGGTTTTGAATGGTGTTCAGGAGATATGTCGATTTATGTCTCCCTTCATTTCGGATTTGATGTTAAGATGATATACGGATATATATGACTTAGGTGATTAATTACATGTTAACATATCGGATTATGATGGTTGTCATGAACGTGATTATGGAATCATGGTACTTTTAGTGTTCTTGGTATATATATCATCAAAGAGGAAGGATATATGTTGGTTTGATTATGAACATGGATAAGATAATTGAAACTAAACATTATGTTGATTATAGTGATTGAGTTCGTATGATAAGATATGGATCATGATGATGAGTTTTGATACGGAAAGTTATTGTTAATCTTGGAGTAAGATTTCCTTTTCATTCCAATTCGTAGTCGCAAGGTGATAGTCGATGCGTGGAATGCATGCCATCAGACGGCATTAGCGCGCGCTAAGCTTACTGGATAGCGCACGCTAACGGGAACAACTTAGCGCACGCTACGTTATGCATTTAACGCGCGCTAAGTAGGCAGAGAGTGTAGTATTTTCGTGTTGTGATTATGAATTCGTGATGGGTTGAATTGGATTGTTTAAGACTGTGTTTAATCGAGATATTGTGGAACTGTTGGGTTATTGATCGGTTATTGATTGATAATTATGATTTATCGGATTTCGGCTTGTATTGTTGATATGAGTTCGTAATTGTTTGAGTTGTATTGTTCGGCTTTGTAAATGATCGAGGTATTGTTGAACCGTTGAGTTTGATTGGTTGGTTATACCGGTTATTGATTATTATCGGATGTGTTGTCATTTGATTATTGCATTAGGTCGCGATAATTGAGCGTTGATTATGGTCGTTGTGTTGCGGTCAAGGTTGGAGAGTTCGTAGGTTGCTTTTGGTCGGGGCTGAGGAGCTCGGAGACGAAGGCAATGGATTCTGGTAACAGCTTCGTGGTATCGGTATCGAGGCAAGTTTATACTTGTTCAGTTTATAATATTTGATGAATGGTATCGTTTTCATTTCATTTATAATTCGTATGGCGATGTTGTTAGAAAGGTAAGTTGTCGGTTAACGAGTTGTATATCGTGCTCTGGCTTGTATTAAATCATAAAGTATATGATAATTGTGTTCAAGGAAGACGTGAGTTATCTTTGGTCAAGGGTATAGTATATCGGATATCGAGGATAGTTAACGTGATGACATAAGTATCGGGATAAAGGTTTATTGGTATTGAATGGATGGTACCTTATTTGAGATTATTTGAATAACTGTGTATTCGTTCAGGCATGTTGCTCGTGGAAAGAATATTGTCTTCGGCTTTGAGGTAATTCTAGTATTATTCAGTTATGAGGATAATTGTTCTGAGGAATTATTGTATATATGTTGTACGTTGATGTTTCGTATGCTGGGATTCGTATTGATTACTTCGCTGAGGGTTGATGTTCCCTTGGCTGATTGTATTGAGATCATTGATCGTGTTGATTATTTGTCGGGGATGATGATCCCAGGATTATTGTCTTGAATATTGATTAGTCGTGTCGACTTTTCACTGTCAGTCTGTTGTTTCACTTCGGTGAGTCTTTTGATCCTTATTGGATATGTGATTCTTTGAGTTTCGTTGTCATGTTGCATCGTGACATATCTGGAATCATATCTGCCATCCGATAGGTAATTCTGTAGGATATATAGCCAGGCGCATGATGGTTATGCGTGGATATTATTTCCGCATTGAGCGTGCACAAGAGACGTAGTTCGTGAGGCTAATTAGGTACAAGTCCGCACGTGTATTTTTTCGTTTCGCGGGGTGGCTTGTGCTCGGACACATTTCCGGATCGGTCGTACTGTGATGTCCATGTTTGAGCCTTACCGTTTGGTCGTTCTTACTTGCATGTATGATTGGATATGTTCGACGGTTTGCGACTGGTTGTTTATACGCCCGAGGGGTATGTTCGACAGCCAGAGTTATTTCTTTGAGATCCATTATTGTTGATCATTTGGAGTCTACCTTGTTGAGGGTATTCTCGGTTATTGTTGGTCCTTTGTTGATCATTTGGAGTCTACCTTGTTGAGGGTATTCTCGGTTATTGTTGGTCCTTGTTGATCATTTGGAGTCTACCTTGTTGAGGGTATTCTCGGTTATTGTTGGTCCTTTGTTGATCATTTGGAGTTTATCTCGTTGAGGGAATTCTCGGTTATTGTTGGTCCTTTGTTGATCATTTGGAGTTTACCTCGTTGAGGGAATTCTCGGTTATTGTTGATCTTTGTTGATCGTGTTTGGAGTTTACCATGTTGAGGGTATTCTCGGTTATTGTTGATCCTTGTCGATCGTATTAGAATTCATCATGTTTATGATAATTTCGGTTGTACTTTGACCTTGGGTTGGTCATATTGGAACTCATCATATCGATGATATTCTCAGTGATGTATTGGTTGATCATTGTTATTAATTATATGAGCATTGGTATGCGTCGATGTTCGGGATTTGTTATCATTATCATGTGGTAGTTGATCTACGGATATGTTGTGTATTATTGGTTTATCTAGGTTGAGATTTGATTGTGTAATCCGGCGGACAGGATTTGGCACAGATTGGATTATTTTCGCACTTATGAGTTATGAGGAAGATTTGAGGACACTTGGTATTGTTTGAATACGATGCAAGATAATTGTTGTTGAGTTCTTTTCATCATTTGAGAATGTGAAATGTGAATTATGGTAAGGATCGATTTGGTATGGATTGCCATGGATTGGTAAGGTTATGACGGTAAGTTTACATTGGTAGTATTCTTACAGTATTATTACACTGGTATGTAATTATTTATGATGATGTGATCGTTATCATTATCGAGTATTGTGGCTGACCCCATCGTGGGCTTTATTTTTAGGTACTCGGAGATCGAGCTAGTAGCGGTCGTGAAGGGATGAGCTTCCCAATGTGATACTGGCGGTGGCATGTTTTGGAGTATCGAGTATTTCTTTTCTGGTTATTCATTTCCGCTGCAAATGTGTATTTTGAACTGTGTTTTTATCCGCTGCGTGTGTATATTTTCAAAATGGCCTTTTGGGCATTTTACGAACTTGGGTTATTTTTGTCAAACTCTTTTTCCCAAATTATTTTATCGGTACGTTTAAGTGGTAGCTTAACGTACATTTTGAACTATCGAGAATTGGCACTTCGCCTTGTATTTTCAAATGGTATTTTATGATGGTATTTGAGAACTATGCTTTTGAAAATATTTGAGTATTTAAAATATTACCGTCATCAGCCTTTTGGCATTTTTGAATTGGTTTTGTAAACGATTTTTAGCCTGGTGGGTTCCGGCGAGGGACCCACGGCGCTGTAATATCCCGGATGGTTTTGGGGGTGTTACAGAAGATTGTATCGGAGCTTGGGTTTTGTGAAACCCGAGCGTGTGTGTTATGTGGCTCTACCGGGACGGTAGTAGCGTGACTTTTGAAAATGATTTTTTTTTTTGACTTTTGAGTCAAACCGATTTTGGAGTTTCCAAAATTTTTGAGATATTTTCCAATTGTTATTTGTGATATTGGCGTGTGTTGGTATTGTTTTGAGACTTCGTGTGGGAGTCGTGTGCTAGTATCACGGTAGATCATCGGCTTCACTTTTTGTAAGTATATTGGTTTGGTTATTCGCTTGTGGCGACACTTGATTGTTTTGTGATGAGTTGGAAAGTTTTGGATTTATCTGTTGTTGGTGGCAGGTTGCAAGTTTCGAGGACGAAACTTATTTTAAGGGGGGTAGTATGTAATACCCGAATTTTCAGTATGAATTTTTCGCGTTATTTTATCTAAGATATACTGGATGGCTTGGTGTCTATACAGTATGGATAAAATAAATTGAGAACTGAGACAGTTGTATTTGTACTCGTATAACTGTTGTAGTGGTTCGACAATTATTTTGAGGATACCGTGTATCAGGTTATCGTACTTTTGATATTGGATATATCGTATGATTATGTTATTGGATTCAGTACATGTATTCAGTATGCAGTATGTTCGTATTTTGATATGTCGAGACGGACGAGGAGAATTGGAAAATGGCTAAGTATAGCCTGATTAGCGCGCGCTAATGTTCAAGTATAGCGCACGCTATCGTTCATGGTTAGCGCACGCTAGAGGTGGAATGTAGCGCACGCTAAATGCAGTCAGATCGGAAGGAATTTGCATGTGGACCCGGCTGCTTTCGGCGCACGTTCTCGTAAGTCAACGGTTGTTGTCCTGAAGTATTAGCGCACGCTAAAGCATGAGGCTTAGCGCACGCTAACTGTAGATCGGTCAAAGGAAATCTTATCCTTGTTAGATCGGCATGTGGGGCACATGCGGTACGTAGACTGTAGCAAGTCAACTAATATTAGCGCACGCTAAATGTAAGGACTTGCGTACGCTAAACAATGTGAAATACGTACGCTAATGCATGGGCATTTCGTACGTAAGCTCATGTTCGAGGCAAGACAGTGGCCTCTGGGCTGCGATAGCGCACGCTAACAAAGTCGGTTAGCGCACGCTAAGGCCGTAGCGCACGCCAAACATAAGGTTTAGCGCATGCTAGTAATACACTTTATAAAAAGGGGACAGATGGGTGTTATGAAGCATTCTCGTCCATTTCTTTCCTTTCACTCGATAGAGAGAGCTTTGGAAGGTACTTGAGTTCCTAAAACACTCTGAGATGATGATCTTTAACGAGATTAAGATGGAGAGCATGGATTCAAAGCTTTGTTCTTGAAATAATTAATGAGTCTTGGAATGGAGTTCATAGAGAGAGTCTTGAGGTTCCAAATACTGGATTATGATGGAGTTGAGCGTCCTTATCAACATTTGGAGCTTGGAAATGATTGGGAACGGATTTAACCTTGATAATCCATCCTTTTATTCAAAGAGGTAATTAATCTTCACTTTGAATTTCGTTTTGGGGATTGAATATTGGTGTTCTTGAGTTGATACTTATCATATTAATGAGTTGATAAGTATGATTTCGAGATGGCTTCCCGGGTAACGTTGATGTTATTGTTGGTATGCGGATATTGATATGTTTTGTATGGTTTTGAATGGTGTTCAGGAGATATGTCGATTTATGTCTCCCTTCATTTCGGATTTGATGTTAAGATGATATACGGATATATATGACTTAGGTGATTAATTACATGTTAGCATATCGGATTATGATGGTTGTCATGAACGTGATTATGGAATCATGGTACTTTTAGTGTTCTTGGTATATATATCATCAAAGAGGAAGGATATATGTTGGTTTGATTATTAACATGGATAAGATAATTGAAACTAAACATTATGTTGATTATAGTGATTGAGTTCGTATGATAAGATATGGATCATGATGATGAGTTTTGATCTGGAAAGTTATTGTTAATCTTGGAGTAAGATTTCCTTATCATTCGTGTTCGTAGTCGCAAGGTGTTAGTCGATGCTTGGAATGCATGCCACTGTACAGCATTAGCGCACGCTAAGCTTACTGGATAGCGCATGCTAACGGGAACAACTTAGCGCACGCTACGTTATGCATTTAACGCGCGCTAAGTAGGCAGACAGTGTAATATTTTCGTGTTGTGATTATGAATTCGTGATGGGTTGAATTGGATTGTTTAAGACTGTGTTTAATCGAGATATTGTGGAACTGTTGGGTTATTGATCGGTTATTGATTGATAATTATGATTTATCGGATTTCGGCTTGTATTGTTGATATGAGTTCGTAATTGTTTGAGTTGTATTGTTCGGATTTGTAAATGATCGAGGTATTGTTGAACCGTTGAGTTTGATTGGTTGGTTATACCGGTTATTGATTATTATCGGATGTGTTGTCATTTGATTATTGCATTAGGTCGCGATAATTGAGCGTTGATTATGGTCGTTGTGTTGCGGTCAAGGTTGGAGAGTTCGTAGGTTGCTTTTGGTCAGGGCTGAGGAGCTCGGAGACGAAGGCAATGGATTCTGGTAATCTTCGTGGTATCGGTATCGAGGCAAGTTTATACTTGTTCAGTTTATAATATTTGATGAATGGTATCGTTTTCATTTCATTTATAATTCGTATGGCGATGTTGTTAGAAAGGTAAGTTGTCGGTTAACGAGTTGTATATCGTGCTCTGGCTTGTATTAAATCATAAGGTATATGATTTAATTGTGTTCAAGGAAGACGTGAGTTATCTTTGGTCAAGGTATAGTATATCGGATATCGAGGATAGTTAACGTGATGACATAAGTATCGGGATAAAGGTTTATTGGTATTGAATGGATGGTACCTTATTTGAGATTATTTGAATAACTGTGTATTCGTTCAGGGATGTTGCTCGTGGAAAGAATATTGTCTTCGGCTTTGAGGTAATTCTAGTATTATTCAGTTATGAGGATAATTGTTCTGAGGAATTATTGTATATATGTTGTACGTTGATGTTTCGTATGCTGGGATTCGTATTGATTACTTATTGAGGATGATGATCCTGTGGATGATTGTATTGAGATCATTGATCGTGTTGATTATTTGTCGGGGATGATGATCCCAGGATTATTGTCTTGAATATTGATTAGTCGTGTCGACTTTTCACTGTCAGTCTGTTGTTTCACTTCGGTGAGTCTTTTGATCCTTATTGGATATGTGATTCTTTGAGTTTCGTTGTCATGTTGCATCGTGACATATCTGGAATCATATCTGCGTTCCGATTGGTTATTGTGTAGGATTTTTAGCCAGGTGCATGATGGTTATGCGTGGATATTATTTCCGCATTGAACCGTGCACAAGAGACGTAGTTCGTGAGGCTAATTAGGTACAAGACCACACGTGTATTTGATCGATACCCGGGGTGGCTTGTGCACGGACACATTTCCGGATCGGGCGTACTGTGATGTCCATCTTTGAGCCATACCGTTTGGTCGTTCATACTTCCATGTATGATTGGATATGTTTTACGGTTTTCGACTGGTTGTTTATACGCCCGAGGGGTATGTTCGACAGCCACAGTTATTTCTTTGAGATCCATTATTGTTGATCATTTGGAGTCTACCTTGTTGAGGGTATTCTCGGTTATTGTTGGTCCTTTGTTGATCATTTGGAGTCTACCTTGTTGAGGGTATTCTCGGTTATTGTTGGTCCTTGTTGATCATTTGGAGTCTACCTTGTTGAGGGTATTCTCGGTTATTGTTGGTCCTTTGTTGATCATTTGGAGTTTATCTCGTTGAGGGAATTCTCGGTTATTGTTGGTCCTTTGTTGATCATTTGGAGTTTACCTCGTTGAGGAAATTCTCGGTTATTGTTGATCTTTGTTGATTGTGTTTGGAGTTTACCATGTTGAGGGTATTCTCGGTTATTGTTGATCCTTGTCGATCGTATTGGAATTCATCATGTTGATGATAATTTCGGTTGTACTTTGACCTTGGGTTGGTCATATTGGAACTCATCATATCGATGATATTCTCGGTGATGTATTGGTTGATCATTGTTATTAATTTTATGAGCATTTGGATTGTACGTCGATGTTCGGGATTTGTTATCATTATCATGTGGTAGTTGATCTACAGATATGTTGTGTATTATTGGTTTATCTAGGTTGAGATTTGATTGTGTAATCCGGCGGACAGGATTTGGCACAGATTGGATTATTTTCGCACTTATGAGTTATGAGGACGATTTGAGGACAGTTGGTATTGTTTGAATACAGTACAGTATAATTGTTGTTGAGTTCTTTTCGTCATTTGAGAATGCGAAATGTGAATTATGGTAAGGATAGATTTGGTATGGATTGCCATGGATTGGTAAGGTTATGACGGTAAGTTTACATTGGTAGTATTCTTACAGTATTATTACATTGGTATGTAATTATTTATGATGATGTGATCGTTATCATTATCGAGTATTGTGGCTGACCCCATCGTGGGCTTTATTTTTAGGTACTCGGAGATCGAGCTAGTAGCGGTCGTGAAGGGATGAGCTTCCCAATGTGATACTGGCGGTGGCATGTTTTGGAGTATCGAGTATTTCTTTTCTGGTTATTCATTTCATTTGCAAATGTGTATTTTGAATGTGTTTTTATCCGCTGCGTGTGTATATTTTCAAAATGGCCTTTTGGGCATTTTATGAACTTGGGTTATTTTCGTCAAACTCTTTTTCCCAAATTATTTTATCAGTACGTTTAAGTGGTAGCTTAACGTACATTTTGAACTATCGAGAATTGGCACTTCGCCTTGTATTTTCAAATGGTATTTTATGACGGTATTTGAGAACTATGCTTTTGAAAATATTTGAGTATTTAAAATATTACCGTCATCAGCCTTTTGGCGTTTTTGAATTGGTTTTGTAAACGATTTTTAGCCTGTGGGTTCCGGCGTGGGACCCACGGCGCTGTAATATCCCTGATGGTTTTGGGGGTGTTACAACTGGGTCATCCTGAGCGTGCATCTTTGCCGTCCAACGAAAGCACTCAGCTCGTTTTCGAGCAGATTTCTAAAATCTTATGGTTTTTGAATTTCGTATTATAATATAAATCATTTTCTAAGAAAATCCAGATTTATATCATAATATAAAATCATGAAAGAACATTACTACGACGAACGATTAAATATTTATGATTAATTTTATAATTCCAAATCATAAATTACCATCGCACATGCATTCACAAATGCAAAAATATCGTCTATACGATCGCATTGACCTCGCTCAGATAGCACCATTGGAGTTTAGACTATAAAGCGAGTATGGAGTGAAAATTAAAAATCCCACAAACCGTGCTCATCCGAACTCCTAAAGAGGATCGGTCAAAGATCATATAAATGAATAAATAAAAGAATCGAAATCATACCCACATTAACCCGACTTATTTAGTCTGATGATGTCAAAATGAATCCAATTCGCGAAGCTTTTGGAAATTCTAATGCCGAAAATGGCGAACGTCTCTACGATTCACGCGTCGGAAAAATACCTGGAATAAAACTATACTCTTCTAGTTCTTCAAGAACACGGCTATAGAAGATAAAGTAAGCCTTAACAGGATGAATTCTAAGTTCTAAACTTAGTTTCTCTCTCAAAAGTTTGCTAAACAAGAAAGAAAGAAAAGAAAAAAAAGTAACTTTTTGTTTCTCTTTCTTTGTTCTCCCGTAAGTTCCTTCAAATGGTGGGGTGATGCTTAAATCCAGAAAGTCACCATCCACTATTCAAAATTCCACTATCCAATATAATATGTTGTCACATTCCAAACATAAATACAAGAACCAAATACTTAAAAACATGTGAGAGAGAGAGAGAGAGAGTTGGGCAGTCAGAAGTCTTTCTTTAATGAGAAATGATAGGGCAATACCTTAAACCACACCCCCAAACACTCCAGTGCTTTATGAGTATTGTACCGCGTGCTTTACTATTAATTTTATTATAATATTATTATGAATATTTTATCTGTAAAGCATGCAGTTTAACACCCATAAAGCACGAGGTGTGTATGGGGGTATGGTTCAGGGTGTTGCCCTATCACCCCTCTTCTTTAATGGTCCAACCATTTAGTCCTTATTTCGGACCACCGTGTATTTAGTTCGATAGATAAATCTTGATTCGTCATAATGTATTTATTTATTAATTAATTCGATTAATTAATTATACCAAATACAATATGACTAATTTCTCCAAGAAATAATTATATATGAATGAAATTTAATTACTTAGTAATTTATTTATTTCAACTGAGGGATTTAATTTATCCAATAAATTAAATTCAATTAGACATCCAGTGTTCAATATTCATTAAGAGAGAATAGGCTTAATTTAATCCATCATTGATTCTGTATGCGCGACTTTGTAGGTTCACCTCAGTCAGCAATGGGAGGATCCAAAGTGTATGAGGAACACTTAGCCAGTCTGTGGCTCACACCGTAACCCAACTGGGAAAGAATGGTAGGAATTATTCCAAAACCCGTTATGAATATCGTATATGTATAAACCCATCAATCATATATACCATTCAAGTTTTAGGGTCATGGTAAAGTCAAATATCTATACTCGACACCATGCATGTGTCAGTGCAAATCAAGATCATAGAGCTCCCGTCTGTCAAATACAACTAGTTCAATTACTTTGGCCAAAGACTTTTGATCTCATTTGCCACTAACCACATAGAGCATTATCATGTACACTTATAGGAGAAAGAATCTTTTTTTTTGTATTCAGTAAAAACCACTGCTTGCCTATTAAGTTGCACTTCGAGGTTGATCCCTACCGACAGGTGATTGGATCGAACTGCTCTAATGACTAACTTAATGAAATAAGCACATCTTTTACTGAACCCTCAAGTCAAAGGTTCACGCATACTTATCATGAGCTTACAATTCAGTCATTGACTATCCTAGAGCTAAATTCATTTGACTGAATCGAGGTGAGTCGTATCTAAATATACTAATCCAATTAGTATACCTATACTGAATGCTGTCGTTACTCCTGAGTGAAGACATGCACATATCCAAGCATATGAATTACAAGTTTTCTATTGAAACTTAACGCCCAGTTAAGTTTCATCGACTTGCGGATAAGTTAAGTAATTTGAATTCTAAACACTTCCAATGTAAGACTATTATCTCATAAGGAGTGGAATGTCTCTACTCAAAAGCATGGATATTATTTCTATTTATTTACCAAATTAAGAACGCCAATGACATACAATATATGATGAAATAATCACAGCCATTTATTAATACAACATATGTGTAACACCCCAAAAGGCGGCTATTAAAGTGCCGTGGACCCCATACTGGGACCCACCAAGCCATACCAAAATACAGATTAAATGTGTGATACCGAACCACAATAAATAGTCATTACTACGATTAGGAGTTTATAAATAGTATGGCCAACGGCCTTTAACATACACAGGATCCAAATACAAGTATACCATATGGAGATGAAATATACTTCAAATAACAATACAATCGGACAATAGTTTAAATGAAGCGGAAAAATAACATTACACGGTTTGAACATAACTGGACAACAAAAGACTTGGGGCCCCTAGTATCCTTTGAACCCTTCGCCGTCACCATGCTCTTCCCGTGCCTTGCCTTTGCCTCGAACTAAATACAACACAAGTATTTTGCCCAAACCACAGGGTCAGATATACATGATAAATGATTCTTCAGATATTACACAATTCACATATATTAGATCTCAAAGAAAACATCCCGACTATTGAACATACCCCTCGGGCGTATGAATAATCAATCCTAAACCGTCGAACATATCCAATCATACATGGACTATGAACGACCAAACAATAAGGATCAAGATGGACATCACAGTACACCCGATCCGGAAATATGTCCATGCACATGTCCACCCCATATACGGAATCCAGAATATACGTGTGACAATATACCTAATTAGCCTCACGAACTACGTCTCGTATGCACAGCCCAATACGGAAACATCCACGTATGACTATATATGTGCTTGGCTAAAAATTCTACACAATAACCAATCGGCACGCAGATATGATTCCAGATATGTCAAGATACAACATGACAACAAATTCAATAAATCACATATCCGATTAAGGATCAAGAAACTCACCGGGGTGACAATAAGGATCAACGAGATCAACGATTCAAATGTGGTGAACTTGGGAATGCAATCCCATGATGAAAAACATAACATCATCAAGAACAATATCGAACTACGAATCATAGATTCATTAAGTGTTTCATATACACGAAACGTATAACCATCACAAGAATTCAATCATCATTATAACCAAGCAAGATAACTTACCTCAATACGGAGACGAGAATAATCCTTCTTTGTTGAACGAATGGATGGTCCTCGACTAATATCGGTTACTCGAACAATCGACCTTGAATGAAATACATTTCACTCAATAACACATCCATATAATCATCAATATCGAATTCAGTGAGACGACACCCTAAATTCAATTTGATTAGTTCAACTATCTCAAGATATCAGAATTCTATTACAAGAACTCTATTTACCTCAATTCATTCTTATGATTGGTTTACAAGATATTCTCAAATACTGCATGGTTTTTTATGAATAAGAATTTATCAAGAACATGTTAAACAATAATTTATCCGTTCATATCATCTTATTTCATTTAACTTTCCAAGAACATCACCAATGTTTGAAAGTGATAATCTAAACAACCTTGTTTCATCATTACATCAATTTTAGATTGAATGTAGTAAGCTTACAATAAGGTTATACTTGAATTCATTTAGTTACAAGACTATATCATAAGAATGAAGATTATCTCATATTAACACCATCCTTTCAACCCCTTACTAACTTGGAGAATCAACTATCATCATCTATGAATTCACCTATCTTAGGTTCAAGAACATCACTCTAATCTTCTAACATTCATCAAGGAATTCTAATACATTTTATGACAATAATTCCATCAATTCAACTTAACTATGAAGAAGCTAATGATTATTATTGTCCTAATGATGTTAATAGTCCAATAAGAAGAGTATGATTCTTATAAACATGATCATTACCATTAAAACATCAAGAATATCTTCATTCCAAACCCTTAATTACCATATTCATCAATAAGTGTTAAAAAGCTTAACTACAAACATGTTTTACTTGATTAATACAACACTAGGTGCGGTAGACCATATTACTAACATCATAACTACGAAAATATAGAGTAGCATCGCACAACATACCTTCAGAAACAAAGAACAAATCACTAAACCCACAAGAACACACTCCAAGATTCAAGAACAACTCTAAATGTCCAATCAACAAGCTCCAATCCAAAATGCAAGGCTCAAACACAAGTTGGAAGGGAGTAAAATCGGTCTAGTGAGGCAGTGGGACGATTGTTGGAGAGAAAAATCGGAGTTTGGACGTGCAAATGAAAGACACAAGCTGTATTTTTATAAACTGCACAGCTCGTTACGTACGTTATCGCTGTTAGGAGTATGCCCTCGAATGCCACTCATAGGATGTTGAGTGAGGGCATTGTACTTGTTATTATGTAAATCATTATTATAAGGCAATTGTATGTTTCTTTATTTACTGGCAGTTACTGGCATTCATAATTCGTAAATATATATATAGAAACTAGTTCGTGTATTTGAGAGAAAAATATTCTACTCCTTATTGGATAAGAGGATCGGCACTAGAAAGGTTTATAGCTCAAATACTTAATCATTGTAACACCCCCAATCCACTCAGGGATATTACACGCCGTAGACCCTCTCCTCGAGGATCTACCAGGCTGGTAACAACATTTAACATCTCGACAATGCCTTCAAGGCTACAATGACTCAGTAGACCGATTTGGTCTTTCCAAAAATACATACAACTCAAATACAACTCATGCCCACGCAGGGGACAAAATACAACCACACCTGCATAACTAGAACAATATAGCAATGAAAATAAAGTACAATCGAACCAACACACGATGTACGTTTCCTCATGTGATTTTTATCGATTATCTTTCTTCATCCTTCGCACCGACCCGTGTTATGCTCCAAAACCCGAATGCAAAACAGACATCCACCCCGAATAATCGGGGTTAGCAAAACTCCACCGCTTTTGCTAGTGCAAGAACAAAGTGCAAATACGAGCCATACAATTCACATTCCACGAATAACAATAACCGAGGATCCTCAAAGATCCAAACGAAACGAAAAGTACTTCCCGAGGCAAGGGTTTGAGAAAACAATTCAAAATCGAAATATCATAAATCAATGGAAGTAATTTATAAAACGGTTTAGAATGCCATCGAGAGTTTTAATAGAAAACAATTTAGGATTATCAAATCCTACTTTTCAAAATCCAAAAGACAAAAGGGGTCACCGCCCCAAAGGTTTACTTTCCGAAAAATGACATTTACCAAACTGTTGGGATTTTAGCCCCAAATCCATAAAACGACTTTTATAAAACCATTGGGATTTTAGCCCCAAATCTTAGCAACTCACAGTACACAAGAACGACCACAAGGTTCGTCTCCCAACATCAAAATCCACAAATAAAAGATTTAAGACAAACAACAAAATACTCTAGTGCCATCCTAGCCAAGTAAGCCAAACGAACAACTTACCTCTTACACACTTAGTCAATGCATGCAAATGAAAAACCGTTCAAAAGCACTCATTTCCGGAAATGCCAATATCGAATCACATTTGTAAAAATGCACCACAATTAACCGCGGACCCACAGCTTCGTGGATCCCTGCCGAGACCCCGTCGGATCTAACCCACAGTGGTTAAAAGCAAGCTCGCGGTCCCACAGCTTCGTGTAACCCTACCGAGACCCCGTCGAGTCTAACCCGTAGTGAGCATACACACACACACGTTACTCATGCAATACTAACATGCTAAGAATGTAAGTTCATTAAGAATACTCACTAGAGATGGCCATTAACTCGACACCATTACCAAACTCTTCAAAACACCATAACAAGATTAAATACGGAATACACAATTCCATAACTTTAAACAATAGGAGTATCATCATAAAATCCTTCAACGTTCAAAATAACCAAATCATAATCAATTCTCAAAACACCGTTCACAAATCACACTCGTTTTGAAAGAAAGCCTTTAACGAGGCCAATCGAATCCTTTGAAACTTCATTTCAAATAACCAAACAAACACATCAAGACGACCACCGATCATCATATCCATAAAACGAGAAAAGTATGGGCAAGGTACTTGCCTCGAATAAGAACAACGCGGAGAATCGACCGGAGTAGGTTGGCCCGAACCGACTACGAACCCGCCGACTCCACCGAACGCCAACTCACGTTCACAAACTACGAAGGACAAATAATAACAATGAAATGAATTCCATAACACGACTCAAAGCCGTTGAATTCAAAGAACGAATGACGAAAGTTCACGGATTTCCCAAAACGCCAAGAACACGATTCGCTCCACAAACCCGAAAACGGAATTCCAAGTTGAAATATGGATATACAATCCATAGAATATGTTTAACAACATCATTTAACCATAATCGATCCATCGAAACGGATGAAAATGAGATCGGGGACAAATCCCCCAAAAAGTCAATTCAAGGAAATCAAGAAATATACTTCGATTCAACGAAGAACAATGGATTAAATGATGTTAAACACAAGAATACTACCAAGATTAATCATACCCATCATGAATTAATCAAGAAAACGGAACGAATCGGACGAAAATGCAAAAATCCCCAAATTCACGAAATTAGGGTTCTAAGGAAGATTACCTTGATTCGCTGGATCAAAGGTTGATAACGGACGATCGATTGATGTTATGAACTCAAGGACTTCATGGATTTGTTGTTAAACAACATGGCTTCGTCACCCATGAATCGCCATTCGCGGAAGGAGAAGGAAGGAAGTGAAAAACGAAGTGAAATGTGATTGCTCACCACATTTATATCGGGCCAGACTAGCGTGCGCTAGCCTTCCCGGACTAGCGTGCGCTTATCGGCCAGATCGGCCGAGTACCCTCGCCAGTGGCCCACACGACCCGGCATCACCGACCAACCCCGCCGACCAAACCTGCCGACCGACTCCCGCTAGCGTGCGCCACGGCCAAGCTCGCGCGCTAGCCGACTGGCCCAAAGAGCCACCGGATCGACAACTCATCCCAGAACGCACGCTAGTCGGCCGGCAACGTGCGCTACCCTGCCGGTTAGCGCGCGCTACGACCGACAAGAGCGTGGCGCTACCCGCCGATCCCGACCGAGTCCGTAACCTCGTAATACCTCGCCTGTGCCCGAGAACAGACTGGCCGACTCGACAACAGGCGCTTACATCGCTGAAGCTAGCGCGCAGCCCCCGGCCAGAAGGCGTGCGCTTACGCCGGTTCTCGCGTGCTCGCCGGCCATGTCCAAGACTCGTCCGGCCTGTCGCCCAAAGAACCGTCCGGCCACTGCCACCGCCACGACCCGACGCCGATTTCCGAAAACGCACTAACGGACACGACGAAAAGTTCATGGACGACGTCAACGACTCGAGATGAAAACGTAATGCAATAATTAATCATACGCGACCAAGAAAAGGGTCAAGACGACAAATACAGATATATGGATACCCGTAACTTTCAAGAAATTACAAAATGGCCCAAAATGCCCTAAATCACGATACGTGATCGAATAACCAAACCGGTTCACAACACGCCTAACAAAGTTAAACGGACTTACGGGAAACTCAAACAGTTAGCTTTAACGAGATTCGCAAGAATCGAACTCAAGCGCGGAAAAGTTGCTAAAAAGCACGGAACTCAACGAAACGACACCGAAACGAACTCGGATGTCAAAAAGTGTAGAATTAATCATTCCCAGAATGATGAAACGGTCATGAGCGAGTCGTCAAAATGGACTCCGATCGAAAAAAGAAATTTACCGAAAATCGAAAATTGCGGATATTACATTCTACCCTCCTTAAAAGAAGTTTCGTCCCGAAACTTAAAACAAGTAGGGGGAAGAAATATTCCGCCAGGAAAAACTCAACGAGATACACAAGAATGCATAACTAACGCCCAACGGCGAGATGTTACAAACAACGCAAAGGAATATACGGCGTGAAAACACGCTCCACGACGACCAACACAACGTCGCCGTTAGGGATATAATAAAACCAACAAGTGAAAAGCGTCATCAAATGGATAATACAATCAAGTCAATTATCCAAACAATCGCAAAACACAACGAACGAAAATAAATACGATTGACCAACCCAACGGTACATCAATCAAAACGCGAGTCAACCGAACAAACACTAATCCCACCACCTAAGGGCCGGAAGATCAAAACGAAACTAATTTCCGAATCAAGGGAATTACGAAGGAGCCCGAATGTTCACCAATCACGGAACGAGGTCAAGAAAACCGAACAATCAATCGATCGAACCACAACGATCGAGATAACAGAAATCGAAGAATCATGTTCGAATCACGAAGAACAATAAAATTTCAAACAACAACTCCAAGGTTCACATCTCGACTCGAGACAATATATGATCCGGTGAAAACAACAGGATGTGCATTCACATAAGATCCACAGGAAAGGGAATAGCAATTAAAAAGTCACAACGACAAACGAGTTATTCCGAAACAATACTCTTTCGATAAACAAAAGCAAGGGGCAGGACAAGCTTAGAAATGTCAACGAACATAAATGAGTCGACAGAGTCGAAAACACAAGAGTTCCAAAGCCGATCCACTTCGAACAAAAGAACTAGTAGAACCAGATGATGTCACTCCCAAACAAGGTTCACAAGAATCGAACTGAACCCGAAAAAGTAACATCGATAACCAGATCGACCCACAACAAGATCACACTGCTCGGACGATGAAACCGAAATACATAACAAGTTCATAAAGTACCAACGAACATGAACGAATCGATAGACTGGGGAAAGAGAAAATACAGAAGTCAAAATAGTACGGGCATTACCTCCGACCTCGTCCACGAAATTCACAAAAACGGAAGCAAGGTAACAAGACATTAAACAACCGACACATAACGGAACCATCACCGATGCACACGGTCATACCAAACCAAGCTCTAACAGCTCGCACATGCGCGACAACGCAGAAATCATCACGAGGCGACAACATTCAACACCAACATCCCGCCTCTCACAGGGGGCTAGCACAACCCATGTGTGGAAAGCGACTCAACGCTCACACCGCCAATTCGATCATACTCGGGAGAAAGTATCAAAATGACAACGCGAACATCATACATTCATACCCAGCCCTCAAACGGGAATGGATATGTTTTAAAAATGAAAACCTCATTTTGAAAATAATTTGAAGAATACTGGTTGATCTTGAGTATCACCTTTCAAAAAGTATAAACGTGAAACATTGTTATCGAGACATTAGAGAACCATTTCGCATTTGATAAGAATGAAGTCACTTTCTCTTAGTGAAAACTTTCAAAATATTCGACCCTCGGGTCTAAATAAAAATATTTCTAAAACATTGAAAATATCTCAAAGCATTTTGGTCCTCGAAGTAGAAATTTTTGAAATATATCAGGCACCTTGATGTACCACAAGAAAATAACTCATTTGAAAAGTATGTCTCGAAATTTATTTTTCTAAGATACTCAAGGTTTTGAAAAATTCAATAGGCCAGAATGCCCAAAACTCACACA
Organism: Orobanche coerulescens; assembly: GCA_033398695.1. NCBI lineage: Eukaryota > Viridiplantae > Streptophyta > Magnoliopsida > Lamiales > Orobanchaceae > Orobanche > Orobanche coerulescens. The sequence goes on from CM065809.1 coordinate 44,151,192, forward strand.
TATCGATGTTCACTAAAACAACTCCTAGCACACGCACCAAAACGTTTAAAATGAAGACAATATATGTCTTTAAACGGAAATAAACGATAAAATACCACATTCAGAACAAAACCACTGATAAAATACTCTCCCGCACTGGCTAGTGAACGAGTCGAACGCGTATAAGCACAAAGCTTCCACAACAAAACCCGTAAAACGTGCAAATCGATTCGAAAATCATCAGCAACGGATAAAAACAACAATAAAAACACATCACAAGCGACGACACTCCTCGTATGAATCAAATACGAGAGTCGACTAAATACATATCGTGAAATCAAAATCCACATAAGGATTCCACCACTTAACAAATAATCATAAAAAAAATAGCTCGTGCCACACGAGGCACAACACAAAGAAGGGAGACTTACTTCCACAGGCCGCACGAAGATGATGATCGCCCCACGATACTAATCACGACCAACAAACTCAAACGACGCATCGCGACACGACTCAGTCAGACAAAATCTGACAATACGAGACTCAACAACACATAACTCGACCCGACAACCTAGGTTTCCTCAACCTAAGCTCCGATACCATTTATGTAACACCCCCAATCCACTCAGGGATATTACACGCCGTAGACCCTCTCCTCGAGGATCTACCAGGCTGGTAACAACATTTAACATCTTGACAATGCCTTCAAGGCTACAATGACTCAGTAGACCGATTTGGTCTTTCCACAAATACATACAACTCAAATACAACTCATGCCCACGCAGGGGACAAAATACAACCACACCCGTACAACGGGAACAATATAGCAGCGGAAAATAAAGTACAACTGAACCAACACACGATGTACGGTTCCTCATGTGATTAGTATCGATCATCTTTCATCATCCTTCGTGCCGACCCTGTGTTATGCTCCAAAACCCGAATGCAAAATGACATCCACCCCCGAATACTTGGGGGTTAGCAAAACTCCACCGCTTTTGCTAGTGCAAGAACAAAGTGCAAATACGAGCCATACAATTCACATTCCACGAATAACAATAACCGAGGATCCTCAAAGATCCAAACGAAACGAAAAGTACTTCCCGAGGCAAGGGTTTGAGAAAACAATTCAAAATCGAAATATCATAAATCAATGGAAGTAATTTATAAAACGGTTTAGAATGCCATCGAGAGTTTTAATAGAAAACAATTTAGGATTATCAAAACATACTATACAAAATCCAAAAGACAAAAGGGGTCCCCGCCCAAAGGTTTACTTTCCGAAAATGACATTTACCAAACCGTTGGGATTTTAGCCCCAAATCCGTAAAACGACTTTTATAAAACCATTGGGATTTTAGCCCCAAATCTTAGCAACTCACATTACACAAGAACGACCACAAGGTTCGTCTCCCAACATCAAAATCACTAATAAAAGATTTAAAACAAACAACAAAATACTCTAGTGCCATCCTAGCCAAGTAAGCCAAACGAACAACTTACCTCTTACACACTTAGTCAATGCATGCAAATGAAAACCGTTCAAAAGCACTCATTTCCGGAAATGCCAATATCGAATCACATTTGTAAAAATGCACCACAATTAACCGCGGACCCACGCCTTCGTGATCCTCGCCGAGAGCCCGTCGGATCTAACCCACAGTGGTTAAAAGCAAGCTCGCGGTCCCACGGCCTTCGTGGAACCCTACCGAGACCCGTCTAGTCTAACCCGTAGTGAGCATACACACACACACGTTACTCATGCAATACTAACATGCTAAGAATGTAAGTTCATTAAGAATACTCACTAGAGATGGCCATTAACTCGACACCATTACCAAACTCTTCAAAACACCATAACAAGATTAAATACGGAATACACAATTCCATAACTTTAAACAATAGGAGTATCATCATAAAATCCTTCAACGCTCAAAATAACCAAATCATAATCAATTCTCAAAACACCATTCACAAATCACACTGCTTTTGAAAGAAAGCCTTTAACGAGGCCAAATCAAATCCTTTGAAACTTCATTTCAAATAACCAAACAAACACATCAAGACGACCACCGATCATCATATCCATAAAACGAGAAAAGTATGGGCAAGGTACTTGCCTCGAATAAGAACAACGCGAGAATCGACCGGAGTAGGTTGGCCCGAACCGACTACGAACCCGCCGACTCCACCGAACGCCAACTCACGTTCACAAACTACGAAGGACAAATAATAACAATGAAATGAATTCCATAACACGACTCAAAGCCGTTGAATTCAAAGAACGAATGACGAAAGTTCACGGATTTCCCAAAACGGCCAAGAACACGATTCGCTCCACAAACCCGAAAACGGAATTCCAAGTTGAAATATGGATATACAATCCATAGAATATGTTTAACAACATCATTTAACCATAATCGATCCATCGAAAACGGATGAAAAACGAGATCGGGGACAAATCCCCCAAAAAGTCAATTCGAAGGAAATCAAGAAATATACTTCGATTCGACGAAGAACAATGGATTAAATGATGTTAAACACAAGAATACTACCAAGATTAATCATACCCATCATGAATTAATCAAGAAAACGGAACGAATCGGACGAAAATGCAAAAATCCCCAAATTCACGAAATTAGGGTTCTAAGGAAGATTACCTTGATTCGCTGGATCAAAGGTTGATAACGGACGATCGATTGATGTTATGAACTCAAGGACTTCATGGATTTGTTGTTAAACAACATGGCTTCGTCACCCATGAATCGCCATTCGCGGAAGGAGAAGGAAGGAAGTGAAAAACGAAGTGAAATGTGACTGCTCAGCCACATTTATACTGGGCCGATTAGCGGCGCTAGCCTTCCCGACTAGCGTGCGCTATCGGCCAGATCGCCGAGTACCTCGCCGTGGCCCACACGACCCGGCATCACCGACCAACCCCGCCGACCAAACCTGCCGACCCGACTCCCGCTAGCGTGCGCTACTACGGAAGCTCGCGCTTAGCCGACTGGCCCAAAGAGCCACCGGATCGACAACTCATCCGTGCAACGCACGCTAGTCGGCCGGCAGCGGCGCTACCCTGCCGGTTAGCGCGCGCTACGACCGACAGAGCGTGGCGCTACCCGCCGATCCCGACCGAGTCCGAACCTCGTAATACCTGCCTGTGCCCGATAGCACAGACTGGCCGACTCGACAGCGTGGCGCTACACTGCCGAGCTAGCGCGCAGCTGGCCCCGGCCGTAGCGTGCACTACGCCGGTTCTCGCCGTGCTCGCTCGGCCAAGGTTCAAGACTCGTCCGGCCCGCCCAAAGAACTGTCCGGCCACCGCCACCGCCATGACCCGACGCCTCGATTTCCGAAAACGCACGAACGGACACACGACGAAAAGTTCATGGACGACGTCAACGACTCGAGATGAAAACGTAATGCAATAATTAATCATACGCGACCAAGAAAAGGGTCAAGACGACAAATACAGATATGGATACCCGTAACTTTCAAGAAATTACAAAATGGCCCAAAACGCCGGAAATCACGATACGTGATCGAATAACCAAACCGGTTCACAAAACGCCTAACAAAGTTAAACGGACTTACGGGAAACTCAAATAGTTAGAACGAGATTCGCAAGAATCGAACTCAAGCGGAAAAGTCGCTAAAAGCACTAACTCAACGAAACGACACCGAAACGAACTCGGATGTCAAAAAGTGTAGAATTAATCATTCCTGAATGACGAAACGGTCATGAGCGAGTCGTCAAAATGGACTCCGATCGAAAAAAAGAAATTTACCGAAAATCGAAAATTGCGGATATTACAATCATTCGCATGTCGATGAAACTTGACTGGGCGTTAAGTTTATGTGAAGACTTGTGTGACGTGTTCTTTGACGTGGAGAGTGCATGTCGAACACTAATGGTTAGTGGGAGCACACATTATAGGTATGCTAATTTGATTAGTATACTCGAACCGACTCACCCTTGATTCGTCACACGAATTTCACTCTGGGACAGTCAATGACGGAATCGAAAGGTTGTGATAGGTATTCGTGAACCGTCGACATGAGGATTTGGTACGGATGTGCTTGTGATGTTAAGATTTTCATTAGAGTAGTTCGACCCAGAAAACCAGAAGGTGGGGGTAAACCTCGACGTGCGTCTTGACGGGCAAGTAGCAGGTTCTACTGAATACCAAGATAGAATTATTTCTCCTGTTATTGAACGGGTTATATGTCCTATGCGGTTATTGGCAGATGAGATCATAAGTCTTTGGTCAAAGCATTGGAGCTAGTTGTATTGGATACACGAGAGCTCTATGATCTCGATTTGCCTTGACTCATGTATAGCATCAAGTACAGATAGGGTTTGACTGACTGTGACCTTATAACTTGATCGGGATATTTGAAAGAAGGGTTTATACGTATACTAGCATTCACGACAGAATGGTTCTTGAATGATCACAATCATTCGTTCTCAATTGGGGTACAGTGTAGGCCGCCAGGCTGGCTAGGTGGTGCTACTACTCTTTGGTTCCTCCCATTGTTAATTGAGACGGACCTACTGAGTCGTGCAATATAATTGGCGACGGAATGAATCGAGCTTATTCTCTCTTTATAAATATTAGATATTGGATATCTAATTTATTGGACATTGGATGTCTAAATTAATTTATTGGATAAATTAATTTACGGCCTAATAAATTAAATAAATTACTGGGTGATTAGTTTAATTCATAGATATAATTATTTCTTGGAGAAATTAATTATATTATTTTGTATTTGATATAATTAATTAATTAGATTAATTAATTGATATAAATTCATCGGAACAGAATTGGAGTTTATCTCTTTGGACTCACGAGAGTCCGAAACGACCGAACTCATCCGATTCCTTCTAGATGGCCGCCCCCTTCCATCACCTTCCCTCTTGATCTTTGTCTCCATTTTATAATGGAAGACATATGACCTTAAGAGATATCAAATCTCATATTATATGTAAAGGTGATATTTGGTTGGTGATTTGGTCATGTGGGTTGAAGAATAAAATGTGAAGACCAACTCACTCTTGCACAACCTTGGGCAATCTCACAATTTAGAGAGAGAGAGAGAGAGAGAGAGAGGAAAAAGTGGTTTTCCAAGTCTTCATATTGTTCTTCATTTCATCTTAAGTTCTTTCTTGAAGAAAAATTGAGAGATAATTGAGATATTGTGAGTTATACACTTAGAGTGTTATAATCACATAGAAAGATTCCATCACTCGATTCTAGCCATAACCTTGGAGGTCAATTGGGTGATCGTCGTTCCGTTCATTTCTCCGGCACGTGGCAAGTAGAGACGCGGTGCTTTCGGTGTTGGATCATTCAAGAGCTTGGAGCGGATTGGATTCGTGGATAGCATTTAAAGCTTGGGGAATCATCTTCAAGAAGTACACCATCTAATCAATAGACTACGAGGGTATGATTCCTTATCTTCCTTGTTTTCGTATTATATTCGTATATATGTAGCTTGATCGATCCTCGTATGGATTCGGATCGAATTAATTTTCGTTTTACCGCTTCCATTGGGCCTTCGTTTTAGACATTAAATCCCAATAGTAGTATCGGAGCGTAGGTCTTGCGATCGTATATACGATATTTAGCATTGGAATGCTTGATTGGATGTTCGTATGATTTGGAATCATAATCGTATTAATTGTTGATTTTATATTGTTCATCTAAAAATTAATTTTTCATGATTTTATGTTACAATATAAATCTATTTTTCTTTTGAAAAACTGATTTAAATGTGTAATATAAAGATTAAAAAAATATATAAATGGACCCAAAGCTTTGGAGCCGTCGGACCGCCATGCGGTCCCATTCTCAGGACTGATGCGGCCTCGTGCCGACATGCTCGGCATCTCATTGCGGCCTTGTCAAGCGGTGCCGGGCTTGGCCCGACCGAGTTTTTAGACTCCATTTTTTATATTTTGTTCGATAATTAATTTCCCACAAATTAAATTGGATTTAATTTGACTAAGATATTATTATGATAATTTTATTCTTAGTGGAATTAATTTAATGAAATATTTTCTTGTCCGGAACAAGTTATAATTAACGGTTGTTTGAATTAATTTGATTAATTCATTTGGATGGATTAATTATATTGATTGGATCAATATTTAGATTAATTATGGATGCCATTTATTTAATGCGCTTGATGCATTATTTTTTAATGGTGATATGGTTCATGGACTTAGTTTTGAATCGTTCGGTTTTATTCGATTGGGTTGTAAAGGCCGTTTTGTGCCTATTTATTTTACTAGAAATATTTGTATCTAGGATGTAATTTTTCGATATAAAATTTATATGTAATGACGAAGACCGGAGGAAGATCCATTCGAGAAGATGAATATTCAAGACCGGAGACTTATAATTAGATTACGGAGTTTTTTATTCTAGGAACGGTTTATGAACTACATGTTGGTAGCAACTAGGCTGTGAATGTTTATCATATGGTATGAATGCACAAACGCGCTTAAATGAATTAATGTGCAAAGTGTAACATTAATCGCGAAAATACTTCCACGACAAATTATTAAGTTTAAAAGGTTTCAAGGTTTTCCTTCCCTCCATCGAGCTTTCGGAAAATTGAAATCCAAACCGGATGTGCTATGCTTCCGAGTTATCAGGGTAGTCATTCTGGGAGGATGGATAAATTACCGGGAGCGCATTAGATGCCTTTAGTTGGAGCAAGTTTTATCCCTAGAAACCTGATAGGTTGCCGGATAAGATTCAATTGTGAAACTGATTTGCGTCGATGGTATAAACTTAACTTGTTCACGAACTATAAAAACCACTACCAATCATGGTTCTAAAAAACGCTAGGCGCTAGGCGTTCGGATTGCTAACGCCTAGCGCCCAGAGGATTATTCGGAGATTAATCGGGGATTAATCGGACTAGGCGGATTTATTTTTTATTATTATTTTATTTATTTTATATATGTAAAATTATATATATGTAAAATAATTAAAATAATTAAAATTTAATCATTTAAACAGATATATAATCAATTATATATTAAATTTGAAATATTTATATAGATATCAAGGAGTCCCTAATATCCATAATATCTAAATTTAGGAATTTATAGTACTATTGGAACAAAATAAAAAAACCAAAAAGTATAACCGTCTAGGCATCCACCTAGTCGCCCATGTAGTTATGAAATTTGAAACATTGATATAGGTATAAAGTACTCTATAGTATCCATAGTATCTTAACTTGCCTTCATAGGCACGGCGACCGATTAATCACCCAAACGCCCAGTACAAGCGCCTAGGCTATAATCGGAACGGCAGAGGACCTTCTAGGGATTAATCGGAGGATTAATCGGCCTAGGCGGGGATTTTTAGAACACTGCTACCAATATCGGGGGTTTAGCCGACGACTTTAAGTCGTCGGCTAAAGGTCAAAGTCGTCGGCTAATCCTCTCAGTCGTCGGCTAAAAAACCATCGGCCGATATTCGTCGGCCAAGGTTTAGCCAATGACTTTCTTGATAGTCGTCGTCTAAACTTTGAGGTTTAGCCGACGACCTTTAGCCGTTGGCTAAAAGTTTAGCCGGTGATTTTTACAGTTGTCGGCTAAACTTTAGTCGACGACCTTGTGTTGTCAGCTAAATTTTGATGTTTAGCCGATGACTTTAAGCCGTCAGCTAAAGTTTAGCCGACGATTTTTATAGTTATCGGCTAAACAGAGCCGACGACTTAGTGTCGTCGACTAAACCTCTAATCTTTAGGCGACGACTTGAAGTCATCGGCTAAACCCATTTTTTTAAAAAAAAAAAAAACAGAATTTGGAAGTCCCAAAACCTGAATTTCATAACTTGCAATTTGAGTATCCACAACAACACAATACACAACTATGCCAATTGCACCAAAACCATAATACATAACAACACAAAACAATACAAAGTTGTCACTTCATATACATAATAAGATCAACATCAACATAATAAAAATGTTTTACAATCCACTACCAAAATCATCTAAATGTCCAAATGTAGGAGTAGAAGGATTACCACCATCCCCTAGATCCTCGTCATGAGACTGTGAAGATGAGGTCTGACCGAAGATAGAAGGCGGTGGAGCAGGTGCCTGCAGTCCAGCCTAAGTAATGGTCTGAGTCAGCGTCATCATATAGTCCATCATTGCCTGCTGCTGCCTCTGGAAACTCTCTAACCGCATCTCAGTCCTCTGCTCGCTCTCACGTAACCGCGTCTGAGTCCTACTTTCATTCTCAGCTCGGAGCTCCCTCTCCGCCCTCAACTGCTCCTTGAGATAGGAAGCCGGGGGTATCTTTCAATAGCCGTGACTCGGCCTGCACTCGACTACCTCTAGGAGGGTAGACGGTACCCCACACCCTAGCGCGAACATAAAGATCGGCCTGATCGATCTGTCCAATGGCGGAATCGAGGTCGATATCCGCTAAGTCCGGATACTGCTCCCGATCAATCTCAGCAAGAATCCTATGAGACTCCTCCTGCACACGCTACTAAGTTATATGAAAATAAATATTTCAATATCAATAAAAGTATGATACAAAGGCATTTAGTTTATTACCAATATAAAATAAAAAAAGACTTACATGCTCTTCGGGACGGTTCGGATTTGCGTTCTGAGTCACGTAGGCAAATGCATCCACCGAATCATAAGAAGTGGCCTCGCATTTAAACTCTCGCTAACGTCCGCGAACCTGCATCGTGATGGTCGATCAAAGCCACGATTGGTCGTGTTGGTCGAGCTAGTCGCCTTCAAAAAAATATTACAAGAATTACAAGATTTTACAGACAATTAAAAAATGACATATTGTTGTAATTAATGTATTTACTAATGAATGACCTTTATACCCCTGAAACCCTAGATGTGTACCTATAAATAAAGGCCTTTGGCCCTCATAAGAATACACACATTATTCTTCTTCTCTTCCAATTTCTCTCTTTTTCTCTCATGTTTATAACACGTTATCAGCACGATACTCTACGAGTAATTTTTTTCTCTCCGATTTTCGAAATCAAAAAAAAAAAAAAAAAAAACGCGAGCAACTTTTCTGCACTGCGAGATCGCGCTAAAATCGCGATTCCCGTTTTGTTAACCGTTGGATCATCATGAATTTTTTACAGTATCTTCCTGACAAGCAGATCTACAAATTCAACGGTGGAGATCGGATTCTAAAATGTATTGCATGCATAAAAAAAAAAGTCCGAACAGAAATAGTCTTTTTTTTACATTGGTGAAAGGTATTAATTCTATTTACTCCTTCAAAAACTTTCTTGCATATGATGATTTTGAGGAAAAATATATTATATTTAGTTATTAAATTTTATATTTTTGTGTGCATCATATATAAATAATATATATGATGACCTCAAAATTTATTATCAAATCATATTCCTCTTTGTTTCCGGAAGAAACACGATTCAACAATACTTAATAATCCAGAAGATTATTAAGATAAAAGATTTGTTGTAGTCCTTGAAGAAGGACAATGTTATCTCGTCATATTCTAGTTGAATATGATGTGTTCATGAAGAACACTATGAGATCTAGTAATTTGTGCAATTCCTAATGAAAAATACAAAATAATATTCTTGAAGAATATTGTAAGTGCTCTTGAAGAAGCAACTATTTTAGTTTAGTTATTTCGAGCCTTGATTAATTCTCGTACTATTTTTTTCCCTTTGTATATTCAATTATGGATCTTAAAATTATTGCTCCCGAAGTAGCACAATTAATTGTAATATTCTTGAAGAATATTACTATTCTAAATGAATAATTCTTATTTATACATGAATTATGTGATGATACAATATTCCTGAAGAATATTGATGTGTTATTTATAACTATAATAGCATAATTAAATCATTATGCCCTTGATGTAGCATGATATTATCCCTGAAGGAAAATATAACTTATATCTCAAATAAAAAAAAATATTAATATGATTTGAGAATATCCTCTATCGAGATTGTACAAGATATGATATACTCTACAATCATAATTCGACTGTGCTCCAATGATAGCAAGATGAGTAAGTGGTCGAATATTCCTATCAAGTTGTTCCCGGAAGTGAACAATATTAAATTAAAAACTTCAATACTACATGGCTCAAATTTTATCTCCCGAATTAGATAAAATTTAGAGTTTATCCTTGTAGGAGATAATTATTTATAAATTTTATCTCGTGGAGTTGATATATCAACGGTTAATGATAAGGACACGAAAATGATAATCTTAAGATTATATGTCAATATATAATCTTATATATTGTGTAGTTTAATATTTTATTATCTCTTATGATATATATTGTGAGTTTTTATCAATATAAGATATGATGTCATATCTGGAGTATGATTTGAATTGATTGTTGCTATATAATTAGTGATAAAAGGGTCAAATATCCTGAAGATATTTGTATCATTCAAATTCTTGGCTTATCTTGTTTCTTCTTTTTGTGAATAGAATGCCAAGCTATTGGGATTAAATAGTTGTCATAATTTATTGTCTCATCAAAGTGCAAATATGCATGATATCTTTAGAATGATACTTTTCGTATGAAAAAAAAAGGTAGTGCTAAATTTATTGACAGTTCATGAAGAACCACTAAATTTCTTCCTACATGGTCGAAGATTTTGCACTATTATCTTCTAAGTATCGATAAATCTATGGATTTCTAAACTATCGCTTGAAATATGTATGATTCCGCGATAACAAGTGAGACAAATGACATATACAATTTCTGAAGAAAAGAAATTGGTATTAGAAAAATAATCAATGTAAATAATATTCACCACTTATTAGACCAGAAGTCTATTAATCCCAATACTTTCAATATTTACATATTTAAATTTACGTGTTTGGTGTTAAAGTCTATTTATATTATTTTTATATATTATTTAACTATATATTTATTTATGATATATATCCTGAAGATATATTAATACAAATTCACACATATTGTATGATAAATATCACAAACTACTAATAAATATCATGAAGTACATTTATACACTTAAAATTGTATTATTTTGATTGACCAATTTTCATCAACATTTTATAGATGTTGGATTAATTGCATAATAATTATTGCACTTTCTTCTGGAAGAAGAGTAATAACGATAGTTATTATATATTATATTGATGATGATACTTGTATCATTGATATAAAATTATTTGTAATGATTCTTTTAATACATTACATTAATATATTTTCATGGTTTCCTGAAGAAACATGAATTTGTAATTTTAATAATCCAGAAGATTATTAAACAGAAATTGTTGATGTTCTTGATAAAACAAAGATATATAGTCATATTTTTATGATAGTATTTATGATAAATACGTCAATTAAAGTTAATATTCCTCAAGAATATTAAACAAAAAAAGGCATTATTTTGAATATTTTCTATATAGCCTTGTGTTATTGAATTGCTTTTATTATCACCACATTGATATAAATTATTGCTCATGACGTAGCACAATTAATACTTTTAATTAATATTTACATACTCTTTAGAGTAATTTATATTTGGGGTGTTATATGCTTATAAATTGTTGCTCCCAAGGTAGCATAATTGATACTTTTGAAAAATATCACATACTCTTGATGAGTACTTCATATTTTCGGTAATATATGATTATCTTTGATTTAAATTGTTGCTCCTGAGTTAGCACAATTAATATTTTTGAAGAAAAATACATGCTCCTGGAGAGCAATTTACATTTGAAGTTGCATGTATTTATTTCAAATGAAAAATACATAACTTTATGTCATATTGATTCGTTCAATTTCTACTTGAGGAATGGAAAGACAATCCCCGAAGAATTGGTATAATTTCATATGGCAATATTCTTATTGTCGGCTCTAAAAGGAGCTTTATTCAATGAGTATTGAATTAATTATAAGCGATATAATATTTTGTCCAATGATCATGTTGCGATGAATTTCAAATTCAAGTATCCATATCAAATGCACAATATTTGAGTCGCGCCCTCTGTTATTAGTGCACATCCTGAAGAGGATTGATTTGATAATCCAATCCCAACTATCTCCGACATTAGAGGGAGATACGAAATATAAATAAGAGAATTGTAGGTGTTGGGAAACCAACCGCGAAGGTTCAAGCCCCAAACTTACCCATAATGATATCATAAGCATGACCGTGACCTACCGAGTTGTAGGTGTTGGGAAACCAACCGCGAAGGTTCAAACCCCAAGCTTACCCATAATGAGATCACCCAGTGACCGTGACCTGCTGAATTGCAGGTGCTGGGAAACCAACTGCAAAGGTTCAAGCCCCAAACTTACCCATAATGAGATTATAAACATGACCGTGACCTACTGAGTTGTAGGTGTTGGGAAACCAACCGCGAAGGTTCAATCCCCAAGCTTACCCAACGAGCACTAGCCGAGACTAGCCTCCAAAACACAATTAACCACTAAGGGCAACGATTCAAAGATTACCGAATTCACTAGAATGATAGTGTGCTGCCTTGAGTCGGCCAACACGATAATGATGACTCACGGATGGGCACTGTCCTCGGTGGTCCCAATTCAAAACCTCGATTACCTTAGAATGGTAAATCAATAGCAACGACACAACGGATGGAAACTATCCTCGAGAGCCCCAATTCAATACCTCGATTGCTTTAGAACGGCCAACCGATAACAATGATGCAGCGAATGATTGAGTACCTCGATTGCCTTAGAACGACCAATCGATAACAATGATACAATGAATGATTGAGTACCTCGATTGCCTTAGAACGGCCAATCGATAACAATGATACAATGAATGATTGAGTACCTCGATTGCCTTAGAACGGCCAATCGATAACAATGATACACCGAATGATTGAGCTCCTCGATTGCCTTAGAATGGCCAATCGATAACAATGATACAATGAATGATTGAGCACCTTGATTTCCATAGAGCGGCCAATCGATAACAATGATACAATGAATGCCTCAGCACCTTTAATCGGCTACCGGCGAAATGAGAATGAATACGACAATGCCTTCAATCGGCCAATACAACATGAATGACAGGACGCCAACATTAATAACAATAATTACAACAATGTCTTAGATCGACATCAACATTAACAACAACAACAATCGATACATCGATACTGTGAACTGATGATCGATAATAACATTAACAACGAGTATCTCAATGCCTTACCGGCCATTAATGAACAATAGTAAACATTTGGCATAATTGCCGAAAGGTATCGTATCGAACGATCCCTTAATATCAATGAACTCATGAAGAGACTAAGTCTCGGAATGATACAACACATTCATACACATATATGATAACATTAATCTCATTCACTAATACAAGTATAAAAATTGCCTCAACCGAAGGCGATGAAATCCTTCCACGAACAACAAACGGCGTCCTCTGATAAACAAAAGTACTCGAACAACCTTGAATGAAATACAATTCATTCAATAACAGAATATCAATCGAAAATCAACATAACGACCGAAAGAAACTCTTTGAGACATTTAATCGAACACTAAATGTTCAAAGTACCTCAAGAATCTAAGAATCATCGATCGAGTTGAACGAATCGAATATATGGATATGCAATCCATAGAACACGATTAATAATGTTCACTAGCATCATCTGATTCATCAAATTTGGACGAACAACGATGATCAAGAAGAAATCCCGAAAATCAAATTCTAGGATATTTCAAGAAATTACCTCGATCCGACGAAGAACAAGGATTTGATATTGATATAATCGACAAGAATCCTCAAAAATGCTTAGAAATCGAGTGGAATCGACCAAAAACTCCACTCCCCGATTTTTCCCGTCGCCAGCCGCCACCCGGGTGAAGAAATGTGATAAAATGAGGTCTGGCCGGTCACAGGCCTATATATGGCCGATAGGGTTACAGCCGTAACCGGTAGGGCCTTACGGCCGTAACTCGGCCCTTACGGCCGTACCTGGTAGGTCCTTATGGCCGTAACCGGCATTCGTCCGGAAGCTGCCTGGCGCCTGTACGGCCGTAACTCTCGGCCCTTACGACCGTAACCGGCACCTTACGGCCGTAACTCGGCCAGGCCAGTACCTGCTCCAAACTGTGCGGCCGTGACTCGACCGTGGCCACTACCGACGGCCCGGACAACCTCGAAACCCGAACCTGAATATGAATCGAAGATAAGGTTACGAAGTATTCGCAAAGACGAATCCAATGCTAAGAGAACACACGATTCCGACCACCCGAAGGCTTGAAATTCGACAACGGAAAGTAATTACCCCAAACTTTGGGAAATTACGAAAATGGCCTAAAACGGCTGAAATACACGATACACGATTGAAACACCAAGCCAAAGCTCGCAACATGAATAATAACATTAAATGAAATTATGATAAACTCGAAACAATAGTTTCGGACGAGATTCGCAAGAATCGAACTCAAGTGCGGAAAAGCCGTTTAAAAACACGGAACTCAACCAAATGATTCCGAAATAAACTCGGATGACAAAAAGTGCAGAATTAAATATTATCGGAATGATGAAATGGTCACAATAGAGTCGCTAAGATGGACCTACGCCAAAAAAAGAAAATTACCAGAAAATCAAAATGGCGGGTATTACAGTTCCATATAGATCTCCTCCTCGAGGAAACCATTTAGAAAAGTCGTTTTCAAATCCATTTGCCATATTTCATAATTTAGATGGGTTGTTATAGCAAGCATCATACCAATAGACTTTATCATGGCTACAAGCGAGAAGGTTTCGAAGTAATGGACTCCTTCTCCTTGGGAATATCCCTTTGCCACAAGTCTGGACTTTATATCAATCTTGCGATCTCTATCGCCTTTCTCTTGTAGATCCGTTGGTTTCCAATGGACATTATGCCTTTAGGACGATCTACTAAAGTCCGGACTGAGATTAGCATGCACTGATTCTATCTCAGCTTCCATAGCTTCTCCTCATTTCGCAAAGTCCATATCTACCATCGTTTGGTCGTATGTATAGGGATCATTCCATTGATTACTTTCTGTCATCACATGGACACCTAGTTTCTCTTGATGTAGATAGTCATACCTCTTAGGTAATTGAGAAGTTCTACTATACTTGTGAGGTTGTGTTTGTATTTCAGAAGGTTTGGTTCCAATATCTTGCATGTGTCTCTATTAATGTTTCTGTTATATTTTTCCGGAGAATTATTTCTACCTGCTCCTTCTTTTTGAATAAAATCATCTTCCAAGAAGTTTACTTGTAAAGCAATGATGATCATATGATCTTTGGACATGTAGAATAGATATCCCATGCAGTCTCATGAATATCCTATGAAATGACCTTTCACAGACCTAGCTTAAAATTTCTCTACTTTTGTCTTCTTGACATAAGCAGGACATATCTAAATCCTAATATGATTAAGACTTGGTTTCCTACCTCTATATATCTCATGTGAAGTCTTAGGAACATACTTGGAAGGACATCTGTTCAAGATATGTGCAGCAGTAAGGATCCAAGCCCGCTGCCTGCTGCTCTTAGCGGGCAGCGGTAATGTCAAACCGTATTATAACTTGACTCTCTACATTTGTTAAATGCAAACCGAGATTACCAAGCTCTCGTGTATCAAATACAACTAGCTCTTAATGATTTGACCAAAGACTTATGGTCTCATTTTCTATTAACCGCATATGACATTTACCTTCTTACTTACAGGAGAAAGAATCCTATATTGGTATCTAATAGAGATAAGTTGCACTTTGAGGTTGACCCCACCAATGGGTGATTGGAATGAACTACGCTAATTACTAACTTAATATCACAAGCTCATCTCATACTGAATCATCAAGTCAAAGGTTCACATATACCTATCACAACCTTTTGTTTCAGTCATTGACTATCCAGGAGTGAAATCCATTTGACCGAATCGAGGTGAGTCATGTCCGAGTATACTAATCCCGTTAGCATAACTATAATGTGTGCTCCCACTAATCCTTAGTGAAGACAGGCACTCTACATGTCAAAGTACACGTTATACAGGTCTTGTCTAAACTTAATGTCCAGTTAAGTTTTATCGACTTGTGAACTAGTTAAGCATTCGAGCCATAAATATTTCCAGTGCCTATCTCCTTATCTTCATAAGGAGTGGAATATTTACCCTCAAATACAAGGACTATTATTCCATATATCAAATCACGATGCCAATGATATAATAATATAGCAATAATAAATGCCTTATTTAATTAATGTTCATAAGTAGAAAACAATGCTCTCACTCTTTCCCGTGAAGATTTGGCGACATTATCTGTATGGCACTCATTGTCAGATCTTCATAGATCATAAGAGTCTCAAGTATATTTTCAGTCAGAAGCAATTAAACATGAGACAGAGGAGATGGCTGGAATTGATTAAAGATTACGACCTGGAGATTCTTTATCACCCAGGCAAAGCGAACGTGGTAGCTGATGCACTGAGCCGCCAACCTGTTTCTCTTCTAGTGTTGGAAGCGCTTACGTCCCAGCCCAGCATTCAACGAGAACTGATTCGCGAAGTAATTGTAGTATGGTCGCAAAGAGTCCAAGGGCAGGTATGTATGATGGAATTAACTTCGTCACTAATCGAAGAAATCAAAGCTAAACAGTTGGATGATTCTCTGATTTTTCGGTTACGTGATGAAGTGAACAAAGGAAAGGCCCCCGAATTTGTGATACAGGATGATGGAGTTCTAAGATTCCAAAGTCGATTTTGCATCCCCGATGATGATGTTTTGAAGCATACCATCATGAAGGAAGCCCACAACACGCCCTATTCTATTCACCCAGGCACCAGTAAGATGTATAAGGGTCTAAAATAAAATTTCTGGTGGGGAAATATGAAGAAGGACGTGGCGAAATACGTCTCGAAGTTTAACTTGTCAATAGGTCAAGATTGAATATCAGCGACCTGCCAGAATGTTGAAACCACTTCCGATCCCTGAATGGAAGTGGGAGGATATATCGATGGACTTTATCACTAGTATGCCAAGAACCAGAATAGGGATGAATATGATTTGGGTGATAGTGGATCGTCTAACCAAGTCGGCTCATTTCCTGAGTATTAAAGATACTTGGGGGCCGTAGAGATTAGCACGAGTGTTCATTGCAGAGATGGTCTGATTGCATGGTACGCCGAAGACCATTATTTCGGACCGGGATGGTCGTTTTGTGTCACACTTTTGGAAGGCAGTTCATATGGCCTTGGGAACCGAGCTGAACTTTAGCACAGATTATCATCCTCAGACGGACGAACAGTCGGAAAGGACTATATAGACAGTAGAAGATATGCTAAGAGCTTGTGCCTTGGATTGGTCAACCGAATGGGAGGTTCATTTGCCGTTGATAGAATTTACCTACAACGATAGTTGGCATGCTTCCATTAAGATGGCACCGTTTGAAGTGTTGTACGGGAGAAGATGCAGATCGCCCCTATGCTGGGATAATTCTTCGAATTTCATCGGAACTGAACCAGAGTTGATAATTCAGACTCAAGAGAAAGTAGCTCTGATTCGTAAAAGGCTGTTGACTGTCCAGAGTCGCTAGAAGTCTTATGCAGACGTGTGCTGTCGCCCATTAGAGTTTGTAACTGGGTACCACGTGCTACTGAAGGTTTCTCCTACTCGGGGAATTTTCCATTTTGGGAAGAAAGGGAAGCTGAGTCCGAGATATATCGGACCATTCGAGATCCTTGAAAGAGTTGGGGAATTGGCGTACAGGTTGACCTTACCGCCATCGCTGAGTCACGTTCATAATGTATTCCATGTATCCCAATTACGGAAATATGTACCGGATCCCAGTCATATCATTGATTTTGGCGAGATTGAAATGTCTAATGATGGCTCGTTAGAAGAAAAGCCAATCAAGATACTCGAGAGTCCAGTCAAACAATTATAGAATAAACTGATCTCTTTGGTTAAAGTTCAGTGGTCCCGACATGGAGTCGAGGAAGCATCTTGGGAGACTGAAGATTGTATGAAGTCGAGATACCTGGAATTATTTTTGTTCTAAGTTTCGGGCCGAAACTTCTTTTTAGAGGGGTAGTATGTAATGCCCGAGTAATTATTATATATTTATCCTGTTTTCGAACTTGTCGCATTCGACTTTGTGGTGTTATTAATCGAAGATTGGTTTCCCGTATTCGAATCCCTACATTTTTGTATTTCCAACATGCTTGCATGCATGGTTCTGCACGTCATAACGTACGCTAGGTGTTGATCTTAACGCACGCTATAATTGTAATATAACGTATGCTATAGCTTAAGCTTAGCGTACGTAAGCTTCAGTCAATTCGAGATCAGACAAGGGTCGGCGTATGGGGACCGGAAGAAGATTCGTTGATATTGCCCCACGTGAACCTGGACGGATTTCCAGCTAAGCAAGTCAACTGGGCTTAGCGTACGTTACAGTGGATTGTTAATACATGCTAAGTGTATAGTGTTACGTACGTAACACTATGATAACGTACGTAAGCGAATGCCGTAATCAAGTCGGTGAGTTTTGGCGACGTTAACGTACGCTAAGGATTGAGTATAGCGTACGCTAAGGCCATTACATACGTAATGGAGAATAGGTAACGTACGTAATGGTTAGAATTCTATTTATAACCCTTAACCCCCATTTCATTTCTTCCCCACTCTATCTTCGTTTTTCGCCATCTGAGGACTATTCAACACAATATAACTCACATATCATCGTTTTAGCTTGATTTTGAAGATCATAGACCCTTGTGGATTGGTGTTCATGCTTCTGGTGTTGAGTTTCTTCAAGTTTTTTGTTGTTCTTCACTATATTGAGGTATGTGATCCTTCACTATCTTGTTTATGCGGTCTTGGTGATGTTTTGAACATGTTTTCAGATTATCAAATCAATTATATTTGTGAGAAGTCGAACATCATGATTTTAGAAGAATAAATTCGGTTGTGCTTCGGTTCTCTTTTGTTGTTGAACATGCTGAACGAACCTTATAGTGATTAGACTCTTGAATATAGCATCCTGAGATTATGAACCCAATTATAACAAGTTTTCAGAGATTATCTAAGTTCTTAGGAATTATATGATCGAGCATTTCGTTGGAGAAGTTAGTGGATTGATCTTACGGTTAATTCCTAGAAGGAGGTGATAACCTATATGAACCTAGTGAATATGTTCTTATGATGATTCGTCGAAGTATTTACGATATCTTGTTATTGAAGAACATGATTAGAATCATCCTAATATGAATTTCATTTCATATTATATCATTCGACCGACAAGATGTGTTTGAACTTGGATAGTATTCTATGAGATTGTTGCTTGACCGAATAGCGTAGTGTCAATTCCACCGTATGAATTGGGGCAGAATAGTTCAATTGCCATGATTGGGTATAACATGCCTTTGATGATTCGTTTGATGATTAGAACGATTATCCGGAAATGTTAGTTATACTGGTATTATTGTTCGATGAAGGTTTGGATTTTGGTGACTGATCGAGTGAGAATTCTTCGAGCGGGTTGAAGCCTATTCGTAGTAGCAATCCTTATCGCCATTTCTGAGGCAAGTATCGTATTTTGAAATTTGTTAATATTGGTGATTTTGATCATGCATACTGTTTATTCATGTTGTTGGGCATGAGATCATATCCGTTTAATTGTCATGATATTCGTTATCGATTACTTGTATGTTCATGTTGATGGACATATCGATTTTTGCATATGTGTATGCATAGTTGTGTTTGTGTATGTTGTGTTGATCCGAAGGGATCGAGCGATCTATGCTGAGAGCACTGGACCGGATGTCCACCTCGTGTTGGTCCGACGGGATCATCTTGGGATCTATGCTGATGGCGCTGGATCATTGGACGGGTTTTTCCACCACGTGTTGGTCCGACGGGATCATCTTGGGATCTATGCTTAGGGCGGTGGATCATTGGAATACCCATGTTGTGTTGATGGAATCATGTGGATTCGCATCGTTGGATTCTGGTAGCGGAAGTCCGTATTGTGTATTTTGTTATGCATCATTGTTGCATATCCGATTTTGTGTATTATGATACTTGTACTAGCATCGTTTTGCTAACCCCTTCGGGGGTGGACATTTGTTTTGATGTTCAAGTAGCCAAGGAGCGAGGAAGCAACCACAGTACCGACATGATGACGAAGGGGCTCAGTGATGTTATTTATGTTGCTTTGTCTTTCTATTTTGATTTTCAGTACTCGAGTACGCGTGTCCTGTTGATGTTTTGAGACGCTTGTAATAATGGATTCATTTGAACTGGTTATTGAATTCTAAAATTTAATGGTACTTTTGTATTATTTCCGCATTTCTTAAATTAGCCTTGTAAATTCTTATATAAAGGATTTACGGTGCTGTAATTATTCCGAATATCTCAGGGTGTTACACTAACCGTGAGCCGGTACCGCACGCTAAACCA
Source organism: Orobanche coerulescens (assembly GCA_033398695.1). Classification (NCBI taxonomy): domain Eukaryota; kingdom Viridiplantae; phylum Streptophyta; class Magnoliopsida; order Lamiales; family Orobanchaceae; genus Orobanche; species Orobanche coerulescens. Next base: position 44,171,631 of record CM065809.1, read on the forward strand.
TATGGTTATATATACCCGAGAGTTGACCCAAATTCGTCCGTTTTTTCTCACTTCTCTTCCTCCTCTGCGGCTGGGGCGATCTAGGCGATTCTTGGGTGATTTTCGGGCGATTCGAAGTCTTGTAACTCCAAGCTATCATCATTCTTGAGTTCTTGATATATACTAACAACACCAACCCTTGGTCTTCGTCTCCGATCTGAGGTAAACTTTTAAAACCCTATCTTTGGGAAAATTGGGGGTTTTCTAGTATTTGTCCGATTCGTTCCGTATTGTTTATTAATCCATGATGTATGTGATTAATCTTAGTGGTATTCATGTTTTCTCTTCGAGATCATGGTAAATTTCGTGGTACTTGTGAAATCGGGAGGGTTCGGCTGCGATCCGCCCTCGTTGTTGTTTTTGTACGAATTTACATGAATCGTAGGTGGGTTTCTGGGTGTATTGCATCCGTAATTGTTTAGAAATGGTTGTGATTGTATTCTTCAAATCGTTAGGTTCGGGTTTTTCGGTTCCTAGCGATCGTGGTTGTTTCTCTGTTCCGTCCGTTTCGTCGTTAATTACTCAAGGCAAGTATTCTTGGAAACCTTTATGCTTAACATGAAATGGTGATGTATATTATATGTGTGTTTTCCTCACTCCGGTAGGGTCCGTCTCGGTGGAATTCGTGACTTCACTCCGGATTCGCGAGCTTGTTCGCTAGCCAGTTCAGGAGGGTCCTTAGAGGCCTTGAATGGGATCAGTGGTTTCGCCCCGGTCCTAGGTGATGCCTTTGCGTGATTTGTTTTATGATGATGGCCAGTTCGGGAGGGTCCTTAGAGGTATCAAATAGGACCAGTGGTTTCGCCCCGGTCCTAGGCAAATTGATTTAACTGTTTGTTTTCCGGGAAAAGACATGTCTGGTTTTGGATTTTGAAATGACTTGATGCATATACTATGGAATGTGTAAGCGAATGGTTTGCCTTGATTACTTGTACTAGCGTAATTACTAACCACTTTGGGGATACGTTTTGGGGAAATTCTTGTTATGAATCTCAGGTGGTGTTCAGCTGGTCGAGCGGGCACTGGAGCAGTATGAGGATGCTGGACGGGGATGTTGACGTGTGCAATGGAGTCCCTTTATTTTCGTTGTCAATTTTTGAGGTGTTTGTTTTCCAAACTTGTGAACTTATAGATAGTACTCGCGAGTACTTAGGCACTTTTGATTTGGGATATGTTTTGTATGTTAAATAGTATTTGTGAATTTAGGTGATGTCCTGTTTACCGGTTGTACCGGATGATTTTATTTAGTTATTGTTGTGATGTTGTGTGTTTCTCGCTAACCGAGATGGTTAGACGAGTGGTATTATTAATTTAGCCTGGTGGGTCCCACGTAGGGGTCCATGGTGCTGTAATATGCCCTGAATATCTTGGGGGTGTTACAGAAGATAGATTGAAGGAGAAGAGTCGGAAGACACCGAAGCATACCCGGATCGAAAAGATGAAGTCTCTGTTGATGGTCGCCGCCGCCGATGGGTCGATGGGACAACGACGTACTTCGTGCGACTGATTAGGTACAAGACCACACGTGTATTTGATCGATACCCGGGGTGGTTTGTGCACTGAAACATTTCTGGATCGGGTGTACTGTGACGTCCATCTTTGAGCCATATTGATTGATCGTTCATCCTCCATTTATGGTTGGGTATGTTCGACGATTTCCAACTGGTTGCTCATACGCCCGAGGGGTATGTTTGATAGTCGGGGTTATTTCTTTGAGATCCATTATATTTGATCTTGTTGGAGATTATCATGTCGATGGTATTCTTGGTTATTGTTGATCTTTTGTTGATCGTGTTGGAGTTTATCATGTCGATGGTATTCTCGGTTATTGTTGATCCTTTGTTGATCGTGTTGGAGTTTATCATGTCAATTGTATTCTCGGTTATTGTTGATCCTTTTTTGATCATGTTGGAATTTATCATATCAATGATATTCTCGATTGAGTTATTGGTTCATCTGGTTATTGGTCGTATGCGCATTCAGACTGTACGTCGATGCTTCGGGACTTGTTATCATTGTTTTGTGGTAGTTTATCTATAGATGTATTGTGTATGTTTGGTTCTTATCAGGATTGATATTTGATTATGCAATCTCATGGACAGGATCAGGCACGAATGGATTATTTCACGCTTATAAGTATGATGATGTTTTGAGAATTCTTGGTATTGTTTGATTACAGTACAAATATTTGTAGTTGAGTTCATTTCATCATTTGAGAATGCGAAATGTGGATTATGGTAAGGATTGACTTGATATGGATTGCTATGGATTGGTAAGGTAATGACGGTAAGATTAAATTGGTAGTATTCTTACTTGTAATTACATCAGTATGTAATTATTTATGTGATGTGATCGTTATCATTATTGAGTATTGTGGCTGACCCCGTCGTGGGCTTTATTTTTAGGTACTCGGAGATCGAGCTAGTAGCGGTCGTGAAGGGGTGAGCTTCCCAGGTGATACTGGTTGTGGCGTGTATTTGAGAATTGAGTATTTTTTTCTGGTTGTTTTATTTCCGCTGCAAATGTGTATTTTGAACTGTGTCCTTCTCCGCTGCGTGTGCATTTAAAATGGCTTTCCGGTATTTTTACCAAGCCGTGTTTAACTTTCAAAATGGCTTTTTGGTATTTTGCAAACTTGGGTTATTTCGTTCAACCCTTTTTCCTAAACTATTTTGTCGGTACGTTTAAGTGGTGGCTTAGCGTACATTTTGAAACTGTCGAGATTTGGCATTTCGCCTTGTATTTTCAAACAGTATTTGATAATTGTATTTGAGAACTATGTTTTGGTAAATATTTTGGGTATTTAAAATATTACCGTCATCGGCCTTTTGACGTTTTGGCCTTGAACTTTTTAATGATTTTATTTTGTGACGGTATTTGGAAAATGGATTTTGCGTATTTGAAATGTTTGTGAAAATGAGTTTTAGCCTGGTGGGTTCCGGCGTGGGGCCCACGGCACTGTAATATTCCCGGATGATTTTGGGTGTGTTACAATGCTTATCTGCAATATCAGATGAAGATCGACGGTCGGTATAAATTATCTTAACCTCAACAATTCATTTCGGAATATCGCTCTCTCTTACATAGGGAAAGAACAATCCAAGATCACTGGATCCTTTCAAGTATCGAAATATGTGTTTTACTTTATTCTAATGCCTTATCGTGGGAGCGGAGCTGAATCTTGCTAACAGATTTATAGAGAATGTGATGTCTGGGCGAGTACATTAAGCCAGATACAACAACGCACTGATTGCGCTAAGGTACGGGGTTTCTGCTCCAAGGACCTCTTCATACTCCTCTTTAGGATGAAATGGATCCTTTTCTATTTCCAAACTTCGACCAACCATGGGGATAGCAAGAGGATATGCCTTGTCCATGCTAAGTCGCCTGAGCATCTTATGGATGTAGGCAGATTGATGAATGAGTATACCATCATCTCTATGTTCTAGCTCTAAGCCTAAGCAGAATCGAGTCCTCCCCAGGTCTTTCATATCGAACTCGGACTTAAGGTAGTGGGTCGTTTTATATTCAGTTTTTCAGATATTACCAAACTGACTAAGTAGTGGAAAGTGATGATGTCCATAACGGGATAATACGTCTCCTCGTAATCAATTCCAGGGCGTGCGAGAATCCTTAGGCAACTAGTCTCGCTTTGTAACGCATGACCTCATTCTTATCATTGCATTTACGAACAAAGACCCATTTATACCCAACTGGTTTAACACCCACGGGTACTAGCTCGATACAGCCAAATACCTCACGTTTAGCCATTGAGTCTAGTTCAGCTTGCATTGCATCTTTCTATTTCAGCCAATTGGCTCGCCGTTGACATTCAGCAACTGAGCGCGGCTCAGCATCATTGTCTTCAATAATTTCTTGAGCGACGGAGTAGGCAAAAGCATCATAGACTAGTGTGGACAACCTGTCCAGCAGTATGTATTCACTTGTACATTGCATTGAGATTTTTTATTCTCCGACATCAGCACAGCTTCTGACACATCTTTCGATCGTTCCATTGTTGATTCGAGGACATATCCGTAGGCAGAGAGAATTTGTGTGACGGAGTTACTGTGTCGATAATGAGAGGATTTTGTGCATCTATTCCTCTTCTCTTTGGAGGTTAGGTATCCTTTCTACCCATTGGCCTCCCCCTCTTTCGAAAGGTGGATAAGATCACCAAGCAAAGTGGTCCCACCATTAAGGTCGACATTGGGGCATCATTCCTTTGGAAGGCTGAATCTTGCCCTATAATCGGTACTTCTAACCTTGCAGGAACACTCGCAGCGCGAATGGTAGATCTTGTCACTTTCGCAGTATCAGTAAAGTTGTCGGGCATCGAATCCACAACTTACTGAAGAATGAGAATATGTTGCACTTCCAGCTCGGAATGAGCCATGCAGGGATATTGATGGGGGCAAAGAGGTAGCACACCAGACAATTTCCAGGCATTCAACTGGAATCTTTCGATTTCTCTCTCCACCTAACGATGGGAAGTTTGTCTCATCAAAGTGACAGTCTGCAAATCTTACCGTAAACAGATATCCTGTCAAAGGTTCCAAGTAGCGAATAATTTTAGGTGATTCATATCCAACCTATATACCTAATCGTCTTCGCGGACACATTTTAGTATGCTGTGGAGGTTTAATTGGCACATTAACTGCACAACCAAACATGCGTAAGTGTGAAATATTAGGCTCATATCCAGTTTCCAACTGGTATGCACTGAACAGTTGATTCGAAATGGGTCGAAAGCGAATAACTATAGCTGCATGTAATATTGCGTAACCCCATGCAGAAATCGGAAAGTTGGTGTGCAATATCAATGCTCGAGCGATAAGCTGTAACCGCTTAATTATAGCCTCAGTAAGAACATTCTGCGAATGAACGTGGGGGGCAGGATGTTCAACTTTGTTTCCAATTGACATGCAATAGTCGTCAAAGGACTTTGATGTAAAATCACCAGTGTTTTCCAATCTTAATCTCGAGATTAGAAAGTCAGAATGGTTAACCCGTAACTTGATAGTTTGTTCTAGGAGTTTAGCAAATGCAGCGTTTCTTGTGGATAGCAGAGCAACGTGTACCACCGGGAATGGAGACCATAGACTTTCACGGAACTAGAATGGATAGAGGAGCACCTGTTATCTCTGTCCTTCAAGCGAAAAAGATGATGAGAAAGAAGGATTGTTAGGCTTTCCTTGTTTACCTGAATGGGGAAGCTGGAGAAGAGAATACGAAAAGAGATATGTCAATCGTGCGGGGATTCGAGGATATATTGCCAAAAGTATTACCAGGTTTACCACCAGATAGACAAGTGGATTTCAACTTCAACCTGGAGCTAGGTCAGGCCAGTGTCGCAAGCACCATACAGGATGGCACCGAAGGAACTGCAGTTAAGATCCACTTGCAAGAGCTATTGGATTTAGGTTTCATCAGACCGAGTATTTCTCCATGGGGAGCACCTATCCTTTTTTGAAGAAAAAGGATTGCACGCTGAGAATGTGCATTTATTACAAGGAGCTGAACAAGCTCACACTAAAGAACAAGTACTCTCTATCAATGATAGATGACTTGTTTGACCAACTTAAGGGAACGACTGTATTTTCTAAGATACACCTTATGTTTGGGTATCACTAGTTGAAGATTCGACCAGGACATATACCCAAGACAGCATTCTGAACGAGATATGGAAACTATGAGTTTATAGTCATGCCATTCAGATAAACTAATGATCCCGCAGTATTCATGGATCTCATGAACAGTGTTCCACCCGTACTTGGATAAATTTGTCTTGTTGTTCATAGACGACATTCTCATTTACTCTAGAAGTGAGAGAGAGCATGAAGAACACCTTAGCATAATGTTGGAAACACTAAGAACTAAGAAACTCTTTCCCAAATTCAGTAAGTGCGAATTTTGGCAGAAAGAAGTAATGTTTCTTGGGCACATTGTGCCAGCAGACGGTATGAAGATGGACATGGCTAAAGTGGAAGCAGTATGTGACTGGAAATAACCAACCAGCCTTAATGATATTAGGAGTTTCTTGGGTCTAGCCGGGTACTACTGAAGGTTCATTGAAGGATTTTCCAAGATTGCTAGTGTAATACCCAGTTGTAACTCAGTAATTATCACTCAATAATTATCATTCAGTATTTATCATTCAGTAATTGATACTCAGTAATTTCATTCATCATTATTCATTTGTCACTCATATTCAGTCATGGTATTCATCATTCAGAGTAATTGTATCGTGTATCAATCGTCATTCATCACTAATCTGATTGGAGTTTCGTGCCGTGTTTATCATCATTGTCATTTTCGCTATGAGTCGGCGTGAGGAGTAGCGCACGCTACATACTCCATTTAGCGACGCTAATTGGGTATAGGTAGCGCACGCTACCACTCGCCTTTAGCGCACGCTAAGGTTACTGGCCGCGATCCGTAAGGTACCGACCGCAGGTGAGTTATAAGTAGCGCACGCTACGATTGGTAAGTAGCGCGCGCTAGCGGGTTGAAGTAGCACACGCTAATATGAGGTGTAACGCGCGCTAAGGACGGATCAGGTTGAGTCTAGTGGCTACTGGACTGCACTGGATTATTTCATAGCGCACGCTATGTGTTTTTGTTAGCGTACGCAACCGATATATTAGCGCACGCTAAATAATGGTTGTAGCGCACGCTATCGAGGTTAGATCAGAGGGCAGATGGTTTTCTGGACTCCAGTACTGGGCGTTAAATATTTCGCTAGCACACGCTAACAATGGATATTAGCGCACGCTAGTAGTATGGCCGTAGCGCACGCTACAAAGAGGTACGTAGCGCGCGCTACCGTGTTCGGATAGTGGGTACTGGACTACCCAAATTACTCGTTAGCGCACGCTATGCACAAGGACTAGCGCACGCTAACCTGGTCTGAGTATAAATTGGACAGTTAGTCAGACTTCTTCATTTGTTCATCTCATTTCACTCCTTCGGTATTTTTGGGCGATTTCGAGCGATTCAGAGAGGGTTCTTCGAGGTGTAATCATCAACCATCATCTTCAAGCTCATCTTTCGGATTGATCATCATTTCATCATCTTCATCACATCGAATCAAAGGTATTAATCTCTTGGATCTAGAATTTCGATTTTGGGTTTTCCTTCCGATTTCTTCGTAAGCTTGGATTATCATTGGGATATGTTAAGTTATGGATTATCTACTTGGATAAATATATTCCTCCGGATTTAATGGTTATTTTCGGAATTGTTTTCAAGAACCCTTGGGGTTGACTTCGGTTAATTGGGGATTCTTCCGATTGATGTCGTTATAATCATGAATTATGGATTCCTAATGGATTATTGATATCCTTGAAGTGTTTTGTTAGTTCGAAATACTCATTTTAGTGTTGGTTTCGACATATTCGGATCGATATTTTCAAGTCGTGGTTGATTACGTATTCGTTAGAATGCCCCAATGAGTTTGATTATCGTTGTTTCGACCTTTGGGTTAGTCGTGTTTTGTTGTTTGATGCGTGTATTGAACGGTTGTTGGTAATTATTGTTATTCAAGGTTGTTCGAGCGACCGGTATTTCACTTAGGACGTTGGTCGTGGACGGACATTCTTCATCGATATTGAGTAAGTTGATTCTTACTCGGTTAAAAGGATATTCATTCCTTTTGTTGTTGATCATTCATAATCATAACTCATTCATCATTGTATTAATCATTTTGAGACTTGTAATTGTCGGATAATCATTTCATTAGTGAGGAACGGCGGTTCCAATCATTTCATTGAAAACTATCAATCACTTCATTATCACTTTCGTATCGGTGAGTCATTCTTGACTTTGTCGGATTATTATTATTCATTGATATTCATTATGGTCATTCTTGTTCATATGACCTTCTGGGTTCATATTGCGTGGCCGGGTGCGGATGTGTGGAATTTTTAGTCGGGCACGTGATGGCCATGTATTGGGAGTGATACATTGGACTGTGCACACGGTAACGATTACCTCCGTGAGACTAATTAGGTACAAGGACGGGTGTGTCCGGTCATCCGTCTTGTACACTTGCACAGAACACTACGGGCGTACTATGATGCTCCTCTTCAGCGTAATTCATAACTAAGGATATTTCGTAACTTGCTTAAATCATGTTTGTGTATTTTCAACCCTTGAGGATTGTTGTTCGTGTAAATCGACCCGTTGGGGATTTTGTTTTCGTGTCACGGCAAGGCAAAGGCACGGAAGAGCATGTTGACGGCGACGAGTCCTGATGATACTAGTAGGGGCCCTATCATTCCGTTTGTTCAGTCATTTTCAGTCATTTCAGTTATTTCTGTCATTTGTATTTTCCGCTGCAAATTCCTTTTGTAATGTTTATTTATTCAGGGTGGTGTATTTTATCTTCATATAAAATACACTAGTATTCGGTATTGTCCTGGTGTGTTGTACTTAAACTCCTCATCGGAGTGTTTGGTAATATAATGTGGTTCGGTACTACAATTATATTATTTAATTCATCATTTTCATTTGCTCGGTGGGTCCTGGGGATTCACGGACCGTAATATCCGCCTAGTTTGGGGTGTTACAGAGTTGGTATCGGAGAGTGGTTTTGAATACTACCCTCCAAGTCATGTCTCATTTGAAATCATCGTCATCGGACTAGTATCATTGGACTTTCGCGTCACGTGTGACCTGTGCAAATGCCGAGCCAATCAGACCAAGAACTGTAAGATTTCTAATGCCATGGTATAATTTCTGGCAATAGTCATACATTCATAATTCATCAGTTAACAATCCTCAAACATAATTGTCATTATTACCAGTACGGTCATGTTAACTCATTAATAATTCAATTAATTTCATTGTTCAGTTGTTGATCAGGATGATCGAATCATTAATCTTGTTAACTCATTCAAGATAATCATTTCAATAATTTCATCAGATAATCATGTCACCTCAGTTAATCATTCATGTAATCACCGTGTTAGAGCGCGTATGCTCATTTTCATCATCTCATGTCATAATCATAACGTATATTTCATGCGGTGAATATAATCATCATGTGACTTTCCTACTTCACTATGGAGAGGGCAAGAAGAGGACGTGGAGGACGAGGCCGTGGAGCGGGCCGAATCCCAAGAGCTCGTGTGAATACACGTGCAAACGCGAGGAATAATGCTAATTCATCGAGCAGCGACGCTGCCACTCATTCACCTGGACGCGATCATTCACTATCGGGGAGTCATACTAGGGACACGGCTCAGTCAGAGGGTGTCCGGGTTGACCCACTCGCTTTTATGCAGGGCATGATGGCCCAAATGACCCAGATGGCTCAGTTGATGGAGACGATGCATAACTCCGTCAATCAGAATCAACAGGCTCCTCCGCCGCCACCTCAGAGGCAAGAGAGGAATGTGAGTAATATCATCGGCGATATCTCTCGCCAGAGGCCACCTACTTTTGAGGGCTCGTCTGATCCGGCAGATATCATTCATTGGCTCGAGCATTTCGAGAAATTGTTTGCTATGGTAGAGTGTCCCGAAAGACACAAAGTTTCTGTTGCGGCTTACTACCTGGGTAAGAGCGCACATTCTTGGTGGTTATCGTTGAAGCCCACCGAAGGATCTTGTACTTGGGATCAGTTCAAGACTCTCATGATGGAGAGGTATTATCCGGCCCCACTCAGAGAGGCCAAGCTGTCGGAATTGCTCACCCCCGACCCCTCAGCAGACGAGGATGTTCTCGCCATTGCCGAGAAATTTCAGGAACTTCTTCCTTTCGCCTCATCCATCATTCATTCAGAGGCGGATAAGATCAAATATTTCAGCAAGAGGCTGAAACCCCGTATGAGACTTCAGTTACTTAATCATAATTGCACCACGTTGGCTGAATTCATTGAGAAAGCTCTCACTTATGAGCTATCGCTAAGGAAATTGCTAAGCAAAGAACCTTCGTCTCGCTAGCAAGAAATCGAAGAATCGTAATCGACCAAGGCGGTCGACAACCTTCAAGAAACCCCGTGCGGCTCGCTTTCGAGCGACCTCCGTGTCGCCTAAACCCGCGGAATCTCGCCGCGAGCGCCGCCTCGGCCATCACTGTTACAATTGTGGGGATCTTGGTCATGTCAAGACTAAGTGTCCGAGACTTTGTCACATGTCATAATCGTGGAATTGTGGGACATAAGGCCCGCTTTTGCCGTAGGGACTCCAAACCTACTCGACGTCATCTCGTGCCCCTAAGCAACCACTGCTAAGAATCAAGCCACTTCAATCGGGCTGCTTAAAACGACGGGAGCGACTAAAGGTGGAGCTTTTAGCCACAGACGGAGCGTCCGGTCGGACTAGCAAGCCCGGATTTATGAGATGAAGAAGACCGATGATCCAGAGGCCCGAATGATCTCGTACACTCGATATTCTATCTCAACCTTGTGTACTCTTTTCGATACCGGTGCATCGCATTCATTCATTTCCGAGTCATGTTTGAGTAGACTACGCAGGGTAGTGCTACTAGTTGTGAGCCTTATGTCATTGGCCTACCCGATGGTAGACGAATTATCGTAATCGGGAGATTCGTAATTGTCCGATCTGGGCCATGGTCGTGTATGGCCGGACCTAATCGTGGTAGATTTTCCCAGGGACCACGTCATCTTTGGTATTTATTTGATGGATAGTCATTATGCCATCATTAGTGTCCGTAAGCGTATGGTCACTATCATTTCGCATTTATGGGGTTGAATGTGTGTTTCAGGGAGGTAATCCCGGCTGTTCTGGTAAGGTCATTAATTTGATGAAAGCAGTAAGATTACTCAATCAGGGATGTGTCGGTTATTGGTGCTATATGGCCAAAACCGAGAAGTCATCAGTAATGTTGACGGATATTCCGGTGGTGAGGGAATATGCCGATGTTTTTCCAGACGAGTTACCTGGTTTGCCTCCACAGAGGGATGTGGAATTCACGATTGAGTTGGAGCCTGGTACGTCCCCGATATCGAAGGCACCGTACCGGATGGCCCCGACCGAAATGCAGGAGTTAAAGAACCAACTTGAGGAGTTGTTCGAGAAAGGTTACATCCGACCGAGTGCGTCCCCGTGGGGAGCACCAGTATTGTTTGTCAAGAAGAAGGATGGTTCATTTCGCTTATGTATTGATTATCGGGAGTTGAACAGGGTGACAATCAAGAATAAGTATCCCTTACCCCGTATTGATGATCTCTTAGATCAACTGCAGGGGGCTTCAGTATTTTCCAAGATCGACTTAAGGTCTGGGTATCATCAGTTGCGGATCCGAGAGTCGGACATCGCGAGGACAGCGTTTCGAACACGCTATGGTCATTATGAGTTTGTGGTTATGCCGTTCGGATTGACTAATGCACCTGCGGTATTCATGGAGTTAATGAATCGGGTTTTCATCGACTTTTTGGATCGGTTTGTTGTTGTCTTCATCGATGACATTTTGATTTATTCCCGTGACCGGGAGGAACACGAGTTTCACCTTCATCAAGTGCTCGACGTGTTGAGACGAGAACAACTTTATGGGAAGTTTTCTAAATGTGAGTTCTGGATGTCCGAAGTGACTTTTCTCGGACATGTAATTTCATCAGACGGAGTTCGTGTCGATCCTCAGAAGACGGAGGCTATTCGAGATTGGCTACCTCCGAAGAACGTTAAAAAAATCCGAAGTTTCCTCGGATTAGCGGGTTATTATCGGCGATTTGTAGAGGGATTTTCTCGAATCGCTCAACCCTTAACGAACCTTTTGCGGAAGGATAAGAAATACACGTGGTCCGACGCGTGTCAACGGAGTTTTGAGGAACTCAAGAGTCGGTTAATGTCAGCACATGTACTTTCCTTGCCGCAGGGGACGGAAGGATTTGTGGTCTATAGTGATGCATCCGGACAGGGTCTCGGATGTGTGCTCATGCAGAACGGGAAAGTTATTGCCTATGCTTCACGGCAATTGAGGCCTTACGAGGTTAATTATCCGACCCACGACCTGGAGCTAGCAGCCGTGGTGTTCGCTTTGAAGATTTGGCGTCATTACCTTTATGGCGTCACCTGTCAGGTATTCACCGATCATAAGAGCTTAAAGTATATATTTACTCAGAAGGAGTTAAATATGCGTCAGAGACGGTGGTTGGAATTAATCAAGGATTATGATATCGAGATCCTCTACCACCCGGGCAAGGCGAACGTTGTCGCCGACGCCTTGAGTCGTAAGTCCGTTCAGGAGCAGATACTTGCCCGTTTAACAGTTCAGAAGGAGCTTCAGCAGGAATTCCTTAGACCCGAGATCGAGGTCTGGCTTCAGCAAGTTCAGGGGCAACTTTGTATGTTAGAGATTTCATCGTCACTCGAGGAGGAAATTCGAGAGAATCAGGGTTCGGACCCATCATTGTTGCGCATCCGAGAGGATGTGGCTCGTGGAAAGCCCACGGATTTGTGGTCCACGAGGATGGACTTTTGAGGTTTAAGAATCGGTTGTGCGTCGGCAAATGACGAGTTGAAAAACTCGATTTTGAAAGAAGCTCATGCTACCCCTTATTCCGTTCATCCGGTCTAGCAAGATGTACAAGGACTTGAAACAAAATTACCGGTGGAGTAATATGAAGCGAGAAGTCGCAGAATTTGTTTCGAGATGCTTAACTCACAACAAGTTAAGATTGAACATCGGCCGTGGGTATCTGAAACCTCTTCCTATTCCCGAATGGAAGTGGGAAGACATTTCTATGGATTTCATCACGAGTTTGCCGACGAGTCGTCGTGGCATGAATACGATCTGGGTGATCGTGGACCGCTTAACTAAATCAGCTCATTTCCTTGAGATCAAGGAGACGTGGGGTCCCGAGAGACTTGCTCAACTGTTCATCAAAGAGATAGTCAGACTGCACGGTACTCCTAAAAGTATCGTTTCCGATCGTGATGGACGGTTTGTGTCGCATTTTTGGAAATCAGTTCATCGTGCTATGGGAACTCAGCTTAATCTCAGTACCGCTTTTCATCCTCAGTCCGACGGACAATCAGAGAGGACCATTCAGACATTAGAGGACATGTTGAGGGCATGCGTCCTTGATTGGAAAGACGATTGGGAAGCCCAACTACCATTGATCGAGTTCACGTATAATAATAGTTGGCATGCTTCGATCAAGATGGCACCTTACGAGGCCTTGTATGGTCGTCGTTGTCGATCTCCGTTGTGTTGGGACGACCTATCAGAATCATTGGGCACCGAGCCCGATATGCTTATAGCCGCCCGTGAGAAGGTAGCTTTGATCAGGAGTCGTTTGTTGATGCTCGAGTCGGCGTAAATCATATGCGTATAACCGTGCCGACCATTAGAGTTCGAGGTGGCGACCATGTGTTGGTCAAGGTATCCCAGTCGTGGTATTTTCCGTTTTGGGAAGAGGGGGAAGTTGAGTCCGAGATTCATTGGGCCGTTCGAGATTTTGGATCGAGTGGGCGAGTTAGCTTATCGATTGGCTTTACCTCCGGCGTTGAGCCGAATTCATAATGTGTTTCATGTCTCTCAGTTGCGGAAGTATGTTGCCGACCCGAGTCACATACTTCAGTTCGATGAAATCGAGATCGCCGACGATCATTCATACGAGGAGCGTCCTATACGAGTTTTAGAGCGGCGAATCAAACAGTTGAGAAATAAGACGATTCCTTTGGTTAAAATTCAATGGTCTAGACACGGAGTCGAAGAGGCTACTTGGGAAACCGAGGATAGTATGCGGGAGAGTTATCCCGAGTTGTTTTGACCCTTAGTTTGGGGACGAAACTCTTTTAAGGGGGGGTGTATGTAATACCCAGTTGTAACTCAGTAATTATCACTCAATAATTATCATTCAGTATTTATCATTCAGTAATTGATACTCAGTAATTTCATTCATCATTGATCATTTGTCACTCATATTCAGTCATGGTATTCATCATTCAGAGTAATTGTATCGTGTATCAATCGTCATTCATCACTAATCTGATTGGAGTTTCGTGCCGTGTTTATCATCATTGTCATTTTCGTTGCGAGCTGTGCGTGAGGAGTAGCGCACGCTACATACTCCATTTAGCGTACGCTAATTGGGTATAGGTAGCGCACGCTACCACTCAGCTTTAGCGCACGCTAAGGTTACCTTGGCTGCAGTCCAGAAGGTACTGGACTGCAGGTGAGTTATAAGTAGCGCACGCTACGATTGGTAAGTAGCGCGCGCTAGCGGGTTGAAGTAGCGCACGCTAATATGAGGTGTAACGCGCGCTAAGGACGGATCAGGTTGAGTCCAGTGGCTACTGGACTGCACTGGATTATTTCATAGCGCACGCTATGTGTTTTTGTTAGCGTACGCAACCGATATATTAGCGCACGCTAAATAATGGTTGTAGCGCACGCTATCGAGGTTAGATCAGAGGGCAGATGGTTTTCTGGACTCCAGTACTGGGCGTTAAATATTTCGCTAGCGCACGCTAACAATGGATATTAGCGCACGCTAGTAGTATGGCCGTAGCGCACGCTACAAAGAGGTACGTAGCGCGCGCTACCGTGTTCGGACAGTGGGTACTGGACTACCCAAATTACTCGTTAGCGCACGCTATGCACAAGGACTAGCGCACGCTAACCTGGTCTGAGTATAAATCGACGATTAGTCAGACTTCTTCATTTGTTCATCTCATTTCACTCCTTCGGTATTTTTGGGCGATTTCGAGCGATTCAGAGAGGGTTCTTCGAGGTGTAATCATCAACCATCATCTTCAAGCTCATCTTTCGGATTGATCATCATTTCATCATCTTCATCACATCGAATCAAAGGTATTAATCTCTTGGATCTAGAATTTCGGATTTTTGGGTTTTCCTTCCGATTTCTTCGTGTAAGCTTGGATTATCATTGGGATATGTTAAGTTATGGATTATCTACTTGGATAAATATATTCCTCCGGATTTAATGGTTATTTTCGGAATTGTTTTCAAGAACCCTTGGGGTTGACTTCGGTTAATTGGGGATTCTTCCGATTGATGTCGTTATAATCATGAATTATGGATTCCTAATGGATTATTGATATCCTTGAAGTGTTTTGTTAGTTCGAAATACTCATTTTAGTGTTGGTTTCGACATATTCGGGATTGGATATTTTCGAAGTCGTGTGGTTGATTACGTATTCGTTAGAATGCCCCAATGAGTTTGATTATCGTTGTTTCGACCTTTGGGTTAGTCGTGTTTTGTTGTTTGATGCGTGTATTGAACGGTTGTTGGTAATTATTGTTATTCAAGGTTGTTCGAGCGTAGGTATTTCACTTAGGACGTTGGTCGTGGACGGACATTCTTCATCGGTATTGAGTAAGTTGATTCTTACTCGGTTAAAAGGATATTCATTCCTTTTGTTGTTGATCATTCATAATCATAACTCATTCATCATTGTATTAATCATTTTGAGACTTGTAATTGTCGGATAATCATTTCATTAGCGAGGAATGGCGGTTCCAATCATTTCATTGAAAACTATCAATCACTTCATTATCACTTTCGTATCGGTGAGTCATTCTTGACTTTGTCGGATTATTATTATTCATTGATATTCATTATGGTCATTCTTGTTCATATGACCTTCTGGGTTCATATTGTGTGGCCGGGTGCGGATGTGTGGAATTTTTAGTCGGGCACGTGATGGCCATGTATTGGGAGTGATACATTGGACTGTGCACACGGTAACGATTACCTCCGTGAGACTAATTAGGTACAAGGACGGGTGTGTCCGGTCATCCGTCTTGTACACTTGCACAGAACACTACGGGCGTACTATGATGCTCCTCTTCAGCGTAATTCATAACTAAGGATATTTCATAACTTCAGTTAAATCATGTTTGTGTATTTTCAACCCTTGAGGATTGTTGTTCTGTGTCCCGTTGGGGGATTTTGTTTTCAGGTCACGGCAAGGCAAAGGCACGGGAAGAGCATGTTGACGGCGACGAGTCCCAGTGATACTAGTAGGGGGCCCCAGTCATTCCGTTTGTTCAGTCATTTTCAGTCATTTCAGTTATTTCTGTCATTTGTATTTTCCGCTGCAAATTCCGTTTGTAATGTTTATTTATTCAGGGTGGTGTATTTTATCTTCATATAAAATACACTAGTATTCGGTATTGTCCTGGTGTGTTGTACTTAAACTCCTCATCGGAGTGTTTGGTAATATAATGTGGTTCGGTACTACAATTATATTATTTAATTCATCATTTTCATTTGCCTAGTGGGTCCCAGTCGGGGATTCACGGCACTGTAATATCCGCCTAGTTTGGGGTGTTACAGCTAGACCGATGACACAATTGCTGCGGAAAGGAATTAAGTATTTATGGATGGAAATGCGATGGGAGTTTTTATGAACTAAAGAGAAAATTGACTACTGTGCCAGTAGTGAATAAGGAGTATGTGGTTTACACTGATGCTTCCAAGAATGGGCTAGGTTGTGTATTGAAGCAAGATGGAAATGTACGCATCAAGACAACTTAGGCCGCAGAAGGTGAATTATCCTATGCATAATTTAGAACTAGAAGCAGTTGTGCACTCATTAAAGATATAGAGACAACCTTTATGGAGTAAGATGTGAAATTATTACTGATCACAAGAGTTTCAAGTACTTTTTCGAGTAGAAGGACTTGAACATGAGACAAGGGAGATGGCTCGAATTGGTAAAGGATTATGATTGTGGTTAGCTATCACCCCGGTAAGGCTAATGTAGTAGCAGATGTCTTGAGTCATAAGATACCCTAGAAGGAGAAATCACCCAAGATTTTGAATGAATGAGTTTAGAGGTTGTTCATCCATCGAAAAGATATTGGATCATTTTGCAACATTACTGACGACACCATATTGAAGAGGACGGATAGTGAATGCGCAGAGAGGAGATGAAGCATTCGAAAAATTACGTATGAGGATTAGATCCAATAACCCAGGAAGTTACTGTGAAGCTACTGATAACAGAATTATGTTTGAAGAGAGAATTTGTGTTCCACATGATGAGGAGCTAAAGAATGAAATCATGAGTGAAGCTCATGATACTCCCTATATTGTGCACCTAGGAGGTACCAAGATGTACCAAGACCTGAAGAGAAAGTTCTAGTGGGATGGTATGAAATGAGATGTAGCTTCATTTTCCGAGCAATGTCTGGCTTCTCAGCAAGTGAGCACTACACCAATGGAATTATGGGAAGTTACAGCCATTGATCGTTCCAGAATGTAAGTGGGAAGGGATGGTCATGAATTTTGTGACTAGTTTGTTGAGGACCAAATGAGAAAACATTGCTATATGGGTTATAGCAATCACTTATGGATCTGAGAAGTTAGCAGAATTATATGTCCATAAAATTATGCATTTACATAGACTGCCGATATAAACACATCGGGTCGAGAATTCGAATTTACCTCTAGATTTTGGACAAGCCTACAGAAGGAATTGGGCACGCACCTAAACTTTAGTATGGCTTTCCACCCACAGAATGATGGACAATCAGAAAGGACACTTCAGACACTAGATACCATGTTGAGGACTTAGTGTTGGATCAAGGTGGATAGTGGGAGTATGTTTTGCCTCTAATTGAATTTGCTTACGACAACTGTCATCAGGCACTGATAGGTATGGCGCCTTATGAAGCCTTATATGGCAGAAAATGCAGATCTCCACTTTATTGGATGAAGTGGGTAAGAGAAAGATCTAGGGCCAGACACAGTCATCGAGATGCTCGAGATCATTCACAAGATACGACAGCGAATACAAGAGGCCCAGACTCGACAGAAGTTATATGTTGATACACGCCGAACTGGATTGGATTTCGAAAGTGGAGATAAGGTTTTCTGCAAGGTTTCCCCTTCTAAGGGAATAATTAGGTTTGGCATTAAAGGCAAGCTTGGGCCAAGTTTTATAGCTATATGAGATTCTCGAGAGGATCAACCCAATTGCTTATGGGTTGGCTTTGCCACCTAGTCTTTGGAATGTTCACAATGTTTCCCATGTTTCTCAGCTAAGGAAGTATATATTTGATCCCAAGTGTGTGATTCATCATAGTGACATAGTTCTTAATCACACGATGAGTTATGAAGAGAGGCCTAAAGTTATTTTAGATCAGAAGGTTCAAGAATTAAGGAATAAGTTGATTCCTTTGGTAAAAGTATTATGAAGTCACCACGATTAAAAAGAAGTTACATGGGAACTCGCAAGCAAGATGAGAGAGAAATATCCAGAACTCTTTGATGAGGTATGTAAATTTTGGGACGAATTTCTTGTTAGAGAGGTGGGATTTAATGCATGATTTATTGTAATCTCACATGCGATATTAGGGATTTTGCATTCCTAAGTAATAAAATTTTATGTATAATCTTAGATATGTTTACATGTTGTTAATTCGGAAATTAGATATTCGGTTATCTGGTTGGGATATTTGTTCGATTTTGATTTTTGTTTCCATAGATGGAATCATGATTTTGCCGACTTTTGCATACACTATTTTTACATTATGAGTATGAGTTTTAAAAGTTTACTCTTTGAGTTTTTTGGTATATTATATGTCGAGTCGTTTTCTCGGATAATTCGCGTCCTCTAAATCGCATAACTTTTTTTCGACTTTAAGCTGTAAGTTCGATATGATAATTTAAGTATACGACATACATACAATATCCAGCTAATTTTATATGCGAAAGAGCGAAATGGGAAATATTCTTCGACCACTTTATTAAACTCCTATGGTTAACCTAGTATAAAAGGCACATCACCTCCCTTTTCCTCTTCACTTCCTCTTCTTCCCTCATTTCTTTCACTTAGCCACACCCCTCCCCCCCCCCCCCCAAATTAAAGAGGCTTTTTTGTTGTTCTCCCGTTGGAGCTCCACAAGTAAGCTTCAAGTCTGTTCATAACTTGAATCCAAGTTCATATTCAAGTAAGTTAACTTAATCTCTTCAATTCCATCCAAGTAAAAATCGATTTTAGCTTACTTTAAAATTGAAAGTTTATGAATGAACTTCGGTTTCATGTTCTAATATTTTATATGTTGTTTCTAAGTTGATTCTAAGGTACT
The DNA here is from genome assembly GCA_033398695.1 of Orobanche coerulescens. Classification (NCBI taxonomy): domain Eukaryota; kingdom Viridiplantae; phylum Streptophyta; class Magnoliopsida; order Lamiales; family Orobanchaceae; genus Orobanche; species Orobanche coerulescens. The sequence continues at coordinate 44,190,702 of CM065809.1, forward strand.
TAGGAGTGTTTTGAACAAGTTCTAGTCATGCTTTGATCTTGTCATTTACGCCGATTTGTTTAGGATTTTGTAACCCAACCATGTGTTGTTTTTCTTATGATTTTCTTACACAATATGTTTGTACTAGATGAGATGATGCTATCATGAATTTATGGGATTTTTATAAAATATTTGGTATTTTGAAAGAGATGAAGACTCATGCTTAGTTCTTGATATGTTGATATATGTTCAAAGTGACTTGATATTTGTGATGATATATGGAAGTAGTACATGATATATGTTTACTAGATTTTTATAAAATATTTTAGAAATTGTTTGAAAACAAAAACATGATGTTAGACTTATAAAGTTGAAATGTGTTAGATATTGAAGTTGATATAGTTAAACAACATGTTATGTATTGAGGATTTTTAAATCATGTTTGGATCATTTTCATGTTGGGACCGAAACTTTGATTATCAACATGAGTATAGATTAAATGTGTTGTTGATGTTGATGTTTGATGTTGATGAAGTTTGATGTTTGATGATGTTGAATTATGAAAATGTGTTAGTAGTTAAGTTCCAAAATTGATTATGAAATGGAATTTGTAGTGTCGAGAAGCATGCTTGTATGTCGGTTCCTACATATTTTATAAATATGATATGCATGATTAGAGTTTCTGTGTTTGGGTTTTCATGGCTAGAAACGAGCTCTAGGTTAATATGACGTTGTTTCGATTTTTGCCGAAAAAAATTGGCAGTTTTGCTACACTTCACCAAAACTGCCATAACTTTCTCCACAGTTAATCTCCTTAGATCTGTAAAATGAACATGAAACTAGACTTCAGCATGTTTTCACTGATATAAGATATAGTGTCTAGTTCTTATTGTAAAATTGCATAATTTCGATTCTTTCCACCCTTTATGCACATTTATGTTTTTGATTTATGTTAAGTGTTTGATGATGGTTTTCGACCCAAGGAACATGTAGCGGAATCGAGTGTCAGTTGCTGTTGTTAGTAGTCTTATCTGGTATGTGGTCAGTTGGGTTCTCCGTAAGAACCATAGCTTTTATCATTAAAACTTAAGTTGAATGCAAGCCCTAAAGTCAAACATGATAATCTAGTCTGTTGTCCGTTAGACTTCGTAAAGCTCGATCGACCGCTAAACTTAGTTATTTACGTTGAAAGGTGGAGAAGCATACTGAAGTATAATTAAGAGTTCTTTTTGTCTACATTTATTTCTTGTCCAGGTGGGCTTTCTATACGAAAATAATTTGAGCTTTGTTCTATCTTGATGAAATATTTTACAAGCAAATTTTGATTCCAAATGATTATGATACATAAAAACTTTTATGTGGATTCTTATGAACCTATCACCGTTGGCTTTCCAACCTATAAAATTATCGGATATGAGCTAGACAAAGGTTACTAGATAGGGTTAGTGTACACAGTATTCCGGATTGTGAGCTCTCTTCAAAGTGGCCGATCTCGGGGAGTAACGCTCGCGGGAGGTGGCCACCTTCCCCGGCGTAATGATAGATATGGTGAATCTGATGATATGTGTAATGAAATAAAATAATTTAGTAAATAAGAGTATTTTTAAACCCCCCATGTGTTACTGCTTATATGCATGATGACAAATACGAAAGCATATTTACGGAGTATGTTATGCTTAGCAGGGGATGTGAAAGAGGTTGAGCAGGGGATGTGATGGAGGGTGTTGAGTGGAGATCTTTTGTCCACAAATGATGTCAAGGCCTGGTTACATATCTTCATATATGTAACAAACCATGTTTTTCTGTTGCAAACCATTTTCATGATTTTGCTTTCTACATCACATCGTTTGTAATGTACTATGAAGTCTTTCCTAAACTTCAAGGCTAATATTATTATTGTGTTCCTACCTTGGATTCTAAGTCATTCATACGGGATTGATACCCCTTCATGATGCCTTAATAGGTTATTAATGGAACTCCACCCCCCTTTCTTATGAAACATATGTTTCCCCCTTTCTTCTCCGCTTCTTAATTCCTACTCGGATCACGACCTGGCTGTGCCATCCTTAGGGATAAGGGGTCGTGACATTGCAACCTCATCGAATAACATTGAATCAAAAACTAAATCCATGAACTACATCATCACATAAATATGTAAAATATCTAAGTAATGGTTTGACTTAATCCAATTAATTCAACATTAAACGACAATTTAATTTGTTCTTAGTGAACCCTCAAAATATTTTCTTTAAATTATCTCATCATAAAAAATTCTAAATTTGATGATTTAATCAAACTAAACATAATTAATATTAGAAAAATAAATTTTTGAAAATATACTGAAAATCGAGGGCCGGTGCCCGACAACCAAGAAGTTGCGAGGCACCAGTTGTGTACCTGCCAACACCCGCTGAGTCACTGCGATCCCCCGCTTGGACGCGCTCGGCACCCAGCTGGGTCGCGCTCAGCAGCACCCGTCACCCAACTGGGCTGCGCTCGGCAGCCTCCGGTACCCAGCTGGTTCAGCTGGGTTCACCATCCGACTGGTGTAATACCCGAATTTTCAGTATGAATTTTTCGCGTTATTTTATCTAAGATATACTGGATGGCTTGGTGTCTATACAGTATGGATAAAATAAATTGAGAACTGAGACAGTTGTATTTGTACTCGTATAACTGTCGTAGTGGTTCGACAATAATTTTGAGGATACCGTGTATCAGGTTATCGTACTTTTGATATTGGATATATCGTATGATGATGTTATTGGAGTCAGTACATGTATTCAGTATGCAGTATGTTCATATTTTGATATGTCGAGACGGACGAGGAGAATTGGAAAATGGCTAAGTATAGCCTCATTAGCGCGCGCTAATGTTCAAGTATAGCGCACGCTATCGTTCATGGTTAGCGCACGCTAGAGGTGGAATGTAGCGCACGCTAAATGTAGTCAGATCGGAAGGAATCTGCGTGTGGACCCGGCTGCTTTTGGCGCACGTTCTCGTAAGTCAACGGTTGTTGTCTTGAAGTATTAGCACACGCTAAAGCATGATGCTTAGCGCACGCTAATTGTAGATCGGTCAAAGGGAATCTTATCCTTGTTAGATCGGCATGTGGGGCACATGCGGTACGTAGACTGTAGCAAGTCAACTAATATTAGCGCACGCTAAATGTAAGGACTTGCGTACGCTAAACAGTGTGAAATACGTACGCTAATGCATGGGCATTAGGTACGTAAGCTCATGTTCGAGGCAAGACAGTGGCCTCTGGGCTGCGATAGCGCACGCTAACAAAGTCGGTTAGCGCACGCTAAGGCCGTAACGCACGCCAAACATAAGGTTTAGTGCACGCTAGTAATACACTTTATAAAAAGGGGACAGACGGGTGTTATGAAGCATTCTCGTCCATTTCTTTCCTTTCACTCGATAGAGAGAGCTTTGGGAGGTACTTGAGTTCCTAAAACACTCTGAGATGATGATCTTTAACGAGATTAAGATGGAGAGCATGGATTCAAAGCTTTGTTCTTGAAATTATTAATGAGTCTTGGAATGGAGTTCATAGAGAGAGTCTTGAGGTTCCAAATACTGGATTATGATGGAGTTGAGCGTCTTTATCAACATTTGGAGCTTGGAAATGATTGGGAATGGATTCAACCTTGATAATCCATCCTTTTCTTCAAAGAGGTAATTAATCTTCACTTTGGATTTCGTTTTGGGGATTGAATATTGGTGTTCTTGAGTTGATACTTATCATATTAATGAGTTGATAAGTATGATTTCGAGATGGCTTCCCGGGTAACGTTGATGTTATTGTTGGTATGCGGATATTGATATGTTTTGTATGGTTTTGAATGGTGTTCAGGAGATATGTCGATTTATGTCTCCCTTCATTTCGGATTTGATGTTAAGATGATATACGGATATATATGACTTAGGTGATTAATTACATGTTAGCATATCGGATTATGATGGTTGTCATGAACGTGATTATGGAATCATGGTACTTTTAGTGTTCTTGGTATATATATCATCAAAGAGGAAGGATATATGTTGGTTTGATTATTAACATGGATAAGATAATTGAAACTAAACATTATGTTGATTATAGTGATTGAGTTCGTATGATAAGATATGGATCATGATGATGAGTTTTGATCTGGAAAGTTATTGTGAATCTTGGAGTAAGATTTCCTTTTCATTCAAATTCGTAGTCGCAAGGTGTTAGTCGATGCTTGGAATGCATGCCACTGTACAACATTAGCGCGCGCTAAGCTTACTGGATAGCGCACGCTAACGGGAACAACTTAGCGCACGCTACGTTATGCATTTAACGCGCGCTAAGTAGGCAGACAGTGTAGTATTTTCGTGTTGTGATTATGAATTCGTGATGGGTTGAATTGGATTGTTTAAGACTGTGTTTAATCGAGATATTGTGGAACTGTTGGGTTATTGATCGGTTATTGATTGATAATTATGATTTATCGGATTTCGGCTTGTATTGTTGATATGAGTTCGTAATTGTTTGAGTTGTATTGTTCGGTTTTGTAAATGATCGAGGTATTGTTGAACCGTTGAGTTTGATTGGTTGGTTATACCGGTTATTGATTATTATCGGATGTGTTGTCATTTGATTATTGCATTAGGTCGCGATAATTGAGCGTTGATTATGGCCGTTGTGTTGCGGTCAAGGTTGGAGAGTTCATAGGTTGCTTTTGGTCGGGGCTGAGGATCTCGGAGACGAAGGCAATGGATTCTGGTAACAGCTTCGTGGTATCGGTATCGAGGCAAGTTTATACTTGTTCAGTTTATAATATTTGATGAATGGTATCGTTTTCATTTCACTTATAATTCATATGACGATGTTGTTAGAAAGGTAAGTTGTCGGTTAACGAGTTGTATATCGTGCTCTGGCTTGTATTAAATCATAAGGTATATGATTTAATTGTGTTCAAGGAAGACGTGAGTTATCTTTGGTCAAGGGTATAGTATATCGGATATCGAGGATAGTTAACGTGATGACATAAGTATCGGGATAAAGGTTTATTGGTATTGAATGGATGGTACCTTATTTGAGATTATTTGAATAACTGTGTATTCGTTCAGGGATGTTGCTCGTGGAAAGAATATTGTCTTCGGCTTTGAGGTAATTCTAGTATTATTCAGTTATGAGGATAATTGTTCTGAGGAATTATTGTATATATGTTGTACGTTGATGTTTCGTATGCTGGGATTCGTATTGATTACTTCGCTGAGGGATGATGATCCCAGGGCTGATTGTATTGAGATCATTGATCGTGTTGATTATTTGTCGGGGATGATGATCCCAGGATTATTGTCTTGAATATTGATTAGTCGTGTCGACTTTTCACTGTCAGTCTGTTGTTTCACTTCGGTGAGTCTTTTGATCCTTATTGGATATGTGATTCATTGAGTTTCGTTGTCATGTTGCATCGTGACATATCTGGAATCATATCTGCGTTCCAATTGGTTATTATGTAGGATTTTTAGCCAGGCGCATGATGGTTATGTGTGGATATTTCCGCATTGAACCGTGCACACGAGACGTAGTTCGTGAGGCTAATTAGGTACAAGACCGCACGTGTATTTGTTCGATACCCGGGGTGGCTTGTGCACGGACACATTTCCGGATCGGGCGTACTGTGATGTCCATCTTTGATCCATAGCGTTTGGTCGTTCATACTTCCATCTATGATTGGATATGTTCGACGGTTTGCGACTGGTTGTTTATACGCCCGAGGGGTATGTTCGACAGCCACAGTTATTTCTTTGAGATCCATTATTGTTGATCATTTGGAGTCTACCTTGTTGAGGGTATTCTCGGTTATTGTTGGTCCTTTGTTGATCATTTGGAGTCTACCTTGTTGAGGGTATTCTCGGTTATTGTTGGTCCTTGTTGATCATTTGGAGTCTACCTTGTTGAGGGTATTCTCGGTTATTGTTGGTCCTTTGTTGATCATTTGGAGTTTATCTCATTGAGGGAATTCTCAGTTATTGTTGGTCCTTTGTTGATCATTTGGAGTTTACCTCGTTGAGGGAATTCTCGGTTATTGTTGATCTTTGTTGATCGTGTTTGGAGTTTACCATGTTGAGGGTATTCTCGGTTATTGTTGATCCTTGTCGATCATATTGGAATTCATCATGTTTATGATAATTTCGGTTGTACTTTGACCTTGGGTTTGTCATATTGGAACTCATCATATCGATGATATTCTCAGTGATGTATTGGTTGATCATTGTTATTAATTGTATGAGCATTCGGACTGTACGTCGATGTTCGGGATTTGTTATCATTATCATGTGGTAGTTGATCTACAGATATGTTGTGTATTATTGGTTTATCTAGGTTGAGATTTGATTGTGTAATCCGGCGGACAGGATTTGGCACAAATTGGATTATTTTCGCACTTATGAGTTATGAGGAAGATTTGAGGACACTTGGTATTGTTTGAATACAGTACAGTATAATTGTTGTTGAGTTCTTTTCATTATTTGAGAATGCGAAATGTGAATTATGGTAAGGATTGATTTGGTATGGATTGCCATGGATTGGTAAGGTTATGACGGTAAGTTTACATTGGTAGTATTCTTACAGTATTATTACACTGGTATGTAATTATTTATGATGATGTGATCGTTATCATTATCGAGTATTGTGGCTGACCCCATCGTGGGCTTTATTTTTAGGTACTCGGAGATCGAGCTAGTAGCGGTCGTGAAGGGATGAGCTTCCCAATGTGATACTGGCGGTGGCATGTTTTGGAGTATCGAGTATTTCTTTTCTGGTTATTCATTTTCGCTGCAAATGTGTATTTTGAACTGTGTTTTTATCCGTTGCGTGTGTATATTTTCAAAATGGCCTTTTGGGCATTTTACGAACTTGGGTTATTTTCGTCAAACTCTTTTTCCCAAATTATTTTATCGGTACGTTTAAGTGGTAGCTTAACGTACATTTTGAACTATCGAGAATTGGCACTAAGCCTTGTATTTTCAAATGGTATTTTATGACGGTATTTGAGAACTATGCTTTTGAAAATATTTGAGTGTTTAAAATATTACCGTCATCAGCCTTTTGGCGTTTTTGAATTGGTTTTGTAAACGATTTTTAGCCTGGTGGGTTCCGGCGCGAGACCCACGGCGTTGTAATATCCCGGATGGTTTTGGGGGTGTTACAGAAGATGGTATCGGAGCTTGGGTTTTGTGAAACCCGAGCGTGTGTGTTATGTGGCTCTACCGGGACGGTAGTAGCGTGACTTTTGAAAATGATTTTTTTTTCTGACTTTTGAGTCAAACCGATTTTGGAGTTTCCAAAATTTTTGAGATATTTTCCAATTGTTATTTGTGATATTGGCGTGTGTTGGTATTGTTTTGAGACTTCGTGTGGGAGTCGTGTGCTAGTATCACGGTAGATCATCGGCTTCACGCACCTGTAAGTATATTGGTTTGGTTATTCGCTTGTGGCGACACTTGATTGTTTTGTGATGAGTTGGAAAGTTTTGGATTTATCTGTTGTTGGTGGCAGGTTGCAAGTTTCGAGGACGAAACTTATTTTAAGGGGGGTAGTATGTAATACCCGAATTTTCAGTATGAATTTTTCGCGTTATTTTATCTAAGATATACTGGATGGCTTGGTGTCTATACAGTATGGATAAAATAAATTGAGAACTGAGACAGTTGTATTTGTACTCGTATAACTGTCGTAGTGGTTCGACAATTATTTTGAGGATACCGTGTATCAGGTTATCGTACTTTTGATATTGGATATATCGTATGATTATGTTATTGGATTCAGTACATGTATTCAGTATACAGTATGCTCGTATTTTGATATGTCGAGACGGACGAGGAGAATTGGAAAATGGCTAAGTATAGCCTGATTAGCGCGCGCTAATGTTCAATTATAGCGCACGCTATCGTTCATGGTTAGCGCACGCTAGAGGTGGAATGTAGCGCACGCTAAATGCAGTCAGATCGGAAGGAATTTGCGTGTGGACCCGGCTGCTTTCGGCGCACGTTCTCGTAAGTCAACGGTTGTTGTCCTGAAGTATTAGCGCATGCTAAAGCATGAGGCTTAGCGCACGCTAACTGTAGATCGGTCAAAGGAAATCTTATCCTTGTTAGATCGGCATGTGGGGCACATGCGGTACGTAGACTGTAGCAAGTCAACTAATATTAGCGCATGCTAAATGTAAGGACTTGCATACGCTAAACAATGTGAAATACGTACGCTAATGCATGGGCATTACGTACGTAAGATCATGTTCGAGGCAAGACAGTGGCCTCTGGGCTGCGATAGCGCACGCTAACAAAGTCGGTTAGCGCACGCTAAGGCCGTAGCGCACGCCAAACATAAGGTTTAGCGCATGCTAGTAATACACTTTATAAAAAGGGGGCAGACGGGTGTTATGAAGCATTCTCGTCCATTTCTTTCCTTTCACTCGATAGAGAGAGCTTTGGGAGGTACTTGAGTTCCTAAAACACTCTGATATGATGATCTTTAACGAGATTAAGATGGAGAGCATGGATTCAAAGTTTTGTTCTTGAAATTATTAATGAGTCTTGGAATGGAGTTCATAGAGAGAGTCTTGAGGTTCCAAATACTAGATTATGATGGAGTTGAGCGTCCTTATCAACATTTGGAGCTTGGAAATGATTGGGAACGGATTCAACCTTGATAATCCATCCTTTTCTTCAAAGAGGTAATTAATCTTCACTTTTAATTTAGTTTTGGGGATTGAATATTGGTGTTCTTGAGTTGATACTTATCATATTAATGAGTTGATAAGTATGATTTCGAGATGGCTTCCCGGGTAACGTTGATGTTATTGTTGGTATGCGGATATTGATATGTTTTGTATGGTTTTGAATGGTGTTCAGGAGATATGTCGATTTATGTCTCCCTTCATTTCGGATTTGATGTTAAGATGATATACGGATATATATGACTTAGGTGATTAATTACATGTTAACATATCGGATTATGATGGTTGTCATGAACGTGATTATGGAATCATGGTACTTTTAGTGTTCTTGGTATATATATCATCAAAGAGGAAGGATATATGTTGGTTTGATTATGAACATGGATAAGATAATTGAAACTAAACATTATGTTGATTATAGTGATTGAGTTCGTATGATAAGATATGGATCATGATGATGAGTTTTGATCTGGAAAGTTATTGTTAATCTTGGAGTAAGATTTCCTTTTCATTCCAATTCGTAGTCGCAAGGTGTTAGTCGATGCTTGGAATGCATGCCACTGTACAGCATTAGCGCGCGCTAAGCTTACTGGATAGCGCACGCTAACGGGAACAACTTAGCGCACGCTACGTTATGCATTTAACGCGCGCTAAGTAGGCAGAGAGTGTAGTATTTTCGTGTTGTGATTATGAATTCGTGATGGGTTGAATTGGATTGTTTAAGACTGTGTTTAATCGAGATATTGTGGAACTGTTGGGTTATTGATCGGTTATTGATTGATAATTATGATTTATCGGATTTCGGCTTGTATTGTTGATATGAGTTCGTAATTGTTTGAGTTGTATTGTTCGGCTTTGTAAATGATCGAGGTATTGTTGAACCGTTGAGTTTGATTGGTTGGTTATACCGGTTATTGATTATTATCGGATGTGTTGTCATTTGATTATTGCATTAGGTCGCGATAATTGAGCGTTGATTATGGTCGTTGTGTTGCGGTCAAGGTTGGAGAGTTCGTAGGTTGCTTTTGGTCGGGGCTGAGGAGCTCGGAGACGAAGGCAATGGATTCGCAATGTGCCTTCGTGGTATCGGTATCGAGGCAAGTTTATACTTGTTCAGTTTATAATATTTGATGAGTGGTATCGTTTTCATTTCATTTATAATTCGTATGGCGATGTTGTTAGAAAGGTAAGTTGTCGGTTAACGAGTTGTATATCGTGCTCTGGCTTGTATTAAATCATAAAGTATATGATAATTGTGTTCAAGGAAGACGTGAGTTATCTTTGGTCAAGGGTATAGTATATCGGATATCGAGGATAGTTAACATGATGACATAAGTATCGGGATAAAGGTTTATTGGTATTGAATGGATGGTACCTTATTTGAGATTATTTGAATAACTGTGTATTCGTTCAGGGATGTTGCTCGTGGAAAGAATATTGTCTTCGGCTTTGAGGTAATTCTAGTATTATTCAGTTATGAGGATAATTGTTCTGAGGAATTATTGTATATATGTTGTACGTTGATGTTTCGTATGCTGGGATTCGTATTGATTACTTCGCTGAGGGATGATGATCCCAGGGCTGATTGTATTGAGATCATTGATCGTGTTGATTATTTGTCGGGGATGATGATCCCAGGATTATTGTCTTGAATATTGATTAGTCATGTCGACTTTTCACTGTCAGTCTGTTGTTTCACTTCGGTGAGTCTTTTGATCCTTATTGGATATGTGATTCTTTGAGTTTCGTTGTCATGTTGCATCGTGACATATCTGGAATCATATCTGCGTTCCGATTGGTTATTGTGTAGGATTTTTAGCCAGGCGCATGATGGTTATGCGTGGATATTATTTCCGCATTGAACTGTGCACAAGAGACGTAGTTCGTGAGGCTAATTAGGTACAAGACCGCACGTGTATTTGATCGATACCCGGGGTGGCTTGTGCACGGACACATTTCCGGATCGGGCGTACTGTGATGTCCATCTTTGAGCCATACTGTTTGGTCGTTCATACTTCCATGTATGATTGGATATGTTCGACGGTTTGCGACTGGTTGTTTATACGCCCGAGGGGTATGTTCGACAGCCACAGTTATTTCTTTGAGATCCATTATTGTTGATCATTTGGAGTCTACCTTGTTGAGGGTATTCTCGGTTATTGTTGGTCCTTTGTTGATCATTTGGAGTCTACCTTGTTGAGGGTATTCTCGGTTATTGTTGGTCCTTGTTGATCATTTGGAGTCTACCTTGTTGAGGGTATTCTCGGTTATTGTTGGTCCTTTGTTGATCATTTGGAGTTTATCTCGTTGAGGGAATTCTCGGTTATTGTTGGTCCTTTGTTGATCATTTGGAGTTTACCTCGTTGAGGGAATTCTCGGTTATTGTTGATCTTTGTTGATCGTGTTTGGAGTTTACCATGTTGAGGGTATTCTCGGTTATTGTTGATCCTTGTCGATCGTATTAGAATTCATCATGTTTATGATAATTTCGGTTGTACTTTGACCTTGGGTTGGTCATATTGGAACTCATCATATCGATGATATTCTCAGTGATGTATTGGTTGATCATTGTTATTAATTATATGAGCATTCAGACTGTACGTCGATGTTCGGGATTTGTTATCATTATCATGTGGTAGTTGATCTACAGATATGTTGTGTATTATTGGTTTATCTAGGTTGAGATTTGATTGTGTAATCCGGCGGACAGGATTTGGCACAGATTGGATTATTTTCGCACTTATGAGTTATGAGGAAGATTTGAGGACACTTGGTATTGTTTGAATACAGTACAGTATAATTGTTGTTGAGTTCTTTTCATCATTTGAGAATGTGAAATGTGAATTATGGTAAGGATCGATTTGGTATGGATTGCCATGGATTGGTAAGGTTATGACGGTAAGTTTACATTGGTAGTATTCTTACAGTATTATTACACTGGTATGTAATTATTTATGATGATGTGATCGTTATCATTATCGAGTATTGTGGCTGACCCCATCGTGGGCTTTATTTTTAGGTACTCGGAGATCGAGCTAGTAGCGGTCGTGAAGGGATGAGCTTCCCAATGTGATACTGGCGGTGGCATGTTTTGGAGTATCGAGTATTTCTTTTCTGGTTATTCATTTCCGCTGCAAATGTGTATTTTGAACTGTGTTTTTATCCGCTGCGTGTGTATATTTTCAAAATGGCCTTTTGGGCATTTTACGAACTTGGGTTATTTTTGTCAAACTCTTTTTCCCAAATTATTTTATCGGTACGTTTAAGTGGTAGCTTAACGTACATTTTGAACTATCGAGAATTGGCACTTCGCCTTGTATTTTCAAATGGTATTTTATGACGGTATTTGAGAACTATGCTTTTGAAAATATTTGAGTATTTAAAATATTACCGTCATCAGCCTTTTGGCATTTTTGAATTGGTTTTGTAAACGATTTTTAGCCTGGTGGGTTCCGGCGCAGGACCCACGGCGCTGTAATATCCCGGATGGTTTTGGGGGTGTTACAGAAGATTGTATCGGAGCTTGGCTTTTGTGAAACCCGAGCGTGTGTGTTATGTGGCTCTACCGGGACGGTAGTAGCGTGACTTTTGAAAATGATTTTTTTTTTGACTTTTGAGTCAAACCGATTTTGGAGTTTCCAAAATTTTTGAGATATTTTCCAATTGTTATTTGTGATATTGGTGTGTGTTGGTATTGTTTTGAGACTTCGTGTGGGAGTCGTGTGCTAGTATCACGGTAGATCATCGGCTTCACGCACCTGTAAGTATATTGGTTTGGTTATTCGCTTGTGGCGACACTTGATTGTTTTGTGATGAGTTGGAAAGTTTTGGATTTATCTGTTGTTGGTGGCAGGTTGCAAGTTTCGAGGACGAAACTTATTTTAAGGGGGGTAGTATGTAATACCCGAATTTTCAGTATGAATTTTTCGCGTTATTTTATCTAAGATATATTGGATGGCTTGGTGTCTATACAGTATGGATAAAATAAATTGAGAACTGAGACAGTTGTATTTGTACTCGTATAACTGTTGTAGTGGTTCGACAATTATTTTGAGGATACCGTGTATCAGGTTATCGTACTTTTGATATTGGATATATCGTATGATTATGTTATTAGATTCAGTACATGTATTCAGTATGCAGTATGTTCGTATTTTGATATGTCGAGACGGACGAGGAGAATTGGAAAATGGCTAAGTATAGCCTGATTAGCGCGCGCTAATGTTCAAGTATAGCGCACGCTATCGTTCATGGTTAGCGCACGCTAGAGGTGGAATGTAGCGCACGCTAAATGCAGTCAGATCGGAAGGAATTTGCGTGTGGACCCGGCTGCTTTCGGCGCACGTTCTCGTAAGTCAATGGTTGTTATCCTGAAGTATTAGCGCACGCTAAAGCATGAGGCTTAGCGCACGCTAACTGTAGATCGGTCAAAGGAAATCTTATCCTTGTTAGATCGGCATGTGGGGCACATGCGGTACGTAGACTGTAGCAAGTCACTAATATTAGCGCACGCTAAATGTAAGGACTTGCGTACGCTAAACAATGTGAAATACGTACGCTAATGCATGGGCATTTCGTACGTAAGCTCATGTTCGAGGCAAGACAGTGGCCTCTGGGCTGCGATAGCGCACGCTAACAAAGTCGGTTAGCGCACGCTAAGGCCGTAGCGCACGCCAAACATAAGGTTTAGCGCATGCTAGTAATACACTTTATAAAAAGGGGACAGATGGGTGTTATGAAGCATTCTCGTCCATTTCTTTCCTTTCACTCGATAGAGAGAGCTTTGGGAGGTACTTGAGTTCCTAAAACACTCTGAGATGATGATCTTTAACGAGATTAAGATGGATAGCATGGATTCAAAGCTTTGTTCTTGAAATAATTAATGAGTCTTGGAATGGAGTTCATAGAGAGAGTCTTGAGGTTCCAAATACTAGATTATGATGGAGTTGAGCGTCCTTATCAACATTTGGAGCTTGGAAATGATTGGGAACGGATTTAACCTTGATAATCCATCCTTTTATTCAAAGAGGTAATTAATCTTCACTTTGAATTTCGTTTTGGGGATTGAATATTGGTGTTCTTGAGTTGATACTTATCATATTAATGAGTTGATAAGTATGATTTCGAGATGGCTTCCCGGGTAACGTTGATGTTATTGTTGGTATGCGGATATTGATATGTTTTGTATGGTTTTGAATGGTGTTCAGGAGATATGTCGATTTATGTCTCCCTTCATTTCGGATTTGATGTTAAGATGATATACGGATATATATGACTTAGGTGATTAATTACATGTTAGCATATCGGATTATGATGGTTGTCATGAACGTGATTATGGAATCATGGTACTTTTAGTGTTCTTGGTATATATATCATCAAAGAGGAAGGATATATGTTGGTTTGATTATTAACATGGATAAGATAATTGAAACTAAACATTATGTTGATTATAGTGATTGAGTTCGTATGATAAGATATGGATCATGATGATGAGTTTTGATCTGGAAAGTTATTGTTAATCTTGGAGTAAGATTTCCTTATCATTCGAATTCGTAGTCGCAAGGTGTTAGTCGATGCTTGGAATGCATGCCACTGTACAGCATTAGCGCACGCTAAGCTTACTGGATAGCGCATGCTAACGGGAACAACTTAGCGCACGCTACGTTATGCATTTAACGCGCGCTAAGTAGGCAGACAGTGTAATATTTTCGTGTTGTGATTATGAATTCGTGATGGGTTGAATTGGATTGTTTAAGACTGTGTTTAATCGAGATATTGTGGAACTGTTGGGTTATTGATCGGTTATTGATTGATAATTATGATTTATCGGATTTCGGCTTGTATTGTTGATATGAGTTCGTAATTGTTTGAGTTGTATTGTTCGGATTTGTAAATGATCGAGGTATTGTTGAACCGTTGAGTTTGATTGGTTGGTTATACCGGTTATTGATTATTATCGGATGTGTTGTCATTTGATTATTGCATTAGGTCGCGATAATTGAGCGTTGATTATGGTCGTTGTGTTGCGGTCAAGGTTGGAGAGTTCGTAGGTTGCTTTTGGTCGGGGCTGAGGAGCTCGGAGACGAAGGCAATGGATTCAGTAATGACTTCGTGGTATCGGTATCGAGGCAAGTTTATACTTGTTCAGTTTATAATATTTGATGAATGGTATCGTTTTCATTTCATTTATAATTCGTATGGCGATGTTGTTAGAAAGGTAAGTTGTCGGTTAACGAGTTGTATATCGTGCTCTGGCTTGTATTAAATCATAAGGTATATGATTTAATTGTGTTCAAGGAAGACGTGAGTTATCTTTGGTCAAGGTATAGTATATCGGATATCGAGGATAGTTAACGTGATGACATAAGTATCGGGATAAAGGTTTATTGGTATTGAATGGATGGTACCTTATTTGAGATTTTTTGAATAATCGTATTCGTTCGTGGATGTTGCTCATGGAAAGTATATTGTCTTCGTCTTTGAGGTAATTCTAGTATTATTCAGTTATGAGGATAATTGTTCTGATGAATTATTGTATATATGTTGTACGTTGATGTTTCGTATCTGGGATTCGTGATTACTTATTGGCCGAGGATGATGATCCTGGCTGATTGTATTGAGATCATTGATCGTGTTGATTATTTGTCGGGATGATGATCCCAGGATTATTGTCTTGAATATTGATATGATTGAGTTTTGTTGTTTGTTGTCATGTTGCACACATATACGGAATCATATCTGCATTCCGATTGGTTATTGTGTAGGATTTTTAGCCAGGCGCATGATGGTTATGCGTGGATATTATTTCCGCATTGAACCGTGCACAAGAGACGTAGTTCGTGAGGCTAATTAGGTATAAGACCGCACGTGTATTTGATCGATACCCGGGGTGGCTTGTGCACGGACACATTTCCGGATCGGGCGTACTGTGATGTCCATCTTTGAGCCATACCGTTTGGTCGTTCATACTTCCATGTATGATTGGATATGTTTGACGGTTTTCGACTGGTTGTTTATACGCCCGAGGGGTATGTTCGACAGCCACAGTTATTTCTTTGAGATCCATTATTGTTGATCATTTGGAGTCTACCTTGTTGAGGGTATTCTCGGTTATTGTTGGTCCTTTGTTGATCATTTGGAGTCTACCTTGTTGAGGGTATTCTCGGTTATTGTTGGTCCTTGTTGATCATTTGGAGTCTACCTTGTTGAGGGTATTCTCGGTTATTGTTGGTCCTTTGTTGATCATTTGGAGTTTATCTCGTTGAGGGAATTCTCGGTTATTGTTGGTCCTTTGTTGATCATTTGGAGTTTACCTCGTTGAGGAAATTCTCGGTTATTGTTGATCTTTGTTGATTGTGTTTGGAGTTTACCATGTTGAGGGTATTCTCGGTTATTGTTGATCCTTGTCGATCGTATTGGAATTCATCATGTTGATGATAATTTCGGTTGTACTTTGACCTTGGGTTGGTCATATTGGAACTCATCATATCGATGATATTCTCGGTGATGTATTGGTTGATCATTGTTATTAATTTTATGAGCATTTGGATTGTACGTCGATGTTCGGGATTTGTTATCATTATCATGTGGTAGTTGATCTACAGATATGTTGTGTATTATTGGTTTATCTAGGTTGAGATTTGATTGTGTAATCCGGCGGACAGGATTTGGCATGATGGATTATTTTCGCACTTATGAGTTATGAGGACGATTTGAGGACAGTTGGTATTGTTTGAATACAGTACAGTATAATTGTTGTTGAGTTCTTTTCGTCATTTGAGAATGCGAAATGTGAATTATGGTAAGGATAGATTTGGTATGGATTGCCATGGATTGGTAAGGTTATGACGGTAAGTTTACATTGGTAGTATTCTTACAGTATTATTACATTGGTATGTAATTATTTATGATGATGTGATCGCTATCATTATCGAGTATTGTGGCTGACCCCATCGTGGGCTTTATTTTTAGGTACTCGGAGATCGAGCTAGTAGCGGTCGTGAAGGGATGAGCTTCCCAATGTGATACTGGCGGTGGCATGTTTTGGAGTATCGAGTATTTCTTTTCTGGTTATTCATTTCCGCTGCAAATGTGTATTTTGAACTGTGTTTTTATCCGCTGCGTGTGTATATTTTCAAAATGGCCTTTTGGGCATTTTACGAACTTGGGTTATTTTCGTCAAACTCTTTTTCCCAAATTATTTTATCGGTACGTTTAAGTGGTAGCTTAACGTACATTTTGAACTATCGAGAATTGGCACTTCGCCTTGTATTTTCAAATGGTATTTTATGACGGTATTTGAGAACTATGCTTTTGAAAATATTTGAGTATTTAAAATATTACCGTCATCAGCCTTTTGGCGTTTTTGAATTGGTTTTGTAAACGATTTTTAGCCTGTGGGTTCCGGCGTGGGACCCACGGCGCTGTAATATCCCGGATGGTTTTGGGGGTGTTACAACTGGGTCATCCCAGGCAGCCGCATGCTGCTTCGTCCAACGAAAGCACTCAGCTCGTTTTCGAGCAGATTTCTAAAATCTTATGATTTTTGAATTTCGTATTATAATATAAATCATTTTCTAAGAAAATCCAGATTTATATCATAATATAAAATCATGAAAGAACATTACTACGACGAACGATTAAATATTTATGATTAATTTTATAATTCCAAATCATAAATTACCATCGCACATGCATTCACAAATGCAAAAATATCGTCTATACGATCGCATTGACCTCGCTCAGATAGCACCATTGGAGTTTAGACTATAAAGCGAGTATGGAGTGAAAATTAAAAATCCCACAAACCGTGCTCATCCGAACTCCTAAAGAGGATCGGTCAAAGATCATATAAATGAATAAATAAAAGAATCGAAATCATACCCACATTAACCCGACTTCTTTAGTCTGATGATGTCAAAATGAATCCAATTCGCGAAGCTTTTGGAAATTCTAATGCCGAAAATGGCGAACGTCTCTACGATTCACGCGTCGGAAAAATACCTGGAATAAAACTATACTCTTCTAGTTCTTCAAGAACACGGCTATAGAAGATAAAGTAAGCCTTAACAGGATGAATTCTAAGTTCTAAACTTAGTTTCTCTCTCAAAAGTTTGCTAAACAAGAAAGAAAGAAAAGAAAAAAAAGTAACTTTCTGTTTCTCTTTCTTTGTTCTCCCGTAAGTTCCTTCAAATGGTGGGGTGATGCTTAAATCCAGAAAGTCACCATCCACTATTCAAAATTCCACTATCCAATATAATATGTTGTCACATTCCAAACATAAATACAAGAACCAAATACTTAAAAACATGTGAGAGAGAGAGAGAGAGAGTTGGGCAGTCAGAAGTCTTTCTTTAATGAGAAATGATAGGGCAATACCTTAAACCACACCCCCAAACACTCCAGTGCTTTATGAGTATTGTACCGCGTGCTTTACTATTAATTTTATTATAATATTATTATGAATATTTTATCTGTAAAGCATGCAGTTTAACACCCATAAAGCACGAGGTGTGTATGGGGGTATGGTTCAGGGTGTTGCCCTATCACCCCTCTTCTTTAATGGTCCAACCATTTAGTCCTTATTTCGGACCACCGTGTATTTAGTTCGATAGATAAATCTTGATTCGTCATAATGTATTTATTTATTAATTAATTCGATTAATTAATTATACCAAATACAATATGACTAATTTCTCCAAGAAATAATTATATATGAATGAAATTTAATTATTTAGTAATTTATTTATTTCAACTGAGGGATTTAATTTATCCAATAAATTAAATTCAATTAGACATCCAGTGTTCAATATTCATTAAGAGAGAATAGGCTTAATTTAATCCATCATTGATTCTGTATGCGCGACTTTGTAGGTTCACCTCAGTCAGCAATGGGAGGATCCAAAGTGTATGAGGAACTCTTAGCCAGTCTGTGGCTCACACCGTAACCCAACTGGAAAAGAATGGTAGGAATTATTCCAAAACCCATTATGAATATCGTATATGTATAAACCCATCAATCATATATACCATTCAAGTTTTAGGGTCATGGTAAAGTCAAATATCTATACTCGACACCATGCATGTGTCAGTGCAAATCAAGATCATAGAGCTCCCGTCTGTCAAATACAACTAGTTCAATTACTTTGGCCAAAGACTTTTGATCTCATTTGCCACTAACCACATAGAGCATTATCATGTACACTTATAGGAGAAAGAATCTTTTTTTTTGTATTCAGTAAAAACCACTGCTTGCCTATTAAGTTGCACTTCGAGGTTGATCCCTACCGACAGGTGATTGGATCGAACTGCTCTAATGACTAACTTAATGAAATAAGCACATCTTTTACTGAACCCTCAAGTCAAAGGTTCACGCATACTTATCATGAGCTTACAATTCAGTCATTGACTATCCTAGAGCTAAATTCATTTGACTGAATCGAGGTGAGTCGTATCTAAATATACTAATCCAATTAGTATACCTATACTGAATGCTGTCGTTACTCCTGAGTGAAGACATGCACATATCCAAGCATATGAATTACAAGTTTTCTATTGAAACTTAACGCCCAGTTAAGTTTCATCGACTTGCGGATAAGTTAAGTAATTTGAGTTCTAAACACTTCCAATGTAAGACTATTATCTCATAAGGAGTGGAATGTCTCTACTCAAAAGCATGGATATTATTTCTATTTATTTACCAAATTAAGAACGCCAATGACATACAATATATGATGAAATAATCACAGCCATTTATTAATACAACATATGTGTAACACCCCAAAAGGCGGCTATTAAAGTGCCGTGGACCCCATACTGGGACCCACCAAGCCATACCAAAATACAGATTAAATGTGTGATACCGAACCACAATAAATAGTCATTACTACGATTAGGAGTTTATAAATAGTATGGCCAACGGCCTTTAACATACACAGGATCCAAATACAAGTATACCATATGGAGATGAAATATACTTCAAATAACAATACAATCGGACAATAGTTTAAATGAAGCGGAAAAATAACATTACACGGTTTGAACATAACTGGACAACAAAAGACTTGGGGCCCCTAGTATCCTTTGAACCCTTCGCCGTCACCATGCTCTTCCCGTGCCTTGCCTTTGCCTCGAACTAAATACAACACAAGTATTTTGCCCAAACCACAGGGTCAGATATACATGATAAATGATTCTTCAGATATTACACAATTCACATATATTAGATCTCAAAGAAAACATCCCGACTATTGAACATACCCCTCGGGCGTATGAATAATCAATCCTAAACCGTCGAACATATCCAATCATACATGGACTATGAACGACCAAACAATAAGGATCAAGATGGACATCACAGTACACCCGATCCGGAAATATGTCCATGCACATGTCCACCCCATATACGGAATCCAGAATATACGTGTGACAATATACCTAATTAGCCTCACGAACTACGTCTCGTATGCACAGCCCAATACGGAAACATCCACGTATGACTATATATGTGCTTGGCTAAAAATTCTACACAATAACCAATCGGCACGCAGATATGATTCCAGATATGTCAAGATACAACATGACAACAAATTCAATAAATCACATATCCGATTAAGGATCAAGAAACTCACCGGGGTGACAATAAGGATCAACGAGATCAACGATTCAAATGTGGTGAACTTGGGAATGCAATCCCATGATGAAAAACATAACATCATCAAGAACAATATCGAACTACGAATCACAGATTCATTAAGTGTTTCATATACACGAAACGTATAACCATCACAAGAATTCAATCATCATTATAACCAAGCAAGATAACTTACCTCAATACGGAGACGAGAATAATCCTTCTTTGTTGAACGAATGGATGGTCCTCGACTAATATCGGTTACTCGAACAATCGACCTTGAATGAAATACATTTCACTCAATAACACATCCATATAATCATCAATATCGAATTCAGTGAGACGACACCCTAAATTCAATTTGATTAGTTCAACTATCTCAAGATATCAGAATTCTATTACAAGAACTCTATTTACCTCAATTCATTCTTATGATTGGTTTACAAGATATTCTCAAATACTCGCATGGTTTTTTATGAATAAGAATTTATCAAGAACATGTTAAACAATAATTTATCCGTTCATATCATCTTATTTCATTTAACTTTCCAAGAACATCACCAATGTTTGAAAGTGATAATCTAAACAACCTTGTTTCATCATTACATCAATTTTAGATTGAATGTAGTAAGCTTACAATAAGGTTATACTTGAATTCATTTAGTTACAAGACTATATCATAAGAATGAAGATTATCTCATATTAACACCATCCTTTCAACCCCTTACTAACTTGGAGAATCAACTATCATCATCTATGAATTCACCTATCTTAGGTTCAAGAACATCACTCTAATCTTCTAACATTCATCAAGGAATTCTAATACATTTTATGACAATAATTCCATCAATTCAACTTAACTATGAAGAAGCTAATGATTATTATTGTCCTAATGATGTTAATAGTCCAATAAGAAGAGTATGATTCTTATAAACATGATCATTACCATTAAAACATCAAGAATATCTTCATTCCAAACCCTTAATTACCATATTCATCAATAAGTGTTAAAAAGCTTAACTACAAACATGTTTTACTTGATTAATACAACACTAGGTGCAGTAGACCATATTACTAACATCATAACTACGAAAATATAGAGTAGCATCGCACAACATACCTTCAGAAACAAAGAACAAATCACTAAACCCACAAGAACACACTCCAAGATTCAAGAACAACTCTAAATGTCCAATCAACAAGCTCCAATCCAAAATGCAAGGCTCAAACACAAGTTGGAAGGGAGTAAAATCGGTCTAGTGAGGCAGTGGGACGATTGTTGGAGAGAAAAATCGGAGTTTGGACGTGCAAATGAAAGACACAAGCTGTATTTTTATAAACTGCACAGCTCGTTACGTACGTTATCGCTGTTAGGAGTATGCCCTCGAATGCCACTCATAGGATGTTGAGTGAGGGCATTGTACTTGTTATTATGTAAATCATTATTATAAGGCAATTGTATGTTTCTTTATTTACTGGCAGTTACTGGCATTCATAACTCGTAAATATATATATAGAAACTAGTTCGTGTATTTGAGAGAAAAATATTCTACTCCTTATTGGATAAGAGGATCGGCACTAGAAAGGTTTATAGCTCAAATACTTAATCATTGTAACACCCCCAATCCACTCAGGGATATTACACGCCGTAGACCCTCTCCTCGAGGATCTACCAGGCTGGTAACAACATTTAACATCTCGACAATGCCTTCAAGGCTACAATGACTCAGTAGACCGATTTGGTCTTTCCAAAAATACATACAACTCAAATACAACTCATGCCCACGCAGGGGACAAAATACAACCACACCCGTACAACGGGAACAATATAGCAGCGGAAAATAAAGTACAACTGAACCAACACACGATGTACGGTTCCTCATGTGATTAGTATCGATCATCTTTCATCATCCTTCGTACCGACCCTGTGTTATGCTCCAAAACCTGAATGCAAAAACAGACATCCACCCCCCGAATAATCGGGGGTTAGCAAAACTCCACTGTTTTGCTAGTGCAAGAACAAAGTGCAAATACGAGCCATACAATTCACATTCCACGAATAACAATAACCGAGGATCCTCAAAGATCCAAACGAAACGAAAAGTACTTCCCGAGGCAAGGGTTTGAGAAAACAATTCAAAATCGAAATATCATAAATCAATGGAAGTAATTTATAAAACGGTTTAGAATGCCATCGAGAGTTTTAATAGAAAACAATTTAGGATTATCAAATCCTACTTTTCAAAATCCAAAAGACAAAAGGGGTCACCGCCCCAAAGGTTTACTTTCCGAAAAATGACATTTACCAAACCGTTGGGATTTTAGCCCCAAATCCATAAAACGACTTTTATAAAACCATTGGGATTTTAGCCCCAAATCTTAGCAACTCACAGTACACAAGAACGACCACAAGGTTCGTCTCCCAACATCAAAATCCACAAATAAAAGATTTAAAACAAACAACAAAATACTCTAGTGCCATCCTAGCCAAGTAAGCCAAACGAACAACTTACCTCTTACACACTTAGTCAATGCATGCAAATGAAAAACCGTTCAAAAGCACTCATTTCCGGAAATGCCAATATCGAATCACATTTGTAAAAATGCTCCACAATTAACCGCGGACCCACGGCCGTGGATCCTGCCGAGACCCCGTCGGATCTAACCCACAGTGGTTAAAAGCAAGCTCGCGGTCCCACAGCTTCGTGGAACCCTACCGAGACCCCGTCGAGTCTAACCCGTAGTGAGCATACACACACACACGTTACTCATGCAATACTAACATGCTAAGAATGTAAGTTCATTAAGAATACTCACTAGAGATGGCCATTAACTCGACACCATTACCAAACTCTTCAAAACACCATAACAAGATTAAATACGGAATACACAATTCCATAACTTTAAACAATAGGAGTATCATCATAAAATCCTTCAACGTTCAAAATAACCAAATCATAATCAATTCTCAAAACACCGTTCACAAATCACACTTGTTTTGAAAGAAAGCCTTTAACGAGGCCAAATCGAAATCCTTTGAAACTTCATTTCAAATAACCAAACAAACACATCAAGACGACCACCGATCATCATATCCATAAAACGAGAAAAGTATGGGCAAGGTACTTGCCTCGAATAAGAACAACGCGGAGAATCGACCGGAGTAGGTTGGCCCGAACCAACTACGAACCCGCCGACTCCACCGAACGCCAACTCACGTTCACAAACTACGAAGGACAAATAATAACAATGAAATGAATTCCATAACACGACTCAAAGCCGTTGAATTCAAAGAACGAATGACGAAAGTTCACGGATTTCCCCCAAAACGGCCAAGAACACGATTCGTTCCGTCAAAACCCGAAAACGGAATTCCAAGTTGAAATATGGATATACAATCCATAGAATATGTTTAACAACATCATTTAACCATAATCGATCCATCGAAAACGGATGAAAAATGAGATCGGGGACAAATCCCCCAAAAAGTCAATTCGAAGGAAATCAAGAAATATACTTCGATTCAACGAAGAACAATGGATTAAATGATGTTAAACACAAGAATACTACCAAGATTAATCATACCCATCATGAATTAATCAAGAAAACGGAACGAATCGGACGAAAATGCAAAAATCCCCAAATTCACGAAATTAGGGTTCTAAGGAAGATTACCTTGATTCGCTGGATCAAAGGTTGATAACGGACGATCGATTGATGTTATGAACTCAAGGACTTCATGGATTTGTTGTTAAACAACATGGCTTCGTCACCCATGAATCGCCATTCGCGGAAGGAGAAGGAAGGAAGTGAAAAACGAAGTGAAATGTGACTGCTCAGCCACATTTATACTGGGCCAGACTAGCGTGCGCTAGCCTTCCCGGACTAGCGTGAGCTATCGGCCGAGTACCCTCGGCCAGGGCCCACACGACCCGGCATCACCGACCAACCCTGCCGACCAAACCTGTCGACCCGACTCCCGCTAGTGTGCGCTACGGCCGGAAGCCTGCGCGCGCTAGCCGACATCGATAGCCCACTGGATCGACAACTCATCCGTGCGTCGCTAGTCGGCCGCGGCGTGCGCTACCCCTGCCGGTTAGCGCGGCGCTACGGCCGATGGCGTGCGCTACCCGCCGATCTGACGAGTCGAGAACCTCGAATACCTGCCCGGGCCCGATAGCGTCTGTTTGGTGACTCGGCAGCGTGCGCTACATCGCTGAGCTAGCGCTGGCGCGTCCGGCCGTGGCGTGCGCTCGCCGGTTCTGCCGCTGCTCGGCGATGTCGGCACTCGTCCGGCTGTCCAAAGCCGTCCGGCGGTACTCGGCCGCCACGACCCGACGCCTCGATTTCGAAAACGCACGCAGGCGGACACGACGAAAAGTTCGCGGACGACGTCAACGACTCGAGATGAAAACGTAATGCAATAATTAATCATACGCGACCAAGAAAAGGGTCAAGACGACAAATACAGATATGGATACCCGTAACTTTCAAGAAATTACAAAATGGCCCAAAATGCCCGGAAATCACGATACGTGATCGAATAACCAAACCGAAGTTCACAACACGTCTAACAAAGTTAAACGGACTTACGGGAAACTCGAAACAGCAGTTTCGAACGAGATTCGCAAGAATCGAACTCAAGCGCGGAAAAGTCGCTAAAAAGCACGGAACTCAACGAAACGACACCGAAACGAACTCGGATGTCAAAAAGTGTAGAATTAATCATTCCCAGAATGATGAAACGGTCATGAGCGAGTCGTCAAAATGGACTCCGATCGAAAAAAGAAATTTACCGAAAATCGAAAATTGCGGATATTACATTCTACCCTCCTTAAAAGAAGTTTCGTCCCGAAACTTAAAACAAGTAGGGGGAAGAAATATTCCGCCAGGAAAAACTCAACGAGATACACAAGAATGCATAACTAACGCCCAACGGCGAGATGTTACAAACAACGCAAAGGAATATACGGCGTGAAAACACGCTCCACGACGACCAACACAACGTCGCCGTTAGGGATATAATAAAACCAACAAGTGAAAAGCGTCATCAAATGGATAATACAATCAAGTCAATTATCCAAACAATCGCAAAACACAACGAACGAAAATAAATACGATTGACCAACCCAACGGTACATCAATCAAAACGCGAGTCAACCGCTGAACAAACACGGAATCCCACCACCTAAGGGCTGGAAGATCGAAAACGAAACTAATTTCCCGAACTGAAGGGAATTACGAAGGAGCCTGAATGTTCACCAATCACGGAACGAGGTCAGTAAAAACCGAACAATCAAACGATCGAACCACAACGATCGAGATAACAGAAATCGAAGAATCATGTTCGAATCACGAAGAACAATAAAATTTCAAACAACAACTCCAAGGTTCACATCTCGACTCGAGACAATATATGATCCGGTGAAAACAACAGGATGTGCATTCACATAAGATCCACAGGAAAGGGAATAGCAATTAAAAAGTCACAACGACAAACGAGTTATTCCGAAACAATACTCGTTCGATAAACAAAAGCAAGGGGCAGGACAAGCTTAGAAATGTCAACGAACATAAATGAGTCGACAGAGTCGAAAACACAAGAGTTCCAAAGCCGATCCACTTCGAACAAAAGAACTAGTAGAACCAGATGATGTCACTCCCAAACAAGGTTCACAAGAATCGAACTGAACCCGAAAAAGTAACATCGATAACCAGATCGACCCACAACAAGATCACAGCTCGTTCGGACGATGAAACCGAAATATAGAACAAGTTCATAAAGTACCAACGAACATGAACGAATCGATAGACTGGGGAAAGAGAAAATACAGAAGTCAAAATAGTACGGGCATTACCTCCGACCTCGTCCACGAAATTCACAAAAACGGAAGCAAGGTAACAAGACATTAAACAACCGACACATAACGGAACCATCATCGATGCACACGGTCATACCAAACCAAGCTCTAACAGCTCGCACATGCGCGACAACGCAGAAATCATCACGAGGCGACAACATTCAACACCAACATCCCGCCTCTCACAGGGGGCTAGCACAACCCATGTGTGGAAAGCGACTCAACGCTCACACCGCCAATTCGATCATACTCGGGAGAAAGTATCAAAATGACAACGCGAACATCATACATTCATACCCAGCCCTCAAACGGGAATGGATATGTTTTAAAAATGAAAAGCTCATTTTGAAAATAATTTGAAGAATACTGGTTGATCTTGAGTATCACCTTTCAAAAAGTATAAACGTGAAACATTGTTATCGAGACATTAGAGAACCATTTTGCATTTGATAAGAATGAAGTCACTTTCTCTTAGTGAAAACTTTCAAAATATTCGACCCTCGGGTCTAAATAAAAATATTTCTAAAACATTGAAAATATCTCAAAGCATTTTGGTCCTCGAAGTAGAAAATTTTTGAAATATATTGTGGCACCTTGGATGTACCACAAGAAAATAACTCATTTGAAAAGTATGTCTCGAAATTTATTTTTCTAAGATACTCAAGGTTTTCAAAAATTCAATAGGCCAGAATGCCCAAAACTCACACATATCGATGTTCACTAAAACAACTCCTAGCACACGCACCAAAACGTTTAAAATGAAGACAATATATGTCTTTAAACGGAAATAAACGATAAAATACCACATTCAGAACAAAACCACTGATAAAATACTCTCCCGCACTGGCTAGTGAACGAGTCGAACGCGTATAAGCACAAAGCTTCCACAACAAAACCCGTAAAACGTGCAAATCGATTCGAAAATCATCAGCAACGGATAAAAACAACAATAAAAAGACATCACAAGCGACGACACTCCTCGTATGAATCAAATACGAGAGTCGACTAAATACATATCGTGAAATCAAAATCCACATAAGGATTCCACCACTTAACAAATAATCATAAAAAAAATAGCTCGTGCCACACGAGGCACAACACAAAGAAGGGAGACTTACTTCCACAGGCCGCACGAAGATGATGATCGCCCCACGATACTAATCACGACCAACAAACTCAAACGACGCATCGCCACACGACTCAGTCAGACAAAATCTGACAATACGAGACTCAACAACACATAACTCGACCCGACAACCTAGGTTTCCTCAACCTAAGCTCCGATACCATTTATGTAACACCCCCAATCCACTCAGGGATATTACACGCCGTAGACCCTCTCCTCGAGGATCTACCAGCCGGTAACAACATTTAACATCTTGACAATGCCTTCAAGGCTACAATGACTCAAGAGACCGATTTGGTCTTTCCACAAATACATACAACTCAAATACAACTCATGCCCACGCAGGGACAAAATACAACCACACCCGCATAACGGGAACAAT
Source organism: Orobanche coerulescens (assembly GCA_033398695.1). Taxonomy (NCBI): domain Eukaryota; kingdom Viridiplantae; phylum Streptophyta; class Magnoliopsida; order Lamiales; family Orobanchaceae; genus Orobanche; species Orobanche coerulescens. The sequence goes on from CM065809.1 coordinate 44,218,399, forward strand.
ATAGCAACGGAAAATAAAGTACAACCGAACCAACACACGATGTACGGTTCCTCATGTGATTAGTATCGATCATCTTTCATCATCCTTCGTGCCGACCCCGTGTTATGCTCCAAAACCCGAATGCAAAACAGACATCCACCCCCCGAATACTTGGGGGTTAGCAAAACTCCACTGTTTTGCTAGTGCAAGAACAAAGTGCAAATACGAGCCATACAATTCACATTCCACGAATAACAATAACCGAGGATCCTCAAAGATCCAAACGAAACGAAAAGTACTTCCCGAGGCAAGGGTTTGAGAAAACAATTCAAAATCGAAATATCATAAATCAATGGAAGTAATTTATAAAACGGTTTAGAATGCCATCGAGAGTTTTAATAGAAAACAATTTAGGATTATCAAATCCTACTTTTCAAAATCCAAAAGACAAAAGGGGTCACCGCCCCAAAGGTTTACTTTCCGAAAAATGACATTTACCAAACCGTTGGGATTTTAGCCCCAAATCCGTAAAACGACTTTTATAAAACCATTGGGATTTTAGCCCCAAATCTTAGCAACTCACAGTACACAAGAACGACCACAAGGTTCGTCTCCCAACATCAAAATCCACAAATAAAAGATTTAAAACAAACAACAAAATACTCTAGTGCCATCCTAGCCAAGTAAGCCAAACGAACAACTTACCTCTTACACACTTAGTCAATGCATGCAAATGAAAAACCGTTCAAAAGCACTCATTTCCGGAAATGCCAATATCGAATCACATTTGTAAAAATGCACCACAATTAACCGCGGACCCACAGCTTCGTGGATCCCTGCCGAGAGCCCGTCGGATCTAACCCACAGTGGTTAAGAGCAAGCTCGCGGTCCCACAGCTTCGTGGAACCCTACCGAGACCCCGTCGAGTCTAACCCGTAGTGAGCATACACACACACACGTTACTCATGCAATACTAACATGCTAAGAATGTAAGTTCATTAAGAATACTCACTAGAGATGGCCATTAACTCGACACCATTACCAAACTCTTCAAAACACCATAACAAGATTAAATACGGAATACACAATTCCATAACTTTAAACAATAGGAGTATCATCATAAAATCCTTCAACGTTCAAAATAACCAAATCATAATCAATTCTCAAAACACCATTCACAAATCACACTCGTTTTGAAAGAAAGCCTTTAACGAGGCCAAACCGAAATCCTTTGAAACTTCATTTCAAATAACCAAACAAACACATCAAGACGACCACCGATCATCATATCCATAAAACGAGAAAAGTATGGGCAAGGTACTTGCCTCGAATAAGAACAACGCGGAGAATCGACCGGAGTAGGTTGGCCCGAACCGACTACGAACCCGCAGACTCCACCGAACGCCAACTCACGTTCACAAACTACGAAGGACAAATAATAACAATGAAATGAATTCCATAACACGACTCAAAGCCGTTGAATTCAAAGAACGAATGACGAAAGTTCACGGATTTCCCCCAAAACGGCCAAGAACACGATTCGTTCCGTCAAAACCCAAAACGGAATTCCAAGTTGAAATATGGATATACAATCCATAGAATATGTTTAACAACATCATTTAACCATAATCGATCCATCGAAAACGGATGAAAAACGAGATCGGGGACAAATCCCCCAAAAAGTCAATTCGAAGGAAATCAAGAAATATACTTCGATTCGACGAAGAACAATGGATTAAATGATGTTAAACACAAGAATACTACCAAGATTAATCATACCCATCATGAATTAATCAAGAAAACGGAACGAATCGGACGAAAATGCAAAAATCCCCAAATTCACGAAATTAGGGTTCTAAGGAAGATTACCTTGATTATTGGATCAAAGGTTGATAACGGACGATCGATTGATGTTATGAACTCAAGGACTTCATGGATTTGTTGTTAAACAACATGGCCGTCACCCATGAATCGCCATTCGCGGAAGGAGAAGGAAGGAAGTGAAAAGCGAAGTGAAATGTATTGCTCGGCCACATTTATCTCGGGCAGACTAGCGTCGCTAGCCTTCCCGGACTAGCGTGAGCTATCGGCGAGTACCCTCGGCGGGCCCACGACCGGCATCACCGACCAACCTGCCCGACCAAACTGTCGACCCGACTCCCGCTAGTGTGCGCTACGGCCGGAAGCTGCGCGCTGGCAGACGTCGGTAGCCACTGGATCGACAACTCATCCGTGCGTCGCTAGTCGGCCGGGCGTCGCTACCTGCCCGGTTAGCGCGCGCTCGACCGACAGATGGCGTGCGCTACCCGCCGATCTGGCCGAGTCGAGAACCTCGAATACCTCTGCCCGGGCGATAGCGTCTGGCCGACTCGGCAGCGTGCGCTACACTTTATCGAGCTAAGCGCGCGCGGCGCTCGGCCGTGGCGTGCGCTCGCGGTTCTGCCGTGCTGCTCGGCGATGTCGGCACTCTCGTCCGGCTGTCAAAGAACCGTCCGACGGTACTTTCGGCCGCCATGACCCGCCTCGATTTCGAAAACGCCGCGGAGCGGACACGACGAAAAGTTCGCGGACGACGTCAACGACTCGAGATGAAAACGTAATGCAATAATTAATCATACGCGACCAAGAAAAGGGTCAAGACGACAAATACAGATATGGATACCCGTAACTTTCAAGAAATTACAAAATGGCCCAAAACGCCCGGAAATCACGATACGTGATCGAATAACCAAACCGAAGTTCACAAAACGTCTAACAAAGTTAAACGGACTTACGGGAAACTCGAAACAGCAGTTTCGAACGAGATTCGCAAGAATCGAACTCAAGCGCGGAAAAGTCGCTAAAAAGCACGGAACTCAACGAAACGACACCGAAACGAACTCGGATGTCAAAAAGTGTAGAATTAATCATTCCCAGAATGACGAAACGGTCATGAGCGAGTCGTCAAAATGGACTCCGATCGAAAAAAAGAAATTTACCGAAAATCGAAAATTGCGGATATTACAATCATTCGCATGTCGATGAAACTTGACTGGGCGTTAAGTTTATGTGAAGACTTGTGTGACGTGTTCTTTGACGTGGAGAGTGCATGTCGAACACTAATGGTTAGTGGGAGCACACATTATAGGTATGCTAATTTGATTAGTATACTCGAACCGACTCACCCTTGATTCGTCACACGAATTTCACTCTGGGACAGTCAATGACGGAATCGAAAGGTTGTGATAGGTATTCGTGAACCGTCGACATGAGGATTTGGTACGGATGTGCTTGTGATGTTAAGATTTTCATTAGAGTAGTTCGACCCAGAAAACCAGAAGGTGGGGGTAAACCTCGACGTGCGTCTTGACGGGCAAGTAGCAGGTTCTACTGAATACCAAGATAGAATTATTTCTCCTGTTATTGAACGGGTTATATGTCCTATGCGGTTATTGGCAGATGAGATCATAAGTCTTTGGTCAAAGCATTGGAGCTAGTTGTATTGGATACACGAGAGCTCTATGATCTCGATTTGCCTTGACTCATGTATAGCATCAAGTACAGATAGGGTTTGACTGACTGTGACCTTATAACTTGATCGGGATATTTGAAAGAAGGGTTTATACGTATACTAGCATTCACGACAGAATGGTTCTTGAATGATCACAATCATTCGTTCTCAATTGGGGTACAGTGTAGGCCGCCAGGCTGGCTAGGTGGTGCTACTACTCTTTGGTTCCTCCCATTGTTAATTGAGACGGACCTACTGAGTCGTGCAATATAATTGGCGACGGAATGAATCGAGCTTATTCTCTCTTTATAAATATTAGATATTGGATATCTAATTTATTGGACATTGGATGTCTAAATTAATTTATTGGATAAATTAATTTACGGCCTAATAAATTAAATAAATTACTGGGTGATTAGTTTAATTCATAGATATAATTATTTCTTGGAGAAATTAATTATATTATTTTGTATTTGATATAATTAATTAATTAGATTAATTAATTGATATAAATTCATCGGAACAGAATTGGAGTTTATCTCTTTGGACTCACGAGAGTCCGAAACGACCGAACTCATCCGATTCCTTCTAGATGGCCGCCCCCTTCCATCACCTTCCCTCTTGATCTTTGTCTCCATTTTATAATGGAAGACATATGACCTTAAGAGATATCAAATCTCATATTATATGTAAAGGTGATATTTGGTTGGTGATTTGGTCATGTGGGTTGAAGATTAAAATGTGAAGACCAACTCACTCTTGCACAACCTTGGGCAATCTCACAATTTAGAGAGAGAGAGAGAGAGAGAGAGGAAAAAGTGGTTTTCCAAGTCTTCATATTGTTCTTCATTTCATCTTAAGTTCTTTCTTGAAGAAAAATTGAGAGATAATTGAGATATTGTGAGTTATACACTTAGAGTGTTATAATCACATAGAAAGATTCCATCACTCGATTCTAGCCATAACCTTGGAGGTCAATTGGGTGATCGTCGTTCCGTTCATTTCTCCGGCACGTGGCAAGTAGAGACACGGTGCTTTCGGTGTTGGATCATTCAAGAGCTTGGAGCGGATTGGATTCGTGGATAGCATTTAAAGCTTGGGGAATCATCTTCAAGAAGTACACCATCTAATCAATAGACTACGAGGGTATGATTCCTTATCTTCCTTGTTTTCGTATTATATTCGTATATACGTAGCTTGATCGATCCTCGTATGGATTCGGATCGAATTAATTTTCGTTTTACCGCTTCCATTGGGCCTTCGTTTTAGACATTAAATCCCAATAGTAGTATCGGAGCGTAGGTCTTGCGATCGTATATACGATATTTAGCATTGGAATGCTTGATTGGATGTTCGTATGATTTGGAATCATAATCGTATTAATTGTTGATTTTATATTGTTCATCTAAAAATTAATTTTTCATGATTTTATGTTACAATATAAATCTATTTTTCTTTTGAAAAACTGATTTAAATGTGTAATATAAAGATTAAAAAAATATATAAATGGACCCCGGTTTGGGTGTCAAGACGCGCCATGCGGTCCCATTACGTGGACCATGATGCAGCCTCGTGCCGGACATGCTCGGCATCTCTGTGCGGCTTGTTGGCGGTGCCGGGCTTGGCCCGACCGAGTTTTTAGACTCCATTTTTATATTTTGTTCGATAATTAATTTCCCACAAATTAAATTGGATTTAATTTGACTAAGATATTATTATGATAATTTTATTCTTAGTGGAATTAATTTAATGAAATATTTTCTTGTCCTAACAAGTTATAATTAACGGTTGTTTGAATTAATTTGATTAATTCATTTGGATGGATTAATTATATTGATTGGATCAATATTTAGATTAATTATGGATGCCATTTATTTAATGCGCTTGATGCATTATTTTTTAATGGTGATATGGTTCATGGACTTAGTTTTGAATCGTTCGGTTTTATTCGATTGGGTTGTAAAGGCCGTTTTGTGCCTATTTATTTTACTAGAAATATTTGTATCTAGGATGTAATTTTTCGATATAAAATTTATATGTAATGACGAAGACCGGAGGAAGATCCATTCGAGAAGATGAATATTCAAGACCGGAGACTTATAATTAGATTACGGAGTTTTTTATTCTAGGAACGGTTTATGAACTACATGTTGGTAGCAACTAGGCTGTGAATGTTTATCATATGGTATGAATGCACAAACGCGCTTAAATGAATTAATGTGCAAAGTGTAACATTAATCGCGAAAATACTTCCACGACAAATTATTAAGTTTAAAAGGTTTCAAGGTTTTCCTTCCCTCCATCGAGCTTTCGGAAAATTGAAATCCAAACCGGATGTGCTATGCTTCCGAGTTATCAGGGTAGTCATTCTGGGAGGATGGATAAATTACCGGGAGCGCATTAGATGCCTTTAGTTGGAGCAAGTTTTATCCCTAGAAACCTGATAGGTTGCCGGATAAGATTCAATTGTGAAACTGATTTGCGTCGATGGTATAAACTTAACTTGTTCACGAACTATAAAAACCACTACCAATATCGGGGGTTTAGCCGACGACTTTAAGTCGTCGGCTAAAGGTCAAAGTCGTCGGCTAATCCTCTCAGTCGTCGGCTAAAAAACCATCGGCCGATATTCGTCGGCCAAGGTTTAGCCAATGACTTTCTTGATAGTCGTCGTCTAAACTTTGAGGTTTAGCCGACGACCTTTAGCCGTTGGCTAAAAGTTTAGCCGGTGATTTTTACAGTTGTCGGCTAAACTTTAGTCGACGACCTTGTGTTGTCAGCTAAATTTTGATGTTTAGCCGATGACTTTAAGCCGTCAGCTAAAGTTTAGCCGACGATTTTTATAGTTGTCGGCTAAACAGAGCCGACGACTTAGTGTCGTCGACTAAACCTCTAATCTTTAGGCGACGACTTGAAGTCATCGGCTAAACCCATTTTTTTAAAAAAAAAAAACAGAATTTGGAAGTCCCAAAACCTGAATTTCATAACTTGCAATTTGAGTATCCACAACAACACAATACACAACTATGCCAATTGCACCAAAACCATAATACATAACAACACAAAACAATACAAAGTTGTCACTTCATATACATAATAAGATCAACATCAACATAATAAAAATGTTTTACAATCCACTACCAAAATCATCTAAATGTCCAAATGTAGAAGTAGAAGGATTACCACCATCCCCTAGATCCTCGTCATGAGACTGTGAAGATGAGGTCTGACCGAAGATAGAAGGCGGTGGAGCAGGTGCCTGCAGTCCAGCCTAAGTAATGGTCTGAGTCAGCGTCATCATATAGTCCATCATTGCCTGCTGCTGCCTCTGGAAACTCTCTAACCGCATCTCAGTCCTCTGCTCGCTCTCACGTAACCGCGTCTGAGTCCTACTTTCATTCTCAGCTCGGAGCTCCCTCTCCGCCCTCAACTGCTCCTTGAGATAGGAAGCCGGGGGTATCTTTCAATAGGCTGTGACCCTCGGCTCGTACCGACTACCTCTAGGAGGGTAGACGGTACCCCACACCCTAGCGCGAACATAAAGATCGGCCTGATCGATCTGTCCAATGGCGGAATCGAGGTCGATATCCGCTAAGTCCGGATACTGCTCCCGATCAATCTCAGCAAGAATCCTATGAGACTCCTCCTGCACACGCTACTAAGTTATATGAAAATAAATATTTCAATATCAATAAAAGTATGATACAAAGGCATTTAGTTTATTACCAATATAAAATAAAAAAAGACTTACATGCTCTTCGGGACGGTTCGGATTTGCGTTCTGAGTCACGTAGGCAAATGCATCCACCGAATCATAAGAAGTGGCCTCGTGCGAAACTCTCGCTAACGTCCGCGAACCCAGACTGTGATGGTCAGTCAGACCAGCACGATTGGTCGTGTTGGTCGAGCTAGTCGCCTTCAAAAAAATATTACAAGAATTACAAGATTTTACAGACAATTAAAAAATGACATATTGTTGTAATTAATGTATTTACTAATGAATGACCTTTATACCCCTGAAACCCTAGATGTGTACCTATAAATAAAGGCCTTTGGCCCTCATAAGAATACACACATTATTCTTCTTCTCTTCCAATTTCTCTCTTTTTCTCTCATGTTTATAACACGTTATCAGCACGATACTCTACGAGTAATTTTTTTACTCTCCGATTTTCGAAATCAAAAAAAAAAAAAAAAAAAAAAAACGCGAGCAACTTTTCTGCACTGCGAGATCGCGCTAAAATCGCGATTCCCGTTTTGTTAACCGTTGGATCATCATGAATTTTTTACAGTATATTCCTGACAAGCAGATCTACAAATTCAACGGTGGAGATCGGATTCTAAAATGTATTGCATGCATAAAAAAAAAAGTCCGAACAGAAATAGTCTTTTTTTTACATTGGTGAAAGGTATTAATTCTATTTACTCCTTCAAAAACTTTCTTGCATATGATGATTTTGAGGAAAAATATATTATATTTAGTTATTAAATTTTATATTTTTGTGTGCATCATATATAAATAATATATATGATGACCTCAAAATTTATTATCAAATCATATTCCTCTTTGTTTCCGGAAGAAACACGATTCAACAATACTTAATAATCCAGAAGATTATTAAGATAAAAGATTTGTTGTAGTCCTTGAAGAAGGACAATGTTATCTCGTCATATTCTAGTTGAATATGATGTGTTCATGAAGAACACTATGAGATCTAGTAATTTGTGCAATTCCTAATGAAAAATACAAAATAATATTCTTGAAGAATATTGTAAGTGCTCTTGAAGAAGCAACTATTTTAGTTTAGTTATTTCGAGCCTTGATTAATTCTCGTACTATTTTTTTCCCTTTGTATATTCAATTATGGATCTTAAAATTATTGCTCCCGAAGTAGCACAATTAATTGTAATATTCTTGAAGAATATTACTATTCTAAATGAATAATTCTTATTTATACATGAATTATGTGATGATACAATATTCCTGAAGAATATTGATGTGTTATTTATAAATATAATAGCATAATTAAATCATTATGCCCTTGATGTAGCATGATATTATCCCTGAAGGAAAATATAACTTATATCTCAAATAAAAAAAAATATTAATATGATTTGAGAATATCCTCTATCGAGATTGTACAAGATATGATATACTCTACAATCATAATTCGACTGTGCTCCAATGATAGCAAGATTAGTAAGTGGTCGAATATTCCTATCAAGTTGTTCCCGGAAGTGAACAATATTAAATTAAAAACTTCAATATTACATGGCTCAAATTTTATCTCCCGAATTAGATAAAATTTAGAGTTTATCCTTGTAGGAGATAATTATTTATAAATTTTATCTCGTGGAGTTGATATATCAACGGTTAATGATAAGGACACGAAAATGATAATCTTAAGATTATATGTCAATATATAATCTTATATATTGTGTAGTTTAATATTTTATTATCTCTTATGATATATATTGTGAGTTTTTATCAATATAAGATATGATGTCATATCTGGAGTATGATTTGAATTGATTGTTGCTATATAATTAGTGATAAAAGGGTCAAATATCACGAAGATATTTGTATCATTCAAATTCTTGGCTTATCTTGTTTCTTCTTTTTGTGAATAGAATGCCAAGCTATTGGGATTAAATAGTTGTCATAATTTATTGTCTCATCAAAGTGCAAATATGCATGATATCTTTAGAATGATACTTTTCGTATGAAAAAAAAGGTAGTGCTAAATTTATTGACAGTTCATGAAGAACCACTAAATTTCTTCCTACATGGTCGAAGATTTTGCACTATTATCTTCTAAGTATCGATAAATCTATGGATTTCTAAACTATCGCTTGAAATATGTATGATTCCGCGATAACAAGTGAGACAAATGACATATACAATTTCTGAAGAAAAGAAATTGGTATTAGAAAAATAATCAATGTAAATAATATTCACCACTTATTAGACCAGAAGTCTATTAATCCCAATACTTTCAATATTTACATATTTAAATTTACGTGTTTGGTGTTAAAGTCTATTTATATTATTTTTATATATTATTTAACTATATATTTATTTATGATATATATCCTGAAGATATATTAATACAAATTCACACATATTGTATGATAAATATCACAAACTACTAATAAATATCATGAAGTACATTTATACACTTAAAATTGTATTATTTTGAGTTGACCAATTTTCATCAACATTTTATAGATGTTGGATTAATTGCATAATAATTATTGCACTTTCTTCTGGAAGAAGAGTAATAACGATAGTTATTATATATTATATTGATGATGATACTTGTATCATTGATATAAAATTATTTGTAATGATTCTTTTAATACATTACATTAATATATTTTCATGGTTTCCTGAAGAAACATGAATTTGTAATTTTAATAATCCAGAAGATTATTAAACAGAAATTGTTGATGTTCTTGATAAAACAAAGATATATAGTCATATTTTTATGATAGTATTTATGATAAATACGTCAATTAAAGTTAATATTCCTGAAGAATATTAAACAAAAAAAGGCATTATTTTGAATATTTTCTATATAGCCTTGTGTTATTGAATTGCTTTTATTATCACCACATTGATATAAATTATTGCTCATGACGTAGCACAATTAATACTTTTAATTAATATTTACATACTCTTTAGAGTAATTTATATTTTGGGTGTTATATGCTTATAAATTGTTGCTCCCAAGGTAGCATAATTGATACTTTTGAAAAATATCACATACTCTTGATGAGTACTTCATATTTTCGGTAATATATGATTATCTTTGATTTAAATTGTTGCTCCTGAGTTAGCACAATTAATATTTTTGAAGAAAAATACATGCTCCTGGAGAGCAATTTACATTTGAAGTTGCATGTATTTATTTCAAATGAAAAATACATAACTTTATGTCATATTGATTCGTTCAATTTCTACTTGAGGAATGGAAAAACAATCCCCGAAGAATTGGTATAATTTCATATGGCAATATTCTTATTGTCGGCTCTAAAAGGAGCTTTATTCAATGAGTATTGAATTAATTATAAGCGATATAATATTTTGTCCAATGATCATGTTGCGATGAATTTCAAATTCAAGTATCCATATCAAATGCACAATATTTGAGTCGCGCCCTCTGTTATTAGTGCACTTCCTGAAGAGGATTGATTTGATAATCCAATCCCAACTATCTCCGACATTAGAGGGAGATACGAAATATAAATAAGAGAAAGTCGAAAAATTCTTATTGGGTTGGATATTTAAATTTACGCACTATGAACTCGAAGTTCAACAAGTTATTGATTGCCAAATGAGTGATGAAATCTCATATACCAGTTGTATATGTACCATAAATAATTAAAGTCAAATGTAAAGGAAATATATTTGTTGATACTCCTCGACGCCAGAAGCGTGAGAGACGTATTCTTTATTGGTATTAGAGATAAAATCCGCGGAATACAAATAGATTAAACTACAACATCACTTCAAAAACCTCCTGAAGAGGATCGTCCCGAAGATGAGAATCTCAATACCTTAATTTGCACGTGCACTAAATAATTACAGTATTGGATTATGGGACGACCAAATCAAATATTATGGGAAATGTTGAATATTTGATTTTGTTGAAGTTGTCATTGACTTTGTGAATATGGGAGAATTGTTTATAAGAATGATAGTTGTCGACAACACTTTGTGTCTCAATAATTGCTAGTGGAGTGCCTGAAGCACTAAATAAAATATAAGCAATTGAGACAAAGCTTAACTCGCAAAATAAAATAAAGTGGTGAAAGATAAGCGATATTAGTATAGCAAGGGTTTAAGCGCATACCCAAAACATATTCTCCCGTTGGCACTAAATTTCATCATTTAATATACATATGACAATTATTATGAATATAGATATTCAATTAGTGATGTCATCACCACATTTTTCTATAAGTCATTGGACGCGAATATCTATATGAAAGTCCCTGACGGACTTGAGGTTCCTAAAGTAATAGGAACGCGAAATTCGCAATATGTACTATTTTGAGTTATAAATATTTATACATTTTGAAATAGTCTGGTGGATCAACCGACTAAGTGAATTCCTCCTGAAGAGGATATATGTGAATTATTTGAACTCGTGTCTAAATACAAGTTCAAAATAAAAAACTTAGATAAAACTAAGTATTAGTATTGTCTCGACTTGTAGATCGAGCATATATGGTGGAAAGTTTTTATCCATTTAATTAGCTACCTAAAGGTTGTCTTACCACTTGAAGTGGATACCGACTCATATAGATCTCAAGAAAATAACAAAGATATAAGAGGACCAGAAGTTCCGTACTTGTATGCTATTGAAGCATTACATCATCAGGCCTGATATACAAATTGAAGTTAACATGCTAGCAAAATTTAATATTTCTCCAAGAAGGAGAATGTGGAATGGTGTTAACCATATTGGTTTATTACATGAAAGAGATCGAGATTCGATATTGGTGGCTATTAGGGATTATGATTTCATACTGCCTATTTATTATGATGATAAATATTTTCCATTTATGTGTTGCATATAATGTTTGGGCAAGTAAGATGAAACTTATTTCCACACGAGCTTCAGAAGAGCAATAATGATAATCTAGCAGATTTATTCACTAAATCTCTCCATGTCTGAAAATTATATTCATGGTATTGGAGTGCAAGATTGTTATCTTGAGGGGGAGAAGTGATAACTTTTAAATTAGCTTGAAGATTATGTCGACCCTGAAGGTCAAAAGGTACTGAAGACCAAATGGTTGTACTCTTTTTCCCTTTCTAAGTTTTTTCCCACCGGGTTTTCTTAGTTAAGGTTTTTAACGAGACATCCAATGCAACACATGAGCAAATTTATACTGTGTACTCTTTTTCTCTATCGGTTTTTTCCCACAGGGTTTTTCCGAAGGAGTTTTGATGAGGCATGAACATCATAATATTCAAGAGGAAGTATTGTATGAAGACGATATCACTTGTATCTCAAAGGTAGATACATCAAATATTCACTTAAGTGATTAATTGGCGAACTTATTCACAAAGGCGTTGCCGACATCAACATTCAGAAGACTAGTACACAAGATCGGAATGCGTTAACTCAAAGATCTTATGTAATCGATTTCAGGGGGAGTAGCTGTACTCTTTTTCCTTCGATCGGGTTTTTTCCCACTGGGTTTTCCCGGCAAGGTTTTAATGAGGCAGCATGTATTAAAGGTCATTCAAGGGGGAGTGTTGTAATTAATGTATTTACTAATGAATGACCTTTATACCCCTGAAACCCTAGATGTGTACCTATAAATAAAGGCCTTTGGCCCTCATAAGAATACACACATTATTCTTCTTCTCTTCCAATTTCTCTCTTTTTCTCTCATGTTTATAACACATATATATTAAAAATAATTTCATACCATGAACTCCCGGTCGCAAAAATGGGCGCGTAGCCACTTCCACTCATACTCCCGGAACTTAAATTCTTCCGGGGTAGCCTCTCGGGTATCACCCCAGGGTGTCCAGAACATGTCCATCTCATTTTTCGAAGATTTGTATCTACAACACACGTTGCACAACATATATTATTCGTAAGAAAAAAACTTACGCAAATAATGTAGATACAAAATAAATTAAAATGACTTACTTGGTAGACTGCACCTCGTCACATCAAGTACGTAGTACAGAGTCGGGAAGGACAAACCACACCTATGAACAACATAAATACGCAATAATTTAAAAACATCACATATTTCATTTTGAAGAACTACGTGTTGATTGAAAAACACTCATTAAATATTTAATAACTTACCGACATAGCTGTAATATCTGGATAAATTGTTGGGTATTTTCATCTGTATTTGAACCCTGTATTACCTGAATTGGTGCTATCAATAATCGAAGTACGACCGTTCCCGTATTCGTATCCTCATGCATGATAATATCAACCTTTAATCCTTCACATGCAGCTACGTCGTAACGCACGCTAACAGGTAAGCGTAACGTACGTTACGAACTGGAAATAGCGTACGCTACGAACTAGACGTAGCGTACGTAAGGAGGTCAATTATTGAACAGGCTTGATAGCACATGGACGGCTGGTGGTGGGGCTCGGAAAGATTCCCGCGGATGAACCTGGACAGTTTTAGGGTCAACGGGTGTTAACGTATACTAAGGTTTGTAACTAGCGTACGCTAATATGTGTAGCTTACGTACGTAATGCATAGGGAGTAACGTACGTAAGCTAGTACAGAACAAGACAGTAAGCTATCAGTGAACGATAGCGTACGCTAAGATCGAAGGGTAGCGTGCGCTAAGTCGATTACGTACGTAAATGGCTAAGGCTAACGTACGTAAATCTCAAGATATTATATATATGGACAACACCCCATTTCATTTCTCTTCGTCCCTTTCACTTGTAATTCGTTTTCCTCCATTTCTAGAGGGTCTCCAGCCCTCTAAAACACATATAGAACACGCAGACTCGATCATTTAAGTTACGAAACATCTTGGATTGACATTCAAGCAATCGAAGTTGGATGCTACCTCTTGTCTCTGCGTTTCTTTCATATTAAGGTATGTTAATGCTACCTCAACCTTGAATTCGTGTTCTTAAGGATGTTATGAACATACCACCGGGATTATTAAGCTCCATAGATGATTTTTTTTATCCGAACACCATGTTTTTGGAAGTTGGAATGTTCATGCTTTAGTTACCCGAGTTAAGAACGTTATAGTCCGACTCTTGTTATGATAATCAAGTAAGGTAAATTCTGAGATCAATAAACCATATTGTATGGTGTTTCCGTTATGATCATAGACTTAATGTTGGTAACAACCTCAGATTTTCCGAACTACCTTTGAGGATCTATAATCAATATTTGGAGTGAGTCTTGATGGGAGGATTAACCGGGAATTCGTAGACATCAACACCATAAGGTTATTCTGATTCACATGAGTGAGATATGTGTGAATATAACGTACGTTAAGCTCTATGCATTACGTACGTTATACCCTCAGGCAAGGCAGTCGTCTGAACTGAGAAGAACTGTCCAATGCATGCTTAGCGTGCGCTAATCCTTGTAGCTTACGTGCGCTAACGTGCAGACGTAACGTACGTTACGTATGTGTGTAACGTACGTTACGAAGAGAACAGTTAGGGTTCGGCCATCTTTTTATGCTTTTCCTTGTGTGATTGGTTGTTTATTTTATGATAGGATAATAAGGACGAATTTCCTACGATAATCCAGTGTTGAGCCTCTCCGATCGTCGTTTTCGTTGGAGTTCTGGATTGTTCCAATCAATTGTATTTCCGGAGTATTCGCGAGAGATTACCAAGGCAAGTACCTTGATATACGAATTATAATTACGTGAAATCATTGTTGCTGAAGTGTATGAATCATGTTATGAATATCTGTATTTATATATATATATATATATATAGATATGTGTGGATAATTATGTAGTATTAATTGATAGTGTTGAAGGCCTAATGTGCTAAGTCTTGATGAATAACGTGTGAGTTATTGTTTATTTTGCGTAGTTGCGTACTGGCGAATAAATTATGTGGATTGATGAACTGATTTGATAATTGTTGCAACGGTTGACTGTGTGCTTGGTATTTGTAATAATGTGAATACTTGTTATGAGAGACGTCATATCCGGGTACCTCGAGGCGGGCGTGCACTCGGCACATTTTATGCCGCAATGAGCGGCTCCATATGATTGGTGAACACCGGTGTTACTTAATGCGCGAGCAAGGCGCTCTGTGGGAGTGAACGCCGGCGATGACATGTGCAATGGGCGGCCAATATAGTGGAGTGAACTCCGGTACAGTGTGCAGGAGGCGCTGGCGGCTTATTGGTAACGGATATTTGAGTGATATCTAAGACCCGTTATCAAATGATTTTGAAATTTAAAATCTTTGCAACTTGCTTTTAATGTTGGTCTTGATGTAGACCGGATTGTGTTTCCGGAGTTCGTTCCAATTTGTTTTAAATGTTGGTATCGGGGTTAATTAACCAAGGATATTTGTGAGATCTCTGAGGTTAATTAATCGGGGGTCTTGAGCAGGATTTGTCGAATGAGAGGTTTGTGCTTTTGATTATCTTGTGTTGATTATTCGTGCATTGGGTCGAGGACCCCGTGAGATGTTGGGATTTGATCTCGTGATGATATTATTTGGATTGGGCCGAGAACCCGTGAGATGTTGTAATGATTCACTTGTGATAGTGTTTTATCATTTGGGTCGAGAACCCCGAGTAACGTTGTGATAGTTTTCTTGTAAATTGTTTTCCACATGTTGGGTCAAGGACCGAGAGCTTTGAAGTATTTTCTAAAGTATTTCCATTTGAATTTCAAAACCCCTAGATGGCCCGAGTCAATATTAATGCTTTCGAACTTTCTTATCAAAATACTTTTCCTTTTATAAAAAGGGATTTCTCGACTCCTTGGGCTCGTTTAAAGTTTTATTGGTGTTATGTTACGTATGGAGAATATGAAAATGTGATTATCTTTCACCTTGTGTATGTAATACTATTCTGTGTTGACCATTTGAATGTGTGGTTCGTGTTAAGGTTTCACATTTGTTGAGTTTTGTGTTGTTATTATTCGTATATCTTGTGTGTTATGTACTTGCACTAGAAAAATTCCAGTTTGCTAACCCCGAGTTTTCGGGGTGGGTGCATTATGCGCTCGAGTTTTGGCGGCTCGGGAGCGATCCACGAGGTGGTAGGAAGGAGATGGAGGACAATGATACTAATCACACCAGAGTTAGAGTCTTTTCTTTTGTTTCATTTTGGTCGGTATTTCTCTGTCATTCTAGTATTCACCCTTGCATGGGTGTAGTTTTCATTTATTAAATTGAGTTGTCGTTCTTTTCTGTGTTCAAGTTTATTTTTGTCATTGAGATGTAAAGTTCATTTGTTTCTGAATTTTTTAACGACCTTGTCGATCTGCGTTGTATTTAGATTGACCCGGTCGGTCAATCATTTTGTAGTCTAGTAGAGTTTAGCCTTGTAGATCCTTGTAAGAAGGGCCTACGGCGTGTAACGTTTCTGGATGTATTCTGGGGGTGTTACAATAGCATTGTTCAAAGCATCCTTCACGCATTGCGGCACGTCCCCCCAATCGGGCCACAAAACTGGGACTCTGTCCCGAATGACAAAGCCCACATTACGGCTATATGCTGCCGTAGCGTCATAAGACATCACCAGTCATCTGTGTCTGTCTAGAGGAATCTTGTAACGGCCATGCATACTGACGTACGAGTCGAGCGCCAGACCATTTGCCGGGCCATGAGTCTTCTTCTTTTTCTTCTCCTCCTCGACTACATTTTTTCCCTTCTCCTTCTCCCTCTCTATCTCCTCGTATAATTTCGTCATCGAAACCCGAAAACTCCGCCAACGCATGTTGTCTGGCCAAGACTCGTCGACATACGCCTCCTCAGGGCTAATCAATCGAACGGGAACTTGGATTCCCGTCTCATCGACCTTCGGAATAATTAGAACCATCGGAGGCATGAATAGACTCGGCAGCGGACCGTGGGGCACCACCGACGAGGAACTCCATACATATCCCGATATATAAGGGCTGGACGTGGGTCGGTGGATGAGAGGCATACGAGTCTCCGTCTACGAGAGGGTCAACCCTGTCCTTTCGTTGTCACAATGTTCACTATCTTCCATGTGCCTTTCTTCACCAAGTCGTCCAAATAATATATCGACTTTGCTGATGTTGCAAATACAAAAGGATCACTTTCATACCATGTAGTGGAAGTGTCAACGGATAACAGCCCGTAGTCGTCTTGCATATCGGTTCTAAGACTGTTGTCGTACCATCGACACTTAAACAAGTAAATTGTCATGCCTTCCCCGTAAATTAGTTCTACCACTTCCATAAGAACACCGTAATATCCACCATGTATCATAACCCCAGAATTTTGACATCTTTTTTGGTCTCTCTGAAAGCATACGAATGTGACATCGTTGACTTTGGCCATCGAATAAATTCTTGACATAACCGGCTTCATTGAAAGAAGCATAAGTTCACACGACCAGTTAGGGTGTCTGTCATCTTGTATATGGGTCATCTATGGTAAATAAACTTTTTATGTAAAAAAAAATATCTCAAGTCCAAAATCAATAGCAACTGAATGTATACGTACCCATTCTCCAAAATAGTCGGAAAAAGTGTTATTGTGGAATCTAGTGTCACCTTGCACCATATCGCATGACAAGTGGATGTCTTTCCAGTACTGAACTTCTGGACAATTGAGCAATATCCACCGATGTGCAATTCGTGACTCGTACGGGTCTAATTGTCTTCCTGGCAACCTCCTATAGACGTCAACCTCAGTGAAGATGATAGAAAGATTGAATTGTCTTTCATCTGCTGAAATAGAGCGGGAAGGGCGCTCGAAGGCGCCCAAATACAACTTGATATATGTAAGACACTCCGACGCAAGGTAAGATTCTGCAATGCATCCTTCTGGTGCAGACTTATTGGCGACGGAACCTTTCACCAAGTTGCCTGCAATTGTCATTGTGTTAGAAATCATATTTAATTTGACAATATTATATATATATAATACAAAATTATGTTACCGTTCAACCGGGTACATCCACATGTAGACTGGACCAGTGAGTAATAACTGCCGGGGAAGGTGGATCATGAGGTGAGGCATGAGGTCAAAAAAGTTTGGAGGAAATATTCGCTCAAACTTGCACAAGATATAGATGATCTCATCTTGCATTTAACGCAAACCAGATCTCTTCACTTCTCTCGTACATAATTTCTATAAAAATCTTGACAATGCAACACAGGACTCGACCACCTGTTTTGGTAAGTACGGTCGAATAAATACTGGAAATAGGCGTTGGAGTAGGATATGACAATCATGACTCTTCAAACCAGTTAACTTGTTCTCCTTGAAATTAACGCATCTTCCTGTATTTCCAGCATACCCGGTAGGATATATAGTAGTCCTTATCCACCAAAATATCTTAGTTTTCTGCTCGGCAGTGACAGTGTAAGCTGCCTTAGGCAATTTTTGTTTTCCCTTGACAGTCTTCAACCACAATTGTTTTCTTATGCTCATTTCTTCCAAATATTTGCGTGCTTTTGGACCGTCTTTGGTCTTTCCCTCCCAACCTAAGATTGTCCCAACCACACTTTCGCAAACATTCTTTTCAATGTGCATGACATCCAAGAAGTTCCTTATCAATAAATTTCACCAGTAAGGCAATTCCAAAATATACTTTTGTGCGACCAATACTTATACCTATCGGGCCTTTCAGGGGTTGCTGCAATCACATCCGGATGGTTGCTAAGCTGACCAAAATCGTACTCATTAAGAATCGATAGTATTTCATCACATGTCCAATGTCGTTGTGGCTCGCCCATTTCTACAGTGCCATCAAATGCTGCAACATTCATACGCCACTCATGTTCCCTCTTAAGCCATATCCGATAACGCATTCGGATAACTTTCATACAGTGGTACCTAGCACAATATGCATTCAAACACACTGGACAACCTCTATATCCGCTAATAACAGATCCAGAAAACATTATATATGCAGGAAAATCACTAATAGTGCCAATAAACATGGCGTGGAAGTAAAACGTCTCGGACGAATAACTGTCGTACGTGGGATGACCTTGCTCCCACAACAATTTCAGCTCCTCTATCAAAGGTCTCATATATACATCGATACACTTTCCCGGATATCCTGGCCCCGGGACTAACAAGGTCAATATATTATACTCCTTCCGCATACACATCCATAGAGGAAGATTGTGAGGAATCACTACAACAGGTCATATGGTACATGAAAGACTCATGTTACCAAAAGGGTTGAAACCATCAGATACAATCCCGAGCCTCACATTTCGGATATCTGAAGAAAAATTTGGATACACCCTATCTATATGCTTCCACGCCTCTCCATCCGAAGGGTGTATCATAGTATCCCTGTCATGAGTGTACAGCTCGGCGTGCCATCTCATTGCTTTTGCCATGTGAGGAGACATAAAAAGTCATTCCAACCAGTTCCTCGGTGGAAAATACCAAAGTACCTTCACTGGTTTCTTTTTTCCAGAATGAATAATCCTATATCTCTCTGTATCACATACAGGACATCTCGTGAGGTCTTCATTAGGATGGCCCCATAGTAGAACACAATCATACATGCAGACGTGGATCTTAATGTAGGAAAGACCAAGATCTTTCAAAATTCGTCTCATTTTGGTATATGTGTTAGGAAGACGATGAGCCTTTGGAAGCATATTACTCATAATCTCCAAGTAATCATCCACAGACTTGATGGATGATCTGTTTTCCACCTTTAATCTTATCATTTCCATGACACAATCAAGAACAGTCATGTTACACCCTGGGTATAGAGGGGTCTGTTGGAGTTGAATTAGCTTGTTGTACCTGTCAAGCCCAGCAGTATTGCAAGGCATCGGTCTACGGGGTTGTGGGATTAGATCAGTTAGTGCAGACATCTCGGAATAACCAAACACATCATCAATCAACCTCCTCTTCGGATCGGTGAACTCGCCATTACAACTGAATTGTCCGTGATCATACGGAATAACAAAATTCGGTGCTTAACCGTAGTATATCCAACATGTATATTTATTCCAAAAACCATTGTTCTTTAGGTGCTCCCAGACCTCATCAAATGGAAAACGATATATATCACTGTGACATATACTTTTATTACACGGGCAGTAGTGCAACGTATTACCATTGCCGTGCTCTTTTACAAATCTCATAAACTGCTTCATCCCATCCATTACTCTTGGATCCCATTTTTGTAACCCAATCCAACTCTTGTCCATCCTGAAAATGTATAAATTTTCCAATATTAATCCAACTAACTAATATTCTTCAAACTATAAATGTAATCACAACAAATAATTAATCATAATGATTATCATCATAAAAATTAAGGGTTATACAGAAAAGCTTTCAAATCTACAACATGAATAATACAAAGTTTCGAAATCATGATAAAAAATACAATAAAATACCTTAATTAATCGAATGGTGATTATAGCAACCGGTAGAAACCTTCGTCACTCCAGCTAGCACAACTCAAAGTAGCAACACAAACTCAAAAAATACACAAAATCAAGGTTTTTTCGCCTGAAAATAACTGAGGATGATATATAATTTTAAATTGGAAGTTTAGCTGACGACTTGATCTGGGTCGTCGGCTAAATCGTTACAAAAATCGTCGGCTAAAGTGTTAAACTTTAGCCGATGACTACGTTGTGGTTTAGCCGATGACACAGATAAAGTCGTCGGCTAAAACCCTTTAGCCGACGACAATGTGGGTCGTCGGCTGAAGTCCATAGTTTACCCGACGACTTTTAATAGTCGTCGGCCATTTTTTTAAGTAGTGTCGGCTAAAGTACTTATTTTGGTAGTGAACCGTATAGGTTGAGGGGAGTGAACAAGGGGAAAAAAGATCGAATTTAGATGGGTTGGTGTTGGACACCATTTTATAAAAATTAATAGACTAAAAACCTGTTCGGTTGCCCTCTATTAAAATTTATAAAGAATTCGATCACCACTATGAAGTAGAGCGAACGATACTTACGGATTTCACGTGGGAGTGTCTTACTCCGATAAAAATAGTGGGAGCTGGGATAAAGAATAGATAAGACCTTAATTCTATACTCAGATCATAATTGAACGAGTCACTAATTAATCTGTCGTACTTAATGCAGACATAACTCTCAATATGACAATGACCCCACTCGCAATTCTTCTCGAAAAGAACACCTTAATCGGACCTAACTTTGTGGATTGGCTCCACAATCTGATGATAGTCCTCAGTATAGAGGCACTGGGATACGTCCTCGAGACGGACATTATGGTGCCTCCGGTGCGGACAAGAGCCAATCAGGAAGAGATTGAAAACCATGAAAAGTGAGTTAAGGATGACATAAAAGTCTGTGCTTATATGATGGCTTCTATGTCTAATGAGCTTCAAAGAGCTCATGAGAAAATAACTTCTGCTAGGCAGATTTTATCTCACTTAACCGAGCTTTATGGTGAGCACAGTCGAACTGCTAGATATGAGATATCCAAGCAACTGTTCGATGCAAAGATGAAGGAATGTGAGAAGGTTGGGGACCACGTACTTAAAATGATATCTATGATCGAGAAATTAGAGACTCTTGATTTTAAGATGGATACTTCTCTGCAGACCGACCTTATCCTACAGTCTCTCCCTGATTCCTTCTCACAGTTTGTAATGAATTTCAACTGCAATGAGATTGCGTGCAACTTAGCAGGGTTGATGAACAAACTCGTGACCGCTCTGTCTCAGATGAAGACTCCGCGGATGAAGGAGTCTGCCCTTGTGATTTCTTCTGGACCTCGGAGATCTAAGATTAAGAAAAAAAAGACCAAGAAGCAGACGGGACCACAAGTCAAGGACCTTAAGGGTAAGGGCAAGGCCCCGATGGTTCCGAATAGCAAGATACTGGAACTGGGCTACTGGGCTAGATACTGTCCCATTCTTCATGGCACTTCAGGTACAAAACTTTTAGTTTTGTAAACAAATTGTTTTGCTATTGTATTTTCTACTTCTTGGATACTGGATTCTGGTATTAGTTGTCATATTTATACCGTGACTCAGCTGGAACATAGTGGGAAGCTTGGAGCTGGGGAAGTGATGATTACTGTCGGAAGCGGGCATAGTGTCGAGGCAACTGACATAGGATCACTTTTTTGGGTTTAGAATCCGGCTTTGTTTTGACTTTAGAAGATGTACTTGTTTTGCCCCAAGGGGCATAAAAACATTGTATCCATTCTGGTCATGGATCGGAAAGGCTTTTCATTTTTTATTGGTGATGGTTCTTGCAAAAATTATTTTAGAAATAAATTAGTGGGCACCGCTACATTGTTGAATGGACTGTATCATCTAAACCTTAGTAACAAAGTCGTTGTGGATACTATGACTAGGAAGCGTGGTTGGGATGAAACTATTCAAGTTTTGAAATGGCATCTTAGACTTGGTCATGTTGGTCAGACCAAAGTTTACAAAATGGAAAAAGATGGACTTATGGGTCCATTGGGATTGGATCCCTTTCCTACTTGTGAATCTTGCCTTAAAGGCAAAATGACTGAGTCCCCCTTCACAGGGACTTTTGAAAGAGCCGCTGATAAACTAGGATTCATCCATACCAATGTATGTGGTGCTTTGGAAGCAGCACGTGACGGATATCAGTACTTCATTATGTTTACAAATGATCATACTAGGTATGGTTACATGTACTTAATGAAACATAAATCCGAGGCCTTTGAAAAATTCCAGGAATTTAAGGCCCTAGTCGAAAAACAAGCTGGTTATCATATCAAAGCACTTCGGTCGGACCGAGATGGTGAGTATATGAGAGTGGAGTTTGATGAGTTCCTAAAGGAACATGGGATAGTATCACAACTAACACCTCCAGGTACTCCTCAGTTAAACCGTGTGTCAGAAAGAAGGAACCGGACCTTGTTGAACATTGTCCTTTCTATGTTGGGCTATACTGAATTACCGAATTACCTGTGGGGGTATGCACTCCTGACTGCTGCTTATATCCTGAACAGATGTCTTTCCAAATCTGTTCCTAAAACTCTACATGAGATGTGGGAGGGCAGGAAACCAAGTCTTAATCACATTAGGATTTGGAGATGTCCTGCCTACGTCAGGAAGACTAAGGTGGAAAAGTTGGAAGCAGGGTCCGTGAAGGGACGATGGGTTATCTATTCTACATGCCCGAAGATCGAAAGATCGCTATTGCTTTGCAAGCACACTTCCTGGAAGATGAGTTCATTCAGGAAGGAGGATCAGGTAGAAGTATTTCTTTGGAAGAATACAATGAAACTTCTCAGGAGACACATGTACAAGAAGTTGGAACTGAACCTTCTGAAAAAAAAGTACAATCACCTCGTAGGTCTAGTAGGGTGTCTCATTTACCTGAGAGGTATGTCCTTGTGCACCTGGAGGAGCTGGGTCTCCATGAGGTTCCAGGTGATAGCCAAAAGACCGACCCAATGACCTATGACCAAGCGATGGTGGATGTAGATTCCGCGAAATGGCGTGAAGCTATGGAAGCTGAGATAGATTCGATGCATGTCAATTAGGTCTAGACTCTACTAGACCGCCCCGAAGGCATAGTGCCAATTGGGAACAAGTGGATCTACAAGAGAAAGACTGATGGGGATGGCAAGATTGACGCCTATAAGGCCAGGTTTGTGGCAAAGGGTTATACCCAAAAGGAAGGGATTGATTACCATGATACCTTCTCGCCCGTAGCCATGATCAAGTCTATTCGCATGATGCTTGGTATAGCTGCCTACCACGATTATAAGATATGGCAAATGGACGTAAAGATGGCTTTCCTTAATGGATTCCTCGAGGAGGAAATCTATATGGAGCAGCCTAAAGGCTTTATGTCCGAGGTCGATATTCAGAAAGTGTGCAAGCTTCAGTGTGTAATACCCGAGATTTCTGTTATGTAATTGGAACTGTGATATTGTAATGATTGCACTTTTGTCTGAGTACTATTCTCCGTATTTCATAATCCTTTGTTGTCGAGCGTATAATTTCGTGTATGTGATTTAAAGACTGAAATTCTGTGCATGTAGCGCACGCTACAGGCTACGGGTAGCGTACGCTAACATGGATTCATAGCGCACGCTACAGAGTGTCATTAGCGCACGCTATGCGTAGTCAAATTGATTGAGATGTGCGGTAGGTGAGATCTGGCCGGGGGACCCTTGTCGGATTGTGTCGAATGAACCTGGACGGCTTTCGGGAAAAGCCGAGTCAACGCCTTAGCGCACGCTACAGGTACATGCGTAGCGCACGCTAAGTGCTAAGTACAGATTAGTCAGTGAGCCGTTAGCGCACGCTACGAATAGGGTCTAGCGCGCGCTAATAGACATTTATTATAAATAGGACAGCATCCTATTCGTGATTTCAGTTCTTCTCCTCCTATAACCCGAACTCTTACACATAGAACATAACTCCCTTCGTCCTAAACACTTCGTATCAACCTCCTAGTTCGAGATTGAAGATCGTATATCATTGGAGATTGGTGTTCAAGCCTTCGGTGTTGGATTGCTTCATTTTCATCCGTGTTCTTCACTACTTTGAGGTAGGTGATTCTTCACCGATAATTAGTAATGTTCCTAAGGAAGTTTGAATCATGTTTGGATAGCAAGTATTTCGTTTATAATCGGTCATCACATGTTAGAAGAATACTTTTGACGTATCGGCACTATATATCGTATGAACCCTTGAACCATCTTATTATAAGGACTCCTAAGCATGTTCAAATCGATTTATGATCAGTAATCGGATATTACCTAGTTGCTACGTTGTACACGTTGGAATCTTGTGTTTTAGAACGTAAGACGATCGAAACTTAGATTATTTCTTGAAGATCGTAGATGGATTATGATATTGAGATGACTATCCGTATATTTGTATTTCATAATCATAAAACTTCCACAAACCTTATTAGCATGATATGCCCGAGGATAACTTGTATTATCACGGTAGAATTCATGAGTTCTTCACCATTCAACCCAGTTTTCGGTTTGCAGTGTTCTGTCATGCAAGAATAGCGCACGCTATCATGTGTGAGTTAACGTGCGCTATCGGGGTTCAGTTAATGCACGAAACGTACGTAGCGTACGTTATGAGACCAGCCGAGTCAGACTGCCAGTCCGTGGCTAGCGCACGCTAGTCTTATACGATAGCGTACGCTAACAGTCCGGCTTAGCGCACGTTACGTAGAGTACGTAGCGTGCGCTAAGCAATCCAGACAGCTTGTTTATTTTGAGCTTTTCGGCCGTAGGCCGAATTGTTAGGCCATTGTTCGACTTGAGATGATTTGTATATCATTCCTTTTGTTAAGGTTCGAGCTTGATACGTTGATCGAAGGAGGCGACCTTCGAGTGGGTTGAGATCATTGAAGTATATCGTTCTTGCCATCTTCGAGGCAAGTATCGTGATACGTTAATATTGGTATTTTTGGAGCATGCGTATGATTATTCATAATGTTGAACATGATATTTACTTCGTTGATTTGCCATGGTATTCGTTATATAGTGTTTATATGTTCATGTTGATGAACATAATGATTTGGCATACGTGTATGCATGAGTTGTGTTTGTATACGTTGTACGATCTATGCTGAGGGCGCTGGATCGGATGTCCACCTCGTGTTGGTCCGACGGGATCATCTTGGGATCTAGGCTGAGGGCGCTGGATCATTGGACGGGTTATTTCCACCTCGTGTTGGTCCGACGGGATTATCTTGGGATCTATGCTGAGGGCGCTCGATCATTGGAATACCCATGCTGTGTAATGGAATCTTGTAGATTCGCATTGTCGGATTCCGGTAGCGGAAGTCCGTGTGGTGTATTTTATTATGTATTGTTGATGCATATTCGAATTGTTTAATATGATACTTGTACTAGCATCGTTTTGCTAACCCCTTCGGGGGTGGACATTTGTTTTGATGTTCAGGTAGCCGAGGAGCAGGGAAAGCGACCACGATGCAAGACGTGACGACGAAGGGGTTCAGTGATGTTTATTGTTATTGGAGATTTGTTTTCTTGGTTTGGTTTCTGTACTCGAGTACGCGTGTCTTATTGATATTAATTCGATATGGTTGTATTAGTTTCTCGTTGAACCAGTTGTACGTTTTCACAAACTTGAATTTCCGCAGTATTGATGTCTTAGATTTACTTTCCTTTTTAATTAGCCTTGTAAATCCTTACTTAAAGGGTTTACGGCGCTGTAATTATTCCGAATATCTCGGGGTGTTACAGAATATGGTATCGGAGCTAAGATTCATGGATATCTTGGCAGCCGGGTTTTAGTTGGGTCTGTTTACGTTATTTGATTTACGGGTCGTTTGTAACATCACTGTTCAGCCGAAGTCGTCGTGTGGACCGTGGTTGTAAGTCTCTTAATCTCTTATACTACCGTTTTACTTAATTACTGTTTTGTGAGTATTGACGGACTTTATTTCGAAAAATTTTGTTCTGGATATTGAGAAATTGTGTTTACAGTATGTTGAGAGGAGGACGTGGACGCGGACGCGGTCGTGGACGCGGACGTGGTAACATGAGACTTGAGGATTCCGCAACTACCCCCGAAATATCGGCTAGTCGAACCGATTCCCATTCTGGAGGGCAGCAAGGATCAGCGAATGATGACGCAAATCCTAACATGCCGGGAGTGCTTCAACAGGTGGTGGCGGAGATAAACCAGTTCGCTCAGGTCGTTGATCGCATGCAGACGGCGATGGGACATCAGCACCACGAGGATAACCGGGGAGACAGATGGCTTGCTGAGGTGGTTAAATTGCACCCGCCAAAATTTGACGGATCTGCTGAGGCACTTACTTGGGATCACTGGCTCAAGGAGTTGGAAAAGATATTCGCAGGTCTTAACTGTCCCGAGGACCGGAAGGTTCCCATTGCCCAGTATTTTCTGACTGGGGAGGCCTTTGATTGGTGGGAGGCTATTCGACCCGAGGATCATAATGCGGATTGGACGGAATTCAAACTAATGATGGAAGCACAGTATTGTCCTCGTCCAGTTAGAGAGGCAAAGATCCGAGAGTTTTTCTCACCACAGAGTTCGGAGGCATCTGTGACAGATGGAATTAAAACTTTTAATCATCAGCTGACTTGTGTGCGACACATGGTCAGAACGGAGGCAGAAAAGATTTTTCATTTTGATATGCGGATGAAGCCGGAGATTCAGCAGTACATGTCCGGATTCGAGTGTACTACGTTGCGACAGTATCAAGACAAAGCGCTGGCCTACGACATGAAAGAGGCGGCGGTGGAGAAATCAGTAGAGGCAAAGAAGCAGAAGGTGACCGGCAGCTTTGCAGAAAACAAGAGTAGTGGGGCCCGCAAGGGCAAGTCTTCCTTTTATTCGGCTAGGAAACCTCCACATCCTTCTAAAGGCGGAAAGAAGTTCCGGACAACATCAGCAGTTTCGGACGCATCAAGGAAATGCTACAATTGTGGTCGAGCAGGGCATATTCGACGTGATTGCCGCATCTTACGTGACTTGTTACGATTGTGGGCAAGAAGGGCACCGTGCGGCCTTCTGTGGAGCCGCTACTAGATCTTTTGGTACTCGCACTCCGGCGCCAGTTCCGAAGGAAACAAGTGTGAACCAGACGCAGCAGAGTGGATTTCAGCAGCAGAACGTTGGGAAGAGAGAGACATCCAGTGCTGGGTCCGTTCCTCCGCGCCTGTATGAAATGAAGAGATCTGACGATCAGAACACTGCCGTTGCATCAGGTACGATTCAGATCCCTTTGCAACCAGTTAGTGTTTTATTCGATTCCGGAGCTACACATTCTTTTGTATCATTGAACTGTGTAAATCGTTTAAAAATCTCGTGCTTAATTGATTGTGAACCGTATGTTGTGGGATTGCCGAGTGGAGAGAGAATTGTGGGAACCCTAGAGGCTAGAGATTTTCCAGTATCTATAGGAGGGAGAGATTGGCCGTCGAATCTCATTGTTGTTGACATCTACGGTGACGATGTAATTCTCGGAGACGATTGAATCAACCGTTATGGAGCTATCCTGAATTACCGAGAGAGAGTCGTTTCTATCATTGCTGATGACGGGTCCGAACACTTATTCCGAGGATGGAGACCGGGAAGCTCGGGAAAATTGATCAAAGCAATGAAAGCCGTAAAATTGCTGAAACAGGGATGTCATGGACTTTGGTGTTATGCCATGAGGAAAGAGGAAGGAGTAGAGCTCTCGTCTATTTCAGTTGTGAATGAGTTCTCAGATGTATTTCCTGACGAGCTACCAGGGTTACCTCCGCAAAGAGAAGTGGAATTCACCATCGAATTAGAGCCTGGAGCAGCCCCTATTTCCAGGGCACCATACCGTATGGCGCCAACCGAGATGTATGAACTCAAGAAGCAACTGGAGGAATTGTTACAGAAGGGCTATATTCAACCTAGCGTTTCTCCTTGGGGAGCGCCCGTTCTCTTTGTCCGGAAGAAAGACGGATCCCTCCGACTGTGTATTGATAACAGGGAGCTTAACAAGATGACGATCAAGAATAAGTATCCTATACCTCGGATCGATGACTTGTTTGATCAACTGCAAGGGGCAAGGGTATTCTCGAAGATTGACTTGCGATCAGGATACCATCGATTGAGAATTAAGAAATCGGATATACCGAAATCGCTTTGGATCCCAGACGGCATTATGAATTTGTAGTGATGCCATTTGGACTTACCAATGCTCCTGCGGTATTCATGCAATTGATGAATCGGGTATTCTTGGAGTACTTGGATAAATTTGTGGTCGTTTTCATTGACGACATCTTGATATATTCGAGGGACGCAGAGGAACATGCTGAACATTTACGTGTGGTTTTGAGCATCTTGAGAAAGGAACAGCTGTATGCTAAGCTTTCTAAATGCGAGTTCTGGCTTAAGGAAGTAACCTTCCTTGGACATGTGATATCAGCCGACGGAGTTTAGGTGGACCCAAAGAAAGTCGAAGCAATCTTGGATTGGGAGGCTCCTAAAAACGTGAAAGAAGTCCGAAGCTTCTTAGGACTTGCTGGATATTATCGCCGCTTTGTAGAGGGATTTTCCAAAATTGCTCGTCCGCTCACTCAGCTGTTACAAAAAACTCAAAAGTTCACGTGGAATGAGAAATGCCAGGCTGGTTTTGACGAACTTAAGAGAAGAGTGACGACAACACCTATATTAGCACTGCCAGAGGGAACTGATGGATTCATGGTATACAGCGATGCTTCAAATCGGGGTTTGGGTTGTGTGTTGATGCAGAAGGATAAAGTGATTGCTTATGCTTCTCGGCAATTGAAATCGTACGAAGTTAATTATCCGACTCATGATCTGGAGCTAGCAGCTGTGGTCTTTGCCTTGAAAATTTGGCGACATTATTTGTACGGCACTCATTGTCAGATCTTTACAGATCATAAGAGCCTCAAATACATTTTCAGTCAGAAAGAATTAAACATGAGGCAGAGAAGGTGGTTGGAATTGATCAAGGATTACGACTTGGAGATTCTCTATCATCCGGGGAAAGCAAATGTAGTAGCCGATGCTTTGAGCCGTAAACCTGTTTCTCTTCGAGTGTTGGAAGCTCTCACGTCCCAAACCAGTATTCAGCGAGAACTGATCCGCGAGGGGATTGAAGTATGGGCACCAGGAATCCAAGGGCAGCGTATGTGATGGGCCGACTTCATCACTAGTCGAGGAGATCAAATCTAAGCGGTTGACGATTCTTTAATCCTTCGATTATGTGATGAAGTAAAGAAAGGAAAAGCCCCAGGATTCGTGATACAAGATGATGGAGTTCTGAGATTTCAGAGTCGACTTTGCGTTCCCGAGGATGATGATTTGAGGCGGACAATTTTGAAGGAAGCTCATAGCACGCCCTATTCTATTTACCCAGGCAGCAGTAAGATGTATAAGGATTTAAAGCAAAATTTCTGGTGGGGGAATATGAAGAAGGACGTAGCGGAGTACGTTTCGAAGTGTTTGACTTGTCAGCAGGTTAAGATTGAACATCAGCGACACTTAGGGATGTTAAAGCCGCTTCCGATCCCTGAATGGAAGTGGGAGGACATCTCGATGGATTTCATCACCAGTATGCCAAGGACTAGAATGGGAATGAACATGATTTGGGTTATAGTTGATCGACTAACCAAGTCGGCTCATTTCCTAGGGATCAAAGATACATGGGGACCCGAAAGATTGGCGTGAGTATTTATTGCGGAGATAGTCAGATTGCATGGGACGCCGAAGACCATTATCTCGGATCGAGATGGTCGTTTCGTGTCGCACTTCTGGAAAGCAGTTCACAAGGCTTTGGGGACTGAGCTCAACTTTAACACAACTTATCATCCCCAAACAGACGGTCAGTCTAAAAGAACTATTCAAACTGTAGAAGACATGCTTAGAGCCTGTGCTTTGGATTGGTCCACTGATTGGGAAGTTCATTTGCCATTAGTTGAATTCACCTACAATAATAGTTGGCATGCTTCAATTAAGATGGCACCATTTGAAGCTTTGTACGGGAGAAGATGCCGATCACCCCTGAGTTGGGATGATTCTTCGGATTTGATCGGGACGGAACCGGAATTGATTATTCAGACTCAAGAGAAGATAGCTTTGATTCGAGAGAGACTGCTGATCGCCTGAGTCGGCGAAGTCTTATGCCGATGTACGTCGTCGCCCTCTAGAGTTCGGCTGGGACCACGTACTATTGAAGGTGTCTCCTACACGAGGATTTTCCGTTTTGGGAGAAGAGGCAAGCTTAGTCGAGATATATCGGACCATTTGAGATCCTAGAGAGTTGGGGATTTAGCATACGAGTTGGCCTTACCGCCATCATGAGTCATGTTCACAATGTGTTTCACGTATCCCAATGCGGAAGTATGTACGGACCCGATCACGTCATTGATTTCGACGAGATCGAGATAGCTAATGATGGCACCTTGAAGAGAGACCAATCAAGATACTTGAGAGCCGGATCAAACAATTGAGGAATAAAACAATACATTTGGTTAAAGTCTGATGGTCACGACATGGAGTCGAAGAGGCCACTTGGGAAACGGAGGACGGTATGAAGGCTAAATATCGGAGTTGTTTTCATCCTAAGTTTCGGGACGAAACTTCTTTTTAGGGAGGAAGGATGTAATACAAGATTTACATTATGTAATTGGGCGTGATATTGTAATGATTGTACTTTTGTCTGAGTACTATTCTCCGTATTTCATAATCCTTTGTTGTCGAGCGTATAATTTCGTGTATGTGATTTAAAGACTGAAATTCTGTGCATGTAGCGCACGCTACAGGCTACGGGTAGCGTACGCTAACATGGATTCATAGCGCACGCTACAGAGTGTCATTAGCGCACGCTATGCGTAGTAAAATTGATTGAGACGTGCGGTAGGTGAGATCTGGCCGGGGGACCCTTGTCGGATTGTGTCAAATGAACCTGGACGGCTTTCGGGAAAAGCCGAGTCAACGCTTTAGCGCACGCTACAGGTACATGCGTAGCGCACGCTAAGTGCTAAGTACAGATTAGTCAGTGAGCCGTTAGCGCACGCTACGAACAGGGTCTAGCGCGCGCTAATAGACATTTATTATAAATAGGACAGCATCCTATTCGTGATTTCAGTTCTTCTCCTCCTATAACCCGAACTCTTACACATAGAACATAACTCCCTTCGTCCTAAACACTTCGTATCAACCTCCTAGTTCGAGATTGAAGATCGTATATCATTGGAGATTGGTGTTCAAGCCTTCGGTGTTGGATTGCTTCATTTTCATCCGTGTTCTTCACTACTTTGAGGTAGGTGATTCTTCACCGATAATTAGTAATGTTCCTAAGGAAGTTTGAATCATGTTTGGATAGCAAGTATTTCGTTTATAATCGGTCATCACATGTTAGAAGAATACTTTTGACGTATCGGCACTATATATCGTATGAACCCTTGAACCATCTTATTATAAGGACTCCTAAGCATGTTCAAATCGATTTATGATCGATGTCGGATATTACCCAGTTGCTACGTTGTACACGTTGGAATCTTGTGTTTTGGAACGTAAGACGATCGGAACTTAGATTATTTCTTGAAGATCGTAGATGGATTATGATATTGAGATGACTATCCGTATATTTGTATTTCATAATCATAAAACTTCCACAAACCTTATTAGCATGATATGCCCGAGGATAACTTGTATTATCACGGTAGAATTCATGAGTTCTTCACCATTCAACCCGATTTTCGGTTTGCGGTGTTACGCCATGCAAGAATAGCGCACGCTATCATGTGTGAGTTAACGTGCGCTATCGGGTTCGATTAACGCACGCAAGCGTCGTAGCGTGCGTTATGAGACGGCCAAGTCAGGCGCGATCCGTGGCTAGCGCACGCTAGTCTTATACGATAGCGTACGCTAACAGTCCGGCTTAGCGAACGTTACGTAGAGTACGTAGCGCGCGCTAAGCAATCCAGACAGCTTGTTTATTTTGAGCTTTTCGGCCGTAGGCGAATTTGTTAAACCATTGTTCGACTTGAGATGATTTGTATATCATTCCTTTTGTTAAGGTTCGAGCTTGCTACGTTGATCGAAGGAGGCG
This sequence comes from Orobanche coerulescens, assembly GCA_033398695.1. Taxonomy (NCBI): domain Eukaryota; kingdom Viridiplantae; phylum Streptophyta; class Magnoliopsida; order Lamiales; family Orobanchaceae; genus Orobanche; species Orobanche coerulescens. The sequence goes on from CM065809.1 coordinate 44,251,092, forward strand.
ACCTTCGAGTGGGTTGAGATTATCGAAGTATATCGTTCTTGCCATCTTCGAGGCAAGTATCGTGATATGTTAATATTGGTATTTTTGGAGCATGCGTATGATTATTCATGATATTGAACATGATATTTACTTCGTTGATTTGCCATGGTATTCGTTATATAGTGTTTATATGTTCATGTTGATGAACATAATGATTTGGCATACGTGTATGCATGAGTTGTGTTTGTATACGTTGTACGATCTATGCTGAGGGCGCTGGATCGGATGTCCACCTCGTGTTGGTCCGACGGGATCATCTTGGGATCTAGGCTGAGGGCGCTGGATCATTGGACGGGTTATTTCCACCTCGTGTTGGTCCGACGGGATCATCTTGGGATCTATGCTGAGGGCGCTGGATCATTGGAATACCCATGCTGTGTAATGGAATCTTGTAGATTCGCATTGTCGGATTCCGGTAGCGGAAGTCCGTGTGGTGTATTTTATTATGTATTGTTGATGCATATTCGAATTGTTTAATATGATACTTGTACTAGCATCGTTTTGCTAACCCCTTCGGGGGTGGACATTTGTTTTGATGTTCAGGTAGCCGAGGAGCAGGGAAACAGCCACAGTACCGACGTGACGACGAAGGGGTTCAGTGATGTTTATTGTTATTGGAGATTTGTTTTCTTGTTTTGATTTCTGTACTCGAGTACGCGTGTCTTATTGATATTAATTTGATATGGTTGTATTAATTTCTCGTTGAACCAGTTGTACGTTTTCACAAACTTGAATTTCCGCAGTATTGATGTCTTAGATTTACTTTCCTTTTTAATTAGCCTTGTAAATCCTTACTTAAAGGGTTTACGGCGCTGTAATTATTCCGAATATCTCGGGGTGTTACACAGTGTTCCATTTATGGACTGAAGCAAGCTTCGCGTAGTTGGAACCTTCGTTTTGACAAGGCAGTCAAAGAGTTTGACTTCGTGCAAAATAAAGAGGAACCTTGTGTATACAAGAGGGTTAGTGGGAGCAAGAACGCATTCTTAGTACTATATATAGATGACATTCAACTAATAGGAAATGATGTGGGAATGCTCCGTTCTGTGAAAGCTTGGCTTTCGAGTAATTTCTTCATGAAAGACTTGGGAGAGGCAACCTATATTCTTAGTATTCGGCTCTACCGGGATAGGGCAAAGAGAACGATAGGTCTTTCCCAAGCATTCTATATAGATAAGATCTTAAAGCGATTTAAGATGGACGATTCTAAAAGAGGGTTCCTGCCGATGCGACATGGAATAAAACTCTCCTCGAAGATGTGTCCTCAAAGTGAGGAACAACGAAAGGAAATGAGTAATATACCATATGCTTCGGCCATGGGTAGTCTTATGTATGCTATGTTGTGTACGAGACCTGACATTGCGCATGCTGTGAGCATGGTAAGTAGGTTTCAGGCAAACCGAGGTAGGGAACATTAGACTGCCGTAAAGAACATTCTCAAGTACTTAAGAAGGACTAGAGATATGGTTCTGATGTATGGAGGTGGAGAACTGAATGTGGTGGGATTCACTGATTCGGACTTGTAAGGACAGAAAGATGATTTGATGTCTACTTCTGGCTACATATTTACTCTTAATGGAGGAGTATTATCTTGGCGTAGCACCAAGTAAAGCGCGACTGCTGATTCCACCTGTCAGGCTGAGTATCAAGCAGCCTCAGAGGCTTCCAAGGAAGGGTTCTGGATTAAGAAGTTTCTGGGAGAACTTCAAGTGATACCATGTCTTTGTTTGCTGTTCATGTCTTTGCGACAACGACGGAGCTGTAGCGCAGGCCAAGGAGCCGAGGTCTCACAACAGTACCAAACACATTGAGAGGAAGTATCATCTCGTAAGAGAATTTGTTCGTAAGGGATACATTGTGCTGCATAGAGTTGACTCAGCCGACAACATCGCTGATCCACTGACCAAGCCACTTTCTCAGACTAGCTTGGAGAGTCATCTGGAGAACATGGGTATTAGATACCATAGTATGTGGCATTGAGTGCAAGTGGGAGATTGTTAGGAGTATGCCCTCGAATTCCACTCAGAGGATGTTGAGTGAGGGCATTGTACTTGTTATTATGTAAATCATTATTATAAGGCAATTGTATGTTTCTTTATTTACTGGCAGTTACTGGCATTCCTAACTCGTAAATATATATATAGAAACTAGTCCGTGTATTTGAGAGAAAAACATTCCACTCCTTATTGGATAAGGGGATCGGCACTGGAAAGATTTATAGCTCAAATACTTAATCGTTGGCAAGTCGATGAAACTTTACTAGGCATTAAGTTTATGTGAAGAGTTGTATGACATGTTCTTTGACGTGGAGAGTGCCTGGCGAACACTAATGGTTAGTGGGAGCACACGTCATAGGTATGCTAATTGGATTAGTATACTCGAACCGACTCACCCTCAATTCGTCACACGAATTTCACTCCGGGACAGTCAATGATGGAATCGAAATGTTGTGATAGGTATTCGTGAACCTTCGACTTGAGGATTTGGTAGGGATGTGCTTGTGACGTTAAGATTTTCATTAGAGTAGTTCGACCTAGAAAACCAGAAGGTGGGGGTAAACCTCGATGTGCGTCTTGACGGCCAAGTAGCAGGTCCTACTGAATACCAAGATAGAATTCTTTCTCCTGTTAGTGAACGGGTTATATGGGCTATGCGGTTATTGGCAGATGAGATCATAAGTCTTTGGCCAAAGCATTGGAGCTAGTTGTATTGGATACACGAGAGCTCGATGATCTCGATTTGCATTAACTCATGCATATCATCAAGTACATATAGGGTTTGACTGACCGTGACCCTATAACTTGATAGGGACATTTGAAAGAAGGGTTTATACGTATACTGGTATTCACGACAGAATGGTTCTTTAATGATCCCAATCATTCGTTCTCAGTTGGGGTACAGTGTAGGTCGCCAGGCTGGCTAGGTGGTGCTACCACTCTTTTGTTCCTCCCATTGCTAACTGAGATGGACCTACCAAGTCGCGCAATAGTATTGACGACGGAATGAATCTAGCTTATTCTCTCTTTATAAATATTAGATATAGATATCTAATTTATTGGACATTGGATGTCTAGATTAATTTATTGGATAAATTAATTTACGTCCTAATGCATTAAATAAATTACTGGGTGATTAGTTTAATTCATAGATATAATTATTTATTGGAGAAATTAATTATATTATTTTGTATTTGATATAATTAATTAATTGGATTAATTAATTGATATAAATACATCAGAACGGAATTAGAGTTTATCTGTCTGGACTCACAAGAGTCTGAAACGAACCTAACTCGTCCGATTCCTTCTAGATGGCTGCCCCCTTCCACTCACCTTCCCTCTTGGTCTTTGTCTCCATTTTATAATGGAAGACTTATGACCTTAAGAGATATCAAATCTCATATTATATGTAAAGGTGATATTTGTCTAGTGATTTGGTCATGTGGGTTGAAGAATAAAATGTGAAGACCAACTCACTCTTGCACAACCTTGGGCAATCTCACAATTTATATACAACAATGCTACATACACAACCAATTTACACAACCAAACTTTACAACACATCATCTCACCATACATTTATCACTAAATTCATTACTTATTCCATCACCTACCACATCACCCACATCATCAATGGTTCAAAACAAACACAACCGTTACAACGGTTGTGATTGTATCATTTTTCTAATTCAACAATGCTACATACACAACCAATTTACACAACCAAACTTTACAACACATCATCTCACCATACATTTATCACTAAATTCATTATTTATTCCATCACCTACCACATCACCCACATCATCAATGGTTCAAAACAAACACAATCGTTACAACGGTTGTGATTGTATTATTTTTCTAATTCAACAATGCTACATACACAACCAATTTACACAACCAAACTTTACAACACATCATCTCACCATACATTTATCACTAAATTCATTATTTATTCCATCACCTACCACATCACCCACATCATCAATGGTTCAAAACAAACACAACCGTTACAACGGTTGTGATTGTATCATTTTTCTAATTCAACAATGTTACATACACAACCAATTTACACCACCAAACTTTACAACACATCATCTCACCATACATATATCACTAAATTCATTATTTATTCCATCACCTACCACATCACCCACATCATCAATGGTTCAAAACAAACACAACTGTTACAACGGTTGTGATTGTATCATTTTTCTAATTCAACAATGCTACATACACAACCAATTTACAAAACCAAACTTTACAACACATCATCTCACCATACATTTATCACTAAATTCATTATTTATTCCATCAGCTACCACATCATCAATGGTTCAAAACAAACACAACCGTTACAACGGTTGTGATTGTATCATTTTTCTAATTCAACAATGCTACATACACAACCAATTTACACAACCAAACTTCACAACACATCATCTCACCATACATTTATCACTAAATTCATTATTTATTCCATCACCTACCACATCACCCACATCATCAATGGTTCAAAACAAACACAACCGTTACAACGGTTGTGATTGTATCATTTTTCTAATTCAACAATGCTACATACACAACCAATTTACACAACCAAACTTTACAACACATCATCTCACCATACATTTATCACTAAATTCATTATTTATTCCATCACCTACCACATCACCCACATCATCAATGGTTCAAAACAAACACAACCGTTACAACGGTTGTGATTGTATCATTTTTCTAATTCAACAATGCTACATACACAACCAATTTACACAACCAAACTTTACAACACATCATCTCACCATACATTTATCACTAAATTCATTATTTATTCCATCACCTACCACATCATCCACATCATCAATAGTTCAAAACAAACACAACCGTTACAACGGTTGTGATTGTATCATTTTTCTAATTCAACAATGCTACATACACAACCAATTTACACAACCAAACTTTACAACACATCATCTCACCATACATTTATCACTAAATTCATTATTTATTCCATCACCTACCACATCACCCACATTATCAATGGTTCAAAACAAACACAATGGCATAACGGTTGTGATTGTATCATTTTCTAATTCAACAATGCTACATACACAACCAATTTACACAACCAAACTTTACAACACATCATCTCACCATACATTTATCACTAAATTCATTATTTATTCCATCACCTACCACATCACCCACATCATCAATGGTTCAAAACAAACACAACCGTTACAACGGTTGTGATTGTATCATTTTTCTAGTTCAACAATGCTACATACACAACCAATTTACACAACCAAACTTTACAACACATCATCTCACCATACATTTATCACTAAATTCATTATTTATTCCATCACCTACCACATCACCCACATCATCAATGGTTCAAAACAAACACAATCAGAATAACAACGGTTGTGATTGTATCATTTTCTAATTCAACAATGCTACATACACAACCAATTTACACAACCAAACTTTACAACACATCATCTCACCATACATTTATCACTAAATTCATTATTTATTCCATCACCTACCACATCACCCACATCATCAATGGTTCAAAACAAACACAATGAATTACAACGGTTGTGATTGTATCATTTTCTAATTCAATAATGCTACATACACAACCAATTTACACAACCAAACTTTACAACACATCATCTCACCATACATTTATCACTAAATTCATTATTTATTCCATCACCTACCACATCACCCCCATCATCAATGGTTCAAAACAAACACAATCATTATAACGGTTGTGATTGTATCATTTTTCTAATTCAACAATGCTACATACACAACCAATTTACACAACCAAACTTTACAACACATCATCTCACCATACATTTATCACTAAATTCATTATTTATTCCATCACCTACCACATCACCCACATCATCAATGGTTCAAAACAAACACAACCGTTACAACGGTTGTGATTGTATCATTTTTCTAATTCAACAATGCTACATACACAACCAATTTACACAACCAAACTTTACAACACATCATCTCACCATACATTTATCACTAAATTCATTATTTATTCCATCACCTACCACATCACCCACTGTAACACCCCAAACTAGGCGGATATTACAGTGCCGTAGATGCCCAACTGGGACCCACCAGGCAAATGAAAATGAATGAATTACCCAGGATAAATGTAGTACCGAACCACATTACAACAATGATTACTCCGATGAGGAGTTTAGTTACAACACACCAGGACAATACCGAATACTAGTGTATTTTATATGAAGATAAAATACACAACACTGAATGAAATGGAGTATCCAAATGAAAGTCTGCAGTGGAAAATAAAGGACAATAACATGAATAACTGAAAGATCGGGGCCCCCTACTAGTATCACTGGGACTCCTCGACATCAACATGCTATTCCCGTGCTTTTGCCTTGCCATGACCTGAAAAACAAAATCCCAAATGGTCGATACGTAACAACAATCCTCAAGGGTTGAAAATACACAATCATGATTATATCTGAAGTTATGAAATATCCTGTCGAAACATACGCAATCAAACATGCTATATGAATCAACTAACAGTACGGCTCAAAGGGTGGTACCACACTACGCCCGGGATGGAAATGTGTCCGTGCACAAGCCACCAACGAGTATCGATCGAATACCCGTGTGGTCTTGTACCTAATCAGTCTCACGAGACAATATGACTCGTGTGCACAGTCCAATGTGAGTCCAACAACCAACACACGACTTAAATGTGCCCGACATGAAAATCCAACACATACCAACCGGCACGCCAGTATGACCCGGAATGCCACGATATAACAAAAGTGACATCGAAAATGAATAATGACTCACCGAGGTGGAATGGTAATGAAATAAATGACAGCTCAATGAAAAGATTGGAACCGTCGTTCCTTATGACTGAAGTGATTAATTGACAATAACAAGTTTGATACGGTTAATACACTGATGAATGAGTTATGATTATGAATGAACAACAACAAAAGGGATGAATATCCTTTTAACCGAGTAAGAATTAACTTACACAACACCGGTGACAATTATCCTTCCACGAACAACGTCCTAATAGAGATATCGGTCGCTCGAACAACCTTGAATAACACAATAACCAACCATCCGTTCAACATACGTAACAAACATGAATATAACGAACTCAACACGTCGATACGACTAAACCAAGTCCATTGAGGCATTAAATCAAACACGTTAAACTCCGATTGTTTACAATCAAACCTCAATAAACCAATATCAAATCCCCCAAGAAGTGTTTCAAACCAACAAAACATCTTCAATACGATTAATAATCCAAAACGAATATCCAAAAACGTGATTATAACGACAATTAATCGAAAACCCCCAATCTCAACTCGATATTCAAAGTGTTCTTGGATAATCCCTCAATAATCCAATGAATCCTTATACAAACTCATAATCATATACATATCCCTTCATATAACATGATTATAATGTCCAAAACATCATATCTCAACACAAAATCGAAATCTAAGGTGTTGAAGAAATTACCTCTTGAAGATCCAACCACTTCGATCCGATGAACACGAGTTAAAACGAGTATCCGAGCTATATGATCGAATGGAAATGAAGAAACTCAAGTACTCAAGTGTTTGATGAAGGAAAAATCCCTTTCCCCAAGCTCTCTCTCGGACAAAATGGAAGAAGAAAGTGAAAATGAAGAAAAATGAGGAAAAAGTGTCGGCCAAAACCATATATCTTGCCGGAAGTTACGGCCGTAACTCAGCCCTCTTACGGCCGTAACATTCTGTCAACGGCCTTACGGCCAGAATCGCCAACTCAGACGGCCAGAATCGCTTCATCCGAAAGCCTGCCGACAGACTTACGGCCGTAACCGCTCCTGAGTTACGGGCGTAACCCGCCTTCGTCAAAAACATCCGTCGACATCCTTACGGCCGTACCCGCACACCTTACGGCCGTAACTCGGATGATACGGCCGTATCCGGCCAACCTTACGGGCGTAAGCCCTCTTCGTCGAAAATGACCAGGCACCTTGCCTGTAGCGTACGGCCGTATCCGGCCAAGTCTTACGGCCGTATCTCCCTCGCCTTACGGCCGTATGCCGAAACCCTTATGGCCGTAACTCGCCTTTGGCCAAAAACGTCTGGGCACCCTGCTCGACACGTACGGCCGTAACCGGCCAGCCTTACGGCTGTACCTCCCATCTTACGGCCGTATGCCGAAATCCTTACGGCCGTAAGTCCCGCTCGTCCGAAATGGCCCGGAAACAACGAACGTCAATTACGGCCATATCCGACACTCCTTACGGCCGTACCTCGTTGCTGGACAAGATGAAAATTCCGACAACTCCGATTCTCGCTACGATGAATGATTCGACAAACCAAACGTTTGCGAACGCGAACAAGTCCAACACATGCCAGAAATGATACTTCCAGCACAAGACTACCAATCACGATGATAATGATAATACTCCCGTTCCGACACTCAAACGGAGATGAAATGACGATCGCAGAATCGATACACGGTTACAACATGCCAAATGAACGCAAATGAATGAATCATGACTGATGAATGATTATTAATGAGTGAAAATTACTGGGTGATAATTACAGACTGATAATTACTGAATGATAATGAATGAATTACAACCGGGTATTACACCCACATCATCAATGGTTCAAAACAAACACAACCGTTACAACGGTTGTGATTGTATCATTTTTCTAATTCAACAATGCTACATACATCGTTCAGCCCCAAAACAAAAAAAAAAAGAGAAAAAGAAAACACAATACAATACAATTCCGGCAAGTTCATGCCAGGAAAATTACAACCGGAAGAGAAGAGGAAATCTGCCACAAACACAAAGTGCTTCTACTCTAGATTCTGGAGCAACCCATTGGTTCGAATTTTCTCCTTTACCTTCTGCAAATCTGCTCATTTCCAGTGAAGGTAATGCAATCTTTTCTCTTCTTTGTACAAGGCGTTTTTGTTTTGTATATCAACTGTTAAACTGATTCATAAATACCAATTCTTCTTTAATTTTCATCTTCGAGCAACCTAAAGTGGAAAAAAAAAGAGAGGAAAAAATCTAAATCTTCGTACATGTTTTTCTGCAAATTTCAATTTCCATAAAACACATGACATCAAACCTAACCCAGTACAAACCTGAAATCCGAACCCTCACCGTTTCGATTTTTATCTGCTCGGGCCGATACCTTCAGATCCGAATCCAAATTCGGATTTTCCAACCCGAACGAAACTAGAAGTTCGCCCCCTTTTACATCCAAAATTCAGAAAATAAATTCTACAAACAGAAATCATCAACACCAAGTCCCCTGATACGAATCGGTCAACATCATCAAATACAAAAAGAAGATTATCCGACCAAGCTTGATTGAGTCGCAGGCATACATAAAATCCTCATGCAAAATACACAGACAAATTACCAATTCTCGTGCGCACGACGACTTCGTAGCAGTTTTAGTATTTTGCCCATAACTTTCTCGTCCGAAATCCGATTCAGGTGATTCCAGTGGCCATGGAAAGATAAGAAAGAGAGCTACAAATCTTATGAGACCATAGGACCAATTTCGGACCATTGGATCCCAGAAATGACAAAACCGACAGCATCATATTTGGTCCAAAATCATGAGGATTTTTGTCTCTTCTAGTTTCAAGACTTCATTTTCAAAGTCCACTACAATGCTTGGGTCCCTCCACACTTCAATAATTCGGCCAAATCAAGTGGATGGAAGCTTGATTTTGGTTGTCCTTGTCAAGTATCACATGGGAGAGATTTTGTCCCCACCTTTGAACTTGATGTGATTACGACATCTCCAAACGAAGTAAGAATTAACGTAGGTGACGATACCACGTTACATGCACATGCACCTACGTACTTCGGTGAGAAAACAAATGCGGAAATGGGAACCATCTTAATAATCGGAACCGGGATAACTTAGACGTACCAAAACATGCATACGTATGCATGTTCATGCATACAAAATCGGCCATAATAGGGGAGATTTCGGCCGATTTGATGAAGGATCCATGAAGGATCTTTGTCCCCACTACTTTCAACTTTGCCTTCATTTTTCAAAGTCCACCATAATAAGATCAAGGATAGAGATTTTGGCTCACCCCACCCCTTTGAAAATCGGCCGAACCACATGAAGGAAGATGCCAACATGTTGCTTTCACTTTCTATCCTTGTTGAAGTCTTGCAAGAAGATATCACATGAGAAGGATGTTATCCACTTCTTGATGCTACCCCACGGCCAAAAAGGAGAGGAAGAGACCAAGCATGACTTTGTTTTCAATCTTTGTCAAAGTTGTTAGATTAGTTTATTGTTTGCTTGTTTTCTTGTGAGATCTTGTTTGATCTTGTTTGAACTTATTTGTAGTTGTTAAGGCTATTTATAAGCCTCACCCTCAACCTTTGAAATCATCTTGAAAGTTATAACATTGTATTTCTCTTGAAATATACGTTGAACGAGTTCAACAAAACCTTGGTTATTATTTCGACGCGTCTCGAATTATAACTTGATCAATTCTCAATAGGTCTTGAGGAGAGATTATCTTTATCGAGTTATAGGTCTAATTCGATAAAACACATTCAATCCCATACACTACCCTACCTCACGGCCGAAACCACATAAATTCGGCCACCACCTTTTATTTTCGTTGTTACTTTGATACTTGTAAACACCGTGATAACCTTCCGTTGTATTTTATACGTTTTACGTACACTTATATATGTAATTCGTATCATAAGTGGTATCAGAGCCCAAGGTCATCTCCTTGGGCGATTTATTCAACTATTTCTTGTCAAAAAAAATTATCTCTTGACTCTCTTGTTATGGATTTCTCCGATCTCGATTTCTTGATGAAACTCCGTGACACACTAACGCAAGCCAGACGCAGAGACGACACCAACGATATTGATTTCTTGGCTAAATTCCGCAGCATGCCCGAGTTTCATGGATATAGTAATCCAGATGCGTGCATAGATTGGCTCCGTGCCTGTGAGGAGCACTCGGACATCAAGGCTGCCCCGATCAACCGCCGCGTTTCATTGGTGGCAAGGCACCTCCGCGGTAGCGCCGCCGTCTGGTGGCAAAAACTGAAACAGTCCCGTTCACAACAACGTAAGCCAAAAATCAGAGATTGGCAAAAATTCAAGAAATATTTCGCCAGAAAATTTATCCCAAACGCGAAACAAGATCACGGCTTTATGCTTTCTGAAACGGATAATCTTGAAGATGAACTCTTTGTCACTGACGACTTTGATATGACAGAATTTCCTGCGGCATTTTTTGATGACAAAGAAGATGATGGTTGGAGTCGAGCTGCCCTATCGGAGCAAAATGGGTCGTATGACTTTGTTGCGGTACGAAACGAGCTTAGTGGGTTAATTTTTGATGAGACATTATTCAAGGAGACCGATAATATTAAAATGGAAAGTGGATCGGGTTATGATGGACCGCCAATATTTGATGTAGAATCAGATGACAAAGAGGAGCCCATAATTGATCTCGAGCTTCCCATTTTTGAAGGTGAGCATGTACACATGCGGGTGCTTAAGGAGACCCGAGATAATGGCGTGGTTGTGCAAAGCGAACTAATCGAACAAAGACCGCCTTGTTATATTCCACACAAGGTTGTTTCAATTATTGTCAAAGAACTGGAGGGTCCTAATCCATTTGTTCTTGTTGATCCAGTTCTTGACACCGACCAACGTGAAAGCAGCGTGGCTGCGTATAATCAGAAAATAGTAAGGGACGAAATCATTATTGAAGGGAGTGAGGACGCGATTTGTGTTCACTTAACACAAGAGTTGGAAATTACTCCGTTTTACCATAAATCATCTTTTCGGGATTCGATTAAGGGGAATCGAAGACTCCTAGGTATGTTGTTTGTTTCCATTTTGCAGGTTGTCCTTTTGGATACGCAATCACAAGTTAAAGTCAACATTACGGACGAAAATTACATCTTCAAACCGGGAGGAGTGCAACCATATCCGGAGTATCAACCCTTCTTTCGGGCATTAGAATCAAGAATGAATCTTCTTGAAAAAGAAGGGAGTGATGTGATTAAGACCGAGCATCCAATGAACTACAAGTCAAGTCTTACAGCACAAGATAATAAAAAAAAAGTTCAAAATCTGGATTTGAGGTCAAATCCTTTGAAAGAGGGAGGGTATGATACGAATCGGTCAACATCATCAAATACAAAAATAAGATTATCCGACCAAGCTTGATTGAGTCGCAGGCATACATAAAATCCTCATGCAAAATACACGGACAAATTACCAATTCTCGCGCACGCATTTACTTGAGCGCTTTTAGTATTTTGCCCATAACTTTCTCGTCCGAAATCCGATTCAGGTGATTCAAGTGGCCATGGAAAGCTAAGAAAGAGAGATACAAATCTTATGAGACCATAGGACCAATTTCGGACCCATTGGATCCCAGAAATGACAAAACCGACAGCATCATATTTGGTTCAAAATCATGAGGATTTTTGTCTCTTCTAGTTTCAAGACTTCATTTTCAAAGTCCACTACAATGCTTGGGTGCCTCCACACTTCAATAATTAGGCCAAACCAAGTGGATGGAAGCTTGATTTTTGTTGTCCTTGTCAAGTATCACATGGGAGAGATTTTGTCCCCACCTTTGAACTTGATGCGATTACGACATCTCCAAACGAAGTAAGAATTAACGTAGGTGACGATACCACGTTACATGCACATGCACCTACGTACTTCGGTGAGAAAACAAATGCGGAAATGGAAACCATCTTAATAATCGGAACCGGGATAACTTAGACGTACCAAAACATGCATACGTATGCATGTTCATGCATACAAAATCGGCCATAATAGGGGAGATTTCGGCCGATTTGATGAAGGATCCATGAAGGATCTTTATCCCCACTACTTTCAACTTTGCCTTCATTTTTCAAAGTCCACCATAATAAGATCAAGGATAGAGATTAAGGCACACCCCACCCCTATGAAAATCGGCCGAACCACATGAAGGAAGATGCCAACATGTTGCTTTCACTTTATATCCTTGTTGAAGTCTTGCAAGAAGATATCACATGAGAAGGATGTTATCCACTTCTTGATGCTACCCCACGGCCAAAAAGGAGAGGAAGAGACCAAGCATGACTTTGTTTTCAATCTTTGTCAAAGTTGGTAGATTAGTTTATTGTTTGCTTGTTTTCTTGTGAGATCTTGTTTGATCTTGTTTGAACTTATTTGTAGTTGTTAAGGCTATTTATAAGCCTCACCCTCAACCTTTGAAATCATCTTGAAAGTTATAACATTGTATTTCTCTTGAAATACACGTTGAACGAGTTCAACAAAACCTTGGTTATTATTTCGACGCGTCTCGAATTATAACTTGATCAATTCTCAATAGGTCTTGAGGAGAGATTATCTTTATCAAGTTATATGTCTAATTCGATAAAACACATTCAATCCCATACACTACCCTACCTCACGGCCGAAACCACATAAATTCGGCCACCACCTTTTATTTTCGTTGTTACTTTGATACTTGTAAACACCGTGGTAACCTTCCGTTGTATTTTATACGTTTTACGTACACTTATATACGTAATTCGTATCATCCCCCAAGTTAAAACCTCAATCACAGAAACCCGAACCCATACCTGCCCGGAATCGGAGCTTGGTGGCGAGCTGCCGTCGAAAAACGACCATTCACAGCAACTTCAATCGGTGCCGAAGACGGGAGCCCCGCAACTGGTTAATCCGGGTTTAGGCGAGCTGGAGTGTTTTCGAGTTGGTGGTTTCGCAGCGCCTTTCGTTGTCGGTGTGCGTGTGTTTATGCATTTCCTGCATTTATTTAACTTCCGGTCGAGAGGAATTTCTTGGAGGAGGAGGGCCGACTGGAGAGATGAGATGAGAGAGGGTCGGGAGGTTAGGTGCAGACGAGAAGAAATGGGAGGTGAAGAATGAAGTTTTGTGTCGGTTAGGGTAAGAAAAGGGGTATTTATACCCGAGAGATTTTAGGATTCTCAATTTAGTCTTCCCTATTTTCAGAAAATTTCAATTCGGTCCCATATTTCTATTTACTTTGATCTTACCCAGACAGATTTCAAATATTCTTCAATCAACCCCAACAACTTTTAAAATTCACTTCCAGTCCTATTTTGACCCAAGACATTTAAAATGTTGACTTTCAATTAATATTAATAATTAATCTGAATTTACGTATAAGTTTTTAATTTCAGTCATTAATGATATTAACTATTCGATTAATATTAATAAGCAATTGTAATTTATTTTCAGTGATTATATAGTGATATTTGTTCATTCATGATATAAATAATAAATAGTAAGGATTTTAATTATTATTATATATAGACTTTATCGAGGATTTACGGGCTTAGGACTGTGAGTCGAGCATCTTCATTTCAAGTCAGACATCATCATTTATTCAAGTGGGAATTTTCACTATCACTTTAATTATTTTAATTGGACTGCATATGTGATATTCATTTCATGTTTATAAATTGACAATGCATGTTGTAAATCAGGGTCACCTGTATTCATGTAAGAGGTTATCTTAAGATTCATATTGTGTGGGGACACCTCCACAACCCAATATTCACATGCATGCTCGATTCATGTTATATGTGGTATTGCTTGTATGTTTCATGTTGTTGCGGGGACACCTGCGCAACCTCAATATTCGTGTTATGCATGATAGATTCATGCTATACGTAATATTATGAGTATGTATCATGTTGTTGTGGGGGCGCCTGCGCAACCTCAATATTCGTGTTATGCGTGTTCGATTCATGCTACACGTAATATTGTCAGTATGCATTGACGTTGAGGAAAAAATATGATAGATTATTCATGTTATGCTTTCCATGAGATTGTATATTACTATGATCAGTGTGATTTCCACGAGCTGAAGGAAGCTCACCCCCACCTTTCTTGATCCCGCAGGTTGAACCGATCCGAATGGACGAAGGAGCGAGCCAAGAGGGCATATGGAAGAGGAATTATTACATGATGTTAAATTTATGTCTAATGTTTTGAAACTCACTTGGGGAAATGTTGATTAGAAATTTATAAATTATGATTTATTCTTCCGCCGTAAAAATTTTCCTTCGTATCTATGATGAAATGTTACCTTATTTAAAGGTATCTATTTTTATGTCTTTAGCGACTCGACTTTGTAGGCGAGAATTTTTATATTCTCAAGAAAATTATTTTTCGTCAAAATTTACCTTTTACTTATTTTCCCCAATATTTACCCTAGAAAGTCCGGGCATTACAACAGGAATTGAAGAATCAGCTGGAGGAATTGTCCGAGAAAGGTTACATCCAACCGAGTGCGTCCCCATGGGGAGCATCTGTGTTATTTGTCAAGAAGAATGACGGTTCTTTTCGCTTGTGCATTGATTACCCAAGAATAAATATCCCCTACCCCGCATCGATGATCTTTTGGATCAACTTCAGGGAGCTTCAGTATCTTCCAAGATCGATTTAAGATCTGGGTATCATCAGTTGCGAATTCGAGAGTCGGATATTGCTAGAATAGCATTTCGAACACGCTATAGTCATTACGAGTTTGTGGTGATGCCGTTTGGGTTAACTAACACACCTGCTGTATTCATGGAGTTGATGAACCGAGTTTTCATTGACTATTTAGATCAGTTCGTAGTTGTTTTCATAGATGACATTTTGATTTATTCTCGTGACCGAGAGGAACACGAATTTCACCTTCATTAGGTTCTCGAAGTGTTGAGACGAGAGCAACTTTATGGAAAGTTTTTCAAATGTGAGTTCTGGATGTCCGAGGTGACGTTTCTTAGACATGTGATTTCATCAGACGAAGTACGCGTCGACCCTCAGAAGACGGAGGCTATCCGAGATTGGCAAGCTCCGAATAATGTTAAGGAAATACGAAGCTTTTTCGGATTAGTTGGTTATTTTCGGCGATTTGTGGAAGGATTTTCTAAAATCGCTCAACCCATGACTAACCTTGTGCAGAAGGATAAGAAATACGCGTGGTCTGACGCGTGTTAGTGGAGATTTGAGGAACTCAAGAATCGTTTAATCAGCGCCTGTCCTTTCTTTACCACAGGGGAGAGAGGATTCGTGGTTTATAGTGACGCGTCCGGACACAGTCTCGGATGTGGACTAATGCAGAACGGGAAGGTGATTGCCTATGCTTCGTGGCAACTGAGACCTTAGGAGGTCAACTATCCGACCCGCGACCTAGAGCTAGCAACCGTGGTATTCGCGTTGAAGATTTGGCGTCATTATCTTTGTGGCATCACCTGTCAGATTTTCACCGACCATAAGAGCTTGAAGTATATATTTGCTCAGAAGGAGTTGAATATGCGATAGAAATGGTGGTTAGAACTGATTAAGGATTATGATATTGAAATTCAATACCACCCGGGTAAGGCGAAATTTGTCGCCGACGCCTTGAGTCGTAAGTCCATTCAGGAGCAAATGCTTGCTCGTTTAATAGTTCAGAAGGAGCTTCATCAGGAATTCCTAAGACCCGAGATCGAGGTCTGGTTATAGCGAGTACAAGGGCAACTTAGTATGTTAGAGATTTCATCGCCACTTGAGGAGGCGATCAGAGTGAATCAGGGTTCAGACCCATTTTTGTTGCGCATTCGAGATGATGTGGCTCAGGAGAAAGCCCATGGATTTGTGGTCCACGAGGATGGACTTTTGCGATTTAAGAACCGGTTATGCGTTCCGGCGAATGATGAGTTAAAAAACACGATTTTGAGAGAAGCTCATGCTACCCTTATTCCATTCATCCGGGGTCTAGCAAGATGTACAATGACTTGAAACAAAATTATTGGTGGAGCAATATGAAGCGAGAAGTCGCTGAATTTGTTTCAAGATGTCTGACCTGTCAGCAAGTCAAGATAGAACATCAGCGACCGGAGGGTATGCTAAAACCGCTCCCTATTCCAGAGTGGAAATGGGAGAATATTTCAATGGACTTCATCACGAGTTTGCCAACGAGTCGTCGTGGCATGAATACAATTTGGGTAATTGTGGACCGTTTAACTAAGTCAGCTCATTTCCTTGAGATTAAGGATACGTGGGGTCCCAAGAGACTTGCCCAGTTGTTCATCAAGGAGATAGTGAGATTGCACGGTACTCCTAAGAGTATCGTTTCTTATCGTGACGGGCAATTCGTGTCCCATTTTTGGAAATTAGTTCATCGTGCTATGGGAACTCAGCTTAATTTCAGCACAGCTTTTCTACCTCCGTCCGACGGACAATCAGAGAGGACTATTCAGACGTTGGAGGACATGTTGAGGGCATGTGTTCTCGATTGGAAGGACGATTTGGAAACCCAACTACCGTTGATAGAGTTCACATATAATAATAGTTGGCATGCTTCGATTAAGATGGCACCTTACGAGGCCTTGTGCGGTCATCGTCGTCGATCTCCTTTGTGTTGGGATGACTTATCATAATCAGTCGTTACCGAGCCTGATATACTTATAGATGCCTGCGAGAAGGTAGCTTTGATCAGGAATCGTTTGTTGACCGCTTAGAGTCGACAGAAATCATATGCAGATAATCGTCGTTGGACATTAGAGTTCGAGGCAGGTGACCACGTTTTGGTCAAAGTATCCCCAAGTCGAGGTATCTTCTGTTTCGGGAAATGGGGGAAGTTGACTCCGAGATTCATTAGACCATTTGAGATTTCGGATCGAGTAGGCAAGCTGGCTTATCGATTGGCCTTACCTCCGACGTCGATCCAAATTCATAATGTGTTTCACGTCTCTCAGTTGCGGAAGTATGTTGCCGATCTGAGTCACATACTTCAGTTCGATGAAATCGAGAACGCAGAATATCATACGTACGAGGAGCATCCCATACGAGTCTTAGAGCGACGAATCAAACAGTTGAGGAACAAGACGATTCCTTTGGTTAAGATCCAGTGGTCTAGACACGGAGTCGAAGAGGCTACTTGGGAAATCGAAGATAGCTTACTGGACTGGATTAGTGAAATTCATAACACACGCTATGATTGGACTATAACGTACGTCATGGTGTCTGTAGCGCACGCTATCGGTATCCATCAGCGCGCGCTAGCGTATTGGAGCAGACAGTCCAGTGGGTACATGACTGAGATGGAATAATTCGTAGTGCACGCTAAGACTGTGTATAGCGTACGCAAGGGTTAGTTTGGTAGCGCATGATAAGCATCGGGTAGCGCGCGCTAAGGCTCAATCAGACCAGCGGACAGTAGGTTCTGGATTCCAGTATTCTGGACATCAACCATCAGGTAGCGCGCGCTAACACAAGGTTAACGCACGCTAATAAGAGACAATTAACACGCTATCAAGGCACGTAACGCACGCTATCGATGCAGGCAACGGGTACTGGACTACCCGGTAAACCCGCTAGCGCACGCTAAGCTCAGGAGCTAGCGCACGCTAAACTGGGTTTACTATATCTTGGACAGTTTAGCCCCATTTCGTCATTTCATCATATCTCTTCATCCTCCCGTCGGTTTTGGGCGATTTTGGGCATTTCGTGAAGTGCTCTTCGAGCTGCATTCAAATATCATCATTTTGAAGCTTCTAGTTCGGATTATTCATCAACTAATCCTCTCCAACACACCAAATCAAGGTAAACATTTCTTCAATCTAGAATTTTGGGATTTGAGTGTTTTTCCTTCCGATATCTTCGTGTTAGCTTGCTATTATGTTGGAATATGTTAGATATGGATTATCTACCTTAGATACATGTATTTCTACAGATTTATTGGTGTATATTTTGGATTTGATGAATATTTGGGGAATTATTCAAGAACACCCTAAGGGTTGACTTTGGGATTTTTGGGGTTTCAACTAGATGTTGTAGTAATCACGAATGGAGTATTCCTATTGAATTATTTGATTGTTTTGATGATGCTTTGTTGGAGTTGAACTATACTTTTGGAGGTTGGTTTCGATGTTTTGGAGTTGGTTGTAATCAAAGGAAGAATGTTTGCAACGTATTCGTTAGAATGCCCCAATGATTTTGGTTATTGTTGTATCAACTTTTGAGTTGGCTATAATCGTACTTGATAAGTATATTGAGCGTTTGTTGGTAATTATGTTATTCAAGATTGTTCAAGCGACCGGTATTTTTCACTTAGGATGTTTGTTCGAGGAAGGACATTTCATCACCGGTAAATTCTTACTCGGTTAAAAGGATATTCATTCCTTTCGTTGTTGTTCATTCATATTCATAATTCATTCATGATATATTATTCATGTCGAGACTTGTAATAATCAAACTAATCATTCAATTCACTAGGAACGACAGTTCCAATCATTTCAGTGAGCTATCATTCATTTCATTATCATTTCATCTCGGTGAGTCATTCTTGACCCTTGTCGATTTGTTATTCATTGATATTCATCATGGTCACTTTTGTTCTTGGGACTTTATGGGTTCATATTGCGTGGCCGGGTGGTTATGTGTGGAATTTTTAGTCGGGCACACGATAGTCATGTGAAGGGTTCACCGACACAATGGACTGTGTACACGGTAACGTGCCTCCGTGAGACTAATTAGGTACAAGGACGGGTGTGTCCGGACACTCGTCTTGTGCACTTGCATGTCCCATTACGGGCATACTATGATGCCTCTCTTCAGCTTGATTTCATGACTTATATATTTAATGTTTGTGCTTGTTCAACTCTTGCGGATTGCTGTTCTGTGTAACTGACCCCGTTGGGGGATGTTGTTTTCAGGTCATGGCAAGGCAAAGGCTCGGGAAGAGAACGTTGACGGCGAGGAGTCCTAGTGATACTAGTAGGGGCCCCAGTCCTTTCAGTCATTCATGTCTTCTTCATTTTTATTTCCGCTGCAAATTTCCGTTCGAATGTTCAATTTATTCAGTGTTGTATATTTTATCTTCATATTTAATGCTCCATGGTGTATTGTACTTAAAGCTCCTCATCGGAGTACTTGGTAATATAATGTGGTTCGGTACTACAATTATATTATTCAATTCATTAATTTTCATTCGCCTGGTGGGTCCCAGTTGGGGGTCCACGTCATTGTAATAGCTGCCTAGTTTGGGGTGTTAGAATATCAAATACAACCACTACTACAAAAACAACATTTAGTGACACTTAGTTTCTGACACTTTATCAAAAGTGTCAGTAACTTCAGACATTTGACTCATTTTTTTTTTTAACATAATTGTGTCATAAAATACTGACACTTAAGTATCAGTAATTTAAGTATCAAAATTTACCGACACTTAAATATCAATAATAACAAAAAAACTCAATTTATTTAAAACATATAATTTATTTATAATACTTCACACCTAACCCTACACGTACGCCGATCTCTATCTCCCTCATTTACATCAACACGTACGCCGCCCCCCATTCTCACATTCTTCAGCTTCACCAACGATGGTTCGATCTCCGGCGGGTTCCTTCTCCCTCTTTCGCAAAATCTTCCTCAGGTAAACACAATCGAGCATCTCCGTGCGATTCTAGGGTTCATCTTC
Source organism: Orobanche coerulescens (assembly GCA_033398695.1). NCBI lineage: Eukaryota > Viridiplantae > Streptophyta > Magnoliopsida > Lamiales > Orobanchaceae > Orobanche > Orobanche coerulescens. Next base: position 44,271,703 of record CM065809.1, read on the forward strand.
ATCGAGCATCAATCGATGCATACAATCGATCCCATATTATTCTCTGTTTTTTTTTTCTTTTTTTCTATTTTAGCCTTATCCTTTCTTCCTTCCCCAGTAAATATTATCTTCTTTTCGATTTCAGTTGAGGAAGCTTCATGGAAATATTATCTACTCTAATCTCTACAGGGAAATGGTAAAAATCCACTCTAATCTCTACCCACGATGGTGATGTGCTTCCTATTTTTTTTCCTAATTCTTTTTCTTTGAATGCCATCATTTTTCAGGCTCCAAAGAAGGGCGTAAAGCTGCCGGGCGCTGCTAAGAAGAAGGCGGAGAAAGTCGCAAATCCTCTGTTCGAGAAAAGGCCAAAGCAGTTTGGTATAGGAGGTGCACTACCACCCAAGAAGGATCTTCGCAGGTTTACGAAATGGCCGAAAGGTGTGAGGATCCAGAGAATGAAGAGGATCTTGAAGGAGTGATTGAAGGTTCCGCCGGCGATTCATCAATTCTCCAAAACCCTTGACAAGAATTTGGGTTCGTTATCTATCTATATCTACTCTGGTCTGTCTTATTTAATGACAGCGGGTCATAATTTTCTTGGTTTGATGTACTGTTATTGAATACCGTAAGAACTCGTCCGTGCTGTTTTGAAGCTGCATTTTTCATTTTGTAAGTATTATGCAGCTCCTTAAACAGCATAACTGGTAGTATCAGTTACAAGTTTATGACAAATCATATGCCGATCTCATGTTTTTTTCTTCAGTGTTTGTTTTTCTTTTTGAGTATTTTGTTTATGCAGGAGCATCCTTCATGGTCCCAAATTGCTGGATATCATATATCTATGAAATTATGATGTCATATTTTGTGTATTTTGTGGGGAAGTAGTGGGATGCAAATTGCTTTTTGTTTGGTGTTATGCAGTTCATTGTAGAGCGTGAATCGGATGTTGCTCTATTTTAAATGTTGTGGCATGATGGTTCAGTGCAGGTTTTTATCTTTTAATTTTTGCACGTAGGGGGGCATTTTTTGTTTGTTGAATCAAGAAATGGTAATTGAGGGGTGTATTCCATTGGGATTTTCTGCAAGAAAGTTGTTTATGCAACACTAGAAATACATGCCCAGCAATCTGATAAGAGAGGCTTAATTACTTCGATTCGCAAGGCACAGTTCTTAGGTTGAAATGTATACTGAGTTCACTCTTATATCAAGAGGATTACCTGTTTTCTTTCTGAAATTTAGTAGCTGATTATTGTCTGTGATAGTTGTTTTAGTTTTCATTTCAGCATCAAGTAAGCTAGGTATTGATTTTGCAGGAAAAACGATGAGCTTAGGAAGGATGCTGTTGATGCGCTTTTGGTCTATCGAGATTGGTAGGAAAAAATTTCTGTTCAAGTGCTGCATGTCTTCTTCATTCTCTCCCTTTTTTTCCTTTTCATTAATAAATTGTTAATAGACCAAAAGAAAATATCGTTTCGGCAATGCTAAGAATTACAAGTTTGTCTTAATAACCGTTTTTGTAAGAGTTAGCGTTGTTATCCTTTATCCTTTCTCCCACTGGTTTATTTGGGTTTACAACCTTCGACAATTTCTTAAGTGTTATTTTCTTTCTCTAGTTGGTGCTTCACGGTAGCAATCACTTGAGGGAAGAAAAAGAGAGTATAAGTAATCAGTCCCATATTGTGCAGCATGTGACTCAAGGTTTAACTATTATGCTTCTTATGTCGTGGCCTTGAAGATAGAGCTTGGAGAGCAGAGCGGGCGGTGTACGGCTACTAGGTGCTATGGCTTACTGTGCTCCACAGCAACTCTCTCAGTGTCTTCCCAAGATTGTGCCAAAGTTGACCGAGGTTTGTGCAATGACATAAATATATCTCTTGCTTTAACATGGTTGTTTCTTTATTTTATGCATGCTTATGAGTTGGTGTAGTTGAGCTGTTTTCTCAACTATATCTAGGTTCTCACGGATACTCACCCCAAAGTTCAGTCGGCTGGGCAAACGGCCCTCCAGCAAGTAAAATAATAATTATCTAATGTTCACTTACTGCATTTGTATTAGTCATATTTTGACAGATAGTTTTCTTAGGTTGGAAGTGTGATAAAAAATCCAGAAATATCTGCTCTTGTACCAACTCTTTTGATGGGTCTTACTGATCCCAATGATTATACCAAGTATTCTCTTGATATTCTTTTCCAGGTAATTTATCAACCATATGCATTTTCATGGTCGAGTGTATTGATTCTTAGACATGCCGAAACGATGTTTTCTTTTGCTCTATTAACAATTTATTAATGAAAAGGAACAAAAGGGAGAGAATGAAGAAGATATGCAGCACTTGAACAGAAATTTTTTCCCACCAATCTTCATAGTGTTTTCTATTTTGCAGGAAAAACGATGACCTGTTTGCCACCTGAATTTTAGATTGCATGGTGGTTGGTATTATCTTTGATTTTGAACTTGTTCTGACCTTTTGTCTATATAAGAGAGTTCCATAGCCTCTATGTTTTGTAGCTTAGACATTTATAGTTGTTGGTTGCCACTTATTGCTTCAATCATGAGTTTCTTCTGGATTTTTCACCAAGAATTTTTTTTCTGAATGTTATATGTGTCGTCCCAGGGCTCTAAAACTCAGATGTGGAAGCTTATTGTCAGAAATCTTCCATTGAAGGTTGTTGACATTTACTTAGATATTTTGATTTTTAAGTTCGATAATCAAGTTACTTCCAGGAATGATAACTCCAGCCGATTCGCGAGTTCTCTCTGTCAATTACTTAGATATTTTGATTTTTAAGTTCAATCTTATTAAGTTTACAAATGCGAAAATCTGGTCCGCATAATTGCGAAAATCTGGTCTGTAATTGCAAAAATCTGGTCTGCATAATTGCGAAAATCTGGTCTGCATAATTTCGAAAATGCAGTGCATTTGCTCAATCTTATTAAGTTTACAAATGCTTCAATATTCTGTTGACACTCTTATTTTTGTGAATTTGAAATGTCAGTTCAAGGGAATCGATAACTACAGCATGAAAGATCTTTCGGAACTACGTGATCGATGGGCTACATATGTTGCCAAGTTAATTACAGCTTACAATCGTGAGGTAATTTTAATATGAGTCATTTATATACAAAATTCTTCTGAATATCTATGGAACATTAGTTAGATATAGTATGTTAATTGATTCTTTACACTTGTACAGGTGGGAAAAATTTGAAGTTGTTGAGCATGTAGGTGTGGTGGGACAGATTGATGTTGCTGATGGTTATCATTGTATTTTGCATTGTATGCTTAAAATCCATTGTTTTTGTGTTGATGGACATTGTTAGAGCTGGAGGAATTTTTTTTGTGAGGTTTGGCAGCACATTTGTTGCGAAATTTGGTTGATTATGTGTTTTGTTAGTAGTTAAGTTGAATGCTTGATTAGTATACTTGATTGAGGTGTTTTGTTGGTAGTTTAGTATTTTGATTGTATTTTGATGGCTCAGGATGCTTGGTTTTGTATTGCTCTTTTTAAGTGCATTGCATTTGGGATGTTTTATAATTGAATTGTCTGTTTGAAAATTTCAATTTATGGTATTTTTTTTTCATGTAATTAAACGAAAAATGTAGTATTCATAAAAATAGAATTGAGATAAAAATAATTTTTTTTCACAAATCTGAGCATATACTGACACTAAAATAGTGTTAGTAATTATTTTTACTGACACTTTATAATAGTGTCAGTAATGCTAAAGCCAGAACATACTGACACTAATGTTTAGTGTCAGTAAAAAATTAATTACTGACACTATTTTAGTGTTAGTAAAAAAAAATACTGACGCTATTTTAGTGTCAGTATTTATTAACTCTTGTATTACTGACACTAAAAATTAGTGTCAGTATTTTCTGGCTTTAGCATTACTGACACTATTACAAGGTGTCAGTAAAATTAATTGCTGACACTATTTTAGTGTCAGTAAAGGGGAAATTTGTACTAGTGAACTAGCTCTTAATGCTTTGACCAAAGACTTATGATTTCATTTGCCATTAACCACATAGGATATTTACCTGCTCACATACAGGAGAAAGAATCATATCTTGGTATCCAGTAGAGAGTGCTACTCACCCACTAAGTTGCATTTCGAGGTTGACCCCACCAACCGGTGATTGGATCGAACTACTCTAATAACTAACTTAGTATTACAAGCACATCTACAACTGAATCCTCAAGTTAAAGGTTCACATATACTTATCACAACCTTTCGATTCAGTCATTGACTATCCCAGAGTAAAATCCATATGACTGAATCGAGGTGAGTCGTGTCCGAGTATACTGATCTCATCGTCATACCTATAATGTGTGCTCCCACTAACACTTAGTGAACAAAGACACTCTACATGTCAAAAACACACATTATACAAGTCTTGTATAAACTTACTACACAGTTAAGTTTTATAAACTTGTGAATCAGTTAAGCATTTGAGCCCTAAACACTTCGAGTGCCTATTTCCTTATTTCCATAATGAGTGGAATGTTTGATCTCAAATGCAAGAGCTATTATTCTATATACCAAATCACAATGCCACTGATATATAATAATATAGAAATAATAAATGTCTTATTCAATTATGTTCATAATTACAATATGATACTCTCACTCTCTCATCCTCTGAGTGGCATTCAAGGGTATATTCCTAACAATCTCCCACTTGCACTCAATGCCACATAATATGGTATGTAATATCCATACTCCCCAGATGTTGTTCCAAGACCATATGAGATAGTGGCATGGTAAGTGGACTACTAACTTAAAATCAGCTGAGTTTACTCTATGTAGTACAACATAAGGAATCATCACTTTTACTAGGTGACATTAAATCTCAATATGTTTTGTATTTTTTGGCGAGACCTAGTCTCCTTAGTCTGAGCCAATAAATTTTGCTTTAGGGACCACCTGAAGTTCTTCAAGAAACTTCTATATCCAAAAATGTTTCCATAGATGCCTCTGAGGCATCTTAATATTCAGCTTAGCATGTGGAATCTGCATTCAGAAAAATATGCAATATAAGGTGTATATTTTATTATCTATGTTGCCCTAAAAATACTGCATAGATATAACCGTCTACTATCAATTTTCCATCACCGTATGTAAGAATCAAATCTTTAGTCCTTCCCAGGAACTTACAAATATTCTTTATGGCGGTCCAATGTTCTTTTACTTTGGTTTGCCTGAAACACTGACTAATCCTTCTCAAAGCATAATCTATGTCTGTTTTTGTACATATCAAAACGTACATAGGCCTGCCCTTAGTTGAGGCATATGGTTTTAAACTTATCTCCTTTCTATTTTCCTCACTTTGAGGACAAATAGATCTATATAGTTTTATACCACGTCTCATAGGGCTTGTAATGACCTATCATTATACGATCTATCCCTATAGGGACGAATATACAGAAATGAGCATTCCTACATCATTTCCTATATAAGTAGAATGTCATCCACATATAGTATTATGAACGCAATTTTAGCCCCCACTAACCTTCTTGTAAACACAGGACCCCTTTTTTTTCTTCACGCCATCAATGTAATTGACTGCTTTGTCAAACTGAAGGTTCCAACTGTTCTAGGCATGCTTCAACACATAGCATAGAGTCCACATCTTCCATCGCTTGATCATACATAAATGAATCATTCTTAGCTAGTTTCTATCATTTTATGGATACCCAGTCCAGATAGATAGCCATACCTCTAATAGAAAATCTACTAGACCTTCATGGTCATGGTTGTGTTTCAGAAGATTCGGTTCTAATATCTTATACATGTGTCTCATCGGGTGTTTCTTTTTAGTTCTTCTAAAGAAACATTTCAACATGTGCCTTCTTCCTGAAATTATCTTCAAGGAAGTGTGCTTTTAAAGCAACGATAATCCTACGATCTTCGTGCATGTATAATAGATAACCCATTGAACCCTTTGGGTATCCTATCAAACACCCTTCACAGACCTAGCTTCCATCTTATCCGCTATAGTTACTTTGACTTATGTAGGACATCCCCAAGTCCTTAATGTGATTAAGACTTGGTTTCCTTTCTCTCCACATCTTATGTAGAGTCTTAGGAATGGACTTGGAAGGACATATGTTCACGATATGTGCACCAGTAAGGAGTGCGTAACCCCACATGTGAATTGATAGATCAGTATAGTTAAAAATACAGTGAACCATGTCTAACAATGTTCGGTTCTTACTTCTTGATACACCATTTTGTGGAGTAGATGGAGATGTAATTTGTGATATTATTCCTAGTTCTTCCAAGAACTTTTATCAAACTCGGTACTCATGTACTTGCCACCTTTGTCCGGACAAAGTACTTTATAATATGATGACCAATTTAGTATTCAACTAGGGCCTTAAATGCCTTTAAAGGCTTTAGATTTATGTATACAAATTCTTACCTAGTATAGTCGTAATGAAATCCTGAAATGCATCTCGTGCCCCTTTAAAAGGGCCACATAGGCGGTATAGACTAATCCAAACTTTTCAATGGCTGGGTAACTCAATCATTTTGCCGCATGATTCATAAGTTGGATAGAGATCCGACCCCAATGAACTTATGAGTACATCTTTCTCCATTTCGTGAATCTTGGTTTGACCAATTTGACTAAGTTTAAGATGACATTTAAGTGCTTGATTAGTTACATCTATACCACGCTTCCTAGTTATAGTGTTCACATAGTTTTATTCTTTAGTTTTAAATGGTATAGACCATTCAACAATGTAGCATACCAACCAATTTATTTCTAAAATAAATTTGGCAAGATCCATCTTCAATAAAGAAATGAATTATGTTACAGTCCATGATCGGAATTTGATACTGATAATTTATTATACCCCTTGTGCAAAATAAGTTACATCATAAGAATAAAATCGAATTCTAAATTTAACAAATAAGTGATTCAACATCAGTAGCCTTGACACTATATCCGCTTTTGACTTGCTACTATCAGTTCTGCAGCTCTAAGCATTTTACTCTATTACATATCCTGATTCATTTTACAAATTTGAGAACCCGTATAAGAATCAAGTTTCTAAGAAGTAGAATATTCTGTTACGGAATAATTTATTTTCAAAACTAATAGTTTCGTACCTGAAAATGCATCACATTCAAGATCTTGGACATTCTCTTCTCTAGTGGCCCAACTCACCACAGTTCAGACATTTGTGTGTTTTCTTGGCCCCTCACTCTTATGAACCATTGGGGCCTTGCCCTTATACTTATCGTTCTTGGTTGTTGAACCTAATTGCTTCTTGTCATTTTCGTTTTTATTCTTGGACTTCCAAATCCCATAAGAAATAAGAAGTGTAACCTCCATTCCCTTTGTCTTTATTGACACTGAGTAGTCGTCAATTTATTTTATTAGCCCAGCTAAGTTTTATGCAGTCTCATTGCAGTTGAAGTTCATGACAAATTGGAAAAAGAGTCAGGAAGTGACTGTAGGATGAGGTATGTTTGAAGAGTTGTTTGAATCTGAAAATCGAAAGCTTCTAATCTCTCAATCGTCGAGATCATATTGAGGATATGGTCCCCAACTCTCTCTCCTTCCTTCATCCTGGTGCCGAATAATTTCTTTGATATCTCATATCTATTAGTGCGACTATGCTCTCTGTAGAGCTCAGTCAAGTGAGTCAAGATGGCTCTCGAAGACATCATCTTTTCATAGTGTTGGCCACTAAGTATACTGGATACAGCTTGGAAAGTGTTTTAAACAACAAGCTGTACAGTTTTTAAATCTGAGTGCGTAGCGGAAGTCCTAAATACAGTAAGTTGTTTTGGATACAGCAACTCGATGTGTAGTGTATACTTAAATAATAACACTTAATAAAACAATAAAAAGCAGAAGGTAACTAACACAGTATTTAAATGGTTCGAGGTAAACCCCTCTACGTCCACTGGTCCTCCACACAAGAGTAAAAAGTTTATTATAATTACTGCATACACAACTACGTAAATATAACAACACATAATCAATATATTGTTCACACAGATTGATATAAAGATCTTAGCTTTCAACCGTTCACACAGATTGGTTTGAGCTAACACTTGACTGGCTTCTTCACACATAGTTCTGAAGCTTCGTCTTCTTCAATGCAAGTCCTTCACACACAGTTCGGGAGTAGCAAAGATTCCTCAGTCCACACACGGATGATATGAGTTTGTTCAAAAATATAATAGGGTTTGAACAACAACTATGACTTTCTGGGCTATAAGCTGATGATGTGTTGTTCAAGGTTTGAGAACTGTATATCTCTTTTATATGAATAGCAGAAAGCTTGGGGAGATATGTTTGGCTCTGAATATTTCTTGTAAGCTTGATTGTTTGTGAGTCGTGAATAATCTGTAGATTTTCAGTCGTTCTTTCGTTTTTCAGTTCAGTGATTGATGATCTTCAAACTATGGAGATATATATAGTCTCTGAAATATATCTGTTTGAAATATATCCATTGAGCAAGATTTTGCGACAACTAATTATTGACTGAGATCCGGATATTGCGGGATTTGAAGATCTTCTGACTTACAGTATTTAAATACTTTATCCTTTAGTATTTAAATACTTCTTTATCAACGGGACTTGACTTCTAGCGAATACTGAAGATTCCTTCTTGTACTGTTGAGAGCTGTATGGAAGGATCACTGTATTGATATTTCGAGACAGCTTCCATACTTTGGCTTTGCGGGACTCTTTGCTGTATGATCAATATACTCTATGGTTGGGACTGCGAGAAGTCTTCGATACAGGTTTGATACTTGATCAGCTTTTCGATACAGCTAGAGGCGGTATTCAAGATTTGGCATATTGTCAAAACATTCTGACAATACGATCGATACAGGGTTTGATTATCCAAGCAGCATCAATACAGGGATTTGTTATCCCAACAATTTCCCTCTTTTTGATAATTTGCCAAGTCCTTCTGAGTCTTCCTTTTTGAAACCTTATGATGTTATACAAACATCCTTGATGATGCCAAAACTTTGACACTTAGCGGTTTGAAGTAGGTCAGACTTCTTGGTCTTTTTTCAAATGTTCTGGCCTTCGGTTTTTGGCTTAACACTAAGAACTGCTCGCAGGCAAGTTCATCTTTTATCAAAAGAAAGTTACATTGAAAACTTATGATTGGCGCGCAGGCACAATCTTACATTGTTTTCTCGATGCATACAACTTAAACTATGAACTGTTCACAGACAAGTTCTTATAGCTTGTTTTTCAAAATCAGGAAGAAGGTTCGGATTTCACACCTTGCTTATGCTGATGATGTGTTAATCTTTACCAATGCTTCCTACAATAATCTCCTCATTCTCAAAAATTGCCTAGATCACTACACATGAGCTCGGGACAAAAATTAATAACTCTAAAAGTTCTTTTATTTTTGCCAAGCCGAACAATTTGTTGGTTCGTATGGTGAAACAAACGACTGGATTTTCTCAAACGAGTCTCCCAATTAATTATTTGGGAGCCCCATTGTGGAAAGGGAATCAAACTTTTGACATGTATGGTGAGCTTATTGCTAAAACCAGCGCCAAATTCCAGTCGTGGAATCACCTATTACTTACCTCGGGTGGCAGACTAGAACTTATTAAAACTACCCTGAGCTCTATTCCTTTCTATTGTCTCCAAGTCCTTAAACCCCCTAAAAATGTCATTATCTTCTTCGAATGGCTTTTTAACAAATTTCTTTGGGGTTCCAACGACAATAGAAAGAGACTTCATTGGGCAGCATGGCTTAGGCTCTGTTACCCTAAGGAAGAAGGTGGACTTGGTTGTAGGGGTCTGGGGGACATCATTATAGCGGCTCAAATTAAACTTTGGTGGAGGTTTCGTACCTCATCTAATATTTGGACCCAATTCATGAAGGCTAAGTATTGTAAACGTCTCCACCCCATGGTGGTTAAATCCAACCCCAATGACTCTCCTACATGGAAAAATCTTTGTGACATTCGTTCCTTAGCTGATAAATGGATTTTTTGGTATATTGGTGATGGCGATATCTCGTTTTGGCACGACAATTGGTGTGACTTTAGCCCATTGTCCCAATGGGCTTCTAACCCTACTAAACACCACCATTAACCATTTTTGGACTTCACACGGGTGGGATCGATCCAAACTTCTCTCCGTCATTCCCTCGGATCTTGGGGATTATGTTATGACCTTTCCCACTCATGTAGAGTCGGGCCTTATCGCTAATAAGGCCGTCTGGGAACTTACCTCCCACGGCGGTTTTTCCTTTAAAAGTGCGTGGGAGGCTATCCGCCAACGTCATGATACTCATCTTATTTTAAAACATTGTTGGAATCAAATTATTACCCCTACTATGTCGTTTTTCATGGTTAGACTTTTGAAAAAATAGATTCCCACTCCGGACGGCCTTAGAACGAGGGGCATTATTGCTGATAATTCTTGTTTTTGTTGTGATAGCACCGAGGACCTGCCCCATCTTTTTCTTAATGGCCCGATCGCATCTTCGGTTTGGGCCAACTTTTGTACCTTATTGGGCATCCCTCTTTTACAAACCAGATCTATTTCTTTAGTAATGTCCCATTGGTTTAATAAAGCCTCGGGTGCTATCCACATTTTACGCATCATTCCTATACTCATTCTGTGGTTTATTTGGTGCTCTAGGAATGACATGCGGGTCAAGAAGATTCCGTTCACGGCTCAGCGTGTGTGCGATCGAATTTGGGACTTTCTGTTCATGATTAAAGGCCACAAATGCATTCCGCCATGCTGGCTAGGCGCCCGGCTCTTTCAGATATTTTGGGTCTTCATTTCTGCCCCTGTAATTTTATTAATAATTTTGCATGTAATTGTAAAAACAAAAAAAAAGAAAAAAATCTACATAGTGAGATGGGTCAGGCCGACTCCTGGGACAACCAAAATCAACACAGACGGGGCCTCAAAAGGCAACCCCGGGGAGTCGGCTGTGGGGGGGATTGCTAGGAATTTTTTGGGCGAACCTATCTTTGCTTTTCACGAATTTATCGGCAACCATTCTAATAATTTTGCCGAACTTTTTGCTATTTGGAGAGCGCTGGACCTTTGCCACAAAAGAAACATTCGTAAGGTTTGGGTTGAGATGGACTCGGCCATTGCCCTTTCTCTAGTCAACTCGCCTAACAAGGGTAATTGGCAAGTGCTTAACATCTGTCACAAAATTGCATCATTCAGGCGTGTCATGGATATCTCATTCTCTCACATTTATCGGGAAGGGAACACCATTGTGGACCACCTCGCTAATGAAGGTTATAAGTTCAGAAATTTTCAGCTTTATAGCCCGTCTGATCTGTCCGGGAAGATTAATGGCTTGATTAGGCTCGATAAAAATAGTTTTCCATATGTTAGGTTTAAATAATCTCCTCGGCTGTTATTGTCGTTAATTGGGGCGTGTAGAGGGGCTCGCCCTCCCTCAATCTCTTTGGGCGTGTAGTGGGCCTCGTCCCCCCACATTTCTGGTCCAGTTAATAAAGCTCGGTTTTTAAAAAAAAAAAAAAAAAGTTCTTATAGCTTGTTTATGAGATAGATTTCGTAGTATGAATATAGTAAGAATAAATAAAGTGACTGTAAACAAATAAGAACACAGTAGATTACGAGTTGCAATCTTTCAAGACATGCAAAAATTTTATTGATACTGAAATAGAGTACAAAGATTGCTGTTTTGAAAGTAAAATTACAATCAAATAATACACTAAGGTATTCAGCTCCTAAAGTCATAGTGTCTCCATGGTCGCTTGGAAGGGTCATTATTGGTGTTTCGCCACCAGTTATGGTGAGCGTCCTTGTCTCGATTCTGATAAATTGCACGTCCTTCATAAGATTTATCAAAGACTAGGATCCAGTATTCTGGATGGGTCACGAAGTCACCTTTTCGATGCTTTGACTTTATATGCTGCTGTAGCGGGAGCAATCTGTCTTCCAGCTTCGTCTTGAATTCCTCTGCGGCTTTCTGTACCGTTCTGCATCTATTGAATAAAGCGGATTCCCTGATAAGTACAATTAAGTATCTTAACAGTTCATTTCTCCTCCAATCTTTGATTTCTGCATCGGTAGGTTGACAGTCTGCCGGGAGGTTCATATAGTGCGGCTTTCGGACTAGGCTTTTCCAAGGATACTTGGGATCCTGGAATTCTGGTCTATCTCCCTATATCCTCACGTTCAGCATTGAGATACGGGCTATGTCAGCAGTGATGGAGTCTTCAAACGGAGCTAACAACTCTTTTTCTTGCTCCAACCTCGTTCTCCTGGCGGCTTCCCGTGCTTCTTCCCCCTTTTTGGCATCATCAAGGTATGATAACTTTTCATCAAGACATTCCAGGATCTCCAGAGCGGCATCCTGTTTCGTCTCCATATTTGACATTCTCTCAACAAGGGAGGAGAGCACCTGCGACATATCCTTAATGTTCTTGTCATGGGCTCGCAGTTGGGAACCGGATTCAATTATAGCAGATGCGGTCTTGGCCTCAGATACGTGGAGTTTCGATTGCTCTTCTCTCAGGATCCTTTCTTGCTTCTCTTGCAGATTGCTCAGGGCTTGCTTGAAGACCTCTGGCAAGACAGTGAAGGCTTCGACTACTCGAGAGACTTCATGCTTTAATCCAGTCATTTCTTCAACAGCAGATGTGTGAAGCCAATCAAGAGCCTTTTCTACTGAGTGTAGAGCATTGACCGCGTCCTGAATAAATACAGTTTGGAGGCCAAGAACATGTAATCGCTCTTTCCTTGTTTCGGTGCAGGGAGAGTCTGGCTGGGCGATGTCCTCTACTCCATTTAACCTTTTTAAATTCACGTCAGGATGTGAAGTGAGTTGGATATACTCAGGTATAGTACCGTCATCGGATTCCAAGGCGGTTGATAGGGCGGGAGCAACTGTTTCGGGTTCGGCGGCAGGGGGTGCGGCATCCTCATGTTTCGAAGAGGTTTCTGTAGACATGGATACAGGAGGGACCAATTCCTCCTGGTGTCTCTCAGCATCCGCCTATTCCGGTAGAGGGACTGATTCCTCTTGCTGGAAGGCACGCGATTCTTCTTCTTCGGCGGCGACGGCAGGCTTGGGTGCCTGTTCCAGTAGAGGGACTGATTCTCTCAACATTTTCTTCTTCCTCGACCTGAGGGACTGAATCCTCATTGTCAGGAACATTGTATTGCTGTGGCGAAGGGGACGATTGATGGGTAGATGTCCCTTCATCTTTCTTGGCTTAGGCTTCCTCTCGACTCATGCGCAAACTAGTCTGGAGTGCGTCGTCATCGTCGTCGGAATCAGGATCAGATTTTGGACTGTCAGGATTTTCCATTGACGAAGCTTTTCCTTTCCTTCTAGCTTCAGCCTTATCAAGCAGATGACTCTCAATTAGCTCTTTAACGAATAAGTTGTCCCATTGGATCAGGACAGCAATTTCTTGGGTGTCCGTCACTTCCAAAACGAACTTCTCTTCGTTACACCACTCGCTCCAGTTGTACAAGGTTTCGTATAGAGCAAGTCTAAAATTCTTCCATTGGAGAAATCGCTCGAATGACTGCTCAATTTGCACGGAAAGCATGGTCTTGGAAATTATTGTGTCCGGGGAGGGACTCTGTACAACGTTTGGGTTTGCTGTATGAAGGGGTTCCTCTACATGTGTGGAATCCTGTATTGGAGAGGGATTCCTTACAGGGGATGGTACCCCGAAGGAAGGTGGATCCTGAATGGGTGTGGAATCCCGTATAGGAGAGGTAGTTGGCTCCAAACGGGCAGCCGACTCGCCAGAGTCTTTTGAGTTGGCAGATGTCCTCGTATCCATCGTTGCCGCCAAAGGCTCGGGATCTACTATCGATACAGTAGCGGGCATCTTTTCCACAGGGGTTGGGCCCTGGGGTAGTTGATCAGTTGGTTGCGCCACGATAGGAGCATCCTCGGAGGGTTTTGTAGCTTTAACTTTTGTAAGCCTCCTTAGCTTCCTTTTCGGCTTCTCAGCAGCAACTGGTGTCTTGCTGTGAGATCTTTTTTGTTTCTTTGAAGATTCGACAATTTGGGACTTAGAAGAAACTTCCCTCGAATCTTCAGACAGCGGCAAGTTCCGGATAAAAGGCATGTTCGCAATCAGGATGCTCTGATTGAAGGCAGTGGGCATGACGCCTCCTAAAAATATCCGCGAACTTATCTTCTTTGCTTCTGCGGTTTGCTGAAGTCTGCACTTCGTAAAAATATGGTTTAAGAATAAACCAAACGATTTTTTCTGAGTAGCAGGTTTAGACACCTCTTCCTGCAAATGTTTAAGGATAACCTGACACCAGTTGACCTTCTCGCAGGTCATTATGGCGACCATCATCCTGAATCTGAGATCTGTGCACATCTCAAATGCACCTGTACGATTCTCAATAATACGGCAGCAAAAATCATGTAAATAAACAAACGGTAAACAAAAATTCTTCTTATGGCATTTGGTGTGAACCACTTCCACCGTTGCTAAACCGGTGAACAAGCCATGGTATTGAGTCAGCAGCTCTTGAGACCCAAAGGTCTCAAGTTCTTCCATGGTCAGGCCATCAGAGGGTAGCCTGAAGATGTTTTTGAGAAGCTCTTGGTCAACGCGGATCTCCACTCTGCGAATGACTGCTGTGATATCAGCAACATGTCCTCCTATGGCCAGAGGCAGAAAACGAACCACGGCGTTGAGGTAGAATTCTCAACCAGACGAATGTCATAATTTTCGGCGGTATGGATCCCAAGGCGGTAGAGGCCTTGTTGATGGATTCTAGTGGTGACTGTAACATCCCCAAAACCATATGGGAATATTACACGCCGTAGACCCTTGCCACAAGGATCTACCAGGCTAAACATCCATAAACGACCAAATGCTTGCCCGACCAGGGTCAAACAAAAAAAATGATACGGACCGATATGGTCACTTACACGTGAATACACAGACCGATGAGGTCACACAACCCAATCGATAAAACTGACTTAAATAACATTACCCACACAGGGGTCGAAATACAATACAGCGGAAGACTGAAATCAACTCTGACAACACAACAAAATCATAATAACGATCGACTCATGATTAGTATCGCAGCTCGTCATCCTCTTGTGCCAATCCTGTGACTGCTCCCCTGAATCTGCATGTACCTGGACGCAAAACAGACATCCACCCCCCGATTACTCGGGGGTTAGTAAAACTCCACTGTTTTACTACTGCAAGTATCAAATCATACGAAATATAACAAGCAAGTAATAATCGTGAATCAAATATGACAATCAAGTATCAAAATATCCCCGGGAGATTTTCACAAGGAAAGATAAGCTATGAAGCATTCGAAAATAAGATTATCACCTCGGAAATTTTAGAATTTCAAAACCTTTCGAAAGTCTTAGGGTCTTAACCCAAATCTCAAAATTGTATTACAACAATTTACAGTACGAAAACATTTCCATAAATCTCATGGGGCTCGGCCCAACATTCTTTTCTTAAAACTTTCTTACAAAAAGTTTGATTTACAAAACATGGTTCGTGACACCGTGATCCCCTGTCACGTGTCTCCGTAGGTTCAACAACCCGCACGGACTTAACCAATCACAACAATCACTCATGCTCATGACTCCGTGATCGCTTGCCACGAGTCTCCGTAGGTTCAACAACCCACACGGATTGAGCAAACACAACAATCACAACAAACGGTCCCGACCCGTGAACTCCGTGTCACGTGTCACCGTAGGTTCCGTCGAACCCTTGCGGTTGGGCGTCTTGTGTCAGTTCAATGGACTGTGCCATGAATCATCGTAGGCCTCGTCTGACCCACACGATTGGACCTCGGCACCACACACTAAGTTCGATCCCATGGACTGTGCCATGAATCCTCGTAGGCCCCATCGAACCCACACGAGTGAACTTAGCGTTCGGCCAAAGACATCACATTACATACAACAATGAGCACGCTTAGTCAATTACATTAATCACCACAAAACCGTCGTCACACGCACATAACACAATCTCAACAACTATCATCAATCAACGACGTACAACCAACATACCACACGTTCGGTACACAATGCATTGCATGACTAACACATATACCAATATAACACTATTATCACAAAGCCTTCAAATTTCGGAAAGCACAAACAACTCAAACAGAACATATTTACGAAGACAAGCAAAATCTTCATAAATCTCATATGTGATTACTAGTCGCAAGATACAAGTCGTATAGTAAGATACTTGCCTTAATAACCGCTTCCGAATGCTCCGAAGAACACGGTTCGACCGGGAAGCTCGGACCCCAAAGAAGGAAACGAACGGAAGGGTTCCGACTCGAGTTCTTCACAAGAATTCGCTCCTAAGTCACAACGATATCAATTCAATCACAATTCTACAAAAACGTATGGAACTTCCCAAGTTCTACCCATTGAAGCATTTTATCGGACACTTTGAGGGCGTAGTCCAATTTAATCGATTATTCAAAGAAATACTCAAATCCGTTCCACAAAACTTCAAGGGTATTGAATGATTACGAGTTTACAATCAAGTTCTAAAAATAATATGAATCAAAACGAAGCAAATCGGCCAAAACACCAAGAAACCTCAAGAACATCCAAAAACCAAAAGTTTAGGTGTTCTTACCTTCGATCCGGGTGGAAGATGATGTTAATCCATGATTACAACTTCCAAAACATGTTGCTCTATGTCATATCTATCCAAATCCATCCATTATTGATGAAGAAACGCGAAGAAACGAAGAAAAAGGGTGAAAATGGCCGGATGACTCGGTCCAGGCCCTTAAATAGCCGACCACGGCGGCGGGGACTCGGCCGTGTCTGCTAGACACGGTCGCGTCGCCCGATAGTGACCCGTCAAGCGGCTGACTCGGCATGACTCGGCCGTGTCACGGAACACGGTCGGGCGTCTGGCGATCGGTTACGCCTATCCGGAAGAGTTCGACTCGGCCGTGCGAGCGACACGGCCGGGTCTGAGGCAGAGACTTCGGCATTTCCGGACGAGTGCGGCACGGGCGTGTCGGACGACACGGCCGAGTTCGGCCGCGGTGATCGGCAATAACGGCGGGTGAGCTAAAACGACCATAACTCTCTCGTCAGGACTCCGATTGACTCACCGTTTGAACCATTGGAAAACTAACATTATTCTTTATAATATTGCAAATATTCAGAATTTTTGGAGTTTCAAGAATTTATGGTGATTTTTACAAAGCCGAACTCATACTTAGAAAAGTCGTTTAGTAATCTGAACTCAACAAAACGACACGAAACCCGAATACGAACCGAAGATACGGTTACGAAGTACTCACAAAGACGAATCTAAGAGCTAGTAGAACACACGATTCCGACCACCCGAAGGCTCGAAATTCGACAACGGAAGGTAATTACCCCAAACTTTGGGAAATTACGAAAATGGCCCAAATGCCCGAAAATCACCATACGACAACGAATAATCAAACCGAAGCTCACAACACGTATAACAACGTTAAATGAACTTACGAAAAACCCCAAATGACAGTTTCGAACGAGATTCGCAAGAACCAAACTCAAGCGCGGAAAAGTCGCTAAAAAGCACGGAACTCAACAAAGCAGCACCGAAACGAACTCGGATGACAAAAAAAGCAGAATTAAATATTCTCCGAATGATGAAACGGTCAAAAGCGAGTTTTCGAAATGGACCTCCGCCGAAAAATGAAAATTACCGGAAATCCGAAATTGCGGATATTACATTCTACCCTCCTTAAAAGAAGTTTCGTCCCGAAACATAAAATAAGTAGGGAGAAGCAATATCCCAACAGGAAACCTCAACGAGATACACAAGAAACGCGTAACTTTCGTCCATTGGCGAAACATTACAAGCAACGCGAAAGAATATACAGCGTGACAACACGCCACACGACGACCATAACAATGCCACCGGCAATAATTCAAAACAATAACGATCAATTAACGACGCATCACATACCACATCATATGCACACATTTAGTCAAAGAAATGTACGCGATAACAAGTCGCACCCGACTAAAACGGCTATGCGATAGAAACAAATAGAGTATTTCGATAGAAATCATTCCGGTTCTCATCAACAAGAAAATGTCCGACGTCAAAACACAACAATTCAAGATAACGGAAAACGAGGTTACCGGATATTACATTATATCACAAAAAATAAGTTTCGTCCCGAAACTTAAAATAAAACATCAGGGTAGACTACAAACAAAACCAAAAAGTTCATGCAACAAATATCAATCTCTACTTGAATTACAACACAAATACAAGACGCAACTATGCTACTGGGCACCACCGAGCTCTCCACGCGTAGGGGCGGGATCTAGGCTTCCGAACATCTCAACGACGGTCTCGTAGTGTACCGCCTGATGTCCCACATGTCCACATTTGAAAAAGTTTACTTCCGGCGAGCGACAATTCTTACGAGTATGGCCCACACGGCTACAATTGAAACATAACTTCACGCCGCTTGTCTTACTCGGCTCGTGAGTAGGATTCTTAGACGGGTCAACCAAACGAGGAGTGCTCCCAGAAGGAAACTGTGAAGCAACAGGCTCACGGATCTCACTTCTCTGGCCTCTTGAAAAGTTACTCGAGGTCTTCTGCCTCTTACCTCCTGAGCTACCCTCTGACATGGAAACAGCCATCTCGATGGCTAGAGCTCGATCCTGATAATATTTCAAGGTGGTACACATGAGCGGAGCCATACTCTCACGGATATGGGGTTTCATGCGCATATTGAAGTATCGGACCTTGTCCGCTTCACTTCTCACTTGATCACGAACATAAGCCAGCTGTCGATTAAAATCGACTATCGCCTGGGATATCGACACATCCTGGGGCGTAGCCGAGAAAAATTCAACAATTCTGCGTTCACGAACAGGCAACGGGCAATACTCTGCCTCCATGGCGGTCTTAAACTCAGCCCATGTAGGTGTACGACCTGCAGGCACTACAGCGTGCCACCAGTCTGCAGCTTCTTTGTCGAGTAGGTACTGAGCAATGGGTACCCTCCTATCATACGGACAAGCTACAGCATCAAATATTCTGTCCAACTGGAAGAGCCAGTTTTCCCAACCTAACAAGTTAGACGAAGCCACAAAACGGGGCGGCTGCATCTTCATCACATCTCGTAACCACTTACTAGTTCCGTTATCCCTATTTGGGTTCTCATCCCCACGTACGGCCTGATTCATCTGCACTAACTGATCAACCACCTGACGAAGGATGGTGGCGGAGCCAACGTCAACATTAACGCTAGTCGAATATCCCCGATGCATCTTGGTGATTGGTACTCGGCAAGGAGGGAGTCTCCCTCTCCTGCTCCCGATTACGACCACGACCACGACCACGGCCTCGACCTCGACCCCTTAGCATACTGAACGGACATCCAATCAGAATAACGAGATAAAACAAACCTCACATAATCGACATAAGCCCAAAATCAGCAGCACAATGCAATATTCACACGTTCACATTGACAATGATGAACGACCTATACCTCAGCATACACGATTAAAACATTAAGCATACCATTGTGGTCCAACACCGGTAATATTTTAAAAAAAAACAAGTTTATCGAGGTATTTGTTCGAATGATAATATATATAAAAAAAAATTCGCGAGTTCGAAAGATTTTGCTGGGGTGAAATTTTGAAAGTACTTTGCTTAATACCTCGGTCATTGAAGTGGGGAACGATACCTAACAACGTATCCCGCCACTTGGGCATACAACCCAGATTTTCTGACGAGAATAATAATATAGCAACTCACTGCATGACTTAACCTCAATACATAAACACATAACGTTCTGAATTACGGAAGCCAAAGTTGTTTTGCAAAACAGAATTTTTCCAAAATCCTTTAGTTCATAAGCAAAATGACGGTAATATTTTACAATGTCCGAAGTATTTTAAAACACATTTTTCAAATACCGTCTGATTGTGTCATTTGAAAATACACGGCCCATTTGTCAAAATTTAACAAATTTTAAAAATCTATATAAACCATGGTTTGACCGCACCACCAAAATATTTTCCAAAAATCGATTTCTACAAAATTCTCAAACTGTAAAGTCCTTCAGGAAACATTCACAAACTTACCCATAGCGGACAAAAATTACAACATTCCAAAAACAGTCAATTTAAAACCACATACTCAAATGGCAACCAGGTCGCCAATTCAATCAAATGCATCTCGTGGTATCAAGTTTAAACACACAAAGAAATCATTCATCGGAGTTTCTCACAAACTCTACCGTTGGTACCTTTTGAAACCCATCGAGGTTTACAACCTTCACAACATACCACCCCACCGGTGGTTCAAAGATAAAATAATAACGTGCCGATTCTAGACACATGCTATGTGCCACAAGTATGAAACACAACTATATTACACAATCATGTAAATAAAATTATACACCGCAATTAACTCACTAAAATAAAATCGAGATACACAGGTATTACGCATAAAGGAGGAGACTTACATCCACAGGTCGCACGGAGGTGACAGTCGCCCACGATACTAATCTCGTCCGACAACATAACCGACACGTTGTGACCACGCACAACTCAACTTGTCACCTGACGACTCGAACGACAAGACAACACATTACTCGACAAAACACGACTTGAAACGACCCGACAGCCTAGGTTTTCGCAAACCTATTCTCCGATACCATAATTGTAACATCCCCAAAACCATATGGGAATATTACACGCCGTAGACCCTTGCCACAAGGATCTACCAGGCTAAACATCCATAAACGATCAAATGCTTGCCCGACCAGGGTCAAACAAAAAAAATGATACGGACCGATATGGTCACTTACACGTGAATACACAGACCGATGAGGTCACACAACCCAATCGATAAAACTGACTTAAATAACATTACCCACACAGGGGTCGAAATACAATACAGCGGAAGACTGAAATCAACTCTGACAACACCACAAAATCATATTAACTATCTACTCATGATTAGTATCGCAGATCGTCATCCTCTTGTGCCTATCCTGTTGCTCCTCGAATGCATGTACCGGACGCAAAGCAGACATCCACCCCGATTACTGGGGTTAGTAAACTCCACTGTTTTACTAGTGCAAGTATCAAATCATACGAAATATAACAAGCAAGTAATAATCGTGAATCAAATATGACAATCAAGTATCAAAATATCCCCGGGAGGTTTTCACAAGGAAAGATAAGCTATGAAGCATTCGAAAATAAGATTATCACCTCGGAAATTTTAGAATTTCAAAACCTTTCGAAAGTCTTAGGGTCTTAACCCAAATCTCAAAATTGTATTACAACAATTTACAGTACGAAAACATTTCCATAAATCTCATGGGGCTCGGCCCAACATTCTTTTCTTAAAACTTTCTTACACAAAAAGTTTGATTTACAAAACATGGTTCGTGACACCGTGATCCCCTGTCACGTGTCTCCGTAGGTTCAACAACCCGCACGGACTTAACCAATCACAACAATCACTCATGCTCATGACTCCGTGATCGCTTGCCACGAGTCTCCGTAGGTTCAACAACCCACACGGATTGAGCAAACACAACAATCACAACAAACAGTCCCGACCCCGTGAACCTGTGTCACGTGTCACCGTAGGTTCCGTCGAACCCGCACGGTTGGACGTACTGTGTCCAGATTCAATGGACCTGTGCCATGAATCATCGTAGGCCTCGTCAGACCCGCATGATTGGACCTCAGCACCACACACTAAGTTCTGATCCCATGGACCTGTGCCATGAATCCTCGTAGGCCCCATCGAACCCACACGAGTGAACTTAGCGTTCCAGCACATCACATTACATACAACAATGAGCACAGTTAGTCAATCACATTGATCACCACAAAACCGTACGTCACACGCACATAACACAATCTCAACAACTATCATCAATCAAAGACGTACAACCAACATACCACACGTTCGGTACACAATGCATTGCATAGCAGCTAACACATATACCAATATAACACTATTATCACAAAGCCTTCAAATTTCGGAAAGCACAAACAACTCAAACAGAACATATTTACGAAGACAAGCAAAATCTTCATAAATCTCATATGTGATTACTAGTCGCAAGATACAAGTCGTATAGTAAGATACTTGCCTTAATAACCGCTTCCGAACGCTCCGAAGAACACGGTTCGACCGGGAAGCTCGGACCCCAAAGAAGGCAACGAACGGAAGGGTTCCGACTCGAGTTCTTCACAAGAATTCGCTCCTAAGTCACAACGATATCAATTCAATCACAATTCTACGAAAACGTATGGAACTTCCCAAGTTCTACCCATTGAAGCATTTTATCGGACACTTTGAGGGCGTAGTCCAATTTAATCGATTATTCAAAGAAATACTCAAATCCGTTCCACAAAACTTCAAGGGTATTGAATGATTACGAGTTTACAATCAAGTTCTAACAATAATATGAATCAAAACGAAGCAAATCGGCCAAAACACCAAGAAACCTCAAGAACATCCAAAAACCAAAAGTTTAGGTGTTCTTACCTTCGATACGTGTGGAAGATGATGTTAATCCATGATTACAACTTCCAAAACATGTTGCTCTATGTCATATCTATCCAAATCCATCCATTATTGACGAAGAAACGCGAAGAAACGAAAAAAAGGGTGAAAATGGCGGATGACTCGGTCCAGGCCCTTAAATAGCCGACCACGGCGTGAGGACTCGACCGTGTCTGCTAGACACGGTCGCGTCGCCGATAGTGACCCGTCCGACGGCGACTCGGCATGACTCGGCCGTGTCTGGAACACGGCCGGGCGTCTGGCGATCGGTTACGGCCTATCCGGAAGAGTTCGACTCGGCCGTGCTGACGACGGTCGGGTCTGAGGCGAGACCGGCATTTCCGGACGAGTACGGCACGGGCCGTGTCGGACGACACGGCCGAGTTCGGCCGGCAGTGATCGGCCAATAACGAGCGGGTGAGCTAAAACGACCATAACTCTCTCGTCCGGACTCCGATTGACTCACCGTTTGAACCATTGGAAAACTAACTTGATGCTTTATAATATTGCAAAGACTCAGAATTTTTGGAGTTTCCAAGAATTTATGGTGATTTTTAAAAAGCCGAACTCATACTTAGAAAAGTCGTTTAGTAATCCTGAACTCAACAAAACGACACCGAAACCCGAACCTGAATACGAACCGAAGATACGGTTACGAAGTACTCACAAAGACGAATCTAAGAGCTAGTAGAACACACGATTCCGACCACCCGAAGGCTCGAAATTCGACAACGGAAGGTAATTACCCCAAACTTTGGGAAATTACGAAAATGGCCCAAATGCCCGAAAATCACCATACGACAACGAATAATCAAACCGAAGCTCACAACACGTATAACAACGTTAAATGAACTTACGAAAAACCCCAAACGACAGTTTCGAACGAGATTCGCAAGAACCGAACTCAAGCGCGGAAAAGTCGCTAAAAAGCACGAAACTCAACAAAGCAGCACCGAAACGAACTCGGATGACAAAAAGTGCAGAATTAAATATTCTCCGAATGATGAAACGGTCAAAAGCGAGTTTTCGAAACGGACCTCCGCCGAAAAATGAAAATTACCGGAAATCCGAAATTGCGGATATTACAGTGACAACCTCCATGGCCTCGACGTCATCACTTTCAGCATAAATGCGTTCCATCACGACAGATCTAGAGAAGATCCGTCCATCGATGAAGTTCAGAGACTTCTTGAGAGGGGTGGAAGATGTCTGAGTAGACGCCATTGATGATTCTCAAGAAAAGATGAAAAAGATTCAAGAAATGTATGCAGTAAACACAAAAAATCTTGTAGGCTGAATTGCTTGAGTGCTCTTAAAATATGCATAAGGCGTAAAGAGTCTCAAATGGCATTTGCAGTCCTTTTATAGTAGGCGGCGAAGAAGGGTTTTCAGAGAACGAATGGTCAGATTTAAGGGATGAGAACCGGTGTTTGAAATGAACGGTCACGTTAGACTGAGTGTAACTGGTACACTTATCCATTTAATTTTAAAATAGGAGCGGGTCCCACTTCTGACATTTGTTATTACCATTAATGCCTGAAATGGCGGTATTAAATATTAAACAATTTGAAAACATCGCGGCTTTTGAGATTCGATTGTCCAGATGTCGTGTAAGGCATTTAATGTAAATGACGTTTGATATGAAAACAGGGCACGTAGATAAATATTGTTTTTAAAATGAATTATTATAATATATATAATGAATCGAATTCCCTTAGTATGTGCTGTATCCGCGATGATACAGCATTCCCCCTTAAAAGGTACATATAGGTTGCAATTTCATACAACAACTTTTGGATTAATACTGTATTCATGGATCATACTGTATTCCCTCTTAATTATTGCACATGTTAGTTGTAGGATGATTCATATCACTTTGTTTCCTACAGTGCTGTATTGAAGGCTCTGAGTGTACAGATAATTAATGATGGATACTGTATTCTTGGGTCTTACAGTATTCCCCCTCAATTGTTGAGTAAAAACAGTAAATACTTACAGGGAGTCAGGCTGTAGCAATCACAATTTCTTGTCGAAGCATGTTGAATCTTGCTGTGTCGAGAGGCTTGGTGAAGAGGTATTATTGTTAGTATTATTATTATACTATTTTTACTTTAACCATGAGTTATAATTTAACCAAACTATAATTAAATTTAATTAACCACACTAATCATAGTTAAGAATCCTCCTTTTCCCATCGATCGTTCCCTCTCATCAGAGTTCCCTCACTTTATCAAAACTCTTCAATACTTATCCAACACAAAACCTAATTCAACTAAAACACTCAAAAAATTTACAACTATAAAAATACAAAGTTCTACTACATAATTCCTTCAACAATGCTACATACACAACCAATTTACACAACCAAACTTTACAACACATCATCTCACCATACATTTATCACTAAATTCATTATTTATTCCATCACCTACCACATCACCCACATCATCAATGGTTCAAAACAAACACAACCGTTACAACGGTTGTGATTGTATCATTTTTCTAATTCAACAATGCTACATACACAACCAATTTACACAACCAAACTTTACAACACATCATCTCACCATACATTTATCACTATATTCATTATTTATTCCATCACCTACCACATCACCCACATCATCAATGGTTCAAAACAAACACAACCGTTACAACGGTTGTGATTGTATCATTTTTCTAATTCAACAATGCTACATACACAACCAATTTACACAACCAAACTTTACAACACATCATCTCACCATACATTTATCACTAAATTCATTATTTATTCCATCACCTACAACATCACCCACATCATCAATGGTTCAAAACAAACACAACCGTTACAACGGTTGTGATTGTATCATTTTTCTAATTCAACAATGCTACATACACAACCAATTTACACAACCAAACTTTACAACACATCATCTCACCATACATTTATCACTAAATTCATTATTTATTCCATCACCTACCACATCACCCACATCATCAATGGTTCAAAACAAACACAATCAGTTATAACGGTTGTGATTGGATCATTTTTCTAATTCAACAATGCTACATACACAACCAATTTACACAACCAAACTTTACAACACATCATCTCACCATACATTTATCACTAAATTCATTATTTATTCCATCACCTACCACATCACCCACATCATCAATGGTTCAAAACATACACAATCATATAACGGTTGTGATTGTATCATTTTTCTAATTCAACAATGCTACATACACAACCAATTTACACAACCAAACTTTACAACACATCATCTCACCATACATTTATCACTAAATTCATTATTTATTCCATCACCTACCACATCACCCACATCATCAATGGTTCAAAACAAACACAATCATATAACGGTTGTTCTTGTATCATTTTTCTAATTCAACAATGCTACATACACAACCAATTTACACAACCAAACTTTACAACACATCATCTCACCATACATTTATCACTAAATTCATTATTTATTCCATCACCTACCACATCACCCACATCATCAATGGTTCAAAACAAACACAACCGTTACAACGGTTGTGATTGTATCATTTTTCTAATTCAACAATGCTACATACACAACCAATTTAGACAACCAAACTTTACAACACATCATCTCACCATACATTTATCACTAAATTCATTATTTATTCCATCACCTACCACATCACCCACATCATCAATGGTTCAAAACAAACACTAACGTTACAACGGTTGTGATTGTATCATTTTTCTAATTCAACAATGCTACATACACAACCAATTTACACAACCAAACTTTACAACACATCATCTCACCATACATTTATCACTAAATTCATTATTTATTCCATCACCTACCACATCACCCACATCATCAATGGTTCAAAACAAACACAACCGTTACAACGGTTGTGATTGTATCATTTTTCTAATTCAACAATGCTACATACACAACCAATTTACACAACCAAACTTTACAACACATCATCTCACCATACATTTATCACTAAATTCATTATTTATTCCATCACCTACCACATCACCCACATCATCAATGGTTCAAAACAAACACAATCACATAACACGGTTGTGATTGTATCATTTTTCTAATTCAACAATGCTACATACACAACCAATCTACACAACCAAACTTTACAACACATCATCTCACCATACATTTATCACTAAATTCATTATTTATTCCATCACCTACCACATCACCCACATCATCAATGGTTCAAAACAAACACAACCGTTACAACGGTTGTGATTGTATCATTTTTCTAATTCAACAATGCTACATACATCGTTCAGCCCCAAAACAAAAAAAAAAAGAGAAAAAGAAAACACAATACAATACAATTCCGGCAAGTTCATGCCAGGAAAATTACAACCGGAAGAGAAGAGGAAATCTGCCACAAACACAAAGTGCTTCTACTCTAGATTCTGGAGCAACCCGTTGGTTCGAATTTTCTCCTTTACCTTCTGCAAATCTGCTCCTTTCCAGTGAAGGTAATGCAATCTTTTCTCTTCTTTGTACAAGGCGTTTTTGTTTTGTATATCAACTGTTAAACTGATTCATAAATACCAATTCTTCTTTAATTTTCATCTTCCAACAACCTAAAGTGGGAAAAAAAAAGAGAGGAAAAAATCTAAATCTTCGTACATGTTTTTCTGCAAATTTCAATTTCCATAAAACACATGACATCAAACCTAACCCAGTACAAACCTGAAATCCGAACCCTCACCGTTTCGATTTTTATCTGCTCGGGCCGATACCTTCAGACCCGAATCCAAATTCAGATTTTCCAACCCGAACGAAACTAGAAGTTTGCCCCCTTTTACATCCCAAATTCAGAAAATAAATTCTACAAACAAAAATCATCAACACCAAGTCCCCTGATACGAATCGGTCAACATCATCAAATACAAAAAGAAGATTATCCGACCAAGCTTGATTGAGTCGCAGGCATACATAAAATCCTCATGCAAAATACACGGACAAATTACCAATTCTCGCGCGCACGACGACTTCGTAGCAGTTTTAGTATTTTGCCCATAACTTTCTCGTCCGAAATCCGATTCAGGTGATTCAAGTGGCCATGGAAAGCTAAGAAAGAGAGCTACAAATCTTATGAGACCATAGGACCAATTTCGGACCCATTGGATCCCAGAAATGACAAAACCGACAGCATCATATTTGGTTCAAAATCATGAGGATTTTTGTCTCTTCTAGTTTCAAGACTTCATTTTCAAAGTCCACTACAATGCTTGGGTCCCTCCACACTTCAATAATTCGGCCAAACCAAGTGGATGGAAGCTTGATTTTTGTTGTCCTTGTCAAGTATCACATGGGAGAGATTTTGTCCCCACCTTTGAACTTGATGCGATTACGACATCTCCAAACGAAGTAAGAATTAACGTAGGTGACGATACCACGTTACATGCACATGCACCTACGTACTTCGGTGAGAAAACAAATGCGGAAATAGGAACCATATTAATAATCGGAACCGGGATAACTTAGACGTACCAAAACATGCATACGTATGCATGTTCATGCATACAAAATCGGCCATAATAGGGGAGATTTCGGCCGATTTGATGAAGGATCCATGAAGGATCTTTGTCCCCACTACTTTCAACTTTGCCTTCATTTTTCAAAGTCCACCATAATAAGACCAAGGATAGAGATTAAGGCTCACCCCACCCCTTTGAAAATCGGCCGAACCACATGAAGGAAGATGCCAACATGTTGCTTTCACTTTATATCCTTGTTGAAGTCTTGCAAGAAGATATCACATGAGAAGGATGTTATCCACTTCTTGATGCTACCCCACGGCCAAAAAGGAGAGGAATAGACCAAGCATGACTTTGTTTTCAATCTTTGTCAAAGTTGTTAGATTAGTTTATTGTTTGCTTGTTTTCTTGTGAGATCTTGTTTGATCTTGTTTGAACTTATTTGTAGTTGTTAAGGCTATTTATAAGCCTCACCCTCAACCTTTGAAATCATCTTGAAAGTTATAACATTGTATTTCTCTTGAAATATACGTTGAATGAGTTCAACAAAACCTTGGTTATTATTTCGACGCGTCTCGAATTATAACTTGATCAATTCTCAATAGGTCTTGAGGAGAGATTATCTTTATCGAGTTATAGGTCTAATTTGATAAAACACATTCAATCCCATACACTACCCTACCTCACGGCCGAAACCACATAAATTCGGCCACCACCTTTTATTTTCGTTGTTACTTTGATACATGTAAACACCGTGATAACCTTCCGTTGTATTTTATACGTTTTACGTACACTTATATACGTAATTCGTATCATCCCCCAAGTTAAAACCTCAATCACAGAAACCCAAACCCATACCTGCCCGGAATCGGAGCTTGGTGGCGAGCTGCCGTCGAAAAACGACCATTCACAGCAACTTCAATTGCTGCCGAAGACGGGAGCCCCGCAACTGGTTAATCCGGGTTTAGGCGAGCTGGAGTGTTTTCGAGTTGGTGGTTTCGCCGCGCCTTTCGTTGTCGGTGTGCGTGTGTTTATGCATTTCCTGCATTTTTTTAACTTCCGGCTGAGAGGAATTTCTTGGAGGAGGAGGGCCGACTAGAGAGATGAGATGAGAGAGGGTCGGGAGGTTAGGTGCAGACGAGAAGAAATGGGAGGTGAAGAATGAAGTTTTGTGTCGGTTAGGGTAAGAAAAGGGGTATTTATACCCAAGAGATTTTAGGATTCTCAATTTAGTCTTCCCTATTTTAAGAAACTTTCAATCCGGTCCCATATTTCTATTTACTTTGATCTTACCCAGACAGATTTCAAATATTCTTCAATCAACCCCAACAACTTTTAAAATTCACTTCCAGTCCTATTTTTACCCAAGACATTTAAAATGTTGACTTTCAATTAATATTAATAATTAATCTGAATTTACGTATACGTTTTTAATTTTAGTCATTAATGATATTAACTCTTCGATTAATATTAATAAGCAATTGTAATTTATTTTCAGTGATTATATAGTGATATTTGTTCATTCATGATATAAATAATAAATAGTAAGGATTTTAATTATTATTATATATAGACTTTATCGAGGATTTACGGGCTTAGGACTGTGAGTCGAGCATCTTCATTTCAAGTTAGACATCATCATTTATTCAAGTGGGAATTTTCACTATCACTTTAATTGTTTTAATTGGACTCCATATGTGATATTCAATTCATGTTTATAAATTGACAATGCACGTTGTAAATCAGGGTCACCTGTATTCATGTAAGAGGTTATCTTAAGATTCATGTTGTGTGGGGACACCTGCACAACCCAATATTCACATGCATGCTCGATTCATGTTATATGTGGTATTGCTTGTATGTTTCATGTTGTTGCGGGGACACCTGCGCAACCTCAATATTCGTGTTATGCATGATAGATTCATGCTATACGTAATATTATGAGTATGTATCATGTTGTTGTGGGGGCACCTGCGCAACCTCAATATTCGTGTTATGCGTGCTCGATTCATGCTACACGTAATATTGTCAGTATGCATTGACGTTGAGGAAAAAATATGATAGATTATTCATGTTATGCTTTCCATGAGATTGTATATTACTATGATCAGTGTGATTTCCACGATCTGAAGGAAGGTCACCCCCACCTTTCTTGATCCCGCAGGTTGAACCGATCCGGATGGACGAAGGAGCGAGCCAATAGGTCATATGGAAGAGGAATTATTACATGATGTTAAATTTATGTCTAATGTTTTGAAACTCACTTGGGGAAACGTTGATTAGAAATTTATAAATTATGATTTATTCTTCCGCCGTAAAAATTTACCTTCGTATCTATGATGAAATGTTAACTTATTTAAAGGTATCTATTTTTATGTCTTTAGCGACTCGACTTTGTAGGCGAGAATTTTTATATTCTCAATAAAATTATTTTTCGTCAAAATTTACCTTTTACTTATTTTCCCCAATATTTACCCTAGAAAGTCCGGGCATTACAACAGGAATTGAAGAATCAGCTGGAGGAATTGTCCGAGAAAGGTTACATCCAACCGAGTGCGTCCCCATGGGGAGCATCTGTGTTATTTGTCAAGAAGAATGACGGTTCTTTTCGCTTGTGCATTGATTACCCAAGAATAAATATCCTCTACCCCGCATCGATGATCTTTTGGATCAACTTCAGGGAGCTTCAGTATTTTCCAAGATCGATTTAAGATCTGGGTATCATCAGTTGAGAATTCGAGAGTCGGATATTGCTAGAACAGTATTTCGAACACGCTATAGTCATTACGAGTTTGTGGTGATGCCGTTTGGGTTAACTAACACACCTGTTGTATTCATGGAGTTGATGAACTGAGTTTTCATCGACTATTTAGATCAGTTCGTAGTTGTTTTCATAGATGACATTTTAATTTATTCTCGTGACCGAGAGGAACACGAATTTCACCTTCATTAGGTTCTCGAAGTGTTGAGACGAGAGCAACTTTATGGAAAGTTTTTCAAATGTGAGTTCTGGATGTCCGAGGTGACGTTTCTTAGACATGTGATTTCATCAGACGAAGTACGCGTCGACCCTCAGAAGACGGAGGCTATCCGAGATTGGCAAGCTCCGAAGAATGTTAAGGAAATACGAAGCTTTTTCGGATTAGTTGGTTATTTTCGGCGATTTGTGGAAGGATTTTCTAAAATCGTTCAACCCATGACTAACCTTTTGCGGAAGGATAAGAAATACGCGTGGTGTGACGCGTGTCAGTGGAGATTTGAGGAACTCAAGAATCGTTTAATTTCAGCGCATGTCCTTTCTTTACCACAGGGGATAGAAGATTCGTGGTTTATAGTGACGCGTCCGGACACAGTCTCCGATGTGGACTAATGCAGAACGGGAAGGTGATTGCCTATGCTTCGTGGCAACTGAGACCTTAGGAGGTCAACTATCCGACCCGCGACCTAGATCTAGCAACCGTGGTATTCGCGTTGAAGATTTGGCGTCATTATCTTTGTGGCATCACCTGTCAGATTTTCACCGACCATAAGAGCTTGAAGTATATATTTGCTCAGAAGGAGTTGAATATGCGATAGAGATGGTGGTTAGAACTGATTAAGGATTATGATATTGAGATTCAATACCACCCGGGTAAGGCGAAAGTTGTCGCCGACGCCTTGAGTCGTAAGTCCGTTCAGGAGCAAATGCTTGCTCGTTTAATAGTTCAGAAGGAGCTTCATCAGGAATTCCTAAGACCCGAGATCGAGGTCTGGTTACAGCGAGTACAAGGGCAACTTAGTATGTTAGAGATTTCATCGCCACTTGAGGAGGCGATCAGAGTGAATCAGGGTTCAGACCTATTTTTGTTGCGCATTCGAGATGATGTGGCTCAGGAGAAAGCCCATGGATTTGTGGTCCACGAGGATGGACTTTTGCGATTTAAGAACCGGTTATGCGTTCCGGCGAATGATGAGTTAAAAAACTCGATTTTGAGAAAAGCTCATGCAACCCTTATTCCATTCATCCGGGGTCTAGCAAGATGTACAATGACTTGAAACAAAATTATTGGTGGAGCAATATGAAGCGAGAAGTCGCAGAATTTGTTTCAAGATGTCTGACCTGTCAGCAAGTCAAGACAGAACATCAGTGACCAGCGGGTATGCTAAAACCGCTCCCTATTCCAGAGTGGAAATGGGAGGATATTTCAATGGACTTCATCACGAGTTTGCCAACGAGTCGTCGTGGCATGAATACAATTTGGGTAATTATGGACCGTTTAACTAAGTCAGCTCATTTCCTTGAGATTAAGGATACGTGGGGTCCCAAGAGACTTGCACAGTTGTTCATCAAGGAGATAGTGAGATTGCACGGTACTCCTAAGAGTATCGTTTCTTATCGTGACGGGCGATTCGTGTCCCATTTTTAGAAATTAGTTCATCGTGCTATGGGAACTCAGCTTAATTTCAGCACAGCTTTTCAACCTCCGTCCGACGGACAATCAGAGAGGACTATTCAGACGTTGGAGGACATGTTGAGGGCATGTGTTCTCGATTGGAAGGACGATTGGGAAACCCAACTACCGTTGATAGAGTTCACATATAATAATAGTTGGCATGCTTCGATTAAGATGGCACCTTACGAGGCCTTCTGCAGTCGTCGTCGTCGATATCCTTTGTGTTTGGATGACTTATCATAATCAATCGTTACCGAGCCTGATATGCTTATAGATGCCTGCGAGAAGGTAGCTTTGATTAGGAATTGTTTGTTGACCGCTTAGAGTCGACAGAAATCATATGCAGATAATCGTCGTTGGACATTAGAGTTCGAGACAGGTGACCACGTTTTGGTCAAGGCATCCCCAAGTCGAGGTATCTTCTGTTTCGGGAAATGGGGGAAGTTGACTCCGAGATTCATTGGACCATTTGAGATTTCGGATCGAGTAGGCAAGCTGGCTTATCGATTGGCCTTACCTCCGACGTCGAGCCAAATTCATAATGTGTTTCACGTCTCTCAGTTGCGGAAGTATGTTGCCGATTCGAGTCACATACTTCAGTTCGATGAAATCGAGATCGAAGATGATCATACGTACGAGGAGCATCCCGTACGAGTCTTAGAGCGACGAATCAAATAGTTGAGGAACAAGACGATTCCTTTGGTTAAGATCCAGTGGTCTAGACACGGAGTCGAAGAGGCTACTTGGGAAATCGAAGATAGCTTACTGGACTGGATTAGTGAAATTCATAACACACGCTATGATTGGAGTATAACGTACGTAATGGTGTCTGTAGCGCACGCTATCGGTATCCATCAGCGCGCGCTAGCGTATTGGAGCAGACAGCCCAGTGGGTACATGACTGAGATGGAATAATTCATAGCGCACGCTAAGACTGTGTATAGCGTACGCAAGGGTTAGTTTGGTAGCGCATGCTAAGCATCGGGTAGCGCGCGCTAAGGCTCAATCAGACCAGCGGACAGTAGGTTCTGGACTCCAGTATTCTGGACATCAACCATCAGGTAGCGCGCGCTAACACAAGGTTAACGCACGCTAATAATAGACAATTAGCATGCTATCAAGGCACATAACGCACGCTATCGATGCAGGCAACGGGTACTGGACTACCCGGTAAACACGCTAGCGCACGCTAAGCTCAGGAGCTAGCGCACGCTAAACTGGGTTTACTATATATTGGACAGTTTAGTCCCATTTCGTCATTTCATCATATCTCTTCATCCTCCCATCGGTTTTGGGCGATTTTGGGCATTTCGTGAAGTGCTCTTCGAGCTGCATTCAACTATCATCATTTTCAAGCTTCTAGTTCGGATTATTCATCATCTAATCCTCTCCAACACACCAAATCAAGGTAAACATTTCTTGAATCTAGAATTTTGGGATTTGAGTGTTTTTCCTTCCGATATCTTCGTGTTAGCTTGCTATTATGTTGGAATATGTTAGATATGGATTATCTACCTTAGATACATGTATTTCTACAGATTTATTGGTGTATATTTCGGATTTGATGAATATTTGGGGAATTATTCAAGAACACCCTAAGGGTTGACTTTGGGATTTTTGGGGTTTCGACTAGATGTTGTAGTAATCACGAATGGAGTATTCCTATTGAATTATTTGATTGTTTTGATGATGCTTTGTTGGAGTTGAACTATACTTTTGGAGGTTGGTTTCGATGTTTTGGAGTTGGTTGTAATCAAAGGAAGAATGTTTGCAACGTATTCGTTAGAATGCCCCAATGAGTTTGGTTATTGTTGTATCAACTTTTGAGTTGGCTATAATCGTACTTGATAAGTATATTGAGCGTTTGTTGGTAATTATGTTATTCAAGGTTGTTCGAGCGACCGGTATTTTTCACTTAGGACGTTTGTTCGAGGAAGGACATTTCATCACCGGTAAATTCTTACTCGGTTAAAAGGATATTCATTCCTTTCGTTGTTGTTCATTCATATTCATAATTCATTCATGATATATTATTCATGTCGAGACTTGTAATAATCAAACTAATCATTTAATTCACGAGGAACGACAGTTCCAATCATTTTAGTGACCTATCATTCATTTCATTATCATTTCATCTCGGTGAGTCATTCTTGACCCTTGTCGATTTGTTATTCATTGATAATCATCATGGTCACTTTTGTTCTTGTGACTTTCTGGGTTCATATTGCGTGGCCGGGTGGTTATGTGTGGAATTTTTAGTCGGGCACACGATAGTCATGTGAAGGGTTCACCAACACAATGGACTGTGTACACGGTAACGTGCCTCCGTAAGACTAATTAGGTACAAGGACGGGTGTGTCCGGACACTCGTCTTGTGCACTTGAATGTCCCATTACGGGCGTACTATGATGCCTCTCTTCAGCTTGATTTCATGACTTATATATTTAATGTTTGTGCTTGTTCAACTCTTGCGGATTGCTGTTCTGTGTAACTGACCCCGTTGGGGGATGTTGTTTTCAGGTCATGGCAAGGCAAAGGCTCGGGAAGAGAACGTTGACGGCGAGGAGTCCCAGTGATACTAGTAGGGGGCCCCAGTCCTTTCAGTCATTCATGTCTTCTTCATTTCTATTTCCGCTGCAAATTTCCGTTCGAATGTTCATTTTATTCAGTGTTGTATATTTTATCTTCATATTTAATGCTCCAGGGTGTATTGTACTTAAAGCTCCTCATCGGAGTACTTGGTAATATAATGTGGTTCGGTACTACAATTATATTATTCAATTCATTAATTTTCATTCGCCTGGTGGGTCCCAGTTGGAGATCCACGTCATTGTAATAGCTGCCTAGTTTGGGGTGTTAGAATATCAAATACAACTAGCTCTTAATGCTTTGACCAAAGACTTATGATTTCATTTGCCATTAACCACATAGGATATTTACCTGCTCACATACAGGAGAAAGAATCATATCTTGGTATCCAGTAGAGAGTGCTACTCACCCACTAAGTTACATTTCGAGGTTGACCCCACCAACCGGTGATTGGATCAAACTACTCTAATAACTAACTTAGTATTACAAGCACATCTACAACTGAATCCTCAAGTTAAAGGTTCACATATACTTATCACAACCTTTCGATTCAGTCATTGACTATCCCAGAGTAAAATCCATATGACTGAATCGAGGTGAGTCGTGTCCGAGTATACTGATCTCATCATCATACCTATAATGTGTGCTCCCACTAACGCTTAGTGAACAAAGACACTCTACATGTCAAAAACACACAT
Source organism: Orobanche coerulescens (assembly GCA_033398695.1). Lineage (NCBI taxonomy): Eukaryota > Viridiplantae > Streptophyta > Magnoliopsida > Lamiales > Orobanchaceae > Orobanche > Orobanche coerulescens. The sequence goes on from CM065809.1 coordinate 44,307,469, forward strand.
TATACAAGTCTTGTATAAACTTACTACCCAGTTAAGTTTTATAGACTTGCGAATCAGTTAAGCATTTGAGCCCTAAACACTTCGAGTGCCTATTTCCTTATTTCCATAATGAGTGGAATGTTTGATCTCAAATGCAAGAGCTATTATTCTATATACCAAATCACAATTCCACTGATATATAATAATATAGAAATAATAAATGTCTTATTCAATTATGTTCATAATTACAATACAATACTCTCACTCTCTCATCCTCTGAGTGGCATTCGAGGGTATATTCCTAACAATCTCCCACTTGCACTCAATGCCACATAATATGGTATGTAATATCCATACTCCCCAGATGTTGTTCCAAGAGCATATGAGATAGTGGCATGGTAAGTGGACTACTAACTTAAAATCAGCCGAGTTTACTCTATGTAGTACAACATAAGGAATCATCACTTTTACCAGGTGACATTAAATCTCAATATGTTTTGTATTTTTTGGCGAGACCTAGTCTCCTTAGTCTGAGCTAATAAATTTTGCTTTAGGGACCACCTGAAGTTCTTCAAGAAACTTATATATCCAAAAATGCTTCCATAGATGCCTCTGAGACATCTTAATATTCAGCTTAGCATGTGGAATCTGCATTCAGAAAAATATGCACCATAAGGTGTATATTTTATTATCTATGTTGCCCTAAAAATACTGCATACATATAACCGTCTACTATCAATTTTCCATCACCGTATGTAAGAATCAAATCTTTAGTCCTTCCCAGGAACTTAAAAATATTCTTTATGGCAGTCCAATGTTCTTTTACTTTGGTTTGCCTGAAACACTGACTAGTCCTTCTCAAAGCATAATCTATGTCTGTTTTTGTACATATCAAAACGTACATAGGCCTGCCCTTAGTTGAGGCATATGGTTTTAAACTTATCTCCTTTCTATTTTCCTCACTTTGAGGACAAATAGATCTATATAGTTTTATACCACGTCTCATAGGGCTTGTAATGACCTATCATTATACGATCTATCCCTATAGGGACGAATATACAGAAATGAGCATTCCTACATCATTTCCTATATAAGTAGAATGTCATCCACATATAGTATTATGAACGCAATTTTAGCCCCCACTAACCTTCTTGTAAACACAGGACCCCTTTTTTTTCTTCACGCCATCAATGTAATTGACTGCTTTGTCAAACTGAAGGTTCCAACTGTTTTAGGCATGCTTCAACACATAGCATAGAGTCCACATCTTCCATCGCTTGATCATACATAAATGAATCATTCTTAGATAGTTTCTATCATTTTATGGATACCCAGTCCATATAGATAGCCATACCTCTAATAGAAAATCTACTAGACCTTCATGGTCATGGTTGTGTTTCAGAAGATTCGGTTCTAATATCTTATACATGTGTCTCATCGGGTGTTTCTTTTTAGTTCTTCTAAAGAAACATTTCAACATGTGCCTTCTTCCTGAAATTATCTTCAAGGAAGTGTGCTTTTAAAGCAACGATAATCCTACGATCTTCGTGTATGTATAATAGATAACCCATTGAACCCTTTGGGTATCCTATCAAACACCCTTCACAGACCTAGCTTCCATCTTATCCGCTTTAGTTACTTTGACTTATGTAGGACATCCCCAAGTCCTTAATGTGATTAAGACTTGGTTTCCTTTCTCTCCACATCTTATGTAGAGTCTTAGGAATGGACTTGGAAGGACATATGTTCACGATATGTGCACCAGTAAGGAGTGCGTAACCCCACAGGTGAATTGATAGATCAGTATAGTTAAAAATACAGTGAACCATGTCTAACAATGTTCGGTTCTTACTTCTTGATACACCATTTTGTGGAGTAGATGGAGATGTAATTTGTGATATTATTCCTAGTTCTTCCAAGAACTTTTATCAAACTCGGTACTCATGTACTTGCCACCTTGGTCCGGACAAAGTACTTTATAATATGATGACCACTTTAGTATTCGACTAGGGCCTTAAATGCCTTTAAAGGCTTTAGATTTATGTATACAAATTCTTACCTAGTATAGTCGTAATGAAATCCTGAAATGCATCTCGTGCCCCTTTAAAAGGGCCACATAGGCGGTATAGACTAATCCAAACTTTTCAATGGCTGGGTAACTCAATCATTTTGCCGCATGATTCATAAGTTGGATAGAGATCCGACCCCAATGAACTTATGAGTACATCTTTCTCCATTTCGTGAATCTTGGTTTGACCAATTTGACCAAGTCTAAGATGCCATTTAAGTGCTTGATTAGTTACATCTATACCACGCTTCCTAGTTATAGTGTTCACATAGTTTTATTCTTTAGTTTTAAATGGTATAGACCATTCAACAATGTAGCATACCAACCAATTTATTTCTAAAATAAATTTGGCAAGATCCATCTTCAATAAAGAAATGAATTATGTTACAGTCCATGATCGGAATTTGATACTGATAATTTATTATACCCCTTGTGCAAAATAAGTTACATCATAAGAATAAAATCGAATTCTAAATTTAACAAATAAGTGATTCAACATCAGTAGCCTTGACACTATATCCGCTCTTGACTTGCTACTATCAGTTCTGCAGCTCTAAGCATTTTACTCTATTACAGATCCTGATTCATTTTACAAATTTGAGAACCCGTATAAGAATCAAGTTTCTAAGAAGTAGAATATTCTGTTACGGAATAATTTATTTTCAAAACTAATAGTTTCGTACCTGAAAATGCATCACAGTCAAGATCTTGGACATTCTCTTCTCTAGTGGCCCAACTCACCGCAGTTCAGACATTTGTGTGTTTTCTTGGCCCCTCACTCTTATGAACCATTGGGGCCTTGCCCTTATACTTATCGTTCTTGGTTGTTGAACCTAATTGCTTCTTGTCATTTTCGTTTTTATTCTTGGACTTCCAAATCCCATAAGAAATAAGAAGTGTAACCTCCATTCCCTTTGTCTTTATTGACACTGAGTAGTCGTCAATTTATTTTATTAGCCCAGCTAAGTTTTATGCAGTCTCATTGCAGTTGAAGTTCATGACAAATTTGAAAAAGAGTCAGGAAGTGACTGTAGGATGAGGTATGTTTGAAGAGTTGTTTGAATCTAAAAATCGAAAGCTTCTAATCTCTCAATCGTCGAGATCATATTGAGGATATGGTCCCCAACTCTCTCTCCTTCCTTCATCCTGGTGCCGAAGAATTTCTTTGATATCTCATATCTATTAGTGCGACTATGCTCTCTATAGAGCTCAGTCAAGTGAGTCAAGATGGCTCTCGAAGACGTCATCTTTTCATGGTGTTGGCCACTAAGTATACTGGATACAGCTTAGAAAGTGTTTTAAACAACAAGCTGTAAGGTTTTTAAATCTGAGTGCGTAGCGGAAGTCTTAAATACAGTAAGTTGTTTTGGATACAGAAACTCGATGTGCAGTGTATACTTAAATAATAACACTTAATAAAACAATAAAAAGCAGAAGGTAAATAACACAGTATTTAAATGGTTCGAGGTAAACCCCTCTACGTCCACTGGTCCTCCACACAAGAGTAAAAAGTTTATTATAATTACTGCGTACACAACTACGTAATTATAACAACACATAATCAATATATCGTTCACACAGATTGATATAAAGATCTTAGCTTTCAACCGTTCACACAGATTGGTTTGAGCTAACACTTGACTGGCTTCTTCACACATAGTTCTGAAGCTTCATCTTCTTCAATGCAAGTCCTTCACACACAGTTCGGGAGTAGCAAAGATTCCTCAGTCCACACAGGGATGATATGAGTTTGTTCAAAGATATAACAGGGTTTGAACACCAGCTATGACTTTCTGGGCTATAAGCTGATGATGTGTTGTTCAAGGTTTGAGCACTGTATATCTCTTTTATATGAATAGCAGAAAGCTTGGGGAGATATGTTTGGCTCTGAATATTTCTTGTAAGCTTGATTGTTTGTAAGTCGTGAATAATCTGTAGATTTTCAGTCGTTCTTTCGTTTTTCAGTTCAGTGATTGATGATCTTCAAACTATGGAGATATATATAGTCTCTGAAATATATCTGTTTGAAATATATCCATTGAGCAAGATTCTGCGACAACTAATTATTGACTGAGATCCGGATATTGCGGGATTTGAAGATCTTCTGACTTACAGTATTTAAATACTTTATCCTTTAGTATTTAAATACTTCTTTATCAACGGGACTTGACTTCTAGCGAATACTGAAGATTCCTTCTTGTCCTGTTGAGAGCTGTATGGAAGGATCATTGTATTGATATTTCGAGACAACTTCCATACTTTGGCTTTGCGGGACTCTTTGTTGTATGATCAATATACTCTATGGTTGGGACTGCGAGAAGTCTTCGATACAGGTTTGATACTTGATCAGCTTTTCGATACAGCTAGAGGCGGTATTCAAGATTTGGCATATTGTCAAAACATTCTGACAATACGATCGATACAGGGTTTGATTATCCAAGCAGCATCGATACAGGGATTTGTTATCCCAACAATTTCCCCCTTTTTGATAATTTGCCAAGTCCTTCCGAGTCTTCCTTTTTGAAACCTTATGATGTTATACAAACATCCTTGATGATGCCAAAACTTTGACACTTAGCGGTTTGAAGTAGGGCAGACTTCTTGGTCTTCTTTCGAATGTTCTGGCCTTCGGTTTTTAGCTTAACACTAAGAACTGCTCGCAGGCAAGTTCATCTTTTATCAAAAGAAAGTTACATTGAAAACTTATGATTGGCGCGCAGGCACAATCTTACATTGTTTTCTCTATGCATACAACTTAAACTATGAACTGTTCACAGACAAGTTCTTATAGCTTGTTTATGAGATAGATTTCATAATATGAATATAGTAAGAATAAATAAAGTGACTGTAAACAAATAAGAACACAGTAGATTACGAGTTGCAATCTTTCAAGACATGCAAAAATTTTATTGATACTGAAATAGAGTACAAAGATTGCTGTTTTGAAAGTAAAATTACAATCAAATAATACACTAAGGTATTCAGCTCCTAAAGTCAGAGTGTCTCCATGGTCGCTTGGAAGGGTCATTATTGGTGTTTCGCCACCAGTTATGGTGAGCGTCCTTGTCTCGATTCTGATAAATTGCACGTCCTTCATAAGATTTATCAAAGACTAGGATCCAGTATTCTGGATGGGTCACGAAGTCACCTTTTCGATGCTTTGACTTCATATGCTGTTGTAGCGGGAGCAATCCGTCTTCCAGCTTCGTCTTGAATTCCTATGCGGCTTTCTGTACCGTTCTGCATCTATTGAATAAAGCGTATTCCCTAATAAGTACAATTAAGTATCTTAACAGTTCATTTCTCCTCCAATCTTTGATTTCTGCATCGGTAGGTTGACAGTCTGCCGGGAGGTTCATAGAGTGCGGCTTTCGGACTAGGCTTTTCCAAGGATACTTGGGATCCTGGAATTCTGGTCTATCTCCCTATATCCTCACGTTCAGCATTGAGATACGGGCTATGTCAGCAGTGATGGAGTCTTCAAACGGAGCTAACAACTCTTTTTCTTGCTCCAACCTCGTTCTCCTGGCGGCTTCTCGTGCTTCTTCCCCCTTTTTGGCATCATCAAGGTATGATACCTTTTCATCAAGACATTCCAGGATCTCCAGAGCGGCATCCTGTTTCGTCTCCATATTTGACATTCTCTCAACAAGGGAGGAGAGCACCTGCGACATAACCTTAATGTTCTTGTCATGGGCTCGCAGTTGGGAACCGGATTCAATTAGAGCAGATGCGGTCTTGGCCTCAGATACGTGGAGTTTCGATTGCTCTTCTCTCAGGATCCTTTCTTGCTTCTCTTGTACATTGCTCAGGGCTTGCTTGAAGACCTCTGGCAAGACAGTGAAGGCTTCGACTACTCGAGAGACTTCATGCTTTAATCCAGTCATTTCTTCAACAGCAGCTGTGTGAAGCCAATCAAGAGCCTTTTCTACTGAGTGTAGAGCATTGACCGCGTCCTGAATAAATACAGTTTGGCGGCCAAGAACATGTAATTTCTCTTTCCTTGTTTTGGTGCAGGGAGAGTCTGGCTGGGCGATGTCCTCTACTCCATTTAACCTTTTTAAATTCACGTCAGGACGTGAAGTGAGTTGGATATACTCAGGTATAGTACCGTCATCGGATTCCAAGGCGGTTGATAGGGCGGGAGCAACTGTTTCGGGTTCGGCGGCAGGGGGTGCGGCATCCTCCTGTTTCGAAGAGGTTTCTATAGACATGGATACAGGAGGGACCAATTCCTCCTGGTGTCTCTCAGCATCCGCCTGTTCCGGTAGAGGGACTGATTCCTCTTGCTGGAAGGCACGCGATTCTTCTTCTTCGGCGGCGACGGCAGGCTTGGGTGCCTGTTCCGGTAGAGGGACTGATTCTCTCAACATTTTCTTCTTCCTCGACCTGAGGGACTGAATCCTCATTGTCAGGAACATTGTATTGTTGTGGCGAAGGGGACGATTGATGGGTAGATGTCCCTTCATCTTTCTTGGCTTAGGCTTCCTCTCGACTCATGCGCAAACTAGTCTGGAGTGCGTCGTCATCGTCGTCGGAATCAGGATCAGATTTTGGACTGTCAGGAGTTTCCGTTGACGAAGCTTTTCCTTTCCTTCTAGCTTCAGCCTTATCAAGCAGATGACTCTCAATTAGCTCTTTAACGAATAAGTTGTCCCATTGGATCAGGACAGCAATTTCTTGGGTGTCCGTCACTTCCAAAACGAACTTCTCTTCGTTACACCACTCGCTCCAGTTGTATAAGGTTTCGTATAGAGCAAGTCTAAAATTCTTCCATTAGAGAAATCGCTCGAATGACTGCTCAATTTGCACGGAAAGCATGGTCTTGGAAATTATTGTGTCCGGGGAGGGACTCCGTACAGCGTTTGGGTTTGCTGTATGAAGGGGTTCCTCTACATATGTGGAATCCTGTATTGGAGAGGGATTCCTTACAGGGGATGGTACCCCGAAGGAAGGTGGATCCTGAATGGGTGTGGAATCCCGTATAGGAGAGGTAGCTGTTGGCTCCAAATGGGCAGCCGACTCGCCAGAGTCTTTTGAGTTGGCAGATGTCCTCGTATCCATCGTTGCCGCCAAGGGCTCGGGATCTACTATCGATACAGTAGCGGGCATCTCTTCCACAGGGGTTGGGCCCTGGGGTAGTTGATCAGTGGGTTGCGCCATGATAGGAGCATCCTCGGAGGGTTTTGTAGCTTTAACTTTTGTAAGCCTCCTTAGCTTCCTTTTCGGCTTCTCAGCAGCAACTGGTGTCTTGCTGTGAGATCTTTTTTGTTTCTTTGAAGATTCGACACTTTGGGACTTAGAAGAAACGTCCCTCGGATCTTCAGACAGCGGCAAGTTCTGGATAAAAGGCATGTTCGCAATCAGGATGCTCTGATTGAAGGCAGTGGGCCTGACGCCTCCTAAGAATATCCGCGAACTTATCTTCTTTGCTTCTGCGGTTTGCTGAAGTCCGCACTTCGTAAAAATATGGTTTAAGAATAAACCAAACGATTTTTTCTGAGTAGCAGGTTTAGACACCTCTTCCTGCAAATGTTTAAGGATAACCTGACACCAGTTGACCTTCTCGCAGGTCATTATGGCGACCATCATCCTGAATCTGAGATCTGTGCACATCTCAAATGCACCTGTACGATTCTCAATAATACGGCAGCAAAAATCATGTAAATAAACAAATGGTAAACATAAATTCTTCTTATGGCATGTGGTGTGAACCACTTCCACCGTTGCTAAACCGGTGAACAAGCCATGGTATGGAGTCAGCAGCTCTTGAGACCCAAAGGTCTCAAGTTCTTCCATGGTCAGGCCATCAGAGGGTAGCCTGAAGATGTTTTTTAGAAGCTCTTGGTCAACGCGGATCTCCACTCTGCGAATGACTGCTGTGATATCAGCAACATATCCTCCTATGGCCAGAGGCAGAAAACGAACCACGACGTTGAGGTAGAATTCTCAACCAGATGAATGTCATAATTTTCGGCGGTATGGCTCCCAAGGCGGTAGAGGCCTTGTTGATGGATTCTAGTGGTGACAACCTCCATGGCATCGACGTCATCACTTTCAGCGTGAATGCGTTCCATCACGACAGATCTAGAGAAGATCCGTCCATCGATGAAGTTCAGAGACTTCTTGAGAGGGGTGGAAGATGTTTGAGTAGACGCCATTGATGATTCTCAAGAAAAGATGAAAAAGATTCAAGAAATGTATGCAGTAAACACAGAAAATCTTGTAGGCTGAATTGCTTGAGTGCTCTTAAAATATGCATAAGGCGTAAAGAGTCTCAAATGGCATTTGCAGTCCTTTTATAGTAGGCGGTGATTAAGGGTTTTCATAGAACGAATGGTCAGATTTAAGGGATGAGAACCGGTGTTTGAAATGAACGGTCACGATAGACTGAGTGTAACTGGTACACTTATCCATTTAATTTTAAAATAGGAGCGGGTCCCACTTCTGACATTTGTTATTACCCTTAATGCCTGAAATGGCGGTATTAAATATTAAACAATTTGAAAACATCGCGGCTTTTGAGATTCGATTGTCCAGATGTCGTGTAAGGCATTTAATGTAAATGACGTTTGATATGAAAACAGGGCACGTGGATAAAAATTGTTTTTAAAATGAATTATTATAATATATATAATGAATCGAATTCCCTTAGTATGTGCTGTATCCGCGATGATACAGCGTTCCCCCTTAAAAGGTACATATAGGATGCAATTTCATACAACTTTTGGATTAATACTGTATTCATGGATCATACTGTATTCCCTCTTAATTATTGCACATGTTAGTTGTAGGATGATTCATATCACTTTGTTCCCTACAGTGCTGTATTGAAGGCTCTGAGTGTACAGATAATTAATGATGGATACTGTATTCTTGGGTCTTACAGTATTCCCCCTCAATTGTTGAGTAAAAACAGTAAATACTTACAGGGATTCAGGCTGTAGCAATCACAATTTCATGTCGAAGCATGTTGAATCTTGCTGTGTCGAGAGGCTTGGTGAAGATGTCGGCCAACTGAATATTTGTATGAACTTTTTCCAGCCGAACATCCTTGTTCTCGACATGATTCCTTATGAAATGATGCTTCATGTTGATGTGCTTAGTGCGCGAGTGCAATACAGGGTTGTGCGTTATTGCAATTGCACTCGTGTTATCACACATGATTGGCGTTTCCTTGGCTTCAATCCCATAATCTGACAATTGTTGCTGCATCCAAAGGATCTGCATACAGCAACTACCAGCAGCATAGTATTCTGATTCGGCCGTGGAAAGTGAGTTTGCCAATTGCTTCTTACTGAACCAAGAAACAAGTCTAGGTCCAAGAAAGTGACAAGTTCCACTTGTACTCTTCCTATCTAGCTTGCAGCCTCCGAGATCCGAGTCGTTGTAGCCAACTAAATCGAATCCGCCTTCTTTAGGATACCACAGTCCTACACCGACTGTTCCTTTAATATACTTCAGGATTAGTTTAGCTGTATTGAAGTGTGATTCTTTAGGTGCTACTTGATATCTTGCACACACTCCTACAACAAACTAGATATCAGGCCTGCTAGCCGTTAGGTACAAGAGCGAGCCAATAAGCTTCCTGTAGAGTGATTAGTCAACCGGCTTTCCGGCTTCATCAGCACTAATTTGCACAAAAGTGCTCATGGGGGTTGACGATGATTTGGAAGTGTTCATTCCAAATTTGTTGACAAGCTCCTTGCTGTATTTTTCCTGGTTGATGAAAATTCCTATAGGCAACTGCTTTACCTGTAAACCTAGGAAATAACTAAGTTCTCCCATCATACTCATTCAAATTTACGTTGCATGAGATGAGAGAACCTTTGACATAAAGCAAGGTTAGTTGAACCAAATATAATGTCATCTACATAGATTTGAACCATCAGAAGGTCATCGCCTTCCTGTATTTTGAACAAGGTCTTGTCCACAACACCTTTCTCAAATCCATTATCGGTTAGATACTAGGACAGGGTCTCATACCATGCTCTAGGGGCTTGCTTAAGTCCATACAGTGCTTTTCTTAGCCTGTATACTAGATCGATGCCATCTGTGTTGGCAAACCCTGGTGGTTGTTCAACATAAACTTCTTCGGCAAGGTCTCCATTTAGGAATGCACTTTTGACGTCCATTTGGTATATAATGAAGCTCTTATGGGCGGAAAAGGCTAAAAATATCCTAATGGCTTCTAGTCTGGCTATAGGGGCAAACGTTTCATCGTATTCTATGCCTTTTTCCTGTCTATAGCCTTGTGCGACTAGCCTTGATTTATTCCTTATAAATAATCCATTTTGATCCTTCTTGTTTCTAAATACCCATTTGGTTCCAATAAACGATTGATGCGTAGGTCTGGGTACAAGATACCATACATTGTTTCTTTCGAAACCATTAAGCTCTTCTTCCATAGATGTTGTCCAATGAGAATTATTGGGAGCTTCTATGGTAGAAACAGGTTCGGACTGGGCTAAGAATACAGCAATAGTTCACATATTGAGTCTTCTAAGCTCGGATTGAGATTTCCATTCAGGGAATGGTGATATCTCAGTATCTAGTTCTTCTTGTGCACACAGTACATTTCCTTGTGTACTCTGTATTCTCCTACGGGTAGAAAAACCAGCATTAAGGTTTCCGATGATCAGATCTTGCGGGTGACCTCTCAACCATCTTCGATCGGGATCTAATTCGGGGTCCCGTACTGTATCTTGAGTTGTTGTAGTTTCATCTTCAGCTTATACAGCATTGGCTTCATCTACGTCGATTCTTAGAGCTGCGTGGTTGATTTCTAGATCAACAACAGGTTATATGGGAGTTGGTGTATCTAAGATGGAAAGTTGTTGGATGTTCTGAGTAACAGCTTCTACTCCTGTAGGGTCATCGTGAGGTTCGTCGAACACTACATGAACTGATTCCTCGATCGTCATCTTCCTTTTATTAAATATCCTGTAAGCTTTGCTGACGGAGGAATATCCTACAAATATGCCTTCACCTGACTTTTCATCAAAGGTTCTAAGTTGATCCTTCCCATTATTCAACACATAGCACCTGCATCCAAAAATGTGAAAATACGAAACTAACGGAGTTTTATTGTTCCATACCTCGTATGCTGTTTTGTTGTGGTGCTTGTTGACGATACATCGGTTTTGAGTGTAGCATGCTGTGTTACTTGATTCACCCCAGAAACACTGTGGCAACTTGCGTGCGGCAATCATTGTCCTTGTTGCTTCTTTCAGCTCCTATTCTTTCGCTTGGCAACACCATTTTGTTGAGGTGTACGGGCAGCTGACTATTCGTGTTGTATCCCATTTTCTGAACAGTATTACTCTATAAAGCGGTTAGTAAATTCTGTACCTCTGTCGGAACGAATGGACACGATACTCGATCCCTTTTCATTTTGAAGCTTTCTCATGAGCTCGGGCAGCTTTGATGTTGTTTCCTTCTTCTTGCTTAAGAAAATTGTCCAAGCATACCTGGAGTAATCATAAACAACAACGAGACAGTATTTCTTACCTCCCAAACTTACCGGGTCTACAGTACCATAGAGATCCATGTGTAGCATCTCCAACACTCTGTGGGTTGAAAGGTAGGATTTGCTCTTCAGGGTGGACTTGATTTGTTTGCCTTATTGACATGGTCCACAAATACTGTCTTTTTGGAATGATACATTCGGCAATACTCTAACCAGTCCCTATCTTGATTGCTTGTTGAATGTATTGAAGTTGACGTGTGCCATCCTCTTGTGCCGTAGCCAGCTTAGATCTGCAGTGCCTTCGGCAACTAAACAAGGAATACTGGAGCTCGTAAGCATCCAGTCAGCAATATACAAATTACCTGATCTGCTTCCTGTGAGCACAACTTCTTTGGTCAGGATTTTCTTGACTCTACAGTGATCTATATAGAATTTCACCGAGAACTATTTGTCACAGAACTGGCTAATACTAAGTAGATTGTACTTCAAGCCTTCAACATAAGCTACATCGGTGACTTTGAATTTTCCGACAAGAAGGTTTCCTTTTCCTCTTGATCTTCCTTTAGATTTATCACCGAAGTGCACTTTTGGACCGCGACCTTCTACGAAATCTGATAGCTTGCTTCTATCTCTTGTCATGTGTCGGGAGCATCCGCTGTCGAAGTACCATATGTCCTTCTCCAAAATGTCCTGTAGCACATAAATTATGTAGATTTAGGTCCCCTTTGATTGTTGGGTCCGTGAATGTTAGTGCCTTTAGGTACCCAAACTTTCATAACAGCAATTGGTTTACTGTAGGTTACATTTGGTACTTATTTGCGGTATCTACGTGGGGCATGTACGTAGTTACTGTGTCCATGATAGTTATTATGCATGTAAAAATTAGGGTTATTATTATTAATCCAGTACGTATGCCGTCTCGGAGATGGAGCCATTTTATTTGGCCTTACAGCTTGCCTTCTGGGTCTCTAGTTAGATTTCCAATGCTGTTGTTGATACTGTGCGGACACTTGCTGTCTCAATGAATAACGAGGCTCCTGTATCCAATACCTAGGCGTGCTGTACTGAATGTACTGTCCTGCGGGTCTTTGGTATTTGAATACAACCTTCTTTCTGAATGGATGTTGGCGCTGTTGATATGCTCGGGAAACATGCTGTTGCGTACGCCTTACAGGTTGAAATGGCTTATGATTCTACTGTCTTGAATAGGATTGCGGGGGCGGAATGGCAGCCTTTGCTTTTCGCGGTGCAGCAGGTTCCTTCACAGGACTAGGAGTATCTTCCGATACAGGAATGTGTTCCACACTCTTGACGAACACAGTACTAGTTTTCCCTTTGTTGGAAAATGAGTTGTATCCTAAGCCACTTTTATCATGAGCATGCTTCCGAATGCTAAAATTTCTTCCATTCTTTTAGATGATTTCTCGAAAGATTTCATAATGGTCTCAAGTTCGCTTTCTCATTTCTCGAGAGTATTAAATTTAGCTTGAAGTAGAACAAAATCATTTGTCTTGCTTCCATTTTGAGACTTAGTCTCACTTAGTTCATGAGCAAGTTGATGATTGCTCTTCACGAGTTTTTCATGCTCGACCTTGCTGTTTTCACAATCAATAGACATATTTTGATAATTTATCTTTAGAAAGTCGTTTTCTTCTTTCAGCTCTATGTTGGAAAGTTGAAGCTGAATGTTTTCATTTTTCAAAGTCTCGTGAGCTTTTTGAATATTTTTAAATTCATTCATCATGTTTTCGAAAGTATGTGATGCATTTACTGGAATAATTGAGGTTGATCTTACCTCATCATCGCTATCTTCTTCTTCTGAAATGTCCTTTGCCATAAAGCATGTATATGCTTTATCTTCGAATTCATCGTCAGATGAGTCACTTTCAGTGACCACCTGAAGACATTCTTCGGGTTTGGATGGTGTGGGGGAGGCTTCTGATTCTCCTATCAGTGCCTTGAGCTTGTTTTTCCAAGCACGTCTTCGTTCATCCCTCTCTCGTTGCTCGGCTTTCGGCAACCTTTGAACTTTGGGATGAGGACATTTGTTTGCATAATGTCCTGGTTTCCTGCAATTATAGCATAGATTAGCATCACCAGAGGAAGTTTCAGTACTTACCCTGTGGACAGGCTTGGGCCTGTAGGGAGTCTTTCTAGACTGTTTGATGAACTTTTTGAATTTGTGCATGAGGAGCACCATTTCATCTTGTGACAGGATATCGTCGTCGCTGTCAGCATTTTTGTAATTTGGCTTTGATGGGCTGGGCATGCTGTGTCGACGGTTGGATATAGCGGCTAAGGCTGTAGTTCTAGCTGGAGATTCTTCAGCTTTCTCTCTCCTATCTATATCATACTCGAAAGCTTTGAGGTCACAAAAGAGATCAAAGGTAGATATTTCACTAAGGTTACACGACGCACGCATAGATGTCGTCTTAATGTCCCATCGGTCAGGGAGAGATCTGAAAATCTTTAAGTTTTTCTCCCTTTGAGTATAAATTTTGCCCAAAGCTTCAAGTTCACCAACAATTCCAGTGAATCTGAGGTCAAGTTCCTCAAGTGTTTCAGTTGGTTTCATTTCAAAAGATTCAAATTGCAGAGTTAATTTGGAAATTTTATTTTCTTTTGAGAGCTCAGTTCCCTCACAAATCAACTTGAGTTTATCCCAGATATCCTTGGCTATTTTACAGCTCTTTACCTTCGAGAATGTGCCTTTGTCAAGAGTGACAAATAACGCATTCTTTGCAATATTGTTGAGGTTGGCGCACTTTCTTTCATCTGTGGTCCATTGATCGCGCTCCTTCTCGAGCATATCAACATGGGCTTGGCCTTCAATTCTTGCGGCCGTATTTACCTTCAATGTCTTGATGGGGCCATCCTGTATAACAAAAATTATCTCTTCGTGCATTGCTGCAACATGAGCCTCCATCCTAATTCTCCAATCATCAAATTCATTAATAGAGAACATAGGAACTTTGTTGATCATTGATGTATCCATATGAGAATGTAGGAATGAAAAAGACTTTTTTAAAAAAACTAAGTGATTTTGGATCTTATTTGGTTAAAAATACGACTGATTCTTTTTAGAATCAACCGCTCTGATTCCACTTGTTGGCCACTAAGTATACTGGATACTGCTTGGAAAGTGTTTTAAACAACAATCTGTATAGTTTTTAAATCTGAGTGCGTAGCGGAAGTCTTAAATACAGTAAGTTACTATGGATACAACAACTCGATGTGCAGTGTATACTTAAATAATCACAGTTAATAAGACAATAAAAAGCAGAAGGTAAATAACAAAGTATTTCAAGTGGTTCGAGGAGTTTATTATAATTACTGTGTACACAACTACGTAAAAAGTTTATTATAATTACTGCGTACACAACTACGTAATTATAACAACACTTAATCAATATATCGTTCACACAGATTGATATAAAGATCTTAGCTTTCAACCGTTCACACAGATTGGTTTGAGCTAACACTTGATTGGATTCTTCACACACAGTTCTGAAGCTTTGTCTTCTTCAATGCAAGTCCTTCACACACAGTTCGGGAGTAGAAAAGATTCCTCAGTCCACACAGGGCCGATATGAGTTTGTTCAAAGATAGAACAGGGTTTGAACAAAAGCTACGACTTTCTGGGCTATAAGATGATGATGTGTTGTTCAAGGTTTGAGCACTGTATATCTCTTATATCTGAATAGCATAAAGCTTGGGGAGATATGTTTTGCTCTGAATATTTCGTGTAAGCTTGATCATTTGTAAGTCGTGAATAATCTGTAGATTTTCAGTCGTTCTTTCGTTTTTCAGTTCAGTGATTGATGATCTTCAAACTCTGGAGATATATATAGTCTCTGAAATATATCCGTTTGAAATATATCCATTGAGAAAGATTCTGCGACAACTGATTTTTGACTGAGATCCGGATATTGCGGGATTTGAAGATCTTATGACTTACAGTATTTAAATACTTTATCCTTCAGTACTTAAATACTTATTTATCAACGGGACTTGACTTCTAGCGAATACTGAAGATTCCTTCTTGTCCTATTGAGAGCTGTATGGAAGGATCACTGTAGTGATATTTCGAGACAGCTTTCCATACTTTGGCTTTGCGGGACTCTTTGTTGAATGATCAATATACTGTATGGTTGAGACTGCGAGATGTCTTCGATATAGGTTTGATACTTGATCAGCTTTTCGATACAGCTAGAGGCGGTATTCAGGATTTGGCATATTGTCAAAATATTCTGACAATACGATCGATACAGGGTTTGATTATCCAAGCAGCATCGATACAGGGATTTGTTATCCCAACACATGGGTACGTCGAAGCTCATTAGTTATTGAGCCTAACATGTGCCCGCACAATCTTATGTCGTCTTTCACTCATTTATCATGGGTGTTAACTTCTTCCTGATTGGCTCAGTTTCTTGCCGGAGTTGCTGGGATATCTGCCTACAAGACGTACCCCAACATTTTCATTACGAGGACAATCCTCAAGTTCCGCCGCCAGTCCACAAAGTTCGGACCCGTCATGGTTTTCTTATCGAGTAATATTGATAGTGGGTTTAACATCATCTTCCAGAGAATAATACTAGATCTGTTAGTGATTGTTTAATTATGGTCCTAGTATAGAATTAAAGATTTTCTATATTCATTAACTCGGCCCCCACTATTTTTATTGACATTATGCACTCCCATGTGGAATTCGAAAGTCATGGTTGACTTTATAGTGGTGATCAAGTTCTTTACAAAGTTTAATAGAGGGCAACACATACGGTTTCTATTCTATCATTATTTATAAAATGTTGTCTGACACCAACCTATCTAATGTACGATTCGATATTCTTTGACCCCTAGCGCACTTGCCCACAACCCATACTTTTTCTATGTCTCGGTGAACCATCTAAGTGTAAACTGTCAACTCCTATCAGTCTGAAAATTGAATCTTACCCGGCAATCTTACGACTTCTAGGGGTTTGATTTGTTACAGTCGATGGCATCTAATGCACTCTAGGAATTTATCAATCCTCCCCAAAAAATGGCATAAATAGTTAATTTAAATATTGATCCAATTAATATAAAATTAGTCCATCTGTAAGATTAATCCAATTAATTAACACAACTATTAATTTTAACTTGTTCTGAACGAAAATGAATACTTCATTAAATTAATTCCCTTAAAAATAAAATTACTATAATTATATTTTAGTCAAATTAAATCCAATTTACTTTGCAAAAAAATTATTTACCAAACGAAATATAAAAATGGAGTCAAAAAACACAAGGTCCGAGCCAAGCCCGCAGCCCGGCAGGGGCTGCCCAGCGCTGGACGAGTGGCGTTGCACAATGCTCGTGTAATACTCGTACCTTTTATATCCCGGTTTAATTGTTATTGTTCGATTTGTGGTTGTTCACCTCGGACCGTTCCGATTTATTGGATATTTTTCGTTGCTTGTGTTTTCTCGGACCATTGGGTCGGCATGTCGTGTTGTGGTTTTATCCTCTTTCTCAGTTGTGGTAGCGTCGTCATGTGACCAGAGGCTGCCTGGCATGACCTATGCAAAATGGCGCAAGACCTGCGGCACTTTCCGTCGTGTCGCACAGGGGCCGCTCGCTGACTTACAATACGGCGATGAACACGGCGCTAGTTGGGCCGCTTGTTGCGCCGTGTTCCGTCCAGTATATATAGGACAGACGGTTATTTTAACCCCATTTCCTCCTTTTCCTCTCGGTTTTTCACTCCTCCTTGGCGATTTTGGGCGTTTCACTCGGATATTACATTCCATCATCTTATAACTCGGAATTGGATATTATAACAAGAATCAACCATCTTCCTTCCACCATTTCGTCGTCGAATTGAGGTACTTTGACATTATACCTAATGTTAGGGTTCTTGGCGATAATTCATTTTCCTTTTCGTTTTTGCTTCGGTTGATGGTGGATTATAGTTGTGTAATCATGGTGTTAGGTTTTCCTAGAAGTTTTGTGGATTAATTCCGAGTTTTTCCCTTCGTTAATCAAGTATAACCCTTATGCCTTCATAGTGTTCGGTATATTGTCCCTAAGGGTAGAACTTCGTATGATTCATGGTTTTTCAGTGGGATTGTAGTTGATTGAGTCTCTATTGTTGTTAGGAATGGAATTTGGAGATAATGCAGACTGAAGCCTTTCTCGTTCGTCATCCACTTCGTATTTTAAGAACTAAGCCAAGTATTTTATTGCTTTATATTATGGCATGCATTTCGGTAATGAAATTGTGATGTTGGAGTGTTGTAAGGATGTTATCGGGGTACTCTCACCTGGAGTTGCTCGACGGGGCACACAGGGACTTGGCCGTGCTGTCTTGCGCAAGGGTTACCTTCGAAGGGAGGTATTCTCACTTGGGGATTGGCTCGACGTGGCCTACAGGGACTTGGCCGAGTGGTCTTACGTGAGAATTACCTTGAGTGATATTTTTGATTGATGAATGTTGATGGTTATTCCGGAATATCATGACTATGAAATGTTTTATAAATGATTTTTGGAAATGCCTGCGTATTAAAATATTGTAATATTGTACTTCCACTAGCTGTTGTTGCTAACCCCTCATTGGGGTGGAATGTTTATGCATTTCAGGTGGTATCGAGAATCAGGAGCCTACATGTGGTCCATACGGAGTTGACGGGCAGCCAAGATGTTAAATAGCTCGAGTCAGTATTTTAGAATGTGTCTGTATTCGTTTCACTTTTAATAATGTACTGGAGTACGATGTTGTTCGTCGGGTGATGTCCTTGGATTATATTTTAAATTGTACTGAACTTGCACATTTTGGCCGAGGCCACGACCCCACTTTATTTTGAATTACGTTTTCGTATTATTGAGTTATTGTGTGTGTTTGTGATGTCAGCCTGGTAGGTCCAGGTGAGTCCTACGGCGTGTAATTACCCATAATAAAATTGGGGTGTTACATTTATGGTATTAGAGCCTAGGTTCGGAAATACCTAGGCATTTGGTTATTGGGTTTGTCATGTCCTTAGAGTCATGTAAACTGACCGAGCTTAACATCTGGTGCTGCTGTCGAACCGTGTGACCCGTGGTATTTAGACTTCTTGAAACTCTTCGTATGTTTTATTGCTTCCGTGGTAGCATAAACTTAAATTCATAGAATTGTGAACTGTGCTGATAGTTCAATTTTTTGTCATCTCTTAGCATGTTGAGAGGGCGTGGCAGACGTGGTCGCGGCAGAGTCCGTGGACGTGGTACTGTTCTTGAGTCTGATACACCTTCTAGTGACGCATCTGGATCGGCACCCCGAATAGTGCCAAACACCAACTCTTTGAATCCTGGCGGTCAGCCAGATCCTTATGTTAATCAGAACCTTCGGCTGATCCTAATGTGAATTCCGGCATAGTTGCTATACTTCAATAGGTAGCAGCACAATTAGTTCAGTTGAATGAGGCTGGACACCGTGACCAGCCGACATATGAGATTGTTGGGGCACTAATTAGCCTCAGGGAGTGATGAAGATACAACCTCCCCGTTTCGCTGGGGCGTCTGATACGTTAGGCTGGGGGGGTTGGTTGTTCCAGTTTGGCAAAATATTCGATGCTATTGCTTGCTCAGAGGAGATACGGGTTCCTATTGCTCAGTACTTTCTTGACAAGGAAGCCGCAGACTGGTGGCAAACTGTTGGGCCTACTGATCGTGTGGCCACCTTGGCCGAGTTTAAAGCTGTTGTGGAAGAAGAGTATTGTCCCTGGCCAGTTAAATAGAAACGCATTGCAGATTTCTGTACTGCAACTCCACAGGATGTATCTATCACTGAAGCCATCGTTTCATATAATCAGCAGCTGGGCTACGTTCGTGAGCAGGTGAGGAGTGAGGCGTATAAGATCCGTTATTTTGATTTGCGGATGAAACCCAGGATTCGAAAGGGTATGGTGGGCTTTCGATGTGCTACTTTGAAAGAATACCAGGACCGTGCTTTGGCCATCGAAATGGTTATTTCTGCGTCAGGATCGGGCACCGAGAACAAGAAACTGAAGACGACTGGTGGTTTTTTAGGAAACAAGGGCAGTGTATTTCGTAAACCTCATTTTTATCATTCTTCTATCGGGAAACCAGTTCATCAAGATTATAGTGCTCCAAGTTCACAACCGGGCCATCCTTTTTCATCTGGCAGAGGGCTATGTTTTAATTGTAATCAAGTGGGTCACCAATTTAGAGATTGTCCCTTATCTCCTACGACTTGCTTTTCATGCAGACAGACCGGTGAGCTGCCTATTGTGAGGTTGCCACCAGGCTCAACAACCAACAGAATTCGGCGCCAACTCCTAGTGTGAATCCGGGGGCTACATCTGGTCAACCGCATCAGACTTTTGGACGAGGCAGAGACTGAGGTCAGTCAGATCGTCAAACTGCATCGAGTGTGGGTTCAGTTCATCCCAAGGTGTATCAGATGAGATACACAGACGATGCAGAGGCTCCGGCAGCTGCAGGTACCTCGCAGATACTTTCTCAGCCTATTTCTATATTATTTGATTCGAGAGCTACGCATTCTTTTATTGCACTTGACTGTGTGTATCATTTGGGTCTTGATTGTTTTATTGAGTGTGAACTGTTTGTGGTGGGTACTCCGAGTGGGGAGCGTTTGGTTGGAAACCGAGAGGTTAGGGATTGTCTTGTGTACATTAGGAGTCGGGATTGGCCTTCGGACCTCATTGTAGTAGATCTGAAGGGTGAGGATGTGATTCTCGGAGCTGATTGGTTGGTTTGGCATGGCGCTATTATGAACTATCGGACTCGAACCATTTCTATATTAGATGCGGATGGTGTCGAGCATACTTTCGTGGGTCGTAAGCCGGGTAGTTCGGGCAGAATGATTTCAGCCGTCAAGGCGATGAAATTGCTGAACCAAGACTGTATTGGTTATTGGTGCTATGCCCTGAGTACCGATGATGGTGGAATTGATCTATCATCGATTCCAGTTGTGAGCGAGTATCCTGATGTATTTTTGGATGATCTACCGGGTTTACCCTCATCTAGAGATGTAGAGTTTTCCATTGATCTCGAGTCGAGTGCAGCACCCATTTCTCGTTCACCGTATCGTATGGCACCTACTGAGATGTTAGAACATAAAAAGCAGCTGAGTGAGCTTCTTGACAAAGGGTATATTCGATCAAGTGCTTCACCTTGGGGTGCACCAGTCCTCTTCGTTAAGAAGTAAGACGGCTCGTTCTGTCTGTGCATCGATTATCGGGAGTTGAACAAGCTGACCATCAAGAACAAGTATTCGTTGCCCCGTATAGATGACTTGTTCGACCAGCTTCAGGGAGCTACTATTATCTCTAAGATAGACTTGCATTCGGGATATTATCAGCTTAGGATTCGAGATTCAGACATTACGAAGACTGCTTTTCGTACCCGTTATGGTCACTATGAGTTCGTGGTTATGCCATTTGGGTTATCTAATGCTCCCGCCGTGTTTATGCGGTTGATGAATAAAGTCTTCATTGATTATCTTGATAAATTTGCGGTGGTTTTCATTGACGCATTCTTATCTACTCACAAAACGAGGTAGATCACGCTGAACACCTCCATATAGTGTTGAACACCTTGATAATAGAGAAACTTTACCCAAAGTTTTCTAAGTGTGAGTTTTGGCTTAAGAGAGTAACTTTTCTTGGGCATGTAATTTCAGCTGCAGGAGTTCGGGTGGATCCCCAGAAGATAGAGGCAATTATTGAATGGGAACCACCTAGGAATGTGAAGGAGACATGGAGTTTCTTGGGACTTATCGGGTATTACTGTAGGTTTGTCGAGGGATTTTCGAAAATCGCTCGACCACTTACTCAGTTGCTCTAGAAATCCCAGAAGTTCGAATGGAGTGTGGAGAGATAGAACAAATTTGATGAGTTAAAGAGGCGGTTAACTTCGGCGCCAATATTGTCATTACCTCAGGGTACTGAAGATTTTGTTGTCTATAGTGATGCTTCGGGTCTCGAACTTGGATGTGTTCTAATGCAGAGGGATAGGGTGATTGCTTATGCATCTGGACAGTTGAAACCATATGAAGCAAATTACCCTACACATGATTTGGAGCTAGCTGCGGTTATTTTCGCTTTAAAAATTTGGAGGCATTATCTCTATGGGTCATCGTGTAAGATTTACACGGATCATAAGAGTTTGAAGTATATCTACAACCAGAAAGAATTGAACATGAGGCAGCGTAGGTGGCTGGAATTAATTAAGGATTACGATCTTGAGATTCTTTACCATCCAGGTACGGCAAATGTAGTGGCAGACGCGTTGAGCCGTATACCGATGGCTTTAAAGATGTTGGAGGTACTTACGACTCAGAGTAGGATCCAGCAGGATTTGATTTGTCAAGATATCGAAGTTTAGATTCAGAGAGTTCAGGGTCAGCTATGTGCATTAGAAATCAGTTCGTCTTTGATTGATGATATCAAGGCAAAACAGTACGATGATCCATCCCTAGTTCAGTTGATGGAGGACGTGAAGAAAGGGAAAGCTCCGGGATTTGTAGTTCATGATGACGAAATTTTAAGAAATTGTGGTAGGTTGTGTGTCCCGTGCGATATTGAGTTGAGACAGAAGATTTTGAGAGAAGCTCACAGTACGCCTTATTCCATACATCCGGGTTCAAGCAAAATGTACAAGGATGTAAGGAGTAACTTCTGGTGGATTAATTTGAAGTTGGACGTCAGCGAGTTTGTGTCGAAATGTTTGACCTGTCAGCAGGTCAAGATCGAGCATCGAAGACCTACAGGGCTACTGCGACCACTTCCTATTCCGGAGTGGAAGTGGTATTATATTTCTATGGATTTCATTACTAGTATGCCTAATACTAGGACCGGAATGAACATGATTTGGGCCATTGTCGATCGGCTAACTAAATCTGCTCATTTCCTGGGTATTAAGGATACTTGGGGACCGGAGAGATTGGCAGGGTTATTTATTGCGGAGATCGTGAGATTGCATGGCACACCTAAGAGTATTGTTTAGGATCGATATGGCCGGTTCGTATCACATTTCTGGCAGGCTGTTCATCGAGTCTTAGGGACTGAGTTGAGACTCAGTACATCTTATCACCCTCAGACAGACGGACAGTCAGAGCGGACTATACAAACACTGGAGGATATGTTGAGATCATGTGCTTTAGATTGGAAAGATGATTGGGAGTCACACTTGCCATTAGTCGAGTTCATGTACAACAGTTGGCATGCCTCAATTAAAATGGCACCATTTGAGGCCTTGTACGGAAGAAGGTGTAGATCACCTTTATGTTGGGATGATGCATCTGATTTGATAGGTACTGAACCGGATTTGGTAGTTTAGATGAGAGAGAAGATTGCTCTGATCCTTGATAGGCTATTGACGGCTTAGATTTGACAGAAGTCCTATGCCGACACGCGTCATTGACCGTTGGAGTTTGAGGTTGGAAATCATGTTTTACTGAAGGTGTCGCCGACTCGAGGAGTTTTGCCGCTTCGGTCGGAAGGGTAAACTTAGCCCGAGGTATATTGGATCCTTTGATATTTTGGAGTGAGTTAGGGATCTCGCCTATCACTTGGGTTTCCCGCTGTCGTTAAGTCACTTGCATAATGTGTTTCATGTCTCACAGTTGAGGAAGTACGTGTCAGGTCCTAACCATATCATTGATTTTGGGGAAATTGAATTGGGTTCCGATGTCATGTTTGAAGAGAAGCCGATTCAGATTTTGGAGCGTCGAGAAAAACAACGTAGACGCAAAGCTATTCCTTTGGTGAAGGTGCACTGGTCAAGATATGGGACGGAGAAAGCTACATGGGAAACCGAGGACAATATGAAGTCAAAATAACCGGAATTTTTCACATTTTAAGTTTCGGGACGAAACTTTTTGTTAGAGGGGAAGAATGTAATACTCGTACCTTTTATTTCCTGGTTTAATTGTTATAGTTCGATTTGTGGTTGTTCACCTCGGACCGTTCCTATTTATTGGATATTTTTCATTGCTTGTGTTTTCTCGGACCGTTGGGTCAGCATGTCGTGCTGTGGTTTTATCCTCTTTCTCAGTTGTGGTAGCATCGCCATGTGACCAGAGACTGTCTGGCATGACCTGTGCAAAACGGCACAAGACCCGCGGCACTTTGCGCCGTGTCTGTGCGCCGTGTCGCACAGGGGTCGCTTGCTGACTTACAATACGGCGATGAACACGGCGCTAGTTGGGCCGCTTGTTGCGCCATGTTCCGTCCAGTATATATAGGACAGACGGGTGTTTTAACCCCATTTTCTCCTTTTCCTCTCAGTTTTTCACTCTTCCTTGGCGATATTGGGCAATTTCACTCGGACACATTCCATCATCTTATAACCCGGAATTGGATATTATAGCACGAATCAACCATATTCCTTCCACCATTTCATCTTCGAATTGAGGTATTTTGACATTATACCTAATGTTAGGGTTCTTGGCTATAATTCAATTTCCTTTTTGTTTTTGCTTTGATTGATGGTGGATTATAGTTGTGTAATCATGGTTTTAGGTTTTCCTATAAGTTTTGTGGATTAATTCCGAGTTTTTCCTTTCGTTAATCAAGTTTAACCCTTATGCCTTCATAGTATTCAGTATATTGTCCCTAAGGGTAGAACTTCGTATGATTCGTGGTTTTTCAGTGGGATTGTAGTTGATTGAGTCTCTATTATTGTTAGGATCAGAATTTGGCGATAATCCGGACCGAAGCCTTTTTTGTTTGTCGTCCACTTCGTATTTTAGGAACCAAGGCAAGTACTTTATTGATTTATATTATGGCATGCATTTCGGTAATGAAATTTTGATGTTGGAGTGTTGTAAGGATGTTCTCGGGGTACTCTCACCTGAGGTTGCTCGATGGGGCACACAGGGACATGGATGTGTGGTCTTGCGTGAGGGTTACCTTCGAGGGGAGGTATTCTCACCTGGGGATTGGCTCGACGGGGCCCACAGGGACTTGGCCGAGTGGTCTTGTGCGAGAATTACCTTGAGTGATATTTTTGATTGATGAATGTTGATGGATATTCCGGAATATCATGACTATGAAATGTTTTATAAATGATTTTTGGAAATGCCTGTGTATTAAAATACTGTAATATTGCACATGCACTAGATGTTGTTGCTAACCCCTTGTTGGAGTGGAATGTTTATGCATTTCGGGTGGTATCGAGAATTAGGACCCTACAGATGGTCCATACGGAGTTGACGGGCATCCAAGATGTTAAATAGCTCGAGTCAGTATTTTGGAATGTGTCTGTATTCGTTTCACTTTTAATGTACTGGAGTACGATGTTGTTCGTCGGGTGATGTCCTTGGATTATATTTTAAATTGTACTAAACTTGCACATTTTGGCTGAGGCCACGGCCCCAATTTATTTTTAGTTACGTTTTCGTATTATTGAGTTATTGTGTGTGTGTTTGTGATGTCAGCCTGGTAGGCCCTGGTGGGTCATACGGCGTGTAGTTACCCATAAGAGAATTGGGGTGTTACAGCTCGCCTACCGCCACTCGGCCGTCACAAGGTTTCTTCGCGTGTCTCGTGCCTGCTGTACTATCCGGGGGTAATTTGTAATTGTACCAGTGCTGTTGGATTTGACTAATACAATGCAGATTGTATTGGGGTATTTCAGTATCGAAATATTTATACTTGGCATCGGTATTGTTTTTACCGATTGTATGTTGTTTGGTGAGTTTTGTTTTTAGCTAAGTATATTAGCCATAACGTACACTACATGTATAGATTACATAAGCTACAGATGGAGGGTTACGTACGTTAGACCATGTTGGTTACGTACGTAACACACGGTATCAGATTGCATCTGATTTTCGGCGTGTAGGGCCATGCATGATCCGTATATTTGGCTTTTCGATACATCCAAGTCAACGGGAATTATGGACATAATGCTTATGATATAACGTACGTAATCCAGGTGAACTTACGTACTCCTTTTTATGGCAACGTACGTAAGGAGGTTCCGTTTTGAGGCAGTGAGTTCTGGGAGGGCGTAGCATATGCTATGTAGTGGGGATAGCGTACGTTATATGTATAACATACGCTAACCTGTGAGGATAGTGGCCGTAATGAACTGTGCAGATTATAAAGACATGTCTTGTCTTTCATTTCTTCATGACCCAACTTCGACCATCCTCTCTAAAAATCATCCCTCTGCATTCTTTGGTGATCTTCAGCCCCTTCCATCTTGCTTTAGCTTAGATTGGATTGGAGTTGGGAGCTTGTAGATGGTAGTGGATTATTGAAGTATTTGAGGTTGTTCTTCACTTCTTCAATAGGTATGTGATTAATCTTGTGTTTATCTCGAGATTATGATGTTGTTATTGATGATTACTTCATGTAGTTATTGATTGCTGGAGGATAGTATGATTTTTCATAGTTTGGATGAACTTATTATAACACCCCAAAACCATTCGGAAATATTATAGCGGTGCAGATCCTCTCCATGAGGATCTACCAGGCTAGATACAGAAAACAAAACAAAACAGCACATGTCGACATGGCTAAATGACGAACCATTAGACCGATTTGGTCTTTTACCGCAACATACACATCAAACATACATTACTCTTTCTCACAATCCATACCCACTCAGGGGTTAGAATACATCAATATTTACATAAAACGGAAAATGCCACAAAGGAAAGACAAAACAACAAGACTTCACTAAATACTCAACACTGGTCTTCATGTGATTAGTATCATCGTCTACCATCATCATTCGTAATGATCCTGTGAATTGCTCCCCAGCGACCTGCAAGTACCTGGATGCAATACAGACATCCACCCCCCGAATACTCGGGGGTTAGCAAAACTCCACTATTTTACTAGTGAAAGTATAAAACACAAATACAAGCCATACACAACATACTCGAATAACATAATAATCGCGAATATACTTCCCGAGATAATTCACTTGATCAAAACAGTTTGAATTATGAAAAGTAGGAATAAAACCATTATACATCTTACAAAACATTTTACGATCTCAGGAGTTTTGAAAACATTGGAGATTTAAGAATTCTCAAGCCTTTCGAAACCACTTAGGGACATAGTCCAAAAATCATTTTACCAAAATACAATTCCGATAGCAACACACGGGGTTCATGAACCAACCATACATTTCAATCACAAACACGGGGTTCACAACCCAATTCATCCACATCACATCATCGAAAGAATAACCCGACGGAAACTACATAATATCAAATATTACCATGACAACAGTCTCACAGAACGACATCAGAGAGAGCACAACTCTGAAACTTAACCATATAGTCGAACTCGACACACCATAAAGCTACAATGTACGGACCAACCACAGGACTCACGTACTTATACCAAAATATCGCAACCAAGAGACTAATCATACACAACACATTTTACAGTGCCATTCCAGCCAAGTACAATACCATTTGAACTGCCATTCTAATCAGATGAAATATGCGCCAAAAATCATAGTTCTCTAATAAAACATTTCAAAGTTAACCATTGGTACGAGACTCATGGCCACTGTACCCCGCAGAGTCCCGTCGGACCATCCCTGGGTGGTTAACCCTAGTTCGCGATACGCACATATGCGGCAATACTTATCCCCAAAGGCCTTGTCGGAACATCCCTGGTTGAACATACACATACACATCCACAACAACCACGGGAAGCCATAATTCAAATACTAGAATATGCAAACAAATGTAAGGTACTTGCTGGAATGGCCACTGCATCCGACATATACACACAACTAATGTCACACAACATAACATAGTCACCGAATGAGTACACGTATCAATACACAATCCTCGACCAGTGGAAAAGAGTCTACCATAATCAAGTAATACAACCACAACACCTTCCATCATACAACACTAATGCACATTTTCAGAAAACACATTTATTCACAAAGCATACGAGTTATCTTCGAAGGAAAACCTTTATCGAGAATATACCAATCCTTTTTGAAAGTTCATTAAAACATTAAAATTCCACATATAATCAATAGCCAACTATCACGTCTACGAAACACGAAATATATTGGCAAGATACTTGCCTCAATACCACGAGCAACGGAACAACGAACGGACACGGTCAGGTAGCCCTCGAACTTCCAAGAATGACCAACAACTCGACAGCTCCATGAAAACTACGAAAATAATATCACCACGAATCAATGATGCTAAACGGAATCCGAAACAACCGGAAAACAACAAGAATCCGAGGGTTTCTTCGAGGAAATCGGAAATCAAGCCTCGGCTGATCTCGATACACGAGTTACAAATTCCGTATATCATGACCAATACAACGGGATTACCATGAATAATTCATCAATATCGGACGAAATCAACGAATCATGAAGAAACCCCCCAAAATAACACGACTAGGGTTCTACGGAAGAATGACCTCGATCCAGAAAAGAACGAGGATTCGGTGATGATATAATCGACAAGAATCTTCTAAAACGCCTTGGAATTGATTAGAATCGACCAACAACTCCACTTCCCGAATACTCCCATCCGCAGCCGCCACTAGGTGAATAAAAATGCAAGAAATGAGGTCTGGCCGAAGCCCAGGCCTATAGATGGCCAATAGTGTTACGGCCGTAACCGGCAGTGCCTTACGGCCGTAACTCGGTCAATGCCTGTAACGTACGTAACGGCTGATGCCTTACGTATGTAATGAGCACCACTTATGGCCGTACCTGGCATAACCTTACGCCCGTAACCAAGTCTCCAAGACCACTGTCTGAAATCTGCCGACGCATTACGGCGGTAACTGGCCAATGCCTTCTGGCTGTAACGAAGCCTTACGGCCGTAACAGGATAACCCTTACGGCCGTAATCGAGTCCTCCCAGGCCAGGGCATGCGGTTTTTTTACGGCTGTAACTCGATCCAGCAGCCCTCCGACTGCCCAGCTAGAGACTCGACGATGTCTCGATCATGCAAACACACCGACTAAGGTCCAAAACGATAACGAGCAGGCTACGAAACTCAATGTACCATATTCCAAGCATATGATTCGAAAGACGTAAACATAACAACCCATTCGATCGAAGAAAATTCAACAAAACCAGAACGAAGATCTCGAGTATTACACTTATGATGAAGAATGTGTTGAGGTGACTTGAGGTTGAGGGTGTTATTGATTTTTTAAAAATACTTGGAGATTATAATCATGTCTAGAAAAAATTATGTTATGATTGTTAGATGATTAATATAGTTTTGATGATACTGATTGTTGTTGATTGTGTTCTTGGAAGATTATAAATATTTTAGTAAAGGGTTATGATGAATTAGGAGATGATTATCATAATCTTGAAATGGTTAAGTTAATCTTGTTGATTAATCCAAAATTCTTGATGAATTGGTAATTGATATTGGTGGAGACATCATGTTTGTTGTGTTGATGATGTTCCTGAGGTGATAGTGATGATATTGGTGATATTATCATTTTGGGATGATTAATATGATGTTGTTCTTAATGATTCTTGTCGAATTGTTTTCACAAGTGTTTAGAACATTTTGATCATATTAATTATTGATGTGGTTAGAAGGTTTTGGAATTCATAGTTGAGGACTATGATATTCGTTTGTGTGGTTTGATCGATTCGTGATTGAATTGGGGTTATGTATTGTGTTGTTTTCTATTGATATTGTGTTAAACGTTAGACTTAGTAAATATAGTTGTAAGATATCATCTCATTGTCATGAATAAATTTTTGTTACGAACCCCTTGAGGTTTCGATTGCTTAATTGTTAATCGCCATATTTAAATTTTTATTATTAAATATTTAGCACATATAATTAATTAAATAATATACTAAAATAACTATTGGGCCAAGACCTAAAACATAAACTTAATAGATTGGGCTCGACCCAACTTATTTCACAACCCAACATACTTTACAACCCAACTAACTAATAACCTAACCCATTACAATAATAACTTATATACTTAAATTAACAAAAAAATAAAAAAATAATAAAATCTGAAAATGATGATGTTGGGCGGCCAAGGGGAGGGAAAAGAGGAAGGGAGTGAAGTGTTCTAAGGCCTTCACCTTCCCCATGCAAGACTACATTTATTAGTCTTCCCACACTTTCCCAAGCCCTAAAAATGCCATATAAATACCTACACTTAATACTAGCCACCCTTTTACACTCACACAACAGAAAAAAAATCTGCAATTATAGAGAGAAAGAGTTAGAGAGGGCAAAAAATTTTGGAGGAGGAAGAAGAAGAATTCAAGCAAGAATTGGTAACCCAACTCCCTACATATCCTTCTATAATTTATAGTTATAAACCTTCATATACTAACTTAAATCTCATCATGAAAATAAAATACACCTCCATGGTGTAATGTTAGTCATGGACGAAACTTTATAGAAGTGAAAGGAAGATCATCTTCCAACTTACAAGACTTAGAACCAACCGTAGCAACGAGAAATCGAGGTGGGTGAAATTCCTACAAAACTCCTAAAGTAAATAATTTCTTTCTTTATTTTGTGATGCATGTGCAAATCTGAAATCTCCAAGATTTATTGTTGAGACATGTTAAGATATCCATGTTAAAATATATGCTATGATTTTTGTACTTAGAAATGTATCTCTTGTTTTTCCTTAAATTTTAATTCAAAAATCATGAGTATTGTGAAGTATGCATGAACCTGAAAAATTTGTATCAATGCATGTCTTTGATATGTATGTTTATAGCTATATTAACATGCATTATATTTTTTGGATTTAAATTACAACCGATTTGGTAGATGAATTTCGAACTATGTGAAAAATTATAGATTTATGTCTTCTTCGAAATTTAAGTAAAAACTCTACCAAAATCTGGAATTTTGTATTATATGATTATGTTATGGTGTTTGGATAACTTATTTGTGGCAAAAACGGGACATGAAAATAAGTAAACGGAATTTAAGGGTATAAATTGTAATTAATGGAATATTATGGACTAATCTGAAAATTCCGAGAATAAACTGTGCTGGACTGTTAAAAACATGTATTTTAACTTATATAAGCTATCCGTAAAATTTCGAACAAATCGAACTTCGTTATCTAAGCTCATTAGTCAATAATGTAATTTTCAAATAATTTCGGGGTCAAAATGAAAGAAATCAAGAATTCTCGACCAATTCTGAATCTTCTGGATTTTTTCACAAATCTGGAATTCCAGGTTCACTTTGAACCATCTCAAAAAATTTCGTTACCTTCCGAGCTAAATTCAAAGGCCTATAGGCCTCGGAGCGAATTTGTTAAATTTTGGGGCAAATTCGTAATTTTTGAAAATTTCAGTCCCGAAACTGAATTTCTGAACCTCTTCTTAAATCTGAAGTGGAGTAAATAATTTTGACGCCCTTATAAATTTTCACGACCATCCGAATTTATTTCATACTCCCGAAATACTTAGGCTCAAACATAAGGGTAGAATCGTCTTTTCAACCAACCTCAGAAAAATTCTCGACTACGTATCGTTGAACCTACTAGTCCAACATCTCTGAATTGAACCCTTAAAACCCGTTAACAGTTCATTGGTAATATTTTCAAATTAATATACAAGTCCTATTCCTTATTACTCGTGCCACAAATATAAGTAACTATAACACATGCATAATCAAAAGACGCAATCATCATAACTAACCGAACGTATAAGTGCTGCTACGTGAAATGCGTCTGAATGAAAATAACTGGTCGAGAACTAAGTGCTGTCACACCCCCTAGATTTGTCTATCAGATACCGGATATTAAAAATATCCTTATTATATATTACAGCACAGCGGAAAACTTAAAACCTTTAAGAGGAAACTCATTTTACACACCAAAAGTTACAACCAAAAGTTACACATCAGCCGACTATTATATTACAACCAAAAGAAAATATCGGCTGTATAGGTTTATAAGCAAACTTAGACTTAACACACACAGAGAACACTCCACAAGTCTGATGTTCATATACAACGGCTCGTTGGCGTAGAGAAGCGTCCCGAACATCAACCTATGCATGTTACCCCAAATTATTACCTGTATCACAAGAATTCAACTAAATGAGCGAAAGCTCAGTAAGTAGTGACACACAATGCATGAATGCATTTATGAATGAGTTTGTGAAATGCAGTTTTATTTTCCTTTAACTTTCCGAAACTCTTTCATAGCGCGCTGCTATGTACACCTCGAGTTCCTGGCCCGGGCCAAAAGTTTGCATGTCCAACCATAGCCAAAACAAACTGCCCAATCATAATAAAGTGTCCAATCATAACACATGGATCACCATAGGTGTCCTAGACTCCGCCACAAAACAACCCCTTACCAGTAGCCCTCGATGCACATAAACAAACCAGTTTGTTCGGATCACCTTTAGAACGCCTGTACTATGATCAATGCATGCGACAGCAACCTCCAATGCTATGCTATAATCATATGCATCATGATAATACCACATGTATAAATGCTCTATGGGACACACTACCAAAAAAAAGGGCTTTACTGACAGTAAAAAACTGTCACTAAATACTTTTAGTGACACATAAAATGTGTCGGTAATTCGGCTGTCAAAACGCAGTGACACCATTTCACGGTGTCACTAAAACTAGTGTCAGTAGTTCTGTTCCATGAATGTAACTAAATTCCGATACGACGATGTCAGTAGCTTCCAAATAATTATGTGTGTCACTATTCTCTTTCACTGTAGTGTCAGTAGATAACGATACAATGATGTGAGAAAGTAATAATAGTATTTCAGTGTCATTTACGTATTTTTTATAATATAATTTATAATATACTTTTTATTTAAATTGTGACTTTATTATCAAGAAACGCTCAACACTCTCGTATCAAAATCGATAATTTAATTAATAATTTCATAATAATAATCCGTAATGAAAATGATACATACTTTTTTATGGTGCAACAATATTTAATAAAATCTAAATCTAAAAAATAGATTAGCATCATCATTAATAGTTACAAAGTACATAAGGTTTAACTAAATATCATATAGCAAAACCATTAACATGTTAAAAATAACAAACAAAAAGATCATTATATTCTTCCCAAAAAAGTATAATTCGTCCATGCTTCTAACCTACAAAAGCCTTTTGTTTCTCCCTGCTCGCCTGTAATTACGAAAATAGGAAAAATTAACGTATATGTACAATACTTGTTGAATAATTCATATATTAAAGAAAAAATGAACTTACAATTTTACCACGTTGTTGCAAGCAACAATTAGCTCAAGTAGTACTAGTATCACATATTTTCGATATGCTCGACCATTAATATCCATTGAAACACAAATGCAACACTAACATAAAGAAAATAGGAAAACATGTCCAATTTTATTAGTTTTTAACCAACCAAGTTTCATCAAGTTCCAGAAATTATTTACCAGATACACAACAACTGTAAGTATTGTCATCTTCATCAGCAACATACTGGTTGGCATCGAGTGTAATATCCGGGGGTCATTTTTTTCTCATGTTACTGTTGAGCTGTACGAATTCATTTGGAATCGTACAAGTGTTGTTGTTTTGGACCGATATAACGTATATTGTATTGGGATATTTCGGGATCGAAATATTTATATTTATCATCGATATTATCTCGTCGTTAGGTAGTTGCTTGGAGAGTTCGGATTTTTGGCTGAGTATACTAGCCATAACGTACGCTACATGTGTAAAATTACGAATAGGATGAGTATTACGTACGTTAAACCTATAGATTTACGTATGTAATTAGTGGTCGATTGTAGGAACCTTCCTCGTGGTTAACTTTTGGACAGTGGGTCCCTGGTATTTTTGATCAGATCTCACTATTACAGTCAACGGGTTCATTACGTACGTTAGGATGTGAGCCTTACGTATGTTATTCATGCAGCTTGTTAACGTAAGTAAATGGTTGTTGTTTACGTATGTTGAGGTCTTCATATTTTTGGTCAGTCAGTTATGGAATAGCATTACGTACGTTAAGTTGTTGACGTAGCATACGTAATGGTCTTTACGTACGTTCTGTTTTATGCATAGCGTACGTAATGTGATTGTCAGGTTATATATCTTGGTTTCGTTTTTCATTTCTTCACGAACCATTATCGATTTCCTCTCTCTAGAATCGTCCCCTTGGACTTGTTCTTTCCAACATGTTTTTGATCATCATAACTTGATTTGAAGCTTGGAGTTGGAAGCTTTTCTTACTCCTTTGGTGTTTGGAGAGTTCATCTTGTTCTTCTTGGGTAAGTTTTCTTAATCTCTTGTTCTTCAAGTGATTTCCGAGTATGTTGTTGTTGTTGTTGCCGTTTACTTTGTGTATTAATTCATTGTTGGAGTATATCATGACTCTTGATGAGTTTTTACAACTTGTGATGAAGAACATGATGATTGTGTATTGAGGAGGAGTTTTTCTTGATGTTTTAGGTTTTTTTGGAGGTTTTAATCATGTCTAGGAAGGATTATGTTAAGATTGTTATATGATTAACATAGTCTTGATATGATTGATGTTGTTGTGTTTCTCGGGGAGATTGAATTATGTAATGATTATCATAATCTTGAAATGGTTGATTTAATCTTGTGGATTAATCCGAATTCATGATGAATTGGTGATTGATTTTGGTGAAGACATCATGTTTACTGTGATGATGACGTTCTTGAGGCATTGATGATGATATTGGTGATATTATCATTTAGAGATAATTGATTTGATGTTGTTCTTAAGTGATTCTTGTTGGATTGTTTCACAAGTGTTAAGAACGTTTGATCATATCGATCATTGAGGTGTTGGAGGATGTTAGAATTCATAGTTGAAAACTATGATATTCGTTTGTGGAGTTAACTGATTCGGGGTTGAATCGGGATTTTCCTTGGTGTCGTTTTCTATTGATTTTGTGATATTGAATGAATTGTATTTCATTCAAGGTTGATCGAGTGCTTGTGATCATCGGAGGATGCCATTCATCGTTTCGTGGGAGGACGTTGATTGTGGAAGGACTTTCTCGCCTTCGGTCTGAGGCAAGTTTTATACTTGTACTAGTTAATGAGATTAATGTTATCATGTGTGTGTATGAATGTGTTGTATCATTTCGAGACTTGGTCTGATATCAAAGGATTGTTTGATACGATACCCTTCAGCAAATTACGCCAAATGTTGTTATTGTCCAATAAAAGTCGTTCAGAGCTTTGAGATACTCGTTGATGATGTTATTGTCGATAGCCGGTTCGCGGTATCGATGTATCGGTTGTTGTTGTTGATATTGATGTCGGTTTAAGACATTGTTGCGATCATTGTTATTGATATTGGTATTTTGCTATTGATGCTGTAATTGGCCGAGTGAAGGCATTGACGTGTTCGATTATCATCTCCGTCGTTGGTAACCGATTAAAGGCACTGGGACACCTGTTTTAATCGTTTCGTGTGATCGATTGGCCATTTTAAGGCAATCGAGGTATTGAAGTGGGATTATCGAAGGTAATTCCCATCCGATGTATCATTCTTTATCGAATGACTGTTCTAAGGTAATCGACGTATTGAATTGGGATTGTCAAGGACATTTCCCATCCGTTGAGTCGTTATTATCGATTGACCGTTCTAAGGTAATCGATGTATTGAATTGGGAATGTCGAGGACATTTCCCATCCGTTGAGTTGTTATCAATTGACCGTTCTAAGGTAATCGATGTATTGAATTGGGACTGGCGAACACATTTCCCATCCGTTGTATCGTTGTTATCTATTGGCCATTCTAAGGCAGTCGAGGTATTTGAATTGGGACTACCGAGGACAGTTCCCATCCGTGAGTTATTATTATCGTGTTGGCCGACTAAAGGCAGCACACTTTTATTCTTGTGAATTCGGTAATCTTGGGATCATTGCCGTTTGTGATTAATTGTGTTTGGAGGCTAGTCGCAGCTAGTGCTCGATGGGTAAGTTTGGGTCTTGAACCTTCGCGGTTGGTTTCCCAACACCTACAGTTCAGTAGGTCACGGTCATGTTGATGATCTCATTATGGGTATGTTTGGGGCTTGAACCTTCGCGGTTGGTTTCCCAACACCTACAATTCAGTAGGTCACGGTCATGTTGATGATCTCATTATGGGTAAGTTTAGGGTTTGAACCTTCGCGGTTGGTTTCCCAACACCTACAGTTCAGTAGGTCACGGTCTTGTTGATGATCTCATTATGGGTAAGTTTGGGGCTTGAACCTTCGCGGTTGGTTTCCCAACACCTACAGTTCAGTAGGTCACGGTCACTGAGTGATCTCATTGTGGGTAAGTCTCGGGCTTGAACCTTCGCGGTTGGTTTCCCAGCACCTGTAATTCAGCAGGTCACGGTCATTGGATGATCTCATGGGATACAACTTCGGGCTGTTTTGGCTTCGGGCTATTGTGATGATTGACAGCTTCGGCTGAGTGGTTTCAGACCATTTTGATGATTGGCAGCTTCGGCTGAGAGGCTTTCAGGCCATCGTGATATTTTAACAGCTTCGGCTGAGGGGTTTTCAGGTCATTGTGATGTATTGGTATTTCGTTGGAGCCTTCGGGCATTGTAATTCGTATTTTACTTCAGCTCTGGCTTGGTTTACCTTCGGGTAATGTATTGTTGTGTTCTATATTGATGATTCGCCGTTGGGCACTTGTATTCTAACTTGTTGAGTAGGTACCGATCGTATGCCGTAGGCATAGAGTTTCACGAATGCTCGATTCTTACCTTGGTTTGTGAGCATCTCGTATTACCATTGTTGTACTGTTCATTTGGCCTTTGGATATATATCATGTTGTACATGTAATTGATGTTCATTATCTGGATGACTGACCCCGTGGGTGCGGAACATGTTTTCATGTTTTAGGTGCTTGCGAGGAGAGAGTTGAGACACAGGGGTATGACGATGGCGATGAAGCACTCGAGCGATACTGGTCCGAGATGTTTTGGTGTTCATGTCGGTCAGACAGTTTGGAGTACTCCAGTTTTGTCAGTTGTTGTCATATTGTGTTATCCGAGCAAGGCTCGTGGATGTTGTTGTATTTTTATTTTGGCCATGTAGGCCCACTTTTGTCGTTGAAATTCCATATCAGAATATTATGATGGATGTCATAGTAGGGATTGTGATTCTCCCTTTTGGTCAGTTTGTTGTATTTTAGTCGTGTTCGCCTAGTGGATCTCCTGGTGTTGGGTCCACGGCACTGTGATAATGCAATGAGATTTGGGGGTGTTACAGAAGATGATATCAGATAATTGGGTTGTGAGATACCCTGATAAGTGAGTTATGTGGCTCTACCGACGCGGTAGTAGTGGGGCTGTCATGTTATGACAATCTGGACAGTCGAGTTTTGTAAGTCGTGATAGTTGGACGACTGTATGAGTCATTCTTTCATCGAGTCGTCATCAGTGAAGACTAGTATCGCAAGACCTCGAAAATTCGTATGACCTTTATAAGGACTCGATTCTTGGCTTGAACATTTTGAGGGTTCGTCGGAACCAGCTGATATTATTCATTGGCTTGAACATTTTGATAAACTCTTCGACATGGTTCAGTGTCTGGAAGAGAATAAGGTGGCAGTAGCGGCTTACTATTTGAGTAAAGGCGCTTATTCTTGGTGGCTCTCTGTGAAGCTCACCGATCGTGATTGTGTTTGGAGTGAGTTCAAGACTATCATGTTAGAGAGGTATTATCCATCTCCACTTCGTGAAGCCAAGTTGTCAGAGGTTTTGAACCCCGAATATGTCGAGGACGAGGGTGGTATTGCCATTGCTGAGAAGTTTCAGGGACTTCTTCAGTTTGCTTCGTCTGTTATCTATACTGAAGCGGATAAGATCAAGTATTTTAGCAAGAGGCTGAACCCGCAGTTGAGGATGCAGTTGTTAAATCATAATTTTAACTCACTTGGTCAATTCATCGAGAAGGCTCTTCGAGCAGAACTTTTGATCAAGGAGCTTTCTCGGAAGAACCCTTCAGTTTCTTCTGGTGAGAGGACTAGGATACTGGTTCATTCAGAGGAACATCAGGCTCTGACGTCCAAGAGGTCCTCTTCTAGTCGTCTTCGTGCTGGGAAAGCATCTTATTCTCCAGCGAAGGATTCGACCGTTGTTTGCTTTAACTGTGATACAATAGGACATCGAAGTACCCGGTGCTCGATGCAGGCCGTTGTTTCTTTCCTGTGTGGGAGGCAGAGACACCTTCATAAATACTGCAGGAGTTCTAGTACCAGTAGGTCTCGAGAGAGCTCACGGGCCTCGAGAGATTTTGTTACTCCAGTTCGTACTTCATCCAAGGGGTCCTATCAGGCTTCGGGAGCCAGAGGTAAGGACAACTGAGGAGGAGCAGCAAGTCCAGGTTTGGGTTTTCCTCGAGTCAGTGATATCGAGGAGATCGATGACCTAGAGGATGTTGATTTCGGGTACATTTGAGATGTAACCTTGATTTGTATTTTCCTTGTGTTTTGGATTGATGTTTGAGTCATTTGATGTGACGTTCTCTCTTTTTGGTTTTGTGCCCGAGATTTTTGTGAAAATCTGGGTAATTGTTCATTGCGATTCGAGACGCCATGTCGTGAGGACTTGGGCGTGCGATTGATATGGTCCCAAGGACTATATGTGCGTTGTTATTTTCCTTTTGTGGCGTGAGTCAGTGATTGCAAGGGCGTCTGATGCCGATGAGAATGGGGGAGTGTACACTGATGATTGTAGACATGTACTATGGGCAGCTTCCGCGGGGTGTGTACGCTGGTGTTACCAGTTATGCGGGTGATACGACTTTATGGCTGGTCTCTGGCGGAGGAGTCACGATTCGACTAATCTCGCACTTGGTTGAGTATTTTTTTCACTTGGTTTTCGCCGTGTTCGGGCAAGGGAGACACGGGGACCCGAGGGTTGACCCAGTTACTCATACGGAGTTGTTCGTATGGAGGAATTTTCCTGGAGATGTTGTTTTCAGATCCTGATGGATTGCACGTACCCCAAGTTGTGCACCCTGAGTTTCGGGGACGAAACTCTTTTTAAGGGGGGAGTATGTAATATCCGGGGTTAATTTTTTTTCTCGTGTTACTGTTAAGTTGTACGTATTCATTTGGAATTGTATAATTGTTGTTGTTTTGGACCGATACAATGTATATTGTATTGGGATATTTCGGGATCGAAATATTTATACTTATCGTCGGTATTGTCTCGTCGTTTGGTTGTTGCTTGGAGAGTTCGGATTTTTTGGCTGAGTATAATAGCCATAATGTACGCTACATGTGTAACATTACGTACTCTATGGTCTGAGTATTCCGTACGTTAAACCTATAGTGTTACATACGTAATGAGTGGTCGGTTGTAGCAACCTTCCTCGTGGTTAACTTTCGGACAATGGGTCCCGGGTATCTTTGATCAGATCTCACTATTGCAGTCAACGGGTTCATTACATACGTTAGGATGTGAGCCTTACGTATGTTATTCATGCAGCTTGTTAACGTACGTAAATGGTTGTTGTTTATGTACGTTAGGGTCTTCCTATTTTTGGTCAGTCAGTTCTGGAATAGCATTACGTACGTTAAGTTGTTGGCGTAGCGTACGTAATGGTCTTTACGCGTTCTGCTTTGTGCATAGCGTACATAATTTGATTGTCAGGTTATATATCTTGGTTTCGTTTTTCATTTCTTCACGAACCATTAACGATTTCCTCTCTCTAGAATCGTCCCCCTGGACTTGTTCTTGATATATAGCCTCTTCCAACGTGTTTTTGGTCATCATAACTTGATTTGAAGCTTGGAGTTGGAGGCTTTTCTTACTCCTTTGTTGTTTGGAGAGTTTATCTTGTTCTTCTTGGGTAAGTTTTCTTAATCTCTTGTTCTTCAAGTGATTTCCAAGTATGTTGTTGTTGTTGTTGCCGTTTACTTCGTGTATTGATTTATTGTTGGAGTATATCATGATTCTTGATGAGTCTTTACAACTTGTGATGAAGAACATGATGATTGTGTCATGAGGAGGAGTTGTTCTTGATGTTTTAGGGTGTTTGGAGGTTTTAATCATGTCTAGGAAGGATTATGTTAAGATTGTTATATGATTAACATAGTCTTGATATGAGTGATGTTGTTGTTGTGTTTCTTGGGGATATTTTAACCATTCTAGTAAGGAATTATGATGAAATATGTAATGATTATTATAATCTTGAAATGGTTGATTTAATCTTGTGGATTAATCCGAATTCATAATGAATTGGTGATTGATTTTGGTGAAGACATCATGTTTATTGTGATGATGATGTTCTTGAGATATTGATGATGATATTGGTGATATTATCATTTTGAGATAATTGATTTGATTTTTTCTTAAGTGATTCTTGTTGGATTGTTTCACAAGTGTTAAGAACGTTTGATCATATCGATCATTGAGGTGTTGGAGGATGTTAGAATTCATAGTTGAGAACTATGATATTCGTTTGTGGAGTTAACCGATTTGCGGTTGAATCGGGATTTTTCTTGGTGTTGTTTTCTATTGATTTTGTGATATTGAATGAATCGTATTTCATTCAAGGTTGATCGAGTACTTGTGATCATCAGAGGACGTCGTTCGTCGTTTCGTGGGAGGACGTTGATCGTGGAAGGACTTTCTCGCCTTCAGTTTGAGGCAAGTTTTATACTTGTACTAGTCAATGAGATTAATGTTATCATGTATGTGTATGAATGTGTTGTATCATTTCGAGACTTGGTCACTCTATGATTTTGTTGATATCAAGAGATTGTTCGATACGATACCCTTCAGAAAATTACGCCAAGTGTTGTTATTATCCGATAAAAGCTGTTCAGGGCTTTGAGATACTTGTTGATGATGTTATTGTCGATAGCCGGTTCGCGGTATCGATTTATCGGTTGTTGTTGATATTGATGTCTGTTTAAGACATTGTTGCGATCATTGTTATTGATATTGGTATTTTGCTATTGATGCTGTAATTGGCCGATTGAAGGCATTGACATGTTCGATTATCATCTCCGTCGTCGGTAACCGATTAAAGGCACCAGAACACCTGTTCTAATCGTCTCGTGTGATCGATTGGCCATTTTAAGGCATTCGAGGTATTGAATTGGGATTATCAAAGGTAATTCCCATCCGATGTAACATTGTTTATCGAATGACCGTTCTAAGGTAATCGACGTATTGAATTGGGATTGTCAAGGACATTTCCCATCCGTTGAGTCATTATTATCGATTGACCGTTCTAAGGTAATCGATGTATTGAATTGGGATTGTCGAGGACATTTTCCATCCGTTGAGTCGTTGTTATCGATTGACCGTTCTAAGGTAATCGATGTATTGAATTGGGACTGTCGAAGACATTTCCCATCCGTTGTATCGTTGTTATCGATTGGCAATTCTAAGGTAGTCGAGGTATTTGAATTGGGACCGCCGAGGACAATGCCCATCCGTGAGTTATTATTATTGTGTTGGTCGAC
Organism: Orobanche coerulescens; assembly: GCA_033398695.1. Taxonomy (NCBI): domain Eukaryota; kingdom Viridiplantae; phylum Streptophyta; class Magnoliopsida; order Lamiales; family Orobanchaceae; genus Orobanche; species Orobanche coerulescens. The sequence goes on from CM065809.1 coordinate 44,348,426, forward strand.
TCAAGGCAGCACACTTTTATTCTTGTGAATTCGGTAATCTTGGGATCATTGCCTTTTGTGATTAATTGTGTTAGGAGGCTAGTCGTGGCTAGTGCTCGATGGGTAAGTTTGGGGCTTGAACCTTCGCAGTTGGTTTCCCAACACCTACAGTTCAGTAGTTCACGGTAATGTTGATGATCTCATTATGGGTAAGTTTGGGGCTTGAACCTTCGCAGTTGGTTTCCCAACACCTACAGTTCAGTAGGTCACGGTCATGTTGATGATCTCATTATGGGTAAGTTTGGGGCATGAACCTTCGTGGTTGGTTTCCCATCACCTACAGTTCAGTAGGTCACGGTCATGTTGATGATCTCATTATGGGTAAGTTTGGGGCTTGAACCTTTGCGGTTGGTTTCCAAACACCTACAGTTCAGTAGGTCACAATCACTGGGTGATCTCATTATGGGTAAGTCTGGGGCTTGAACCTTCGCGGTTGGTTTCCCAGCACCTGCAATTCAGCAGGTCACGGTCATTAGATGATCTCACGGGATACAGCTTCGGACTGTTTTGGCTTCGGGCCATTGTGATGATTGACAGCTTCGGCTGAGTGGTTTCAGACCATTGTGATGATTGGCAGCTTCGGCTGACATGCTTTCAGGCCATCGTGTTATTTTAGCAGCTTCGGCTGAGGGGATTTCAGGCCATTATGATATATTGGTATTTCCGTTGGAGCCTTCGGGCATTGTAATTCGTATTTTACTTCAGCTCTAGCTTGGTTTACCTTCGGGTAATGTATTGTTGTGTTCTATATTGATGATTCGCCGTTGGGTACTTATATTCTAACCAGTTGAGCAGGTACCGATCGTATGCCGTGGGCATAGTGTTTCACAAATTCTCGATTATTACCTTGGTTTGTGAGCATCTCGTATTACCATTTTTGTACTGTTCATTCTGCCTTTGAATGCATATCATGTTGTACATGTATTTGATGTTCATTATCTGGATGACTGGCCCCGTGGGGGCGGAACATGTTTTCATGTTTTAGTTGCTTGCGAGGAGAGAGTTGAGACACAGGGGCATGATGATGGCGACGAGGCATTCGAGCGATACTAGTCCGAGATGTTTTGGTGTTCATGTCGGTCAGACAGTTTGGAGTACTCCAGTTTTGTCAGTTGTTGTAATTTCGCGTTATCCGAGGAAGGCTCGTGGATGTTGTATTTTTATTTTGGCCATGTAGGCCCACTTTTGTCGTTGAAATTCCATATCGGAATTTTATGATGGATGTCATAGTAGGGACTGTGATTCTCCCTTTTGGTCAGTTTGATGTATTTTAGTCGTGTTCGCTTGGTGGATCTCCTGGTGTGGGGTCCACGGCACTGTGATAACCTAATGAGATTTGGGGGTGTTACATCGAGAGACCAAATATGAACCCAAATTCAAGTTGTACAAAAAAATGATGAGAAATAAAGAAAGAAAAAATGAGGAAAAGGTGACAGGTAAGGGTTCAACCGTAAAAAAATGAGAGAAGTCACTGTTGAATTATCTGGTCTTAAGTGTTCAATTTGGAGTGCGTAAATTGCTTTAAGATATTGTGAAAAAAAAGACTAAACAGAGAGACAGACCGAGGGAGATAGAACCTATTGTTCAGTCATCTGAAGGAATCCAATAGTGTAGTAGACTAACTCTTTCATATTGTTCGTAACGACATATATAAGAAAGTATTAAAAGTTACCAAAAATCTGAAAATGGAACGCAAAGCAAGACAATACAAAAGGAAGGTGGTTTCGAAGCATTACCTTTACAAATTTAGGGCTTCCAATAACCGTCAATAAAAATTCAAACAACTGCACAACCGAAAATTGCAGTCAAATACACATTATTACAATTATTCTACCATCACCCAACAAAATGAGGGACAATAGAATGACATATTCAGATATTAATCTATGCTCCTTTCATATATTAACTACTGCATCTTAATATAAAAAATCGGGTCACAATTTACAATCTCCACTGACGTTCACAGCGTCATTTCAAATATTGCGATCCACATGTTATAAACAAAACTTATTGTATCCATTAGACCAAGTCAAAAGAACAAGGGTAATCATCAAAAATATGTATGAGATAAATGATAAATAATCTAGTTTGGGATAAAGAGAAGATGATGATACTATTAGTCAAAACGTTGAGAGTGTGTTTGTATTGAGGGATTTTGGGGGAAATGAACTGAAATCCGTCGTCAAATCCACCAAAGATGTTTGGCTAAAAACTGAATTCAGTGGATTTAAAATCCCGCATTAATTTTAGTTCATTGTTTGTATTGAGGGATTTTTTTTTTTTTTTTTTTCATTCATTCTCTTTTTTTATTTGCTTTTTTCTCTACTTTTTCCCTCTTTTTTCCTTTTATGTTATTTATGTAACGATTATTGACGATTTCAAAGTTTGATTCATGTTAGCCGACCCCAAATCATTTTGGGACTAAGGCTTAGATGTTATTGTAGATGTTGTTGTATTAATTTTAGTTCATTTTTGGGGGATTTGATATTCATTCTAAAAGCAACCCATTTGAAATTCATCCTTGTATTTATTATATATGCAACTACGCACACAACGTCAATCTCTCTCACACGCTACACACATTTCACACACATACGCGCGTTTCACACACAAACACACATATACTACACACATCAAGATAATATTTGATCTACTCAGTTGGTAAGTTCTTATGCTTGAGTCAACACAATCAAAACTCTTCATATAGATCAACCCACGATTCCATGAAAGAAAAAAACTATAACAGATATAAAGGAATCAACTCTTGATTTGATATATCCCAACCAGTTAACAGAAGCAAGAACTTTTCAGGAGCCACAACACCAATATACAATTTAATCATCAAATTTTATTCAATGCTACTTCCCGATGCAAAATTTCACAGAATAATAAAGAATGTCCGAACCTACCTCGATAACAAAGGACCCAATACTTTTCTCAGCACCATCAGAATCATATTTTCCATCATAGGAATCTAAAATACCTTCAACTGATGAACGCTTGTAGACTTCCAACGATGACACAAATGTGTGCCATAATGGCCCCATAATTACTAAGATACCGCCATAGTGTCAAAAACTACGAGGAATAAGGGACACGAAAAACAGTGCATCAGCATAACCAAGAAACTAGAAGCTCTATCAGCAAATCTGGTCAACATACCTGGAAAATGAGCTTCTGCTATGGCTGGAAAATTTGAATGAACTGATTCAGGCACTTTAACCAGAAACTATGATGAACGCTTGTAGACTTCCAGAATATAAGGAATGTGTGTTCTGGTCCTTGGACACTTTTGGTAAATACCTTTTCATACTTTACCAATTCAAAAACCGTGCTGATTTATGGGTAATGAAGGAAAGTGATGTGAAAGAGAGTCTCGGGGGGAAGATGCATGCAGTCAGATGAAGTCTAAACAACAATTTTACAAGTTTGTAAACAAGCCATACTACTTTCACTATGCCTACGTTGACCACCATAACTGAAAACGCAAGGACATCTGTATATCTTTATTAATTCTTCAGAATAGTAAGTCAGCATAACATTTCCAAAATATAGGAATATTAAAAAAAACAAAAAAAAACTACCTGGTAGTATTTAAGCATCTGCGAGCTTCTCTTCTTATATGTAGGAGTGTAAAGGTCGCGATCCATGTCAAATGGGGCAGGGTCAAGGTGAACAGCCCTAATGAATTCAAATCCTTTCAGCTGCCAAGAGGAAAACAGATTAAGAAATAGTGCATTCTTTATTTCCTTTCGATGCTTCTTAAGAGACCACACACACAAACATAAACTTCTGGAGAACCTTTTTCTCTTTTCCGATCTTTGAAAGTTGTCTAAGTATGTATTATTTCACTATCTTATTTTGACATTGAGAATGAAAATCCCCGAACACACCATTTTCTTTAGACTAATGCTCGATAGATTGCATATTTGGGTTCACCACAGCCACAAGGAAAGACTCGAAGCTATTTTCGTACACCCATATCTGAATTAATATAGAAGTTTCAAATCTCAAAAACAAGCACAACTGATATGTATAGTGAGAAGATCTCTTAGTTTTATAGCCATACTATTATATACAAGCTGGTAAGTACTTCTGTTTACGATAAACAAACAATACAGATTACAGATATCTTTACATATTTCTACAAAATACAGATCGGTCCATTATCTGAATCAACCCATCATACCATTAGATAATGTTGTAAAGCACATCATACCCCTGATATTGGATATTGGATATCCAATATCCATTAGAAATTCGTTACCCAGACCCAAATCGAGACAGAAATAGATGCTTATATATATACTCAAATTGATGAAATAGAGAGAGAGAGAGAGAGAGAGAGAGAGACCCAAATTGATGCTCCAAATATACTCAAGTTGATGCTCCGAATTACAAAACAAACACACATATACAGAACCCCAATTCTATTTCTAAATTCGATGTTTTACATGCACCATAATTTGATGCTCCAAATATACTCAAATTCCAGTTGAGATCGAGAGAGACCCAAATCCGAGTTGAGATCGAGTTGAGATTGAAATGAGACAAGCTTTTATATATATATATATATGTATATATATATATATACTTCGTGTATCGTGTGTACCTCTTGTAGTTGATGAAAATTAACAGAGGAGACTAACAGATGATGAAAATTGAGCCTTGAAGCCTCGAACCAGAAAATTAACCTAATTCAGGCACTATCACGAATCAAACCAGCAAATACGAGCCCAAAACTGCCATTCCATTCCTAATCAAACCCAACCATATACCAGAAAAACCTAGCCCGTTCAAACCTCCACCCAGAAATGAAAAATCAGATTCTAGCCTGAAATTACAGCAACTCTCTTGACAATCGAACCCAAACCTTAATCTTCAGTCACCTCCAACCCTTTCGCACCACCCAACCCTGCTACTCTGATTGTTTTGTGTGTGTGTGTGTGTGTTTGTTTGTTTTCTAGAGCTAATCGATGAGAAGCGGATAAATTGCAGGGAGATTTTAGAGAGAGCGGAGAACCGAGAGTTTAGAGGGAGAGAGAGCAAGTGATTGGTGATTAGAGAACTGATTCCGAGTCTCAATTAGAGAATATTTTAGAGTTTTTTTATTAGTGATACGTTAGTGTCAGGAATTACTGATGCCTAGATTAGTGATACGTCGGTGTGAGCAATCAGTGACACTTAGCTGTTAAATATGAAAATTGGTCCAATTTTATATATTTATTAACCCATCCTGGATCACCTCAAATATGCTATGACAAAACATTGAAACAAATCAATACAATATTTTAGAGTTTTTTTATTAGTGATACGTTAGTGTCAGGAATTACTGATGCCTAGATTAGTGATACGTCGGTGTGAGCAATCAGTGACACTTAGCTGTTAAATATGAAAATTGGTCCAATTTTATATATTTATTAACCCATCCTGGATCACCTCAAATATGCTATGACAAAACATTGAAACAAATCAATACAACAAAAGACTTCCCGAGAAGTTTCATTTGAACATGTAAAAAAACTCCGAAAGGTAGTAATAAAATAGATAAATGATTGGTAAAGTATTTTACAAATCTCGGGAGTTTTAGAAAACAGAAAAGCCTTCTGTAACATTAGGATCTCAGCCCATATTCCGTTCCACATTCCAAGAAATTTAAAAGTAGAAAACCCTTTTCGGACCTCAAGTACTGAGTTATAAAACTATTTCAAAATCAGTGGGTCTCGGCCCAAAATCATTTTTCGTAAAAGATCCGTAAAACATTCATTTTGAAAAGTATCATTTTCAAATGCTCAAAAATAGTTCATATACCTCCAAATGAATTAACATGACTACATGTTCTTCTCATCCATCTACAACATTTCTCCCAAATGCACAACTCCATTCCAAAACTTAACCGACATATTGATTTCCAAAATCATAACTTCTCAAGTTCATCAATCCTGTCCCAACTCTGTCACCTTATACTATAACGATTAATATTCTGCTGAATCTCAAAGCATATCAACTTAGAACGACAATAAATCTCAATGCAATTCAAAAATCTTAATACCTACAGACCGTGAAGCTGATGATTCCCCGTGATACGGGCACATGTCCCAACTCTAGAAAATACTCGACACAGATATTCCTGTCCCAACTCTGTCACCTTATACTATAACGATTAATATTCTGCTGAATCTCAAAGCATATCAACTTATAACGACAATAAATCTCAATGCAATTCAAAAATATTAATACCTACAGACCGTGAAGCTGATGATTCCCCGTGATACGGGCACATGTCCCAACTCTAGAAAATACTCGACACAGATATTTTCAAAACACACATTTTGCAAACTCAGTTCAACTCGAGAACACAACACATTTCTATCCGAAGAAACACGTTAATACCATTTGGAAAAATTTACAACAATTCCAGTAACATACTGGTAAATCACATAATGCACAAGCCCAAGTGAACAACAAAAATCTAGGGCTCTAGTATTAGTCAATCCATCGGGTAACCTCATCACATCTCAATACGATAATCGATTGTCCATCGAAAGACAATTACCAATGGAAAAATAGTACAGACCTCGGGATGCACAATACGACGACAATCATGTCAGTCTAATCCGAGATCAGATCAATACAACATACGGACATGGTCCTAACGCAAGTCCTACAAATGCAAACTCATATGACAACGTCAATATGATCACATCAATAACAACAATGTATACTTATGGATTGTAACACCCCCAAATCCTATTGTGTTATTACAGTGTCGTGGACCCCACGCCAGGAGATCCACCAGGCGAACATGACTAAAATATATTAGATTAACCAATAAGGGTGATCACAGTCCCTACCATGATATCCGACACACTATTCCGATAAGGAGTTTCAACGACAACGGTGGGCCTACATAGCCCAAAATAAAAATACAACATTCACGAGCATCTGCTCTGGTAATACATAATGACAATGACTGACAACCTGGAGAAACTCCAACTTACTGACCAACATGAACAACTCGGACTAGTATCGCTCGAATGCCTCGTCGCCATCATCATTCACTTGTGTCCCAACTCTCTCCTCGCAAGCACCTAAAACAATAAAACATGTTCCGCCCCCACGGGGTCAGTCATCCAGATAATGAACATCAAATACATGTATAACATGATATGCATCCAATGGCAGAATGAAACGGTACAATGATAATAATAATACGAGATACTTACAAACCAAGGTGAGAACCGAGCATTCGTGAAACACTATGCCCACGGCATATGATCAATACCTGCTCAATAGGTTAAACTATACGTGCCCAACGGCAATTCAGTGATACAGAACACCATAATGAATTACACGAACATGAACCAAACCAGAACTGAATTAAATATGAATCATAATGAATTACATGAAGATGAACAAAACCAAAACTGAATTAAATATGAATCACAATGAATTACATGAAGATGAACCAAACCAGCCTGAAGCTGCAACAATGAAGGCCGAAGCCACGGCACGAAGTCGTATCAAAATGAAACCATCCAATGGCCGTTGACCTACTGTGCTGTAGGTGTTGGGGGAAACAACCGCGAAGGTTCAGGACCCACCAAACTTACCCCATAATGAAACCATCCAATGGTCGTTGACCTACTGAGCTGTAGGTGTTGGGGGAAACAACCGTGAAGGTTCAGGCCCCACCAAACTTACCCCACAATGAAACCATCCAATGGCCGTTGACCTACCGAGTTGTAGGTGCTGGGGGAAACAACCGCGAAGGTTCAGGCCCCACCAAACTTACCCCATCAAGCACTAGCCGAGACTAGCCTCCAAAAACACAATTAATCACAAATGGCAACGATCCCAAGATTACCGAATTCATGAGATTGATAGTGTGCTGCCTTGAGTAGGCCAACATGACAACAATGACTCACAGATGGGCACCGTCCTCGGCGGCCCCAATTAAATACCTCGATTGCCTTAGAATGGCTGACCGATAACAATGATGCAGCAGATGATTCAACACTTCGATTGCCTTAGACTGGCCAACCGATAACAATGATATAATGAGTGATTGAACACTTCAATTGCCTCAGGACGGCAAATCGATAACAATGACACAATGAATGATTGAAACTTCGATTGCCTTAGGACGACCAATCGATAACAATGATACAATGAATGATTGAAAACTTCGATTGCCTTATGACGGCCAATCGATAAAAATGATACAATGAATGTCTCGGCACCTTTAATCGGTTACCGACGACAAGGATGTGGAATGAATTACGACAACGCCTTCAATCGGCCAATACAACATGAATGACAGGACGCCAACATTAATAACAATGATTACAACAATGTCTTAGATTGACATCAATATCAACAACAATCGATACATCGATACCGAAAACCGGCTATCGACAATGACATTAACAACGAGTATCCCAATGCCTTGAACCGGCCATTAATGAACAATAATAAACATTTGGCATAATTGCCGAAGAGTATCGTATCGAACGATCCCCTAATATCAATGAACTTATGAAGAGACTAAGTCTCGGAATGATACAACACATTCATACACATACATGATAACATTAATCTCATTAACTAGAACAAGTATAAAACTTGCCTCAAACCAAAGGCGAGAAAGTCCTTCCACGAACAACGTCCTTGAAGAATATCGGCCGCTCGAACGACCTTGAACAACACAAGTACCAAAAATTCTCTTAATATACGAATCAAGCATGATCACAACCAACTCAAAAGATCGATACAACACTACCCACACTCATTGGAGCAATCTAACAACCACGTTGTAAACAATCTCTAATTGTTTATAACCAAAACTCAATTATACCGAAAACCAACTTCCAATGAATGATTCAATCCAACAAAACCTCATGAGTACTATCAATAATCCCATAGGAATACTTAAATTGGGATTTCAACAACATCTAGTTGGAACCCCCAAAAATTCCAAAGTCAACACCAAGGTTTTCTTGAAAAATTCCTCAATGATTCACAATTACCGAAAATTACACCAATGAATCCATATGAATACAAGTATCCAAGATAGATAATCCATATCTGACATATTCCAACATAAAAGCAAGCTAACTCGAAGAGATCGGGAATAAACCTTCAAATCCCGAAATTCAATATTCAATGAAAAATTACCTTGATTTGGAGTGATGAAACTGATTAAATGATGATTAATCCAACTAAGGAGCTTGAAAATGATGATAGGTGAATGCAACTCAAAAAGATCTCTCCAAATCATCCAAAATCGCCCAAAACCGACAGAAGGAGGAGAAGAAATGAAAAAATTACCAATCTGGACTGAGCTGTCCCATATATAGTAAACCCAGCTTAGAGCACGCTATGACCTGATATTTAGCGTGTGCTAGCGGTTTACTGGGCAGTCCAGTGAGCTCTGACTGCCTCGTTAGCATACGCTACGAACTTGATAGCGTGCGCTAACACCTTACCGATAGTGTGCGTTAATCCAAAATGTTAGCGTGCGCTAACTGATATCTGATACCCAGAAACTGAAGTCCAGAACCTACTGTCTTCTGCCTTGCTCGCATTAGCGTGCGCTACTAATGTGACTAAGCGTGCATTACCAGCACAGTTTGCATAAGTTACCTACCACTCGTAGTGTACGCTACGAATTTCTCAAATCAGCCCAGTAACTTCTGGACTGTCTGCCTCACTTACGCTAGCATGCGCTAATACTGAACCAAAGCATGCGCTACATGCACCCCGTTAGCGCGCGCTAACAAGAACACGTAGCGTGCGCTACCTCTCAAACTGAATACCAAAATATGATGATGATGATGATGATGACAATAATCTCGGCTCGATCTCAAACAGTGATGAATGATGAATAACACCTGATATGCGATTCCAAAGTACGCCGAATGGTGAACACAGTTGAATGAATATGAATGATGAATGATTATTACTGAGTGAAAAGTTTCTGAGTGAAAATTACTGAATGATAATAGTGAATCCAAAGCCGGGTATTACATGGATAACCCATAATATGAGTTTCGTACTCGAAACTGAGGGTAACCAACTAGGGATGTGAACTATCCATTACAATCTGAAAACAACATCCCCATGAATACTCCTTAATGTGAACCACTTCACCTGCACAACTGGGTCAATCCATGACTCGTAACACCGGCGCACACCCCTCGCCCATCGGCAATGGATGCCCAAACAAACACTGATTCACGCCTCAAAATAAAAACAACAATGCACATATGCCCAAGTGCTCCTGACTTGGCGTCTCGAATCACAATGAACAAATACTCAGATTATCATGAAATCTCGGGTACAACACCAAAAGAAAGAAATCCCAACAAATGACCCAAAACTCAAGATCCTCAATTACCATAGTTACAAGATAAATCAACAACAGATGGTTCACAACCACAATACTACGATGCAGATAAGTTAAACAGCAATCTGGAACACAAGGCTACATCTCAAATGTACCCAACATCGATATCCTCCAAATCGTCGATCCCCTCGATCTCATCGATTCAAGAAAGACTCAAATCTGAACTCATCGCTTAATGATCCCGGAAGGTCACAAATCGAGAGTGACTATGATAAATGATAAATGACTAGAAATCCGACAAGGATCAAGAATGACTCACCGAGGTGAATTAATAACGTAATGAGTGATAGTTCAAATGAAATGATTGGAGCCGTTGGTCCTCGTGAATTGAATGATTAGTTTGATAATTATAAGTCTAAACATGATTGATATATAATGAATGAATTATATGAATGAATGAATGAATGACAAATGAAATGAATGATTATCCTATTACCGAGCAAGAATTTAACTTGTTCAAAGCCAGTGATGAATGTCCTTATCTCTGGCTCTCGAAGCCTGATAGGACCCCTTGGATGATGTACAGGCTGGAGTAACAAAGTCTCCTGAGGCAAGTGAACTCTCTCAAGATCTACTGGCACCAGAACTCCTGCAGTATTTCTGAAGGTGTCCCTATCTCCCACAAAGAAAACAAACAATGGCCCGCATCAAGCAACGGGTACTGCGATGTCCTATAGTATCACAGTTAAAACAAACAACAGTCGAACTCGTCGTCTGAGAAGAAGATGCTTTCCCAGCATGAAGATGACTAGAAAATGACCTCTTGGATGCCGGAGCCTGATGTCTCTCTAAACGAACCGACATTCTAGTCCTCTCACCAGAATAAAATGAAGGGTGCTTCTGAATAAGCTCCTTGATCAAAAGCTCTGCTCCCAGAGCCTTCTCGATGAACTCACTGACTGAATTACAATTGTGATTAGACAAATACTTCCTCAACTGCGGGTTTAGCCTTTGCTAAAATATTTGATCTTACCCGCCTCAGTACGGATAACAGACGAAGCAAACTGAAGTAGTCCTTGAAACTTATCAGCAATGACAACAACACCCCCGTCCTTGACGGAATTGGGTTTTAAAACCTCTGATTAATTAGCTTCACGAAGTGGAGCCGGATAATACCTCTCTATCATGAGAGTCTTGAATTCACTCCAAACACAATCATGATCGGTGGGTTTTACAGAGGCCACCACGAATAAGTGCCCTTACTCAAGTAGTAAGCCGCTATTATCACCTTACTCTCTTCCGGACACTGAACCATGTCGAAGAGTTTATCAAAATCCTCAAGCCAATGAACAATATCAGCTGGTTCCGACGAACTCCCAAAAGTAGGAGGCCTCTGACGAGAGATATCGCCAACAATCTGACTCACACCCCCAGTCTGTCTATGAAACGGCACCTGGAATTCCTGCTATGGTGGACCACGAACCATCAAGGTCTGCATGGTCTCTATCAGTCGCGTCATCTGAGTCATCTGAGCCATCATGCCCTGCATGCATATGAATGGGTCTACCCGAACACCTTCTGATTGAGCTGTTTCCCGGGTATGACTCCCTAACAATGAATGATTATCTGACAGTGAATGAGTAGCATAGCTAACTGATGAACACATGTTATCCCTCGCATTCGCGCGGGCATTCACACGAGATCCCGGGTTTCGGCCCGCACCGCGGCCTCTTACCCCTGCGTCCTCTGACAGCTTTATCCATATTGAGGCAGGATGGTCACATGATAATTATAGATCCCGCATGGAGATCGCATTATGATTATGTTACGGAATGATAATAATGAGCATACACGTTTACCACAATGAATGCATTAATAATGCAATGAAATGATCGTCGAAATTAGTCGGAATATGATAAGATCATATGAAAGATTAAGTGAGGTGACATGATTATCTGATGAAATTCCTGAAATGATTATCTTGAACAAGTTAACAGGATTGATAAATCCACAAGATCAACAACCGAGCAATGAGATTGACTCAGTGATTAATGAATTAACATGATCGACAAGATCAAAAGTGATGATTGAGGATTATTGACTGATGAATGAGTCGATCCTTATCGCTTATATAGATCACATGTAGTCCAAAACAACTAGCCATGAATCAACCGTAACACAAATGTCACATATAATTTTCAACAAAACATGTGTAATCAATGACATATTGAATGTATGAACATAAAGAGAATTGAGTCCTTACACATGTCATATGAAGCTTCGAGGTCTCGCGATACTAGTCTTCACTGACAACGACTCGATGAATGAATGACACGTGCAGTCGTACAAATTTCGCGACTCACAAAACCCGACTGTTCAAATTGTCATAATGTGACAGCCCCACTACTACCGCAACGGTAGAGCCACATAACTCACACATGAGTGTATCTCATAACCCAACGCTCTGATACCATCTTCTGTAACACCCCCAAATCCTATTGGGTTATTACAGTGCTGTGGACCCCACGCCAGGAGATCCACCAGGCGAACATGACTAAAATACATTAGATTAACCAACAAGGGTGATCACATTCCCTACCTTGATATCCGAAACACTATTCCAATAAGGAGTTTCAATGACAACGATGGGCTTAAATGGCCCAAAATAAAAATACAACAACATCCACGAGCATCTGCTCGGGTAATACATAATGACAATGACTGACAACCTGGAGAAACTCCAACTGACTGACCAACATGAACAACTCGGACTAGTATCGCTCGAATGCCTAGTCGCCATCATCATGCACCTGTGTCCCAACTCTCTCCTCGCAAGCACCTAAAACATGAAAACATGTTCCGCCCCCACGGGGTCAGTCATCCAGATAACGAACATCAAATACATGTATAACATGATATGCATCCAAAAGCAGAATGAAACGGTACAATGATAATAATAATACGAGATGCTCACAAACTAAGGTGAGAACCGATCATTCGTGAAACACTATGCCCACGACATATGATCAATACCTGCTCAACATGTTAAAGTATACGTGCCCAACGGCAAATCAGCGATATAGAACACCACAATGAATTACACGAAGATGAACCAAACCTGAACTGAATTAAATATGAATCATAATGAATTACATGAAAATGAACAAAAACAAAACTGAATTAAATATGAATCACAATGAACTACATGAAGATAAACCAAACCAGCCTGAAGCTGTAACAATGAAGGCCGAAGCCACGGCACGAAGCCGTATCAAAATGAAACCATCCAATGGCCGTTGACCTACTGAGCCGTAGGTGTTGGGGGAAACAACCGCGAAGGTTCAGGCCCCACAAAACTTACCCCATAATTAAACCATCCAATGGCCGTTGACCTACTGAGCTGTAGGTGTTGGGGGAAACAACCGCAAAGGTTCAGGATCCACCAAACTTACCCCATAATGAAACCATCCAATGGCCATTGACCTACTGAGTTATAGGTGTTGGGGGAAACAACCGCGAAGGTTCCGGCCCCACCAAACTTACCCCATCGAGCAATATCCTACAAAAACACAATTAATCCCAAACGGCAACGATCCCAAGATTACCGAATTCACGAGAATGATAGTGTGCTGCCTTGAGTCGGCCAACACGACAACAATGACTCACGGATGGGCACCGTCCTCGGCGGCCCCAATTCAATATATTGATTGCCTTAGAATGGCTAACCGATAACAATGATGCAGAAGATGATTCAACACTTCGATTGCCATAGAATGGCCAACCGATAACAATGATACAATGAATGATTGAACACTTCGATTGCCTCAGGATGGCAAATTGATAACAATGATACAATGAATGATTGAACACGTCGATTGCCTTAGGATGGCCAATCGATGACAATGATACAATGAATGCCTCAGCACCTTTAATCGGTTACCAACGACAAGGATGAGGAATGAATTATGACAATGCCTTCAATTGGCCAATACAACATGAATGACAGGATGCCAACATTAATAACAATGATTACAACAATGTCTTAGATCGACATCAATATCAACAACAATCGATACATCGATACCGCGAACCGGCTATCGACAATAAGATTAACAATGAGTATCCCAATGCCTTGAACCGGCCATTAATGAACAATAATAAACATATGGCATAATTGCCGAAGAGTATCGTATCGAACGATCCCAATATCAATGAACTTACGAAGAGACTAAGTCTCGGAATAATACAACACATTCATACACATATATGATAACATTAACCTCATTGACTAGTACAAGTATAAAACTTGCCTCAAACCGAAGGCGAGAAAGTCCTTCCACGAACAACGTACTTGAAGAATATCGGCCGCTCGAACGACCTTGAACAACACAAGTACCAACAATTTACTTAATATACGAATCAAGCATGATCACAACCAACTCAAAATATCGATACAACACTACCCACACTCATTGGGGCATCTAACAACCACGTTGTAAACAATCTCTAATTGTTTATAACCAAAACTCAATTATACCAAAAACCAACTTCCAATGAATGATTCAATCCAACAAAACCTCATGAATACTATCAATAATCCCATAGGAATACTTAAATCGGGATTTCAACAACATCTAGTCGGAACCCCCAAAAATTCCAAAGTCAACGCCAAGGTTTTCTTGAAAAATTCCTCAATGATTCACAATTTCCGAAAATTACACCAATGAATCCGTAAGAATACAAGTATCCAAGATAGATAATCCATATCTAACATATTCCAATATAAAAGCAAGCTAACTCGAAGAGATCGGGAATAAACTTTCAAATCCCGAAGTTCAAGATTCAATGAATAATTACCTTGATTTGGAGTGATGAAACTGATTAAATGATGATTAATCTGACTAAGGAGCTTGAAAATGATGATACGTGAATGCATCTCAAACAGATCTCTTTAAAACATCCAAAATCGCCCAAAACCAACGGAAGGAGGAGAAGAAATGAAAAAATGACGAATCTGGACTGAGCTGTCCCATATATAGTAAACCCAGCTTAGCACACGCTATAACTGATATTTAACGTGCTCTACCGGTTTACTGGGCAGTCCAGTGAGCTCTGACTGCCTCGTTAGCGTGCGCTACGAACTTGATAGCGTGCGCTAACACCTTACCGATAGCGTGCGTTAATCCAAAATGTTAGCATGCGCTAACTGATATCTGATACCCAGAAACTGAAGTGCAGAACCTACTGTCCTCTGCCTTGCTCGCATTAGCGTGTGCTACTAATGTGACTTAGCGTACGTTACCAGCACAGTTAGCATACGTTACTTACCACTCGTAGCATATGCTATGAATTTCTCAAATCAGCCCAGTACCTTCTGGACTGTCTGCCTCACTTACGCTAGCGTGCGCTAATACAGAACCATGGCGTGCTCTAACAAGAACACGTAGCGTACGATACCACTCAAACTGAATACCAAAATATGATGATGATGACAATAATCTCAGCTCCATCTCAAACAGTGATGAATGACGAATAACAACTGATATGCGATTCCAAAGTATGGCGAACGGTGAACACAGTTGAATGAATATGAATGATGAATGATTATTACTGAGTGGAAAATTTATGAGTGAAAATTACTGAATGATAATAGTGAATCCAAAGCCGGGTATTACATGGATAACCCATAATATACGTATGTACAACATCAACATATGGTAATCCAACAATCCAGCGCACACAGATGTAGATTCCCATGATGATCCCAACGGATCAACGTATGGTGGAAATACCCATCCAATGATCCAGCGCACACATCTATAGATTCCCATGATCATCCCAACGGATCAACGCTTAGTGGAAATAACTGTCCAACAATCCAGCGCACACAGCTATAGATTCCCATGATGATCCCAACGGACCAACGCATGGTGGACATATGACAACAATGCACAACAGCACAAAACAACAAAACACAATGCACGACCACATGATTGACACAAAATGACAAAAATGATATATTACTTGCCCCGAGTCCTTCCAGAGCAATCTCGATGTCAAAACTATCACCTACAATTGTACTCAATAGTCAACGGTCCAAAATGTCACGGACGGTAGATAATTCATGTCTTCAGCTATAACACAATGTATCATCGATACCCAAGTATACCACTAACAAAAGTAAATCATATACATTATGATTTAAATTCCCAAAATCCAAAAACAACTTACAATCCTAAATCCCCTGTGTTCACAATTATAATCACTGTTATACGAATTATAAATGAATGAAACTGAAACCATTCGTTAAATATTATAAATTGTGCAAGTAATACTTGCCTCGATACTGACACGGCGATGATGAAGCCGTTACCAATTCCTTGTCATTGTCTACAAGTCCCTCGGCCCTGATCAATGCAATTCACGAACATTCTCGAACACGACCGCAATGCATAGCTCTAATCACCAATCAATAATCTCAACTTGTTACAATAATCGATAAACAACAAGTTCGACAACAATCAACAATCGATATAACCAATTCACAAACCCAACGGCTCAACAATATCTCAATTAACCACTAGTCTGATCAATACAACTCAAACCATCATGAATTCATAACCATAACCCGAAAAATATTAAACTGTCTGCCTACTTAGCGCACGTTAAACGCATAATGTAACGTGCACTAAGTCGCTTCCGTTAGCATGCGCTAGCCAGCAAGCTTAGCGTGCGCTAATACTGTACATTTGCATGCATTCCAAGCATCGACTAACACCTTGCGACTACGAATACGAATGAAAAGGAAATCATGCTCCAAGATTAACAATAACTTTTCCAAATTCAATCTCATCACCATACTCGATATCATATTCGTGTTCTTATACGAATATTATATCAAAACACATATCTTAGCTCTAGATACGAATATCCCATATTCATATCCAAAACACCAACACCTTCTATACATAATCATCATATCATATCATTCGAGAGTTCTTCAAAAACATGAAACATCCGAAATCACATTCAAAACTATATAGCCCGATGTATATATCATCATGAAGAACATATCAACCACAACATCAATAATAAGACCAACCCGATAACAAGGATCATATCATACTTAATCTGGTATACAACCTCATATCATGATTCATATGAAATCAACATAATTTAGAAATCCATCTTTCATCGGGTTAAATGAAACACAATTCTTAAAGTAGGGAGAATCTTAATTAACATCCGAAAACTCTTATGAAAATCCCATTAAATCTCATATAACATCATCACAAGATGATCCAACTCGCTTCCTCACAAGTAATCATCCTTAAAAACGAACCACTATCAAAGGTAAACGAAATTACCTTATATAGATGAACCAAATTGAACTTCTTTCCAAGAATCATGAATAACTTCAAGAACAAGGCTTTAATCAATGATCTCCATCTTAATCTTGTTAAAGATCATCATCTCTCAGTGTTTGGGAACCTCAAATACCTCTCAAGGCTCTCTCTATCGGTTCACATGAAGAAATGGATGGAAATGATGAATAATGGCCAACTGCACTTATATATACACTGTACATTATTAACGTATGCTAACATCTTCATTTAACGTATGTTATATGCTTAGCGTGCGCTAACTGTCTTTGTTAGCGTGCGCTATCGCAGTCCAGAGGCTACTGCCTTACTGCATGAAATGATTTACTTACGCAATGCCCATGCAATAGCGTACGTAAAGGCATCTATTTAGCGTACGCAAGCTTTCATCCATAGCGTGCGCTACTCATAGTTGACTTGCTACAGTCTGCACCTACCCCCGTGTCCCCACATGCCGAAAGCACCCGACAGAGCAAAGATTCATTTGGACCGATTTGATTAGCGTGCGCTAACCATATGCATTAGCGTACGCTAAACCTTCACGACAAACATCCATTGACCTCGTCGGCACATGCGCCGAAAGTGGCCGGGTCCACACGTAGATTCCCTCTGAGTTGTTCTGTACTAGTGTACGCTAACCTATGCCCGTAGCGTGCGCTAAACCTACATGATAGCGTGCGCTATTCATGAATATTAGCGTGCTCTAATAAGGCTATACTTAGCCATTTTCAGCTACTCTTGTACAACGTCTCGACATGCAGAATACGAACATACGGCATACTGAATACATATACATATTCCAATAATATTCTCATACGATAAGCCCGACACACAATGTCTTCCAATATAACTGTCAACCAGGTGCGGTAATAATACCAATACAGATGTCTTAGTCCTTCATTTATTTTATCCATACTGTACAGATTCCACGCTGTACAACATAACTCGGATAAAGTAATATTAAACCACAATAGTAGAAATTTTGGATATTACAACCTGATCAGACCAGACGATGGAAAATCACCTGATCAGGACAAACGACGAAAAGCCACCTGATCAGACCACATGATGGAACATCACCTGATCAGGACAGACGACGAAAAGCCACATGATTAAAGCAGACGATGATCCAATGCACAGATGAGGATCCAAAGCACAGAGTTCGAAATCTAGCTGATCAGAAGTCAAAGAGTCAAGTAGTTAAGTTTTCTAATTCTTTAAATACTCATTTTTATTACATGTGGCTAAAAACATAGGATGTCCACAACTCCACATCTAAATCATGATGTCCAATCAATCACTCGAACCGCCACATCTTTATTTAATTATTAAATTGAAAAACATCTCTTCGAGTGGCTATTTAAAATGGTCGAAATCATTTCATAAAACATTATTGTTTTCAACCTTCGAGCTAAGAACCCTAATTTCTCATAAAATCAAAAACCCTAGAATATTCACTACACTAATTCCGAAAAATTTTATATTTGCAGAAATGGAATCAACCACCTACTTCAAAGGCGTCAACCTCAAGATGGTGAAGGAGAAGATCATCTTTAGCATAATTGTAGACTTCGCCGGACTTCTGGAGTCAAACAGATCTGTACTAATGGGGCACCTGATCCAGTTGATGAAAAAGAACGGCATCTGCCATTTCTTATACATTAACCCTACTCAGCTATTCAAATAAGCTGTTATTGCCTTCTTCAAGGAAGACCAAGTGATAGAAACGGGCTTTAAGACTTCAATCTTTGGCGAACCAATCAACATTACCAAGCAGACAATTGCAAACGCATTCAAAATAGAGAACAGAGGTATTGCAGTGGAGGCCCTAAAACAAACCCTTATTGATATTTAGTACAAGATCAAGATGAAGGACCAGCCAATGAAAATGAAGTTTACTGCCAAGAAGGGAGACCTGAACAAAGAATACAGATATATGCTGGACATAACAAACAAAATTGTGATGGGCGTGGCAGGCAGCTTCGATCAACTGTCATCATCAAAGTACATTTTCCTAAGAGCATTGATTCAGAGGCAAAGGATTAACTGGCCTGACTACATCTACAGGCAGTTAGTTCGGGAAGTAAACAAAGTGTCCTAAGACAACAAGAACAACAAATTTGGTCAGAAACTGGGCTGGATTCTTGAGTTTCTTGGGAAGGCCCGAGGAAAAGCTGAAAACTCTCACATGAATAAGAGACTTGGTCATCTGGACCAAGCTGCAATGGACAAGATTGCAGACAAAAAGCCCACAACTGCAGAAATAATTGAGAAAATGATATCTGGAACATCCTCGTTCAGAGGATCCTCTGATTCAGATAAAACTAAATCAGATGCAGCTGACAAAAATGCAGTCGATATACCTGCTCAGACCCCACCTGAAGAAACAACAGCTGAGATTCCACCTGCTCAAATCACAGGTGGCATCCCTGAAAAGTCACCTGCAGTTGAGATCATTCTAACTGCACCTAAAATCACAACTGCATATAACTAAGACAGTGACAAGATTCCTCTCTCCAAGTTCTTTAAAAGGAGGAAGTCACCTGAAAAAGAAGAAGTTGTCTACATTTCATCCTCACCTGAACTATCCCCCAAAAGGCAGAAAGGACTGGTACATTATTCATCATAATCCTTAGTAGAAATGCAGGTAGCCATCTTACCTGTACCCACATCACCTGAAGAACAACCAGCTCAATCTATTGAGCTGGTCCCAGAAGTAGTTCCACTCCAGACAGTTCCTAGTGTGACTGAGGAAGAAGTAGAAGAAACCTTTGAAGAGCAAACTATCCACCACTCCTTCAACCTCAAGGAGAATAACCCTCTCAACCTCACCCGAGCTCAACTAAAATTGGTAAAACAGCATGTTCTTAAATATCCTTTTGTCAATATTTACAAGGAATGGAAGGGGTTAAAGACTCTTAGCTTCCCTCAGCTAAGAGATTTTGTTGACACGAGTGGATGGGACTACCCCATATCTACAGAGACCCTCATCGTAGCCTTATGTCATGAGACAGATATGAGTTTATTGCAGGATGAGAACTGATTCATTTCACAGTTTATGCAAAATATGTACCACTTTATACTTAATGTTATGGAAGGTATAGCCCAAGGAAAAACACTTGATGATGAATCCGAGAAAGAGAAGGAAGAAAACAAAGAAGAAGCAAAAAACAATGGAGGATAAATAGTTGAAAAATAAGAAGATGTTGAAAAAGAAGAAGAGTAAGAGAAGGAAGAAAAATAAAAAGAAGTTAAAAAGGATGAAGAAAGAAAGGACAAAGAAGGGAAGGATGATAAAGATAAAGATTCACCTGATCAGGCCTCTATCTCAGCTCAACCCTCACAAGCTGAGAAGTCTGAAAGGCAAAAGGATCAGGGGGAACAATCTGGGAAAACCTCCTCTGATCAGAAGCCATATTCTCAAAGGGTACCTAAAAAATCCAAATCACCTGCAGTAGAAGACACAGCTGAAAGTACCCCAGAAGCAACTTCAGTTCAGCTACCATCCAACCTCACTGAGCTGATCAGATCAATGGTGGAAGAAACTGTTGCTAAACTCCTGGCAATCGGAGTCAAACCTCAGATGTTGTCCCTCAACACCAAGATGGACTCATTGCTCAATAAGAAAGAACCCTCACCTCTACCATCTTCTGTCATAATGCCTTTGGGCATGCAAGATTTCATGTCTAGAGTGGAGGAGCAGCTAGCACAGATTCTTGATGCTGGCAAAAAGGGGGAAGAGATGAGAAAGGGGGAAGATATGAGAACTAAGAGAAAGCAGGAGGCACTCTCTTTGGTCCCAAGAAGTTCAGCCACACGACCTCAAACCATCCATTACCCTTAGGCAGGAACTTCAAGTTCCATGAAAAGGAAAGATGTAGCTGCACCATCAGAAGAACCAGCAGCTAAAAGGAAGAGAACCAGTCATGAAGGACATCAACCACTTCAGTGGGAAGGAAAATAATTGTCCTATGTAGAAGAATTCTAGCCTGTAGAAGCTTCACCTATGTGGGAAACAACAAGGCAAATTTAGAGAAAAATACTACCTACAGGAAATCATTCAAGATCGAGAGTTCCCCTCAACAAATTTTCATTGAACTCATGGAGCCCAACTAGACCAATCTATGGGAAATTTTGAAGAAGTATGCTAGGAAACACTTCAATGCATATCAAATGATCCCAGATTTCAGAGCTGAAGAAGCACCTACACTAATGAATTGAGAACTGGATAAGATGGCCCTCCAAAAGGAGATCCGACAAGTTTGCATTGAGAACAAGTACACCTCACCTAAAGAACAAGGGTTTGCTTCTTCAGTAGTCAAAAAGTAACATGGGCTCATACCAGTTTCAAAGAGGCCAATAGGATCAAAACTGCCGAGATCTCTCCCTTCAGGAAAGATCAGAGGAAGAGGAAGAGGGAGATCCTAAGTTTTTTTTTTGTTATGAATCACTTGTAATTTTACTTGTAATTTTTCATTTTACTTGTAATTTTTTCATTTCATTTGTAAAAGATTGTACTGTAATCTTAAATATCATAAAGTTATAACAGTCGACTTGAATGATAACCACTAGTTGTCTCAAACAGAATAAGAATTTACATTACAGTACTTTACTTATCTACATTTGATTACATTTGATCATTAAGTTATGCCATCATCAAAATAGGGGGAATTTGTTAGGAATATTATTTTGGATTTTGATGATGTCATCCTAGTATTCATGATTATTTCAAACGTATGTACTTAGCATTGTAAAGAAGAACCAAATGAGTATCTTCTATAGGCTTTAAAAAGATTAGGCTAAGTGTTGATCATGTTTATCAAGTGGAAATTTAGCAAAGTATAGAACAAGCCTATTATCAGCTGAGGTTTGGTCAATGCAAGATAACAGATAGGTTTGACCGATAAAATATCACGCAAGTTTATTACCAGTCGTGCTTTCAGACAAAGTAAATATCAGACGAGTTTTACCCCAACTGAAGGCAGACGAGTTTTTATCAGGCGAGCATCAGTCAAAGGAAATATCAGCTGAGCTTGACCAAGACATAATATCAGGCGAGATTTTATCAGACGAGGTTTGGTCAAATGATAATATTAACTGAGGGTTGACCAAGGGAATATCAGCCAACTTTCTAAAGACAAGATATCGACAGCTTTTATCCGGGTGGAACATCAGCCAGGTTTGAGCATCATATCAGGCAGGTTTAACCAAGGCAACATTAGATGAGTTTTTATCAGATGATATATCAGCCAAGTTCTTGGATATCAGCTGTCAACGTCTGAAAGCATTGAAAGTCGACAATAACGGCTAAACTCATGTAGACATAAAAGCCAAGGGACAAAGTAATTGACTGCCGAATGTTAAGGAATATTTTATTTCTAGAGATTCGCGCCCTGAAGACTTTCTAATTATAGTAATCAAGAAAACTGGCACCACGGGACAATACATCTTCAAACGGTCAGATTTGAAGAAATAGACAAAGCCTTGTAAAGAGATGAACAGATAAACAATGAAGTCCATTCTCCAACGGACGAAATTGTTACAAGATGCAATAGCTATGAAGAAGCTCAAGATCGTACGATAAATATCTAAAGGAAGATTGAGTAGAAGTACGATACTTACAAGCGAACAAATCAATCGAAGCAAATCTATAGCATCGTGAGAGCTAGTTTCTAAATTATATACAAAGAAGCTCTTAAGTTGGAGAAGACAACACTCTTGTCTTAAAATTCGAGTATGGGGTACTTCTTTGAACGAGGTTCTTAGAAGTTAAAGGTTGTAAACGCATCCACGGGATCTTGATTTGAAGGTGATAGACAGCTTGCGAGTTGTTGAGACATCCAAGGGTTTTCGATCAAGAGGTGTTAGGTGTAATACTCGAGATTTTGTTTCCGAATATGCTGATTTATTTTCTACTGTTTAGTGGATTGTATGTTGTTTATGCCTATATGATCGTGTGTCATGCATTAAAGTGTGTTGGTTGCGATTCAGATTGTAGTGTGTCTGTTGTTCCATTGGCAGGAATCGTTGTTTTGATGAGTTTTGGTGCGATCCTATTGCCTGTCCAGCAGGAATACCGCAGGCTAACTGCTTGGGGTAGCGCATGCTAACGGAGGATGCAGAAGTGAGGCAGAAGCTACTGCCTTGAGTCAGGACGTTTATTAGCGTACGCTATGTATTGGTATAGCGCACGCTAAGGTGTATTAGTAGCGCACGCTACGGTGAGATAGCGCATGCTAAATGGTGGGTGCGGGGCAGTCCAGAAGCTACTGGACTGGGATGCAGGATTCGTTAGCGCGCGCTAAGGCTTGATGATTAGCGCACGCCAACTGTGTGATTGTGTAGAACATGCTCGATAGCGCATGCTAATGTCGGAAGATTAGCGCACGCTAAGTTGTCTAGTATATATATACTGGACAACAGTTGTGAATTCTCATTTCACTTCTTTCTTCTTCTCTCTGCGGGTTTGAGACGAGGACGACTAGGGTTTGGACTTATGGCCGATTTTTACTCCATCCAATGTGTTTTGGAGGTATCTAGGTGATTGTAACATCATCTAATCTATTATTCTTCGTCGGATCGAGGTAATCCCTTGATTTTTCTTCGAGTTGACTTTTTGGAGATTTGTTCTTGATATCGATCCTAGTCCGATTTTGATGAATCGATTGGGGTGGTATGATGTTATTAATCGTGTTCTATGGATTGTACATCCATATTTCGAGTTGGTTTAACTCGATTGGAGATTTGAGTGTTCTTGGGGAATAATGAACATTTAATGTTTGATTAAATGTTCCAATGAGTTTTCCTCGATAGTTTGGCGTGATTTCAATTGTCGTTGGTCTTGAACCTCGTTGTGATCGTATTTTCGTTGTGTTTTGTGTAAGTTGTAGGTAATTGAAGTTTCCGGTCGAGCCGTGTTCGTCGAAGAGATCGGTATCAGTTATTGAGGCAAGTATCTTGTTATAAAATTTGTGTCTTGTGATTAGAAATTGTGTGGTGGGTTTGTGATGATTTGTTTGCATTGTAAATGTGGTACATGTATGTTAGTTATGTGTTGTGCATCATGAAGGATTGGTGATGATTGTGTTATTTTGGTATATGTATCGAGTGTTGTGTTTTGTGTGTAGGATTATGATAATCGTGCTGGTTTGGTAGTACACATGGTTTTGCAATGTATTATGTATTGATCATGGGTTATGTTGGTTATATGTCGTTGATTGATGATGGTCTTTGTGATTGTTGAGATTGTGTTATGTGCGCGTGATGCGTGACTTCGAGGTGTTCAATGTGATTGATTGATGTGTTCGTGGTTGATGGAATGTGAACGTGAGTAGTGTGTATTGTGGTGCTAAGTTCACTCGTGCGGGTTTGACGAGGCCTATGAGGATTTAGGGAAGTTGATCTAGGGATCGGAACCTAGTACGTGGTGCTGAGGTCCAATCGTGCGGGTCTGACGAGACTTACAATGACACATGACAGTCGATTATGTGGTCAGGGCATAGTACGTCCAACCGTACGGGTTCGACGGGGCCTACGGTAACTCGTGGCAAGAGATCACGGAGTCGGGACGGTATGTTGTGATTTTTTTGTTTTTCATAGTTTGTGCGGGTTGATGAACCTATAGAGCCACGTGACAAGGGATCACGAGTGTTATGTTTGTTGTGTTTGATATGTGACAAGAGTTCATGGTGGTGTTATAGTTTTGTTTGGCATAGTCAATGTGGGTTGATGAACCTACGGAGCCACGTGACAAGGGATTACGCGTGTTATATTTGTTGGGTTTTATATGTGACAAGAGTTCACGATGTTATGATTATTGTGTGTGGCATAGTCTGTGCGGGTTGATGAACCTACAGAGCCACGTGACAAGGGATCACGAGTGTTATGAGTGTTGCATGTGGTATATGTGACAAGAGTTCACAAGCGTATTTATTGATCGTTGAGCATGTTTTAATGTAAATGATTTTGACAAACTTAGGACATGAGTTCCTAAAGGATTTTGACAAACTTAGGATATGAGTTCCTAAAGGATTTTGACAAATTTAGGACATGAGTTCCTAAAGGATTTGCGCTTTATAAAATTCCCAAGATGACTATACATTTTATGAAGATTCCACTTGTGTTGGTTTCTATATTATTAAAACTTCTAGGGAGTACGTGATTGGTTGATTTGTGATTGGTAAAGTGTGGTTGCCTAATTTATGATTTGTAATTGCTTGTTACATTTTGTATAGTTTGATACTTGCACTAGTAAAATAGTGGAGTATTGCTAACCCCTGAGAAATCAGGGGGTGAACATCTGTATTGTGTCCAGGTTCATGCAGGCGCGTGGGAGCAGTCACAGAATCACGACAAAGATGATGGGCCGTGATACTAATCAAGAGATATGGAATTCTATTTGTTATTGTTGTGCCGTTGTATTATTTCTCAGTCTTTTGCTGTGTTGTATCGTTTTGTATTTTGGACCCCTGTGTGGGTATGAGTTGTAAACAAATTCTTACAGTTTGATTTTGTTGTGTGACCTTATCGGTCTGTGTCTTTATGATGTGTGATCCCGGCCGGTGAAACATTTGGTCGTATGATTGTGTTCAGCCTGGTGGATCCTCAAGTGTGGATCCACGACGTGTGAAATTCCTGGTTGATTTCTGAGGGTGTTACAATTATGGTATCGGAGCTTAGGTTTTGGAAACCTAGGTTGTCGGGTCGAGTTGAGTTACGTTTTGTGCTGTGATTCGAGGTGTCGATTGACAAGTTGAGTTTAGCTGAGTTGTGTTTTGTTCTATCACTTGAGTTGCGAATGACGAGAGAAGATTAGAATCGTGGGCGGCCGTCATCTTCATGCGACCTGTGATGTAAGTCTCTTCTACTGTATTTTGTTTTATTGATTTTGTCAAAAGTTGTTGTGAAATGAAGTTTGTATTTCGTATTTGTGATGCATTACGTGTGTATCAGAGATGCTCATGGGAAACATTAATGGTTCTGACATGTGTTCAAAACGGTGTTCGTAAATTATGTTATTAAACTTGGATGGATGGGTTGACATGTGTTCGAACCCGGTATTTGTGAGTAGTTTGTAGAATTGGTGATTTTGTATGCCGAATGGGCATGTGTTTCGAAATCGATAGATTTCGGATCGTTGATTTAATTGTTTCCGCTGCATGTGTGCGTATGAACGAATGTTTTGAGATATTTTGGATACTTGGTAAAATGTTACCAATGATGAACTTTTGTTGGGTTTGAAAGAATTTTGAGAAAATTTCTTTTGCGTATTCGTGCTATTTCCAAATGATTTGAGTATGTGATTTTAAAACCTTCACACCATAAAATTTTTATATTTACAAATCAAACACGATTTTTATTTCGAAAAGGGTGGAGGATAAATCTTCCCAAATTGTGTCAGTTTGCGCACGCTAATGTGCTATTTAGCGCACGCTAATGTGCTATTTAGCGCACGCTAACTGGACTTGGCAGACTAAGTGATATAGTTAACGCACGTTAATCGTAGGTTTAGCGCGCGTTAAGATGCATTGTGTTGTATGGCTTGGATGTGATTGTTGATATGTTGGAATTTCTATTTTATGTATGAATAGGTTGCCCACCCGGGGATGGTTCGGTGAAACCTCTGAGGGTTGATGCCAAGAGAGCATGACCACGGGATAACTTATGTGCTGTTGATTGTGATGATATTGTTTTCAAAGAATGTGATGTACTCCGGATGATGTTCCAGAGTATTATTTTGCAAATGATTTCAAAACAAGACTGTTGCGATCTATGGGTTATGTTTTTGGTAAAACAGCCCGAGGTATTAAAGTATTTTCAAATTTTACTTCGAAAAATATACGAATTCAAGGATTTCCAAATGCTATTATTAAACGAATACCTCGTGGGGTTTTAAAAAGAATGTGGTCTGTGATTGGTTAAAATGACGCGGGTCGTTACGACCATGGTGATAACAGGAATGGTCGTAAGTTTTCTGTTGATGTGGTCTTGTGATTCGTTTACGATTGTAAGTTTCATCTGTTGCAATGATAGTTCTTGTATTCGTGTAATTTCCCGGAGTGGATATTTTTGTCGTGTTGTTAATTGTTGCCTTACGTTGGTATGTTATTCTGAGTGGGCATTTCGGCATATTGATTTGCAATGTGTTATGCTGAGTTGGCATGATGGTACGTTGCTCTGCGATGTTATGTTTCGTTGTGCTTAGTGATTGCATGCTCGGCATGCCGAGGAGACAAGGTTGAGCTTGTGTTCGTGGTGTAACCATGAGTAAGGGTAGCAGTGTGAAAACGTGTTTCAACTGCAGTCGTGTGGGCCACAAGTGAATTGTTTCAAGTGTGGTCAAGCGGGACACCAAGCGGTGCATTGTGAGACTGCTGCTAAAATATTCGGGAAGCGGAATTCCGTTCCTACTCGTGGAGGGCCCAGTGGTACCCAATGATAGTATATTATGTTTTGTCTTGTGTATTTTATCTCGTGTGTAGATTTGATATGTGATGTTTGATGTATGGTACTTGATATATGATATTCGGGTTTGAATATTTCCGTGTGGGTTGTTGTGATTGTTGTGTTGGCTCAATCCGTGTGGGTTGTGGAACCTATGGAGACACGTGGCAAGGGATCACGGGGTCACAATCATGATTGATGTTGATGTACTATTTCGGCAATCCGTGTGGGTTGTTGAACCTACAGAGACATGTGACAGGAGATCACGAGGTCACTTGATGATTGAACGTTTTGGTTTTTTCTTGCAACACTGTTTGCCTTTGTTTTAAGTTTCGGGGAAAAACTTATTTTTAGTAGGGTAGAATGTAATACCCGAGATTTTTCTTTCCGGTTGTGCTGAATTTTTTTCTACTGTTTAGTGGATTTTATGTTGTTTGTGCCAATATAATCGTGTGTCATCCATTAATGTGTGTTGGTTGCGATTTAGATTGTAGCGTGTTTGTTGTTCCATTGGCGGGAATCGTTGCTGTGATGAGTTTTGGTGCGATCCTATTGCATGTCCAGCAGGAATAGCGGATGCTAAGTGCTTGGGGTAGTGCACGCTATTACATTTCGTTAGCGCACGCTAAGGCTCCATTAGTGCACGCTAACGGAGGATGCAGAAGTGAGGCAGAAGCTACTTCCTTGAGTCAGGATGTTGATTGGCGCATGCTATGTATTGGTATGGCGCACACTAAGGTGTATTAGTAGTGCACGCTACGGTGAGATAGCACACGCTAACTGGTGGTTGCGGGGCAGTCCATAGGCTACTAGACTGGGATTCAGGATTCGTTAGTGCACGCTAAGGCTTGATGATTAGCGCACGCTAACTTTGTGATTGTGTAGAACGTGCTCGATAGCGCATGCTAATCTAGGATGATTAGTGCATGCTAAGCTGACCAGTATATATATTGGACAATAGTCGTGAATTCTCATTTTCACGTCTTTCTTCTTCTCTCCGTGGGTTTGAGACGAGGGTGACTAGGGTTTGGACTTCTGGCCGATTTTTACTCCATCCAAGGTGTTTTGGAGGTCTTTAGGTGATTGTAACATCATCTAATCCATTATTATTCATCGGATCGAGGTAATCCCTTGATTTTTCTTCGAGTTTACTTTTTGTAGATTTGTTTTTGATATCGATCATAGTCCGATTTTGATGAATCGGTTGGGATAGTATGATGTTATTAATCGTGTTCTATGGATTGTATATCCATATTTCGAGTTGGTCTAACTCTATTGGAGATTTGACTGTTCTTGGGTAATAATGAACATTTAATGTTTGATTAAATGTTCCAATGAGTTTTCCTCGGTCTGACGAGGGCTACGATGAAACATGACAGTCGATCATGGGTTCAGGGAACAGTACGTCCAACCGTGCGGGTTCGATGGGGCCAATAATGACTCGTGGCAAGAGATCACGGAGTCGGGACTGGATATTGTGATTGTTTTGTTTGGCATAGTCCATGTGGGTTGATGAACCTACGGAGCCACGTGACAAGGGATCACGAGTGTTATGTTTGTTGTGTTTGATACGTGACAAGAGTTCACGGTGTTGTGATAGTTTTGTTTGGCATAGTCCGTGCGGGTTGATGAACCTACGGACCCACGTGACAAGGGATCACGAGTGTTATGTTTGTTGGGTTTGATACGTGACAAGAGTTCACGGTGTCATGATTATTGTGTTTGGCATAGTCTGTGCGGGTTGATGAACCCACAGTGCCACATGACAAGGGATCATGAGTGTTATGAGTGTTGCATGTGGTATATGTGACAAGAGTTCACAAGCATCTTGATTGATCGTTGAACATGTTTTAACGTAAAGGATTTTGATAAACTTAGGACATGAGTTCCTAAAGAATTTTGACAAACTTAGGACATGAGATCCTAACTTAGGACATGAGTTCCTAAAGGATTTTGACAAACTTACGACATGAGTTTCTAAAGGATTTGCGCTTTCTAAAATTCCCAAGATGACAGTACATTTTATAAAGATTCCACTTGTGTTAGTTTCTATATTATTAAAACTTCTAGGGAATACGTGATTGGTTGATTTGTGATTGCTAAAGTGTGGTTGCCTAATTTATGATTTGTAATTGCTTGTTACATTTTGTATAGTTTGATACTTGCACTAGCAAAATAGTGGAGTATTGCTAACCCCTGAGAAATCAGGGCGTGAGCATCTGTATTGTGTCCAGGTTCATGCAGGCGCGTGAGAGCAGTCACAGAATCATGACAAAGATGATGGGCCGCGATACTAATCAAGAGATATGGAATTCTGAGTATCTGTGATCTACACTCCCCAACCTTCAGATGCCGACCTTGATTATATGACATTATTTGTATTGATAATTTTCTAAATGTTTTTTACCGACATTCTCATACATTTTATTTCCCTTGCATTGATATTTTGGTTTGTTTGGATGTTTGATGTTTGGTTACTTTGTTTATTAAGCTTGGATAATTTTCTATTTTGGTATCTCTTATATTACTATCTTCATTTACTAACCATGTTTCTTGAGATTTTATTTCTTTGCAGGTTATCATTGAGTACGGTTTATAGTTACTAATATTACCTTCTTCTTTTTGTTAATGATTAAATGGGGAGAAATATGTTTGTTGAACGTTTTTTTGACTTATTACTAAACTCAGGGGGAGTTTTTCAAACAAATTTACGTTCCATCAATTTTTCAGTTTAAACAAACAAGTTTTCATAATTATTTTGTCATCATCAAAAAGGGGGAGATTGTTGAATCAATATATTTTATCACATATTTTGATGATGTTTATATAGAGAAAATAATCATAGATAACGGACGGTATCCTTACAGTATAATGTACGTAATGATTAGTCACAGATTACTTGTTGAAAAGTGTTTATATATGCAGGGTTACGCAGTTGTCAACCTGTGTTACATATTATTCATAACTTACGCTACAAGTTATCAGTAACGTACGCAATGTTCAAATATAAACCGTTGTGCAGATTCAAGAAAGTCAACATGTTGAACGGTCATATACTTCATAACATATGCAAAATATGAATCAAAACGTACGCAGGAGTTTGAAGTTGAGTTCAAAATTGGACCGTTGATGTGCCATTGATGTCATCTAGTAGGTCATTACATCTAACAGCTATCTGGGGAGTTTATAACGTATGCAAACATTGAATATAACATATGAAAATACTGCCGGATTCTAGAGTTGCTATTACGCATGTTACACATGCAAGTAACGTACGCTATGTTCCTTTTATACGTAATGCATGTTACATAACGACGTTAAAGAGGCCTACTGTTTCAATGGAAAGAGACCCAAATATGCTATAAATAAAAGCATTTGGAGGTGATGAAGTACGCAAGATATATATGACCCTATCAAGCTATTCTATCATTCATTTGAGCTTCATCATAACAGATATACTTTGTGAGATAATACCGATACAAGAACAATTTTTCTAACAATCTTCAATATACATTCTTGTATCACTTCGAGATATTATTCTATAAAGACGAGTATTTGTACTCGCAATATTCTTTGTAACTATGTGAGGTGGTATTGTATCCTGAAAAAAAAGATTGATTATAGTTGTGGTTATTCTCGAGTTCGGAAATCAAGAAATTGTATGTTCGGCACTAACTTTGTAAAAGTGCTATTGTAAAGAGTTGGCACTAAACTATAAAGTGTATTCAAGTTTTAAGAAAAGTCCTAGTCGATAACACTAGAAAGAGGACGTAGGCTTTTGGATAGCCGAACCTCTCAAATAATTTCTTGTGTCTCTTTATTTTTGCATTTTTTTTTACTTCTAATATTTGCTTCCGCACAAAAAGAGTTCAAAACTCTACTCCGCACTATTCAACCACCCTTCCAATGGCGGTACCAACCCAACAGTCAATCTTCTCTATCTCCTTTGATGCTTCAAGAATGTTAGTTGTTGGTATCCTACCTGTGTCATCATCAAAAACTACCTTTCTCGAATATAAAACCGTATCATCGAATTTTATATTAATGAACTCTTCTACTTACCTCTTCTACAATAAAGACTCATATGCTTTACTATTAAAATCATATTCGAGGAATATACTGACATCAAATTTCAATCGAATTTTTTCAAATTGTCTTTACCATTATTATGAACAAAAACTTGCAACCGAATGGATGAAACTAAGATAAATTAGGATTTTTACCTATAAATATTTCATAGGGAGTCATCATTTTATTTCTCGGAGGTGAACTCCATTGGTGACATAGCATGCAGTATTCACAATTTCGGCCCAGAAATATTTTGAAAGCTCATATTCATTTAACATTGTATGGCTCATTTATTCTAGTGTACGATTTTTCCTTTTCGACAACTCCATTTTGTTCAGGTGTATGAGGTGCCAAAAATTTATGTCCAGAGCCATATTTGTCACACCATTCTTCAAAATTGTTTGAATCAGATTATTCTCCATGATCGGTTCAAATGGCAATAAGTGGTAATTCCTTGTCTTTGTATGTAAGCTTACACCACTTAACAAACTTGTTAAAAATACCACTTTTATGTATCAAAATTCTTATCCATGTGTATCCGAAAAATTATCAACAATGACCAAGTGTTTTCCATTTAGACTATCATGTCGAGATGATTTTATTAAACTGATATGAATTAGTTCTAGGATTCAGCTAGAGGAATCTTCCATCTTTGTTTTAAATGATGCTCTAGCATGTTTGCCTTTGATAAAAACTTCACAGATGTGATTTTTTCAAAAATTTAATTTTGGTAAACCACGAATAATATCACGTTTGCCAGTTTGAAAGCAATGGAAGTGACGCATGTCCCAATCTGTGATTCCAAATGATTGCATTTTCATCGTAAGATATAAAGCATTTTTCACTAAAGGAAGATTCATCTTGTAAATCTACTATATACATATTTTCATATCTTATTCCACTGAAAACTATTTCATCTTTTTTCATTGTGGTACAATGAGTACATTCAAAAATTATTTTGAGTCCAGTATCACATAGTTGAGAAACACTAAGTAAAATATGTATAAACCATCAACAAAAAATACATTATCAATTGTTGGTAAAGGTTCCTTGTGGATTTTAACTA
The DNA here is from genome assembly GCA_033398695.1 of Orobanche coerulescens. Classification (NCBI taxonomy): domain Eukaryota; kingdom Viridiplantae; phylum Streptophyta; class Magnoliopsida; order Lamiales; family Orobanchaceae; genus Orobanche; species Orobanche coerulescens. Next base: position 44,381,772 of record CM065809.1, read on the forward strand.
TACTACTAATTTTACCTCGTTTATTATCACAGAAAGTGACAAAGCCTCGTCCTTCCATTTCCATATTTGTAAAGAGATGTTTGTTGTTAAAAATAGCGAATACAAGTGCACGTTATCATATAAGTAATAAAGTGAAAAGTAGAGTATCGTTCCCACGAGGACTGTCTAACTAAGTACCACTTTATTTGCAATCTTCAATATTATTTGGACGATGGAATAATTGGTTTGGTTTTGCAAGAAAATAAATAAAATAAATAAAGGCTGAAAATTGCAGATTAAGGAATAATAAACGCTACGTTCTAAATAGAGAGTTTGTTGGTTTTAAAAGCGTCTAGGGTCGAGAATCCACCACAGTTATTCAGAATTGATTTGCTCGAGTTCTAAAGATGATTATTGAGTTGGATGAAAGTCTTCTAGTTTAATCCCATCGCCCCTCCTGAGGTCGCTAGAATATACCTAGAACTAGCAAATCACTATATTCTTATGTGACTTGTTTCATTCAAGGCCTAAAAAGCACTAATAATCTAATTTTGACTACAATCGCTTTGAGGGTATATTCCTATCCCATAATATCCGATTGGTTTTAGTTCCCTATGTTGTTACTTGATTATCCTTTCCCAATTCAAAACAAGTAATTATTTCAGTTCATAAATGGCCAGTAAATGAAAAGCATTACGATCAAAATTAAAACTCAAGCAGCCATAATAATTTAGAGATATGCAGGAACAAACAATTCCTCATAAATTAGGTTTCATCTCTTCCCTAGAACAAAGGATCTAGCCTAACATGCTAGAATTAATCAACAAAATACAGAAATAAGACATGAGTTCAGAATATTCAAACACTAAGAGAGAAGATCTGAATTCGTGCTCGTCCTGTCCAAGTCCTCGCCGAAGCCTCCGTCGGATTCCTCCTTGGATGCCTTGATGATTCCTTGAGCTCCTCCTCTTTAAAAGTAGGTTTTGTATATGGTCTCCTTCTTCTCCTTTTTTTTATGTCTCTATATCAGCTTTTATAACCCTCCCCTCTCTCCAAATCGCGTCCAAAAAATTAGGTTTTGTCTGACTCCAAAATGGCCAAAGTCATAGAATCATATTAGGTTTTTCGCCGCTGTGGGCCGTGGCAGATGGTGGGGTCGGAGGCATGATCGGAGGCCCAAATGGTCCGTCTGAGTATAAGGGGACATGACAGATGGTAGGGATAAGGGGCCGTGACAGAATAGTATCAAAGAAGTTCGTTCACTCTGAGTATATGTTCTTTCAAGTGAGGTTTAGTTCGATTCTCAAAATTCATATACGAACCAATTATCAACTTAATACCCCGTCACGTCATGCTCAACTGAAGAGTAGGGTAAATGATTTACAAATCTTTATGATTCAAACTTCTTGTGCCATGAAAAGGTATCTCTTTACGAGCTTTTATGAGATGTTAATTATGAATATGTATGGAACTATATGTATGACGAAGCTGTTATATACGAATTTCTTTTTATGATTACTGAACAATCCACTCTAACAATTCCATATCATATTAATACTTATAAAACGCTACGGAATTTCGGCAGAGTCTCCCCTAAACTTGTACCTATCCAAAAATATGTGACATAAAACCAATACAACTATCACATAGAGACATTCAGTCTCAATCTGAATCAAACTCATGACATCAATATCGCTGTAGCTTTAACCACAAGAGATTAGTAAATAATAAAACTCTAATCACTCACTTATTTATTTTACATTATGATATTTAAACAACCTCACTAGTTACATAAACATACTAAGTAAACTTAAAGTACACATCATACCATCAACGACACTCGAACACATGAGTACATTACTACAATACCTATTCGAACACATGAGTACATTACTACAATACCTATTTATAAAACAAGGTTCGGAAACAAGAACTAAAACATGTTAACACCATGATTAAGCCCGATAGGTCTGTTAGGAATATGCATTTGAATGCCACTCAGCGGATGCATGTGAGAGGGCATTGTACTTGTTATTATGTAAATTCTTATCAGAAGCCAATTGTTTGTTTTCTTAATTTACTGAAAGTCACTGGCATTCCTGGCTTGTAAATATACATAGAGAAACTAGTCTATGTATTTGAGAGAAAAACATTCCACTCCTTATTAGATAAGGGGATTAGCACTGGTAAAGTTTAGGGCTCAAATACTTAATCGTTCACAAGTCGATGAAACTTGACTGGGCGTTAAGTTTATGTGATGACATGTATGACGTGTTCCTTGACTTTGAGAGTGCCTGTCATCACTAATGGTTAGTGAGAGCATACGTTGTAGGTATGCTAATCAGATTAGAATACTCGAACTAACTCACCCTCGATTCGTCACATAGATTTCACTCCGGGAAAGTCAATGACGGAATCAAAAGGTTGTGATAGGTATTCGTGAACCTTCGACTTGAGGATTTAGTAGCGATGTGCTAGTGACATTAAGAATTTCACTAGAGTAGTTCGGACCAGAAATCCGAGAGGTGGGGGTCAACCTCGACGGCTTCTTGACAGGCAAGTAGCAGGTTCTACAAAATACCAAGATAGGATTCTTTCTCCTGTAAGTGAACAGGTATATGTCCTATGTGGTTATTGGCATATGAGATCATAAGTCTTTGGTAAAAGCATTGGAGCTAGTTGTATTGGATACACGAGAGCTCGGTGATCTCGATTTGCATTAACTCAGACATAGCATCAAGTATAGATATGGTTTGACTGATCGTGACCTCTAACTTGATCGGGACATTTGAAATAAGAGTTTATGTTTACTGGTATTCACGACGGAATGGTTCTTGAATGATCCTTATTATTCGTTCTTAGTAAGGTTATAGTGTAGGCCACGAGACTGGCTATGTGGTGCTATAACTCTTTGGTTCTTCCCATTGCTTATTGAGACGGACCTACCGAGTCGCGCATTAGGGAGACGACGGAATAATATGAGTTGGATCTATTATTGTGAATTTTAGACATGGGTGTCTTATTCAATTTATTGAATAAATTAAATCGGTCTGGAATTGAATAAATTATTGAGTGGTTTTTGTTCCGATCATCTCCCGACACGTGTCTAGTAGAGACGCGATGCTTTTTCGGCATTTGGACCATCAAGGGCAGGATGCTGGGCCATAGCCCAACAATCCCCAGCACCTGCCAGCATTCGCTCCAGTACATGGAAATCTCCGCTCACGCCTGTTCAGCTCACGGTAGTTGATGCACAAACGTAGTGAACCATCATTCTTCCTCACGAAAAGAACAGGCGCGCCCCAAGGCGAAGCACTCGGTCTGATGTACCCTTTTTCCAGAAGTTCTCCCAATTGAGTCTTCAATTCCTGCATCTCGGAAGATGCCATCCGATAAGGTGCTTTAGAAATCAGAGCCGCATCTGGATCTAAGTCCATGGTAAATTCTATCTCTCGATTTGGCGGTAATCCCGGGAGGTCATCCGGAAAAACATTGGGATACTCATTAACAACCGGAATCGAAGAAAAATCGACTTCATTTCCTTCCGTTTTCAAGGCATAACACCAATATGTCTTTTGAGGTAACCGGACGTGAATAACATCACTGTACTGCCTACGTCTTCGTGCGAACGGTGGTTGTAAGTTCCTAAACTCTATCTCATTCTTTACATGTTATACCTCTTTATACTTGAACATTATAACGATATTATTTCTTGTATATTGAGTATTTATACTTACAGTATGTTGAGAGGAGGGCGTGGGTGTGGACGCAGTCACGGACGCGGACGTAGGAATGCTGAAAGAGAAGCTTCGCCTTCTAATCAGGCCAGCCACAGCTCAGACGAGCCACAAAGATATATTAAGAATGAACCAGAACTTGTTGTTCCCGAAATCCTTCGTCAGGTGGTCAACTAGATGACCCAGTTTGCCCAGGTCGTGGACCGAATGCAGGTGGCAGTAAGATTGCAACAGGGAAAAAGACAGCAAGGTATCCCAGACTTGGGAAATTGAGGCGATCGATGGCTGCAAGAGGTGGCGAAGATGCAACCACCCAAATTCGGTGGTTTTTCTGAGACACCAATGTAGGATCATTGGTTAAAAGAACTGGAGAAAATTTTTGCCGGGATTAATTTCCCAGACGATCGGAGAGCCTCTATTGCTCAGTACTTTCTGATATGGTAAGCGTCGAAGTGGTGGGAAGCTATCCGGCCTGTAGATCATGATGCCGATTCGGGAGAAATTAAATTGATGATGGAAGGGAAGCCAAAGTTCAAAAGTTTTTCTCCGCGCAGCCTTCGGATGTGCCAGTATCTCAGGCGATTAAGATGTTTAACCAGCAGCTGGCATTTGTTCGACATCTGGTCAGAACAAATGCAGAAATAATGATCCATTTTGATATGAGAATGAAACCAGAGATTTAGAGGAACATGTCCGGTTTCGAATGTACCACTCTCCGTCAATACCAGGATAAAGCATTGGCGTATGAAATCAAAGAAGCAGCGATGGAAAAGTTTGCAGAATCCAAGAAACAGAAAGTCTCTGGTAGTTTCACAGAGCATAAGAGCAGTGGGCCCCTCAAGGCCCAGTCATCTTGTCATTCTTTCAAGAAACCTCCGCACCCATCTAAGAGCCGAAAAAATTTCGGAGCAGTATCAGCCACGACGAATATAGCAAGGAAGTGTTTTAACTGTGGTCAGACGGGACACTATCGACGAAATTGCCCCCTTCTTGCAATGACTTGTTTTGATTGTAGTCGAGAGGGACATCGTGCGGTGTTCTGTGAGGAGGCTGCAAAATCTTTTAGAGCCCGTGCATCACAGCCAGCTCAGAAGGAATCAAGTATTCAGCAGACGCAACAGAGTGTTCAGTTGCGCCAAGATTTTGGTCGTGGACGAGGCAGAGGACAATTCGAACGAAAGGGGACATCGAGGGCCGGATCCGTTCCTCCACGCCTATACGAGATGAGAAGGGTAGACGATCAGGATGCTGCTGTCGCATCAGGTGTAATACCCGCAATTTCGGTTTCCGGTAATTTTCTTTTTTGGCGGAAGTCCATTTTGACGACTCTTTCATGACCGTTTCGTCATTTTGAGAATATTTAATTCTGCACTTTTCGACGTCTGAGTTCGTTTCGGTATCATTTTGTTGAGTTTCGTGTTCTTAAATGGCTTTTCCGTACTTGAGTTCGATTCTTGCGAAACCCGTCCGAAACTGTTGTTTCGAGTTTCTCGTAAGTTCATTTAATGTTATTATTCATGTTGCGAGCTTTGGTTTGGTGTTTCGATCGTGCATCGTATATTTCGGACGTTTTGGACCATTTTCGTAATTTCTCAAATTTTGGGGTAATTACTTTCCCTTGTCGAATTTCGAGCCTTCGAGTGGTTGGAATCGTGTGATACCTTAGCGCCTGGATTCATCTTTGCGAGTACTTCGTAACCATATCTTCGATTCATATTCAGGTTCGGGTTTCGGGGTCGTCCGGGCCGTCGGAGTGGCCACGGCCGAATCACGGCCGCACTTCTTGGAGCAGGGCCTGGCCTGGCCGAGTTACGACCGTAAGGTGCCGGTTATGGCCGTACATGCTCGGCATACATGGATGGACGAATGCCGTTTATGGCCGTAACGGCATCGATTCTGACGGTCAAATGCGGGTGCGAACCTTTGTTCGGACGAATCTGGATTCTGGCCGTAAGGACACTGTCGAATGCGACCGTAAGTGCCGAGTTATGGATGTAAGGCCCTGTAGGTTACGGCCGTAAGGCACTGCCGGTTACGGCCGTAACCCTGTCGGCATATATAGGCCAGGGGACTCGGTAAGACCTCATTTTTTCACTTTTTCTCATTTCTTACGGCGGCTGGCGAGGGGGTTCGGGAACTCGAGTTCTTGGCCGGTTCTAATCATTTCTAAGGCATTTTGGAGGATTCTTGTCGATTATATCATCGTCCAATCCGTATTCTTCGTCCGAATCAAGGTATTTTGGCTTGAACCCTTGTTTTTGAAGATTTTGGGGATTTTCGTTTTGATTTTGATTCCAATCCATTTTCGATCAATTAATTGTTGTATAAATGTTGTTTTGAACATGTTCTACGGATTAGATACTCGTATCTTTGATTCGTTCGACCCGAGGGGTGATTTCTTTGTTCTTGGAGGGTCTTGAACATTTAATGTTCGATTAAATGTTCGAATGAGTTCCCTTCGATAGTTTGTTGGGATTTCCGTTGTTTTAGCCTTGATTCTCATCGTAACCATGTTTTATTGTTCCTTCCGGAGGTTTATAGGTGCTCGAGGATTCCGATGTTGAATCTCGTTGGTGATTGATGATTCATGTGGTGTTATTCACGTAGTAATTGCGGTGCTATCGCGTTCTTGATAGTGTTCGGGAGTATTTCATCCGTCATCTTGTTGCGATTGTGGTATCGAGGCAAGTACCTTGTCCATGCATTTCTTGTTTTATGGATATTATAATTAGTGATCGTTTCCTTGTGTTTATTTGATCGTTTGAATTTTACTTTCAAAGATTCGGTTTAGCCTTGTTAAAGGCTTGCTTTCAAAACGCGTGTGTTTTGTGAATGGTGTGGTTTGTGAACTACTATGTGAATTCTATGGATATGTTTAGTGTTGATGTTTCACTTGTTATTGTGTGTGTACGTATATTGTTTCATTTCGGTGCATTGTGGTTTGACGTGGTGTTTTGCTAAGTGTTTGATGCCTCTGGGTGAATTGTTTGAATATCTGTGTCGTATTGTGCTGTGTGTGAATGTATGGATGTGGGAGGGGCCTACGGTGGCACATGGCATGCGATCATGTGGCCGGGATGCAACAAGCAATTGATCCAACAGTGAGAGCATAATAAAAACTACGGTGACACATGGCATGCGATCATGTGATCAGGATGCAACAAGTGATTGATCCAACCGTGAGCGCCAAAGATAATCTACGGTGACACATGGCTTGTGATCATGTGGTCATAATGCAACAAGTGATTGATCCAACCATGATATGTTGTGAGTTTGTTTAGCTAGCCAGCTCGGGAGGGTCCTTAGAGGCCTCGAGTGGGATTTGTGGCTTCGTCCCGGTCCTAGGCGATGCATCTACGTGATTTGTTTCATGATTGTGGACAGCTCGGGAGGGACCTTAGAGGCCTCGAGTGGGATTCGTGGCTTCATCCAGGTCCTAGGCGATGCTTGTGTGTGATTATGCCGTGTTGATTTTATGTTCGTCGAGGACACGTGACTTGGGTTTTGGCCCTATGAATTGTTGTCGGTTTTCTATTTGTGAAAACAAAACCTTTGGGTTGTGACCCCTGCTGATTTTTGGAAAGATAAGGATTTGATAATCCTAAGTTGTTTTCTACTAAAACTCCCAAGGGTATTTTAAACCATTTTACAAACCGTTCTCGTCATTTGTGATCTTTCGGATTTGGAAAGTTTTACTCAAACTCTTGCCTCGGGAAGTATTCGTTTTGTTGTATTTGAATCTTTGAGAATTCCTGATTATTTTATTCTTGGAACTTGAATTATATGGCTCGTATTTTCACTTTGTACTTGCACTAGCAAAATAGTGGAATTTTGCTAACCCCCGAGTAATCGGGGGGTGGATGTCTGTATTGCATTCAGGTTTCAGGGAGCGTGGCACAGGGTCGGCATGAAGGATGATGAAAGATGATCGATACTAATCACATGTGGAACCGTACGTTGTGTATTGGTTCAGTTGTACTTTATTTTCCGCTGCAGTATTTTTCCCCATTATACGGGAGTTTGTTGTATTTTGACCCCTGCGTGGGCAAGTATTGTAATCGAGTTGTATGGTTTTATTGAATGGCCAAATCGGTCTACTGAGTCTTTTTAGCCTTAAAGGCATTGTCGAGTTGCTCGTTTGTTATTACCAGCCTGGTAGATCCTTGAGGAAAGGTTCTACGACATGTAATATCCCTGAGCGGATTGGGGGTGTTACATAAATGGTATCAGAGATTAGGTTATGGAAACCTAGACTGTCGGATCAAGTGGTGTCTGTTGAGTTTTTTTCGTCGGATTTTATCTGACTGAGTCGTGTCGCGACGCGTCGTCTGAGTTGGTTGGTCGTGATTAGTATCGTGGGGCGATCATCATCTTCGTGCGACCTGTGGACGTAAGTCTCCATTCTTTGTGTGGTGCCTCGTGTGACATGAGCTGCTTGTATGATTATATCGTTAGGTGATGGAATCATTCTATGGATTTTGATTTCGTGATATATGGGTATTCGACTCTCATATTTTATTTATATGAGGAGAGGTGTCGCTGCTAATGTATTTTCGATCTGTATTTTATCCGCTGCGTGAGTTCTTTCAAAATGACTTTCAGTATTTTGCAAACTGAGTTTTATTTCGTAAAACCGATTCTCTAAATCGAGTTTGTGCATTTTGGCCTTGAATGTTTTATGACGGTTTGATAAAGGATTTTGTGAGTTTTGCGCATTCTGGCCTATTGAATTTTTGAAAACCTTCAGTATCTTAGAAAATAAATTTCGAGACGTACATTTTAAAATGAATTATTTTCTCGCGATACTTTCAAGGTGCCTTCCAGTGCCGCAATATGTTTCAAAATTATTCCAGTTGAGGACCAAAATATTTTGAGATATTTTCAATTATTTAGAAATGCTTTGCTTAGACCCGAGGGTCGAATATTTATGAAAGTTTTTTACTAAAAGAAAAGTGTCCTCATTTTTGTTCAAACGCAAGATGGTTTTTATGTTAGGAGTATGCCCTCGAATGCCACTCAGAGGTTGTTGAGTGAGGGCATTGTACTTGTAATTATGTAAACCATTTATATAAGGCAAATGAATGTTTCTTTATTTACTGGTAGTTACTAGCATTCCTAACTCGTAAATAAACATATAGAAACTAGTCCGTGTATTTGAGAGCAAAACGTTCCACTCCTTATTGGATAAGGGGGTCGGCACTGGAAAGGTTATAGCTCAAATACTTAATCGTTCGCAAGTCGATGAAACTTGGTAGGCGTTAAGTTTATGTGAAGACTTGTATGACGTGTTCTTTGACATGGAGAGTGTCTGTCGAACACTAATGGTTAGTGGGAGCACACGTTATAGGTATGCTAATTGGATTAGTATACTCGAACCGACTCACCCTCGATTCGTCACATGGATTTCACTCCGGGACAGTCAATGACGGAATCGAAAGGTTGTGATAGGTATTCGTGAACCTTCGACTTGAGGATTTAGTAGGGATGTGCTTGTGACATCAAGATTTTCATTAGAGTAGTTCGACCCTGTAAACCGGAAGGCGGGGGTCAACCTCGACGTGCATCTTGACGGGCAAGTAGCAGGTCCTACTGAAAACCAAGATAGAATTCTTTCTCCCGTTAGTGAGAGGGTTATATGTCCTATGCGGTTATTGGCAGATGAGATCATAAGTCTTTGGACAAATCATTGGAGCTAGTTGTATTAGATACACGATAGCTCGATGATCTCGATTTGCATTAACGCATGCATAGCGTCAAGTACAGATAGGGTTTGACTGACCGTGACCCTATAACTTGATCGGGACATTTGAAAGAAGGGTTTATACGTATACTGGTATTCACGACAGAATAGTTCTTGAATGATACCAATCATTCGTTCTCAGTCGGGGTACAGTGTAGGCCACCAGGCTGGCTAGGTGGTGCTACTACTCTTTGGTTCCTCCCATTGCTGACTGAGACGGACCTACCGAGTCGCGCAATAGGATTGACGACGGAATGAATAAAGCTAATTCTCTCATTATGAATATTAGATATTGGATATCTAATTTGGGATATTGGATGTCTAAATCGATTTATTGGATAAATTGATTTACGGCCTAATGAATTAAATATTTCACTGGGTGATTAATTTAATTCATGAATATAATTATTTCTTGGAGAAATTAATTATGTTATTTTGTATTTGATATGTTTAATTAATTGGATTAATTAAACGACACAAATACATCGGAACGGAATTGGAATTTATCTGTTTGGACTCGCGGGACTACGAAACGAACCGAACTTGTCCGATTTCTACATGGCCCGCCCCCCCTCATTTCCACCCACTTTCATATGGACCCTTGTTCCATTCTTTAATGTTTTGATCATTGAGGTGGTGGGGCTTTGATTCTCATAATTATGAGATGTGCATGTGGAGAGTTGAATAAATGAAGATGAAGACATCTCTCACTTGAGAATTCCAAGACACTTTCAACGTGAGATTGAGAGAGAGAGAGAGAGAGAGAAAAACCATTTTTCTCAATTATCTTCATCTTCTTCATTCATTTCTTCTTCATTTTTCTTGGAGAAAAATTGAGAGAAAATCATATAGAGAGAGTAAGATTAAGACATTTAGAGTGTAGTAATCTTTACATATATAGCTTCATCACTTAGCTCTATTCGTATCCTCGGAGGATAGCAAGGTGATCATCGTTCCGATTGTTTCTCCGGCGCGTGGCAAGTAGAGACGCGGTGTTTTCGGCGTTGGATCGTTCAAGTGCTTTGGGAATAGCTCAAGAGAAGGTTACCATTTAATCAACGGACTTCGAGGGTTAGATTCTTACGACTCTTGCTTTTCGTTTATATATTCGTATATACGTAGCTCGATCGATGCTCGTAGGGATTCGGATCGAATTAATTTTCATTTTACCGCTTCCGCTGGGCCTTCGTTTTAGGCACCGAATCCCAACAGTGGTATCGGAGCGTAGGTCTTGCGATCGTATATACGATATTAGCATTTGGAATGCTTGATTAGATGGTGAATGATTTGGAATCATTTTAGTCATAATCGTGGTATATGTTTTTCGTTCGTAATAATTGTATTTTTCGTAAGTTTATGTCTAAATATAAATCTTAAATTTCTGGGAAATATGATTTATATTGAAGATATGAAAGTCTAAAAATATAGATATTGGATATCCGGTCGAAAATCTAGCTCCGAATCGTCGTCGGACGACTTTTCGGACAAAGGAGGAAAGTGCCCGGGGTGACTCGGCCGTGTCAGTGACACGGGCCGTGTCAGCGATCCCAGGCCCTTTGCCGGCGAACCCGACCGTGTCGAGACACGGGCCGTGCCTGGCCGGCGGTACCGAGCGTGACTCGGCCATGCAGGCGATCTGCCGGAAAGCTGCCGAGGTGACTCGGCCAGTGACCCTTTTTGCCGGCTCGATTTTTCGTGTATTCTTGAAAATTAATCTCCGCATGTTAAATTGGATTTAATATGATTAAAATGATTTATGGTATTTCATTTTATAAGGGAAATTTGATTAATTGGAATATTTATGGTCGTAGAATTATTTTGAATGTTATCATATTACCGATTGTGTGAATCGATTTGATCGGTTCGTATTGTTGATTGGATCAATGTATCTCTACGCTTTTCATTTATATAGTATTTATTGGATGAATGCTTTTGAATGGGGATGTGGTTCGTGGACTTAGTTTTAAATCGTTCGTTTTATTCGATTGGGTTGTAAAGGCCGTTTTGAGCCTATTTATTTTACTAGAAATGTTTGTATCTAGGATGCAATTTTTGATGTAAAATTTATATGTAATGACGAAGACCGGAGGAAGATCCATTTCGAGAAGACGAAGATTCAAGATGAAGACTTGTAATTAGATTACGGAGTTTTTGTTTTCTAGGAACGGTCCATGAACCACATATTGGTAGCAACTAGGTTGTGAATGGTTGTTTCATATTGTATGAATGCCACAAATGCGCTTAAACGATTGATGTGCAAAGTGTAATGCTAATCGCGAAAATTCTCCCACGATAAATTATTAAGTTTATAAGGTTTTAAGGTTTTCTTCCCTCCCTCGAGTTTTCGGGAAATTGAAATCCAAACCAGATGTGCTATGCTTCCGAGTTATCGGGGTAGTCGTTCGGGGAGGACGGATAAATTACCGGGAGCGCATTGGATGCCTTCGGTTGGAGCAAATTTTATCCCTAGAAACCTGATAGGTTGCCGGATAAGATTCAATTGTGAAACTGATTTGCGTCGATGGTATAAACTTAACTTGTTCACGAACCATATAGACCGTATAGGTTGAGGGGAGTGAACAAGGGGAAAAAGAAGATCGAATCATCCATTAGATAGGTTGGTGTTGGACACCACTTTATGAAAATTAATACACTAGAAACCTGTTCGGTTGCCCTCTATTAAGATTTATAAAGAACTCGATCACCACTATGAAGTAGAGCGACAATACTTCTGGATTTCACATGGGAGTGTGTTATTCCGATAAAAATAGTGGGAGCTGGGTAACAAGAATAGAAAAGACCTTAATTCTATACTCAGAACATAATTGAATGAATCACTAATTAATCTATCGTACTTAATGCAGACTCAAATCTCAATATGACGATGAATCCACTCGCAATTCTGCTCGAAAAGAACACCCTGATTGGACCTAACTTTGTGGACTGGCTCCGCAATCTGATGATAGTCCTCAGTATAGAGGCACTGGGATACGTCTTAGAGACGGACATTCCGGCGCCTCCTGTGCGGACCAGAGCAAATCAGGAAGAGATCGAAAACCACGAAAAGTGGGTTAAGGATGACGTAAAAGTCCATGCATACATGATGGCTTATATGTCTAATGAGCTTCAGAGAGCTCATGAGAAAATGACTTCTGCTAGGCAGATTCTATCTCACATAACCGAACTTTATGGTGAGCACAGCAGAACTGCTAGATATGAGATATCCAAGCAACTGTTCGATGCAAGGATGAAGGAAGGTGAGAAGGTTGGGGAACACGTCCTCAAAATGATATCCATGATCGAGAGATTGGAGGCTCTTGATTTTAAAATGGATACTTCTCTCCAAACCGACCTTATCCTACAGTCTCTCCCTGATTCCTTCTCACAGTTTGTTATGAACTTCAACTGCAATGAGATTGCATGCAATTTAGCTGGGCTAATGAACAAACTTGTGACCGCTCAGTCACAGATGAAGACTCCGCGGATGAAGGAGTCTGCTCTTGTGATTTCTTCTGGACCTCAGAGGTCTAAGAACAAGAAGAAAAAGACCAAGAAGCAAACTGGACCACAAGCTAAGGACCTTAAGGGTAAGGGCAAGGCCCCAATGGTTTCGAAGAACAAGAAGAAGAAGGATGCTTGTCTCAAGTGCGGTGAGCTGGGCCACTGTGCTAGAGACTGTCCGATTCTTCATGGCACTTCAGGTACAGAACTTTTAGTTTTGGAAACAAATTGTTCTGCTACTGTATTTTCTACTTCCTGGATACTGGATTCTGGTGCTAGTTCTCATATTTGTACCGTGAATCAGGATCTGGAACAAAGTAGGAAGCTTGGAGCTGGAGAAGTTATGATCACAGTCGGAAGCGGGCATAGTGTTGAGGCGACCGACATAGGATCACTTCTTTTCGGTTTAGAATCCGGCTTTGTTTTGACTTTAGAAGATGTACTTGTTTTACCCAAGGGGCACAAAAACATTGTACCCATTCCGGTCATGGACCGAAAAGGCTTTTCATTTTTCATTGGTGATGGATCCTGCAAAATTTATTTTAGAAATAAACTAGTGGGTACTGCTACATTGTTGAATGGATTGTATCATCTAAATATCAGCAACAAAGTAGTTGTGAATACTATGACTAGAAAACGTGGTAGGGATGAAACCAATCAAGTTTTGAAATGGCATCTAAGACTTGGTCATGTTGGTCAGACCAAGGTTTACAAGATGGAAAAAGATGGACTTATGGGTCCATTGGGATCGGATCCATTTCCTACTTGTGAATCTTGCCTTAAAGGCAAAATGACTAAGTCCCCCTTCACAGGGACTTTTGAAAGAGCCGCTGATAAACTGGGATTAATCCATACTGACGTTTGTGGTGCTTTGGAAGCAGCACGTGACGGATATCAATATTTCATTACGTTTACAGATGATCATACTAGGTATGGTTATGTATATTTAATGAAACATAAATCCGAGGCCTTTGAGAAATTCCAGGAATTCAAGGCCCTAGTCGAGAAACAAACTGGTAATCATATCAAAGCACTTCGGTCGGACCGAGGTGGCGAGTATATGAGTACGGACTTTGACGAGTTCCTTAAGAAACATGGAATAGTTTCACAACTAACACCTCCAGGTACTCCTCAGTTAAATAGTGTGTCAGAAAGAAGGAACCGGACCCTGTTGAACATGGTCCGTTCCATCTTTGAGCTATCTTGACTTGCCGATTTACTGTGGGGTATGCACTCTGACGCCGCGTATATATTGAGCAGATGTCCTTCCAAATCCGTTCCTAAAACTCCACATGAGATGTGGGAGGAAGGAAACCAAGTCTTAATCATATTAGGATTTGGGGATGTCCCGCCTATGTCAAGAAGACTAAGGTGGAAAAGTTGGAAGCTAGGTGCGAAGGGGCGTTTCATTGGATTCCGTGCAGGACGATGGGATATCTATTCTACATGCCCGAAGATCGAAGGATCATTGTTGCTTTACAAGCACACTTCCTGGAAGATGAGTTCATTCAGGAAGGCGGAGCAGGTAGAAGTATTTCTTTAGAAGAATATAATGAAATTCCTCAGGAGACACCTGTGCAAGAAACTGGAACCGAACCTTCTGAAACACAAGTACAACCACCTCGTAGGTCTAGTAGGGTGTCTCATTTACCTGAGAGGTATGGGCTTGTGCACTTGGAGGAGCTGGGTCTCCATGAGGTTCCAAGTGATAGCCAAGAGACCGACCCGACGACCTATGACCAAGCGATGGTGGATGTAGACTCCACGAAATGGCGTGAAGCTATGGAAGCTGAGATAGACTCGATGCATGTCAATCAGGTCTGGACTCTAGTAGACCGCCCCAAGGGCATAGTGCCTATTGGGAACAAGTGGATCTACAAGAGAAAGACTGGTGGTGATGGCAAGGTTGACGCCTATAAGGCCAGGCTTGTGGCAAAGGGTTATACCCAGAATGAAGGGATCGATTACCACGATACCTTCTCGCCCGTAGCCATGATCAAGTCTATTCGCATGATGCTTGCTATAGCTGCCTACCACGATTATGAGATATGGCAAATGGACGTAAAGACGGCTTTCCTTAATGGATTCCTCGAGGAGGAAATCTATATGGAGCAGCCTAAAGGCTTTGTGTCCGAAGTCGATATTCAGAAAGTGTGCAAGCTTCAGCGTTCCATTTATGGACTGAAGCAAGCGTCGCGTAGTTGGAACCTTCGTTTTGACGAGGCGATCAAAGAGTTTGACTTCGTGCAAAATGAAGAGGAACCTTGTGTATACAAGAGGGTTAGTGGGAGCAAGATCGCAGTTCTGTGAAAGCTTGGCTTTCGAGTAATTTCTCGATGAAAGACATGGGAGAAGCTACCTATATTCTTGGTATTCGACTCTACCGGGATAGAGCGAAGAGAACAATAGGTCTTTCCCAAGCCCTCTATATAGATAAAATCTTAAAGCGATTTAAGATGGATGATTCTAAAAGAGGGTTCCTACCGATGCAACATGGAATAAAACTCACCTTGAAGATGTGTCCTCAAAGTGAGGAACAACGCAAGGAAATGAGTAATATACCATATGCTTCGGCCGTGGGTAGCCTTATGTATGCTATGTTGTGTACAAGACCTGACATCGCGCATGCTGTAAGCGTGGTGAGTAGGTTTCTGGCAAACCCAGGTAGGGAACATTGGACTGCTGTAAAGAACGTTCTCAAGTACTTGAGAAGAACTAGAGATATGGTTCTTATGTATGGCGGTGGAGAATTGGATGTGGTGGGATTTACTGATTCGGACTTCCAAGGACTGAAGGACGACTCGATGTCCACTTCTGGCTACATATTTACTCTTAATGGAGGAGCAGTATCTTGGCGTAGTGCCAAGCAAAGCGCGATCACGATTCCACTGTCAGCCGAGTATCAAGCGGCCTCGGAGGCTTCCAAGGAAGGGTTCGGATTAAGAAGTTTTGGGAGAACTTCAAATGATACCATGTCTTGTTTGCTGTTCATTTGTCTTTGCGACAACGACGGAGTCATGAGCGCAGCCAAGGAGCCGAGGTTTCACAACAGCACCAAACATATTGAGAGGAAGTATCATCTCGTAAGAGAATTTGTTCGCAAGGGATACACTCTGCTGCACAGAGTAGACTCGGCCGACAATGTCGCCGATCCACTGACCAATCCACTTTCTCAGACTATCTTGGAGCGTCATCTGGAGAACATGGGTATTAGATACCATAGCGTGTGGCATTGAGTGCAAGTGGGAGATTGTTAGGAGTATGCCCTCGAATGCCACTCAGAGGTTGTTGAGTGAGGGCATTGTACTTGTAATTATGTAAACCATTTATATAAGGCAAATGATGTTTCTTTATTTACTGGTAGTTACTGGCATTCCTAACTCGTAAATAAACATATAGAAACTAGTCCGTGTATTTGAGAGCAAAATGTTCTAATGCTTATTGGATAAGGGGGTCGGCACAGGAAAGGTTATAGCTCAAATACTTAATCATTCGCAAGTCGATGAAACTTGACTGGGCGTTAAGTTTATGTGAAGACTTGTATGACGTGTTCTTTTACATGGAGAGTGTTTGTCGAACACTAATGGTTAGTGGGAGCACACGTTATAGGTATGCTAATTGGATTAGTATACTCGAACCGACTCACCCTCGATTCGTCACATGGATTTCACTCCGGGACAGTCAATGACGGAATCGAAAGGTTGTGATAGGTATTCGTGAACCTTCGACTTGAGGATTTAGTAGGGATGTGCTTGTGACATCAAGATTTTCATTAGAGTAGTTCGACCCTGTAAACCGGAAGGCGGGGGTTAACCTCGACGTGCATCTTGACGGGCAAGTAGTAGGTCCTACTGAATACCAAGATAGAATTCTTTCTCCCGTTAGTGAGCGGGTTATATGTCCTATGCGGTTATTAGCAGATGAGATCATAAGTCTTTGGCCAAAGCATTGGAGCTAGTTGTATTAGATACACGATAGCTCGATTATCTCGATTTGCATTAACGCATGCATAACGTCAAGTACAAATAGGGTTTGACTGACCGTGACCCTATAACTTGATCGGGACATTTGAAAGAAGGGTTTATACGTATACTGGTATTCACGACAGAATGGTTCTTGAATGATCCCAATCATTCGTTCTCAGTCGGGGTACAGTGTAGGCCACCAGGCTGGCTAGGTGGTGCTACTACTCTTTGGTTCCTCCCATTGCTGACTGAGAAGGACCTACCGAGTCGCGCAATAGGATTGACGACGGAATGAATAAAGCTAATTCTCTCATTATGAATATTAGATATTGGATATCTAATTTGGGACATTGGATGTCTAAATCGATTTATTGGATAAATTGATTTACGGCGTAATGAATTAAATATTTCACTGGGTGATTAATTTAATTCATGAATATAATTATTTCTTGGAGAAATTAATTATGTTATTTTGTATTTGATATGTTTAATTAATTGGATTAATTAAACGACACAAATACATCGGAACGGAATCGGAGTTTATCTGTTTGGACTCGCGGGAGTCCGAAACGAACCGAACTTGTCCAATTTCTACATGGGCCGCCCCCCCTCATTTCCACCCACTTTCATATGGACCCTTGTTCCATTCTTTAATGTTTTGATCATTGAGGTGGTGGGGCTTTGATTCTCATAATTATGAGATGTGCATGTGGAGAGTTGAATAAATGAAGATGAAGACATCTCTCACTTGAGAATTCCAAGCCACTTTCAACGTGAGATTGAGAGAGAGAGAGAGAGAGAAAAACCATTTTTCTCAATTATCTTCATCTTCTTCATTCATTTATTCTTCATTTTTCTTGGAGAAAAATTGAGAGAAAATCATATAGAGAGAGTAAGATTAAAACACTTAGAGTGTAGTAATCTTTACATATATAGCTTCATCACTTAGCTCTAGCCGTATCCTCGGAGGATAGCAAGGTGATCGTCGTTCCGGTTGTTTCTCCGGCGCGTGGCAAGTAGAGACGCGGTGTTTTCGGCGTTGGATCGTTCAAGTACTTGGGGAATAGCTCAAGAGAAGGTTACCATTTAATAAACAGACTTCGAGGGTTAGTTTCTTATGACTCTTGCTTTTCGTTTATATATTCGTATATACGTAGCTCGATCGATCCTCATTGGGATTCGGATCGAATTAATTTTCGTTTTACCGCTTCCGCTGGGCCTTCGTTTTAGGCACCGAATCCCAACATTTCAAAGTCTCGATAATGGTGTTTGTACTACTTTTTGTATGGTGATACTCAAGATCTACCGGTGTTTCCAAATTGTTTTCAAAAAGGTGGTTTTCATTTTTAAAACCTATCACTTCCTGCGTGTGGTCTGAGAAGGTGTGTATGATGTTAGTATTGTTGTTAGGGTGTGAGCCCTCCAAGTTATAATTGAATTGGTGGTGTGAACGTTGAGTCGTTCGCCACGCATATGTTTTGTTATCCCTTTGTGGGAGGTGTGATGATGATCTTTAATGTTGTCATTTCGTGGTGGTTTGCGTGTTATCGCATCTGTGTGAGCTGTTAAAGCTTGGGTTTGTACGTTTGTGTACATGTGTGATTGTTTCATGATGTTTGTAATTATGTGCTGGTTATCGTTCGGGCCGTTGAGGTTGCCGAACGATACCGTCGTTGCTGTGGTGTTTGTGTGTGTATTACTTTACGATGGTAATCGTTGTATATGATATGTGTTATGATTCTCTGTTGTGCTGAGTTGGCATCTTTGCTATGTTGTTTCGCGATGTTATGTTCCATTGTATCTAGCATTTGTATATTTGGTATGTCGAGCCGAGGTGTTTCAACTGTGATGTGCCGGGGGCATGCACTTGCAAATTGTCCTTCCTCGACAGTGACGCATTTCAAGTGAGGACCCGAGGGACACCGAATCCAGTTTTGAGAATTGGTTACCGAGACTTCTGGAGTTCGCGCTTCAGCACAGATATCATAATCGGCTCTGAGAGGCCCATGGGAGATGTTTCTGTCAGTTGCTTTTTGAGTTGTTACCTTGCTTCCGTTATTGTGAGTTGCGGGGATGACATTTATTTTATAAGAGGTCTAATGTAATACCCATATTATTTTTGGCTTCTGCATTTTCTCTTTCTCAATTCTATCGACTCGCTCGTATTCGTTAATACCTTTTGAACTTGTTTGGTATCTCGGTTGCCATCGTTTGAACGGGTCGTGATCTTGTTTCGTATCAATCTGATTATCGTTGTAACTTTTTTGAGTTCGATTCTTGTGAACATTGACGGAAATTATCATCCTTTAGTTTCCATAAGTTTTGTTTATATCTTTGGTTGAAATTCGAACTTCGGAGTTGTTGTTCGACCATTGTTGTCCGGTCGTTGGTGTCCGATCGATGTTGTTTGACTGTTGTTGTTCGATAGTTTTTGGTTCGATCACTGTTGTTCAATCGTGGTTGTCCGATTTTTGTTGTCTGGCGGAGAAATTGTCGTTCACCGTTACCCAGCCGTTTTGAGTGTGGCCAGGTGGGTCACCGAGCCGTACATTGCGAGACGGTAGCTGAGATATTTGAGGATCGCGGTTGTGCCTCCGCTCCGAGGGGCACAGAGATGCCTAGTGTGGTTTTCGAGGATCTCGGCATGGTCCGAATTGTTTGTGATTGTCCTGGTGAATCGTTTTGTGTTTATTTTCTATTTCTTGAGTGTGCGTGTTTTCCCTGTCATAGGTGCTTTGTGTTCTGTGATTGTTCGGATGATTGACTTGATCGTATTATCTGTTTGATGACGCTTGTCACTCGTTGGTTTTATTATGTCTCTGCCTGTGATGTTGTGATAGTCCTCGCGGAGCGTGTTTTCACGCCGCATGTGTCTTCGAGTGGCTTGTAACGTTTCGCCGTTGGGCGCGAGTTTTCGGTTCTTGTGTATCTCATTGAGTTTTCCTGACAGGATATTACTTCTCCCTACTTATTTTAAGTTTCGGGACGAAACTTCTTTTAAGGAGGGTAGTATGTAATACCCGCAATTTCGATTTCTTGTAATTTTCTTTTTTGGTGGAAGTCCGTTTTGACGACTCTCTCATGACCGTTTCGTCATTTTGAGAATATATAATTCTGCACTTTTCGACGTCCGAGTTCGTTTCGGTATCGTTTTGTTGGGTTTCGTGTTCTTAAGCGGCTTTTCCGTACTTGAGTTCGATTCTTGCGAATCTCGTCCGAAACTGTTGTTTCGAGTTTCTCGTAAGTTCATTTAATGTTATTATTCATGTTGCGAGCTTTGGTTTGGTGTTTCGATCGTGCATCGTATATTTCGGACGTTTTGGGCCATTTTCGTAATTTCCCAAAGTTTGGGGTAATTAATTTCCGTTGTCGAATTTTGAGCCTTTGGGTGGTCGGAATCGTGTGATCTCTTAGCGCCTGGATTCGTCTTTGCGAGTACTTCGTAACCATATCTTAGATTCATATTCAGGTTCGGGTTTCGGGGTCGTCTGGGCCGTCGGAGTAGCCACGGCCGAATCACGACCGCACTTCTTGGAGCAGGGTCTGGCCTGACCGAGTTACGGCTATAAGGTGCCGGTTATGGCCGTACGTGCTCGGCAGACATGGCTGGACGAATCTTGAATTCTGGCCGTAAGAAGTGTCGATTCTGGCCGTCTGGAGTGCGGCGGTGTTCGGACGAATGCGATTCTGGCCGTAAGGACTGTCGAAATCGGCCGTAAGTGCCGAGATTCTGGCCGTAAGGCACTATAGGTTATGGCCGTAAGCGATCGGCAGGCGCTGGGCGGATTTTGACGAATGCCGGTTACGGCCGTAAGGCACTGCCGGTTACGGCCGTAACCCTGTTGGCATATATAGGCCAGGGGACTCGGCCAGACCTCATTTTTTCACTTTTTCTCATTTCTTGTTGCGGCTGGCGATGGAGTTCGGGAACTCGAGTTCTTGGCCGGTTCCAATCATTTCTAAGGCATTTTGGAGGATTCTTGTCGATTATATCATCGTCCAATCCATGTTCTTCGTCCGAATCAAGGTATTTTGGCTTGAACCCTTGTTTTTGAAGATTTTGGGGATTTTCCTTTTGATTTCGATTCCAATCCATTTTCGATCAATTAATTGTTGTATAAACATTGTTTTGAACATTTTCTATGGATTGGATACTCGTGTCTTTGATTCGTTCGACCCGAGGGGTGATTTCTTTGTTCTTGGAGGGTCTCGAACATTTAATGTTCGATTAAATGTTCGAATGAGTTCCCTTCAATAGTTTGATGGGATTTCCGTTGTTTTGGCCTTGATTCTCATCGTAACCATGTTTTATTGTTCCTTCCAGAGGTTTATAGGTGCTCGAGGATTCCGATGTTGAATCTCATTGGTGATTGATGATTCGTGTGGTGTTATTCACGTAGTAATTGCGGTGCTATCGCGTTTTTTGATAGTGTTCGGGAGTTTGGGGCCGTTCGACCGTATTTCATCCGTCATCTTGTTGCGATTGTGGCTTCGAGGCAAGTACCTTGTCCATGCATTTAGTTTTTTATGGATATTATAATTAGTGATCGTTCCCTTGTGTTTATTTGATCGTTTGAATTTCACTTTCAAAGATTCTGTTTAGCCTTGTTAAAGGCTTGCTTTCAAAACGCGTGTGTTTTGTGAATGGTGTGGTTTGTGAATGACTATGTGAATCCTATGGATATGTTTGGTGTTGATGTTGCACTTGGTATTGTGTGTGTACGTATATTGTTTCATTTCGGTGCGTTGTGGTTTGACGTGGTGTTTTGCTAAGTGTTTGATGCCTCTGGGTGAATTGTTTGAATATCTGTGTTGTATTGTGCTTTGTGTGAATGTATGGATGTGCACAGGGCCTACGGTGGCACATGGCATGCGATCATGTGGCCAGGATGCAACAAGCGATTGATCCAACAATGAGAGCCTAATAAAAACTACGGTGACACATGGCATGCGATCATGTGGTCAGGATGCAACAAAGGATTGATCCAACCGTGAGCGCCAAAGATAATCTACGGTGATACATGGCTTGTGATCATTTGGTCAGGATGCAACAAATGATTTATCTAACCGTGAGATGTTGTGAGTTTGTTTAGCTAGCCAGTTCGAGAGGGTCCTTTGAGGCCTCGAGTGGGATTTGTTGCTTCGTCTCGGTCGTAGGCGATGCATGTGCGTGATTTGTTTCATGATTGTGGACAGCTCGGGAGGGACCTTAGAGGCCTCGAGTGGGATTCGTGGCTTCATCCAGGTCCTAGGCGATGCTTGTGTGTGATTATGCCGTGTTGATTTTATGTCCGTCGAGGACACGTGACTTGGGTTTTGGCCCTATGAATTGTTGTCGGTTTTCTATTTGTGAAAACAAAACCTTTGGGTTGTGACCCCTGCTGATTTTTGGAAAGATAAGGATTTGATAATCCTAAGTTGTTTTCTACTAAAACTCCCAAGGGTATTTTAAACCATTTTACAAACCGTTCTCGTCATTTGTGATCTTTCGGATTTGGAAAGTTTTACTCAAACTCTTGCCTCAGGAAGTATTCGTTTCGTTGTATTTGAATCTTTGAGAATTCCTGATTATATTATTCTTGGAACTTGAATTATATGGCTCGTATTTGCACTTTGTACTTGCACTAGCAAAATAGTGGAATTTTGCTAACCCCCGAGTAATCGGGGGGGTGGATGTCTGTATTGCATTCAGGTTTCGGGGACCGTGGCACAGGGTCGGCATGAAGGATAATGAAAGATGATCGATACTAATCACATGTGGAACCGTACGTTGTGTATTGGTTCAGTTGTACTTTATTTTCCGCTGCAGTATTTTTCCCCATTATACGGGAGTTTGTTGTATTTTGACCCCTGCATGGTCAAGTATTGTAATCGAGTTGTATGTTTTTATTGAAAGGCCAAATCGGTCTACTGTGTCTTTTTAGCCTTAAAGGCGTTGTCGAGTTGTTCGTTTGTTGTTACCAGCCTGGTAGATCCTTGAGGAAAGGTTCTACGGCGTGTAATATCCCTGAGCAGATTGGGGGTGTTACATCAGGTACTGTTCAGATCCTTTCACAGTCAATTAGCATTTTAATCGATACATGAGCTACGCGTTCATTTATATCCTTGTCTTGTGTAAATCGTTTGAACATTTATGGTTTTCATAATTGTGAGCCTTATGTTGTGGGTTTACCGAGTGGAGAGAGGATTGTGGGAAAATTAGAAACTAGAGATTTCCCTGTATCAATTGGAGGCAGAGAGTGGCCCTCAAATCTGATTGTGATAGAAATGCAAGGAGACGACCTGATACTCGTAGATGATTGGCTTAATGGATATAGAGCTATTGTAAACTACCGAAAGAAGAATTTCTCGATGATAGCTGACGATGGTTCCGAAATATTGTTTGAGGGATGGAGACTAGGAAGCTCAGGAAAGATGATAAAGGCAATGAAAGCTGTCAAATTATTGAAACAGGGCTGCACTGGATACTGGTGCTACGCAATGAAGAAAGAAGACGGAAGGGTAGATCTCTCATCCATTCCTGTTGTGAACAAATTTCCGGATGTGTTTCCTAAGGAATTACCTGGACTACCTCCACGACGGGATGTGGAATTCACCATCGATTTGGAACCAGGAGCTACACCAATTTCAAGGCACCGTATCGTATGGCACCTACTGAGATGTACGAATTGAAGAAGAAACTCGAGGAGTTACTGGACAAAGGCTATATCCAGCCAAGCGTTTTGCCTTGGGGTGCACCAGTTCTTTTCGTCCGGAAGAAGGATGGATCGCTTCGATTGTGTATTGACTATCGAGAGCTGAACAAGATGACGATCGAGAACAAGTATCCGTTGCCGCGGATTGATGATTTGTTTGACCAGTTACAAGGGGCAATAGTGTTTTCTATGATCGGTCTGAGTTCGGGATATCATCAGTTGAGGATTAAGGAATCCGATGTTCCGAAGTCAGCATTCAGAACTCGCTACGGACACTATGAGTTTGTATTGATGTCGTTTGATCTCACTAATGCACCTGTTGTATTCATGCAATTGATGAACCGAGTCTTTTTATAATATTTGGAAAAATTCGTGGTCGTATTTATTGATGACATTCTGGTTTATTCCAAAAGCCCGGAAGAGCATGCACAGCATTTGCGGATCGTTTTAGACCTTTTGAGAAATGAGCAATTGTACGCCAAACTTTCTAAGTGTGAATTCTGGATAAAGGAAGTAATGTTCCTCGGTCATGTGGTATCAGCAGAAGGAGTCCGAGTAGACCCCCAGAAAATCAAAGCAGTTATGGACTGGAAGTCTCCTACAAAAGGTGAAGGAAGTCCGAAGTTTCTTAGGACTTGCTGGGTATTATCGTCGGTTCGTGGAAGGGTTTTCCAAAATAACCCGCCCACTTACTCGACTACTGCAGAAAACCCAAAAGTTTGAGTGGAACGAGATATGCCAGACTATCTTTGATGAATTGAAGAAGAGATTGACGACGGCGCCGATTTGAGCACTCCCACAGGGAACTGGAGGATTCATAGTTTACAGTGACGCTTCGAACCAAGGTCTCGGGTGTGTATTGATGCAAAATGAGAAGGTGATCACCTATGCGTCACGACAGCTGAAACCTTATGAAGTAAATTACCCAACGCATGATTTGGAGCTGGCAACGGTAGTGTTTGCTTTGAAAATCTGGAGACATTACTAGTACGGGACTCACTGTCAAATCTTTACGGATCACAAGAGTCTCAAATAGATCTTCAGTCAGAAAGAGTTGAACATGCGGCAGAGGATATGGCTGGAATTGCTTAAGGACTACGACTTGGAGATTCTTTATCATCCAGGCAAAGCAAATGTAGTGGCCGATGCACTTAGCTGCAAGCCTATTTCTATTCAGATGCTGGAAACTCTGACCTCCTAGCCGCGCATTGAACGGGAATTGATTCGCGAAGGAATTGTATGGTTGCGAAGAGTCCAAGGACAACTGTGTGTGATGGAATTAACTTCATCGCTAACCAAAGAAATCAAATCTAAGCAAGTAGATGATCCTCTGATGATTCGGTTACGTGATGAAGTGATCAAGGGAAAGGCCCTAGATTCGTAATTCATGATGATGGAGTTTTGAAATTTTAGAACTGACTTTGCGTTCTCGATGTCGATGTTCTGAAGCAGACAATTCTGAAGGAAGCTCACAGCACGCCCTATTCTATCCACCCGGGCACCAGAAGATGTATAAGGACCTGAAGCAGAACTTCTGGTTGGGCAACATGAAGAAAGATGTAGCGGATTATGTCTTGAAATGTTTGACTTTTCAGCAGGTTAAGATCGAACATCAACGACCTGCTAGAATGCTAAAGCCGTTCCCGATTCTTGAATGGAAGTGGGAGGACATATCGATGGACTTTATCACTAACATGCCGAAGACCAGAATAGGGATGAACATGATTTGGGTGATAGTTGACCGTTTAACCAAATCAGCTCATTTTCTAGGCATTAAGGACACTTGGGGACCCGATAAGTTGGCACAAGTATTTATTTCAGAGGTTGTCCGATTGCATGGTAAGCCGAAGACCAATATTTCTGACTGAGACAGTCGCTTCATGTCTCATTTTTAGAAAGCAGTTCATAAGGCCTTGGGAACTGAATTGAACTTCAGTACGGCTTATCATCCACAGACAGACGGACTGTCCGAGAGGACTATTCAAATAGTGGAAGACATGCTGAGAGCTTGTGCCTTAGATTGGTCGACTGATTGGGAAATTCATCTACCATTGATTGAATTTACCTTCAATAATAGTTGGCACGCTTCCATTAAGATGGCACCATTTATACGGGAGGAGATGCAGATCGCCCCTATGTTGGGATGATTTATCATACTTGATCGGGACGGACTGGAATTGATCATGCAGACACGAGAGAAGATATCCTTGATTCGCAAAAGACTATTGACCTCCCAGAGTCGACAGAAATCTTACGCAGACATGTGCCGTCGCCCATTAGAGTTCAGTATTGGAGATCACATGCTTTTAAAGGTTTCTCCTACTCGGGGAATCTTCCGTTTCGGGAGAAAGGGAAAGCTCAGTCCGAGATATATCGGACCGTTCGAGATTCTTGAGAGAGTTGGGGAGTTGGCATATAGGTTGGCATTACCGCCGTCATTGAGCCATGTTCATAACGTGTTCCACGTATCCTAGTTACGAAAGTATATACCAGATCCCAGTCATGTCATTGATTTTGGCGAGATTGAAGTGGCTCAGGATGGCACGTTTGAAGAGAGACCGATCAGGATACTCGAGAGTCGAGTTAAGTAATTGAGAAATAAACCGATCGCTTTGGTTAAGGTTCAGTGGTCGCGCCACGGAGTGGAAGAAGCCACTTGGGAAACGGAAGATAACATGAGGTCCAGATATCCAGAGTTATTTTCGTCTTGAGTTTCGGGATGAAACTCCTTTTTAGAAGGAGAGTATGTAATATCCAGATTAATTATTGAGTATTTCATCTGTAATTGAACCATGTATTATTCGGATTTGTGATATCGATAATCAAAGTATGATATTTCTCATATTCGTATCCATGTGCATGATAATATCAACATATGTATTTTCACATGCAAACACGTGATAACGTACGCTACGAAGTGATCATAACGTACGTTATTTGCCAAGATTAGCATATGCTACGAATCAAGCGTAGCGTATGTAAGGCAGCCAATAATTGAGCAGGACGGCTAGCACATGAGCCAACTGGTGGTGGGCTCGGCCAGATACTTACCAGACTCGCACGGCATGAACCTGGACACTTTTTAAGTCAACGGATATTAACGTACACTAAGGTAGGAATGTAGCGTACGTAACATGATAACTGTAGCGTACCTAATGAAGTTCAGAAACAAGACAATAAGCTATTTTGGATGATAACGTACGCTATGAGCAAAGGCTAGCATACATTATGCTCAGAAAGTTATAAATGGGACAGCACCCCATTTCATTTCATCCGTTTCTTTCACTTGGCTTTCAATATACTTCATCCCGAGAGAGTTCCTAGCCACCTTAAACACCTTTAGATCACTTAATACTTTCTCATTGAAGATTGGAGATTACTACTTGATCATTGAAGTGGAGAATCAACTTTCATTGGCACACAAGCAACCAGAGTTGGATTCTACCTATTGTCCCAGCATTTTCTTCATCTTAAGGTATGTTATGCTATCTCCAACCTTAAATTCGTATTCTTAAGGATGTTATGATCATGATACCAAGGATATTAATTACATAGATGATTTATTCAACCAAACATCATGTTTAGGAAGTTGGGATGATTATGCATAAGTTACCTTTGTGAGAACATTATAGTTGGAACCTTGTTACGACAAACAATAAGAGTAGTGTTATGAGTTGGATAATCCATATTGAATGGTGTTGCCATATTGATCATAGACTTGGAGTTGATGACACTTTTGCTAAACGGACTTAAGAAAGAATCATCGAAGGTTGTATCCTTTCTTATAAGTTGGATTGGTTATATCATCTTTAGGATAAAGTTGAATGTAATGATGATATTGGAAACAAGCGAATGAGAATTGTAATCGAGATTGAATATAGTGTAATCGGGATTGTAATCGAGATTGAATATAGTGTTGTGATGATATACGTATTCTTGAATTCGGAGATGTTTTAATCCATAAGGTCATTCATAATTGTATGAGCATGATATGTATGAGGATAACGTACGTTAATCACTGAGGATTTCATACGCTTCATCACAAATCGAGACAGCCGTCTGCCCAGTGAGAAACTGTCATATGTGTGTTTAGCGTACGCTAGGCCCTGTAACTTACGTATGCTAACGGGCAGAATTAACGTACGCTATGTGGGTGATTTTTTTGGGTGATTTGGACATCTTCAATCTTAGAGATATCATCTTCCTCGAGTTCTTGGTGTAGATTAACAACACCAATTTGTGTTCTTCGTCATTAATCCAAGGTATTACTTTAGAACCCTAAGTTTGGGAATTTTGGGGGGTTTTAATGTTTCGTCCTTGTAGCTCCGTATTGTTGATTAATACTTGTTAGATATGGCTAATCTTCAATGGATCCATATTTTTCCTACGAATTTATGGTAAATTCCGGGTTGTCTAAATAATCGAGAGGGTTCAGTTGTGAACCACCCTCGTTGTTGTTTTTGTACGAGTTTACATGAATTGTAGGTGGGGTTTCGGGTGTTTTCCGTTATTGTTATTCTTGTCGAATTGGTTGTAATGGTGTTTGAAGAATCGTCTAGGTTTGGTGTGTCCAGTTTCTCGCAACCGCGATTTTTTCATTTCGTCTTTTTGTCGTGATAGTCATGGCAAGTACTCCTAATGAACTTACATGCTTAACGTAGTTGTATTGCATGAGTAACGTGTGTGTGTATGATTACTTCGAGTTAGATCCGACGGATTCTCGGTAGGGGTCCATAGAGGCGTGAATCAACAGTTAATTGTGGTGCATTTTTATAAATGTGTTTTGGGTTATGGCTATTCCGGAAATGTGTGTTACAAACTAATGTTTTCTCATTTACATGCTTTGACTATATGTGTAAGGTGTAAGATGTTCATTTGGTTACTTATACTAGCATAATTGCTAACTCCTTTGGGGGGGACCCTTTTTGGGGAAATTCATTTTATGAATTTCAGGTCAGGATCAGCGGAACGAGCAGGCACTGGATCGGTACGAGGATGACGGTCATGCATGATGATTGTGAAAAGAAGTGTTTTATCTATTTTCTGTCTTTAAATGGTTTTGAAAACTTGTAAACTAATAGAAGTACTCGATTACTTAGGAGCTTTTGATTTTGCGAATCGAACTGCTTCGTCCATTATATTTTCGTTGGGTTGTTGTGTTGTTGCTTGACCGGTTGAACCGGGTGGATTATTATTGTTTTACATCTTTAGGATGTGGTGTTATTGCATTGAATCCGCGAGTAGGGGTCCCATGTAGGGGTCCACGATGCTGTTACATTATCGTGATTTATTGGGGGTGTTACAGAAGATGGTATCGGAGCAAAGGTTGGGTTTATGGATACCTAGGCCTGTTGGTTATTTGGGTCTAGTCGTGTTTTATTTTGCACATCGTCATCACGCTGCCCTTATCTTGGTACTTCCAGTATTCGTAAGTTTTCCTTACTTGATTCTTATACTTCATCGTATCGTGCTTCGGTTTCTTGAATTGTGTTTGTTTCTCACTTGTACTCATTATTGGGATATTTTGCTACCTCTTATCTTCAGTATGGATGCTGGAAGAGGCCGAGGCCGAGGTTGTTGGTGTAATATCGGTATTTGTGCCGTTTGTGCGGAAGGGTAAATAAAGTGCGGAAAATAAATGACATGCAGATTTATAGATGTTCGGCCTAACGTGCCTACGTCCTCTCTCGATGTATCTTTTTCTATAGGTTCAAGATCAAAACCTCTGCACCTCTCTTCTATCGGTCGAGGGATTACCGTTACAAGCTCGTCTTCTATCGGTCCGAGTAAAACCGTTTTTCCTTTTCTATTGGATAAGGAATCAACCACTCTAGCTTTCTATTGGTACTAGATAGACCTCACTAAGATAGCGATTGTGATTCTAACAATGCCGGATCCTTGATCCTAAAAACACCGAATCCAATCATATCTTTTCTTTTTCTCACTCGTGTATGATTTTGTGTATAATACTCAATCACTCTAATTTAAGTTCAAGAACAACAACTATAACGTTTACAATGATATCTCAATTGTATATGAATTGCTCAATGTTGTTGTGTGGAATGATACCAACTCATTTGGTATTTATAGCCTTCTTCCACAAACTAGCCGTTACTGCCAGTTGTTTATTAGCGTGCACTAGGCTGACTTCCTTAGCGTGCGCTATCGCATTTTTTTGCCTTAGCATACGTTATGGACTGTTACGTACATTAGCGTCTTTCCGGTTTCAGTCCAGTGGCCACTGTCTCTGGCTATTAGCGTGCGCTAACACTTCATTTGTAGCGTGCGCTAATCATGCATCATTGCATGCGTCATATATCCGTTACTGCTTTCTGACTTGTAGCAGATTCTCCCCAATGGATTGATTGACTTGATTCAAATTGATATTTAGCGTGAGCTAAATATCATCTCTTGCGTGCGCTAAGCTTCATTCAGTGCATACGTCATTCTGTGTTTAAATCTATTCACAACTGTAATATTGGCTCGATAGCGTGTGTTAATCATCACGAGTAGCGTGTGCTATCCTCATCAGGTGACTGTTAGGAGTATGCCCTCGAATGCCACTCAGAGGATATTGAGTGAGGGCATTGCACTTGTAATTATGTAAATCAATTATATAAGGCAATGAATGTTTCTTTATTTACTGGCAGTTACTGGCATTCCTAACTCGTAAATATACATATAGAAACTAGTCCGTGTATTTGAGAGCAAAACGTTCCACTCCTTATTAGATAAGGGGGTCGGCACTGGAAAGGTTTATAGCTTAAATACTTAATCGTTCGCAAGTCCATGAAACTTGACTGGGCGTTAAGTTTATGTGAAGACTTGTATGACGTGTTCTTTGACATGGAGAGTGCCTGTCGAACGCTAATGGTTAGTGGGAGCACACGTTATAGGTATGCTAATTGGATTAGTATACTCGAACCGACTCACCCTCGATTCATCACACGGATTTCACTCCGGGACAGTCAATGACGGAATCGAAAGGTTGTGATAGGTATTCATGAACCTTCGACTTGAGGATTTTGTGACGTCGAGATTTTCATTAGAGTAGTTCGACCCTGTAAACTGGAAGGCGGGGGTCAACCTAGACGTGCATCTTGATGGGCAAGTAGCAGGTCCTACTGAATACCAAGATAGAATTCTTTCTCCCATTAGTGAGCGGGTTATATGTCCTATACGGTTATTGGCAGATGAGATCATAAGTCTTTGGCCAAAGCATTGGAGCTAGTTGTATTAGATACATGACAGCTCGATGATTTCGTTTTGCATTAACGCATGCATAGCGTCAAGTACAGATAGAGTTTGACTGACCGTGACCCTATAACTTGAACGGGACATTTGAAAGAAGGGTTTATACGTTTAGTGGTATTCACGACAGAATGGTTCTTAAATGATCCCAATCATTCGTTCTCAGTTGGGGTACAGTGTAGGCCGCCAGGCTGGCTAGGTGGTGCTACTACTCTTTGGTTCCTCCTATTGCTGACTGAGATGGACCTACCGAGTCGCGCAATAGGATTGACGACGGAATGAATCGAGCTTATTCTCTCATTATGAATATTAGATATTGGATATCTAATTTGGGACATTAGATGTCTAAATCGATTTATTGGATAAATTGATTTACGGCCTAAATGAATTAAATAAATTACTGGGTGATTAATTTAATTCATGTATATAATTATTTCTTGGAGAAATTAATTATATTATTTTGTATTTGATATGTTTAATTAATTGGATTAATTAATCGATATAAATACATCGAAACGGAATTGGAATTTATATGTTTGGACTTTCGGGAGTCCGAAACGAACCGAACTCATCCGATTTCTACATGGGCCGCCCCAACCCCTTCCACCCACCTTCCCATTGTCTTGTTGTTTCCTTTTTGAATGACGATATACTTATGTACAAAGATACTAATGTGAGAAATATCATACTCCAATTATTGAGATCACAAATCCGAATAATACAGGGTTCGAATACAGATGAGATACACAATAATAAATCCGGATCTTACATACTCTCCTACTAAAAAGGAGTTTCGTCCCGAAAATCAAGACGAAAATAACTCTGGATATCTGGACTTCACGCTATCTTCCGTTTCCCATGAGGCTTCTTCCACTCCATGGCGTGACCAATGAACTTTGACCAAAACGATTGGTTTGTTCCTCAACTGCTTAACTCGACTCTTGAGTATCTTGACTGGTCTTTCTTCAAACGTTCCGTCCTGAGCGACTTCGATCTCGCCGAAATCAACGACATGATTAGGATCTGGTATATATCTCCGTAACTGGGATACGTGGAACACGTTATGAACATGGCTCAATGACAGCTGTAATGCCAATCTGTATGCCAACTCTCCAACTCTCTCAAGGATATCGAGTGGTCCGATATACCTCGGACTCAGCTTTCCCTTCCTTCCAAAACGAAAGATTCCCCGAGTAGGAGAAACCTTTAAAAGTACGTGGTCTCCAGTATTGAACTCCAATGGGTGACGGCGTATGTCTGCATAAGATTTCTGTCGACTCTGGGCGGTCAACAGTCTTTCACGAATCAAGGCTATCTTCTCTCGTGTCTGCATGATCAACTCCGGTTCTGTCCCAATCGAGTCTGATGAATCGTCCCAACATAGGGGAGATCTACATCTCCTCCCGTATAGTGCCTCAAATGGTGCCATCTTAATGAAAGTATGCCAACTATTGTTGTAGGTAAATTCAATCAATGGTAGATTAATTTCCCAATCAGTTGACCAATCTAAGGCACAAGCCCTCAGCATATCTTCCACCGCTTGAATAGTCCTCTCGGATTGTCCGTCCGTCTGCGGGTGATAAGCTGTACTGAAGTTCAATTCGGTTCCCAAGGCCTTATGAACTGCTTTCCAAAAATGTGATACAAAGCGATCGTCTCGGTCAGAAATAATGGTCTTCAGCGTCCCATGCAATCGGACTATCTCTGAAATAAATACCCATGCCAACCTCTCTGGTCCCCACGTGTCCTTAATGCCTAGAAAATGAGCTGATTTGGTTAAACGATCAACTATCACCCAAATCATGTTCATTCCTATCTTGGTTCTCGGCATACTAGTAATAAAGTCCATCGATATGTCCTCCCACTTCCATTCAGGAATCGGGAGTGGCTTCAACATCCCGTCAGTTCATTGATGCTCGATCTTAACCTGCTGACAAGTCAAGCATTTCGAAACATATCCGCTACATCTTTCTTCATGTTGCCCCACTAGAAATTCTGCTTTAAATCCTTGTACATCTTACTGGTGCCCAGGTGGATAGAATAGGGCGAGCTGTGAGCTTCCTTCATAATCGTCTGTTTCAGAACATCGACATTGGGAATGCAAAGTCGGTTCTGAAATCTCAAAACTCCATCATCATGAGTTACGAATCCGGGGGCCTTCCCCTTGATCACTTCATCACGTAACCGAATCATCAGAGGATCATCTGCCTGCTTAGATATGATTTCCTCGGTTAACGATGAAGTTATTTCCATTACACACAATTTTCCTTGGACTCTCTGTAACCATACTTCAATTCCTTCTCGAATCATTTCTCGTTAAATGCTGAGTTGGGAGGTCAGAGTCTCCAGCATCTGGATAGAAACAGGCTTGCGGCTAAGTGCATCTGCCACTACATTCGCTTTGCCTGGATGATACAAAATCTCCAAGTCTAGTCCTTAATCAGCTCTAACCATCTTCTTTACCGCATGTTCAACTCTTTCTGACTGAAGATGTATTTGAGACTCTTGTGATCCGTAAAGATCTGACAGTGAGTCCCGTACAGGTAATGCCTCCAGATTTTCAAAGCAAAAACTACTGCTGCTAGCTCCAAATCATGCGTTGGGTAATTTACTTCATAAGGTTTCAGCTGACGCGACGCATAAGTGATCACCTTATCATTTTGCATCAATACACATCCGAGTCCTTGGTTCGAAGCATCACTGTAAACTATGAATCCTCCAGTTCCCTGTGGAAGTGTTAAAATAGGTGCTGTTATCAAACTCTTCTTTAATTCATCAAAGCTAATCTGACATAACTCGTTCCACTCAAACTTTTGTGTTTTATGCAGTAGTCGAGTAAGTGGGAGGGAAATTTTGGAAAACCCTTCCACGAACCGACGATAATACCTAGCAAAACTCCGGACTTCTTTCACGTTCTTTGGAGGCTTCCAATCCATAACCGCTTCGATCTTCTGAGGATCTACTCGGACTCCTTCAGCTGATACCACATGACTGAGGAACATTACTTCCTTTAGCCAAAATTCACACTTAGAAAGTTTGGCGTACAATTGTTCATTTCTCAACAGGTCTAACACAATCCGTAAATGCTGTGCATGCTCTTCTGGGCTCTTAGAATACACCAGAATGTCATCAATGAACACGACCACAAATTTATCCAAATATTCGATGAACACTCAGTTCATCAATTACATGAATATAGTAGGTGCATTAGTGAGACCAATCGGCATCACTACAAACTCATAGTGTCCGTAACGAGTTCTGAATGCTGACTTCGGAACATCAGATTCCTTAATCCTCAGCTGATGGTATCCTGATCTGAGATCAATTTTAGAAAATACTGTTGCTCCTTGCAACTGGTCAAACAAATCATCAATCCGTGGCAACAGATACTTGTTCTTAATCGTCATCTTGTTCAGCTCTCGATAGTCAATACACAATCGAAGCGATCCATCCTTCTTCCGGACAAAAAGCGGCGCCCCGGGCGGCAACGCTTGGCTGGATATAGCCTTTGTCCAGTAACTCCTCCAGCTGCTTTTTCAGTTCGTACATCTCAGTAGGTGCCATACGATACGGCGCCTTATAAATTGGTGTAGCTCCGGGTTCCAGCTCAATGGTGAATTCTACATCCCGTCATGGAGGTAGTCCAGGTAACTCGTCAGGAAATACATCTGGAAAGTCATTTACAACAGGAATAGATGAAAGTTCCACAATTTCGTCTTATTTCTTCATTGCATAGCACCAGTATCCGGTACAGCCCTGTTTCAACAATTTGACAGCTTCCATCGCTTTGATCAACCTTCCTGAGCTTCCTGGTTTCCATCCTTCAAACAGTATTTCGGAACCATCGTCAGCGATCAGCGAGATATTCCTCCTTCGGTAGTTTACAGTAGCTCCATATCGATTAAGCCAATCGTCGCCGAGTATCAGGTCGTCTCCTTGCATTTCTATCACAATCAGATTTGAGAGCCACTCTCTGCCTCCAAATAATACAGGGAAATCTCTAGTTTCTAAGTTTCCAACAATCCTCTCTCCACTCGGTAAACCAATCACATAAGGTTCACAATTATGAAAACTAGAAATATTCAAACGATTTACACAAGATAAGGATATAAATGAATGCGTATCTCCTGTATCGAATAAAACACTAACTGGCTGGGAAAGGATCTGAATGGTACCTGATGCGACAACAGCATCTTGATCATCTATTCTCCTCATCTCATACAGACATGGGGGAACAAATCCGGCACTCGATGTCTCCTTTCGGTCAAACTGTCCTCTGCCTCGTCCGCGGCCAAAATTCTGAGGCATCTAGACACTCTGTTGCGTCTGCGGAATACTCGATTCTTTCTGGGCTGGCTGTGATGTACGGGCTCTAAAAGCTTTCGCAGCCTCCTCACATAACACCACACGATGTCCCTCTCGACCACAGTGTCATGGTAGGAAATGAGCAATCTCGTCGATAATGTCCTGTTCGGCCACAGTTAAAGCACCTCCTTGTCACATCTGTCATGACTGATACTTCTCCAGAGTTCTTTCCGCTCTTGGATAGGTGCGGAAGTTTCTTGAACGAATGAAAGGATGACTGGGCTTTGCGGGGCCCACTGCTCTTGTGCTCTGTAAACGTACCAGAGACTTTCTGCTTCTTGAACTCCGTAAACTTCTCCATTGCTGCTTTCTCGATTTCGTACGCCAATGCCTTATCCTGGTATTGATGGAGAGTGGTACATTCAAAACCGGACATGTACCTCTGGATTTCTGGTTTCATCCTCATATCAAAATGGATCATCATTTCTGCATCTGTTCTGACCATATGTCGAACAAATGTCAGCTGTTGGTTAAATGTCTTAATTGTCTGGGATACAGGTTCGTCTGATGGATGAGTGGAGAAAAACTCCCGAACTTTGGCTTCCCTCACAGGACGAGGGCAGTACTGAGTTTCCATCATCAATTTAAATTTTGTCCAATCAGCATCATGATCTGCAGGCCGTATGGCTTCCCACCACTCGGATGCTTCCCCTATCAGAAAGTACTGAGCAATAGAGGCTCTCCAGTTATCTGGGTAATTAATTCCGGCAAAAATTTTCTCCAATTCCTTCAACCAATGATCCCATGTGGGAGTCTCAGAAAAGCCGTCAAATTTGGGTGGTTGCATCTTCGCCACCTCTTGCAACCATCGGTCACCTCGATTTCCCATTTCCGGGATCCTATGTTGTTCATCTCCCTGCTGTAATCCCACCGCCACCTGCATTCGGTCCACGACCTGGGCGAACTGAGTCATCTGGTTCGCCACCTGACGAAGGATTTCGGGCACAGCAGGTTCCGGTTCATTATTAATAGATCTCTGTGGATCCTCCCATTGGATCAAGACTTTGATGTTCTGGGTGTCTGTGACCTCCACATCAAACTGTTCTTCTTCTCTCCATTCTTCCGAATTGTACAGAGTGTCATATGGTGCGACCCTGTATGACTTTCATATTTTGAATCGTTCGAAGGCTTCATCTATTTGGACATGGAGGATTGTTTGGTTTATGATATATGTTGGGATAATTAACCCTGTTTGACGTTTTTATAAACTGCCAACATACAGCAAGATGTCAAATTCCAACATACAGCAAGTCTTTGCGTTAATCAACAACATGCTTCCCGAACATATCAAAAATGCCAACAGCCGTTCAGTAAGAAGGCTGTACCCAAATATCAAAGGTCCGCACAGTAGTACTTCCAACAGTACAGCACGCCTAGATATTGGATACAGGAGCCTCACTACCAATCACGAAAGAAGTTATCCACACCGTATCAGCAACAACTTTGGGAATCCAACTGGAGACCCAGAAGGCAAGCTTTAAGTGTGAAGAAAATGGCTCCACCTCCAAGACGGCATTCGTACTGGATTAATAATAATAACCCTGAATTCTACATTCATAATAATTATCATGGTTACAGCGACTACGTGTCTGCCCCATGTAGATACCGCAAGAATGTACCTAAAGCTACCTACAGTAAACCAATTGCTAACATCCATGGACCCAACAATCAAAGGGGACCTAAATCAACTTAATTCCTTTTCGTACAGGGTATGTTAGAGAAGGACATCTGGTACCTTAACAGTGGATGTTCTTGGCACATGACAGGAGACAAAAGAAAGCTGTCAGATTACGTAGAAGGTCGCGTCCAAAAGTGCACTTCGGTGATAAATCTAAAGGAAGAACAAGAGGTAAAGGAACCCTTCTTGTAGAAAAATTCAAAGTCACCGATGTAGCTTATGTTGAAGGTTTATTGTACAATCTACTTAGTATTAGCCAATTCTGTGACAAACAGTTCTCGGTGAAATTCTATATAGATCACTGTAGAGTCAAGAACATCCTGACCAAAGAAGTTGTGCTCACAGGAAGCAGATCAGGTAATATGTATATTGCTGACTAGATGCCTACGAGCTCCACAATTCCTTGTTTTGTTGCCAAAGGCACTGCAGATATAAGCTGGTTATGGCACAAGAGGATGTCTCACGCCAACTTCAAGACGATCAACAAGCTCGCTAGACAGGACATGGTCAGAGGTTAGCCAAATGTGTCATTTCAAAAAGACAGCATATGTGGACCCTGTCAGAAATGCAAGCAAATCAAGACCACCCTGAAAAGCAAATCCTACCTTTCCACTCAGAGAGTTCTGGAAATGCTACACATGGATCTATAAGGTCCTAGACCTGGTAAGTTTGGGAGGTAAAAAATACTATCTCGTTATTGTCGATGATTATTCCAGGTACGCTTGGACAATATTCCTAACCAAGAAGAAGGAAACAACATCAAAGCTGCCCGAGCACCTGAGAAAGCTTCAAAATGAGAAAGGGTTGAGCATCGTTTCCATTCGTTCCAACAGAGGTACTGAATTTGCTAACCGCTTTATAGAGCAATACTGTTTGGAAAATGGGATACAGCACGAATACTCAGCTGCCCGTACACCTCAACAAAATGGTATCACCGGGCGAAAGAACAGGACGCTGAAAGAAGCAACAAGGACCATGATTACCGCTAGCAAGTTGCCACAACGTTTCTGGGGCGAAGCCACCAATACAGCGTGCTATACACAAAACCGCTGTATCATCAACAAACACCACAACAAAACAGCATACGAGGTATGGAACAATAAAACTCCATTAGTTTCGTACTTTCACATATTTGTATGCAGGTGTTACGTTTTGAACAACGGGAAAGATCAACTTAGAACCTTCGATGAAAAATCGGATGAAGGGATATTTGTAGGATATTTCCCTGTCAGCAAAGCTTACAGGATCTTTAATAAAAGGAAGTTAACAATTGAGGAATCAGTACATGTAGTTTTCGACGAACCTCACCATGATCCTACAAGAATAGAAGATACTACTCAGAACATCCAATAACTTTCCATCATTGATCCACCAACTCCTATAGAGCCTGTAGTTGACTTAGAAATCAACCCCGCAGCTATAAGAATAGAAGTAGATGAAGCCAATGCTGTACAAGCTGAAGCTGAAACTACAGCAACTCAAGATGCAGTACGGGATGCTGAATTAGAATTCGACAGAAGATGGTTGAAAGATCACCCATAGGAGTTGTGTTGGGATTCGGTACCTAAAATGAAGGCCCAGCGGAAGCGGTAAAACGAAAATTAATTGGATCCGAATCCCTACGAGGATCGATTGAGCTACATATATACGAATATTAAATGAAAACACAAGAGATATAGAAACTCACCCTTATAGTCCGTTGATTAAATGGATTTCTTCTCTTGATCTATTCCCCAAGCTTTAGATTGATCTCTACGAATCCAATCCGCTCCAAGCCCTTGGATGATCCAATGTCGAAAACACAACGCCTCTACTTGCCACGTGCCGGAGAAACGAACGGAATGACAATCACCTTGCTATCCTCCAAGGATACGGCTAGAGCTAGGTGATGAAGCTTTCTTATCAAGATTACAACACTTTAAGTGTTTAATCTTTATCTCTCTACCTCACAAATATTTTCTCCAAGAAAATATATGAATGTATGATGAAGAAGATGATGAATATTATGAAGCCTTTTGGAAACAATTTCCTCTCTCATTTCTTCTCTCAAAAACGTGAGATCATATGTAGGCAAAAGAGATTTGGTCTTCACATATATTCTCATCATATCTCTCCATTCCACCTACCTTTTGACAAAATCACCCAATGTGATATTTTGTCCCCTTGATTGGTCACAAGGTTTGAACCCCACCAAGTGAAGACCAAGACCAATTGAAGGGTAGGTGATTGGGGCGGCCATATAGAAGGTGTCGGATGAGTTCGGTCCGTTTCGGACTCCCGTGAGTCCAAACAGATAAATTCTGATTCCGTTCCGATATATTTATATCGATTAATTAATCAAATTAATTAATCATATCAAATACATAATAACATA
This sequence comes from Orobanche coerulescens, assembly GCA_033398695.1. NCBI lineage: Eukaryota > Viridiplantae > Streptophyta > Magnoliopsida > Lamiales > Orobanchaceae > Orobanche > Orobanche coerulescens. The sequence continues at coordinate 44,421,057 of CM065809.1, forward strand.
ATTAATTTCTCCAAAAAATAATTATATTCATGAATTAAATTAATCACCCAGTAATATATTTAATTCATTAGGCCGTAAATTAATTTATCCAATAAATCGATTTAGACATCCAATGTCCCAAATTAAATATTCAATATCTAATATTCATAATGAGATAATAAGCTGGATTCATTCCGTCGTCAATCCTATTGCGCGACTCGGTAGGTCCGTTTCAGTCAGCAATGTGAGGAACCAAATAGTAGTAGCACCACCTAGCCAGCCTGGCGGCCTACACTGTACCCCAACTGAGAACAAATGATTGGGATCATTCAAGAACCATTCTGTCGTGAATACCAGTATACGTATAAACCCTTCTTTCAAATGTCCCGATCAAGTTATAGTGTCACGGTCAGTCAAACCCTATCTGTACTTGACACTATTCATGCGTTAATGCAAATCGAGATCATCGAGCTCTCGTGTATCCAATACAACTAGCTCCAATTCTTTGGCCAAAGACTTATGATCTCATCTGCCAGTAACCGCATAGGCATATAACCCTCTCACTAACGGGAGAAAGAATTCTATCTTGGTATTTAGTAGAACCTGCTTCTTGCCCGTCAAGATGCACATTGAGGTTGACCCCCACCTTCTGGTTTACAGGGTCGAACTACTCTAATGAAAATCTTGATGTCACAAGCACATCCCTACTAAATCCTCAAGTCGAAGGTTCACGAATACCTATCACAACCTTTTGATTCCGTCATTGACTGTCCCGGAGTGAATTCCATGTGACGAATCGTGGGTGAGTCGGTTCAATTATACTAATCCAATTAGCATACCTATAACGTGTGCTCCCACTAACCATTAGTATTCGACAGGCACTCTCCATGTCAAAGAACATGTAATACAAGTCTTCCCATAAACTTAAGATCCAGTCAAGTTTCATCGACTTGCGAACGATTAAGTATTTGAGCTATAAACCTTTCCAGTGCCGACCCCCTTATCCAATAAGGAGTGGAACGTTTTGCTCTCAAATACATGGACTAGTTTCTATATATATATTTACGAGTTAGGAATGCCAGTAACAACCAGTAAATAAAGCAACTTCCATTACCTTAAATTAATGATTTACATAATTACAACTACAATGCCCTCACTCAACATCCTCTGAGTGGCATTCGAGGGCATACTCCCAACAATCTCCCACTTGCACTCAATGCCACACACTATGGTATCTAATACCCATGTTCTCCAGATTATGTTCCAAGCTAATCTGAGAATGTGGCTTGGTCAGTGGATCAGCGATGTAGTCGGCTGACTCTACTCTATGCAGCACAATGTATCTCTTTGCGAACAAATACTCTTATGAGATGATACTCTCTCAATATGTTTGGTACTATTGTGAAACCTCGGCTTCTAGGCCTATGCTACCGCTCTGGCAGCACAGCACAAGGTGTCACGAGAAGTTTACCTAGTAAATTCTTAACCCTTCCTTTGGAGGCCTCCGATGCCGCTTTATACTCAGCCTAACTGGTGGAATCAGCAGTCGCGCTATACTTGGCACTATGCCAAGATACTGCTCTTCTATTAAGAGTAAATGTAGCCAGAAGTAGACATATAATCTTCTTTCTGTCCTTGGAAGTCCAATACAGTGAATCCCATCACATTCTGTTCTCCACCACCATATAGAAGAATCAGATCTCTTAGTACTTCTAAAGTACTTTAGAACATTCTTTACGGCGGTCTAATGTTCCCTGACTGGGTTAGCCCGAAACCTACTTACCGCGCTTCTAGCATGCACAATGTCAGGTCTTGTATACAATAAAGTATATATAAGGCAACCCACTACCGAAGCATATGGTATATAACTCATTTCCTTTCATTGTTCCTCACTATGAGGACACATCTTCAAGGTGAGTTTTATTCCATGTCGCATCGGAAGGAACCCTCTTTAAGATCTAATCTATATAGAGGGCTTGGAAAAAACTTATCATTCTCTTCGATCTATCCCAGTAGATTCGAATCCCAAGAATATAGGTTTCTTCTCCCAAGTCTTTCATGGAGAAATTACTCGAAAGCCAAGCTTTCACAGAACTGAGCATTCCCACATCATTTCCTATTAGTAGAATGTCATCTACATATAGTACTAAGGATGCGATCTAGCTCCCACTAACCCTCTTGTATACACAATGTTCCTCTTCATTTTGCACGAAGTCAAAATATTTGACCGCCTCGTCAAAACAAAGGTCCCAACTACATGAAGACTGTTACAGTCTATATCATGGAGTCTACATCCACCATTGCTAGGTCATTCGTCGCAGGTCGATCTCTTGTTTATCACTGGGAACCTCGTGGAAACCCTGTCCCTCCAAGTGCATAAAACTATACCTCTCAGGTAAATGAGATACCCTAATAGACCTATGAGGTGGTTGTACTTGTGTTATAGAAGGTTTGGTTCCATTTTTCTTGGACAGGTGTCTCCTGAGGAGTTTCATTGTATTCTTCCAAAGAAATATTTCTACGTGCTCCGCCTTCCTAAATGAACTCTTCTTCCAGGAAGTGTGCATGCAAAGTAACAACGACCTTTCGATATTTTGACATGTATAATAGATAACCCATCATCCCAGACGGGAATCCAATGAAACGTCCCTTCGCGGACCTAGCTTCCAACTTTTCCACCTTAGTCTTCTTGACATAGGCGGGACATCCCCAAATCCTAATATGATTAAGACTTGGTTTCCTGCCCTCTCACATCTCATGTGGAGTTTTAGGAACGGATTTGGAAGGACATCTATTTAAGATGTAAGTGGCAGTCAGTAGTGCATACCCCCACGGGTAAATAGGTAAGTCAGTATACCCCAGCATAGAACTGACCATGTTCAACAAGGTCTGGTTCCTTCGTTCTGACACACCATTTAACTAAGGAGTACCTGGAGGTGTTAGTTGTGAAACTATTCCATGTTCCTTAAGGAACTCGTCAAACTCCATACTCATATACTCGCCACCTCAGTCCGACCGAAGTTCTTTGATATGATTACCAATTTATTTATCGACTAGGGCCTTGAATTCCTAGAATTTCTCAAAGGCCTCGGATTTATGTTTCATTTAGTATACATATATGATCATCCGTAAATGTAATGAAATATTGATATCCGCCACGTGCTGCTTCCAAAGCACATACGTCGGTATGGATTAATCCTAGTTTATTAGCGGCTCTTTCAAAAGTACCTGTGAATGGGGACTTAGTCATTTTGCCTTTAAGGCAAGATTCACAAGTAGGAAAGGGATCCGATCCCAATGGACCCATAAGTCCATCTTTTTCCATCTTGTAAACCTTGGTCTGACCAACATGACCAAGTCTAAGATGCCATTTCAAAACTTGATTGGTTTCATCCCTACCACGTTTTCTAGTCATAGTATTCACAACTACTTTGTTGCTGAGATTTAGATGATACAATCCATTTAACAATTGTAACAGTACCCACTAGTTTATTTCTGAAATAAATTTTGCAGGAACCATCACCAATGAAAAATGAAAAGCCTTTTCGGTCCATGACCGGAGTAGATACAATATTTTTGTGCCCCTTGGGCAAAACAAGTATATCTTCTAAAGTCAAAACAAAACCGGATTCTAAACCCAAAATAAGTGATCCTATGTCGGTCGCCTCGACACTATGCCCACTTCCGACTACTTTGTTCCATATACTGATTCACGGTGCAAATATGAGAACTAGCACCAGAATCCAGTATCCAGGAAGTAGAAAATACAGTAGCAGAACAATTTGTTTCCAAAACTAAAAGTTCTGTACCTAAAGTGCCATGAAGAATCGGACAGTCTCTAGCCCAGTGGCCCAACTCACCGCACTTGAGACAAGTATCCTTCTTCTTCTTGTTCTTTGGAACCATCGGGGCCTTGCCCTTACCTTTAAGGTCCTTAACTTGTGGTCCAGTCTGCTTCTTGGTCTTTTTCTTCTTATTCTTAGACCTCCGAGGTCCAGAAGAAATCACAAGAGCAGACTCCTTCATTCGTGGAGTCTTCATTTGAGACTGAGCGGTCACAAGTTTGTTCATTAGCCTAGCTAAATTACACGAATCTCATTGCAATTGAAGTTCATAACAAACTGTGAGAAGGAATCAGGGAGAGTCTGTAGGATGAGGTCAGTTTTGAGAGAAGTATCCATTTTAAAATCAAGAGCCTCCAATCTCTCGATCATGGATATCATTTTGAGGACGTGTTCCCCAACCTTCTCACCTTCCTTCATCCTTGCACCGAACAGTTGCTTGGATATCTCATATCTAGCAGTTCTGCTGTGCTCACCATAAAGTTCATTTAAGTGAGATAGAATCTGCCTAGCAGAAGTCATTTTCTCATGAGCTCTCTGAAGCTCATTAGACATAGTAGCCATCATGTAAGCACGGACTTTTATGTCATCCTTAACCCACTTTTCGTGGTTTTCGATCTCTTCCTGATTGGCTCTGGTCCGCATAGGGGGCACCGGAATGTCCATCTCCAAGACGTATCCCAGTGCCTCTATACTGAGGACAATCATCAGATTGCGGAGCCAGTCCACAAAGTGAGGTCCAATCTGGGTGTTCTTCTCGAGTAGAATTGTGAGTGGATTCATTGTCATATTGAGATTTATGTCTGCATTAAGTATAACAGATTAATTAGTGACTCGTTTAATTATGTTCTGAGTATAGAATTAAGGTCTTTTCTATTCTTGTTACCCAGCTCCCACTATTTTTATCGGAACAACGCACTCCCATGTGAAATCCGGAAGTATCGTCGCACTACTTCATAGTGGTGATCGAGTTCTTTATAAATCTTAATAGAGGGCAACCGAACAGGTTTCTAGTCTATTAATTTTCATAAAGTGGTGTCCAACACCAACCCATCTAATGGATGATTCGATCTTCTTTTTCCCCTTGTTCACTCCCCTCAACCTATACGGTTTCTATGGTTTGTGAACAAGTTATGTTTATACCATCGACGCAAATCAGTTTCACAATTGAATCTTATATGGCAACCTATCAAGTTTCTAAGGATAAAATTTGCTCCAACCGAAGGCATCCAATGCGCTCCCAGTAATTTATCCGTCCTCCCCAAATGACTACCCCGATAACTCGGAAGCATAGCACATCCGGTTTGGATTTCAATTTCCCGAAAACTCGATGGAGGGAAGGAAAACCTTGAAACCTTATAAACTTAATAATTTGTTGTGGTAGAATTTCCGCGATTAGCGTTACAATTTTCACATTAATCATTTAAGCGCGTTTGTGGCATTCATACAATATGAAACAACCATTCACAACCTAGTTGCTACCAACATGTGGTTCATGGACCATTCCTAAAAAACAAAAACTCCGTAATCTAATTATAAGTCTTCGTCTTGAATCTTCATATTCTCAAAACGGATCTTCCTCCGGTCTTCGTCATTACATATAAATTTTACATTGAGAATTGCATCCTAGATACAAATATTTCTAGTAAAATAAATAGGCTCAAAACGGCCTTTACAACCCAATCGAATAAAACGAACGATTCAAAAACTAAGTCCACGAACCATATACCCATTCAAAAGCATTTATCCAATAAATACTAAATAAATAGAAAGTGTAAAGATACATTGATCTAATCAACAATACGAACTGATCCAATTGATTCACACAATCGGTAATATGAAAAAACGTTCAAATAATTCCGTTGATCACAAGTATTCTAATTAATCAATTTTTCCTTATAAAATGAAATACCATAAATCATTTTAATCATATTAAATCCAATTTAAAACACGGAAAATCATTTTTAGGAATACACGAAGCAAACAAGCACGAAACGGGTCCGAAATGGGCTGAACCGCGCCCGAAACGCCACCAGGCAGCATGCAGGGCTGCCCAGCAGCCACAGGCGCGGCCCTCGAGCACGGGCCGTGGCCCCGATCGATCCCTTTCGGTCGGGCTGCAACAGCCACAGTCGCGGCCCCGAGCCCTGGGCTGCGGCCCCATGCTTCCGGACCACCCCAAGACCGTCCAACGGCGATTCGGGGCTAGTTTTTCGACCGGATATCCAATATCTATATTTTTCAACATTCATATCTTCAATATAAATCATATTTCCAAGAAATATAAGATTTTTATTTAGACATAAACTTACGTAAAATACAACTATAACGAACGAAAAAATATATACCACGATTATGACTAAAATAATTCCAAATCATTCACCATCTAATCGAGCATTCCAAATACCTATATCATATATACGATCGCAAGACCTACTCTCTGATACCACTGTTGGGATTTGGTGCCTAAACGAAGGCCCAACGGAAGCGGTAAAACGAAAATTAATTCGATCTGAATCCCTACGAGGATCGATCGAGCTACGTATATACGAATATTAAACGAAAACACAAGAGATATAGAAACTCACCCTTGTAGTCCGTTGATTAAATGGATTCCTTCTCTTGAGCTATTCCCCAAGCTTTAGATTGATCTCTACGAATCCAATCTGCTCCAAGCCCTTGGATGATCCAACGTCGAAAACACAACGCCTCTACTTGCCACGCGCCGGAGAAACGAACGGAACAACAATCACCTTGCTATACTTCAAGAATACGGCTAGAGCTCGGTGATGAAGCTTTCTTATCAAGATTACAACATTCTAAGTGCTAAATCATTATCTCTCTATCTCACAAATATTTTCTCCAAGAAAATATATGAATGTATGATGAAGAAGATGATGAATATTATGAAGCCTTTTGGAAACAATTTCCTCTCTCCTTTCTTCTCTCAAAAACGTGAGATCATATGTAGGCAAAAGAGATTTTGTCTTCACATATATTCTCATCATATCTCTCCATTCCACCTGCCTTTTGACAAAATCACCCAAGGTGATATTTTGTCCCCTTGACTGGTCACAAGGCTTGAACCCCACCAAGTGAAGACCAAGACCAATTAAGGAGCAGCTGATTGGGGCGGCCATCTAGAAGGTGTCAGATGAGTTCGGTCCGTTTCGGACTCCCGTGAGTCCAAACAAATAAATTAGATTCTGTTTGATATATTTATATCCATTAATTAATCGATTAATTAATCATATCAAATACATAATAACATAATTAATTTTTCCAAGAAATAATTATATTCATGAATTAAATAAATCACCCGACAATATATTTAATTCATTAGGCGTAAATCAATTTATCGATAAATCGATTTAGACATCCAATGTCCCAAATTAAATATTCAATATCTAATATTCATAATGAGATAATAAGCTCGATTCATTCCATCGTCAATCCTATTGCGACTCGGTAGGTCCGTCTCGATCGGCAATGGGAGGAACCAAAGTAGTAGCACCACCTAGCCGGCTGGCGGCTACACTGCATACCCCGAGAACGAATGATTGGGATCATTCAAGAACCATTCTGTCGTGAATACCAGTATACGTATAAACCCTTCTTTCAAATGTCCCGATCAAGTTATAGGGTCACAGTCAGTCAAACCCTATCTGTACTTGACGCTACGCATGCGTTAATGCAAATCGAGATCATCGAGCTCTCGTGTATCCAATACAACTAGCTCCAATGCTTTGGCCAAAGACTTATGATCTCATCTGCCAGTAACCGCATAGAACATATAACCCGCTCACTAATGGGAGAAAGAATTCTCTCTTGGTATTTAGTAGAACCTGCTACTTCCCGTCAAGAAGCACGTTGAGGTTGACCCCCACCTTCCGGTTTACAGGGTCGAACTACTCTAATGAAAATCTTGACGTCACAAGCACATCCTACTAAATCCTCAAGTCGAAGGATCACGAATACCTATCACAACCTTTTGATTCCGTCATTGACTGTCCCGGAGTGAATTCCATGTGACGAATCGAGGGTGAGTCGGTTCGAGTATACTAATCCAATTAGCATACCTATAACATGTGCTCCCACTAACCATTAGTGTTCGACAGGCACTCTCCATGTCAAAGAACACGTAATACAAGTCTTCACATAAACTTAACGTCCAATCAAGTTTCATCGACTTGCGAACGATTAAGTATTTGAGCTATAAACCTTTCCAGTGCCGAGCCCTTATCCAATAAGGAGTGGAACGTTTTGCTCTCAAAGACACGGACTAGTTTCTATATATAAATTTATGAGTTAGGAATGCCAGTAACTACCAGTAAATAAAGCAACTTCCATTGCCTTATATTAATGATTTACATAATTACAAGTACAATGCCCTCACTCAACATCCTCTGAGTAGCATTCCAGGGCATACTCCCAACAATCTCTCACTTGCACTCAATGTCACACACTATGGTATCTAATACCCATGTTCTCCAGATTATGTTCCAAGCTAATCTGAGAATGTGGATTGGTCATTGGATCAGCGACGTAGTCGACTGACTCTACTTTATGCAGCACAATGTATCTCTTTGCGAACAAATACTCTTATGAGATGATACTCTCTCAATATGTTTGGTACTGTTGTGAAACCTCGGCTTCTAGGCCTGTGCTACCGCTCTGGTAGCACAGCACAAGGTGTCATGAGAAGTTTACCTAGTAACTTCTTAACCCTTCCTTTGGAGGACTCCGATGCCGCTTTATACTCAGCCTAACTGGTGGAATCAGCAGTCGCGCTATACTTGGCACTATGCCAAGTAACTGCTCTTCTATTAAGAGTAAATGTATCCAGAAGTAGACATATAATCGTATTTCTGTCCTTGGAAGTCCAATACAGTGAATCCCACCACATTCTGTTCTCCACCACCATATAGAAGAATCAGATCTCTTAGTACTTCTAAAGTACTTGAGAACATTCTTTATGGCGGTCTAATGTTCCCTGACTGGGTTAGCCCGAAACCTACTTACCGCACTTCCAGCATGCGCAATGTCAGGTCTTGTACACAATAAAGTATATATATAAGGCTACCCACTACCGAAGCATATGGTATATAACTCATTTCCTTTCATTGTTCCTCACTATGAGAACATATCTTCAAGGTGAGTTTTATTCCATGTCGCATCGGAAGGAACCCTATTTAAGATCTAATCTATATAGAGGGCTTGGGAAAAACTTATCATTCTCTTAGATTTATCCCAGTAGAGTCGAATCCCAATAATATAGGTTTCTTCTCCCAAGTCTTTCATGGAGAAATTACTCGAAAGCCAAGCTTTCACAGAACTGAGCATTCCCACATCATTTCCTATTAGTAGAATGTCATCTACATATAGTACTAAGGATGCGATCTAGCTCCCACTAACCCTCTTGTATACACAATGTTCCTCTTCATTTTGCACGAAGTAAAAATCTTTGATCGCCTCGTCAAAACGAAGGTCCCAACTACATGAAGACTGTTACAGTCTATATCATGGAGTCTACATCCACCATTGCTAGGTCATTGGTCGTGGGTCGATCTCTTGTTTATCACTTGGAACCTCATGGAAACCCAGTCCCTCCAAGTGCATAAAACTATACCTCTCAGGTAAATGAGATACCTTACTAGACCTATGAGGTGGTTGTACTTGTGTTATAGAAGGTTTGGTTCCATTTTTCTTGGACAGGTGTCTCCTGAGGAGTTTCATTGTATTCTTCCAAAGAAATATTTCTACGTGCTCCGCCTTCCTGAATGAACTCTTCTTCTAGGAAGTGTGCATGCAAAGCAACAACGATCTTTGGACATGTAGAATAGATATCCCATCGTACCAGACGGGAATCCAATGAAACGTCCCTTCGCGGACCTAGCTTCCAACTTTTCCACCTTAGTCTTCTTGACATAGGCGGGACATCCCCAAATCCTAATATGATTAAGACTTGGTTTCCTGCCCTCTCACATCTCATGTGGAGTTTAGGAACGTATTTGGAAGGACATCTGTTCAAGATGTAAGCGGTAGTCAGGAGTGCATACCCCCACAGGTAAATCGGTAAGTCAGTATACCCCAGCATGGAACTGACCATGTTCAACAAGGTCCGGTTCCTTCTTTCTGACACACCATTTAATTGAGGAGTACCTGGACGTGTTAGTTGTGAAACTATTCCATGTTCCTTAAAGAACTCGTCAAACTCCCTACTCATATACTCGCCACCTCAGTCCGACCGAAGTTCTTTGATATAATTACCAGTTTATTTATCGACTAGGGCCATGAATTCCTAGAATTTCTCAAAGGCCTCTGATTTATATTTTATTAAGTATACATATATGATCATCCGTAAACGTAATGAAATATTGATATCCGTCACGTGCTGCTTCAAAAGCACATACATCGGTATGGATTAATCCTAGTTTATCAGCGGCTCTTTCAAAAGTCCCTGTGAAGGGGGACTTAGTCATTTTGCCTTTAAGGCAAGATTCACAAGTAGGAAAGGGATCCGATCCCAATGGACTCATAAGTCCATCTTTTTCCATCTTGTAAACCTTGGTCTGACCAACATGACCAAGTCTAAGATGCCATTTCAAAACTTGATTGGTTTCATCCCTGCCACGTTTTCTAGTCATAGTATTCAAAACTACTTTGTTGCTGAGATTTAGATGATACAATCCATTTAACAATGTAGCAGTACCCACTAGTTTATTTCTGAAATAAATTTTGCAGGAACCATCACCAATGAAAAATGAAAAGCCTTTTGGGTCCATGACCGGAATGGATATAATGTTTTTGTGCCCCTTGGGCAAAACAAGTACATCTTCTAATGTCAAAACAAAACCAGATTCTAAAGCCAAAACAAGTGATCCTATGTTGGTCGCCTCGACATTATGCCCGCTTCCATTGTGATCATAACTTCTCTAGCTCCAAGCTTCCTACTTTGTTCAGATCCTAATTCATGGTACAAATATGAGAACTAGCACGAGAATCCAATATCCAGGAAGTAGAAAATACGATAGCAGAACAATTTGTTTCCAAAACTAAAAGTTACGCACGAAGTGCCATGAAGAATCGGACAGTCTCTAGCCTAGTGGCCTAGCTCACCGCACTTGAGACAAGCATCCTTCTTCTTCTTGTTCTTCAGAACCATCGGGGCCTTGCCCTTACCTTTAAGGTACTTAACTTGTGGTCCAGACTGCTTCTAGGTCTTTTTATTCTTATTCTTAGACAACCAAGGTCGAGAAGAAATCACAAAGAGACTCCTTCATTCGCGGAGTCTTTATTTGAGACTGAGCGGTCGCAAGTTTGTTCATTAGCCCAGCTAAATTACACGCAATCTCATTGCAATTGAAGTTCATAACAAACTGTGAGAAGGAATCAGGGCGAGACTGTAGGATGAGGTCGATTTGGAGAGAAGTATCCATTTTAAAATCAAGAGCCTCCAATCTCTCGATCATGAATATCATTTTGAGGACATGTTCCCTAACCTTCTCACCTTCCTTCATCCTTGCACCGAACAGTTGCTTGGATATCTCATATCTAGCAGTTCTGCTGTGCTCACCATAAAGTTCGTTTAAGTGAGATAGAATCTGCCTAGCAGAAGTCATTTTATCATGAGCTCTCTGAAGCTCATTAGACATAGAAGTCATCATGTAAGCATGGACTTTTATGTCATCCTTAATCCACTTTTCATTTTTTTCGATCTCTTCCTGATTGGCTCTGGTCCGCACAGGAGGCGCCGGAATGTCCATCTCCAAGACGTATCCCTGTGCCTCTATACTGAGTACAATCATCAGATTGCGGAGCCAGTCCACAAGGTTAGGTCTAATCAGGGTGTTCTTCTCGAGTAGAATTGCAAGTGGATTCATTGTCATATTGAGATTTATGTCTGCATTAAGTATAACAGATTAATTAGTGACTCGTTTAATTATGTTTTAAGTATAGAATTAAGGTCTTTTCTATTCTTGTTACCCATCTCCCACTATTTTTATCGGAACAACACACTCCCATGTGAAATCAGGAAGTATCGTCGCACTACTTCATAGTGGTGATCGAGTTCTTTATAAATCTTAATAGAGGGCAACCGAACAGGTAAAGTAGTGTCCAACACCAACCCATCTAATGGATGATTCTATCTTCTTTTTCCCCTTGTTCACTCCCCTCAACCTATACGGTTTCTATGGTTTGTGAACAAGTTAAGTTTATACCATCGATGCAAATCAGTTTCACAATTGCATCTTATCCGGCAACCTATCACGTTTCTAGGGATAAAATTTTCTCCAACCAAAGGCATCCAATGCGCTCCCGGTAATTTATCCGTCTCCCCAAATGACTACCCCGATAACTCGGAAGCATAGCAGGTCCGGTTTGGATTTCAATTTCCCGAAAACTCGATAGAGGGAAGGAAAACCTTGAAACCTTATAAACTTAATAATTTGTTGTGGGAGAATTTTCGCGATTAACGTTACACTTTGCACATTAATCATTTAAGCGCGTTTGTGGCATTCATACAATATGAAACAACCATTCACAACCTAGTTGCTACCAACATGTGGTTCATGGACCATTCCTAGAAAACAAAACCTCCGTAATCTAATTATAAGTCTTCGTCTTGAATCTTCATATTCTCGAAACGGATCTTCCTTCGGTCTTCGTCATTACATATAAATTTTACATTGAAAATTGCATCCTAGATACAAATATTTCTAGTAAATAAATAGGCTCAAAACGGTCTTTACAACTTGTTGTTGCCCGAAATATTATCCGAAGATAGATATGGCTGGAATGGTCGAGCAACAGCAAATTGCGAGAGCACGCCGAGGGGGTGTGAAAAACACAAGATTTTCCGGTTTTGTTAGGCCCGGGCTTGAATGCTCTCGCGAGATGTTATTAATACAAATATTCTTGGATACAAGTATTAATGTGAGAATCTAAATACAATAAGTGTAAAAGATCCTATTTATCTAGCTCTTGGGCGAAGCTTTGGTGTTCTTGCTCTCTGCCGATCGTCTTCCGTGTAGGAGATGCTGAGAGAGAAGAAAGAACCGAGAGATAGCTGTTGCCAAGAGTAGGAAAGCCAAGTTATGGACTTAATCTCTGAACTGGACGTAAGGCAGCTGAGAATTCGAGAGCCTTCCAAGTGCAGGCAGCCTTCTATTTATAGGGGCTGAGATGCCTTGTTTTCTGGCGGGCGATCGCCTTTCGTCCAATATAATAATGGGGCGATCGTCTTTAAGTCACATGGGATGTCTGCCTAAAGTCCAAGGCTGCTGGCGGCCAGTGTGCGATCGATGAGGAACCGGCACACGTCTGAGATTCTTTGCCAGGCGATCCTAGTGACACCTTTAGGCGGGTCTGTCGGCTGGTGGAAAGATGCTGACAGGCTGTGGTCAATGATCCGTGAAATGCGAATCTTGTCTCGGCACTGCACGTGGGTTCTGTCCTGAGCTTCGGCCTTTTCCGACTGGATGATCATCAGCCTCGAGCGGCATGAGGCGGTCGTCATTGGTCGGTCACCAGGGGTCGATCGGCAAGTGCCGAGAGATGATCGTCTGCTAGTTGGCCACCAGGAGTCGATCACCAAGTACCAAGAGACGATCGTCTTAGATGTCGATCGCTCGGCACCGGGGCTTGTCCTGGGACCTTCGGTCAGAAAATCAGCCTTGGTTGCTGGGCTCCAGTATGGTCGCCCGGTTTCTGAGGCGATCGCCGGTCGAGGAGTATAATTCTCGACACAACAATTGCCCCCTGGCTTGCTCCGATGTAGAAGACATGGGGCGAGGTGGTTCTTGCTGGCAATCGTGTAGGATGAGGATGGGCGATCCATTGAGCGGACTTTGGTTTCGTACTTGGGCGATCTGGTCGATTGGCTAGCTATCTTCGGTCTTGTACCTGCAAAAAACAATTTTTGGCCCATCCCTCGTAGAAACTTGATTGTTTCGTCGCTGAGGAACCGTGCACAGACGTCGAGTTCGATGGACCAACTCCATGACCGTGTCTTGTGCACGAACGACATTGTCTGTCTCGTGACTCATTTTATTGTGAGGGTCCTCTGTTAGGCTGCGCCTCGCCTCGTATTTAAATGAAGGGCGTGCGGTCTTGGTCTAGAGGAGTCCATGCGCGGGGCGTCGTCGAATCAATCAACTCCACTTCCGCGGCTTGTTAGCTCTGCTTCCACCTCGGCCTGCGATGGAGATGGAGAACCTCGACGGTGTACGTTGAGACGGGGGTAGTGACATGTCGCATTGTCCGGGTTCACCATGTTAAATGATGAACCTTTGAGGGCGGGCGATCGTGTCCACTGATTGACTTAGAGGGCCCTCAGACTACGCCGGCATCGTATTTAAATAAAGGGTGGGCGATCTTGTCCCAAAGGGACCTTGCATGGCCTAAGCAGTCGGTTCCATCGACCACCAGGACCATGGCTGCATTCTTCCACCTCGGATCGTCATGTAGATGCCGACCTTCGACGGTGTATATTGTGCGGTGGAGGCGATCTCGTGCCGTAGTCCACCATGTTAGATGATGAACTGTAGATGGCGAACGAGTCCTTCGGTTTTGATGATGTTGCTTGATACTGGCGATCGAGCTGAAAGACTGGAGATCGTCGTTTGGGCGCCGATCGCGCTGCTCATAGGCTCCGAAGAAACCTCTGCCTGGCCAGAATGTGTGCGGCTTTAGCGCGGAAGATCGCGTAGGTCGAGGGTTGGTCCTTAGTAAGATGCCTGAACATAGGCGAAAGACCATGGAATCCTCCTAAGACCGAGTATAGGGCGATGTCATCGCTTACGGGCTCGCCGTTGAGGATGATCTCGTCTACCCAGTTCATGTAGTCCGAGTCGGACTCTTCTTCCCCTTGCCTGATTTGCATCATGCGATTGGGACCTTACGGCGGCGACCACGGTGGCGAAATGCGGCTGTGAAGTCGCCGCTTGATTTATTAAAGGAGCCGATGGATCGAGGCGGCAATGAGGCGTACCACCTGTGGGCAAGGTCATCCAGCATCAGAGGGAACATTCGGCACCTGGTCGCGTCTGATGCCCCACACCCGGTCATGTAGATGTTGAACTTTCTCAGGTGTGTTTCGGGGTCTGATCTCCCCTCATACAGAGGTGTTTGTGGAGGAGCGATCTTGTGCTGCACGGGGCCAAGCTCGATGTGGACCGCGAGTGGCTCACTCGGCCCGGCGATCTTGCTCTTGGCGCCTGCCCCAGATTCCAGGAGCGCCTTCATGTGTTTGAGCTTGCGTTGCATCATGGCCATCATTGTAGCTTGGTCACTCGTGGATCGGATTTTGGAGCGGGAGCCTAGGAGATCCTGTACCGATCGCCTGACTCCGCTGCTTCCGACCTCGGCTCTCTGTTGAGGAGGAGCCAGATGGCTGGTCGACCTTCTAGGAGTCGGATACGCCGAACTCCTGGTGACGGACTCGAGCTGCGTCGTCTCGTGGCTGGGGCCGGACTGCCCCGGTCGCCATGACAGGTCGCTGCTTAGGCGATCGAAAACAGAGGTGCCCCAGCTGGCGAGCGCCTCTTCTTTCGAATGGGAGCCTCCTGGCGATCGCTCGGTTAGCAACGCCTTATACTTCCGTTTGGTCATCTGGCGGATGGCCAAGGGGGTGATAGCGGGAGGCGCGTCGAGAGCACTCCGTCGCTCCTGTAGGATGGCCATGGCCTCCTCGACATCCTTGATTTGGGCCCGATCGGCGAGAGACTTGGGCCGTCCCTCGAAGGCGAGATCGAGCGTCTCGGGCCGCGGCGGCTACCCTCTCGCCATCGGTGTGACTCGGGCTGCGG
This sequence comes from Orobanche coerulescens, assembly GCA_033398695.1. Lineage (NCBI taxonomy): Eukaryota > Viridiplantae > Streptophyta > Magnoliopsida > Lamiales > Orobanchaceae > Orobanche > Orobanche coerulescens. Next base: position 44,436,688 of record CM065809.1, read on the forward strand.
CCAGGCAGGCGTCGCGGAATCGGCCGGCGGCTTTCTTGACGAGGCGAAGTCATGATTAAGCTTTCTCGAAGAACAGTGAGTGTTTCTTCAGGTATATGCCCCGGAAAACAGTGAGTGTTCTTCGAGACGGTAGGAATAAAAAATTTAGGGTTAGAGCCCTCCTTCTAGCGCCAATTGTTGTTGCCCGAAATATTATCCGAAGATAGATATTGCTAGAATGGTCGAGCAACTGCAAATTGCGAGAGCACGTCCGAGGGTGTGAAAAACACAAGATTTGCCGAGTTTGTTAGGCAGAGCTTGAATGCTCTCGCGAGATGTTATTAATACAAATATTCTTGGATACAAGTATTAATGTGAGAATCTAAATACAATGAGTGTAAAAGATCCTATTTATCTAGCTCTTGAGCGAAGCTTTGGTGTTCTTGCTCTCTGTCGATCGTCTTCCGTGTAGGAGATGCTGAGAGAGAAGAAAGAATCGAGAGATAGCTGTTGCCAAGAGTAGGAAAGCCAAGTTATGGACTTAATCTCTGAACTGGACGTAAGGCAGCCGAGAATTCGAGAGCCTTCCAAGTGCAGGCAGCCTTCTATTTATAGGGGCTGAGATGCCTTGTTTTCTGGCGGGCGATCGTCTTTCGTCCAATATAATAATGGGGCGATCGTCTTTAAGTCACATGGGCTGTCTGCCTAAAGTCCAAGGTTGCTGCTGGCAGCCAGCTGTGCGGTCCAATGAGGAACTGGCATGCGTCCTGAGTTGCTACCACGGGCGGTCCTACTGACACCTTTCAGCGGGCCTGTCGGCTGGTGGAAAGATGCTGACAGGCTGTGGTCAATGATCCGTGAAATGCGGATCTTGTCTCGGCACTGCACGTGGGTTCTGTCCTAAGTTTCGGCCTTTGCCGACTGGATGATCAGCGGCCTCGAGCGGCATGAGGCGGTCGTCATCGGTCGGTCACCAGGGGTCGATCGGCAAGTGCCGAGAGATGATCGTCTGCAAGTCGGCCACTAGGAGTCGATCGCCAAGTACCGAGAGACGATCGTCTTAGATTTCGATCGCTCGGCACTGGGACTTGTCCTGGGACCTTCGGTTGGTAGATATGCCTTCGCTGGTGGGCTCCGGCATGGTAGCTCGATTTCTGAGGCGATCGCCGGTCGAGGAGTATAATTCTCGACAAAACACAACCCAATCGAATAAAATGAACGATTCAAAAACTAAGTCCACGAACCACATCCCCATTCAAAAGCATTCATCCAATAAATACTAAATAAATGGAAAGCATAGAGATACATTGATCTAACTAACAATACGAACCGATCCAATTGATTCACACAATCAGTAATATGAAAAAATGTTCAAATAATTCCGTCGATCACAAGTATTCCAATTAATCAATTTTTCCTTATAAAATAAAATACCATAAATCATTTTAATCATATTAAATCCAATTTCAAATGCGGGAAATCATTTTTAGGAATACACGAAGCAAACAAGCCCGAAATGGGTCCGAAATGGGCTGAACCGCGCCCAAAATGCCACGAGGCAGCATGCAGGGCTGCCCAGCAGCCCTGGGCCGCGGCCCCCTGAGCCTAGGCCGCGGCCCCGGTCGATCCCTTCCCGGTCAGGCTGCGCGACCACAGGCCGCGGCCCCGAGCCACAGGCCATGGCCCCTGGTTCGGACCACCTGGACCGTCAGCGGCGATTAGGGCTAGTTTTTCAACCGGATATCCAATATCTATATTTTTCAACATTCATATCTTCAATATAAATCATATTTCCAAGAAATATAAGATTTATATTTAGACATAAAATTACGAAAAATACAACTATAACGAACGAAAAAACATATACCACGATTATGACTAAAATGATTCCAAATCATTCACCATCTAATCGAGCATTCCAAATGCCTATATCGTATATACGATCGCAAGACCTACTCTCCGATACCACTGTTGGGATTCGGTGCCTAATCGAAGTCCCAGTGAAAGCGGTAAAACGAAAATTAATTCGATCCGAATCCCTACGAGGATCGATCGAGCTATGTATATACGAATATTAAACGAAAACACAAGAGATATAGAAACTCACCCTTGTAGTCCGTTGATTAAATGGATTTCTTCTCTTGAGCTATTCCCCAAGCTTTAGATTGATCTCTACGAATCCAATCCGCTCCAAGCCCTTGGATGATCCAACATCGAAAACACAATTCCTCTACTTGCCACGCGCCGGAGAAACGAACAGAATGACAATCACCTTGCTATCCTCCAAGGATACGGCTAGAGCTAGGTGATGAAGCTTTCTTATCATGATTACAACACTCTTGTAACACCCCCAAATCCCATTGGGTCATTACAGCGCCGTGGACCCCACACCAGGAGATCCACCAGGCTAACACGACCAAAAATACAATTAACTGACCAAAAGGGGAATCACAATCCCTACACCGACATCGACATAATATTCCGATATGGAATTTCAATGACAACAGTGGGCCTACATGGCCAAAATAAGATACAACAACATCCACGAGCCTTGCTCGAGATAATACAAAATGACAACGGTGAACAAAGCTGAGTACTCCAGTATCAAGTGACATGAACACCAAAACATCTCGGACTAGTATCGCTCGAATGCCTCGTCGCCACCGTCATGCCCCTGTGTCTCAACTCTCTCCTCGCAAACACCTAAAACATGAAAACATGTTCTGCCCCCATGGGGTCAGTCATCCAGATAATGATTATCAAATACATGTACAACATGATATGCATCCAAAGGGCATAATGAATAGTATAGTAATGGTAATACGAGATGAGCACAAACCAAAGTAAGAATCGAGCATTCGTGGAATACTATGCCCACGGTATACGATCAATACATGCTCAACAGGTTAGAACACAAGTGCCCAATGGCGAATCATCAATACAGAACACAACAATACATCACCCGAAGGTAAACCAAGCCAAAAACTGAAATAGATACGAATCACAATGCCCGAAGGCTCCAACAGGAATATCGATACATCACAATGGCACGATAGAAACGACCCAGTGTTTATCATCATAATACCACGAATGTCACTCGGCCGAAGGTATCGATCACCACAATGGCGAAGCCAAAGCGGCCCATTTGTATCAATGAGGGCCGAAGCCACGGCACGAAGCCATATCACAATGAGGGCCGAAGCCACGGCACGAATCCGTATCACAATGAGGGCCGAATCCGCGGCACGAAGCCGTATCACAATGAGGGCCAAAGCCACGGCACGAAACCGTATCACAATGAGGGCTGAAGCCACATCACGAAGCCGTATCACAATGAGGTCATCCAATGACTGTGACCTGCTGAATTACAGGTGCTGGGAAACCAACCGCGAAGGTTCAAGACCCAGACTTACCCATCGAGCGCTAGCCGAGACTAGCCTCTAAAACCCAATTAATCACAATAGTAACGATCCCAAGATTATCAAATTCACAAGAATAATAGCGTGCTGCCTTGAGTCGGCCAACACGACAACAATAACTCACGGATGGGCTCCGTCCATGGCGGTCCCAATTCAAATACCTCGACTGCCTTGGAATGGCCAATCGATCACAACAACTTAACGGTTGGAAAGTATCCTTGACAGTCCCAATTCAATACATCGATTACCTTAGAACGGTCCATCGATAACGATGACACAACGGATGGGAATTATCTTCGATAATCCCAATTAAATACATCGATTACCTTAGAACGGTCAATCGATACACAATGATACAACGGATGGGAATTATCTTCGATAATCCCAATTAAATACATCGATTACCTTAGAACGGTCAATCGATACACAATGATATAATGGATGGGAATTATCTTGATAATCCCAATTAAATACATCGATTACCTTAGAGCGGTTAATCGATAACCAATGATACAGATGGGAATTATCTTTGATAATCCCGATTAAATACATCGATTACCTTAGAGCGGTCAATCGATACACAATGATCTGACGGATGGGAATTATCTTGATAATCCCGATTAAATACATCGATTACCTCGAGCGGTCAATCGATACACAATGATCTGCGGATGGGAATTATCTTGATAATCCCGATTAAATACATCGATTACCTCGAGCGGTCAATCGATACACAATGGTACAGCGGATGGGAATTATCTTGATAATCCCAATTAAATACATCGATTACCTTAGAGCGGTTGTCGATAACCAATGATCTGACGGATGGGAATTATCTTCGATAATCCCAATTAAATACATCGATTACCTTAGAACGGTCAATCGATACACAATGATACAACGGATGGGAATTATCTTCAATAATCCCAATTAAATACATCGATTACCTCAGAACGATCAATCGATATGCAATGATACGGTAGAGTGGATGTCCCGGCGTCTTAAACTGACCACCGAAATAGATATAATAAACAAATATATCAAACGCCTTCAATCGGCCAATGCAACATCATGGCGACATTTCCAATTCAATAATAATGATTCAACGATGCCCCAGAACGACATTAACGTCAACAATAATAATCGATACATCGATACCGCGAACCGGCTATCGACAACATCAGTGTCAACAAGAATCTCAATGCCTTAAACCGGCTGTTAACGAATAACAATAACATCTAGCATAATTGCCGAAGGGTATTGCATCAAACAATTCCCGAATATCAACAAATCACGGAGAGACTAAGTCTCGAAATGATACAATACATTCATACACATATATGATAACATTAATCTCATTGACCAGTACAAGTATAAAACTTGCCTCAAACCGAAGGCGAGAAAGTCCTTCCACGATCAACGTCACGGCACGAAGCGACGAGCAGCGCCTCCCGACGATCACAAACACTCGAACAACCTTGAATGAAAACGATTCATTCAAAAATACAAAATCAATAGAAAACAACGACAAGGACAAAGCCTGATTCAAACACGAATCGATCACACCGCACGAACGAATATCATAGTTCTCAACTATGAATTCTAACATCCCCTAACACCTCGATGATCAATTAACATGATCATTACATTCTTAACACTTGTGAAATCCATACAACATGATTCACTTAAGAACAATCATCAAAACAATCATCTCAAAATGATAATATCACCAATATCATCAAATTGATCCTCCTACAATGATAATATTATCAATATTATCATTATCACTCCCAAGAACATCATCAACTCAATAATCATGATGTTTGAAACAAAAATCCTTCATCAATACATCATGAATTCGGATTAAACAACAAGATTCACTCAACCATTTTCAAATTATGATAATCACCTCCTAAATCATCATAAATCCTTACTAAAATGGTCAAAATCTTTCAAGAACACCACCAACAACAATAATCATCTCAAGCCTATGTTAATCATATAACAATCTTAACACAATCCTTCCTAGACATGATTAAAAACCTCCAAACAATCTAAAACATCAAGAACATAATCCAACTCAAGTAATACTATCATGTTCTTCAACAAAAGTTTATCAAAACCATGAAGAATCATGATATACTCCATTACCCGAAGAAAACAACAACAAAAACTTGAAAATCACTTGAAGAACAAGAGATTGAGGGAACTTACCAAATAAGAACAAGAAGAATCCTCCAAACACCAAAGGAGCACCAACAAGCTTCCAACTTCAAGCTTCAATCCAAGCTAGGATGATCAAGATCGAGTTGGAAGGTGCTAAACATCAATAACAAGCCCAAACGGACGATTCTAGGGAGAGAAATTGTGTTTTGGTTCGTGAGGAAATGAAAGACAACACCAAGATAAAGAGACTGACCAATTCATTACGTATGTTATACATTATGGTTAACGTACGTAAGAGGCATTACGTACAATATGCTAAGACTTTAACGTACGTAATGTAAATCCAGAACTAACTGGACTAAAATACGAAGGCCTTAACGTACGTAAACAAAAACATATTACGTACGTTAACAAGACCTGCATTATGTACGTAGAGTTCACCTCTTAACGTACGTAAGGGTCCGTTGACTGCAATAGTGAGATCCTATCGGAAGATGCTCGGGACCCACCGGCCGAAAGTGACTACGAGGAAGGTTCCTGCCACCTACCAAGCATTACGTACGTAACCTTATAGGCATTACGTACACTAAGATAAATAGACTGACCAATTCATTATGTACGGATGTAGCATTACGTACGCTAAGGCTATGAACTTAGTCAAAAATCCAAACTCTCCAACCAACATTCAAACGACGAAACCAACCCGACGACAAGTATAATATTTCGATCCCAAAATATTCCAATACAATATACATTGTATCAGTCCAAAACAACAACACTTGTACAATTCCAAATAAATACGTACAACTCAGCAGTAACATGAAAAAAAAATTATCCCCGGATATTACATACTCCCCCCCTTAAAAATAGTTTCGTCCCCGAAACTCAGGGTACGCAACAAGGGATAAAGACTATCCATCAGGATAAGAAAACAACATCTCCAGGAATACTCCTCACTGCGAACCACTTCGCCTGAGTAATCGGTCCAACCCCACGGGTTCCCGCGTCTCCTGTCGGATCACAGCGAAAAACAGTGGATAAAAACACTCAACCAACTGCGAGATCAGCCGAATCATAACTCTCCCGCTAGAGACCAGCTAGGAAGTCGTACCAACCGCATGACTAGTAGCACCGGCGTACACATCCCGCGGGAGTCGCCCATTGTACATGCCTACAACCATCGGTGTACACTTCTCTTGTTCTCATTAGCATCGAACGTCTATGCTATCAGTGACTTACGTCACAAAAGAGAATAACAACGCACAAATATAGTCCTCAGGACCATATCAAATGCACACTCAAGTCCTCGCAACTTGACGTCTCGAATCACAATGAACGTTTACCCAGATCACCACAAAATCTCGGGTACAATACCGAAAGGAAAAGAATAACGCATCAAACGATGTCAAATCTCAAGATTCTCAAAAGCTATCATAACAAGATAGATCAATAATAAATGGTTCACAACCACAATATTACAATCTGATTGAGTCAAATATCAATCCGAGAAACAAGGAAAATACAAATCAAGACTACATCTCAAACGTACCCAAAATCAACCTCCTCCAGATCATCGGGCTCCTCGATCTCATCGACTCACGGAAGACCCAAATATGGACTCGCTGCTCCTCCTTGGCTGTCCATACCTCTGGCTCTCGAAGCCTGATAGGACCCCTTGGATGAAGTACGGATTAGAGTACCAAAATCTCTTGAGGCCCGTGAGCTTTCACGAGATCTACGCACTAGAACTCTGCGGTATTTACGAAGGTGTCCCTGCCTCCCACACGAGAAAACAAGCAATAGCTGGCACAATACAATGGGTGCTAACGTGCCCCGCTGAATCACAATTAAAGCAAACAACAGTCGAACTCGTCGCCTGAGAAGAAGATGCTTTTCCAGCACGAGGACGACTAGAAAACGACCTCCTAGACGTCGGAGCCCGATGTCCCTCTGAATGGACCGGCATCCTAGTCCTCTCACCGGAAGAAACTGAAGGGTTCTTCCGAGAAAGCTCCTTGATCAAAAGCTCTACTCCAAGAGCCTTCTCGATGAATTCGCCAAGTGAGTTACAATTATGATTGAACAACTGCATCCTCAACTGTGGGTTCAGCCTATTGCTAAAATACTTGATCTTATCTGCTTCAGTACGGATAACAGAAGAAGCAAACTGAAGAAGTCCCTGAAACTTCTCAACGATAACAATAACACCCTCGTCCTCGACGGATTCGGGGTTCAACACCTCTGACATCTTGGATTCACGAAGTGGAGCCAGATAATACCACTCTAACATGAGAGTCTTGAACTCACTCCAAACACAATCACGATCGGTGGGTTTCACAGAAAGCCACCAAGAATAAGCGCCTTTACTCAAATAGTAAGCCGCTACTGCCACCTTACTCTCTTCCGGACACTAAACCATGTCGAGGAGTTTATCAAAATGTTCAATCCAATGAACAATATCAGCTGGTTCCGACGAACCCTCAAAAATAGGCGGCCTCTGACGAGAGATGTCGCCGATAATATGACTCACTCTCCTGGACGGTCCATAAAACGGCACCTGGAGTCCTTGCAGCTGTGTACCACGAACCATCGAAGTTTGCATGGTTTCCATTATCTGTGTCATTTGAGTCATCTGGGTCATCATGCCCCTCATAAGCAAGAATGGGTCGATGTCAGTCTGATCAACTCCTCGAGTATGACGTTCCGAAGGGGAACCGGTCACATAAGTCATATCTCCGGCAGAATTATGATCCATATCGGCACCCGTACGCGTATAAACATGAGGTTCTGGGTCTCGGACTGCTCTGTATCCTTTATCGCCTCTGCCACGTCCTCGGATTCCTCTTTCCATACTGAAAGAATAACGTTCGATCATGAACAAAGCTCAAATATGCCTCAACGGCCAATCCACAATGCTAAGTCATTAGCCAAACACGAATATACATACTCAACAGATAAATAGTCACCTCAAACATGCTAATTATAGCCAATACTAGACCCACACGCTCTAAAACAAATAATCATGAATGAATCGTAACACAAATGTTACCTACAGATTTCAACAAAATATGTATAATCAATGGCATAATGAATGTATGAACATACAAGAGATTCGAGTCCTTACACAGGTCATACGGAGCTTCGAGATCTTGCGATACTAGTCTTCACTGACGACGACTCGATGAAAGAATGACTCATACAGTCGTTCAACTACCACGACTCACAAAGCCTGACTGTCCAGATTGTCATAACCTGACAGTCCACTACTACCGCGTCGATAGAACCACATAACTCACATATCAGGGTATCTCACAACCCAATTCTCTGATACCATCTTCCGTAACACCCCCAAATCCCATTGGGTCATTACAGCGCCATGGACCCCACACCAGGAGATCCACCAGGCTAACACGACCAAAAATAGAATTAACTGACCAAAAGGGGAATCACAATCCCTACACTGACATCCAACATAATATTCTGATATGGAATTTCAATGACAACAGTGGGCCTACATGGCCAAAATAAGATACAACAACATCCACGAGCCTTGCTCGGATAATACAAAATGACAAAGACTGAACAAAACTGGAGTACTCCAACTGTCTGACTGACATGAACACCAAAACATCTCGGAATAGTATCGCTCGAATGCCTCGTCGCCACCGTCATGCTCCTTTGTCTCAACTCTCTCCTCGCAAACACCTAAAACATAAAAACATGTTCCGCCCCCACGGGGTCAGTCATCCAGATAATGATTATCAAATAGATGTATAACATGATATACATCCAAAGGGCAGAATAAATAGTATAGTAATGGTAATACGAGATGCTCACAAACCAAAGTAAGAATCGAGCATTCGTGGAATACTATGCCCATGGCATACGATCAATACCTGCTCAACAGGTTAGAACACAAGTGCCCAACGGCGAATTGTCAATACAGAACACAACAATACATCACCTGAAGGTAAACCAAGCCAAACACTTAAATAGATACGAATCACAATGCCCGAAGGCTCCAATAGGAATACCGATACATCACAATGGCCTGACATCCGAACAGCCCGAAGCTGTTTATCATCATAATACCCTGAATGTCACTCAGCCAAAGTTGTCAATCACCACAATGGCCCGACGCCATAACAGCCCGAAGCTGTATCAATGAGGGCCGAAGCCACGGCACGAAGCCGTATCACAATGAGGGCCGAAGCCACGGCACGAAGCCGTATCACAATGAGGGCCGAAGCCACGGCACAAAGCCGTATCACAATGAGGGCCGAAGCCACGGCACGAAGCCGTATCACAATGAGGGTCGAAGCCACAACACGAAGTCGTATCACAATGAGGTCATCCAATGACCGTGACCTGCTGAATTACAGGTGCTGGGAAACCAACCGCGAAGGTTTAAGCCCCAGACTTACCCATCGAGCACTAGCCGAGACTAGCCTCTAAAACCCAATTAATCACAACAGTAACGATCCCAAGATTATCAAATTCACAAGAATAATAGCGTGCTGCCTTGAGTCGGCCAACACGACAACAATAACTCACGGATGGGCTCCGTCCATGGCGGTCCCAATTCAAATACCTCGACTGCCTTGGAATGGCCAATCGATCGCAACAACTTAATGGTTGGAAACTATCCTTGACAGTCCCAATTCAATACACCGATTACCTTAGAACGGTCAATCGATAACGATGACACAACGGATGGGAATTATCTTCGATAATCCCAATTAAATACATCGATTACCTTAGAACGGTCAATTGATACACAATGATACAACGAATGGTAATTATCTTCGATAATCCGAATTAAATACATCGATTACCTTAGAACGGTCAATCGATACATAATGATACAACGGATGGGAATTATCTTCGATAATCCCAATTAAATACATCGATTACATTAGAACGGTTAATCGATAACCAATGATACAATGGATGGGAATTATCTTTGATAATCCCAATTAAATACATCGATTACCTTAGAACGGTCAATCGATACACAATGATACAACGGATGGGATTATCTTCGATAATCCCAATTAAATACATCAATTACCTCAGAACGGTCAATCGATACACAATGATATAACGGATGGAAATTATCTTCGATAATCCCAATTAAATACATCGATTACCTCAGAACGGTCAATCAATACACAATGATACAACGAATGGGAATTATCTTCGATAATCCCAATTAAATACATCGATTACCTTAGAACGGTTAATCGATAACCAATGATACAACGGATGGGAATTATCTTTGATAATCCCAATTAAATACATCGATTACCTTAGAACGGTCAATCGATACGTAATGATACGGTAGAGTGGATGTCCCGGCGTCTTGAACTGACCACCGAAACAGATATAATAAATGAATATATTAAACGCCTCCAATCCGCCAATGCAACATCATAGCGACAGTTCCAATTCAATAATAACGATTCAACGATGCCTCAGAATGACATTAACGTCAACAATAATAATCGATACATCGATACATGAACCATATCGACAACATCGGTGTCAACAAGAATCTCAATGCCTTAAATCGGTACATTAACGAATAACAATAACATCTAGCATAATTAGAAGGGTATTGCATCAAACAATTCTGAATATCAACAAATCATGGAGAGACTAAGTCTCGAAATGATACAATACATTCATACACATATATGATAACATTAATCTCATTGACCAGTACAAGTATAAAACTTACCTCAAACCGAAGGCGAGAAAGTCCTTCCACGATCAACGTCCTGGCACGAAGCAGACGGCGCCTCCCGACGATCACAAATACTCGAACAACCTTGAATGAAAGCGATTCATTCAAAAATACAAAATCAATAGAAAACAACGACAAGGACAAAGCTGATTCAAACACGAATCGATCACACAAGACGAACGAATATCATAGTTCTCAACTATGAATTCTAACATCCTCCAACACCTCGATGATCAATTAACATGATCATTACGTTCTTAACACTTGTGAAATCCATACAACATGATTCACTTAAGAACAATCATCAAAACAATCATCTCAAAATGATAATATCACCAATATCATCAAATTGATCCTCCTACAATGATAATATTATCAATATTATCATTATCACCCCAAGAACATCATCAACTCAATAATCATGATGTTTGAAACAAAAATCCTTCATCGATACATCATGAATTCGGATTAAACAACAAGATTCACTCAACCATTTTCAAATTATGATAATCACCTCCTAAATCATCATAAATCCTTACTAAAATGGTTAAAATCTTTCAAGAACACCACCCACAACAATAATCATCTCAAGGCTATGTTAAATCATATAACAATCTTAACATAGTCCTTCCTACACATGATTAAAAACCTCCAAACAATCTAAAACATCAAGAACATAATCCAACTCAAGTAATACTATCATGTTCTTCATCAAAAGTTTATCAAAACCATGAAGAATCATGATATACTCCATTAATAAAACAATACCCGAAGAAAACAACAACAAAAACTTGAAAACCACTTGAAGAACAAGAGATTGAGGGAACTTACCAAAGAAGAACAAGAAGAAGCCTCCAAACACCAAAGGAGCACCAAAAAGCTTCCAACTTCAAGCTTCAATCCAAGCTAGGATGATCAAGATCGAGTTGGAAGGTGCTAAACATCAATAACAAGTCCAAACGGACGATTCTAGGGAGAGAAATTGTGTTTTGGTTCCTGAGGAAATGAAAGATGAAACCAAGATAAATAGACTGACCAATTCATTATGTACGTTATACATTATGGTTAACGTACGTAAGAGGCATTACGTACGCTATGCTAAGACTTTAACATACGTAATGTAAATCGAGAACTAACTGGACTAAAATACGAAGGCCTTAACGTACGTAAACAAAAACATATTACGTACGTTAACAAGACCTGCATTACGTACGTAGAGTTCACCTCTTAACGTACGTAAGGGTCCATTGACTGCAATAGTGAGATCCGATCGGAAGATGGTCGGGACCCACCGGCCGAAAGTGACTACGAGGAAAGTTCATGCCACCTACCAAGAATTACGTACGTAACCTTACAGGCATAACGTACGTAATAGCAACACGCTAGCGTACGTAATGCTACATCCATAGCGTACGCTAAGGCTATGAACTTAGCCAAAAATCCAAACTCTCCAACCAACATTCAAACGACGAAACCAACCCGACGACAAGTATAATACTTCGATCCCGAAATATTCCAATACAATATACATTGTATCAGTCCAAAACAACAACACTTGTACAATTCCAAATGAATACGTACAACTTAGCAGTAACACGAAAAAAAAATTATCCCCGGATATTACAACTCTAAGTGTTTAATCTTTATCTCTCTATCTCACAAATATTTTCTCCAAGAAAATATATGAATGTATGATGAAGAAGATGATGAATATTATGAAGCCTTTTGGAAACAATTTCCTCTCTCCTTTCTTCTCTCAAAAACGTGAGATCACATGTAGGCAAAAGAGATTTGGTCTTCACATATATTCTCATCATATCTCTCCATTCCACCTACCTTTTGACAAAATCACCCAAGGTGATATTTTGTCCCCTTGATTGGTCACAAGGCTTGAACCCCACCAAGTGAAGACCAAGACCAATTGAGGAGTAGCTGATTGGGGCGGCCATCTAGAAGGTGTCGGATGAGTTCGGTCCGTTTCGGACTTCTGTGAGTCCAAACACATAAATTCCGATTCCGTTCCGATATATTTATATTGATTAATTAATCCAATTAATTAATAATATCAAATACATAATAACATAATTAATTTCTCCAAGAAATAATTATATTCATGAATTAAATTAATCACCCAGTAATATATTTAATTCATTAGGCCGTAAATCAATTTATCCAATAAATCGATTTAGACATCAAATGTCCCAAATTAAATATTCAATATCTAATATTCATAATGAGATAATAAGCTCGATTCATTCCGTCGTCAATCCTATTGCACGACTCGGTAGGTCCGTCTCAGTCAGCAATGGGAGGAACCAAAGAGTTGTAGCACCACCTAGCCATCCTGGCGGCCTTCTTGTACCACTGGCGAGAACAAATGATTGGGATCATTCAAGAACCATTCTGTCGTGAATACCAGTATATGTATAAACCCTTCATTCAAATGTCCCGATCAAGTTATAGGGTCACAGTCATTCAAACCCTATTTGTACTTGACGCTATGCATGCATTAATGCAAATCGAGATCATCGAGCTCTCGTGTATCCAATACAACTAGCTCCAATGCTTTAGCTAAAGACTTATGATCTCATCTGCCAGTAACCGCATAGGACATATAACCCGCTCACTAACGGGAGAAAGAATTATATCTTGGTATTTAGTAGAACCTGCTACTTGCCCGTCAAGATGCACGTTAAGGTTCAGCCCCACCTTCCAGTTTACAGGGTCGAACTACTCTAATGAAAATATTGACGTCACAAGCACATCCCTACTAAATATTCAAGTCGAAGGTTCACGAATACCTATCACAACCTTTTGATTCCGTCATTGACTATCCCAGAGTGAAATCCATATGATGAATCGAGGGTGAGTCGGTTCGAGTATACTAAGCCAATTAGCATACCTATAACGTGTGATCCCACTAACCATTAGTGTTCGACATGCACTTTCCATGTCAAAGAACATGTCATACAAGTCTTCACATAAACTCAACGTCCAGTCAAGTTTCATCGACTTGCGAACGATTAAGTATTTGAGCTATAAACCTTTCCAGTGCCGACCGCCTTATCCAATAAGGAGTGGAACATTTTGCTCTCAAATACACGGACTAGTTTCTATATATATATTTACGAGTTAGGAATGCCAGTAACTACCAGTAAATAAAGAAACTTCCATTGCCTTATATTAATGATTTACATAATTACAAGTACAATGCCCTCACTCAACATCCTCTGAGTGGCATTCGATGGCATACTCCCAACAAGTTGATCACAGGAAACATTGATGTTGGTGTATCTACCTGTAGGACAATACAGAGTACACAAGAAAATGTACTATGTGTGCAAGAGGAACCCGAGTCTGAGATATCTCCATTCCCTGTATGGAAGTCTCTATCTGAACTTAGAAGACTTAATATGTGCACTATCGTTGTATTCTTAGCTGAATCTGATCCTATTTCCACCAAAGAAGCTCTAGACAATTCTCATTGGATTACATCTATGGAAGAAGAGCTTAATGGTTTCGAAAGAAACAATGTATGGTATCTAGTACCCAGACCTACGCATCAATCCGTAATTGGAACAAAATGGGTATCTAGAAACAAGAAGAATGGAAATGGACTCATAATCAGAAACAAATCCCGTCTAGTTGCACAAGGCTACAGACAGGAAGAAGGCATAGGCTATAATGAAACATTTGCCCCTGTAGCCAGACTAGAAGCCATTAGGATATTTTTATCCTTTGCCGCCCATAAGAGCTTTATTGTAGACCAAATGGATGTCAAGAGTGCATTCCGGAATGGAGAACTTGCCGAAGAAGTCTATGTTGAACAACCACCAGGGTTTGTCAACACAGAAGGAGGAGACCTTGTATATAGGCTAAGGAAAGCACTGTATGGTCTTAAGCAAGAACCTAGGGCATGGTATGAGACCCTGTCCCTGTATCTTACCGATAATGGATTTGAGAAAGGTGTTGTGGACAAAATCCTATTTACAATACAGGAAGGTGATGACCTCCTGATGGTTCAAATATATGTAGATGATATTATATTTGGTTCAACTAACCTTGATTTATGTCAAAGGTTCTCTCATCTCATGCAAAGTAAATTTGAAATGAGTATGATGGGAGAACTTAGTTATTTCCGAGGATTGCAGGTAAAGCAGTTGCCTACAGGGATATTCATCAACTAGGAAAAGTACAGCAAGGAGCTTCTCAACAAGTTTGGAATGAATAGCTCCAAATCATCGTCAACCCCCATGAGTACTTCCGTGTAAATTAGTGCTGGCGAAGCTGGAAAGTCGGTTGATCAATCACTCTACAGGAATCTTATTGGATCACTCCTGTACCTAATGGCTAGTAGGCCCGATATCCAGTTTGTTGTAGTAGTGTGTGCGCGATATCAAGTAGCACCTAAAGAATCACTTCACAATAGCCAAATGAATCCTGAAATACGTCAAAGGAATAGTCGACGTAGGACTATGGTATCCTAAAGAAGGCGAATTCGATTTGGTTGTCTACAGTGACTCGGATCCCGGAGGCTGCAAGCTAGATAGGAAGAGTACAAGTGGAACTTGTCACTTTCTTGGACCTAGACTTGTATCTTGGTTCAGTAAGAAGCAATTGGAAAACTCGCTTTCCACGATAGAATCAGAATACTATGCTGCTGGTAGTTGCCATATGCAGATCCTTTGGATGCAACAACAGCTGTCAGATTATGGAATTGGAGCCAAGGAAACACCGATTATGTGTGATACCACGAGTGCCATTGCAATAACGCACAATCCTCTATTGCACTCGCGCACTAAGCATATTCACATGAAGCATCACTTCATCAGAAATCATGTTGAGAGTAAAGATGTTCGGCTTGAAAAATTTCATACAGATATCCAGTTAGCCGACATCTTTACCAGACCTCTCAGCACAGCAAGATTTTGTATGCTTCGACAAGAATTGGGATTACTACCGCCTGACACCCTATAAGTTTTTAATGCTTTTACTCAACAATTGAGGGGGAATGCTGTAAGACCCACGAATACAGTATCCACCATTAATTATTTGTACACGAAGACATTCCAACATCACTGTATGACAACGAAGACACTTTTCCTACAGCTGACGTGTGCATTAATTAAAGGGGAATGCATTATGACTCATGAATACAGTATTAATCCGAAGATTGCTGTATGAAATTGAATCCCGTATGTACCTTTTAAGGGGGAACGCTATATTTTCGCGGATACAGTACATACTGTGGGAAATCAATTAATAATATAATAATATGTTATTCTTTTTAAAACATTTTTTGTCCACGTGCCCTGTCATTATATCAAATGTTTTTTGCAATAAATGGTTTACATGACATCTGGACTATTTCATATCATATGCCGCGACTTTTCAAATTATTTTATAATTTCACACCGCCGTTTCGGGCAATAAGGGAAGACTAAACGTCAGGTGTGGGACCCGCTATAATTTCAAAATCTGATGGATAAGATGTACATGTTACGCTAAGTCCATCTTGTTCGTTCATTTAAAACAACGGTTCCAATCCCTTAAATATGACCGTTCACTGTCTGCAAAACCCCTACAGACCTGTAAGGCGTAACCAACAGCATGCTTCCCGAGCATATCAAAAATGCCAACAGGCATTCAGCAAGAAGGTTGTACCCAAATATCAAAGGCCCGCACAACAGTACTTCCAACAGTACATCACGCCTAGATATTGGATACAGGAGCCTCGCTACCAATCACGAAAGCAGGTATCCGCACCGTATCAGCAACAACTTTGGGAATCCAACTGGAGACCTAGAAGGCAAGTTGTATGGCCGAAGAAAATGGCTCCACCTCCAAGACGGCATTCGTACTGGATTAATAATAATAACCCTGAATCCTACATGTATAATAATTATCATGGTTATAGCGACTACGTGTCTGCCCCACGTAGATACCGCAAGAATGTACCTAAAGCTACCTACAGTAAACCAATTGCTGTTAGGAAAATCTGGGTACCTAAAGGCACTAACATCTATGGACCCAACAAACAAAGGGGACCTAAATCTACTTAATTCCTTTTCATACAGGGTATCTTAGAGAAGGACATCTGGTACCTTGACAGCGGATGTTCTCGGCACATGACAGGAGACAAAAGCAAGCTGTCAGATTACATAGAAGGTCGCGGTCCAAAAGTGCGCTTCGTTGATAAATCTAAAGAAAGAACAAGAGGTAAAGGAACCCTGCTTGTAGGAAAATTTAAAGTCACCGATGTAGCTTATGTTGAAGGCTTATAGTACAATCTACTTAGTATTAGCCAGTTCTGTGACAAACAGTTCTCGATGAAATTCTATACAGATAACTGTAGAGTCAAGAACATCCTGACCAAAGAAGTTGTGCTCACAGGAAGCAGATCAGGTAATATGTATATTGCTGACTGGATGCCTACGAGCTCCACAATTCCTTGTTTTGTTGCCAAAGGCACTGCATATATAAGCTGGTTATGGCACAAGAGGATGTCTCACGTCAACTTCAAGACGATCAACAAGCTCGCTAGACAGGACATGGTCAGAGGTTTGCCAAATGTGTCATTCCAAAAAGACAGTGTATGTGGACCCTGTCAGAAAGGCAAGCAAATCAAGACCACCCTGAAAAGCAAATCCTACCTTTCCACTCACAGAGTTCTGGAAATGCTACAGATGGATCTATATGGTCCTGTAGACCCGGTAAGTTTGGGAGGTAAGAAATACTATTTCGTTATTGTTGAAAATTATTCCAGGTATGCTTGGACAATCTTCCTAAGCAAGAAGAAGGAAACAACATCAAAGCTGCCCGAGCACCTGAGAAAGCTTAAAAATGAGAAAGGGTTGAGCATCGTGTCCATTCGTTCCGACAGAGGTACTGAATTTACTAACCGCTTTACAGAGCAATACTGTTCGGAAAATGGTATACAGCACGAATACTCAGCTGCCCGTATACCTCAACAAAATTGTATCACTGAGTGAAAGAATAGGACGCTGAAAGAAGCAACAAGGACCATGATTGCCGCTATCAAGTTGCCACAATGTTTCTGGGGCGAAGCCACCAATATAGCGTGTTATACACAAAACCATTGTATCATGAACAAACACCACAACAAAGCATCATATGGGATATGGAACAACAAAACTCCATTAGTTTCGTACTTTCACATATTTGGATGTAGGTGTTACGTTTTGAACAACGGGAAAGATCAACTTAGAACCTTCGATGAAAAATCGGATGAAGGGATATTTGTAGGATATTCCCCTGTCAGCAAAGCTTACAGGATCTTTAATAAAAGGAAGCTGACAATTGAGGAATCAGTACATGTGGTGTTCGACAAACCTCACCATGATCCTACAAGAATAGAAGATATTACTCAGAACATCCAACAACTTTCCATCATTGATCCACAAACTCCTATAGAGCCTGTCGTTGACTAAGAAATCAACCCCGCAGCTGTAAGAATAGAAGTAGATGAAGCCGATGCTGTATAAGCTGAAGCTGAAACTACAGCAACTCAAGATGCAGTACGGGACGCCGAATTAGAATCCGACACATGATGGTTGAGAGAACACCCATAGGAGTTGATCATAGCAAATATTGATGCTGGTCTATCTACCCGTAGGAGAATACAGAGTACACAAGGAAATGTACTATGTGCCCAAGAGGAACCCGAGTTTGAGATATCTCCATTCCCTGTATGGAAGTCTTTATCTGAACTTAGAAGACTTAATATGTGCACTATCGCTGTATTATTAGCTCAATCTGAACCTATTTCCATCAAAGAACCTCTAGACAATTCTCATTGGATTACATCTATGGAAGAAGAGCTTAATGGTTTCGAAAGAAACAATGTATGGTATCTAGTACCCAGACCTACGCATCAAACCGTAATTGAAACAAAATAGGTATCTAGAAACAAGAATGATGGAAATGGACTCACTAACAAATCCCGTCTAGTTGCACAAGGCTACAGACAGGAAGAAGGCATAGACTATAATGAAACATTTGCTCCTGTAGCCAGACTAGAAGCCATTAGGATATTTTTATCCTTTGCCGCCCATAATAGCTTTATTGTAGACCAAATGGATGTCAAGAGTGCATTCCGGAATGGAGAACTTGCCGAAAAAGTCTATGTTGAACAACCACCAAGGTTTGTCAACACAGAAGGAGGGGACCTTGTATATAGGCTAAGGAAAGCACTGTATGGTCTTAAGCAAGAACCTAGGGCGTGGTATGAGACCCTGTCCCTGTATCTTACCGATAATGGATTTGAGAAAGGTGCTGTGGACAAAATCCTATTTACAATACAGGAAGGTGATGACCTCCTGATGGTTCAAATATATGTAGATGATATTATATTTGGTTCAACTAACCTTGATTTATGTCAAAGGTTCTCTCATCTCATGCAAAGTAAATTTGGAATGAGTATGATGGGAGAACTTAGTTATTTCCGAGGATTGCAGGTAAAGCAGTTGCCTACAGGGATATTCATCAACTAGGAAAAGTACAGCAAGGAGCTTCTCAACAAGTTTGGAATGAATAGCTCCAAATCATCGTCAACCCCCATGAGTACTTCCGTGTAAATTAGTGTTGGCGAAGCTGGAAAGTCGGTTGATCAATCACTCTACAGGAATCTTATTGGCTCACTCCTGTACCTAATGGCTAGTAGGCCCGATATCCAGTTTGTTGTAGGAGTGTGTGTGCGATATCAAGTAGCACCTAAAGAATCACTTCACAATAGCCAAATGAATCCTGAAATACGTCAAAGGAATAGTCGACGTAGGACTATGGTATCCTAAAGAAGGCGAATTCGATTTGGTTGTCTACAGCGACTCGGATCCCAGAGGCTGCAAGCTAGATAGGAAGAGTACAAGTGGAACTTGTCACTTTCTTGGACCTAGACTTGTATCTTGGTTCAGTAAGAAGCAATTGGCAAACTCGCTTTCCACGATAGAATCAGAATACTATGCTGCTGGTAGTTGCCGTATGCAGATCCTTTGGATGCAACAACAACTGTCAGATTATGGAATTGGAGCCAAGGAAACACCGATTATGTGTGATACCACGAGTGCCATTGCAATAACACACAATCCTCTATTGCACTCGCGCACTAAGCATATTCACATGAAGTATCACTTCATCAGAAATCATGTTGAGAGTAAAGATGTTCGGCTTGAAAAATTTCATACAGATATCTAGTTAGCCGACATCTTTACCAAACCTCTCAGCACAGCAAGATTTTGTATGCTTCGACAAGAATTGGGATTACTACCGCCTGACACCATGTAAGTTTTTAATGCTTTTACTCAACAATTGAGGGGGAATGCTGTAAGACCCACGAATACAGTATCCACCATTAATTATTTGTACACGAAGACATTCCAACATCACTGTATGACAACGAAGACACTTTTCCTACAACTGACGTGTGCATTAATTAAGGGGGAATGCATTATGACCCATGAATACAGTATTAATCCGAAGATTGCTGTATGAAATTGAATCCCGTATGTACCTTTTAAGGGGGAACGCTATATTTTCGCGGATACAGTACATACTGTGGGAAATCAATTAATAATATAATAATATGTTATTCTTTTTAAAACATTTTTTGTCCACGTGCCCTGTCATTATATCAAATGTTTTTTGCAATAAATGGTTTACATGACATCTGGACTATTTCATATCATATGCCGCGACTTTTCAAATTATTTTATAATTTCACACCGCCGTTTCGGGCAATAAGGGAAGACTAAACGTCAAGTGTGGGACCCGCTATATTTTCAAAATCTGATGGATAAGATGTACATGTTACGCTCAGTCCATCTTGTTCGTTCATTTAAAACAACGGTTCCCATCCCTTAAATATGACCGTTCACTGTCTGCAAAAACCCTACAGACCTGTAAGGAGTAACCAACAGCATGCTTCCCGAGCATATCAAAAATGCTAACAGGCATTCAGCAAGAAGGCTGTACCCAAATATCAAAGGTCCGCACAACAGTACTTCCAACAGTACATCACGCCTAGATATTGGATACAGGAGCCTCGCTACCAATCACGAAAGCAGGTATCCGCACCGTATCAGCAACAACTTTGGGAATCCAACTGGAGACCTAGAAGGCAAGTTGTATGGCCGAAGAAAATGGCTCCACCTCCAAGACGGCATTCGTACTGGATTAATAATAATAACCCTGAATCCTACATGTATAATAATTATCATGGTTATAGCGACTATGTGTCTGCCCCACGTAGATACCGCAAGAATGTACCTAAAGCTACCTATAGTAAACCAATTGCTGTCAGAAAAATCTGGGTACCTAAAGGCACTAACATCTATGGACCCAACAATCAAAGGGGTCTACTTAATTCCTTTTCATACAGGGTATCTTAGAGAAGGACATCTGGTACCTTGACAGTGGATGTTCTCGGCACATGACAGGAGACAAAAGCAAACTGTCAGATTACATAGAAGGTCGCGGTCCAAAAGTGCGCTTCGGTGATAAATCTAAAGAAAGAACAAGAGGTAAAGGAACCCTGCTTGTAGGAAAATTCAAAGTCACCGATGTAGCTTATGTTGAAGGCTTATAGTACAATCTACTTAGTATTAGCCAGTTCTGTGACAAATAGTTCTCGATGAAATTCTATATAGATAACTGTAGAGTCAAGAACATCCTGACCAAAGAAGTTGTGCTCACAGGAAGCAGATCAGGTAATATGTATATTGCTGACTGGATGCCTACGAGCTCCACAATTCCTTGTTTTGTTGCCAAAGGAACTGCATATATAAGCTGGTTATGGCACAAGAGGATGTCTCACGTCAACTTCAAGACGATCAACAAGCTCGCTAGACAGGACATGGTCAAAGGTTTGCCAAATGTGTCATTCCAAAAAGACAGTGTATGTGGACCCTGTCAGAAAGGCAAGCAAATCAAGACCACCCTGAAAAGCAAATCCTACCTTTCCACTCACAGAGTTCTGGAAATGCTAAACATGGATCTATATGGTCCTGTAGACCCGGTAAGTTTGGGAGGTAAGAAATACTATTTCGTTATTGTTGATGATTATTCCAGGTATGCTTGGACAATCTTCCTAAGCAAGAAGAAGGAAACAACATCAAAGCTGCCCGAGCACCTGAGAAAGCTTAAAAATGAGAAAGGGTTGAGCATCGTGTCCATTCGTTCTGACAGAGGTACTGAATTTACTAACTTCTTTACAGAGCAATACTGTTCGGAAAATGGTATACAGCATGAATACTCAGCTGCCCGTATACCTCAACAAAATTGTATCACTAAGAGAAAGAATAGGACGCTGAAAGAAGCAACAAGGACCATGATTGCCGCTATCAAGTTGCCACAATGTTTCTGGGGCGAAGCCACCAATATAGCGTGCTATACACAAAACCATTATATCATCAAAAAACACCACAACAAAGCAGCATATGGGATATGGAACAACAAAACTCCATTAGTTTCGTACTTTCACATATTTGGATGTAGGTGTTACGTTTTGAACAACGGGAAAGATCAACTTAGAACCTTCGATGAAAAATCGGATGAAGGGATATTTGTAGGATATTCCCCTGTCAGCAAAGCTTACAGGATCTTTAATAAAAGGAAGCTGATAATTGAGGAATCAGTACATGTGGTGTTCGACGAACCTCACCATGATCCTACAGGAATAGAAGATATTACTCAGAACATCCAACAACTTTCCATCATTGATCCACCAACTCCTATAGAGCCTGTCGTTGACTAAGAAATCAACCCCGTAGCTGTAAGAATAGAAGTAGATGAAGCCGATGCTGTACAAGCTGAAGCTGAAACTACAGCAAGTCAAGATGCAGTACGGGACGCCGAATTAGAATCCGACAGATGATGGTTGAGAGAACACCCATAGGAGTTGATCATAGCAAATATTGATGCTGGTCTATCTACCCGTAGGAGAATACAGAGTACACAAGGAAATGTACTATGTGCCCAAGAGGAACCCGAGTTGGAGATATCTCCATTCCCTGTATGTAAGTCTTTATCTGAACTTAGAAGACTTAATATGTGCACTATCGCTGTATTATTAGCTCAATCTGAACCTATTTCCACCAAAGAAGCTCTAGACAATTCTCATTGGATTACATCTATGGAAGAAGAGCTTAATGGTTTCGAAAGAAACAATGTATGGTATCTAGTACCCAGACCTACGCATCAATCCGTAATTGAAACAAAATAGGTATCTAGAAACAAGAATGATGGAAATGGACTCACTATCAGAAACAAATTTCGTCTAGTTGCACAAGGCTACAGACAGGAAGAAGGCATAGACTATAATGAAACATTTGCCCCTGTAGCCAGACTAGAAGCCATTAGGATATTTTTATCCTTTGCCGCCCATAAGAGCTTTATTGTAGACCAAATGGATGTCAAGAGTGCATTCCGGAATGGAGAACTTGCCGAAAAAGTCTATGTTGAACAACCACCAGGGTTTGTCAACACAGAAGGAGGAGACCTTGTATATAGGCTAAGGAAAGCACTGTATGGTCTTAAGCAAGAACCTAGGGCGTGGTATGAGACCCTGTCCCTGTATATTACCGATAAAGGATTTGAGAAAGGTGCTGTGGACAAAATCCTATTTACAATACAGGAAGGTGATGACCTCCTGATGGTTCAAATATATGTAGATGATATTATATTTGGTTCAACTAACCTTGATTTATGTCAAAGGTTCTCTCATCTCATGCAAAGTAAATTTGAAATGAGTATGATGGGAGAACTTAGTTATTTCCGAGGATTGCAGGTAAAGCAGTTGCCTACAGGGATATTCATCAACCAGGAAAAGTACAGCAAGGAGCTTCTAAACAAGTTTGGAATGAATAGATCCAAATCATCGTCAACCCCCATGAGTACTTCCGTGTAAATTAGTGCTGGCGAAGTTGGAAAGTCGGTTGATCAATCACTCTACAAGAAGCTTATTGGCTCACTCATGTACCTAATGGCTAGCAGGCCCGATATCCAGTTTGCTGTAGGAGTGTGTGCGCGATATCATGTAGCACCTAAAGAATCACACTTCACAACAGCCAAATGAATCCTGAAATACGTCAAAGGAATAGTCGACGTAGGACTATGGTATCTTAAAGAAGGCGGATTCGATTTAGTTGGCTACAGCGACTCGGATCTCGGAGGCTGCAAGCTAGATAGGAAGAGTACAAGTGGAACTTGTCACTTTCTTGGACCTAGACTTGTATCTTGGTTCAGTAAGAAGCAATTGGCAAACTCGCTTTCCATGATAGAATCACAATACTATGCTGCTGGTAGTTGCTGTATGCAGATCCTTTGGATGCAACAACAGCTGTCAGATTATGGAATTAGAGCCAAGGAAACACCGATTATGTGCGATACCATGAGTGCCATTGTAATAACGCACAATATTGATTTTCACTCGCGCACTAAGAATATTCACATGAAGCATCACTTCATCAGAAATCATGTTGAGAATAAAGATGTTCGGCTTGAAAAAGTTCATACAGATATCCAGTTAGCCGACATCTTTACCAAACCTCTCAGCACAGCAAGATTCTGTATGCTTCGACAAGAATTGGGATTACTACCGCCTGACACCCTGTAAGTTTTTAATGCTTTTACTCAACCATTGAGGGGGAATGCTGTAAGATCCACGAATACAGTATCCACCATTAATTATCTGTACACTCAGACATTCTAACAGCATTGTAGGACAACGAAGACACTTTTCCTACAGCTGACGTGTGCATTAATTAAGGGGGAATGCAGTATGACCCATGAATACAGTATTAATCCGAAGGTTGATGTATGAAATTGAATCTCGTATGTACCTTTTAAGGGGTAATGCTATATTTTCGTGGATACATAACATACTGTGGGAAATCAATTAATAATATAATAATATGTTATTCCTTTTAAAACATTTTTTGGTCCACGTGCCCTATCATTATATCAAATGTTTTTTGCAATAAATGGTTTACATGACATCTGGACTATTTTATATCATACGCCGCGACTTTTAAAATTATTTTATAATTTCACACCGTCGTTTTGGGCAATAATGGAAGACTAAACGTCAGATGTGGGACCCGCTATAATTTCAAAATCTGATGGATAAGATGTACCTGTTACGCTCAGTTCATCCTGTTCGTTCATTTAAAACAACAGTTCCCATCCCTTAAATCTGACCGTTCACTGTCTGCAAAAACCCTACAACTTCCACCGCCCACAAATATATAAGAACAGTATCGTGCTCCCTTCGACTTTTTATGCTTTCGGCAAAATTATACTGTCTTAGAGCATACATCCTATATTGTTTTTTGCAAATTTTCTACACTTATTTTCTTTGTTTCTTCTAACCCTTATCTTCCTAACAATGGCATCATCTCAAACTTCTTCTCAATCGATGAAAAAGAGGGAAAACATCATCGACGGACGTCTTCTTGTTCGATCTATCGTCATGGAATGTATCAAATATGAGGGTGAAGATCTTGATGGAATGGAGCATGTCGTATCCAGAATTAAGTAGCAAGGCTTGTACTGCCTTGGTATCCAGCACCCAGATCTATATGACCAGCGCATCATTGAGGAACTTTATCTCGATACATCTGTGAAGTTATTTTCTTTGAAGAAAGGAGACGATGTTTGTGACATCACTGCCACAGTCCGCGGAGTCCAAATCTGCGTTGACCACTCTCTTCTTGGAACTCTTTTCAGGCTACCATCCGGTGGCCTGAAAATGGAAGACCTTGAGACCTTCGGGTCACATGATCTTCTAGATACGTATTGGGGATTGTTTACTGGCAATGCCTCGGATAGGAATGTGCATCCTTCTTGCCATAAGAAGCGTTTCTATTTACCTTATGTTTATATGCATGATTTATGTTGCCGCGTTGTTGAAAACAGGACCGGTGCGTTCGAGATGTGCAGCAACTTGCGGTTCAGAATGATGGTCGCCATTATGTCTGGCGAAAAAGTCAACTGGTGTCGAGTTATTCTGAAGAGGCTGCATGAAGAAGTTTCGATACCTGTCTCTCAGAAGAAATCATTTGGTCTTACTCTGAATTCTCTTCTCATGAAAATTGGCGTGCCACAGTCTTGTGATTCTAAGAAAATTGGCTCCGGGAAGTTTATTGGTGGAGCAAGCCCACAGTTTTCAAAAAGGATAGTCTTCAAGCCAACCGACCCCATGTCAACTACATGCCGACCTCTGATAATCCGAGGGATATCACAGGAAGAATTGTTGATGAAGAAAAATCCCACAAGAAAAGGAAAAGGAGCGTGTCTGACAGTGCGTCACCGCTCACAGCAAAGAAGAAGCTGAAGAAACCTTCTAAATCAAAATCAAAGGTCACAGTGACTCAATCGGTCACTCCCATCGAAGACGTTGCGACGCAACCCGCAGAACAACACCCACTGGGCGAAACCCCTACGGAAGAAACAATTGATGCACACGGTGCAGATCCCGAGCCTATGGCGGCTATGACGGATGATCAACTGCTTGCCAAAATTGAAGGAACTGGTGAATTGGCTGCATTCACTGAGCTGAAAACCGCATCTCCTATACGGGATTCCACACCCGTACATGATCCATCTCCCATAAGGGTTCCAACCCCTGTTCGGGATCCATATCCGACACAGTATCCCATCCCTGTCGAGGGCCCAATGCCAACAGTAAACCCAAGTGATGTTCGGAGTCCCTCCCCCTCAAAACTCATAAATGACACCCTGTTTCAATTGCAGGTTGAGCAAGCTTTTGAACTCTTCGTTCAATGGAAGTCATATAGACTAGCACCCTATGACACCTTGTACCACTGGAGCAAATGAAAGGACGAAGCAGCCTTCATTTTGGAAGTCACAGACTATCAGGACATCCACTTGTTAATTCAATGGGACAACAAGTTCTGTCATGAGCTTATCTCTGGCTGTATTTTGATAAAGGAGAAGGCCCGACTAAAGGGTAAATCAAAATCCACTGACTCAGCTCCGCAAAGTCTAAAATCTGATCATGACTCAGATGACGACGATGACGCCTTCCAGGCAGGTCTGAGAATGAGTCGTGAGGAAGCTCAAGCACAGGAATTCTCAAGAGTACCCGACCAACAGGGTCAAGAGACTTCCAACCAACAACAATCTCCTCTCCATCAACAAGAAACTGTTCAAAACAGTGAGGAATCAGTCCCTCCTATCACCGAAGAGCAAACAGCTTCTCAATAGGCACCCGAGCCCGACGACCAGACCTATGCCATCCCGCAAGAGGAATCAGTCCCTCTGATGGAGCAGGCGGACACTGAGAGACAACAGGAGGAATCAGTCCCTCCTGTGCCTATGTCTACTACACCCATTCTGGAACAGGAGGAATCAGTCCCCCATGTTGCTGCGCCCACATATGATGCTCTCGCACCTTCACCTGTTGAAGTGGAATCCGACGACGGTTTCTTACCTGAGGATGAACCACAACGGCCATGATCTCATGTGGTCGTCAGACAGCTAAACGGAGTTGAAGATTTTGCCCATCCCGACTCTCCCAGAATGATTGCAAAGGATGAGCAACTACATGCTTTGAGCTGACAAGCTATTTTCCTATAGGACGCTGTTAATGCCCTGCATGCTGTTGAAAAAGAAATTGATTGGTTACATCAATATGCCGCTGAAGAAATGACCGGTGTTAGGCACTAAGTGTCAAAAGTAGAAGAAGCCTTCCGTATCTTGCCCACCATCTTCAAACAGGCACTCAACCAACTTCAACAGCGCTAGGAGCAAATTCTGTTGGAAGAACAAGCCAAGCTTCGTATTTCTGAAGCCAAAGCTGCATCAGCTCTTATTTAAACCGGCTCCCACCTTCGAGGCCATGACAAAAAGATTGACGATATGTCACTGGTGCTCAAATCACTAGTTGATAAATGTCAAGTTTTGAGACCAAACAGGATAACGTAATGAAAATTCTGGAAGGCCTAGATGAGAAGGTCTCATATCCTAATGAGGATAAAAAGGGGGAAGAGGCTAGAGAAGCTGCAAAGAGATTAAGGCTGGAGCAAGAAAAGGAGATGGAAGCTGCATTTAGAGACAGCATTACTGCTGCAATTTCTCAATTATCATCTCCTACTCACACTGTTAGGATACAGGGAGCTCTCCCGGAATTCCACGATCCTAAATTTCCTTGGAAAAACCTTGTGCAGATGCCATCAGTGATAAATCTCCCGGCCAACCGACAGCCGACAACCGACAAGAAAAAAGATTGGAAGAGAAACGAACTGTTGAGATACTTCATTGTTCTCATCAGGGAACCCTCTATATTCAACAGTTGCAAGACACTGAAGGAAGCTACTGAGGATTTTTTCAAGAAGCTGGATGAAGGAAAGCTCCCCCTACAACTCTTGATGAAGTCTAAACACAGGGAAGGAGATCTGGTTACCCACCCAGAAGACTGGATCCTTGCTTTTGATAAATCAGCTGAAGGAAGAGCTATCTACTTGAATCGAAACAGGGACGCCTTGCATAACTGGTGGAAAGGAACCAAGAATGATCCAAACAGGCCTTGGAGACATGCTGACTATAGGAGTTAACCTGTAGGATCTCTCCCGTATTTTATTTTTTTTAGCAAAAATTATGTATCTTTTTGCCCAATCTTGTAATCCTTGCTCAAATATCAATAAAATATGTTTTTGTATTGAAATATTACAACTCGTAATCTAATGTGATCTTGTATGATTACGAAATTAATTCATTTGCTGAAATTAAACAAGTATGCAAACTTGTTAACTATATAAGCTGTAAGAACTTGTCTGCGAATAGTTCATAGGTTAAGTTGTATTTCAACTAGATTACACTGTAAAGATTGTGCCTGCGCGCCAATCATAAGTTTAAGTTGTAATACTCTTTCCTATCAAAGTTGAACTCGCCTGCGAGCAGTTCATAGTATTAGACTATTTGCTGAAGGCCAGAACATTCGACAAAAGACCAAGAAGACTGCCCTTTTGTAAGATGTTTCAAAAAGGTTTCAACATCAAGGTTTTGATCAGGTACCCGTCTGGTCTCGTACCTAATCAGCCTCATGAAGTACGTCTCGTGTGCACGGTTCAATATGAGGTCGAAACCAACACATGCTACACATGCCCGTCCCGAAAATCCTACACATGAACGATCAGAATGTATCTGACTCCAGATATGCCACGATACAACATGACAACAAATCTCAAAGAAACGCATATCCATCAAGGATCAGAAGAATTCCCAAAAGAGCAACAGTAACTCGATCATGAAAGACCGACACGACCACAACGTCGTATTTCCATCAGACAACAGTCCACATCATGCTCAACAATGCATATAATATTAACACATAAACCCCAAGGCAGCAGCCAAGGGTCACGGAAGCATCTCATAGGAATACTCCGGAATGTAGGTGCCATTTAAGTCTTATCCCCTAACACATTTCCATTCGGGTACCATACAGGTTTTATCCCCAACACATCAGCCCCACAGATTACATCTCAAAGAAAGAGCACATCACAAAACGTAACACACAATGGTGCACATTCACCGCATGAAATATCAACACACACATGAAATAATGCAACATGATGATTATCATAATCTAATAATATTAATTTACCTCAAGCTGGAGACGCCAACCTTCCCACGACCAACCACCCTGAACGAATACACGGTTTATCCGAAAAATCCAAAATGCAATACAGTACGTTGCTAATACCAAATCACCATCCTGAGTTCAACATCGGCAGGATAACTAGCCTTGATATCTATCTTCTCATATAATAGACCAATTATAATTCACGTTCCCATTTCCACTAGACATCCTTAAAATCATATACCTTATGATTTATCTCGGTCCAATTATAATATACGTACAATCATTCCGACAACTCATATTCCACGATACCATTGCTATATGAATCATAAATGAATGAAAACGAAATCATTTATTAACATTATGAACTGAGCAAGCATAACTTGCCTCGATACCGATACGATGAAGTTGTTACTAGTCCCGTCGCCTTAATCTACAAGCTCCGCAGCCCCGACTCACCGTAGCACAACGGTTAATATCAACGATCATCTAATGCAACCTAATACAATAATCAATCAACGATACGTTCGATAACAATCAACAACCGGTATAATCAACCAATCAAACTCAACGGTATCTCGATCGTACGAAATCAAACCATATCAACTTTTATCAATACGAATACAAGCCGAACTTCGATGATCAATAGTTCTATTAATGTCTACAGCATTCTTGGTTCCGACTTCAATCTTAAATTCGGATTTACACGGCTCATTCGTGCAAATTCATAAGAATACAATTACGGCTATCATCATGAATAATCATATACCAAAATTAATCGTAATCCTTCCAATTTACGGACATATATCATTCAAGAATTCTTCAAGAACATGAACTAATCCATAATCACGTTTGAAGCCAACAAAACGACGTAATTCAATATGTTCTAACATCTAACCATCATCTAATCTATACTCCAAGGCATGTATCATCATATTCTCCAACATACGATCCTCCTAACATCAAGAATCGAAGCAATACTACCAAGATCACCAAGAACAACATGATTCTATAATCATAGTCAACATTTTCAAGACAAAAACCAACATATCATCATCTTCCTTTAAACATATAGTTCATATATCCTCAAGAATCGTAACAACAATACCATAATCATCTTCATACGAAGAAGAACATCAACACTAACATCAAAATCCGAATTCAAGGAGTAGAGTTCATCAACATACCTTTTGAAGATGAATAACACAATCAAACACTTCCAAAACTCCAAGAACTCCAAGTTTCAAGCTTCCGATCATCCTTATCAAAGACTTAACAAGGGTATGAGGGTCTGAGATGGGTTTGAGAGTGGAGAGGGACGAGCTGGGGAGGAGGAAATGTGTTTCCTTTCGTGAGGAAATGAAAGTCCCGTTCTTATTTTATAAACTGTGCATCTTGTTACGTACGTTAAGTCCCAAAGTTAACGTACGTAAGGCCTTTAACGTACGCTATATGTCCTATATAGCGCATTAATCGCCATCATCGAGGTAATCTATACTATTTTGCACCTTGCGTTACGTACGTAATACCATTACCGTAGCGTACGTAATGTAGCGGTTGACTTGCTACAATATCAACCCATTTTACGTACGTAGTATGCCATGCATAGCGTACGTAATGCCGGGGTTGACTCTCCTGTCCACATCCTGCGCCGAAAGCGGCCGACACCGGGCCCACCTACCGACCACAGCCCGGACCCGCTGATTCCATTCTTAACGTACGTAATGTATGCAGCTTAACGTACGTTAAGATTACTTAGCTACGTACGTAATCTCCAACATATAACGTACCTAATGGCTTTCATACTTAGCCATTTTGCTCCTGTCTGTCATCTCAATATACTGAATACGTACACGCGACATACTGATTACATATGCTCGTTCGGATATTATTTTCATACGATACTTCTGATGCACGATACCTCGAATACAACTGTCGACCAAGTACGGCAATTGTACAAATACTCATACTGATATCCGACACGAAAAAAACACCAAGCATGTAATATCCTAGAATCAAAATAACCTCGATAGACATATCGGCATCACGGTTTCCAAAATTATCCACTCATATCGTGTCGGTCCCACTCTGTACAGTACATCCCAGATAAAATAATGCGAAAAAATCATAGTGAAATTATAGGATATTACACCCACCCGTTGTCTAAGAATTCTGGATAAATGGTGTCGTGATAGTGTCTTGGTCCGGTTGTCCAATGAAATCTTCCAATCAAAATAACCGCTCCTTAATGCACCCTGTATTTTGTGATTTTTGAGGTGGTGCCTGCACTTGAGAGGAAGAACCGACCTTTTCTTTTCCTTTTGTAGACTTCTTCATTGACATCCTTGAAATTATCACAACAAATACCATTGACGTATTTAGAAAATCGCTTTCGTTCACACTACTAAAATAATCAAGTACAACAATCAAAAACAATAAAAAAATTCAAAGATTTTCATTGTGGCATTTCGTCGGACATTTGAGTACATTGTTTATTTAACAAGTTTTATACTATAATCTAACTCAATTTCTTCAATTCATCACTAACAAATTCGAAATCGAAAAACAAATTGAAATTCAGAAATCAAAAACTCAAAAAAAAAAAACGAAACTAAAACAAGAAATGCAATAAAACCTGATAATTTAGCATTTAGATTGAAAGGAGAAGGTATTGTAGAGATGAATTTAAGTATATTTGAGGTAGGGTTCAAAAAAGAGGGGAAATCACCCTATGTGCTGCTGCCTACGGTTCCGAGTGAAAAAAATAACTTAAGTCCCATTTTTTTATAACAGTTCCAAGTTACGGCCGTACGACACCTAAGTTACGGCCGTAACTAACATTCGTTAGATTTCAAAAAATTGTTCCACAAACATACGCCGTAATGGAGATGCTACGGCCGTAACTTGCTTTCGTGAAAATATGCAGTATGATGCCAACTAGAATACGGCCGTAAGAATGATGAATGTACGGCCATATAACCTTTTTTTGGCACAATGTAGAAAAAACTCCCTGGATGTGAATGAGATGATCCTTGCTCTGGCTGTTGACTTTTTTCTCCGTTACCCCCAAATTTATTTTACGAAAAATAAAAGAAATTGGGTTGTCTCCAAAGAAGTGCTTTATTTAACGCCCTTAGCTTGACTTCTTGTCCGATCAATTTGGCATTTCAAGTGCTATAATTGACTTTACTGTTGAGAATTCTCCTCCAAAATATGGGTTCAACCTCTGGCCATTTACTTTGAAACTTCCATTCAGTGTATGGTAAATCTCCACGGCTCCATGAGAAAACACCTCTTTCATTGTGTATGGGCCTGTCCATCGTGATCGTAGATTACCCGGAAATAGACGTAGCCTTGCATTAAAAAGGAGCACTTGGTCTCCCAGTTTATTATCTCTTTCTCAAAATTCGGTTGCCATGCCATCTTTTTATCTTCTCTTTGTAGATTTTGGCATTTTCATATGAATCGGGTCGGATTTCATCCAACTCATTCAACTGCAATAACCTGTTTTTCCCAGCCAACTATTCGTCAAGATTTAATTGTTTATGGCCCAGAAGGCTATATGATCAAGTTCTACCAGCAGGTGACAGGCTTTTCCAAAAATCAAACGAAATGGAGACATGCCTATTGGTGTTTTATAAGCCGTTCTATATGCCTAGAGTGCATTATCTAGCTTCTTCGACCAATCTTTTCGAGATGAATCGACTATCATCTCTAGTATGTGTTTTAGTTCACGATTGGTGACATCAACTTGTCCATTGGTTTGTGGGTGAAGCAACTCGATGTTTGGTCAGTAGAGTCTTAACTTGGTGATTGCAGAAATGAGATCTGCCATCGCTGATGATAACTCTCGGAGTTCCGAAACAAGTGAATATGTTTTTCTTTAGAAAATCTACCACCACTCCAGCCTCGTTTGTTGGTAATGCAACAGCATCTACCCATTTAGACATGTAATCCACAGCTACAAGGATGTACTCATTAGAGAAAGATGATGAAAAGTGTCCCGTGAAATAAATTCCCCAAACGTCGAAAATTCCAGCCGCTAAGATGAAATTCATTGGCATTTCATTTCTTTTTGACATGTTTCCATGTCTTTGGCACCGGTCACACTTAAAGTCAAGTGTATGTGCATCTTTGAATAGAGAGGGCCAATAGAATCCTGCTTCAAGAATATTTGCCGTTGTTTTTTATGCACCAAAATGTCCTCCATAGGGAGAGGAATGGCATCGTTCTAATATTTTCTCCATTTCTTATTCCAGTATGCATCTCCGTATGATTTGATTAGGTCCTCTTCTGAACAAGAGAGGGTATTCCCAGTAATAGTATTTTAACTCGAAGAAGAATTTTTTCTTTTGATGTTGGGAAAAATTCGGGTAAATTATTCCACTTGCAAGGAAATTTACGATATCTGCATACCATGGTGCATTTTGTTTTTCTGGAACATTGGAGATTTGAAGTAGTTGTTCATGGAGAAATCTTTCATTTATTTCCCCCTCTTGGGTATTGTTCTGGTCTAGGTGTGAGATGATCCGCCACTAGATTTTTTGTACCCTTTCTGTCTCGGAATTCTATATTGAACTCTTACATAAGCAAGACCCATTAGATTAGCCTTGACTTTTCATCTTGCTTTGCCATCAAATATTTCAAAGCCGAATGATTTGTGTAGACGTTAATTATTGACCCTAATAGATAGGATCAAAATTTATCAAAGGCATAAACCACCGCATGCATCTCTTTTTCAGTTGTTGTGTAGTTCATTTATGCATCATTCATAGTCCGACTATCATAATGGATGACTTGCATCATTTTGTCCTTCTTCTGGTCTAGCACGGCCCCACAGCATAATCACTTACATCGCACATCAGAATGAATGGGATAGTCCAATCTGGAGAAATGATGATTAGAGCTGATGTAAGCTTATCCTTCAAAGTCGTAAAGGCCACATGGCATTCATTTGTGAAAATGAATGGAGTATTTTTTTCAAGCAAACAACAAAGAGGTTTTGCTATTTTCGAGAAATCTTTTATGAACCTCCGATAGAATCCTACATGTCCCAAAAAGCTCCTTACTCCCTTCACCGAGATTGGTGGAGAAAGTTTCGCAATCACTTGGATCTTTGCTTTCCATTTTGTGAGATTCTATGGCCAAGCACAATTCCTTCTTGGACCATGAAGTGACATTTCTCCCGATTGAGAACTAGATTTGTATCTTCGCACCTTTCGAAGACCATTCCAAAGTGATTTAAGCATTTATCAAATGTGTCTCCAAAAATGGAGAAATCGTCCATGAAAACTTCAATGAATTTTCGAACCATGTCTGAGAAGATTGACATCATGCACCTTTGAAATGTGGCGGGGGCATTGCACAATCCGAATGGGATTCTTCTACAGGCAAATGTTCCGTAAGAGCATGTGAGTTGTTTTTTCTTGGTCTTCTAGGGCTATGATGATTTGGTTGTACCCTGAATAGCCGTTAAGAAAACAACAGTAATAATGTCGTGCCAATCTTTCGAGCATTTCATAGATAAATTAGAGTGGAAAATGATCTTTCTGATTGTCTTGTTAAGCTTCTTGTAATCTATGCACATTCTCCATCCGGTTATAGGTCCTATCAGTATAAGCTTGTTGTCTTGTTCTCTATGATTGTGATTCCACTCTTTTTGGACACCATATGTACGGGACTCACCCATAGACTATCTGAGATCGGATATATGATTCCTGCGTCAAGTAATTTTAGAATTTCTGCTTTTACAACCTCCTTCATGTTTGGATTCAAACGGCGTTGATTCTCAATAGAAGGCTTGCAGTCATCTTCCATTAGAATTTTATGCGTGCATATAGAGGGGCTTATTCCTCTAATATATGTAATAGTCCATCAAATAGCTCTTTTGTGGTTTCTTAATACCCTTCTTCAAGTTCGGTCAATATGTTAGATATGATCACCGGAAGTGTAGAAGAGATTCCCAAGTAAGCATATCTCAAATGTGTGGGTAGAGGTTTAAGATCAAGTTTTGGAGCTTCTTGTAAAGAAGAGAGGGGTTTAGCGAGGTTATCCCCAATTCTTCGAAGTGTGAATGCCTTATGAAAGGTGGTACTTCTTCCAGATAATTAACTGTTTGGGCCAAATAATATTCTTCTTCCGTATTGGTCAAAGAATTTGCAATGCATGTCTCCAGAAGATCTTTTGATAGAATCTTCTCTAATGACTCGTTTACCATGGCATCTGTAACACCCCGAGATATTCAGAATAATTACAGCGCCGTAAATCCTTTATATAAGAATTTACAAGGCTAATTTAAAGAAAAGTAGAATTAATACAGAAGTACCATTAACGTTTAGATTACAAAACCAGTTTGAACAGTTTAAATAAGTCTATTATTACAAACAACTCGAAAACATCACGAGACACACATACTCGAGTACTGAAAATAACCCAGAAAGACAAGATATCAACAATTAACATCACTGATCCCCTTCATCGTCATGTCGGAACTGTGCCTGCTTCCCCGCTTCTCGACTACCTGAACATCAAAACAAATGTCCACCCCCGAAGGGGTTAGCAAAACAATGCTAGTACAAGTATCATAATACATAAATAGATTATGCAATAACTATGCATCATAAAACATACAAAACGGACTTCCGTCACCGGAATCCAACAATGCGAATCCTCACGATTCCATCAACACAATACAGGGTAATCCAACGATCCAGCGTCCTCAGTATAGATCCCCATGATGATCCCGTCGGACCAACGCATGGTGGAAAACCCGTCCAACGATCCAGCGCCCTCAGCATAGATCCCCATGATGATCCCATCGGACCAACGCATGGTGGACATCCGATCCAGCGCCCTCAGCATAGATCACTTGATCTCTCCGGATCATACATAAATACAAATCGTGCATATACATATGCAAAAATTGATATGGCCATCATCATGAACAATCAAGAAATCAATCACGAATAACATAACAATTCAAAAGAACTAATCTCACCAACAACATGAATAAACATATACATGATCAACATTCCAATATTAACAAGTTTCAAATTCGATACTTGCCTCAAAGATGGCAAGAACTAATTACTCCAATGATCTCAACACACTCGAAGGCCGCCTCCTTCGATCAATCGTTCGCAATGCTCGGCCCTCTAAACAAACAGGAAAAATAACGACAACTAAGAACAAGTTAAACGTACGAACATCTAACGTCTACTACGGTCGGTTTAACACTCTAAGCTAGCCGGCTCATGGTTCAACTCACCTGACGAACGTTCGGTCGAGCTAGAGTCACTCAAATCACCGTAAACTCGTACTTCGATTTTTGATTATCGATGTCATTACCAGGTTTGGTTATATAACACCTTCAATCTGAGTTCAAGGTTAATTCATCTCTACACTTCGTTTTTCTACAAGCTGCCTTCTTTGCCAAAGTTCTTCGTTCAAAGTAATTGTCACCCATCAACACTCTACGTTCGAATCAACATGAAGATAAACAAACCCAATAATCATTACGAGTTGTGAATTACCTTGACGGTCATTTCATACTATCCGAGGATTATTTCTTAGTGACCACTCTAAGAATTCATCTCTTTGCTAAAGATCTTATTCTAGGTAATGATAATAACAATACACCGACATACAATTGATTCGGAAAAGACAACCTAAAATATATAACAACCTCAGAAATCAGATTCTTAGTTTCAACTCAATAAGGTTTGGTTGTGATCTTCTTACTCAAAGGAGTTCTAATATGATTACTTCAAGTTTATAAGGTATGGTGTTCAACCTAATGAGTTATCCATACCCTTGATAATTCCAGGAGAAATGTCATAATCCGAATAAGAGCACGAATTCTAAGCTCGGGCAGCGACACATACCTTATATGGAAAGAAAAGAAGAAAACTCTTGATGAACTCAATGTTGGACGCTTGAACACCAATCCTCAAAGCTCATCGCCTTCAATGATGTGTGCGCTAAGCACCATTGACTCGACTTTTCCAAAAGGTGTACAGATTCATTCTGACATATCTCGACAGAGATCCGCGGTCTGATCTCACATACCACCCTGTCTTAATCAAGTTGACTACTTATAGCGCGCGCTAAGGCTCATACATAGCGTGCGCTAGAAAACTCAATTAGCGTACGCTACGCTCAATTAAACTCAATTAGCGTACGCTAAGGCTAATCAACAATACGAACTGATCCAATTGATTCACACAATCGGTAATATGAAAAAACGTTCAAATAATTCCGTTGATCACAAGTATTCTAATTAATCAATTTTTCCTTATAAAATGAAATACCATAAATCATTTTAATCATATTAAATCCAATTTAAAACACGGAAAATAATTTTTAGGAATACACGAAGCAAACAAGCACGAAACGGGTCCGAAATGGGCTGAACCGCGCCCGAAACGCCACCAGGCAGCATGCAGGGCTGCCCAGCAGCCCTGGGCCGCGGCCCCCTGAGCCTGGGCCGTGGCCCCCAGTCCAGTCCCTTTCCAGTCGGGCTGCAACAGCCCTGGTCCGCGGCCCCCGAGCCCTGGGCTGCGGCCCCATGCTTCCGGACCACCCCAAGACCGTCCAACGGCGATTCGGGGCTAGTTTTTCGACCGGATATCCAATATCTATATTTTTCAACATTCATATCTTCAATATAAATCATATTTCCAAGAAATATAATATTTTTATTTAGACATAAACTTACGTAAAATACAACTATAACGAACGAAAAAATATATACCACGATTATGACTAAAATAATTCCAAATCATTCACCATCTAATCGAGCATTCCAAATACCTATATCATATATACGATCGCAAGACCTACTCTCTAATACCACTGTTGGGATTTGGTGCCTAAACGAAGGCCCAACGGAAGCGGTAAAACGAAAATTAATTCGATCTGAATCCCTACGAGGATCGATCGAGCTACGTATATACGAATATTAAACGAAAACACAAGAGATATAGAAACTCACCCTTGTAGTCCGTTGATTAAATGGATTCCTTCTCTTGAGCTATTCCCCAAGCTTTAGATTGATCTCTACGAATCCAATCTGCTCCAAGCCCTTAGATGATCCAACGTCGAAAACACAACGCCTCTACTTGCCACACGCCGGAGAAACGAACGGAACAACAATCACCTTGCTATACTCCAAGAATACGGCTAGAGCTCGGTGATGAAGCTTTCTTATCAAGATTACAACATTCTAAGTGCTAAATCATTATCTCTCTATCTCACAAATATTTTCTCCAAGAAAATATATGAATGTATGATGAAGAAGATGATGAATATTATGAAGCCTTTTGGAAACAATTTCCTCTCTCCTTTCTTCTTTCAAAAACGTGAGATCATATGTAGGCAAAAGAGATGTTGTCTTCACATATATTCTCATCATATCTCTCCATTCCACCTGCCTTTTGACAAAATCACCCAAGGTGATATTTTGTCCCCTTGACTGGTCACAAGGCTTGAACCCCACCAAGTGAAGACCAAGACCAATTAAGGAGAAGCTGATTGGGGCGGCCATCTAGAAGGTGTCAGATGAGTTCGGTCCGTTTCGGACTCCCGTGAGTCCAAACAAATAAATTCCGATTCTGTTTCGATATATTTATATCCATTAATTAATCCAATTAATTAATCATATCAAATACTTAATAACATAATTAATTTTTCCAAGAAATAATTATATTCATGAATTAAATAAATCACCCAGCAATATATTTAATTCATTAGGCCGTAAATCAATTTATCCAATAAATCGATTTAGACATCCAATGTCCCAAATTAAATATTCAATATCTAATATTCATAATGAGATAATAAGCTCGATTCATTCCATCGTCAATCCTATTGCGCGACTCGGTAGGTCCGTCTCAGTCAGCAATGGGAGGAACCAAAGAGTAGTAGCACCACCTAGCCAGCCTGGCGGCCTACACTGTACCCCAACTGAGAACGAATGATTGGGATCATTCAAGAACCATTCTGTCGTGAATACCAGTATACGTATAAACCCTTCTTTCAAATGTCCCGATCAAGTTATAGGGTCACAGTTAGTCAAACCCTATCTGTACTTGACGCTACGCATGCGTTAATGCAAATCGAGATCATCGAGCTCTAGTGTATCCAATACAACTAGCTCCAATGCTTTGGCCAAAGACTTATGATCTCATCTGCCAGTAACCGCATAGAACATATAACCCGCTCACTAACGGGAGAAAGAATTCTCTCTTGGTATTTAGTAGAACCTGCTACTTCCCGTCAAGATGCACGTTGAGGTTGACCCCCACCTTCCGGTTTACAGGGTCGAACTACTCTAATGAAAATCTTGACGTCACAAGCACATCCCTACTAAATCCTCAAGTCGAAGGATCACGAATACCTATCACAACCTTTTGATTCCGTCATTGACTGTCCCGGAGTGAATTCCATGTGACGAATCGAGGGTGAGTCGGTTCGAGTATACTAATCCAATTAGCATACCTATAACGTGTGCTCCCACTAACCATTAGTGTTCGACAGGCACTCTCCATGTCAAAGAACACGTAATACAAGTCTTCACATAAACTTAACGTCCAGTCAAGTTTCATCGACTTGCGAACGATTAAGTATTTGAGCTATAAACCTTTCCAGTGCCGAGCCCTTATCCAATAAGGAGTGGAACATTTTGCTCTCAAAGACACGGACTAGTTTCTATATATAAATTTATGAGTTAGGAATGCCAGTAACTACCAGTAAATAAAGCAACTTCCATTGCCTTATATTAATGATTTACATAATTACAAGTACAATGCCCTCACTCAACATCCTCTGAGTAGCATTCCAAGGCATACTCCCAACAATCTCTCACTTGCACTCAATGTCACACACTATGGTATCTAATACCCATGTTCTCCAGATTATGTTCCAAGCTAATCTGAGAATGTGGATTGGTCAGTGGATCAGCGACGTAGTCGACTGACTCTACTTTATGCAGCACAATGTATCTCTTTGCGAATAAATACTCTTATGAGATGATACTCTCTCAATATGTTTGGTACTGTTGTGAAACCTCGGCTTCTAGGCCTGTGCTACCGCTCTGGTAGCATAGCACAAGGTGTCATGAGAAGTTTACCTAGTAACTTCTTAACCCTTCCTTTGGAGGACTCCGATGCCGCTTTATACTCAGCCTAACTGGTGGAATCAGCAGTCGCGCTATACTTGGCACTATGCCAAGTAACTGCTCTTCCATTAAGAGTAAATGTATCCAGAAGTAGACATATAATCGTATTTCTGTCCTTGGAAGTCCAATACAGTGAATCCCACCACATTCTGTTCTCCACCACCATATAGAAGAATCAGATCTCTTAGTACTTCTAAAGTACTTGAGAACATTGTTTACGGCGGTCTAATGTTCCCTGACTGGGTTAGCCCGAAACCTACTTACCGCACTTCCAGCATGCGCAATGTCAGGTCTTGTACACAATAAAGTATATATATAAGGCTACCCACTACCGAAGCATATGGTATATAACTCATTTCCTTTCATTGTTCCTCACTATGAGGACATATCTTCAAGGTGAGTTTTATTCCATGTCGCATCGGAAGGAACCCTATTTAAGATCTAATCTATATAGAGGGCTTGGGAAAAACTTATCATTCTCTTAGATTTATCCCAGTAGAGTCGAATCCCAATAATATAGGTTTCTTCTCCCAAGTCTTTCATGGAGAAATTACTCGAAAGCCAAGCTTTCACAGAACTGAGCATTCCCACATCATTTCCTATTAGTAGAATGTCATCTACATATAGTACTAAGGATGCGATCTAGCTCCCACTAACCCTCTTGTATACACAATGTTCCTCTTCATTTTGCACGAAGTAAAAATCTTTGATCGCCTCGTCAAAACGAAGGTCCCAACTACATGAAGACTGTTACAGTCTATATCATGGAGTCTACATCCACCATTGCTAGGTCATTGGTCGCGGGTCGATCTCTTGTTTATCACTTGGAACCTCATGGAAACCCAGTCCCTCCAAGTGCATAAAACTATACCTCTCAGGTAAATGAGATACCTTACTAGACCTATGAGGTGGTTGTACTTGTGTTATAGAAGGTTTGGTTCCATTTTTCTTAGACAGGTGTCTCCTGAGGAGTTTCATTGTATTCTTCCAAAGAAATATTTCTACGTGCTCCGCCTTCCTGAATGAACTCTTCTTCTAGGAAGTGTGCATGCAAAGCAACAACGATCTTTGGACATGTAGAATAGATATCCCATCGTACTGCACGGGAATCCAATGAAACGTCCCTTCGCGGACCTAGCTTCCAACTTTTCCACCTTAGTCTTCTTGACATAGGCGGGACATCCCCAAATCCTAATATGATTAAGACTTGGTTTCCTGCCCTCTCACATCTCATGTGGAGTTTAGGAACGTATTTGGAAGGACATCTGTTCAAGATGTAAGCGGCAGTCAGGAGTGCATACCCCCACAGGTAAATCGGTAAGTCAGTATACCCCAGCATGGAACTGACCATGTTCAACAAGGTCCGGTTCCTTCTTTCTGACACACCATTTAATTGAGGAGTACCTGGACGTGTTAGTTGTGAAACTATTCCATGTTCCTTAAAGAACTCGTCAAACTCCCTACTCATATACTCGCCACCTCAGTCCGACCGAAGTTCTTTGATATAATTACCAGTTTATTTATCGACTAGGGCCATGAATTCCTAGAATTTCTCAAAGGACTCGGATTTATATTTTATTAAGTATACATATATGATCATCCGTAAACGTAATGAAATATTGATATCCGTCACGTGCTGCTTCCAAAGCACATACATCGGTATGGATTAATCCTAGTTTATCAGCGACTCTTTCAAAAGTCCCTGTGAAGGGGGACTTAGTCATTTTGCCTTTAAGGCAAGATTCACAAGTAGGAAAGGGATCCGATCCCAATGGACTCATAAGTCCATCTTTTTCCATCTTGTAAACCTTGGTCTGACCAACATGACCAAGTCTAAGATGCCATTTCAAAACTTGATTGGTTTCATCCCTGCCACGTTTTCTAGTCATAGTATTCACAACTACTTTGTTGCTGAGATTTAGATGATACAATCCATTTAACAATGTAGCAGTACCCACTAGTTTATTTCTGAAATAAATTTTGCAGGAACCATCACCAATGAAAAATGAAAAGCCTTTTGGGTCCATGACCGGAATGGATATAATGTTTTTGTGCCCCTTGGGCAAAACAAGTACATCTTCTAATGTCAAAACAAAACCAGATTCTAAAGCCAAAAGAAGTGATCCTATGTTGGTCGCCTCGACATTATGCCCGCTTCCGACTGTGATCATAACTTCTCTAGCTCCAAGCTTCCTACTTTGTTCCAGATCCTAATTCATGGTACAAATATGAGAACTAGCACCAGAATCCAATATCCAGGAAGTAGAAAATACAGTAGCAGAACAATTTGTTTCCAAAACTAAAAGTTCTGTACCTGAAGTGCCATGAAGAATCGGACAGTCTCTAGCCTAGTGGCCTAGCTCACCGCACTTGAGACAAGCATCCTTCTTCTTCTTGTTCTTCAGAACCATCGGGGCCTTGCCCTTACCTTTAAGGTCCTTAACTTGTGGTCCAGTCTGCTTCTTGGTCTTTTTCTTCTTATTCTTAGACCTCCAAGGTCCAGAAGAAATCACAAAAGCAGACTCCTTCATTCGCGGAGTCTTTATTTGAGACTGAGCGGTCGCAAGTTTGTTCATTAGCCCAGCTAAATTACACGCAATCTCATTGCAATTGAAGTTCATAACAAACTGTGAGAAGGAATCAGGGCGAGACTGTAGGATGAGGTCGATTTGGAGAGAAGTATCCATTTTAAAATCAAGAGCCTCCAATCTCTCGATCATGGATATCATTTTGAGGACATGTTCCCTAACCTTCTCACCTTCCTTCATCCTTGCACCGAACAGTTGCTTGGATATCTCATATCTAGCAGTTCTGCTGTGCTCACCATAAAGTTCGTTTAAGTGAGATAGAATCTGCCTAGCAGAAGTCATTTTATCATGAGCTCTCTGAAGCTCATTAGACATAGAAGTCATCATGTAAGCATGGACTTTTATGTCATCCTTAATCCACTTTTCATTTTTTTCGATCTCTTCCTGATTGGCTCTGGTCCGCACAGGAGGCGCCGGAATGTCCATCTCCAAGACGTATCCCTGTGCCTCTATACTGAGTACAATCATCAGATTGCGGAGCCAGTCCACAAGGTTAGGTCTAATCAGGGTGTTCTTCTCGAGTAGAATTGCAAGTGGATTCATTGTCATATTGAGATTTATGTCTGCATTAAGTATAACAGATTAATTAGTGACTCGTTTAATTATGTTTTAAGTATAGAATTAAGGTCTTTTCTATTCTTGTTACCCATCTCCCACTATTTTTATCGGAACAACACACTCCCATGTGAAATCAGGAAGTATCGTCGCACTACTTCATAGTGGTGATCGAGTTCTTTATAAATCTTAATAGAGGGCAACCGAACAGGTAAAGTAGTGTCCAACACCAACCCATCTAATGGATGATTCTATCTTCTTTTTCCCCTTGTTCACTCCCCTCAACCTATACGGTTTCTATGGTTTGTGAACAAGTTAAGTTTATACCATCGATGCAAATCGGCCACAATTGCATCTTATCCGGCAACCTATCACGTTTCTAGGGATAAAATTTTCTCCAACCAAAGGCATCCAATGCGCTCCCGGTAATTTATCCGTCCTCCCCAAATGACTACCCCGATAACTCGGAAGCATAGCAGGTCCGGTTTGGATTTCAATTTCCCGAAAACTCGATAGAGGGAAGGAAAACCTTGAAACCTTATAAACTTAATAATTTGTTGTGGGAGAATTTTCGCGATTAACG
The DNA here is from genome assembly GCA_033398695.1 of Orobanche coerulescens. NCBI lineage: Eukaryota > Viridiplantae > Streptophyta > Magnoliopsida > Lamiales > Orobanchaceae > Orobanche > Orobanche coerulescens. The sequence continues at coordinate 44,481,516 of CM065809.1, forward strand.
TTACACTTTGCACATTAATCATTTAAGCGCGTTTGTGGCATTCATACAATATGAAACAACCATTCACAACCTAGTTGCTACCAACATGTGGTTCATGGACCATTCCTAGAAAACAAAACCTCCGTAATCTAATTATAAGTCTTCGTCTTGAATCTTCATATTCTCGAAACGGATCTTCCTTCGGTCTTCGTCATTACATATAAATTTTACATTGAAAATTGCATCCTAGATACAAATATTTCTAGTAAATAAATAGGCTCAAAACGGTCTTTACAACTTCTTGTTGCCCGAAATATTATCCGAAGATAGATATGGCTGGAATGGTCGAGCAACAGCAAATTGCGAGAGCACGCCGAGGGGGTGTGAAAAACACAAGATTTTCCGGTTTTGTTAGGCCCGGGCTTGAATGCTCTCGCGAGATGTTATTAATACAAATATTCTTGGATACAAGTATTAATGTGAGAATCTAAATATAATAAGTGTAAAAGATCCTATTTATCTAGCTCTTGGGCGAAGCTTTGGTGTTCTTGCTCTCTGCCGATCGTCTTCCGTGTAGGAGATGCTGAGAGAGAAGAAAGAACCGAGAGATAGCTGTTGCCAAGAGTAGGAAAGCCAAGTTATGGACTTAATCTCTGAACTAGACGTAAGGCAGCTGAGAATTCGAGAGCCTTCCAAGTGCAGGCAGCCTTCTATTTATAGGGGCTGAGATGCCTTGTTTTCTGGCGGGCGATCGCCTTTCGTCCAATATAATAATGGGGCGATCGTCTTTAAGTCACATGGGATGTCTGCCTAAAGTCCAAGGCTGCTGCTGGCAGCCAGCTGTGCGGTCCAATGAGGAACCGGCACACGTCCTGAGTTGCTGCCACGGGCAGTCCTAGTGACACCTTTAGGCGGGTCTGTCGGCTGGTGGAAAGATGCTGACAGGCTGTGGTCAATGATCCGTGAAATGCGAATCTTGTCTCGGCACTGCACGTGGGTTCTGTCCTGAGCTTCGGCCTTTTCCGACTGGATGATCATCGGCCTCGAGCGGCATGAGGCGGTCGTCATCGGTCGGTCACCAGGGGTCGATCGGCAAGTGCCGAGAGATGATCGTCTGCTAGTTGGCCACCAGGAGTCGATCACCAAGTACCAAGAGACGACGTCTTAGATGTCGATCGCTCGGCACCGGGGCTTGTCCTGGGACCTTCGGTCGGCAAATCTGCCTTGGTTGCTGGGCTCCAGTATGGTCGCCCGCTTTCTGAGGCGATCGCCGGTCGAGGAGTATAATTCTCGACACAACAATTGCCCCCTGGCTTGCTCCGATGTAGAAGACATGGGGCGAGGTGGTTCTTGCTGGCAATCGTGTAGGATGAGGATGGGCGATCCATTGAGCGGACTTTGGTTTCAGACTTGGGCGATCTGGTCGATTGGCTAGCTATCTTCGGTCTTGTACCTGCAAAAAACAATTTTTGGCCCATCCCTCGTAGAAACTTGATTGTTTCGTCGCTGAGGAACCGTGCACAGTCGTCGAGTTCGATGGACCAACTCCATGACCGTGTCTTGTGCACGAACGACATTGTCTGTCTCGTGACTCATTTTATTGTGAGGGTCCTCTGTTAGGCTGCGCCTCGCCTCGTATTTAAACGAAGGGCGTGCGGTCTTGGTCTAGAGGAGTCCATGCGCGGGGCGTCGTCGAATCAATCAACTCCACTTCCGCGGCTTGTTAGCTCTGCTTCCACCTCGGCCTGCGATGGAGATGGAGAACCTCGACGGTGTACGTTGAGACGGGGGTAGTGACAGGTCGCATTGTCCGGGTTCACCATGTTAAATGATGAACCTTTGAGGGCGGGCGATCGTGTCCACTGATTGACTTATAGGTCCCTCAGACTACGCCGGCCTCGTATTTAAATAAAGGGTTGGCGATCTTGTCCCAAAGGGACCTTGCATGGCCTAAGCAGTCGGTTCCGTCGACCACCAGGACCATGGCTGCATTCTTCCACCTCGGATCGTCATGTAGATGCCGACCTTCGACGGTGTATATTGTGCGGTGGAGGCGATCTCGTGCCGTAGTCCACCATGTTAGATGATGAACTGTAGATGGCGAACGAGTCCTTCAGTTTTGATGATGTTGCTTGATACTAGCGATCGGGCTGAAAGACTGGAGATCGTCGTTTGGGCGCCGATCGCGCTGCTCATAGGCTCCGAAGAAACCTCTGCCTGGCCAGAATGTGTGCGGCTTTAGCGCGGAAGATCGCGTAGGTCGAGGGTTGGTCCTTAGTAAGATGCCTGAACATAGGCGAAAGACCATGGAATCCTCCTAAGACCGAGTATAGGGCGATGTCATCGCTTACGGGCTCGCCGTTGAGGATGATCTCGTCTACCCAGTTCATGTAGTCCGAGTCGGACTCTTCTTCCCCTTGCCTGATTTGCATCATGCGATGGGGACCTTCTGGCCGAGCGACCCTGGTGGCGAAATGCGCTGTGAAGTCGCTCGCCAGTTTATTAAAGGAGCCGATGGATCGAGGCGGCAATGAGGCGTACCACCTGTGGGCAAGGTCATCCAGCATCAGAGGGAACATTCGGCACCTGGTCGCGTCTGATGCCCCACACCCGGTCATGTAGATGTTGAACTTTCTCAGGTGTTTTTCGGGGTCTGATCTCCCCTCATACAGAGGTGTTTGTGGAGGAGCGATCTTGTGCTGCACGGGGCCAAGCTCGATGTGGACCGCGAGTGGCTCACTCGGCCCGGCGATCTTGCTCTTGGCGCCTGCCCCAGATTCCAGGAGCGCCTTCATGTCTTTGAGCTGGCGTTGCATCATGGCCATCATTGTAGCTTGGTCACTCGTGGATCGGCTTTTGGAGCGGGAGCCGAGGCGATCCTGTACCGATCGCCTGACTCCGCTGCTTCCGACCTCGGCTCTCTGTTGAGGAGGAGCCAGATGGCTGGTCGGCCTTCTAGGAGTCGGATACGCCGAACTCCTGGTGACGGACTCGAGCTGCGTCGTCTCGTGGCTGGGGCCGGACTGCCCCGGTCGCCATGACAGGTCGCTGCTTAGGTGATCGAAAACAGAGGTGCCCCAGCTGGCGAGCGCCTCTTCTTTCGAATGGGAGCCTCCTGGCGATCGCTCGGTTAGCAACGCCTTATACTTCCGTTTGGTCATCTGGCGGATGGCCGAGGGGGTGATAGCGGGAGGCGCGTCGAGAGCACTCCGTCGCTCCTGTAGGATGGCAATGGCCTCCTCGACCTGTCCCGCAGTTTGGAACTGATCGAGCGAGAGACTTGGGCCGTCCCTCAGGGGCAGGATCGAGCGTCTCGGGCCGCGGCGGCTACCCTCTGCCATCGGCTGTGACTCGGACTGCGACGGTACGAGGCGTCTGGCAGATCGTCCAGTGGCTTTCTTCGACGAGGAGGCAGAAGTCATGATTCTGAAAGCTTTCTCTGAAGAACAGTGAGTGTTTCTTCAGGTATATGCCCCGGAAAACAGTGAGTGTTCTTCGAGACGGTAGGAATAAAAAATTTAGGGTTAGAGCCCTCCTTCTAGCGCCAATTGTTGTTGCCCGAAATATTATCCGAAGATAGATATTGCTAGAATGGTCGAGCAACAGCAAATTGCGAGAGCACGTCCGAGGGGGTGTGAAAAACACAAGATTTGCCGAGTTTGTTAGGCCCGAGCTTGAATGCTCTCGCGAGATGTTATTAATACAAATATTCTTGGATACAAGTATTAATGTGAGAATCTAAATACAATGAGTGTAAAAGATCCTATTTATCTAGCTCTTGAGCGAAGCTTTGGTGTTCTTGCTCTCTGTCGATCGTCTTCCGTGTAGGAGATGCTGAGAGAGAAGAAAGAATCGAGAGATAGCTGTTGCCAAGAGTAGGAAAGCCAAGTTATGGACTTAATCTCTGAACTGGACGTAAGGCAGCCGAGAATTCGAGAGCCTTCCAAGTGCAGGCAGCCTTCTATTTATAGGGGCTGAGATGCCTTGTTTTCTGGCGGGCGATCGCCTTTCGTCCAATATAATAATGGGGCGATCGTCTTTAAGTCACATGGGCTGTCTGCCTAAAGTCCAAGGTTGCTGCTGGCAGCCAGCTGTGCGGTCCAATGAGGAACTGGCATGCGTCCTGAGTTGCTACCACGGGCGGTCCTACTGACACCTTTCAGCGGGCCTGTCGGCTGGTGGAAAGATGCTGAGAGGCTGTGGTCAATGATCCGTGAAATGCGGATCTTGTCTCGGCACTGCACGTGGGTTCTGTCCTGAGTTTCGGCCTTTGCCGACTGGATGATCAGCGGACTCGAGCGGCATGAGGCGGTCGTCATCGGTCGGTCACCAGGGGTCGATCGGCAAGTGCCGAGAGATGATCGTCTGCAAGTCGGCCACTAGGAGTCGATCGCCAAGTACCGAGAGACGATCGTCTTAGATGTCGATCGCTCGGCACTGGGACTTGTCCTGGGACCTTCGGTTGGTAGATATGCCTTCGCTGCTGGGCTCCGGCATGGTAGCTCGATTTCTGAGGCGATCGCCGGTCGAGGAGTATAATTCTCGACAAAACACAACCCAATCGAATAAAATGAACGATTCAAAAACTAAGTCCACGAACCACATCCCCATTCAAAAGCATTCATCCAATAAATACTAAATAAATGGAAAGCATAGAGATACATTGATCTAACTAACAATACGAACCGATCCAATTGATTCACACAATCAGTAATATGAAAAAATGTTGAAATAATTCCGTCGATCACAAGTATTCCAATTAATCAATTTTTCCTTATAAAATAAAATACCATAAATCATTTTAATCATATTAAATCCAATTTCAAATGCGGGAAATCATTTTTAGGAATACACGAAGCAAACAAGCCCGAAATGGGTCCGAAATGGGCTGAACCGCGCCCAAAACGCCACGAAAGATGCATGCGGCTGCCAGCCTCAGGCCGCGGCCTCGAGCCTAGCCGCGGCCCCCGGGGCCCTTCCTGGGCCGGCCGCACAGCCCCGCCGCGGCCTCGAGCCCTGGGCCATGGCCCCCTGCTTCCGGACCACCCCTGGACCGTCCAACGGCGATTCCGGGCTAGTTTTTCAACCGGATATCCAATATCTATATTTTTCAACATTCATATCTTCAATATAAATCATATTTCCAAGAAATATAAGATTTATATTTAGACATAAAATTACGAAAAATACAACTATAACGAACGAAAAAACATATACCACGATTATGACTAAAATGATTCCAAATCATTCACCATCTAATCGAGCATTCCAAATGCCTATATCGTATATACGATCGCAAGACCTACTCTCCGATACCACTGTTGGGATTCGGTGCCTAAACGAAGGCCCAGTGGAAGCGGTAAAACGAAAATTAATTCGATCCGAATCCCTACGAGGATCGATCGAGCTATGTATATACGAATATTAAACGAAAACACAAGAGATATAGAAACTCACCCTTGTAGTCCGTTGATTAAATGGATTTCTTCTCTTGAGCTATTCCCCAAGCTTTAGATTGATCTCTACGAATCCAATCCGCTCCAAGCCCTTGGATGATCCAACATCGAAAACACAATTCCTCTACTTGCCACGCGCCGGAGAAACGAACAGAATGACAATCACCTTGCTATCCTCCAAGGATACGGCTAGAGCTAGGTGATGAAGCTTTCTTATCATGATTACAACACTCTTGTAACACCCCCAAATCCCATTGGGTCATTACAGCGCCGTGGACCCCACACCAGGAGATCCACCAGGCTAACACGACCAAAAATACAATTAACTGACCAAAAGGGGAATCACAATCCCTACACTGACATCCAACATAATATTCCGATATGGAATTTCAATGACAACAGTGGGCCTACATGGCCAAAATAAGATACAACAACATCCACGAGCCTTGCTCGGATAATACAAAATGACAACGACTGAACAAAACTGGAGTACTCCAACTGTCTGACTGACATGAACACCAAAACATCTCGGACTAGTATCGCTCGAATGCCTCGTCGCCACCGTCATGCCCCTGTGTCTCAACTCTCTCCTCGCAAACACCTAAAACATGAAAACATGTTCTGCCCCCATGGGGTCAGTCATCCAGATAATGATTATCAAATACATGTACAACATGATATGAATCCAAAGGGCATAATGAATAGTATAGTAATGGTAATACGAGATGAGCACAAACCAAAGTAAGAATCGAGCATTCGTGGAATACTATGCCCACGGTATACGATCAATACCTGCTCAACAGGTTAGAACACAAGTGCCCAATGGCGAATCATCAATACAGAACACAACAATACATCACCCGAAGGTAAACCAAGCCAAAAACTGAAATAGATACGAATCACAATGCCCGAAGGCTCCAACAGGAATACCGATACATCACAATGGCTCGACAACAATGACCAAGCTGTTTATCATCATAATACCCTGAATGTCACTCAGCCGAAGCTGTCAATCACCACAATGGCCCGAAGCCAAAACAGTCCGAAGCTGTATCAATGAGGGCCGAAGCCACGGCACGAAGCCATATCACAATGAGGGCCGAAGCCACGGCACGAATCCGTATCACAATGAGGGCCGAATCCGCGGCACGAAGCCGTATCAAATTGAGGGCCGAAGCCACGGCACGAAACCGTATCACAATGAGGGCTGAAGCCACATCACGAAGCCGTATCACAATGAGGTCATCCAATGACTGTGACCTGCTGAATTACAGGTGCTGGGAAACCAACCGCGAAGGTTCAAGACCCAGACTTACCCATCGAGCGCTAGCCGAGACTAGCCTCTAAAACCCAATTAATCACAATAGTAACGATCCCAAGATTATCAAATTCACAAGAATAATAGCGTGCTGCCTTGAGTCGGCCAACACGACAACAATAACTCACGGATGGGCTCCGTCCATGGCGGTCCCAATTCAAATACCTCGACTGCCTTGGAATGGCCAATCGATCACAACAACTTAATGGTTGGATAGTATCCTTGACAGTCCCAATTCAATACATCGATTACCTTAGAACGGTCCATCGATAACGATGACACAACGGATGGGAATTATCTTCGATAATCCCAATTAAATACATCGATTACCTTAGAACGGTCAATCGATACACAATGATACAACGGATGGGAATTATCTTCGATAATCCCAATTAAATACATCGATTACCTTAGAACGGTCAATCGATACACAATGATATAATGGATGGGAATTATCTTCGATAATCCCAATTAAATACATCGATTACCTTAGAACGGTTAATCGATAACCAATGATACAACAGATGGGAATTATCTTTGATAATCCCAATTAAATACATCGATTACCTTAGAACGGTCAATCGATACACAATGATACAACGGATGGGAATTATCTTCGATAATCCCAATTAAATACATCGATTACCTCAGAACGGTCAATCGATACACAATGATACAACGGATGGGAATTATCTTCGATAATCCCAATTAAATACATCGATTACCTCAGAACGGTCAATCGATACACAATGGTACAACGGATGGGAATTATCTTCGATAATCCCAATTAAATACATCGATTACCTTAGAACGGTTAATCGATAACCAATGATACAACGGATGGGAATTATCTTCGATAATCCCAATTAAATACATCGATTACCTTAGAACAGTCAATCGATACACAATGATACAACGGATGGGAATTATCTTCAATAATCCCAATTAAATACATCGATTACCTCAGAACGATCAATCGATATGCAATTATACGGTAGAGTGGATGTCCCGGCGTCTTAAACTGACCACCGAAATAGATATAATAAACAAATATATCAAACGCCTTCAATCGGCCAATGCAACATCATGGCGACATTTCCAATTCAATAATAATGATTCAACGATGCCCCAGAACGACATTAACGTCAACCATAATAATCGATACATCGATACCGCGAACCGGTTATCGACAACATCAGTGTCAACAAGAATCTCAATGCCTTAAACCGGCTGTTAACGAATAACAATAACATCTAGCATAATTTCCGAAGGGTATTGCATCAAACAATTCCCGAATATCAACAAATCACGGAGAGACTAAGTCTCGAAATGATACAATACATTCATACACATATATGATAACATTAATCTCATTGACCAGTACAAGTATAAAACTTGCCTCAAACCGAAGGCGAGAAAGTCCTTCCACGATCAACGTCCTGGCACGAAACGACGAACGGCGCCTCCCGACGATCACAAACACTCGAACAACCTTGAATGAAAACGATTCATTCAAAAATACAAAATCAATAGAAAACAACGACAAGGACAAAGCCTGTTTCAAACACGAATCGATCACACCGCACGAACGAATATCATAGTTCTCAACTATGAATTCTAACATCCCCTAACACCTCGATGATCAATTAACATGATCATTACATTCTTAACACTTGTGAAATCCATACAACATGATTCACTTAAGAACAATCATAAAAAACAATCATCTCAAAATGATAATATCACCAATATCATCAAATTGATCCTCCTACAATGATAATATTATCAATATTATCATTATCACTCCCAAGAACATCATCAACTCAATAATCATGATGTTTGAAACAAAAATCCTTCATCAATACATCATGAATTCGGATTAAACAACAAGATTCACTCAACCATTTTCAAATTATGATAATCACCTCCTAAATCATCATAAATCCTTACTAAAATGGTCAAAATCTTTCAAGAACACCACCAACAACAATAATCATCTCAAGCCTATGTTAATCATATAACAATCTTAACACAATCCTTCCTAGACATGATTAAAAACCTCCAAACAATCTAAAACATCAAGAACATAATCCAACTCAAGTAATACTATCATGTTCTTCATCAAAAGTTTATCAAAACCATGAAGAATCATGATATACTCCATTACCCGAAGAAAACAACAACAAAAACTTGAAAATCACTTGAAGAACAAGAGATTGAGGGAACTTACCAAATAAGAACAAGAAGAATCCTCCAAACACCAAAGGAGCACCAACAAGCTTCCAACTTCAAGCTTCAATCCAAGCTAGGATGATCAAGATCGAGTTGGAAGGTGCTAAACATCAATAACAAGTCCAAACGGACGATTCTAGGGAGAGAAATTGTGTTTTGGTTCGTGAGGAAATGAAAGACAACACCAAGATAAAGAGACTGACCAATTCATTACGTATGTTATACATTATGGTTAACGTACGTAAGAGGCATTATGTACAATATGCTAAGACTTTAACGTACGTAATGTAAATCCAGAACTAACTGGACTAAAATACGAAGGCCTTAACGTACGTAAACAAAAACATATTACGTACGTTAACAAGACCTGCATTATGTACGTAGAGTTCACCTCTTAACGTACGTAAGGGTCCGTTGACTGCAATAGTGAGATCCTATCGGAAGATGCTCGGGACCCACCGGCCGAAAGTGACTACGAGGAAGGTTCCTGCCACCTACCAAGCATTACGTACGTAACCTTATAGGCATTACGTACACTAAGATAAATAGACTGACCAATTCATTATGTACGGATGTAGCATTACGTACGCTAAGGCTATGAACTTAGTCAAAAATCCAAACTCTCCAACCAACATTCAAACGACGAAACCAACCCGACGACAAGTATAATATTTCGATCCCAAAATATTCCAATACAATATACATTGTATCAGTCCAAAACAACAACACTTGTACAATTCCAAATAAATACGTACAACTCTGCAGTAACATGAAAAAAAAATTATCCCCGGATATTACATACTCCCCCCTTAAAAATAGTTTCGTCCCCGAAACTCAGGGTACGCAACAAGGGATAAAGACTATCCATCAGGATAAGAAAACAACATCTCCAGGAATACTCCTCACTGCGAACCACTTCGCCTGAGTAATCGGTCCAACCCCACGGGTTCCCGCGTCTCCTGTCGGATCACAGCGAAAAACAGTGGATAAAAACACTCAACCAACTGCGAGATCAGCCGAATCATAACTCTCCCGCTAGAGACCAGCTAGGAAGTCGTACCAACTGCATGACTAGTAGCACCGGCGTACACATCCCGCGGGAGTCGCCCATTGTACATGCCTACAACCATCGGTGTACACTTCTCTTGTTCTCATTAGCATCGAACGTCTATGCTATCAGTGACTTACGTCACAAAAGAGAATAACAACGCACAAATATAGTCCTCAGGACCATATCAAATGCACACTCAAGTCCTCGCAACTTGACGTCTCGAATCACAATGAACGTTTACCCAGATCACCACAAAATCTCGGGTACAATACCGAAAGGAAAAGAATAACGCATCAAACGATGTCAAATCTCAAGATTCTCAAAAGCTATCATAACAAGATAGATCAATAATAAATGGTTCACAACCACAATATTACAATACAGATTGAGTCAAATATCAATCCGAGAAACAAGGAAAATACAAATCAAGACTACATCTCAAACGTACCCAAAATCAACCTCCTCCAGATCATCGGGCTCCTCGATCTCATCGACTCACGGAAGACCCAAATATGGACTCGCTGCTCCTCCTTGGCTGTCCATACCTCTGGCTCTCGAAGCCTGATAGGACCCCTTGGATGAAGTACGGATTAGAGTAACAAAATATCTTGAGGCCCGTGAGCTTTCCTGAGATCTACTGGCACTAGAACTCCTGCAGTATTTCTGAAGGTGTCCCTGCCTCCCACACAGAAAACAAGCAATAGCTGGCACAATACAATGGGTGCTAACGTGCCCCGCTGAATCACAATTAAAGCAAACAACAGTCGAACTCGTCGCCTGAGAAGAAGATGCTTTTCCAGCACGAGGACGACTAGAAAACGACCTCCTAGACGTTGGAGCCCGATGTCCCTCTGAATGGACCGGCATCCTAGTCCTCTCACCGGAAGAAACTGAAGGGTTCTTCCGAGAAAGCTCCTTGATCAAAAGCTCTACTCCAAGAGCCTTCTCGATGAATTCGCCAAGTGAGTTACAATTATGATGGAACAACTGCATCCTCAACTGTGGGTTCAGCCTCTTGCTAAAATACTTGATCTTATCCGCTTCAGTACGGATAACAGAAGAAGCAAACTGAAGAAGTCCCTGAAACTTCTCAACGATAACAATAACACCCTCGTCCTCGACGGATTCGGGGTTCAACACCTCTGACATCTTGGATTCACGAAGTGGAGCCAGATAATACCTCTCTAACATGAGAGTCTTGAACTCACTCCAAACACAATCACGATCGGTGGGTTTCATAGAAAGCCACCAAGAATAAGCGCCTTTACTCAAATAGTAAGCCGCTACTGCCACCTTACTCTCTTCCGGACACTAAACCATGTCGAGGAGTCTATCAAAATGTTCAATCCAATGAACAATATCAGCTGGTTCCGACGAACCCTCAAAAATAGGCGGCCTCTGACGAGAGATGTCGCCGATAATATGACTCACTCTCCTGGACGGTCCATAAAACGGCACCTGGAGTCCTTGCAGCTGTGTACCACGAACCATCGAAGTTTGCATGGTTTCCATTATCTGTGTCATTTGAGTCATCTGGGTCATCATGCCCCTCATAAGCAAGAATGGGTCGATGTCAGTCTGATCAACTCCTCGAGTATGACGTTCCGAAGGGGAACCGGTCACATAAGTCACATCTCTGGCAGAATTATGATCCATATCGGCACCCGTACGCGTATAAACATGAGGTTCTGGGTCTCGGACTGCTCTGTAGCCTTTATCGCCTCTGCCACGTCCTCGGATTCCTCTTTCCATACTGAAAGAATAACGTTCGATCATGAACAAAGCTCAAATATGCCTCAACGGCCAATCCACAATGCTAAGTCATTAGCCAAACACGAATATACATACTCAACAGATAAATAGTCACCTCAAACATGCTAATTATAGCCAATACTGAGCCCACACGCTCTAAAACAAATAATCATGAATGAATCGTAACACAAATGTTACCTACAGATTTCAACAAAATATGTATAATCAATGGCATAATGAATGTATGAACATACAAGAGATTCGAGTCCTTACACAGGTCATACGAAGCTTCGAGATCTTGCGATACTAGTCTTCACTGACGACGACTCGATGAAAGAATGACTCATACAGTCGTTCAACTACCACGACTCACAAAGCCTGACTGTCCAGATTGTCATAACCTGACAGTCCACTACTACCGCGTCGATAGAACCACATAACTCACATATCAGGGTATCTCACAACCCAATTCTCTGATACCATCTTCCGTAACACCCCCAAATCCCATTGGGTCATTACAGCGCCATGGACCCCACACCAGGAGATCCACCAGGCTAACACGACCAAAAATAGAATTAACTGACCAAAAGGGGAATCACAATCCCTACACTGACATCCAACATAATATTCTGATATGGAATTTCAATGACAACAGTGGGCCTACATGGCCAAAATAAGATACAACAACATCCACGAGCCTTGCTCGGATAATACAAAATGACAAAGACTGAACAAAACTGGAGTACTCCAACTGTCTGACTGACATGAACACCAAAACATCTCGGAATAGTATCGCTCGAATGCCTCGTCGCCACCGTCATGCCCCTTTGTCTCAACTCTCTCCTCGCAAACACCTAAAACATAAAAACATGTTCCGCCCCCACGGGGTTAGTCATCCAGATAATGATTATCAAATAGATGTACAACATGATATACATCCAAAGGGCAGAATAAATAGTATAGTAATGGTAATACGAGATGCTCACAAACCAAAGTAAGAATCGAGCATTCGTGGAATACTATGCCCACGGCATACGATCAATACCTGCTCAACAGGTTAGAACACAAGTGCCCAACGGCGAATTGTCAATACAGAACACAACAATACATCACCTGAAGGTAAACCAAGCCAAACACTTAAATAGATACGAATCACAATGCCCGAAGGCTCCAATAGGAATACCGATACATCACAATGGCCTGACAGCCGAACAACCCGAAGCTGTTTATCATCATAATACCATGAATGTCACTCAGCCAAAGTTGTCAATCACCACAATGGCCCGACGCCATAACAGCCCGAAGCTGTATCAATGAGGGCCGAAGCCACGGCACGAAGCCGTATCACAATGAGGGCCGAAGCCACGGCACGAAGCCGTATCACAATGAGGGCCGAAGCCACGGCACAAAGCCGTATCACAATGAGGGCCGAAGCCACGGCACGAAGCCGTATCACAATGAGGGTCGAAGCCACAGCACGAAGTCGTATCACAATGAGGTCATCCAATGACCGTGACGTGCTAAATTACAGGTGCTGGGAAACCAACCGCGAAGGTTTAAGCCCCAGACTTACCCATCGAGCACTAGCCGAGACTAGCCTCTAAAACCCAATTAATCACAACAGTAACGATCCCAAGATTATCAAATTCACAAGAATAATAGCGTGCTGCCTTGAGTCGGCCAACACGACAACAATAACTCACGGATGGGCTCCGTCCATGGCGGTCCCAATTCAAATACCTCGACTGCCTTGGAATGGCCAATCGATCGCAACAACTTAATGGTTGGAAACTATCCTTGACAGTCCCAATTCAATACACCGATTACCTTAGAACGGTCAATCGATAACGATGACACAACGGATGGGAATTATCTTCGATAATCCCAATTAAATACATCGATTACCTTAGAACGGTCAATTGATACACAATGATACAACGAATGGGAATTATCTTCGATAATCCGAATTAAATACATCGATTACCTTAGAACGGTCAATCGATACACAATGATACAACGGATGGCAATTATCTTCGATAATCCCAATTAAATACATCGATTACATTAGAACGGTTAATCGATAACCAATGATACAACGGATGGGAATTATCTTAGATAATCCCAATTAAATACATCGATTACCTTAGAACGGTCAATCGATACACAATGATACAACGGATGGGATTATCTTCGATAATCCCAATTAAATACATCAATTACCTCAGAACGGTCAATCGATACACAATGATATAACGGATGGGAATTATCTTCGATAATCCCAATTAAATACATCGATTACCTCAGAACGGTCAATCAATACACAATGATACAACGAATGGGAATTATCTTCGATAATCCCAATTAAATACATCGATTACCTTAGAACGGTTAATCGATAACCAATGATACAACGGATGGGAATTATCTTTGATAATCCCAATTAAATACATCGATTACCTTAGAACGGTCAATCGATACACAATGATACAACGGATGGGAATTATCTTCGATAATCCCAATTAAATACATCGATTACCTCAGAACGGTCAATCGATACGTAATGATACGGTAGAGTGGATGTCCCGGCGTCTTGAACTGACCACCGAAACAGATATAATAAATGAATATATTAAACGCCTCCAATCCGCCAATGCAACATCATAGCGACAGTTCCAATTCAATAATAACGATTCAACCATGCCTCAGAATGACATTAACGTCAACAATAATAATCGATACATCGATACCGCGAACCGGCTGTCGACAACATCAGTGTCAACAAGAATCTCAATGCCTTAAATCGGCTGTTAACGAATAACAATAACATCTAGCATAATTACCGAAGGGTATTGCATCAAACAATTCCTGAATATCAACAAATCATGGAGAGACTAAGTCTCGAAATGATACAATACATTCATACACATATATGATAACATTAATCTCATTGACCAGTACAAGTATAAAACTTACCTCAAACCGAAGGCGAGAAAGTCCTTCCACGATCAACGTCCTGGCACGAAACGACGAACGGCGCCTCCCGACGATCACAAATACTCGAACAACCTTGAATGAAAACGATTCATTCAAAAATACAAAATCAATAGAAAACAACGACAAGGACAAAGCCTGATTCAAACACGAATCGATCACACCGCACGAACGAATATCATAGTTCTCAACTATGAATTCTAACATCCTCCAACACCTCGATGATCAATTAACATGATCATTACGTTCTTAACACTTGTGAAATCCATACAACATCATTCACTTAAGAACAATCATCAAAACAATCATCTCAAAATGATAATATCACCAATATCATCAAATTGATCCTCCTACAATGATAATATCATCAATATTATCATTATCACCCCAAGAACATCATCAACTCAATAATCATGATGTTTGAAACAAAAATCCTTCATCGATACATCATGAATTCGGATTAAACAACAAGATTCACTCAACCATTTTCAAATTATGATAATTACCTCCTAAATCATCATAAATCCTTACTAAAATGGTTAAAATCTTTCAAGAACACCACCCACAACAATAATCATCTCAAGGCTATGTTAAATCATATAACAATCTTAACATAGTCCTTCCTACACATGATTAAAAACCTCCAAACAATCTAAAACATCAAGAACATAATCCAACTCAAGTAATACTATCATGTTCTTCATCAAAAGTTTATCAAAACCATGAAGAATCATGATATACTCCATTAATAAAACAATACCCGAAGAAAACAACAACAAAAACTTGAAAACCACTTGAAGAACAAGAGATTGAGGGAACTTACCAAAGAAGAACAAGAAGAAGCCTCCAAACACCAAAGGAGCACCAAAAAGCTTCCAACTTCAAGCTTCAATCCAAGCTAGGATGATCAAGATCGAGTTGGAAGGTGCTAAACATCAATAACAAGTCCAAACGGACGATTCTAGGGAGAGAAATTGTGTTTTGGTTCGTGAGGAAATGAAAGACGAAACCAAGATAAATAGACTGACCAATTCATTATGTACGTTATACATTATGGTTAACGTACGTAAGAGGCATTACGTACGCTATGCTAAGACTTTAACATACGTAATGTAAATCCAGAACTAACTGGACTAAAATACGAAGGCCTTAACGTACGTAAACAAAAACATATTACGTACGTTAACAAGACCTGCATTACGTACGTAGAGTCCACCTCTTAACGTACGTAAGGGTCCATTGACTGCAATAGTGAGATCCGATCGGAAGATGGTCGGGACCCACCGGCCGAAAGTGACTACGAGGAAGGTTCATGGCACCTACCAAGAATTACGTACGTAACCTTACAGGCATAACGTACGTAATAGCAACACGCTAGCATACGTAATGCTACATCCATAGCGTACGCTAAGGCTATGAACTTAGCCAAAAATCCAAACTCTCCAACCAACATTCAAACGACGAAACCAACCCGACGACAAGTATAATACTTCGATCCCGAAATATTCCAATACAATATACATTGTATCAGTCCAAAACAACAACACTTGTACAATTCCAAATGAATACGTACAACTCAGCAGTAACACGAAAAAAAAATTATCCCCAGATATTACAACTCTAAGTGTTTAATCTTTATCTCTCTATCTCACAAATATTTTCTCCAAGAAAATATATGAATGTATGATGAAGAAGATGATGAATATTATGAAGCCTTTTGGAAACAATTTCCTCTCTCCTTTCTTCTCTCAAAAACGTGAGATCACATGTAGGCAAAAGAGATTTGGTCTTCACATATATTCTCATCATATCTCTCCATTCCACCTACCTTTTGACAAAATCACCCAAGGTGATATTTTGTCCCCTTGATTGGTCACAAGGCTTGAACCCCACCAAGTGAAGACCAAGACCAATTGAGGAGTAGCTGATTGGGGCGGCCATCTAGAAGGTGTCGGATGAGTTCGGTCCGTTTCGGACTTCTGTGAGTCCAAACACATAAATTCCGATTCCGTTCCGATATATTTATATTGATTAATTAATCCAATTAATTAATAATATCAAATACATAATAACATAATTAATTTCTCCAAGAAATAATTATATTCATGAATTAAATTAATCACCCAGTAATATATTTAATTCATTAGGCCGTAAATCAATTTATCCAATAAATCGATTTAGACATCAAATGTCCCAAATTAAATATTCAATATCTAATATTCATAATTAGATAATAAGCTCGATTCATTCCGTCGTCAATCCTATTGCACGACTCGGTAGGTCCGTCTCAGTCAGCAATGGGAGGAACCAAAGAGTTGTAGCACCACCTAGCCATCCTGGCGGCCTTCACTGTACCCTAACTGAGAACAAATGATTGGGATCATTCAAGAACCATTCTGTCGTGAATACCAGTATATGTATAAACCCTTCATTCAAATGTCCCGATCAAGTTATAGGGTCACGGTCATTCAAACCCTATTTGTACTTGACGCTATGCATGCATTAATGCAAATCGAGATCATCGAGCTCTCGTGTATCCAATACAACTAGCTCCAATGCTTTAGCTAAAGACTTATGATCTCATCTGCCAGTAACCGCATAGGACATATAACCCGCTCACTAACGGGAGAAAGAATTATATCTTGGTATTTAGTAGAACCTGCTACTTGCCCGTCAAGATGCACGTTAAGGTTCAGCCCCACCTTCCAGTTTACAGGGTCGAACTACTCTAATGAAAATATTGACGTCACAAGCACATCCCTACTAAATCTTCAAGTCGAAGGTTCACGAATACCTATCACAACCTTTTGATTCCGTCATTGACTATCCCAGAGTGAAATCCATATGATGAATCGAGGGTGAGTCGGTTCGAGTATACTAAGCCAATTAGCATACCTATAACGTGTGATCCCACTAACCATTAGTGTTCGACAGGCACTTTCCATGTCAAAGAACATGTCATACAAGTCTTCACATAAACTCAACGTCCAGTCAAGTTTCATCGACTTGCGAACGATTAAGTATTTGAGCTATAAACCTTTCCAGTGCCGACCGCCTTATCCAATAAGGAGTGGAACATTTTGCTCTCAAATACACGGACTAGTTTCTATATATATATTTACGAGTTAGGAATGCCAGTAACTACCAGTAAATAAAGAAACTTCCATTGCCTTATATTAATGATTTACATAATTACAAGTACAATGCCCTTACTCAACATCCTCTGAGTGGCATTCGATGGCATACTCCCAACAAGTTGATCACAGGAAACATTGATGCTGGTGTATCTACCTGTAGGACAATACAGAGTACACAAGGAAATGTACTATGTGTGCAAGAGGAACCCGAGTCTGAGATATCTCCATTCCCTGTATGGAAGTCTCTATCTGAACTTAGAAGACTTAATATGTGCACTATCGTTGTATTCTTAGCTGAATCTGAACCTATTTCCACCAAAGAAGCTCTAGACAATTCTCATTGGATTACATCTATGGAAGAAGAGCTTAATGGTTTCGAAAGAAACAATGTATGGTATCTAGTACCCAGACCTACGCATCAATCCGTAATTGGAACAAAATGGGTATCTAGAAACAAGAAGAATGGAAATGGACTCATAATCAGAAACAAATCCCGTCTAGTTGCACAAGGCTACAGACAGGAAGAAGGCATAGGCTATAATGAAACATTTGCCCCTGTAGCCAGACTAGAAGCCATTAGGATATTTTTATCCTTTGCCGCCCATAAGAGCTTTATTGTAGACCAAATGGATGTCAAGAGTGCATTCCGGAATGGAGAACTTGCCGAAGAAGTCTATGTTGAACAACCACCAGGGTTTGTCAACACAGAAGGAGGAGACCTTGTATATAGGCTAAGGAAAGCACTGTATGGTCTTAAGCAAGAACCTAGGGCATGGTATGAGACCCTGTCCCTGTATCTTACCGATAATGGATTTGAGAAAGGTGTTGTGGACAAAATCCTATTTACAATACAGGAAGGTGATGACCTCCTGATGGTTCAAATATATGTAGATGATATTATATTTGGTTCAACTAACCTTGATTTATGTCAAAGGTTCTCTCATCTCATGCAAAGTAAATTTGAAATGAGTATGATGGGAGAACTTAGTTATTTCCGAGGATTGCAGGTAAAGCAGTTGCCTACAGGGATATTCATCAACTAGGAAAAGTACAGCAAGGAGCTTCTCAACAAGTTTGGAATGAATAGCTCCAAATCATCGTCAACCCCCATGAGTACTTCCGTGTAAATTAGTGCTGGCGAAGCTGGAAAGTCGGTTGATCAATCACTCTACAGGAATCTTATTGGCTCACTCCTGTACCTAATGGCTAGTAGGCCCGATATCCAGTTTGTTGTAGGAGTGTGTGCGCGATATCAAGTAGCACCTAAAGAATCACTTCACAATAGCCAAATGAATCCTGAAATACGTCAAAGGAATAGTCGACGTAGGACTATGGTATCCTAAAGAAGGCGAATTCGATTTGGTTGTCTACAGTGACTCGGATCCCGGAGGCTGCAAGCTAGATAGGAAGAGTACAAGTGGAACTTGTCACTTTCTTGGACCTAGACTTGTATCTTGGTTCAGTAAGAAGCAATTGGCAAACTCGCTTTCCACGATAGAATCAGAATACTATGCTGCTGGTAGTTGCCGTATGCAGATCCTTTGGATGCAACAATTTGCCGATTATGGAATTGGAGCCAAGGAAACACCGATTATGTGTGATACCACGAGTGCCATTGCAATAACGCACAATCCTCTATTGCACTCGCGCACTAAGCATATTCACATGAAGCATCACTTCATCAGAAATCATGTTGAGAGTAAAGATGTTCGGCTTGAAAAATTTCATACAGATATCCAGTTAGACGACATCTTTACCAGACCTCTCAGCACAGCAAGATTTTGTATGCTTCGACAAGAATTGGGATTACTACCGCCTGACACCCTATAAGTTTTTAATGCTTTTACTCAACAATTGAGGGGGAATGCTGTAAGACCCACGAATACAGTATCCACCATTAATTATTTGTACACGAAGACATTCCAACATCACTGTATGACAACGAAGACACTTTTCCTACAGCTGACGTGTGCATTAATTAAGGGGGAATGCATTATGACTCATGAATACAGTATTAATCCGAAGATTGCTGTATGAAATTGAATCCCGTATGTACCTTTTAAGGGGGAACGCTATATTTTCGCGGATACAGTACATACTGTGGGAAATCAATTAATAATATAATAATATGTTACTCTTTTTAAAACATTTTTTGTCCACGTGCCCTGTCATTATATCAAATGTTTTTTGCAATAAATGGTTTACATGACATCTGGACTATTTCATATCATATGCCGCGACTTTTCAAATTATTTTATAATTTCACACCGCCGTTTCGGGCAATAAGGGAAGACTAAACGTCAGGTGTGGGACCCGCTATAATTTCAAAATCTGATGGATAAGATGTACATGTTACGCTAAGTCCATCTTGTTCGTTCATTTAAAACAACGGTTCCAATCCCTTAAATATGACCGTTCACTGTCTGCAAAAACCCTACAGACCTGTAAGGCGTAACCAACAGCATGCTTCCCGAGCATATCAAAAATGCCAACAGGCATTC
Source organism: Orobanche coerulescens (assembly GCA_033398695.1). Lineage (NCBI taxonomy): Eukaryota > Viridiplantae > Streptophyta > Magnoliopsida > Lamiales > Orobanchaceae > Orobanche > Orobanche coerulescens. Next base: position 44,501,933 of record CM065809.1, read on the forward strand.
AGCAAGAAGGTTGTACCCAAATATCAAAGGCCCGCACAATAGTACTTCCAACAGTACATCACGCCTAGATATTGGATACAGGAGCCTCGCTACCAATCACGAAAGCAGGTATCCGCACCGTATCGGAACAACTTTGGGAATCCAGTGGAGACCTAGAAGGCAAGTTGTATGGCCGAAGAAAATGGCTCCACCTCCAAGACGGCATTCGTACTGGATTAATAATAATAACCCTGAATCCTACATGTATAATAATTATCATGATTATAGCGACTACGTGTCTGCCCCACGTAGATACCGCAAGAATGTACCTAAAGCTACCTACAGTAAACCAATTGCTGTTAGGAAAATCTGGGTACCTAAAGGCACTAACATCTATGGACCCAACAAACAAAGGGGACCTAAATCTACTTAATTCCTTTTCATACAGGGTATCTTAGAGAAGGACATCTGGTACCTTGACAGCGGATGTTCTCGGCACATGACAGGAGACAAAAGCAAGCTGTCAGATTACATAGAAGGTCGCGGTCCAAAAGTGCGCTTTGGTGATAAATCTAAAGAAAGAACAAGAGGTAAAGGAACCCTGCTTGTAGGAAAATTTAAAGTCACCGATGTAGCTTATGTTGAAGGCTTATAGTACAATCTACTTAGTATTAGCCAGTTCTGTGACAAACAGTTCTCGATGAAATTCTATATAGATAACTGTAGAGTCAAGAACATCCTGACCAAAGAAGTTGTGCTCACAGGAAGCAGATCAGGTAATATGTATATTGCTGACTGGATGCCTACGAGCTCCACAATTCCTTGTTTTGTTGCCAAAGGCACTGCATATATAAGCTGGTTATGGCACAAGAGGATGTCTCACGTCAACTTCAAGACGATCAACAAGCTCGCTAGACAGGACATGGTCAGAGGTTTGCCAAATGTGTCATTCCAAAAAGACAGTGTATGTGGACCCTGTCAGAAAGGCAAGCAAATCAAGACCACCCTGAAAAGCAAATCCTACCTTTCCACTCACAGAGTTCTGGAAATGCTACAGATGGATCTATATGGTCCTGTAGACCCGGTAAGTTTGGGAGGTAAGAAATACTATTTCGTTATTGTTGATGATTATTCCAGGTATGCTTGGACAATCTTCCTAAGCAAGAAGAAGGAAATAACATCAAAGCTGCCCGAGCACCTGAGAAAGCTTAAAAATGAGAAAGGGTTGAGCATCGTGTCCATTCGTTCCGACAGAGGTACTGAATTTACTAACCGCTTTACAGAGCAATACTGTTCGGAAAATGGTATACAGCACGAATACTCAGCTGCCCGTATACCTCAACAAAATTGTATCACTGAGTGAAAGAATAGGACGCTGAAAGAAGCAACAAGGACCATGATTGCCGCTATCAAGTTGCCACAATGTTTCTGGGGCGAAGCCACCAATATAGCGTGCTATACACAAAACCATTGTATCATGAACAAACACCAGAACAAAGCATCATATGGGATATGGAACAACAAAACTCCATTAGTTTCGTACTTTCACATATTTGGATGTAGGTGTTACGTTTTGAACAACGGGAAAGATCAACTTAGAACCTTCGATGAAAAATCGGTACATATTTGTAGGATATTCCCCTCTCAGCAAAGCTTACAGGATCTTTAATAAAAGGAAGCTGACAATTGAGGAATCAGTACATGTGGTGTTCGACGAACCTCACCATGATCCTACAGGAATAGAAGATATTACTCAGAACATCCAACAACTTTCCATCATTGATCCACAAACTCCTATAGAGCCTGTCGTTGACTAAGAAATCAACCCCGCAGCTGTAAGAATAGAAGTAGATGAAGCCGATGCTGTATAAGCTGAAGCTGAAACTACAGCAACTCAAGATGCAGTACGGGACGCCGAATTAGAATCCGACACATGATGGTTGAGAGAACACCCATAGGAGTTGATCATAGCAAATATTGATGCTGGTCTATCTACCTGTAGGAGAATACAGAGTACACAAGGAAATGTACTATGTGCCCAAGAGGAACCCGAGTTTGAGATATCTCCATTCCCTGTATGGAAGTCTTTATCTGAACTTAGAAGACTTAATATGTGCACTATCGCTGTATTATTAGCTCAATCTGAACCTATTTCCATCAAAGAACCTCTAGACAATTCTCATTGGATTACATCTATGGAAGAAGAGCTTAATGGTTTCGAAAGAAACAATGTATGGTATCTAGTACCCAGACCTACGCATCAATCCGTAATTGAAACAAAATAGGTATCTAGAAACAAGAATGATGGAAATGGACTCACTATCAGAAACAAATCCCGTCTAGTTGCACAAGGCTACAGACAGGAAGAAGGCATAGACTATAATGAAACATTTGCCCCTGTAGCCAGACTAGAAGCCATTAGGATATTTTTATCCTTTGCCGCCCATAAGAGCTTTATTGTAGACCAAATGGATGTCAAGAGTGCATTCCGGAATGGAGAACTTGCCGAAAAAGTCTATGTTGAACAACCACCAGGGTTTGTCAACACAGAAGGAGGGGACCTTGTATATAGGCTAAGGAAAGCACTGTATGGTCTTGAGCAAGAACCTAGGGCGTGGTATGAGACCCTGTCCCTGTATCTTACCGATAATGGATTTGAGAAAGGTGCTGTGGACAAAATCCTATTTACAATACAGGAAGGTGATGACCTCCTGATGGTTCAAATATATGTAGATGATATTATATTTGGTTCAACTAACCTTGATTTATGTCAAAGGTTCTCTCATCTCATGCAAAGTAAATTTGAAATGAGTATGATGGGAGAACTTAGTTATTTCCGAGGATTGCAGGTAAAGCAGTTGCCTACAGGGATATTCATCAACTAGGAAAAGTACAGCAAGGAGCTTCTCAACAAGTTTGGAATGAATAGCTCCAAATCATCGTCAACCCCCATGAGTACTTCCGTGTAAATTAGTGCTGGCGAAGCTGGAAAGTCGGTTGATCAATCACTCTACAGGAATCTTATTGGCTCACTCCTGTACCTAATGGCTAGTAGGCCCGATCAACAAGCTCGCTAGACAGGACATGGTCAGAGGTTTGCCAAATGTGTCATTCCAAAAAGACAGTGTATGTGGACCCTGTCAGAAAGGCAAGCAAATCAAGACCACCCTGAAAAGCAAATCCTACCTTTCCACTCACAGAGTTCTGGAAATGCTACAGATGGATCTATATGGTCCTGTAGACCCGGTAAGTTTGGGAGGTAAGAAATACTATTTCGTTATTGTTGATGATTATTCCAGGTATGCTTGGACAATCTTCCTAAGCAAGAAGAAGGAAATAACATCAAAGCTGCCCGAGCACCTGAGAAAGCTTAAAAATGAGAAAGGGTTGAGCATCGTGTCCATTCGTTCCGACAGAGGTACTGAATTTACTAACCGCTTTACAGAGCAATACTGTTCGGAAAATGGTATACAGCACGAATACTCAGCTGCCCGTATACCTCAACAAAATTGTATCACTGAGTGAAAGAATAGGACGCTGAAAGAAGCAACAAGGACCATGATTGCCGCTATCAAGTTGCCACAATGTTTCTGGGGCGAAGCCACCAATATAGCGTGCTATACACAAAACCATTATATCATCAAAAAACACCACAACAAAGCAGCATATGGGATATGGAACAACAAAACTCCATTAGTTTCGTACTTTCACATATTTGGATGTAGGTGTTACGTTTTGAACAACGGGAAAGATCAACTTAGAACCTTCGATGAAAAATCGGATGAAGGGATATTTGTAGGATATTCCCCTGTCAGCAAAGCTTACAGGATCTTTAATAAAAGGAAGCTGATAATTGAGGAATCAGTACATGTGGTGTTCGACGAACCTCACCATGATCCTACAGGAATAGAAGATATTACTCAGAACATCCAACAACTTTCCATCATTGATCCACCAACTCCTATAGAGCCTGTCGTTGACTAAAAAATCAACCCCGTAGCTGTAAGAATAGAAGTAGATGAAGCCGATGCTGTACAAGCTGAAGCTGAAACTACAGCAACTCAAGATGCAGTACGGGACGCCGAATTAGAATCCGACAGATGATGGTTGAGAGAACACCCATAGGAGTTGATCATAGCAAATATTGATGCCGGTCTATCTACCCGTAGGAGAATACAGAGTACACAAGGAAATGTACTATGTGCCCAAGAGGAACCCGAGTTGGAGATATCTCCATTCCCTGTATGTAAGTCTTTATCTGAACTTAGAAGACTTAATATGTGCACTATCGCTGTATTATTAGCTCAATCTGAACCTATTTCCACCAAAGAAGCTCTAGACAATTCTCATTGGATTACATCTATGGAAGAAGAGCTTAATGGTTTCGAAAGAAACAATGTATGGTATCTAGTACCCAGACCTACGCATCAATCCGTAATTGAAACAAAATAGGTATCTAGAAACAAGAATGATGGAAATGGACTCACTATCAGAAACAAATCCCGTCTAGTTGCACAAGGCTACAGACAGGAAGAAGGCATAGACTATAATGAAACATTTGCCCCTGTAGCCAGACTAGAAGCCATTAGGATATTTTTATCCTTTGCCGCCCATAAGAGCTTTATTGTAGACCAAATGGATGTCAAGAGTGCATTCCGGAATGGAGAACTTGCCGAAAAAGTCTATGTTGAACAACCACCAGGGTTTGTCAACACAGAAGGAGGAGACCTTGTATATAGGCTAAGGAAAGCACTGTATGGTCTTAAGCAAGAACCTAGGGCGTGGTATGAGACACTGTCCCTGTATATTACCGATAAAGGATTTGAGAAAGGTGCTGTGGACAAAATCCTATTTACAATACAGGAAGGTGATGACCTCCTGATGGTTCAAATATATGTAGATGATATTATATTTGGTTCAACTAACCTTGATTTATGTCAAAGGTTCTCTCATCTCATGCAAAGTAAATTTGAAATGAGTATGATGGGAGAACTTAGTTATTTCCGAGGATTGCAGGTAAAGCAGTTGCCTACAGGGATATTCATCAACCAGGAAAAGTACAGCAAGGAGCTTCTAAACAAGTTTGGAATGAATAGATCCAAATCATCGTCAACCCCCATGAGTAATTCCGTGTAAATTAGTGCTGGCGAAGTTGGAAAGTCGGTTGATCAATCACTCTACAAGAAGCTTATTGGCTCACTCATGTACCTAATGGCTAGCAGGCCCGATATCCAGTTTGCTGTAGGAGTGTGTGCGCGATATCTTGTAGCACCTAAAGAATCACACTTCACAACAGCCAAATGAATCCTGAAATACGTCAAAGGAATAGTCGACGTAGGACTATGGTATCTTAAAGAAGGCGGATTCGATATAGTTGGCTACAGCGACTCGGATCTCGGAGGCTGCAAGCTAGATAGGAAGAGTACAAGTGGAACTTGTCACTTTCTTGGACCTAGACTTGTATCTTGGTTCAGTAAGAAGCAATTGGCAAACTCGCTTTCCATGATAGAATCAGAATACTATGTCTTGGTAGTTCTTTGTATGCGATCCTTTGATGCAACAACATACCGTCGATTATGGAATTAGAGCCAAGGAAACACCGATTATGTGCGATACCATGAGTGCCATTGTAATAACGCACAATCTTGTATTGCACTCGCGCACTAAGCATATTCACATGAAGCATCACTTCATCAGAAATCATGTTGAGAATAAAGATGTTCGGCTTGAAAAAGTTCATACAGATATCCAGTTAGCCGACATCTTTACCAAACCTCTCAGCACAGCAAGATTCTGTATGCTTCGACAAGAATTGGGATTACTACCGCCTGACACCCTGTAAGTTTTTAATGCTTTTACTCAACCATTGAGGGGGAATGCTGTAAGATCCACGAATACAGTATCCACCATTAATTATCTGTACACTCAGACATTCCAACAGCATTGTAGGACAACGAAGACACTTTTCCTACAGCTGACGTGTGCATTAATTAAGGGGGAATGCAGTATGACCCATGAATACAGTATTAATCCGAAGGTTGATGTATGAAATTGAATCTCGTATGTACCTTTTAAGGGGTAATGCTATATTTTCGTGGATACATAACATACTGTGGGAAATCAATTAATAATATAATAATATGTTATTCCTTTTAAAACATTTTTTGGTCCACGTGCCCTATCATTATATCAAATGTTTTTTGCAATAAATGGTTTACATGACATCTGGACTATTTTATATCTTACGCCGCGACTTTTAAAATTATTTTATAATTTCACACCGTCGTTTTGGGCAATAAGGGAAGACTAAACGTCAGATGTGGGACCCGCTATAATTTCAAAATCTGATGGATAAGATGTACCTGTTACGCTCAGTTCATCCTGTTCGTTCATTTAAAACAACAGTTCCCATCCCTTAAATCTGACCGTTCACTGTCTGCAAAAACCCTACAACTTCCACCGCCCACAAACATATAAGAACAGTATCGTGCTCCCTTCGACTTTTTATGCTTTCTGCAAAATTATACTGTCTTAGAGCATACATCCTATATTGTTTTTTGCAAATTTTCTACACTTATTTTCTTTGTTTCTTCTAACCCTTATCTTCCTAACAATGGCATCATCTCAAACTTCTTCTCAATCGATGAAAAAGAGGGAAAACATCATCGACGGACGTCTGCTTGTTCGATCTATCGTCATGGAATGTATCAAATATGAGGGTGAAGATCTTGATGGAATGGAGCATGTCGTATCCAGAATTAAGTAGCAAGGCTTGTACTGCCTTGGTATCCAGCACCCAGATCTATATGACCAGCGCATCATTGAGGAACTTTATCTCGATACATCTGTGAAGTTATTTTCTTTGAAGAAAGGAGACGATGTTTGTGACATCACTGCCACAGTCCGCGGAGTCCAAATATGCGTTGACCACTCTCTTCTTGGAACTCTTTTCAGGCTACCATCCGGTGGCCTGAAAATGGAAGACCTTGAGACCTTCGGGTCACATGATCTTCTAGATACGTATTGGGGATTGTTTACTGGCAATGCCTCGGATAGGAATGTGCATCCTTCTTGCCATAAGAAGCATTTCTATTTACCTTATGTTTAATTGCATGATTTATGTTGCCGCGTTGTTGAAAACAGGACCGGTGCGTTCGAGATGTGCAGCAACTTGCGGTTCAGAATGATGGTCGCCATTATGTCTGGCGAAAAAGTCAACTGGTGTCGAGTTATTCTGAAGAGGCTGCATGAAGAAGTTTCGATACCTGTCTCTCAGAAGAAATCATTTGGTCTTACTCTGAATTCTCTTCTCACGAAAATTGGCGTGCCACAGTCTCGTGATTCTAAGAAAATTGGCTCCGGGAAGTTTATTGGTGGAGCAAGCCCACAGTTTTCAAAAAGGATAGTCTTCAAGCCAACCGACCCCATGTCAACTACATGCCGACCTCTGATAATCCGAGGGATATCACAGGAAGAATTGTTGATGAAGAAAAATCCCACAAGAAAAGGAAAAGGAGCGTGCCTGACAGTGCGTCACCGCTCACAGCAAAGAAGAAGGTGAAGAAACCTTCTAAATCAAAATCAAAGGTCACAGTGACTCAATCGGTCACTCCCATCGAAGACGTTGCGACGCAACCCGCAGAACAACACCCACAGGGCGAAACCCCTGCGGAAGAAACAATTGATGCACACGGTGCAGATCCCGAGCCTATGGCGGCTATGACGGATGATCAACTGCTTGCCAAAATTGAAGGAACTGGTGAATTGGCTGCATTCACTGAGCTGAAAACCGCATCTCCTATACGGGATTCCACACCCGTACATGATCCATCTCCCATAAGGGTTCCAACCCCTGTTCGGGATCCATCTCCGACACAATATCCCATCCCTGTCGAGGGCCCAATGCCAACAGTAAACCCAAGTGATGTTCGGAGTCCCTCCCCCTCAAAACTCATAAATGACACCCTGTTTCAATTGCAGGTTGAGCAAGCTTTTGAACTCTTCGTTCAATGGAAGTCATATAGACTAGCACCCTATGACACCTTGTACCACTGGAGCAAATGAAAGGACGAAGCAGCCTTCATTTTGGAAGTCACAGACTATCAGGACATCCACTTGTTAATTCAATGGGACAACAAGTTCTGTCATGAGCTTATCTCTGGCTGTATTTTGATAAAGGAGAAGGCCCGACTCAAGGGTAAATCAAAATCCACTGACTCAGCTCCGCAAAGTCTAAAATCTGATCATGACTCAGATGACGACGACGACGCCTTCCAGGCAGGTCTGAGAATGAGTCGTGAGGAAGCTCAAGCACAGGAATTCTCAAGAGTACCCGACCAACAGGGTCAAGGGACTTCCAACCAACAACAATCTGCTCTTCATCAACAAGAAACTGTTCAAAACAGTGAGGAATCAGTCCCTCCTATCACCGAAGAGCAAACAGCTTCTCAACAGGCACCCGAGCCCGACGACCAGACCTATGCCATCCCGCAAGAGGAATCAGTCCCTCTGATGGAGCAGGCGGACACTGAGAGACAACAGGAGGAATCAGTCCCTCCTGTACCTATGTCTACTACACCCATTCTGGAACAGGAGGAATCAGTCCCCCATGTTGCTGCGCCCACATCTGATGCTCTCGCACCTTCACCTGTTGAAGTGGAATCCGACGACGGTTTCTTACCTGAGGATGAACCACAACGGCCATGATCTCATGTGGTCGCTGGGACTAAACGGAGTTGAAGATTTTGCCCATCCCGACTCTCCTGAATGATTGCAAAGGATGAGCAACTACATGCTTTGAGCTGACAAGCTATTTTCCTATAGGACGCTGTTAATGCCCTGCATGCTGTTGAAAAAGAAATTGATTGGTTACATCAATATGCCGCTGAAGAAATGACCGGTGTTAGGCACTAAGTGTCAAAAGTAGAAGAAGCCTTCCGTATCTTGCCCACCATCTTCAAACAGGCACTCAACCAACTTCAACAGCGCTAGGAGCAAATTCTGTTGGAAGAACAAGCCAAGCTTCGTATTTCTGAAGCCAAAGCTGCATCAGCTCTTATTTAAACCGGCTCCCGCCTTCGAGGCCATGACAAAAAGATTGACGATATGTCACTGGTGCTCAAATCACTAGTTGATAAATGTCAAGTTTTGAGACCAAACAGGATAACGTAATGAAAATTCTAGAAGGCCTAGATGAGAAGGTCTCATATCCTAATGAGGATAAAAAGGGGGAAGAGGCTAGAGAAGCTGCAAAGAGATTAAGGCTGGAGCAAGAAAAGGAGATGGAAGCTGCATTTAGAGACAGCATTAATTCTGCAATTTCTCATTTATCATCTCCTACTCTCACTGTTTGGATTCTGGGAGCTCTCCCGGAATTCCACGATCCTAAATTTCCTTGGAAAAACCTTGTGCAGATGCCATCAGTGATAAATCTCCCGGCCAACCGACAGCCGACAACCGACAAGAAAAAAGATTGGAAGAGAAACGAACTGTTGAGATACTTCATTGTTCTCATCAGGGAACCCTCTATATTCAACAGTTGCAAGACACTGAAGGAAGCTACTGAGGATTTTTTCAAGAAGCTGGATGAAGGAAAGCTCCCCCTACAACTCTTGATGAAGTCTAAACACAGGGAAGGAGATCTGGTTACCCACCCAGAAGACTGGATCCTTGCTTTTGATAAATCAGCTGAAGGAAGAGCTATCTACTTGAATCGAAACAGGGACGCCTTGCATAACTGGTGGAAAGGAACCAAGAATGATCCAAACAGGCCTTGGAGACATGCTGACAATAGGAGTTAACCTGTAGGATCTCTCCCGTATTTTATTTTTTTTAGCAAAAATTATGTATCTTTTTGCCCAATCTTGTAATCCTTGCTCAAATATCAATAAAATATGTTTTTGTATTGAAATATTACAACTCGTAATCTAATGTGATCTTGTATGATTACGAAATTAATTCATTTGCTGAAATTAAACAAGTATGCAAACTTGTTAACTATATAAGCTGTAAGAACTTGTCTGCGAATAGTTCATAGGTTAAGTTGTATTTCAACTAGATTACACTGTAAAGATTGTGCCTGCGCGCCAATCATAAGTTTAAGTTGTAATACTCTTTCCTATCAAAGTTGAACTCGCCTGCGAGCAGTTCATAGTATTAGACTATTTGCTGAAGGCCAGAACATTCGACAAAAGACCAAGAAGACTGCCCTTTTGTAAGATGTTTCAAAAAGGTTTCAACATCAAGGTTTTGATCAGGTACCCGTCTGGTCTCGTACCTAATCAGCCTCATGAAGTACGTCTCGTGTGCACGGTTCAATATGAGGTCGAAACCAACACATGCTACACATGCCCGTCCCGAAAATCCTACACATGAACGATCAGAACGTATCTGACTCCAGATATGCCACGATACAACATGACAACAAATCTCGAAGAAACGCATATCCATCAAGGATCAGAAGAATTCCCAAAAGAGCAACAGTAACTCGATCATGAAAGACCGACACGACCACAACGTCGTATTTCCATCAGACAACAGTCCACATCATGCTCAACAATGCATATAATATTAACACATAAACCCCAAGGCAGCAGCCAAGGGTCACGGAAGCATCTCATAGGAATACTCCGGAACGTAGGTGCCATTTAAGTCTTATCCCCTAACACATTTCCATTCGGGTACCATACAGGTTTTATCCCCAACACATCAGCCCCACAGATTACATCTCAAAGAAAGAGCACATCACAAAACGTAACACACAATGGTGCACATTCACCGCATGAAATATCAACACACACATGAAATAATGCAACATGATGATTATCATAATCTAATAATATTAATTTACCTCAAGCTGGAGACGCCAACCTTCCCACGACCAACCACCCTGAACGAATACACGGTTTATCCGAAAAATCCAAAATGCAATACAGTACGTTGCTAATACCAAATCACCATCCTGAGTTCAACATCGGCAGGATAACTAGCCTTGATATCTATCTTCTCATATAATAGACCAATTATAATTCACGTTCCCATTTCCACTAGACATCCTTAAAATCATATACCTTATGATTTATCTCGGTCCAATTATAATATACGTACAATCATTCCGACAACTCATATTCCACGATACCATTGCTATATGAATCATAAATGAATGAAAACGAAATCATTTATTAACATTATGAACTGAGCAAGCATAACTTGCCTCGATACCGATACGATGAAGTTGTTACTAGTCCCGTCGCCTTAATCTACAAGCTCCGCAGCCCCGACTCACCGCAGCACAACGGTTAATATCAACGATCATCTAATGCAACCTAATACAATAATCAATCAACGATACGTTCGATAACAATCAACAACCGGTATAATCAACCAATCAAACTCAACGGTATCTCGATCGTACGAAATCAAACCATATCAACTTTTATCAATACGAATACAAGCCGAACTTCGATGATCAATAGTTCTATTAATGTCTACAGCATTCTTGGTTCCGACTTCAATCTTAAATTCGGATTTACACGGCTCATTCGTGCAAATTCATAGGAATACAATTACGGCTATCATCATGAATAATCATATACCAAAATTAATCGTAATCCTTCCAATTTACGGACATATATCATTCAAGAATTCTTCAAGAACATGAACTAATCCATAATCACGTTTGAAGCCAACAAAACGACGTAATTCAATATGTTCTAACATCTAACCATCATCTAATCTATACTCCAAGGCATGTATCATCATATTCTCCAACATACGATCCTCCTAACATCAAGAATCGAAGCAATACTACCAAGATCACCAAGAACAACATGATTCTATAATCATAGTCAACATTTTCAAGACAAAAACCAACATATCATCATCTTCCTTTCAACATATAGTTCATATATCCTCAAGAATCGTAACAACAATACCATAATCATCTTCATACGAAGAAGAACATCAACACTAACATCAAAATCCGAATTCAAGGAGTAGAGTTCATCAACATACCTTTTGAAGATGAATAACACAATCAAACACTTCCAAAACTCCAATAACTCCATGTTTCAAGCTTCCGATCATCCTTATCAAAGACTTAACAAGGGTATGAGGGTCTGAGATGGGTTTGAGAGTGGAGAGGGACGAGCTGGGGAGGAGGAAATGTGTTTCCTTTCGTGAGGAAATGAAAGTCCCGTTCTTATTTTATAAACTGTGCATCTTGTTACGTACGTTAAGTCCCAAAGTTAACGTACGTAAGGCCTTTAACGTACGCTATATGTCCTATATAGCGTACGTAATCGTCATCCAGGGTAATCTATACTATTTTGCACCTTGCGCTACGTACGTAATACCATCACCGTAGCGTACGTAATGTAGCGGTTGACTTGCTACAGTATCAACCCATTTTACGTACGTAGTATGCCATGCATAGCGTACGTAATGCCGGGGTTGACTCTCCTGTCCACATCCTGCGCCGAAAGCAGCCGACACCGGGCCCACCTACCGACCACAGCCCGGACCCGCTGATTCCATTCTTAACGTACGTAATGTATGCAGCTTAACGTACGTTAAGATTACTTAGCTACGTACGTAATCTCCAACATATAACGTACCTAATGGCTTTCATACTTAGCAATTTTGCTCCTGTCTGTCATCTCAATATACTGAATACGTACACGCGACATACTGATTACATATGCTCGTTCGGATATTATTTTCATACGATACTTCTGATGCACGATACCTCGAATACAACTGTCGACCAAGTACGGCAATTGTACAAATACTCATACAGTATATCCGACACAGAAAAAAACACCAAGCATGTAATATCCTAGAATCAAAATAACCTCGATAGACATACTGGCACGGCTGTCACGGTTTCCAAAATTATCCACTCATATCGTGTCGGTCCCACTCTGTACAGTACATCCCAGATAAAATAATGCGAAAAAATCATAGTGAAATTATAGGATATTACACCCACCCGTTGTCTAAGAATTCTGGATAAATGGTGTCGTGATAGTGTCTTGGTCCGGTTGTCCAATGAAATCTTCCAATCAAAATAACCGCTCCTTAATGCACCCTGTATTTTGTGATTTTTGAGGTGGTGCCTGCACTTGAGAGGAAGAACCGACCTTTTCTTTTCCTTTTGTAGACTTCTTCATTGACATCCTTGAAATTATCACAACAAATATCATTGACGTATTTAGAAAATCGCTTTCGTTCACACTACTAAAATAATCAAGTACAACAATCAAAAACAATAAAAAAATTCAAAGATTTTCATTGTGGCATTTCGTCGGACATTTGAGTACATTGTTTATTTAACAAGTTTTCTACTATAATCTAACTCAATTTCTTCAATTCATCACTAACAAATTCGAAATCGAAAAACAAATTGAAATTCAGAAATCAAAAACTCAAAAAAAAAAACGAAACTAAAACAAGAAATGCAATAAAACCTGATAATTTAGCATTTAGATTGAAAGGAGAAGGTATTGTAGAGATGAATTTAAGTATATTTGAGGTAGGGTTTAAAAAAGAGGGGAAATCACCCTATGTGCTGCTGCCTACGGTTCCGAGTGAAAAAAATAACTTAAGCCCCATTTTTTTATAACAGTTCCAAGTTACGGCCGTACGACACCTAAGTTACGGCCGTAACTAACATTCGTTAGATTTCAAAAAATTGTTCCGCAAACATACGCCGTAATGGAGATGCTACGGCCGTAACTTGCTTTCGTGAAAATATGCAGTATGATGCCAACTAGAATACGGCCGTAAGAATGATGAATGTACGGCCATATAACCTTTTTTTGGCACAATGTAGAAAAAACTCCCTGGATGTGAATGAGATGATCCTTGCTCTGGCTGTTGACTTTTTTCTCCGTTACCCCCAAATTTATTTTACGAAAAATAAAAGAAATTGGGTTGTCTCCAAAGAAGTGCTTTATTTAACGCCCTTAGCTTGACTTCTTGTCCGATCAATTTGGCATTTCAAGTGCTATAATTGACTTTACTGTTGAGAATTCTCCTCCAAAATATGGGTTCAACCTCTGGCCATTTACTTTGAAACTTCCATTCAGTGTATGGTAAATCTCCACGGCTCCATGAGAAAACACCTCTTTCATTGTGTATGGGCCTGTCCATCGTGATCGTAGATTACCCGGAAATAGACGTAGCCTTGCATTAAAAAGGAGCACTTGGTCTCCCAGTTTATTATCTCTTTCTCAAAATTCGGTTGCCATGCCATCTTTTTATCTTCTCTTTGTAGATTTTGGCATTTTCATATGAATCGGGTCGGATTTCATCCAACTCATTCAACTGCAACAACCTGTTTTTCCCAGCCAACTATTCGTCAAGATTTAATTGTTTATGGCCCAGAAGGCTATATGATCAAGTTCTACCAGTAGGTGACAGGATTTTCCAAAAATCAAACGAAATGGAGACATGCCTATTGGTGTTTTATAAGCCGTTCTATATGCCTAGAGTGCATTATCTAGCTTCTTCGACCAATCTTTTCGAGATGAATCGACTATCATCTCTAGTATGTGTTTTAGTTCACGATTGGTGACATCAACTTGTCCATTGGTTTGTGGGTGAAGCAACTCGATGTTTGGTCAGTAGAGTCTTAACTTGGTGATTGCAGAAATGAGATCTGCCATCGCTGATGATAACTCTCGGAGTTCCGAAACAAGTGAATATGTTTTTCTTTAGAAAATCTACCACCACTCCAGCCTCGTTTGTTGGTAATGCAACAGCATCTACCCATTTAGACATGTAATCCACAGCTACAAGGATGTACTCATTAGAGAAAGATGATGAAAAGTGTCCCGTGAAATAAATTCCCCAAACGTCGAAAATTCCAGCCGCTAAGATGAAATTCATTGGCATTTCATTTCTTTTTGATATGTTTCCATGTCTTTGGCACCGGTCACACTTAGAGTCAAGTGTATGTGCATCTTTGAATAGAGAGGGCCAATAGAATCCTGCTTCAAGAATTTTTGCCGTTGTTTTTTATGCACCAAAATGTCCTCCATAGGGAGAGGAATGGCATCGTTCTAATATTTTCTCCATTTCTTATTCCAGTATGCATCTCCGTATGATTTGATTAGGTCCTCTTCTGAACAAGAGAGGGTATTCCCAGTAATAGTATTTTAACTCGAAGAAGAATTTTTTCTTTTGATGTTGGGAAAAATTCGGGTAAATTATTCCACTTGCAAGGAAATTTACGATATCTGCATACCATGGTGCATTTTGTTTTTCTGGAACATTGGAGATTTGAAGTAGTTGTTCATGGAGAAATCTTTCATTTATTTCCCCCTCTTGGGTATTGTTTTGGTCTAGGTGTGAGATGATCCGCCACTAGATTCTTTGTTCCCTTTCTGTCTCGGAATTCTATATTGAACTCTTACATAAGCAAGACCCATTAGATTAGCCTTGACTTTTCATCTTGCTTTGCCATCAAATATTTCAAAGCCGAATGATTTGTGTAGACGTTAATTATGGACCCTAATAGATAGGATCAAAATTTATCAAAGGCATAAACCACCGCATGCATCTCTTTTTCAGTTGTTGTGTAGTTCATTTATGCATCATTCATAGTCCGACTATCATAATGGATGACTTGCATCATTTTGTCCTTCTTCTGGTCTAGCACGGCCCCACAACATAATCACTTACATCGCACATCAGAATGAATGGGATAGTCTAATCTGGAGAAATGATGATTAGAGCTGATGTAAGCTTATCCTTCAAAGTCATAAAGGCCACATGGCATTCATTTGTGAAAATGAATGGAGTATTTTTTTCAAGCAAACAACAAAGAGGTTTTGCTATTTTCGAGAAATCTTTTATGAACCTCCGATAGAATCCTACATGTCCCAAAAAGCTCCTTACTCCCTTCACCGAGATTGGTGGAGAAAGTTTCGCAATCACTTGGATCTTTGCTTTCCATTTTGTGAGATTCTATGGCCAAGCACAATTCCTTCTTGGACCATGAAGTGACATTTCTCCCGATTGAGAACTAGATTTGTATCTTCGCACCTTTCGAAGACCATTCCAAAGTGATTTAAGCATTTATCAAATGTGTCTCCAAAAATGGAGAAATCGTCCATGAAAACTTCAATGAATTTTCGAACCATGTCTGAGAAGATTGACATCATGCACCTTTGAAATGTGGCGGGGGCATTGCACAATCCGAATGGGATTCTTCTACAGGCAAATGTTCCGTAAGAGCATGTGAGTTGTTTTTTCTTGGTCTTCTAGGGCTATGATGATTTGGTTGTACCCTGAATAGCCGTTAAGAAAACAACAGTAATAATGTCGTGCCAATCTTTCGAGCATTTCATAGATAAATTAGAGTGGAAAATGATCTTTCTGATTGTCTTGTTAAGCTTCTTGTAATCTATGCACATTCTCCATCCGGTTATAGGTCCTATCAGTATAAGCTTGTTGTCTTGTTCTCTATGATTGTGATTCCACTCTTTTTGGACACCATATGTACGGGACTCACGCATAGACTATCTGAGATCGGATATATGATTCCTGCGTCAAGTAATTTTAGAATTTCTGCTTTTACAACCTCCTTCATGTTTGGATTCAAACGGCGTTGATTCTCAATAGAAGGCTTGCAGTCATCTTCCATTAGAATTTTATGCGTGCATATAGAGGGGCTTATTCCTCTAATATATGTAATAGTCCATCAAATAGCTCTTTTGTGGTTTCTTAATACCCTTCTTCAAGTTCGGTCAATATGTTAGATATGATCACCGGAAGTGTAGAAGAGATTCCCAAGTAAGCATATCTCAAATGTGTGGGTAGAGGTTTAAGATCAAGTTTTGGAGCTTCTTGTAAAGAAGAGAGGGGTTTAGCGAGGTTATCCCCAATTCTTCGAAGTGTGAATGCCTTATGAAAGGTGGTACTTCTTCCAGATAATTAACTGTTTGGGCCAAATAATATTCTTCTTCCGTATTGGTCAAAGAATTTGCAATGCATGTCTCCAGAATATCTTTTGATAGAATCTTCTCTAATGACTCATTTACCATGGCATCTGTAACACCCCGAGATATTCAGAATAATTACAGCGCCGTAAATCCTTTATATAAGAATTTACAAGGCTAATTTAAAGAAAAGTAGAATTAATACAGAAGTACCATTAACGTTTAGATTACAAAACCAGTTTGAACAGTTTAAATAAGTCTATTATTACAAACAACTCGAAAACATCACGAGACACACATACTCGAGTACTGAAAATAACCCAGAAAGACAAGATATCAACAATTAACATCACTGATCCCCTTCATCGTCATGTCGGAACTGTGCCTGCTTCCCCGCTTCTCGACTACCTGAACATCAAAACAAATGTCCACCCCTGAAGGGGTTAGCAAAACAATGCTAGTACAAGTATCATAATACATAAATAGATTATGCAATAACTATGCATCATAAAACATACAAAACGGACTTCCGTCACCGGAATCCAACAATGCGAATCCTCACGATTCCATCAACACAATACAGGGTAATCCAACGATCCAGCGCCCTCAGTATAGATCCCCATGATGATCCCGTCGGACCAATGCATGGTGGAAAACCCGTCCAACGATCCAGCGCCCTCAGCATAGATCCCCATGATGATCCCATCGGACCAACGCATGGTGGACATCCGATCCAGCGCCCTCAGCATAGATCACTTGATCTCTCCGGATCATACATAAATACAAATCGTGCATATACATATGAAAAAATTGATATGGCCATCATCATGAACAATCAAGAAATCAATCACGAATAACATAACAATTCAAAAGAACTAATCTCACCAACAACATGAATAAACATATACATGATCAACATTCCAATATTAACAAGTTTCAAATTCGATACTTGCCTCAAAGATGGCAAGAACTAATTACTCCAATGATCTCAACACACTCGAAGGCCGCCTCCTTCGATCAATCGTTCGCAATGCTCGGCCCTCTAAACAAACAGGAAAAATAACGACAACTCAGAACAAGTTAAACGTACGAACATCTAACGTCTACTACGGTCGGTTTAACACTCTAAGCTAGCCGGCTCATGGTTCAACTCACCTGACGAACGTTCGGTCGAGCTAGAGTCACTCAAATCACCGTAAACTCGTACTTCGATTTTTGATTATCGATGTCATTACTAGGTTTGGTTATATAACACCTTCAATCTGAGTTCAAGGTTAATTCATCTCTACACTTCGTTTTTCTACAAGCTGCCTTCTTTGCCAAAGTTCTTCGTTCAAAGTAATTGTCACCCATCAACACTCTACGTTCGAATCAACATGAAGATAAACAAACCCAATAATCATTACGAGTTGTGAATTACGTTGACGGTCATTTCATACTATCCGAGGATTATTTCTTAGTGACCACTCTAAGAATTCATCTCTTTGCTAAAGATCTTATTCTAGGTAATGATAATAACAATACACCGACATACAATTGATTCGGAAAAGACAACCTAAAATATATAACAACCTCAGAAATCAGATTCTTAGTTTCAACTCAATAAGGTTTGGTTGTGATCTTCTTACTCAAAGGAGTTCTAATATGATTACTTCAAGTTTATAAGGTATGGTGTTCAACCCAATGAGTTATCCATACCCTTGATAATTCCAGGAGAAATGTCATAATCCGAATAAGAGCACGAATTCTAAGCTCGGGCAGCGACACATACCTTATATGGAAAGAAAAGAAGAAAACTCTTGATGAACTCAATGTTAGACGCTTGAACACCAATCCTCAAAGCTCATCGCCTTCAATGATGTGTGCGCTAAGCACCATTGACTCGACTTTTCCAAAAGGTGTACAGATTCATTCTGACATATCCCGACAGAGATCCGCGGTCTGATCTCACATACCACCCTGTCTTAATCAAGTTGACTACTTATAGCGCGCGCTAAGGCTCATACATAGCGTGCGCTAGAAAACTCAATTAGCGTACGCTACGCTCAGACGTTAGCGTGCGCTACAAGTGCACAAATATAATTATGAACAACATTATTTATGAAATCATACGCTCAACAGCACAGGATCATGAAATACAAAGGATATTACTCAGATCAAATACACCATATACAACAATGTCACAAGGTTCAAAATACACATTAGAATCTCGGGTATTACATCCTCTCTACCTAAAAACAAGTTTTGTCCCGAAACTTAAGATGAAAATAACTCCGGATATCTAGTCTTCACACCATCCTCCATTTCCTAAGTGGCGTCCTCGACTCCGTGTCGTGACTATTGCACTTTAACCAAGGATATTGGTTTATTCCTCAATTGTTTGATCCGACTCTCGAGTATTTTGTGGTTTCTCTTCGAAGGTGCCGTCATTAGCTACCTCGATCTCTCCAAAATCAATGATATGACTGGGATCTGGTACATACTTCTGTAACTGGGATACGTGGAATACATTATGAACGTGACTCAGTGATGGCGATAAGGCAAACCTATACGCCAACTCTCCAACTCTCTCAAGGATCTCGAATGGCCCAATATATCTCGGACTTAGCTTTCCTTTCCTCCCAAAATGGAAAATTCCCCGGGTAGGAGAAACCTTCAATAGTACATGGTCCCCAATCTCGAACTCCAATGGGCAACGGCACACATTTGCATAAGATTTCTGTCGACTCTGGGCAGTTAACAGTCTTTCGCGTATTAGGGCTACCTTCTCTTGGGTCTGAACTATCAACTCTGGTTCTGTCCCGATCAAGTCAGAAGAGTCATCCCAACACAGGGGTGATCTTCATCTTCTTCCGTACAACGCTTCAAATGGTGCCATCTTAATTGAAGCATGCCAACTATTATTGTACGTGAATTCGATCAACGACAAATGAACCTCCCAATCGGTTGACCAATCTAAGGCACAAGCTCTAAGCATATCCTCTACTGTCTGTATAGTCCTTTCGGACTGACCGTCCGTCTGAGGATGATAAGCCGTGCTAAAGTTCAGTTCAGTTCCCAAGGCCTTATGAACTGCCTTCCAGAAATGCGACACAAAGCGACTATCTCGGTCCTAAATAATGGTCTTCGGCGTACCATGTAATCAGACTATGTCCACAATAAATACTCGTGCCAATTTCTCGGGTCCCCAAGTATCTTTAATACCTAGGAAATAAGCCGACTTGGATAGTCGATCAACTATCACCCAAATCATGTTCATCCCTGCCCTAGTCCTCGGCATACTGGTGATAAAGTCCATGGATATATCCTCCCACTTCCACTCAGGAATCGGAAATGGCTTCAACATTCCGGCAGGTCGCTGATCTTCAATCTTAACCTGCTGACAGGTTAAACATTTCGAAACGTATTCCGCTACGTCTTTCTTCATATTCCCCCACCAGAAATTTTGTTTTAGGTCCTTATACATCTTACTGGTGCCTGGGAGAATAGAATAGGGCGCGCTGTGAGCTTCTTTCAAGATTGCCTGTTTTAGAACATCATCGTCGGGGACACAAAATTGACTCTGAAATCTCAGAACTCCATCATCCTATATCATGAATCCTGGGGCCTTCCCTTTGTTTACTTCGTCACATAATCGAAGAATCAGAGAATCATCCAACTGCTTAGATTTTACTTCTTCGACCAACGACGAGGTTAGTTCCATCATGCATAGTTTCCCTTGGACTCCTTGTGACCATAATTCGATTCCTTCATGGATTAGTTCTCGTTGAATGCTTGTTTGGGACGTAAGCGCTTCCAACACTCGTAGAGAAACAGGTTTGCGGCTCAGTGCATCAGCTACAACATTCGCTTTGCCTGGATGATAGAGGATTTCCAGGTCGTAATCCTTGATCAATTCCAGCCACCTTCTCTGCCTCATGTTTAATTCCTTCTGACTGAAAATATACTTGAGGCTCTTATGATCTGTGATGATCTGACAATGAGTGTCGTACAAATAATGTCGCCAAATCTTCAAGGCAAAGACTACAGCTGCTAACTCTAAATCATGAGTCGGGTAATTTACTTCGTATGGTTTCAACTGTTGAGAGGCATAGGCAATCACCCTATCCTTTTTCATCAACACGCATCTCAGACCCTGATTTAAAGCATCGATGTATACCATGAATCCATCGGTTCCATCCGGTAATGCTAGTATAGGCACTGTCGTCAGTCTTCTCTTAAGTTCATCAAAACTAGCCTGGCATTTCTCATTTCACACGAATTTTTGAGTCATCTGCAACAGCTGAGTAAGCGGACGAGTAATTTTGGAAAATACTTCTACGAAACGGCAATAATATCCAGCAAGTCCTAAGAAACTTCAGACTTCTTTCACGTTTTTAGGAGATTCCCATTCCAAGATTGCTTCGACTTTCTTCGGGCCTACCTGAACTCCGTCAGCTGATATTACATGCCCAAGGAAGGTTACTTCCTTAAGCCAGAACTCGCATTTAGAAAGTTTCGCAAAAAGTTGTTCATTCCTTAAAGTACTCAAAACAATACGCAAATGCTCTGCATGCTCCTCTGGGTCTTCGAATAGATCAAGATGTCATCAATGAAAACGACCACGAATTTATCTAAGTATTCTAAAAATACCCGATTCATCAATTGTATAAATACAACAGGAGCATTGGTAAGTCCGAATGGCATCACCACAAATTGATAGTGCCCGTATCGGGATCTGAAAGCAGAGTTCGGTATATCTGATTCCTTAATTCTCAATTGATGGTATCCTTATCTCAAGTCGATCTTCGAGAATACCCTTGACCCTGCAGTTGATCAAACAAGTCGTCAATCCGAGCTATTGGATACTTGTTCTTGATCGTCACCTTGTTTAGCTCCCTGTAGTCGATACACAATCGGAGGGATCCATCTTTCTTCCGAACAAAGAGGATGGGTGCCCACCAAGGAGAAATGCTAGGTTGAATGTAACCCTTCTGCAATAATTCCTCAAGCTGCTTCTTTAATTCATACATCTCGGTTGGCGCCATACGGTATGGTGCTCTGGAAATAGGTGCGGCTCGAGGCTCTAATTCGATATTAAACTCTACTTCTCTCCGTGGATGTAACCCAGGTCGTTTGTCAGGGAATACGTCTGAGAATTCATTCACAACTGGAATAGACGAGATTTCTACTACTTCTTCTTTCTTCATGGCATAACACCACAATCCGTGACAACCCTGCTTCAGTAATTTCACTACTTTCATGGCTTTGATCAATTTTCTTGAGCTTTCCGGTCTCCATCCTTTGAATAAATGTTTAGATCCGTCATCAGCAATGATAGAAATAATTCTCCTTCGGTAATTCAAAAATAGCCCCATAACGATTGAGCCAATCGTCTCCGAGAATTGATCATCACCATGGATGTCGACCACAATAAGATTTGATGGCCAATCTCTCCCTCCTATAGATACTGGAAAATCTCTAGTTTCGAGCGTTCCCACAATTCTCTCTCCACTCAGTAATCCCACGACATAAGGCTCACAATCATATAAACACGATATTTTCAAACGATTAACACAGTTCAATGATATGAAAGAATGTGTAGCTCCTGAATCGAATAAGACACTAACTGGTTGCAAAAGGATCTGAATCGTACCTGATGCAACAGCAGTGTTCTGACCGTCTGACCTCCTCATATCGTAAAGGCGCGGAGGAACGGACCCGGCACTGGACGCCTCTCTTTTCCCAACACTCTGCTGCTGGAAACCACTATGTTGTGTCTGGTTCACACTTGTCTCTTTCGGAACCAGTGCAGGAGTGCGAGTACCAATAGATCTAGTCACATTTCCGCAAAAAGTCACACGATGTCCTTCTTGTCCACACTCGAAATAGGTCACAGAAGGTGCGTAGCAATCACGCCGAACATGCCCTGCTTTACCACAGTTATAACATTTCTTTGCTGCATCTGAAACCATTGATGCTGTTCGGAACTTCTTTCCGCCTCGGGAAAGATGCGTAGGTCTCCTAGATGAATGAAATGAAGACTGCCCCTTGTGGGGCCCACCACTCTTGTTCTCCGTGAAGTTGCCAGCACACTTTCTACTTCTTTGCTTCCGTCGATTTCTCCACCGCTGCCTCTTTCATGTCGTTGGCCAGCGCTTTGTCCTGATACTGTCTCAAGGTAGTACATTCAAATCCGAACATATATTGCTGAATCTCGGGTTTCATCCGCATCTCGAAATGGAAAATCTTCTTCGCCTCGGTCCTGACCAAGTGTCGCACACAAGTCAGCTGGTGATTAAAAGTCTTGATTATGTCTATCACAGATGCCTCCGAACTCTGCGGGGAGAAAAACTCTCGGACTCTAGCCTCTCTAACTGGACGAGGACAATATTGTGCTTCCATCATCAATTTGAATTCCGTCCAGTCAGCATTATGATCCTCCGGTCGAACAGCCTCCCACCAGTCGAAAGCCTCCCCAGTCAGAAAATACTGGGCGATCGGAACCTTTCGGTCATCAGGACAGTTGATCCCCGCGAATATCTTTTCCAACTCTTTAAGCCAGTAATACCAAGTAGGCATCTCAGCAGAACCGTCAAATTTTGGTGGGTGCAATTTGACCACTTCCGTAAGCCACTTGTCTCCCCAGTTATCCTCGTTGCGCTGCTGGCCCATCGCTGCCTGCATGCGGTAAACCACCTGAGCGAACTGGGTCATCTGAACGACCACCTGTTGAAGCACCCCCGGCATGTTAGGATTTGCGTTGTCATTTGCTGATCCCTATTGTCCTCCAGAATGGGAATCGGTTCGACTAGCCGATAATTCTGGTGTAGACACTGAATCCTCCTGTCTCGTATTACCACGTCCGCGTCCACGACCACGTCCGCGTCCACGACTGCGTCCGCGTCCACGAACTCCCCTCAACATACTATAAATACAATATTCAATATCCAGGGCAAAATTTTCTAAAAGAAGGTCCGTCAATATTCACAGAATAGAAATTAAATAAAACGGTAGTATAAAAGATTAGGAGACTTACAACCACGGTCCACATGACGACGCTGGCTGAGCAGTGATGTTTAGGGCTGGCAATTCGTGCATGTCGGGTCGTTATCGGGTCGACACGATAACGACACGACACGATAAGGCCAAACACGAACACGACCCGTTAAGTATATGCCCGACACGAACACGAACACGACACGAAACGTTGAAACACGAACACGACATGAACACGACACGAACACGATATGACACGATATTTTTCGTGTTGACACGACACGATAACGACACGATATGACACGAATCGATAAATTCAAATAAAAAAATTAGAAAATAAACTTAAAATATTTAAAATGATAATAAAATTAATGTTAAAAATATATAAATATTATCGGATTACACGAACACGACACGACACGACACGAACACGAAAGTTATCGTGTTACACGAACACGACACGAATCCGACACGAACACGACACGAAATTAGCGTGTCCTTATCGTGTCGACACGATAAGAACACAAACACGATAAGGCCAAACACTAACCCATTAATTTCGTGCGTGTTCGTGTCTGATTATCGTGTCGTTTCGGAAATTGCCATCCCTAGTGATGTTACAAATGACCCATAAATCAAATAATGTAAACAGACCCAACTACACCCGACTGTCAAGATATCCATGAATCTTAGCTCTGATACCATATTCTGTAACACCCCGAGATACTCGGAATAATTACAGTGCCGTAAATAATTTATATAAGAATTTACAAGGCTAATTTAAAGAAAAGTAGAATTAATACAGAAGTACCATAAACGTTTAGATTACAAAACCAGTTTGAACAGTTCAAATAAGTCCATTATTACAAACACCTCGAAAACATCATGAGACACACGTACTCGAGTACTGAAAATAACCCAGAAAGACAAGATAGCAACAATTAACATCAGTGAGCCCCTTCATCGTCATGTCGGAACTGTGGTTGCTTCCCCGCTTCTCGACTACCTGAACATTAAAACAAATGTCCACCCCCGAAGAGGTTAGCAAAATGATGCTAGTACAAGTATCATAATACATAAATCGATTATGCAATAACTATGCATCATAAAACATACAAAACGGGCTTCCATCACCGGAATCCAGCAATGCGAATCCTCATGATTCCATCAACACAATACAGGGTAATCCAACGATCCAGTGCCCTCAGTATAGATCCCCATGATGATCCCGTCGGACCAACGCATGGTGGAAAACCCGTCCAATGATCCAGCGCCCTCAGCATAGATCCCCATGATGATCCCATCGGACCAACGCATGGTAGACATCTGATCCAGCGCCCTCAGCATAGATCACTTGATCTCTCCGGATCATACATAAATACAAATCGTGCATATACATATGCAAAAATCGATATGGCCATCATCATGAACATCAAGAAATCAATCACGAATACCATAACAATTCAAAAGAACTAATTTCACCAACAATATGAATAAACGTATACATGATCAACATTCCAATATTAACAAGTTTCAAATCCGATACTTGCCTCAAATATGGCAAGAACTAATTACTCCAATGATCTCAACACACTCGAAGGCGGCCTCCTTCGATCAATCGTTCGCAATGCTCGGCCCTCTAAACAAACAGGAAAAATAACGACAACTCAAAACAAGTTAATTGTACAAACATCTAACATCTACTACGGTCGGGTTAACACTCTAAGATCGCCGGCTCACGGTTCAACTCACCCGACGAACGTTCAGTCGAGCTAGAGTCACTCAAATCACCGTAAATTCGTACTTCGATTTCTGATTATCGAGGTCATTACCAGGTTTGGTTATATAACACCTTCAATCCGAGTTTAAGGTTAATTCATCTCTACACTTCGTTTTTCTACAAGCTGCCTTCTTTCCCAAAGTTTTTCATTCAAAGTAATTGTCACCCATCAACACTCTACGTTCAAATCATCAACATGAAGATAAACAAACCCAGTAATCATTACGAGTTGTAAATCATGTTGAAGGTCATTTCATACTATTATTTCTTAGTGACCACTCTAAGAATTCATCTCTTTGCTAAAGATCTCATTATAGGTAATGATAATAACAATACACCAACATACAATTGATTCGGAAAAGACAACCTAAAATATATAACAACCTCAGAAATCAGATTCTTAGTTTCAACTCAATAAGGTTCGGTTGTGATCTTCTTACTCAAAGGAGTTCTAATATGATTACTTCAAGTTTATAAGGTATGTTGTTCAACCTAATGAGTTATCCTTACCCTTGATAATTCCAGGAGAAAGGTCATAATCCGAATAAGAACACGAATTCTAAGCTCGGGGAGCGACATATACCTTATATGGAAAGAAATGATGAAAACTCTTGATGAACTCAACGTTGGATGCTTGAACACCAATCCTCAAAGCTCCTCGCCTTCAATGATGCATTAGAAGGCTGTTATGAAGATTGAAGATGGAGAGGGTAACTCTCAAAGTCGCGAAATTTGAGTGTGGGATGAAGTGGTTGTCTGAAAATGAAAGAGGGTGTTGTCCTATAAATAGAAAATGGTTATTAGCGTGCGCTACGGCTATATCTTTAGCGTGCGCTAACGGACTTACAGTCTACTGTCTCGGTCTGGTCTCGGCTTAGCGTACGCTAGCATCCTTTACATGCGTTAAGTACAACAATTAGCGTATGCTACCACACCTTATAGCCTGCGCTAACGACCATACGACGCTTTACTGACCTCACTGTACTCAACTTTAGCGTGCGCTAAGCACCGTTGACTCTACTTTTCCAAAAGCTATCCAGATTTATTCTGACATATCCTGACAAAGATCCGCAGTCATATCTCACCTACTATCCTGTCTTAATCAAGTTGACTACGTATAGCGCGTGCTAAGACTCATACATAGTGTGCGCTAGAAAAATCAATTAGCGTACGCTACGCTCAGACATTAGTGTACGCTACAAGTGCACAAATATAATTATGAACAACATCATTCATGAAATCATACGCTCAACAGCACAGGATCATGAAATACGAAGGATATAACTCAGATCAAATACAACATATACAATGTCACAAGGTTCAAAATACATATTAGAATCTCGGGTATTACAGCATCAATTGCATCAATTCTTAGATGACAGTCGTCTGTGGGAGGATGATTCAAAGATTTGAGGACATTGAATGTAATATGTTTGTCTTGCACTCTAAGAATTAGCTTTCCTTCGTAGACGTCAATAAGAGCATGTCCGGTTGCAAGAAATGGGTGTCCCAAATTTATGAAAGATATTCTTTCTAACAAACGAAGGCTTGAAGAACATGACATTGTCATGTTAACAGAGGAATGCAGCACAATACTATAAAAGAAGTTGCCACCCAAGTTAAAAGATCCGGGAACTTTTGCAATCCCGTGTACAATTGGTGAAGTGAATATTGGCGAAGCTCTTTGTGATTTAGGGGAAAGTATCAATTTGATGCCCCTGTCAATTTTCACAAACCTAAACTTGGGAGAAGCAAAAGCAACAATAGTTTTGTTAAAATTGATGTGTAGCTGGCATATGTTCTAGAGCATCGATAAAGGTATGTTGATGTGTAGCGTTTTAAAAATTTCCAAAAATTTACCGAATTACGCGTCGAGCTTGTGATTCTTCAACCGTTGAGGAAACGGGATTGGTGGAACATAAGATTTGACAGCAATTGGACCTTTTTGAGATGAAGGTCCTGATTCAGATTCTTTTTCCAGTTCTTGAGTTTGTTTATTTTTTTGTTTTTCCAGATGGTTCTTTGCACTAATTTCGGGCAACTGCCCTCGACTTCTTGTTGTGATAGCGTGGACAGTCTCCCTTGGATTTAGCTCGGTATAGTTAGGTAACATGCCTTGGTATCTTTCTGAAAGAATTTTAGCCATTTGGCCAACTTCTGTCTCCAAATTTTTAATTGAAGCATGATTACTTTGTTGATACTTCAGTTGTTGTTCGGCTAGCTTCATGATTGCTTCTTCCCACCTGGGCTTCTTTTCTTGATGTGTTGGATTCAGCACATTATTGTTGTTTGCATAAGAAAAGTTGGGATGATTTTTGTACCCTGGATTGTATGTTGGCCCGTAAGGATTGTATGCTTGCCTTTGGAAATTCTGAGCATAGGCCACTTGTTCTGGTGGTGGGAACGACTGCTCCTGTTGTACTAAGGGACACATAGCGCTGTTATGAGTTGCTCCACAAATTTCACATGAAAGAGCTAAAACTTGTGGAGTTGAACCATCTTCACAGATTGAGGAAGAGTCATGTCTTCGAATTTATTTGACAAAGCTTCAATTTTCGCCAACATAAGTAAATAAGAATCCACTTCAAAAACACAATTTGGTTTTTTTTGGATACTTATGTCCAGCCATATTGCACTTTATTCACTTATAACCTCAAAAATATTATGTCTCTCATAGTTTTGTTTCCAAGTGAGCCATTTGATGATGAATCGACATTGGCTCAGCATGTAGGTAAGAGTCTAGAATAGAAGTAATTGACTTGTGCTCCCAAATTCAAGCCATGGTTAGGATATTTTTGTAGCATATATTTGTATCTCTCCCATGCTTCGTGAAATGACTCCGAATCTTGTTGACGAAGTGTAGAGATTTCATACTTGAGTTTTGCCACTTTAATTAGTGGAAAATATTTAGTGGTGAATTTCTGAACAAATTTGGGCCAAATTGTTATGCTTCATGGTGGCAAAGTATCCAACCACTCTCGCTCGATCCTTCAAAGTTTGCACAAAAATTCTCATTTGATCGCCTCTTCATTTACATGTGGATACTTGAAATTTCCACAAATCTCCGCAAATGGTTAACATGGAGATATGGATTCTTGTTGGTTCTCCCATAGTATGACTTGTTGTTGGAGAAGAGATTTATGACATCCGACCGGATTTGAAAATTGTCCACTCCAAATGGTGGGTAGATCACACTTGCTTGCACACTCAATGATGAGGGTTCATGAATTCCCCAAGGAGCATGTTGTCTTCATCTATTTCCGGCACAATAGGATGTTGTTGATGTTGGATGTTTTGAGCATTGTTTTGAGTATTTGGTATTCCCCCTACCAGAGGAACTCTTTCGTTGTCATTTCCTTGGAGGAGATGTGGGTTTGGTTCGTCTGCCATAGATGGTGAGGAAATAATGCTCGTTTTTTGTTCTCTTCGCCTTCTTCTAAATGTGGCTTCAATCTTGGGATCTAGTGAAACTAAATCGCGATTATACGTCCTTCGCATAGACAAGAGAATCTACAATAAAGAAAAAGTTGTATATATAACAATATTTAATAATGTAATATTTCAAGAATAACACTAATACGTTCCCCGGCAACAGCGCCAAAAACTTGACATGTGTTTGGTGTAGCTTATCGCAAGTGCACGATATCGCATCAAGTAGTAAGTGGACTTTTTGAGTCTGGGTATTTGATCCCACGAGGAGTATGGTTATTGATTGATTTGTAGACTATTATCCTTTTGTTATAGTTATTAAGGATGAACGGAAACACAATTTAAAAGTTGAGCTGAAAGTTGCAAGGAATTGAAATAATAGTTCAAATAATTAAAAAAAGTAAATGATTGTACTAATAATAGTATTATAAGATGTAAAATAAAATATAGTCGGGATTACAAACTCAATTTATCATTAGTTATAGAAGATGTATATGAGATCATAAGATGTACAGATTCGATTTTCCTTAAAAAGGCGGTTCATCTTTCGAATGTGAAAACGCCCCTTATATATATTAAATCAAGGGGAAATTACAGCCAACTACCTTATTAGATGTCGTGTTTACAGTTTAGTCCCTATTGTTTCATAAATTATAGCTAAGGACAAAAATCTGGTTTGGTATTGACTTTCATTAAAAAGACGAAAATGCCCATCTATTTACTTGAATAAAACCTTTCTTTTAAAATACATCTCATATGAAACAAATAGCTTATAAGTTATTAAAGTATTTGGCTAATACATTTCTTTTAAAAAATATTTTTTTTTCGGAAAATAAATATATTTTGGAAATATAATTTTTTTCCAGAAAATATTTTTTTTTATTTTTTTCGCAAAAAATAATTTTTTTTATTTTTTTTCCAGAAAATAATTTTATTTTTTTCGAAAAAATAATATTTTTTCCAGAAAATAATTTTTTTCGAAAAAAAATTTCTTTTGCCAAAAAATAATTTTTTCTCCAGAAAATTATTTTTTAATTTCATTCGAAAAAATAAAAAATTCCATTAAATAATGTGTTTCTCGAAAAGATAATTTTTTTCCCAGAAATTAATTATTTTTATTTTTTGAAAAATAATATATTTTTTCTAGAAAATGTTTTTTCTTGGAAAAATATTTTTTTTAGAAAGTTTGAAAATTTATTACACTTCCAAAAGTGTTATATATATTACAATGAGGTCCAGCATATAACCACCCACGTAAGGCCAAAAATAAATGGGTAAAAACAAAAATAAAATAAAAAGGCAAATCCGGAATATCAGTACTCTCTCCCCTGTGACATCATCTGAAAGTTTAACTTTTGTCCTTCATTGTAAATATAGTTTCTGGACAGAGCAAAGATTGTCCTTCATTGTAATATCTGAAACAATAGGGTCTAAACTGTAATTAGGTCATCTAAAAAGGTAGTCAGATGTAAATCGCCCATTAAATCAATCTACTATATTTCTATGTTTGATTGGATTTAATACATAGCATTAGGTTTTATGAAAATAATTCGAAGAATCATCTAAGGTTTAGAGGTATATTTCTATCCTCTAAAAGAACTTAGAGTGAAAATCATTTGATCTAATCAACATATTTTCTTTCAAATATATGAAGACCATAAATATTTTCATTTATTGGAAAAATAAATAAAAATTATATAATAATAAAAAATACACACAATAATAAGTAGTCCATAATAGATTTTTATACAAACTTAAATAACATGACAAACCTTGTTTATAATCCCAACTAGGAGAACTTAGCCCATGAAGGCTTTATTCAACATATTACATGTACTAGTAACCATGATTAGTTGAAGAATGAAAAGAATTGATACTAACTCCCTTTAAATAAAGGAAAAAGAAGCAATAAACTCCCCACACAACATATGGTTCAACACTCTTACATAAACTCTCAAGAACACAAGTGTGTTCTTCACACAAAATAAAAAATTACAATTTATTACACTTATAAAATGAAAGATATAAGGTATGGAAGATGATGTTGTATGCTTGATGAAATATATTGCTCTTTTAGCTTGATGTTCATCTTTCAGTTCTCAATAGAATGAGTTATTCAGAAGTTTCGTGTGTTAACAATGTCCTCTTGCTTGGGGATATTTTTAACCTTGGAAATAGATATGTTATAAATGTAGTTATTGGTCGGTTGGTGAAATTAAGACAGCTCTGATTGGCGGCTCCAGAATGTTTGAATTTAAGGTGATTCGCATTTAATGCTTCAGACATTCTCTTTGACCTGCATTAAATGCTCTTTTGTCTGTAGTCTCTTCGGTCGCATTAAATATTGTCCTATCAGCATTAAATGCTACTTTATAACCGTGAATACTTTATGAATAAAGAAAGTTTGTTTCTCAATGGTTTAAAATTTCTTTTCTGTCCTGTTGTCTTTGTGTTTTACTTTTCTTAAGTAAAGTACCTACAACATTGTTTATTGTAGCCAACATCTCATCTTGATGTATCTTGAAGGCTTAGCTGTAGGATTTGAATCTAAGCTCGTTGTATGATCTTGCGCTGTATGGACAAGATTTATGGACATGCTTGTATGAACTGGCTGTACGGACAGACTGTATGTAGCATTTATCAAAACATGCACTATAAGAATAAACGTCAAAGACTTCGGATAATATCTGAAGTAAAAACGTTATAATTACCGAAGTCTATGTTCGTGTAGTAAAAGGTATACTTTAAACTTCGCTTTTTATGCGAAGTCTAATATCCTAATAACCGAAGTCTATCTCGGTTTTTTTTCTATTTATGATCCAAATGTGGGGGGTAAGTGAAGTAAAAGAATGCCTTTAACTTTGGTTATTTTATAATTGGCGTAGTAAATAAAGAACTTTACTTCAGTTATTGTATAATATATATTAGTACTTTCTGCAGTAATATATATTAATATTTCACATTTCAATTTAAAATTCATTGCCAAAATCTACATTCAACTATAACTAACCATCAACCACAAGAGCTCAATAATATAAGAACCAACAATTTCATATCATCCAATCTTAAAAAAATAACACGCGTTCCAACCAATTCAAAACCAGATACATATCATAACAAAGACAAAGAATGTGTAATAAGATTCTATCTATTTCATCATGAATACAAATAGGACAAAAATCATTAAAAAAGACCATATACTTCGAAATGACAAAGTCTCTCTTCATCACATCATTGCTTTTCATCAGACGATCATACTTCTTGTTCATGAAATCGTCTTCTCATCAACTTTCTTCTTCAAATCTTCAACATCAGCACGTGAAGAAAATAAATCCACATAATCACTTTGTTGCTGGTTTAACAAATCTTCTTCCCCAACAAAGAAATTACAAGGTTTTGCATGAAAGCCAAAATTATATTACCAACTAAAACATATTAGCATAATGTGTCATAACACACATACTACAACATTATCAAACAGTCAAAAATAACTTTTACAAAGTGTGATGAACCATAGAAATATTATGATCGACACAATCCAAAATTTTGGCAACACATTGATCGATTAAAGTGCGAAACTTCCGATTTCTTTAATATATAAACATATCACCACAGAATAACAATTCCAGTGATACAAAAAAAAACATAATGCTATCCATCAAACCGAATTACTACGGCTAGAGACGGTCAAGAAAGACACCTTCCAAAACAAAATTCGTGCTGCAATTGTTGGAGGTGTATTATTTGGAAATCCATACAATAAATAGGCAATAATAGACTAGTTCCTATGTTAACTTCGTTTCTTTCGATACATTTAAAGATGGCACAAAATCAAATAATTCCTCATCAGTTCAATAGTGATGTACGACTAAAGACATAACAGACTCAGAAATGCAATGAATCTGCACTTACTATTATACTAAAACCTCTATCTTTCCATTGTTGTTAAAATTTAGAGTACCAGTAATCACCAAGGCTTTGTGATGCAAAATTAATCCGTTTAAGGTTGTCTACATGAATTAGACATTGAGAGCATTAAAATTAAAAGAATGTCCATAAATGAATTTGCATATAGTAACCAACGGTACACTGAACTAAGGTCTGTTCAACTCTAAAACCTACAAATTTGCACATGAATAGGCTGTCATTTACATATTATGTGCGTACCAGAAGGCAATGTGATAGAACTTTCAACGAATATTACCCAAGAGAAAAACGACACATTCTAACCTAAATTTCTGAACCCACAGTTGGATTTAGGTACACTACAATATTCTATGAAAAAAATAGTCATCAGAACTGGATAATGTGTCCATATCAATAGATTCATAAACAAATATATAGTCAGAATCGCTTAATTCACCCTCTTATAATTGGAAAAACACAATCTTACTACTGTACAGGCATTTTAGTGAAGTTCACTGAGCTGTAGGCATATCGTTCAACGATAAATTATACAAGTCAAATCAAAATATGTGCACTTTTCGAAACTGATATAGCTGGACATAACCTGATCACAGATCTCTAGTAGTCACTTAAAGATGCAAAAGACAAAATTATGCAAATAATTGTTACACTATTTTTATTTTAACTTGTAATGGTAAACTCCGAAATCTACCCAACAAAAAAAAGTTTCAATGCTAAGAAAAGTAACCTTTGAAATGGTTAAGGCAGGACTCCATTGCTCCTTCAAGATATCAAGGCAAATACTGCCGTTGCTGTTTATGTTTGGGTGGAAAACTTTTGTCCTAAACGCAACCTGAAAATTCAAAAACACAGCCGGAAAAAAATTAGTACATACACAAAACAAGAATTACGTCTAACATACGAATGGTTGCTATAGGGACAAAAGGCTATAGAGCATACTGGAATTTATAAGGAAATTTCGCAATAAAAGTCTTAACAACTATAAGAACAACATAAAGTTAAACTTAAGAGAGAGTTCACCAAATAAACAGAAAAAGAACCAAAACATTCAAGATGGATTACTGCTTCAAAGTTAAGATTGTGGAACCAAATCTTGGAGCAGGAGCATTGCCTTGTGCTGTTTTAATTTGCTTCAAATCACTCTTAACAATCCTATGGCATTACCTATTTTGAAGGTTCTAATTGCTTCAAACGGTGGAAGTTGATGGAGATAACAGTGGCGATATATAGAGGTTTGTCATTAGCTTAAACAAGGTACCAATGGAGATATGTGTCTGCGGGACGAAACGAAAGAACAAAAAAACAGCATGCAGAAGGTATAAGAGAGATAGCAATAATATTGGGTGACAATGACATAAAACTCAAAGAACTACAACTACCCTTATTAGAATTGTGTATGCATGAGAATTAAATAATTCCCATATAAAAATACATATTCTTTTTTCGTCAATTATAAAACTAGAAGGGCTTCTGGAGTCTCTGGACTACTTTTCCATAGATAATTTTCCACATAAAGTAACCGATATTTGTCTTTGAATCCAAACTGCATTTTCTACCTGAAATGTATCTTCCCCTTTCAATGTGTACCAACGGGTAAACAAATTACGAACCAAGATGGGAACTGGTGATACCCTGCACTTCTTGATTAGGGTTACACTATAGAAACCCAAGGTTAGATTTTAGTAAGCACGTACATATACATCAAAACAAAGCTGTAAACAAACACATAACAAAATCTGATGCAAAATTTCCTGTGCCCTATAACTCCAAAATTTCCTGTGCCCTTTAACACATAGCGTGTTATGAACCCATTGTCTCCCGAGCCGCCCAGTTCACGGCGGTTCTATGTGCAGAAATTTCTTAAGTGTGTGTGTGTGTGTGTGAGTTCTGTGTTCATGTGTGTGAATTTTGTGTGTGTGTGTGTGTGTGTGGATTTTGTGACCTACGGCCGAGAAGGATTCTTGAGGAAGAGAAGAAGAGTGAAGAAGGGAGAAATGAATGATGTCGGCCGAAAGGTGTTATAGGGGTTTTATACCCAACCTTTTTAGGTTAATTCAATCTAGTCCTCAAGTTCCAGAACTTATGATTTTTAACCCGAGTCAGTGAACCTCAAAATATTAATTCCTGGTCTCAAGACATACACTTCCCTATTGTAAAAATTTTTTGGTAAAAAATAAAATTTCACACTTTTTACTTCAGTAATTATCAAATTAGCGAAGTCTTTGTAACTTAAAATTTCTAACTAGCTCCTGCTTTTTTGTTTGGTACCATTCACTGAAGCCTATGTGGGTTTTTTACTTCAGTAAATTGAAAAATGAAGTTGTTGTTTGTTTTTACTTTGCTAATATACATTACCGAAGTGAGACGTACCGAAGTCTTTGATATTTATTCTACTAGTGATGATTTTTCCCAACAAGCTCCCATCTTATTGCATTATACTTCATAAATCCAGTTGAGTCATATATGGTGATGAAGCAAAAATCAGCTGACCCGACGAATTTTATTATATGGCATGATCGTTTATGTAATATTCGTTGGTAATTTTTTTATTTATTTTTTTTATTTCATTGTTACTATTATATTGTACGTATTCATTTGGAATTGTACAAGTACTGTTGTATTGGATTGATACAATGCAGATTGTATTGGGATATTTCGAAATCGAAATATTTTTGTTGTCATCGGTATTGTTTCACCGATTGGACGTGACTTATTATTGTGTAAGTCGTGCAGGTCGTGTGTATGCATGCGTGGCATGGCATATTGTCTTCTGTTGTCGTTTTGACCTCTTTGAGGGTTGTGAACTCTTGTTATCGTCCCTTTCGAGTTGGTTATGTTTTGGGTGCTTTCGGAACCGTGTCGGGCTCGATTTTAGCCCTTGTTTGTTGCACCCAAGCAAGGCACACGAGTAGGTACTCGTGCGCAGCTCGTGCAGTATTCCAGCATTCGGGCAGTGCACTTTAGCACTCAACAGGGACGCACGAGCATGACACACGGGCAGGTGCTCGTGCGTGGCAACAGAGTTGGACAGTGCACTTTGGCACTCATCAGGAACACACGCGCATGACACACGAGCAGGTGCTCGTGCGTGCTGCTAATGCGTGAGGTCAGTGGTCGGGCAGTGGCCTGGCGCACGACCAAACATACGGATAGTTGGTCGTGCGTCACTGGAGTATTTATGTAAAAACCCCTAAATTCGATGACTTATCACATGTACAATGTACTAAATCATGATGTAATTTAATAATAGTTATTTTATGACATGATATAACCTACATCTATTTTATTTTATTTCACTCTTTAACTTTGTAATGTATTTAATAAACCAAATAATAAAAATTAAAATAGTGTGTTGATCTATTTGTCAAAACCTAATTACATGTAGACTCACTAATAGACTCAACCCAACTTAATAAAATCATAAGACTTGAAGTTACAATTCAAAGCCCAAACCCAACTAATTAAATCATTTACCATTTTAATTATACTCTTAATTTAACAAAAAAAATATAATAAAATATATACATTATGGACGGCCAAGGTGAAGAAAAAGAGAGGAGAATCTTCACCTCCCATGCTAAGCCATTCACCTCCTTTTTACTTCCCAAGCCATTACACTTTCCAACCCCCATAATATCACCCTTAAATATACACACTTACCACTTAACTTCCTCTTCATTTCACACAACCAAAAAAAATATGCATTTTGAGAGACTTAGAGAGAGAGGGCCGAGCCATTGAAGAGTGAAGGAGGAGGAAGAAAATTTTCAATAAGAAATAGGTAATCTCATCCCTTATAACCATTTCCATAATTTCTTATGAAAACCTCCCCAATTTAACTTTAATCTTAATACATGCAAACATAATTCTCACCTTGGGGTGCATGTGGATCGTCCAAACCATATAGTAGTAGAGGGGAAGTCGTTTTCCAGCTTTCAAGACCTATAACCGACTAAATCCGACAAGATCGAGGTGGGTGAAAACTCTTTCAAACTTTAACGTAGAAATCTATTCTTTTATTTGTGATGCATGTGTTAAATATGAAGTATGTCGAGATTCTATTGATATGATCTATGTTAAAATATTCATGTTAAAATTACATGTTATGATTTTGTGTATAGCTATGTGAAATTTATTTTTCTTAAACATAATCCTCAAATATTATGAAAAATGTGAAAGTATGTACTAATCTGAAATTCTTCTATAAATTCATATTTTTAAATATGTATGTTATGGTTTTAACAACATGTAATACGATTTATTGAATTTAAACGACAACCGATTTGGTAGTCGGGTGTCGATTTTGTGATAAATTGAAAGTTATATGTTTTCTTCTATATGTCATTGAAACCCTACCAAAATCTGAAATATTGTGTTATATGATTATGTTATGATATATGGATAATTATTTTCGGCCAAAACGGGACTTGAAACGAGTAAACGGAGCTTTTTGGCATAAATTGTAAATTCTTAAAGTTTGGGGACTAAACTGAAAATTTCAAAAATAAAACATTCTGGACCTTGGACAGTACATATTATACCATTTATAGGCTGTCCATAAAGTTTCAAGTGATTCGGAGTTCGATATCTGAACTTAATAGTCCAAATCACAAATTTTAAAATAATTTCGGGGTCAAAATGCAAGAATTCCAAACTTCTGGACCAAGTCCGAAATTTTCTGTAATATTCACAAATATGGAATTCCAGGTTCATCATAAGTCATCTCGTAAAATTTCATTAAATTCCGAGCTAAATTCATAGCTCTATAAGCCTCGGAACGATTTCCTTAAGTTTTGGGGTAATATCGTAATTTCTAGAAATTTCAGTCTCAAAACTGGAAATTTCCGAATTTCCTTAAATCTGGAATCGAGGAAGTATTTTTGGCTTCCTCATAAAATTTCATAACCATCCGATTTCGTTTCATACTCCCAACACTTAGGTTTGAACCTAAGGGTAAAAACGTCCTTTCGAACTATTTCGGAAACTCTCATTTCGTTTCGTCGAACCTACACATTTAATATATCTGACCTGAACCCATCAGACCGTTATTAAATTATTGTGAATATTTTTAAATTTATATACAAGTCCTATTCCGTATTGGTGGGCCACAAATATAATTAACCATATTCCATACT
Organism: Orobanche coerulescens; assembly: GCA_033398695.1. Lineage (NCBI taxonomy): Eukaryota > Viridiplantae > Streptophyta > Magnoliopsida > Lamiales > Orobanchaceae > Orobanche > Orobanche coerulescens. Next base: position 44,540,104 of record CM065809.1, read on the forward strand.
TAATCAAAAGACGCTATTAACCTCACTGACCGAACGTTTACGTGATACTTGTGAAACGCGTCAAATTGATAATTGTGACTGTCTGGGAACTAAGTGCAATACAAACAAAGTGCCAAGGACGGGTCCGCCTCTAACTCTATCGGAACAAAGTGTCACGTCGACGAACGGGGGCCACCTCTTGAGCCCATATGAAACAGAGTGCCGACCTACAATCTGGGGGCCACCTCTTGAGCTGTAGGAGCCAACTCTAGAGTCCCAAATCGTGTCAGGACGGATAGACCGAGTCTTGGATCGAGCAGCGCGGCTGCGGTTCATGAACGAGGCTGCTGTTGTTTCCTATTCCCATAACCGAGGAACGGAGTGTTCCGAAGGACCTGGGTCGTAGACTTGGGGTATAATCGCGATTATGGTGTTATCCAGGTATTGACCTACAGCTAAGGTCATACCGAGCCCAGATAAGAGATAAGGAAGCACACGCTAAGTGTGAGAGCGAAGGCTCAACTATTGGGGCGACGGTCCAAATCTTGGGGCGATGGCCTATATTGCTAGGAGTAATAAGGAGGGTCTAGAATCCAAAGTCCACATCAGCAGGATTCGAAAATGGATTGACTAATTGACTAACTGCTTGACTTGACATCCGTCCACGGGGATAGTATTATAATATTACAACTACACAATGATTATTGTTTTATAAAATTTCGACGTAATTTTAATTGTTCTCATTTTTATTCATAATTGATAAAATCATGCATCACTTAAAAATTTTCAAAGGAAAGAGCCACGCTCGCACACGATCACCCACTCACTGAGACCTTTTGTCTCACCCCACCGTTTACCCTTTTAAACCAAATAATGAGCAAACAGCAGAGGACAAAGAAGGCTTCATAGAAGAGGCCGAATAGAAGATTGCCTTCATGATTTAGGACTTCTGTTCTTAGAATTTATGTTGTTATCCCAACTTGTAATAGTTAATCATGCTTCGTACTTAATTCGTTTGGTACTTTTCCGCTGCAAACTTATGAATAGTGTAATTTCGATTATCAGCTTTGTCACAGCGAATCTTAGTACATCGGGCTAAGATGGTTGTTTTGAAATATTACCCAATCGTTATTTTGCTTCCGCTATTTATTGTTGCATTTTGATTGATTGAGCGACGGATGCGTCGCGCCCTCATCCTTCCCGATGTTGAGGGCGTGACAGGAGTGGTATCGGAGCCCGCTTTGTGAGAAGGACACTTACAACGGGCTAACCAGGATAAGATTCTTCGGACTTAGACGGGAATTCCACCTAGGACGAATTGAACCATAGGATTGAGACCTAATGTAGATTTCTCGAGTCAATTCTCAATAAAGATCTCTTTTGACTTGTCGCTATTCACTTGGAATATGCATAGTCAAATTCAAAATTCCTAAGTCATTGGCCAAGGTACTTGATTATGTATTCACAACATTTCCGCAACTGAATCAATCCTTCTGTTGAACTCTTGAAACGGATATAGTTTATTTCACTTATCCATTTCTCAAAGTCATATCACTATTCATTCGAAATTGATGAAGTTCCTTTAAACTCCACTAAACTTCATTGTCTTCTTAACAATGGAGTATTATTATTCTTGGTCACTAGTATCGTATAAGCATATTTGTTGGATCATTAAGTTCACTGCCTTAATGATTATTCATGCTTAATAGAGCCTTATGGGATATTAGATTTTGCGAGATACTGACTTAGTTTCATTTTGTTGATTAGATGGACCCCTCAGACAAGAAGGTTGTGACCCAGGGAAACGAAGACATGCCTACCCCGCCAGCGACAATTACTGAAGATCAGCTTCGACAGGCCCTTAGTCAAATTGAGAGTGTCGCTAGGCCCATTCTCAATGCAGCTGTCTTAGCCGATTCCAAGGAAAGAGAAATCCAGAATCTGAGGTCCGTAATCGCACGTATCTTCCAGGACGTGACGGCATATCGCGACCAGAGAGATGAGTTGTTTCAGTTATTGGAGAAGAAAAGGCAAGAGTACGAGGAGCTGGAAGAGAGGGCACATCGCCTGGAAACTCAGTCGCTAGTGGAGAATCGGACAATTGCCAAGCTCCGCAGCTAGAAGTTTCTTCAATCCCACAGGATAAAAATGCTAGAAGAACAAATCCTATCTGAAAGGCACGAACATGAAAAGTTCCAAGCCATGGTTAAGTCCAAGTTAGGAGCCGTGATCAACCTTATTCCTAACTCCAACATTGAGATCGGAACCTGATCACGAGCACCACCGACTGACGATGCTCTGTTCCGCGAATACGAAGAAGATCCGGAGGAAGATCCGGAGGAAGACCCGGAAGAAGAGCCAGAGGAAGATGTAAGTATGAATTCAAGAGATAATTAAAGGGTTCTGTGATTGAGAGCGTTAATCAAACTTGTTTGGTGTCACGTACTTTTAATGTTATGGACTGAGTGCCATGAAACTTGAAATGTATGCTTAGGTAGATAAACCAGGCGTGACTGGAATCAACTATGTTTTCTATCCTTATATCAATTTCATTATTCGCGAATAATTAACACTCCATCATTCGCTTAATCCTGCATGATAACACGAATTATTAATAACTCTACATAAAATTGTTAATCCTCACACATTACCTAACTTATATTAGATGGCTGACCGAAGACGTGGACGCCCTCGCATAAATCGTGGAGAGTAGTATCAACGCGATAATCGCTCATGCTCTCCTCTACGAGGAGGAAATGGGAACGATGCCATGGCCCAAGCCCTCACTCAACTGACGAACTTCCTACAATGGCAAACTGCTAACAATGGGAACAACAATGAAACTCATGATCGCACATTGGAAAGATTCTTGCGCTTCAAACCGCCTACCTTTGACGGGGAACCCGACGATATCAAAGTTGAACTCTGGATGTAGAGAATTGAGGGAATTTTCAACGCCCTTCAGTATACTGTTGAACAGCGGATATCACTGGCTGCATTCCGACTAGAGGCCGCAGCTCATGACTGGTGGAGAAGTGTAAACGAGCGCTGGACGAGAGAAAACCGTGTCAGGACATGGGCTAACTTGCTGACCGACTTTCGAACTCAATACGTGTCAGCAGCAGCCAGAGAGACTAGACGAGACGAGTTCTACCACTTGAAGCAAGGAGCCATGACAGTCGCTTAATATGAAGCCCAGTTTAACAGATTGTCTAAATACGCACCCGGATTGGTAACAACCGAGGAGGACAAGCTCTATAAGTTCACTAGAAGACTGAGACAGTCGCTTCAACAAAGTCTTTTAACTGTTCAGCTGACGACACTTACCCAAGCAGTGGAAGCCGCCACCCGGATCGAGAGCGGAACTACGAGGTTAGCTCAACAGCAAATCCGTTTCTCCAACAACTCTAAGAGGCCTGCTACCCGACCAACATCAATGCCACCATAGAAGTTTAAGAGGACGGGGACTCAAGGAAGCTCAAGTGGAACAAAGGCACCAGTTCTCAACAAACCAACAACGCCTTTCACCCACTGTGGTAGGAAAGGGCATAAGTCAGAGTTGTGTTGGAGGAAGCTCGGAAAGTGCCTACGTTGCGGCAGCCCAGATCATCAAATTCGAGAATGCCCAGATATGAACACCACGGCGATCAAACCAGCTACTGTAGCCAAACCAGGAAACAACAAATGGAAAGCCCCAGCTCGGTGTTTGCATTGACTGGTCAGGAGGCACCAGAGAACAACGATGTGGTGGAAGGTACACTCCTGATATCTAATCAACTTGCACGAATACTTATAGATCCAGGATCATCCCATTCGTTTGTTGCACCGCATTTTTCTAAGAAACTTGATAGACCATTAGAATCTTTATCATTATGCCTAGAAGTATCTACCCCGATGGGAGTTAGTCATCTAGCAGATAAAGTCCATTCTGCGTGTGATGTGATCATCAGTGGTAACTGTTACTCTGCCGAGTTAGTAGTGCTTCTAATATTAGAGTATGATGTCATCCTAGGAATGGATTGACTATCTAAGCACTACGCACAATTGGATTTTCATTCTAAGATAGTTAGGTTTTGCGAACCTAACAAGCCAATTGTGGAATTAATTGGAGACGTTAGAGTCAACCTAGCACCTATAATATCAGCTATCAAAGCTAGTAAGGCAGTTGTCAAAGGGGCGACCGGATTTTTAGCCTTTATCAATAACAAACCCATGAGTAAGTCGGGCATAGAAACTATACGTGTGGTATCCGAATACCCTGATGTATTTCCCGAAGAATTGACCTCCCTACCACCTAACAGAGAAGTTGAATTCAATATCGAAATCATGTCTGGGAAGGCACCCATTGCAAAGGCACCATACCGAATGGCACCACTGGAGCTGCAAGAGTTGAAGGTCCAACTACAGAAGTTACTCGACGTGGGTTTTGTGCAACCCAGTGTATCACCTTGGGGAGCTCCAGTATTGTTTGTCAAAAAGAAGGACGGAACATTGAGGCTTTGCATAGATTACCGTGAACTCAACAGCGTTATAGTTAAAAATAAGTATCCTCTCTCTAGGATAGATGAGTTGTTTGAACAACACCAAGGAGCTACGGTGTATTCCAAGTTCGATCTTCAACAAGGATACTACCAGTTAAAGATTAGGAATGAAGATGTTCCTAAAACTGCATTCCAAACTAGATACGGCCACTACGAGTTTGTAGTGATGCCTTTTGGACTCACGAATGCTCCTTCGGCATTTATGGATTTAATGCACAGAGTATTTCAACCATATCTCGACCAATTCGTAGTAATTTTCATCGATGACATACTCGTGTACTCTAATTCGGAAAAAGATCACGAGAAACATCTTAGACTAGTGTTAGATACACTAAGGTAGCACAAGTTGTACGCCAAGTATAGAAAGTGTGAGTTTTGGTTGAGGGAAGTGGCATTTCTAGGCTATATTATTTCCGGAGAAGGGATTGCAGTTGATCCATCTAAGATAGAAAGTATTATGGATTGGAAGAGGCCACAAAATGTAACTAAGATTAGAAGTTTTCTTGGACTTGTGGGCTACTACCGTAAATTCATCAAAGACTTCTCGAAGATAGCGGGACCCCTCACCCGGCTAACCCAGCAACAAGTAAAATTTGAATGGACGGATAATTGTGAGTCAAGTTTCCAGAAACTCAAGAAGAGACTTACCACCGCACCTATACTGATATTCCAGAAAAAACCCAAGGATTTGTTGTATATAGTGATGCCTCAAAGGATGGCCTCGGTGCCGTACTGATTCAGAATGGTAAAGTTTTCGCATATGCTTCCAGGCAACTCAAGATGCACGAGAAGAATTATCCAACGCATGACCTCGAACTTGCTGCGATAGTATTTGCCTTAAAGAAATGGCGACATTATTTATATGGCGTTGAATTCACCGTGTTCAGGGATCATAAAAGTCTCAGGTACTTATTTTCTCAAAAGGAACTTAATCTCCGACAGAGAAGATGGGTAGAGCTTTTAGAAGATTACCATTGTGAAATTCAACACCACCCAGGGAAAGAGAATGTCGTGGCCGATGCCCTAAGTAGAAAGGCTAGAGTGGCCCGACTCATGGTCCGAGAATGGCAAGCTCTCGAGGAACTGAGCTACCTGAAACCCATTCATGAAGGTGCTCGTTTAAATTGCGCCAACCTCACAATTAAACCGAATCTATTGGACGATATTCGATTAGCCCAAGAGAGAGATCAAAAAATTCAAGAGTTTAAGGACAAGACCGCTGAGGGCGAGAAACCCGAGTTTACAATTACCAAGGATGAAATTGTAAGGTTTAAGGGACGATTATGCATACCTCACGGCGGGGAGCTTAAAAGACGAATTCTCGAGGAAGCTCATTGCTCGAGATATACGATACACCCAGGAGGTAACAAGATGTACCGAGACTTGAAGAAACACTTTTGGTGGGTAAACATGAAGAACCAAGTGGCAGAATTCGTGGCGCGATGTCTCACATGTCAGAGAGTCAAAGCTGAGCATCAGCGACCCTCGGGAATACTACAACCACTAGAAGTCCCTGAATGGAAATGGGAAATGGTAACCATAGATTTTATCACGGATTTACCGACCACAAGGGGAGGTTATAACACCATTTGGGTGATGGTAGACAGATTAACAAAATCATCACATTTCGTGCCGGTTAAAAAGGACGACAGTTTGCAAAAGCTGGCTAGGACCTATATTAGATAAATCGTTCGACTTCATGGAGTACCCGCGGACATAGTATCGGACAGAGATCCTAGATTCGTATCTCGTTTTTGGAAAGTATTTCATAAGGAATTATGAACTTCGTTAAGCTTCAGCACAAGTGCGCATCCCCAGACCGACGGGCAATCTGAGCAAACCATTCAGACCCTTGAAGACATGTTACGAGCTTGTGTACTGGACTTTCAAGAAAATTGGGATCACCACCTATCATTAGCCGAGTTTGCATACAACAACAGTTACCAAGCGACAATCGGAATGGCGCCTTATGAAGCTCTGTATGGGAGGAAGTGTCAATCCCCGCTCCATTGGGAAATTGATGACCATTGGACGTCGAAGACTCAATGATCAGAACCTTCAGCAATGAGTACAGATTTGGTGAAGGAAGTCGTAGATAAAGTATGACTAATCAAGGATAGGATCCGCACAGCGCAAAGCAGACAGAAGAGTTACGCCGATCAACATCGGAAAGATCTAGAATTTGAAGTAGGAGATCAAGTCTTCTTGAGGTTAACACCACAGAAAGGTTTGATAGTGTCAAGAAAAGGAGGAAATCTGAGTCCCCGATATGTAGGACCATTCAAAATCACAAAAAGGATTGGACGACTAGCGTACCGATTGGAACTACCACCCAATCTGTCTGGAATACACGACGCTTTCCATGTTTCGAGATTAAAGAAGTATCATCCAGACCCAACGCACATCCTTACTTCTGACATTCCGCCAATCAAGGATAACTTGTCTTATGAAGAGAAGCCAATCAAGATCCTCGACCGGCAAGTACGCGAATTGAGGAAGAAGCGAATTCCTTTGGTTAAAGTCGTCTGGTCAAATCACAACAGAGAGGAAGATGCGACGTGGGAGGCTGAGGAAGAAATGAAGAAATCTTACCTCGAGTTTTTCAAGTAGGAATTTGGGGACCAAATTCTTCTAAGGAGGGGAGGATGTAAAACCCCCTAAATTCGATGACTTATCACATGTACAATGTACTAAATCATGATGTAATTTAATAATAGTTATTTTATGACATGATATAACCTACATCTATTTTATTTTATTTCAGTCTTTAACTTTGTAATTTATTTAATAAACCAAATAATAAAAATTAAAATAGTGTGTTGATTCACCTATTGGGATATTTGTCAACACCTAATTACATGTAGACTCACTAATGGACTCAACCCAACTTAATATAATAATAAGACTTGAAGTTACAATTCAAAGCCCAACCCAACTAATTAAATCATTTACTATTTTAATTATACTCTTAATTTAACAAAAAAAATATAATAAAATATATACATTATGGACGGCCAAGGTGAAGAAAATGAGAGGAGAATCTTCACCTCCCATGCTAAGCCATTCACCTCCTTTTTACTTCCCAAGCCATTACACTTTCCAACCCCCATAATATCACCCTTAAATATACACACTTACCACTTAACCTCCTCTTCATTTCACACAAGCAAAAAAAATCTGCATTTTGAGAGACTTAGAGAGAGAGAGGTCCGAGCCATTGAAGAGTGAAGGAGGAGGAAGAAAATTTTCAACAAGAAATAGGTAATCTCATCCCTTATAACCATTTCCATAATTTCTTATGAAAACCTCCCTAATCTAACTTTAAAATTAATACATGCAAACATAATTCTCACCTTGGGGTGCATGTGGATCGGTCAAACCATATAGTAGTAGAGGGGAAGTCGTTTTCCAACTTTCAAGACCTATAGCCGACTAAATCCGACAAGATCGAGGTGGGTGAAAACTCTTTCAAACTTTAAAGTAGAAATCTCTTCTTTTACTTGTGATGCATGTGTTAAATCTGAAGTATTTCTAGATTCTATTGATATGATCTATTTTAAAATCTTTATGTTAAAATTACATGTTATGATTTTGTGTATAGCTATGTGAAATTCGTTTTTCTTAAACATAATCCTCAAATATTGTGAAAAATGTGAAAGTATGTACTAATCTGAAATTCTTGTATAAATGCATATTTTTAAAGATGTATGTTATGGTTATAACAACATGCAATACGATTTATTGAATTTAAACGACAACCGATTTGGTAGTCGGGTGTCGATTTTGTGATAAATTGAAAGTTATATGTTTTCTTCTATATGTCGTTGAAACCCTAATAAAATCTGAAATATTGTGTTATATGATTATGTTATGATATATGGATAATTATTTGCGGCCAAAACGGGACTTGAAACGAGTAAACGGAGCTTTTGGGCATAAATTGTAATTTCTTAAAGTTTGGGGACTAAACTGAAAATTTCGAAAATAAAATATTCTGGACCTTAGACAGTACATATTATACCATGTATAGGCTGTCCATAAAGTTTCAAATGATTCGGAGTTCGATATCTAAACTTAATAGTCCAAATCGCAAATTTTAAAATAATTTCGGGGTCAAAATGCAAGAATTCCAAACTTCTGGACCAAGTAAGAAATTTTCTGGAATTTTCACAAATCTAGAATTCCAGGTTCATCGTAAGTCATCTCGTAAAATTTCGTTCAATTCCGAGCTAAATTCATAGCTCTATAAGCCTCAGAACGATTTCCTTAAGTTTTGGGGGTAATATCGTAATTTCTGGAAATTTCAGTCCCGAAACTGGAATTTTCCGAATTTTCCTTAAATATGGATTCGAGGAAGTATTTTTGGCTTCTACATAAAATTTCATAACCATCCGATTTCGTTTCATACTCCAAACACTTAGGTTTGAACCTAAGGGTAAAAACGTCCTTTCGAACTATTTCGGAAACTCTCATTTCATTTCGTTAAACCTACCCATTTAATATATATGACCTGAACCCATCAGACCGTTAATAAATGATTGAGAATATTTTCGAATTTATATACAAGTCCTATTCCGTATTACCGGGCCATAAATATAATTAACCATATTCCATACTTAATCAAAAGACGCTATTAACCTCACTGACCGAACACTTACGTGATACTTGTGAAACGCATCAAATTGATAACTGTGACTGTCCGGGAACTATGTGCTATACAAATAAAGTGCCATGGACGGGTCTGCCTCTAACTCTATCGGAACAAAGTGCCACGTCGACGAACGGGGGCCACCTATTGAGCCCATATGAAACAGAGTGCCGACCTACAATCTGGGGGCCACCTCTTGAGCTGTAGGAGCCACCTCTAGAGACCGAAATCGTGTCGGGACGGTTAGACCGAGTCTTAGATCGAGCAGCGCGGCTGCAGTTCATGAACGAGGCTACCGTTGTTTCCTATTCCCATAACCGAGGAACAGAGTGTTCCGAGGGACCTGGGTCGTAGACTTTGGGTATAATCGTGATTATGGTGTGATCCGGGTATTGACCCACAACTAAGGACATACCGAGCCCAGATAAGAGATAAGGAAGCACACGCTAAGTGTGAGAGCGAAGGCTAAGCTATTGGGGCGACGGTCCAAATCTTGGAGCGACGGCCTATATTGCTAGGAGTAATAAGGAGAGTCTAGAATCCAAAGTCCACATCGGCAGGATTCGAAACTGGATTGACTGATCGACTGATTGACTAACTGCTTGACTTGACATCCATCCACGGGGACAGGATTATAATATTACAACTACACAACGATTATTTTTTTTAAAATTTCGACGTAATTGTAATTGTTCTCATTTTTTTTTCATAATTGATAAAATCATGCATCACTTAAAAATTTTCAAAGGAAAGAGCCACGCTCGCACACGATCACCCACTCACTGAGACTTTTTGTCTAACCCCACCATTTTCCCTTTTAAACTAGAGAATGAGCAAACAGCAGAGGACGAAGAAGGCTTCGTGGAAGAGGCTGAATAGAAGATTGCCTTCAAGATTTAGGACTTCTGTTCTTAGAATTTCTGTTGTTATCCCATCTTGTAATAGTTAATCATGCTTCGTACTTAATTCGTTTGGTATTTTTCCGCTGCAAACTTATGAATAGTGTAATTTCGATTATCAGCTTTGCCACAGCGAATCTTAGTACATCGGGCTAAGATGGTTTGTTTGAAATATTATCCAATCGTTATTTTGCTTTCGCTATCTATTGTTGCATTTTGATTGATTGGTCGACCGATGTGTCGCGCCCTCGTCCTTCCCGATGTTGGGGGCGTGACAATTTAAGGGGACAGATGGGTTTTTCACCTCATTTCACCCCTTTCTCTCCTTCTTCTCGCGGTAGTCATGTGATCCGACTAGGGTTTGTGCTTATGATCGATTCTACTCCATCCAATCATGTTTTGATAAGGCTCTAGGTGATCATATCAACATCTAATCCTTCTTCTTCATCGAGTCGAGGTAATTCTCTTGATTTTCCTAGAATTGTCCATTTTGGGAGTTTTGGTTTTGATTTCATTTTTCATCCGATTTTAATGGATCGATTGATGTTATTAGATGTCGGTAGACATGTTCTATGGATTGTATATCCATATCTTCGATTCGTTCAACCCGATTGATGATTCTTAGGTTCTTGAGGAACTTTGAACATTTAGTGTTCGATTAAATGTCTCAAAGAGTTTCCTTCGGTCGTTGTGTTGTTTTCGATTGTTATTGTGTTATTGAATGAATTGTATTTCACTCAAAGTTGTTCGAGTGCTTGTGTTTATCGGAGGACGTCGTTCGTTGTTCGTGGACGGAATTCATCGCATTTGGTTGAGGCAAGTTTTATACTTGTACTAGTCAATGAGATTAATGTTATCATATATGTGTATGAATGTGTTGTATCATTCCGAGACTTAGTCTCTTCAGTAATTCAATGATATTAGGGGATCGTTCGATACGATACTCTTCGACAATTATGCCAAATGTTATTATTGTTCATTAACGGACGGTTCAAGGCATTGGGATACTCGTTTCTAATGTTATTGTCGATAGCCGATTCGCAGTATTGATGTATCGATTGTTGTTGTTAACATTGATGTCGATCTAAGACATTGTTGTAATCATTGTTATTAATGTTGGCGTCTTGTCATTCATATTATATCGGACGATTGAAGGCATTGGCGTATTCGTTCTCATCTTCATCGTCGGTAACCGATTAAAGGTGCTGAGGCATTCAATGTATCATTGTTATCGATTGGCCGCTCTAAGGCAATCGAAGTGTTCAATCATCCGCTGCATCATAGTTATCGGTTGTCCATTCTAAGACAATCGAGGTATTGAATTGGGGCTTTCGAGGATAGTTCCCATCCGTTGTGTCGTTGTTATCGATTAACCATTCTAAGGTAATTGAGGTATTGAATTGGGACCGCTGAGGACGGTGCCCATCCGTGAGTCATTGTTGTTGTGTTGGCCGACTCAAGGCAGCACACTATCATTCTCGTGAATTCAGTAATCTTGGGGATCGTTGCCGTTTGTGATTAATTATGTTTTGGAGGCTAGTTTTGGCTAGTGCTCGATGGGTATGTTTGGGGAGTTTGAAACCTTCGCGGTTGACTTTCCAACACCTATAGTTCAGTAGGTCAACGGTCACTGGGTGATTTCATTATGGTTATGTTTGGGGAGTTTGAAACCTTCGCAATTGACTTCCCAACACCTATAGTTCAGTAGGTCAACGGTCACTGGGTGATTTCATTATGGGTAAGTTTGGGGAGTTTGAAACCTTTGCAGTTGGCTTCCCAACACCTACAGCTCAGTAGGTCAATGGCCATTGGATGGTTTCATTGTGATACGGCTTCGTGCCATGGCTTCGGCCCTTATTGTGATACAGCTTCGGGTTGTTTTGGCTTCAGGTGATTGTGCTGATTGACAGATTCGGCTGAGTGGCTTTCAGGCCTTTGTAATGTCTTGGTAATTTCATTGGAGCGTTCTGGAATTGTGATTTATAATTAATTCAGTTCTGGTTTGGTTCATGTCGTGTAATTCATTGTGATGCTCTATAATTATGATTCGCCATTGGGCACTTATGTTCTAACCTATTGAACAGGTATTAATAGTATGTCGTGGGCATAGTGTTTCACGAATGCTCAGTTTTTACCTTGGTTTGTGAGCATCTCGTATTATTATTATCATTGTACCGCTTCATTCTTCCTTTGGATGCATATCATGTTATACATGTATTTGATGTTCATTATCTGGATGAATGACCCTGTGAGGGCGGAACATGTTTTCATTTTTTAGGTGCTTTCGAGGAGAGAGTTGAGGCACAGGGGCATGACGATTGCGACGGGGCATTCGAGCGATACTAGTCCGAGTTGTTCATGTTGGTCAGTCAGTTGGAGTGTTCTCCAGTTTGTCAGTCATTGTCATTATGTATTTCCCGAGCAGATGTTCGTGGATGTTGTTGTATTTTTATTTTGGCCATGTAGGCCCATTGTTGTCGTTGAAATTCCTTATCGGAATATTGGGTCGGATATCATGGTAGGGACTGTAATCTCCCTTGTTGGTTAATTTGATGTATTTTAGTCATGTTCGCCTGGTGGATCTTCTGGCGTGGGGTCCACGGCACTGTAATAACCCAGTAGGATTTGGGGGTGTTATAGGAGATGGTATCAGAGTGTTGGGTTGTGAGATACCCTGATATGTGAGTTATGTAGCTCTACCGGCGCGGTAGTAGTGGGACTGTCAGGTTATGACAATCTGGACACTCGGATTTTGTGAGTCGTGATATTAGTACGACTGCACGAGTCATTCATTCATCGAGTCGTCGTAAGTGAAGACTAGTATCGTGAGACCTCGAAGCTTTGTATGACCTGTGTAAGGACTCGATTCTCTTTATGTTCATACATTCATTATGTCATTAATTATACATGCTTTGTTGAAACCTATATGTGACATTAGTGTTACGATTGATTCATGCCTAATTGTGTAAGTGCTAAGGATCAACTCATTCATCAATCAACAATCCTGGATCATCATTTTGATCTTGTCGATCATGTCAATCCATTAATCACTCAGTCAATCTCATTGCTCATTTGTTGATCTTGTGGATCGAATTATCAATCCTGTTAACCTATTCAAGATAATCATTCCAAGAATTTCATCAGATAATCATATCACCTAACTTGATCTTTCATGCGATTTTATCATATTCCGGCGTCATGTCGATGATCATTTTATTGCATTATTAATACATTCATTGTGTTAGAGTGTGTACGCTCATTGTTATCATTCCACCACGTAATCATGATGCGATATTCATGCGGGATCTATAATCATCATGTGGCTTTCCTGCTTCAGTATGGATAGAGCTGTCAGAGGACGCAGGGGAAGAGGCCGCGGTGCGGGCCGAAACCCGGGATCTCGTGTGAATGCCCACGCTAACGCGAGGGATAACATTGGTTCAATAGTTAGCGGTGCTACTCATTCACTGTCAGGGAGTCGTACCTGAGAAGCAGCTCAATCGGAAGGTGTTCGGGTGGACCCATTCATATGCATACAGGGCATGATAGCCGAGATGACTCAGATGACGCGTCTGTTGGAGACCATGCAGACCTTGATGGTTCGTGGTCCACCACAGCAGGGATTCCAGGTGCCGTTTTATGGACAGACTGGAGGAGTAATTCAGATTGTTGGCGAAATCTCTCGTCAGAGACCGCCTATTTTTGAGGGTTCGTCGGAACCAGCTGATATTGTTCATTGGATTGAGCATTTTGATAAACTCTTCGACATGGTTTAGTGTCTGGAAGAGAGTAAGGTGGCAGTAGCAGCTTACTACTTGAGTAAGGGTGCTTATCCTTGGTGGTTTTCGGTAAAACCCACCGATCGTGATTGTGTTTGGAGTGAGTTCAAGACTCTCATGTTAGAGAGGTATTATCTGGTTCCACTTCGTGAAGCCAAATTATCATAGGTTTAAAACCCCGAACCCATTGAGGACGAGGGCGTTATTGTCATTGCTGAGAAGTTTCAGGGACTTCTTCAGTTTGCTCCGTCTGTTGTCCATACTGAGGCGAACAAGATCAAGTATTTTAGAAAGAGAATAAATCCGCATTTGAGGATGCAGTTGTTCGATCACAATTGTAATTCACTTAGTGAGTTCATTGAGAAGGCTCTTGGAGCAGAGCTTTTGATTAGGGAGCTTGCTTGGAAGCACCCTTCGGTTTCTTCCAGTGGGAGGACTAGGATGCCGGTTCGTTCTGAGGGACATCGGGCTCCGACGTCTGAGAGGTCGTTTTTTAGTCGTCTTCATGCTGAGAAAGCATCTTCATCTCAGACGACGAGTTCGACTATTGTTTGCTTTAACTGTGATACAATAGGACATCACAGTACCCGGTGCTCGATGCAGGTCATTGTTTGTTTTCTGTGTGGGCGGCAGAGACACCTTCAGAAATACTGCAGGAGTTCTAGTGCTAGTAGGTCTCGAGAGAGCTCGCAAACCTCGAGAGATTTTGTCACTCCAGCTCGTGCATCATCCAAGGGGTCCTATCAGGCTTCGAGAGCCAGAGGTTAGGACATTCATCACCGGTTTTGAACAAGTTGATTCTTGCTCGGTAATAGTATAATCATTCATTTCATTGTCGTTCATTCATTCCTATAATTCATTCATCATACATCAATCATGTTGAGACTTATAGTTATCAAACTAATCACTCAATTCACGAGGAACAACGGTTCCAATCCCTTCATTTGAGCTATCACTCATTGCGTTATTATTTCACTTCGGTGAGTCATTCTTGATCCTTGTTGGATTTCGATTCATTATCATTCATTGCGATCATTCCTGTTCTTGTGACCTTCCAGAATCATGTTAAGCGGTGAGTTCCGAATTGGGTCTTCCTTGAATCAATGAGATGGGGGGATCGATGATCTGAAGGATATCGATGTTGGGTACATTTGAGATGTAGCCTTGTGTTCTGGATTACTGTTTAACTTATTCTGCATCATAGTATTGTGGTTGTGAACCATCTGTTATCGATTTATCTTGTAACTATGGTAATTGAGAATCTTGAGATTTAGGTCATTAGTTGGGATTTCTTCCCTTTGGTGTTATCCCCGAGATTTCGTGATAATCTGAGTAATTATTCATTGTGATTCGAGACGTCAAGTCATGGGAACTTTGACATACGATTGATATGGTTCCAAGGACTATATGTGCGTTGTTGCTTTTCTTTTGAGGCGCGAGTCAGTGCTTGCCTGGGCGTCTGACGCCGATGAGGATGGGGAAGTGTACACCGAGGGATTGTATACATGTACAATGAGCGGCTCCCTCGGGATGTGTACGCATGTGTTTCGAATCATGCGGTTGGTACAACTTTCTGGCCGGCCTCTGGCGGAGGAGTCATGGGTCGGTTGGTCTCGTATTTTGGTTGGGAGATTTATCACTTGTTTTTCGCCTTATTCAGGCAAAGGAGATGTGGGGAGCCAAGGGGTTGGCCCAGTTTCTCAAGCGAAGTGATTCGCATTGAGAAGTATTCCTAGAGATGTTGTTTTCAGATCCGGTTGTATATTTCATATTCCGAGTTGTGTACCCTCAGTTTCGAGGACGAAACTATTTTTAAGAAGGGGAGTATGTAATATCCGGTGGTAATTTTTTTTATTTAATTTTATTTATTTCATTGTTACTGTTGTATTGTACGTATTCATTTGGAATTGTACAAGTACTGTTGTATTGGATTGATACAATGCAGATTGTATTGGGATATTTCGAAATCGAAATATTTTTGTTGTCGTCGGTATTGTTTCACCGATTGGACGTGACTTATTATTGTGTAAGTCGTGCAGGTCGTGTGTATGCATGCGTGGCATGGCATATTGTCTTCCGTTGTCGTTTTGACCTCATTGAGGGTTGTGAACTCTGTTGGGTACGGGATCGGATATTGCGCCGTGTTGCGGAAGCGTAAATATCAAGTGCGGAAATTTAAATGACGCAAGGATTTATAGAGGTTTGGCTATAAACGAGCCTACGTCCTCTCTCGGTATCTCTTTCAATAGGCTAAAGAAAAACCTCTTCTCCTCTCTTCTATCGGTCGAGGTATAACCGTTACAATCACGTCTTCTATTTGTCCATGATAAACCACTCGCACTTGTCTTTGCGTCGGTCCAAGTTAAACCGTTTTCCTTTTCGTAGGACAAGGAATCAACTTCTCTAGCTTTCTATAGGTACTAGATAAACCTCACTCGGTAGCGATTGCGATTCTAATAATGCCGGATCCTTGATCCTAATAACACCGAATCTAATCGTATCATTTCTCTTACCACTCGTGTATGTTTTCGTGAATTCTCACTCAAACACTTACAATTAAGCTCAATATCAACAACAGGAATGTGTATAATAATATCACAAGTATAAACTATTTGCTCAAGGTTGTTGTACTCAAACAATACCATAGGGATGGTATTTATAGGCTCCATCATCAAACTAGCCGTTAGCTGCCAGACTGCTCATTACATACGCTATCATCTCCTTATTACGTACGCAAGCCTCGTTACGTACGTTAACCACAACGGGTTACGTATGTAAGCCTCTTCCAGTTTCAGTCCAGGGAGTTTCGTCATTTGAGTTACGTACGTTAGCCATCTACCCATTACGTATGTTAACTTTAGTCAATATGTCCGTTACTCGCTGACCTATGCCATGACGTCATCTTCCAACGTTCTTCTTCTTTGAAATAGCAAACATCACATTACGTACGTTACATAACGTGTATTACGTACGTTAAGCATCCAATATTACGTACGGTAATCTATCTGCATAGCGTACGTTAATAGGCCTTCTGTCCAGCTTTTTGCACTTCGTTTTCCTTCGATGCTTGCTTCGCCTCTTCGTTGGTTTGTTTTGTTTAACGCCTTTAATCATCAAAACACTTTTAATTTATGTATGGAACAAAATATTCCAACAATCTCCCCCTTTTTGATGATTACAAAATAAAACATCGTCAATGGGATTTACCTGCAAAAGTACAAATATATGTATATGTGTACAGACCAAAGTTTTCGACTTTGTCCGTTTCGTTAGTTCTTCTCCCATTTATTTTTCGACTCCTTCTTTCTTTTCTCCTTTTCTTTTCTCATTTTCAAATTTTTCATCGTCTTTTTCGACGTCTCCTCATTTTTGTTCAACTCCTTTGTTTTTCCGATTCTTTTTGTATGCTATCGATTTTCTTCGATTTTTCTCCCCTTTCACGGTTAATCACATTTTCGATTTTTCTCCCCTTTCATGGTTAATCACATTTTCGACTTATTTCTCCATTCTCCTATCTCTCCCCCTTTTTGTATTCATCAAAAAAAAATGCAATAGAGTACCAAAAAAAATTCAATAAATAATGAAATATGCAAATACAAGGGTATTAACTCCCCCTGAAAATATTATCCATTTTAAAAAAAATTACTCCCCCTGAGTAAAATACCAAAAAATCAATGTTTGTGGATCCAACCTATAGTTGGTTTTTGTTTAGAAACGTAGACGATATTTGAAACGATTGTTCCTTTAGGAACCCAAATTTTCTTAATTTTTATGTCCGTCTCAGGCTTTTCCAACTTGAAATATGATGCCCGATTTTTAAACACTTTTCGCAATGGGGTATTTTAAAATTGACGGATTCGTTTTCCAAACGAGTTTTGAATCCTAACCCCTCTTTATTCAAAGTAAATTTTTGAACACCAAGCATTTGTTCAAATTTCTCGTTTCCGCGCGAGAATTTCTTTGTCAAAGATTTAAGCACGGTTTGGATTTTAGCGAGATCATTCTTCAAAATATTTTCATTTTCAATACACTTTGAATGATCGATTTCAACGAATTTTCCCTTCTCGATAATTTTGGAATTTTCAATTTCCAAAGATTTGATTTTAGATTTTAGGGATTTTATCTCGGATAAAAGCATTTTGTAAATTCGTATGTAATAACGCAAATGCTTCAAATAACTCATCACGAGAGGATGTACTTACTTGGCTTTCGACGTCGCTGTTGTCGAACGAACTCCGGGCCATCAGAGCGAGATTATTTTGATTGATGAATTCGTCGTCTTCGTCTTCATTGCTCCAAGTAGCCACGAGAACTTCCTTCTTGGGTTTAGCTCAGTAATGCTTAGCGAAGTTGCCTAGTTTTCCACATAGTCGACAAGAATTGTCGAACTTCTTAGATTCGCTCGAGATGTCCTTCTTCCTCCGGTTTAATAAAGTTTGGAACTTATTAATATTTTTGGTATAATATGCCATTTCTTCGTCACTTTCCACCGGGATTTCTTCTCTTTTAGACATCTTAGCCTTCAAGGCTATCGATCGTTCCTTCGGCTTTGGCTTGACACTTCGTGATTTTAATACGATCTCATAATTAATTAGCGAACCAACGAGGGTGCTAAAATCAAGCGTGTTGAGATCTTTGGATTCCATAATCGCGGTCATGGTGCCGTCCCATTCGCTAGGTAGTGATCGTAATATTTTCTTGACTTTTTCACTACTAGACAATGATTTTCCAAATGAAGCAAGTCCATTGGTGATGACCGAAAATCGGTCGAGCATGTTGGTGATGGACTCGTCACCTTTCATCATGAATAACTCATAGCCATGGAGAAGCATATTGATTTTCGTCTCCTTGACTTGAGTTGTCCCTTCGTGTGTGATTTCAAGAATTTTCCATATTTCTTTCGCACTTTCACACGACGAGATTCGATTGAACTCTTCGGGATTTAAGGCACAAAATAAAAGTTGGGTGGCCTTACAATTTAGATGGTCATTTTTCCAATCGACATCGTCGTATTCTTCAAAAGATTTGAGCGTACCGTCGGATTTGATAGGAACTTTTGGGCCGAGACAAATAATCTTCCAAATCTCTATATCGTAGGCACGAATAAAAATTTACATCTTTTTCTTCCATGTCGAATAATTTGAGCCATCGAAGAATGGTGGTCGGTTGAGAGCAAGGCCTTCGACTGGAGAGAATTGAAACGCCATTTTTAGATCTTTTCTCCTCGGATGTTAAGCTGCGTATTGGAGTACTGCTCTAATACCAATTGTTGGGTACGGGATCGGATATTGCGCCGTGTTGCGGAAGCGTAAATATCAAGTGCGGAAATTTAAATGACGCAAGGATTTATAGAGGTTCGGCTATAAACGAGCCTACGTCCTCTCTCGATATCTTTTTCAATAGGCTAAAGAAAAACCTCTTCTCCTCTCTTCTATCGGTCGAGGTATAACCGTTACAATCACGTCTTCAATTGGTCCGTGATAAACCACTCGTACTTGTCTTTGCATCGGTCCAAGTTAAACTGTTTTCCTTTTCGTAGGACAAGGAATCAACCTCTCTATCTTTCTATGGGTACTAGATAAACCTCACTCGATAGCTATTTCGATTCTAATAATGTCGGATCCTTGATCCTAATAACACCGAATCCAATCGTATCTTTTCATTTACCACTCGGGTATCTTTTCGTGAATTCTCACTCAAACACTTACAATTAAGCTCAATATCAACAACAAGAATGTGTATAATAATATCACAAGTATAAACTATTTGCTCAAGGTTGTTGTACTCAAACAATACCATAGGGATGGTATTTATAGGCTCCATCGTCAAACTAGCCGTTAGCTTCCAGACTGGTAATTACGTAAGCTATCATCTCCTTATTACGTACGCAAGCCTCGTTACGTACGTTAACCACAACGGGTTACGTACGTAAGCCTCTTCCAGTTTCAGTCCAGGGAGTTTCGTCATTTGAGTTACGTACGTTAGCCATCTACCCATTACGTATGTTAACTTTAGTCAATATGTCCGTTGCTCGCTGACCTATGCCATGACGTCATCTTCCAACGTTCTTCTTCTTTGAAATCGCAAACATCACATTACGTACGTTACATAATGTGTATTACATACGTTAAGCATCCAATATTACGTACGGTAATCTATCTGCATAGTGTACGTTAATAGGCCTTCTGTTCAGCTTTTTGCACTTCGTTTTCCTTCGATGCTTGCTTCGCCTCTTTGTTGTTTTGTTTTGTTTAATGCCTTTAATCAACAAAACACTTTTAATTTATGTATGGAACAAAATATTCCAACAAACTCTTGTTATCGTCCCTTTCGAGTTGGTTATGTTTTGGGTGCTTTCGGAGCCGTGTTGGGCTCGATTTTAGCCCTTGTTTGTTGCACACAAGCAACGCACACGAGTAGGTACTCGTGCGCAGCTCGTGCGGCATTCCAGTATTCGGGCAGTGCACTTTGGCACTCAACAGGACGTACGAGCATGACACACGGGCAGGTGCTCGTGCGTGGCAACAAAGTTGGACAGTACACTTTGGCACTCATGAGGAACACACGAGCATGACACACGAGCAGGTGCTCGTGCGTGAGGTCAGTGGCCTGGTGCATGACCAAACATACAGACATTTGGTCATGCGTGTGTAACACCCCAAAGTTATTCAGGGAATATTACAGCGCCGTGAGCCCCGCCGTGGGACCCACAAGGCTAAACATACGCGGAACTATAAATTTTGACCAAGAAGGTCTACATACAATGGAATGAAGAACAATA
Source organism: Orobanche coerulescens (assembly GCA_033398695.1). Lineage (NCBI taxonomy): Eukaryota > Viridiplantae > Streptophyta > Magnoliopsida > Lamiales > Orobanchaceae > Orobanche > Orobanche coerulescens. Next base: position 44,560,731 of record CM065809.1, read on the forward strand.
CAAGGGTATTCAAACATATCCAATGTATCCATAGACATCACGACACAAATCAAAACCTCGGCAAACACAGGCCAGAGCATCAAGGAAATCGGACAACAATACTCGAGTATTCATTAACCATTCCAGTACAACAACAGTGAATGGAGAAATCCAAAAATATAACCGGAGACAAGACACAGTATCACGCTTGCCCATCATATTCATGCCGACCTGATACCAGCCTGTCCTCTCTCCTGGAACCTGAAATACATAAAAAGTATTCCCCCCATAAAGGGGTTAGCCGTCGAATAGCTAGTGCAAGTATATCAAGTACTCGTCGACAATAAAGTAAAGGTAACCGTCAATTCATCAAGTCAAGACTAGTATCCCGGAATAACTAAATCTCATAGCATCACATCAATACATATATGAATACTGTGGAACCGCACCAGAGGCTACGGAACCCTCAAAGGACTCGTCGGTCCATCCCAGAGTGGTTCGTTCATATCATCCGTGGAATCGCACCAAGAGGCTATGAAACCCTCAGAGGACCCGTCGGCCCGCCCTAGAGTGGATATAAATAACCATGCCATTAATACACCTTACTTTCAAAGTCGAGAACGTACAATCATAAATATATACTTGCCTTTGAGACATCGAGAAATTGAACGGAAAAAGATATGAGTTCGGTATGTCCAAGAATGCACTTCTGGCACCTAAAAGATTCGCAAGGAATATGATAATCAATTATCCATACTCAAATTACACGAAGAAACTCCCAAAACCCATCTACGATTCATGAAAATACACGGGTAAACAACTAGAGGTTGAAAAATCATCCAAACCCTCACATGTCCGAAAACGGCACAATCCAATCCGTAATATCGTAGGAAAAGCATGCATACAGGATAGATACATCATAATCTCAAGGTCCTCAAGCTTCAAAATGGATAAATCAGACGAATCTACGAAAAACCCCAAAATTCCCAAAAATAGGGTTCTAAGGATTTTTACCTTGATTTGGACGTTAGGATGGATTAGATGTTGTGAAATCCTTGTTCTCCAACCAAATATGTTGTTGTTAGAAGAAAGATCGCTTCCAATCGCCCAAAATCATCTCTCCCGAGTTGTTCCCGTCGAAAAGGAGTGAAGAGGATGAAAAATGACGAAATGGAAGTCAACTGTCCAATATATACTCGCCCAGTCTAGCGCACGCTACGCCTCCTTTATTAGCGTGCACTAGCGATGCCACCGGGTAGTCCAGTGGCTTCAGCCGGCCCCGTTAGCGTGTGCTAATCGCCTTTTTTTAGCATGTGCTAGCCAAAAAGTGGTGTCCAGTAACTGGAGTCCAGAACCTACTGTCCTCTGCCCTGCTCAAGTCTTAGCGTGCGCTACCGCTATTGCTTAGAGTGCGTTATGCAAATCTTGTAGCGTACGCTATCCGAAGCCTAGTGTACGTTACCTGATAGTCCAGAAAACCTAACAACCTCACTGCCTCTGCCAACTGGCCCGTTAGCGTGCGCTACGGACGGACGTTAGCGTGCGCTACTAACCAAGAATAGCGTGCGCTAACGAACTCCTAGCGCGCGTTAATTGCCAGTCCACAGAGCAGTCTGAGTTACTGGTTCTGACCTGACTGGTCCCTTAGCGCGCGCTATGGCTCAAAACCAGCGTGCGCTATTCACACAAAATTAGCGTGCGTTAGTATAGGCCTAGCGTGCGCTATTTCTCTACCCCATAACACTTCCGCAAGGTCTAAACAACACGATCGTGATCCATACAAGATACGAAACTCTATAACAATATCAACAACATCACCAAGAGTTTACAGAGCGACAAAATAAGAAGAACGGCAAGGTCAAACAGTCAATAAAAGTACAGGTATTACATTCTCCCCCTCTAAAAAGAAGTTTCGTCCCAAAACTTAAGAAATAAAAAGTTTGGGGCATTCCGACCGCATCTTCTCTTACGTTTACCAAGTCGCCTCCTCAACTCCATGTCTCGACCATTGCACTTTAACCAGTGGAATGGTCTTATGTCGAAGTTGTTTCTTGCGACGCTCATGGATCTTTGCTGGTTTCTCTGGATAGGTAACATCCTTGGTTACGTAAATCTCACTATAGTCAAAAACATGACTTGGATCCGGCATATGCCTTCTCAACTTAGAAACATGACAAACGATATGAACAAGACCAAACACAGGGGGCAACGACAAGTGATCAGCTAAGTCTCCAACCCTGGAGTAGGACATGGTCTCCAATCGAATTCCAAAGGTCGACGACGAGTATCGGTATATGATTGATATGTTGAAGGGCATCTCAAAATACGAAAAGAACTCAACTACAATTGTCTGTACTGTATTCAACAATACCAAGAATTCTCAAAACATTATCATAACTCATAAGTGTAGAATGAACTATCTGTGCCAATTCCTGTCCTTCGGATTGCACCGATAAAACTCAATATGGACACAAACCAATAATACACAAAGCATTGACAACAAGTCTCGAAACATTGACGTACAATCTGAACGCTCACACTGTCAATAACAATGATCAACCCATAAACCAATCGAGAATATCATCGACATGATAAACTCCAATGCTATCAATGAAAGATCCACAATAATCGAGAATACCATCAACATGATAACCTCCAACACGATCAATAATACCATCAACATGATAACCTCCAACACGATCAATAAGGGACCAACAATGATCGAGAGTACCATCAACAAGGTAACTCTAAACGATCAACAATAATGGATCTCAAAGAAATAACCCCGACTGTCGAACAAACCCCTCGGACGTATGAACAACCAGTCGCAATCAGTCAAACATATCCAATACAACATGGACTATGAACGAGCACAATAATAAGGCTCAAGAGGGACATCACAGTACACCCAGTTCGGAAATGTGTCCGTGCACATGTCCACCCCGTATACGGAATCCAGAACATACGTGGGACAATGTACCTAATTAGCCTCACGAACTACGTCCCATGTGCACGGTCCAATGCGGAAACATCCACACATGACCATCGTGTGCCTGGCTAAAAATCCTACACATAATCAATTGACACGCAGATATGATTCTAGATATGTCACGATGCAACATGACAACAAAACTCAAAGGATAACACCTCCAATATGGATCATACGACTCACCAAAGTGAACGATGATACATGAATAATGAAAGATCAGCACGACCAACAATATCCAACACAACCATCCTGGGACCACAATCCTTAAGGACTGATTAACACGAACAACAATCTGGAAATCCTCAATCCTCAATGATCATAAAATCGGGTTCACAAGAATGATAATGTGATGCCTTGAGTCGGCAAACACGACAATAATAATTCACGGATGGGCACCGTCCTCGGCAATCCCAATTCAATACCTCGATTGCCTTAGAATGGCCAATCGATAACGATACAACAGATGGGAGATGTTTTCGACAGTCCCAATTCAATACACCAATTGCCTTAGAACGGCCAATTGATAGCAACAATACAACGGATGTCTCGGCACCTTTAATCGGTTACCGATAACGAAGATGATAATCGAATACGTCAATGCCTTCAATCGGCCAATACAACAGCAGCAGAAAAAAAAACACTGATATCAATAGCGACGATTCATAACAATATTCCAATGGAACATCAATCAACAATAACAATCGATACGTCGATACCGCGAACCGGATATCGACAACAATATAACCAACAAGTACCGTAATGCCCTGAACCGGCCATTTACGAATAACAATAATGTTTGGCATGACTTTCCGAAGGATATCGTATCAAACAATCCCCTGATATCAACAAAATCATAAAAAGACCAAGTCTCGAAATGATACACACATTCAAACACATATTGATAACATCAATCTCATTGACTAGTACAAGTATAAAACTTGCCTCGATATCAATACCACGAACTGTTACCAATTTAGTTGCTTTCGTCTACGAGTTACTCAGTCCCGACCAAAGCAATCTACGAACTCTTCAATCTCAAACGCAACATAACAGTCATAATCCACGATCAAACATCACAACTTATTGTATAAACAAGGATTAATAATTAACAAGTTCGATAACGATCGATATCAATACCACCACACCACAAACTCAACAGTTCCACCATATCTCGATTAAACACCGTCTGAACAATCCAACTCAGACACTTACAAATCCCTGTCCACAATACGAGCCGAAATATGATGATCATATCAGCAACCAATTCGAACCAACAAGGGTCTAGATGTTATCGATTCCAAACTAAATTCTTAAATACGAATTAACAAGGTTCCTTCTTGTAAACCCATAGTTAAAATTTTCCGATGATCATGATTAATTCGAACCATCCAATTAGTTCAACATTATAGATAATCATATTCTAAGGTTATCAACCAATCCAATCATTCGTCTTGAACATTTGTTCAATATGTATGGACTTCCAAACTCAGAGATGAATAATAATTTCATCAAACTCGTAATTATATTCGTATTCCTATGCGAATATTATATCAAAACACATAATTCAGCTCCATAAATATTCCATATTCATATCCAAAACACCCACACTTCTTATAAATGTTCATCATCTCATATAATTCAAGAGTCTCTCAGGAATCATGAATTAATCCGAAATCACGTCCACAATCGACCAAACGACAAAATCCAATGTTCTAACATCTAAGCCATCATCTAACTCATAGTCTAAGGCATATATCATCATAACATCAGGAATCCCAATAATACTGCCAAGAACACTATGATCCCCTAACCATACTCATGACAACATAACATAATCCATCACATAAGTCATCATGTCATCATCTTCTTCAACAAACTTCCCGTGGAATACCAAGAATCATCCTTTAAAATGAGCCACTGTCAAAGGGATACGAGAGTTACCTTGAATAGACAAATCAAGAAGAAGAACCATTGAACTCAATTCCAAGAATCATGAATAACTTCAAGAACAAGGCTTTAATCCATGCTCTCCATCTTAATCTTGTTAAAGACCATCATCTCAGAGTGTTTGGGAACCTCAAATACTTCCCAAATCTCTCTCTATTAACTGGATGAAGGAGAATGGACAAAATGCCTCTCAGCACCCATCTGTCCCCTTTTATAAAACACATTACTAGTGTGCGCTATCCTTCCTTGATAGCGTGTGTTATCTGGTAGTCCAGGGCTACTGTATTGCTTCGCACATCATCTAACGTACGTAATGCCCAGGTGTTAGCATACGCAAATCGGTGTTGACTTGCTACAGTAAATGCTCGGTAGCGTGCGCTATTCCTCAACCTTAGCGCACGCTAATCGTCGCTGACCCGACAATCCATAACTTCCCAGAAGATGTCCGGGTCCTACACGCCGAAAGCAACCAATAAAGCCAAGATTCCCTGCTGACGATCTGAAATTAGCGTGCGCTACCAACATGCATTAGCGTGCGCTAATCGCCGATAATAAACAGTCTGGGCCTACCTGTCGGCCACCTTCCGGACCTTATCCAGAATACCTTACGTACGTTAGGGGTCCTCCTTAGCGTACATAACTCAAACCTCTTAGCGTGCGCTATGTGTGCATCGTAGCGTACGCTAATTATATATCTTAGCGCGCGCTAGGCATACCTTGTAGCATGCGCTAACGTGGCTGTACTTAGCCATTTCCCGCTATTCTTATCCGTCGTCTTGATATACTAGATGTATATACATGACATATTGAATATATATATACAACCTGATAATATTCTCATATGATATACCCAATATCAAAAGTACGATAACTTGATACACGATATCTTCAAATGTAATTGTCGACCAACTATGACAATTATACCAATACAGCTGTCTCAGTCTTCAAATTATTTTACCCATAATGTATAGACACTAAGCTATCCAGTATATCTCAGATAGTATAACGTGAAAAATTTATACTAAAATTCCAGATATTACATAGTAGAAATCGGGATATTGCCTTAAAATAAGTGTCGTCCTCGAAACTTGCAATCTTGTCACAAACAACAGATCAATCCAAAATTTCCAAACTCATCACGAAAGCTATCAGACACCGCCACAAGCGAATAACCAAAACAGTATACTTACAGGTACGTGAAGTCGATGATCTTCCGTGATACTACGATGCGACTCCCAAACAAAGTCTCAACATAATAGCGATACACACCAATATCGTAATTAGCAATTTAACAAAATCTCAAGGAGGAGTTCACGTCCGTGACCACGGCCACGACTCTGCCTCCTTTCAGCCAACATTCTGAAGGGCACACACATGCGTAAGTATAATCCAAATCGCACATCATCAAAGTGACCGATTCTCAAGAATACCAAAATAGAAGCAAAATGAATAAGGAAACACCAGAAGAGTAAGAGGTCTTACAAGTACCGGTCGCACTGTGATGATGGCAGAGTAGTGATATTGTGGACAAATGACGACTCAATCGACCCAAAAGACCAACAGCCTAGGTATCCATAGACCTAAGCTCTGATACCATATTCTATAACACCCCCAAGTTATTTAGGGAATATTACAGCACCGTGAGCCCCGCCATGGGAGCCACAAGGCTAAACATACACAGAACTATAAATTTTTACCGAGAAGGCCTACATATAATGGAATGAAGAACAATACAAGGGTATTCAAACATATCCAATGTATCCATAGACATCACAACACAAATCAAAACCTCGGCAAACACAGGCCGGAGCATCAAGGAAAACGGACAATAATACTCGAGTATTCATTAACCATTCCAGTACAACAACACTGAATGGAGAAATCTAAAAATATAACCGGAGACAAGACGCAGTATCACGCTTGCCCATCATCTTCATGCCGACCCGATACCTGTCTGTCCGCTCTCCTGGAACCTGAAATACATAAAAAGTATTCCCCCCATAAAGGGGTTAGCTGTCGAATAGCTAGTGCAAGTATATCAAGTATGAAACACAATACTCCTCGACAATAAAGTAAAGGTAACTGTCAATTCATCAACTCAAGACTAGTATTCCGGAATAACTAAATCTCATATCATCACATCAATACATATATGAATACCGTGGAACCGCACCAGAGGCTACGGAACCCTCAGAGGACTCGTCGGTCCATCCCAGAGTGGTTCGTTTATATCATCTGTGGAATCGCACCAAGAGGCTACGAAACCCTCAGAGGACCCGTCGGCCCACCCCAGAGTGGATATAAATAATCATGCCATTAATATACCTTACTTTCAAAGTCGAGAACGTACAATCATAAATATATACTTGCCTTTTAGACATCGAGAAATTGAACGGAAAAGGTATGAGTTCGGTAGGTCCAAGAACGTGCTTATGGCACCTAAACGAATCGCAAGGAATATGATAACCCGTCTACGATTCATTAAAATACACGGGTAAACAACTAGAGGTTGGAAAATTGTCCAAACCCTCACAAGTCCGAAAACAGCACAATCCAATCCGTAAAATCGTAGGAAAAGCATGCATACGGGATAGATACATCATAATCTCAAGGTCCTCAAGCTTCAAAACGGATAAATCGGATGAATCTACAAAAAACCCCAAAATTCCCAAAAAAAGGGTTCTAAGGATTTTTACCTTGATTTGGATGTTAGGATGGATTAGATGTCATGAAATCCTTGTTCTCCAACCAAATATGTTGTTTTTAGAAGAAAGATCGCTTCCAATCACCCAAAATCGTCTCTCCCGAGCTGTTCCCGTCGAAAAGGAGTGAAGAGAATGAAAAATGACGAAATGGAAGTCAACTGTCCAATATATACTCGCCCAGTCTAGCGCACGTTACGCCTCCTTTATTAGCGTGTGCTAGCGAGGCCACCGGGTAGTCCAGTGGCTTCTGCCGGCCCAGTTAGCGTGCACTAATCGCCTTTCTTTAGCGTGCGCTAGCCAAAAAATGGTGTCCAGTAACTGGAGTCCAGAACCTACTGTCATCTGCCCTGCTCAAGTCTTAGCGTGCGCTACCGCTATTGCTTAGCGTGCATTATGAAACTCTTGTAGCGTGCGCTAGCCGAAGCCTAGCGTACGTTACCTGATAGTCTAGAAAACCTGACAACCTCAGTGCCTCTGCCAACCGGCCCGTTAGCGTGCGCTACGGACGGACGTTAGCGTGCGCTACTAACCAAGAATAGCATGCGCTAATGAACTCCTAGCGCGTGTTAACTGCCAGTCCAGAGAGCAGTCTGAGTTACTAGTTCTGACCTGACTGGTCCCTTAGCTCGTGCTACGGCTCAAAACCAGCATGCGCTATTCACACAAAATTAGCGTGCGTTAGTCTAGGCCTAGCGTGCGTTATTTCTCTGGCCCAGAACACTTCCGCAAGGTCTAAACAACACGATCGTGATCCATACAAGATACGAAACTCTATAACAATATCAACAACATCACCAAGAGTTTACAGAGCGACAAAATAAAAAGAATGGAAAGGTCAAACAGTCAATAAAAGTACGGGTATTACAGCGTGTTGGTCGTGCGTCACTGGAGTATTTAAGGGGACAGACGGGTTTTTCACCTCATTCACCCCTTTCTCTCCTTCTTCTCGCAGTAGTCGTGCGATCCGACTATGGTTTGTGGTTATGATCGATTCTACTCCATCCAATCATGTTTTGAGAAAGCTCTAGCTGATCATGTCAACATCTAATCCTTCTTCGTCGAATCGAGGTAATTCTCTTGGTTTTCCTAGAATTGTCCATTTTGGGAGTTTTGGTTTTGATTTTGTTTTCCATCCGATTTTAATGGATCGATTGAGGTTATTAGATGTTAGTAGACATGTTCTATGGATTTATATCCATATCTTCGATTCGTTCAACCCGATTGATGATTCTTAGGTTCTTGAGGAACTTTGAACATTTAGTGTTCGATTAAATATCTCAAAGAGTTTCCTTTAGTCGTTGTGTTGTTTTCGATTGTTATTGTGTTATTGAATGAATTGTATCTCACTCAAGGTTGTTCGAGTATTTGTGTTTATCGAAGGATGCCGTTCATTGTTCGTGGAAGGAATTCATCGCATTCGGTTGAGGCAAGTTTTATACTTGTACTAGTCAATGAGATTAATGTTATCACATATGTGTATGAATATGTTGTATCATTCCGAGACTTAGTCTCTTCATGAATTCATTGATATTAGGGGATCGTTCGATATGATACTCTTCGACAATTATGCCAAATGTTATTATTGTTCATTAACGGACGGTTCAAGTCATTAGGATACTCGTTGTTAATGTTATTGTCGATAGCCGGTTCACGGTATCGATGTATCGATTGTTGTTGTTAACATTGATGTCGATCTAAGACATTATTGTAATCATTGTTCTTAATGTTGGCGTCCTGTCATTCATATTATATCGGCCAATTGAAGGCATTGGCGTATTCATTCTCATCTTCGTTGTCGGTAACCGGCTAAAGGTGCCGAGGCATTCATTGTATCATTGTTATCGATTGGCCGCTCTAAGGCAATCGAAGTGTTCAATCATCCGCTGCATCATTGTTATCGGTTGGCCATTCTAAGGTAATTAAGGTATTGAATTGGGGCTGTCGAGGATAGTTCCCATCCGTTGTGTTGTTGTTATCGATTGACCATTCTAAGGTAATCGAGGTATTGAATTGGGACCGCAGAGGACAGTGCCCATCCATGAGTCATTATTGTCGTGTTGGTCGACTCAAGGCAGCACAGTATCATTCTCGTGAATTCGGTAATCTTGGGGATCGTTGCCGTTTGTGATTAATTGTGTTTTGGAGGCTAGTCTCGGTTAGTGCTCGATGGGTAAGTTTGGGGAGTTTGAAACCTTCGCGGTTGACTTCCCAACACCTACAGTTCAGTAGGTCAACGGTCACTGAGTGATTTTATTATGGGTAAGTTTGGGGAGTTTGAAACCTTCGCGGTTGACTTCCCAACACCTACAGTTCAGTAGGTCAACGGTCACTGGGTGATTTCATTATGGGTAAGTTTGGGGAGCTTAAAACCTTCTCGGTTGGCTTCCCAACACCTACAGCTCAGTAGGTCAACGGCCATTGGATGGTTTCATCGTGATACGGTTTCGTGCCGTGGCCTCTGTTAGTAATACTTGTTAGATTTTGATAATATCATTAATATAAATTCAAATGTTTATTACTTGGCAAAAGTGTAAGGAAGAACCAAATGAGTATCTTCCATAGGCCAAATAATTTTAAGTGTAAAACTTGGCAAAATGTAAAGAAGAACTAAATGAGTATCTTCTATAGGCCAAAAATAAGTTAGGCTGAAAACCGGCTAAGTACTAAATATCAGCTAAGTACATCAGAGAGGTACAGCCGAGTCAAGTCAGAATAGTTCTGGTCAACAAAAATCATCATGGATGTTTGACCAGACTGCAGTCAAGATAACTCAGACAAGTCATCTGATCAGGCGAGTTACAGACAGTGAACATCAGAGAGGTCCAGACTGCAGATAAGTTAACTGTACATCAGCCTAGTCGAGATCAGCCAAGTACTCCAAGTCCACGTCAGCATGCGTTGAAAAGTCAAGAATTACGGAAAGTCACATGCAACGTGAAGAGACAAATTGGAGTGATTCCCGCAAGAGATATGATTTAAATAATTTATCCAGACTCACCTTGAAGACTTTAATCGTATTATATTCAAAAGATTCGGCGCATCACATGAAGAAGTCTTCACAACGGTCGGAAGATAGATTAAAATATGGGAATCTAGCCTTGCAACATTCAGAAAGAAAACAATGAAGTCTACCTCTCCAACGGACGGATTTGTTGAAAAAATTTGCAACGGCTATGAGGAAAAGCTCAGAGATCGTGACCTATATATATCCGAAGATTTGAAGTTGAGCAATTACCGGTGCTAACATACTTTCAAGCGAACAAAGCATTCAAGCTATCTAAAAGCGAAATACAGCATCATGAAAAGAGCGGTTCTAAAAAGTTCATACTTGAAGAAGCTCTTAGTTGGAGAAGACAAAAACTCTTGTCTATAATCCTGAGTTCGGGGTACTTCACTGGTTGAAGTTAAGAGACTGTAAAGGCATCCAAGGATCGAGGATCAAGAGGTGCAAGGCAGTCAAGTGTGTTACAACGGCACGGATTTCCACTGGTTGGAAGCTGTTATAGTGTGGTTGAATCACTGTAATATTTATCAGTTGTTGAGAATTATAGTGAATTCATCTCCAACTGGTTTAGAGAAAAGTGGATTAGTAGAGGATTACCCCACCTCTGAGACCACTATAATTGCCTGCGTTCTTTACTGTTTTATAGCATCATACCTTAACTGCTGCATTCATCATTAAGTGTTTCATTAGTTGTTTTGTATTCGTCATCAGCTGATTTCCACACATATTAAGAACAAACGACTCCAATTCATTTGTTTATCCATCAGCTGAAGAAACTTACTCTTTGAGAAAAAGAGTTTAAGAGTTTCAATAAGTCTATTCACCCCCCCTCTAGACTTATTCCTGGACGACTTGTGACCTACAAGTGGTATCAGAGAGGTTGGTTCATTTATCTCACGAACCAGATCTATATCAGAGATATATCTTTACTCTCAGTTTATAATGGAACACATGCATTCTAGACTCCCTGTGTTTTCAGTTGACGAGCATGATCTTTGGAAGATAAGGATGCAGGCACACTTATCTTCAATCCATGATGACATGTGGTGCATCATAGAGGATGGTCCATTCATCTTAGAGAAGGACAACACTGCAGAGGAGATCGCAGCAGGGAAGCCAGAGAAGATCCCTAAGAAGAGGACAGAGCTGACTCCCGAAGAAAGAAAGATGGCCAATCTTGATAACCGGGCCATAGATGTGCTATATCAAACTCTTGACAAATCCACCATGGTCAAGATCAAGAACTGCAAGAATGCCAAAGAAATCTGGGACACATTAGCCCTAATGTGTGAAGGAACGGAGCTGATCAAGGAAAATAAGTTGTCAATTGCTATTCAAAAATTTGACAACTTCAAAATGAAGAATGGCGAATCCATAGACCAAGTGGACACAAGGTTCAATGAGATTATCAATGAAATCAACTCCCTCGGCAAATCTTATGGCAATAGGGAGATGGCACTGAAGGTTCTCAGATCTCTCAATCCAGAATGGAGTATGAAAGCAGTGGCCATGAGAGAGTCCAAGGATCTTAATAAGATAAAGATCCAAGAGCTGTTCTCTGGTCTAAAGGCTTATGAGTTCGAGCTTCCAAGTTCATCCTCAACTGAGCCTGCAGAGAAGAGAATAGCCTTGGCAGCCGAGTCCCCCGCCAAGAGCTTATCTGATGTAAAGCCTCCAAATCCATTAGATTTTGAGGAAGGAATGGCGTTCATAATGCAAAGGTTCAACAACTTACGGAAAAACTACTCCAAATAAAAGAAAAACTATAAGGAGAATCCCAGAAGAAATCAGAAAGCCGGAAGCTGGAAGGTGGAGTGCTACAATTGTCACAAGACAGGACACATCCAAATCGACTGTCCTGATCTCAAGAAGGACGAAAGCAAGAAGGAGGTGGGCAGAAAAGAAGATAGAAGGAAGGCCCTCATCGGAGAAGACCAGGAGCATGTAGAATCAAGCAGCGGATTCTTTTCTGATGATGATGAAGAGTATGACTACCTGATGGCCAACTTAGCTGATGAAGAGGTAACATCTAAACCCTCTGGTTCAAATAATAGTTCAGCCATGTCACAAGATATGGATCTGCATGAATCTGTAAATCAGCTATTTAAAGATTTTGAGACACTTAAAACTGCACACCTAGTCAGACAATGAGAAGACTCAGCTGCAAGATGAGAATAGGCAGCTGAAAAATGATTTTGAAAAACTCAGCCTAGAACTGAATAAGGTTGAGATAACTGCAGCTTACTTGAAAAACTAGGCTGATGTTAATACAGCTGAGATAAATCGATTAACAGTTTTACTTAAAGAAAAATCAGCTGCACTTGCTCATGTCAAAGCTGAGTTTACTAAGCTGACTCACGCAAATAAGACACAGGCGCAGGAAATAACCTCCCTGAAGGCGTCTTCAACTCTGGAAGAATTGTGTACCAATGAAAGGCCATTATATTCCAGATCAGGCCTTGGATATGATCCTCACACTCCCTCTAGTTCTAAAACCACTTTTATCAAGGGAGAAACAATTGTCCCGACTGCTGAGCCTACATATAAACCGATACTTAAAAATAGGCAACAGCCAAGTCACAAGTCTAGGCTGCAGCCAGGTTACACAAGGCAGCCACCTAGACAAGCGACTAGGCAATGGCCCAGGCAGAAGCAGCAGCCCAGACAACATGCCCACTATTATCAACAACTTCCCAAAAACAGATTTCAAAATGGGAGGGGCAGATAAAAACCTCAAGGTTATCCTAATTACCAAAATGAACAAGTGTGGAGACCTCAAAGATTTAATAAATGGTCTCATCCAAGATTTAGAAATGGCCCACACTATCAATATTTTGAGGAATATCCGGTATACAATCCCAACAGGAGATACAGACCTAGACCTTATGTAACACCCCCAGATCAAACCGGGAATATTACACGCCGCAGACCCTCTCCGTAAGGATCCACCAGGCTAGACATCAAAACAACATATTACATTACATACCGACGAATCAAAATAACAAACCAATAAACCGATTTGGTCTTTCGTCACTGACTTACAAATCAGAATACATAAACTCATCCAGACTCATACCCACGCAAGGGTAAAATACTTGCAACAACAAACAATAAGACAGCGGAAAAGTCAATACAATGGACTCCGACTAACTGAACTCAAAACTGGCCTTCGTGTGATTAGTATCATTCGTCTTTCAGCATCCCTCGTACCGATCCTGTGTCTTGCTCCCAAATTACCTGCATGTACCTGGACACAATACAGATATCCACCCCCCGATTACTCGGGGGTTAGCAAAACTCCACTCTTTCGCTAGTGCAAGTATAAAGTGCAAAAATGAGCCATACACAACACATTCTGAGAATACAACGAAAGACTTCCCGAGGTATATTTAGTTAAAAATAGTTCAAGTCTTGAAAGTAGAAACGAAGTAAGTAAGCACTTTGAAAACACTTCCAAATCTCGGGAGTTTTGAAAACATTTGAAATTGAAAAGTTCTTAATTCCTCGAAAGTTATTTAGGGTCACAGCCCCAAAGTTCTTTTTCCAAAATGCAAATCCGTTAACAAAACGCGGGGTCCATGACCCAACCATTACGGTCACAAAACACAGGGTCCACGACCCGATCATCCACTTCAATTCACTTACAAGTGCACATTACACATAACACATTAATCTTATGCCATTCTAGCCAAGCACCAAGACTCGATATATAATGTCTCTCGACCCCGAGCGTAAAGCATTGTGATACTCTGGACAATATCACAATTAAACATCAAAACATCAACATCAATATCACAGAAACCACACTTGGTAACCCGTGGCCGTACCCATTAGTATCGGCCCCCAGAGGCCCCGTCGGACCGTCCCCAAGTGGGAAACCACTTCCGCGGCCGTACCCATTAGTATCGGCCCCCAGAGGTCCCGTCGAACCGTCCCCAGGTGGAAGAACATCAACACACGCACCCAAGTCCACTTCCGTGGCCATACCCATTAGTATCGGCCCCCAGAGGCCACATGCCATCCCCAGGTGGAAGAACATCAACACACGCACCCAAGTCCACTTCTGTGACTGTACCCATTAGTATCGGCCCCTAGAGGCCACATGCCATCCCCAGGTGGAAGAGTAACAATTCACAGATTACAAAACCACGACTCTCAGAGGTCAAACACACAAAATATATATAGTCGAGGTACCTTGCTAGAATGGCCAAATTATCCAACACGTATTCACGACCCAGAACTATATCAATTCACAAGGGAGCACAAGATCTCAACAACACCGAACGACACAACCAATATCACAAAAACTCACATATTCATCCATAACCACGGGACTCCAAGCAGATAATTTGACAAGAGAATTACACTTTACATTTACCGACGCCATAATCATACATAATGACATCACACGAAAGTAAGGTGATCTTATACTCGAAACTAGCACACATAATCAACTAAGCATATTAATTCCCGACCCACACGGGTCACCTTTACGAAAACCATGATGGTAAATATACTGATTCTTTTGAAAAATGATTATAAATATTTATTTAGCACATATCGACACTTAGCAACCATTATATCCACAAAACACATAATGTATGGGCAAGATACTTGCCTCAATAATCGACACTGGACACTCCTACAATCACGGCTCAGTCAGGACACCTCGAACACCTACGATAATCCGGCGAAGACAATGAATACACCCACGATCGAAAAGCTTGAAGGAAACGACGAACGGAAGGGTTCCGACTCGAATTCTTTGCGAGAAATCTGACCCTAACATCATACCATCAATAAATTAACGAACGAACGAGAAGAATAATCGTAGAACGCTCGAATCCTCTTTGCGACATTTTATCGAACACCTTCAAGTCGTCGATAAGATACTCAATAAAACGACGAATCCTCGATGATTCAAACAAGGGATAGCAAGGAATTCGACATAATATTGTTTAACAGTCATAAATCCATCACTATTCTGAGTTAAAACGGATTAAACGGACAAATCGAACAAAATTCCCAAAACTAGATTTTAAGAAAACTTGCCTTGATTCGTTGGATTGAAGGATGTTACGTGATGATAAATTGATGTTATGAACTCCAAAACTTCGTGGATTCATAGTATAACAACATGTCTTAGACTTCCCAAAGACTCCAGCCGCGGACAGGAAGGATAGGAAATGAAATGAGTGAAAAAAAACGACTGCTCGGCCATATTTATAGGCCTGCCGGACACGGCGCAGCAAACGGCCCAGACAGCGCCGTGTGTCTCGGCCGTGTCTCGGCAGGATGCCAGTCCTGGCCGACCCAGAACAGGACACGGCGCTCAGCAGCGCCGTTTTCAGGGCCGTGTCGCACAGGTCCGGCCAGCCACCTCCAGACAGACCGAAAATTACGTCCGAGCCACAACGACGATCCGAACGACCCCGAAACCCAAACCTGAATACGAATCGAAGTTACGGTTACGAAGTACTCGCAAAGACGAATCTAAGAGCTAATAGAACACACGATTCCGACCACCCGAAGGCTCGAAATTCGACAACGGAAGGTAATTACCCCAAATTTTGGGAAATTACAGAAATGGCCCAAAACGTCCGAAAATCACGATACGTGATCGAATAACCAAACCGAAGTTCACAACACGTCTAACAAAGTTAAACGGACTTACGAGGAACTCGAAACAGTAATTTCGAACGAGATTCACGAGAATCGAACGCGAGTGCGGAAAAGTCGTTAATAAACACGGAACTCAACAAAACAATACTGAAACGAACTCGGATGACAAAAAGTGCAGAATTAATCATTCTCAGAATGATGAAACGGTCCCAAGAGAGTCATCAAAACGGACCTCCGCCGGGAAGAAGAAAATTACCGAAATCCGAAATGGCGGATATTACATTCTACCCTCCTTAAAAGAAGTTTCGTCCCGAAACTTAAATCAAGTAGGAAGAAGCAATATCCCGCCAAATAAACTCAACGAGATACATAAGAACCGAAAAAAATTGCCCCCAACGGCGAAACATTACAAGCAACGCAAAGGGTATACGGTGTGAAAACACGCTCCACGACGACCAACACAACGCCACCGGTAGAGACATAATAAAACCAACAAGTGACAATTGTCATCAAACAGATAATACAATCAAGTCGATTATCCGAACAATCACAAAACACAATGAACGAAAATCAATACGATTGACCAACCCAACGGTACATCGATCAAAACGCGAGTCAATCGCTGAACAAATACGAAATTCCACCACCCAAGGGTTGGAAGATCGAAAACGAGACTAATTTCCCGAACTTAAGGGAATTATGAAGGAGTCTGATTGTTCAATATTCACGAAACGAGATCAACAAAACCAAACAATCAAACGATCAAACCACAACGATCGAGACAACAAAAATAGAACAATCATGTTCGAATCACGAAGAACAATAAAATTCAAATAACAACTCCAAGGTTCACATCTCGACTCGAGACAATATATGATCCGGTAAAAACAACAAGATGTGCATTCACATAAGATTCACAGGGAAGGAAATAGCAATTGAAAAGTCACAATGACAAACGAGTTATTCCGAAATAATACCACACTCGTTCGATCAACAAAAGCAAGAGGCAGGACAAGCTCAGAAAATATCAACGAACATAAACGAGTCGATAGAGTCGAAAATACAGAAGTTCAAAATCCGATCCACTTTGAATAAAAGAATTAGTAGAACCAAAAGATGTTACTTTCGAACAAGGTTCACAAGAATCGAACCGAACTCGGAAAAGTCACAGCGATAACCAGATAGACTCAAAACAAGGTCACAGCTCGTTCGAACGATGAAACCGAAAGACAGAACAAGTTCATAAAGTATCAACGAACACTAGCGAGTCGATAGAATTGAGAAAGAGAAAATGCAGAAGCCAAAAATAATACGGGTATTATATTCGACCTCTTCTAAAAGAAGTATCGTCCCCGAAACTCACAACAACGAAATCAAGGTGACAACACAACAAGCAACCGACAGAAACATCCTTCAAAGGCCTCTCAAAGCAGATCCTGATATCCGTCTCAAGCGCGATCTCCGAAAGTCTCGGTAGCCAATTCGAAACCGAATTTGGTGTCCTCGAGTCCTCACTTGAAACGCTGCATCGACGGAAGGACAATTTACACGTGCATACCGGCATATCGCGGTTGAAACACCTCGGCTCGGCATATCGAAAATACAAATGCTAGATATAATGGGGCATAACGTCGCAAAACAACATAGCGAAGATGCCAACTCAGACAACATATCAACACATACAAAAATCACGACAACAACGGCAACGTTCAAGATTACAACGGCCGGACGATACCAAAGATATAATTACTAAACATCACAAAACAAGCACGTATGTACACCATCATACACACCTTCTCCGACCACAAGGTGAAATGATGGGTTTTAAAAACGAAAACCACCTTTTGAAAATAATTTAGAAAAACACCGGTTGATCTTGAGTATCACCTTTCAAAAAAAGTACAAACGTGAAACATCGTTATCGAGACTTTGGAGAACCATTTCGCATTTGATAAAAATGAGGACACTATCTCTTAGTGAACAACTTTCAGAATGTTCGACCCCCGGGTCTAAGTAAAAGTGTTTCTAAATAATTGAAAATATCTCAAAGTATTTTTGGTCCTCAATTGGAAAATTTTTGAAATATATTGCGGCACTAGAAAGCACCTTGAAAACACTGCAAGAAAATAATTCGTTTTAAAAGTACGTCTCGAAATCTAATTTTCTAAGATACTCAAGGTTTTCAAAAATCCAATAGGCCAGAATTCCCAAAACTCACGCATACCGACGTACACTAAAACACCTCATCGTACACGCATCAAAACGTTTAAAGTCAAGACAATACATGTCTTTTAACGGAAAATAAACGGTAAAATACCACAGTCGAAGACCGCCTAGGATTTAGGACAAAACCGCTGATCCCATTCAAGGCCTCTAAGGACCCTCCCGCACTAGTTAGTGAACAAGTCGAACGTGTATAAGCACAAAGCTTCCACAAGAGAACTTGAAAAACGAGCAAATCGATTCGAAAATCATAAGCAACGGACAAAAACAACAGTAAAAAGACATTAGCAGCGACGACACTCCTCGTATAAACCAAATACAAGAGTCAACTAAATACATATCGTGAAAATCAAAATCCACAGAAGGATTCCATCACTTAACAAATAATCATAAAAATACCTCGTGTCACACGAGGCACAACACAAGGAAGGGAGACTTACATCCACAGGTTGCACGAAGATGATGATCGCCCCACGATACTAATCACGACCAACAAACTCAGACGACGCGTCGCGACACGACTCAGTCAGATAAAATCCGACGAGACAAAACTCAACAGACCCTACTTGACCCGACAGCCTAGGTTTCCACAACCTAAGCTCTGATACCATAAATGTAACAGCCCCATATCGAATCGGGATATTACACGCCGCAGACCCTCTCCGTGAGGATCCACCAGGCTAGACATCAAAACAACACATTACATTACATACCGACGAATCAAAATAACGAACCAATAAACCGATTTGGTCTTTCGTCACTGACTTACAAATCAGAATACATAAACTCATCCAGACTCATACCCATGCAAGGGTAAAATACTTGCAACAACAAACAATAAGACAGCAAAAAAGTAAATACAATGGACTCCGACTAACTGAACTCAAAACTGGCCTTCGTGCGATTAGTATCATTCGTCTTTCATCATCCCTCGTACCGATCCTGTGTCTTGCTCCCGAATTACCTGCATGTACCTGGACACAATACAAATATCCACCCCCCGATTACTCGGGGTTTAGCAAAACTCTACTGTTTCGCTAGTGCAAGTATAAAGTGCAAAAACGAGCCATACACAACACATTATGAGAATACAACGAAAGACTTCCCGAGGTATATTTAGTTACAAATAGTTCAAGTCTTGAAAGTAGAAACGAAGTAAGTAAGCACTTTGAAAACACTTCCAAATCTCGGGAGTTTTGAAAACATTTGAAATTGAAAAGTTCTTAATTCCTCGAAAGTTATTTAGGGTCACAGCCCCAAAGTTCTTTTTCCAAAATGCAAATCCGTTAACAAAACGCGGGGTCCACGACCCAACCATTACGGTCACAAAACACAGGGTCCATGATCCGATCATCCACTTCAATTCACTTACAAGTGCACATTACACATAACACATTAATCTTATGCCATTCTAGCCAAGCACCAAGACTCGATATATAATGTCTCTCGACCCCGAGCGCAAAGCATTGTGATACTCAGGACAATATCACAATTAAACATCAAAACATCAACATCAATATCACAGAAACCACACTTGGTAACCCGTGGCCGTACCCATTAGTATCGGCCCCCAGAGGCCCCGTCGGACCGTCCCCAAGTGGGAAACCACTTCCGCGGCCGTACCCATTAGTATCGGCCCCTAGAGGTCCCGTCGAACCGTCCCCAGGTGGAAGAACATCAACACATGCACCCAAGTCCACTTCCGTGGCCGTACCCATTAGTATCGGCCCCCAGAGGCCACATGCCATCCCCAGGTGGAAGAACATCAACACACGCACCCAAGTCCACTTCCGTGACCGTACCCATTAGTATCGGCCCCCAGAGGCCACATGCCATCCCCAGGTGGAAGAGTAACAATTCACAGATTACAAAACCACGACTCTCAAAGGTCAAACACACAAAATATATATAGTCGAGGTACCTTGCTAGAATGGCCAAATTATCCAACACGTATTCACGACCCAGAACTATATCAATTCACAAGGGAGCACAAGATCTCAACAACACCGAACGACACAACCAATATCACAAAAACTCACATATTCATCCATAACCACGGGACTCCAAGCACATAATTTGACAAGAGAATTACACTTTACATTTACCGACGCCATAATCATACATAATGACATCACACGAAAGTAAGGTGATCTTATACTCGAAACTAGCACACATAATCAACTAAGCATATTAATTCCCGACCCACACGGGTCACCTTTACGAAAACCATGATGGTAAATATACTGATTCTTTTGAAAAATGATTATAAATATTTATTTAGCACATATCGACACTTAGCAACCATTATATCCACAAAACACATAATGTATGGGCAAGATACTTGCCTCAATAATCGACACTGGACACTCCTACAATCACGGCTCAGTCGGGACACCTCGAACACCTACGATAATCCGGCGAAGACAATGAATACACCCACGATCGAAAAGCTTGAAGGAAACGACGAACGGAAGGGTTCCGACTCGAATTCTTTGCGAGAAATCTGACCCTAACATCATACCATCAATAAATTAACGAACGAATGAGGAAGAATAATCGTAGAACGCTCGAATCCTCTTTGCGACATTTTATCGAACACCTTCAAGTCGTCGATAAGATACTCAATAAAACGACGAATCCTCGATGATTCAAACAAGGAATAGCAAGGAATTCGACATAATATTGTTTAACAGTCATAAATCCATCACTATTCTGAGTTAAAACGGATTAAACGGACAAATCGAACAAATTTCCCAAAACTAGATTTTAAGAAAACTTGCCTTGATTCGTTGGATTGAAGGATGTTACGTGATGATAAATTGATGTTATGAACTCCAAAACTTCGTGGATTCATAGTATAACAACATGTCTTAGACTTCCCAAAGACTCCAGCCGCGGACCGGAAGGATAGGAAATGAAATGAGTGAAAAAAAACGACTGCTCGGCCATATTTATAGGCACGGACACGGCGAAGAAACGGCCTGCAGCGCCGTGTCTCGGCCGTGTCTCGGCAGGATGCGATCTGGCCGACCCGGCACAGGACACGGCGCTCAGCAGCGCCGTTTTCAGGGCCGTGTCGCCTGTGTCCGGCCACCACCTCCAGACAGACCGAAAATTACGTCCGAGCCACAACGACGATCCGAACGACCCCGAAACCCAAACCTGAATACGAATCGAAGTTACGGTTACGAAGTACTCGCAAAGACGAATCTAAGAGCTAATAGAACACACGATTCCGACTACCCGAAGGCTCGAAATTCGACAACGGAAGGTAATTACCCCAAATTTTGGGAAATTACAGAAATGGCCCAAAACGTCCGAAAATCACGATACGTGATCGAATAACCAAACCGAAGTTCACAACACGTCTAACAAAGTTAAACGGACTTACGAGGAACTCGAAACAGTAATTTCGAACGAGATTCACGAGAATCGAACGCGAGTGCGGAAAAGTCGTTAATAAACACGGAACTCAACAAAACAATACTGAAACAAACTCGGATGACAAAAAGTGCAGAATTAATCATTCTCAGAATGATGAAACGGTCCCAAGAGAGTCATCGAAACGGACCTCCGCCGGGAATAAGAAAATTACCGAAATCCGAAATGGCGGATATTACATTCTACCCTCCTTAAAAGAAGTTTCGTCCCGAAACTTAAATCAAGTAGGAAGAAGCAATATCCCGCCAGGTAAACTCAACGAGATACATAAGAACCGAAAAAAATTGCCCCCAACGGCGAAACATTACAAGCAACGCAAAGGGTATACGGTGTGAAAACACGCTCCACGACGACCAACACAATGCCACTGGTAGAGACATAATAAAACCAACAAGTGACAATTGTCATCAAACAGATAATACAATCAAGTCGATTATCCGAACAATCACAAAACACAATGAACGAAAATCAATACGATTGACCAACCCAACGGTACATTGATCAAAACGCGAGTCAATTGCTGAACAAATACGGAATTCCACCACCTAAGGGTTGGAAGATCGAAAACGAGACTAATTTCCCGAACTTAAGGGAATTATGAAGGAGTCTGATTGTTCAATATTCACGAAACGAGATCAACAAAACCAAACAATCAAACGATCAAACCACAACGATCGAGACAACAAAAATAGAACAATCATGTTCGAATCACGAAGAACAATAAAATTCAAATAACAACTCCAAGGTTCACATCTCGACTCGAGACAATATATGATCCGGTAAAAACAACAAGATGTGCATTAACATAAGATTCACAGGGAAGGAAATAGCAATTGAAAAGTCACAACGACAAACGAGTTATTCCGAAATAATACCACACTCGTTCGATCAACAAAAGCAAGAGGCAGGACAAGCTCAGAAAATATCAACGAACATAAACGAGTCGATAGAGTCGAAAATCCAGAAGTACAAAATCCGATCCACTTTGAATAAAAGAATTAGTAGAACCAAAAGATCTTACTTTCGAACAAGGTTCACAAAAATCGAACCGAACTCGGAAAAGTCACAGCGATAACCAGATAGACTCAAAACAAGGTCACAGCTCGTTCGAACGATGAAACCGAAAGACAGAACAAGTTCATAAAGTATCAACGAACACTAGCGAGTCGATAAAATTGAGAAAGAGAAAATGCAGAAGCCAAAAATAATACGGGTATTATATTCGACCTCTTCTAAAAGAAGTATCGTCCCCGAAACTCACAACAACGAAATCAAGGTGACAACACAACAAGCAACCGACAGAAACATCCTTCAAAGGCCTCTCAAAGCCGATCCTGATATCCGTGCTGAAGCGCGATCTCCGAAAGTCTCGGTAGCCAATTCGCGAAACTGAATTCGGTGTCCCTCGAGTCCTCACTTGAAACGCGTTACTGACGGGAAGGACAATTTACACGTGCATACCCCGGCACATCGCGGTTGAAACACCTCGGCTCGGCATACCGAAAATACAAATGCTAGATATAATGGGGCATAACGTCGCAAAACAACATAGCGAAGATGCCAACTCAGCACAACATATCAACACATACAAAAATCACGACAACAACGGCAACGTTCGAAGATTACAACGGCCCGGACGATACCCAGCATATAATTACTAAACATCACGAAACAAGCACGTATGTACACCATCATACACACCTTCTCCGACCACAAGCAGGAAATGATGGGTTTTAAAAACGAAAACCACCTTTTGAAAATAATTTAGAAAAACACCGGTTGATCTTGAGTATCACCTTTCAAAAAAAGTACAAACGTGAAACATAGTTATCGAGACTTTGGAACCATTTCGCATTTGATAAAAATGAGGACACTATCTCTTAGTGAAAAACTATCAGAATGTTCGACCCCCGGGTCTAAGTAAAAGTGTTTCTAAATAATTGAAAATATCTCAAAGTATTTTTGGTCCTCAATTGGAAAATTTGTGAAATATATTGCGGCACTAGAAAGCACCTTGAAAACACTGCAAGAAAATAATTCGTTTTAAAAGTACGTCTCTAAATCTAATTTTCTAAGATACTCAAGGTTTTCAAAAATCCAATAGGCCAGAATTCCCAAAACTCACGCATACCGACGTACACTAAAACACCTCATCGTACGCGCATCAAAACGTTTAAAGTCAAGACAATACATGTCTTTTAACGGAAAATAAACGGTAAAATACCACAGTCGAAGACCGCCTAGGATTCAGGACAAAACCACTTATCCCATTCAAGGCCTCTAAGGACCCTCCCGCACTGGTTAGTGAACAAGTCGAACGTGTATAAGCACAAAGCTTCCACAAGAGAACTTGTAAAACGAGCAAATCGATTCGAAAATCATAAGCAACGGACAAAAACAACAGTAAAAAGACATTAGCAGTTCGTATAAACCAAATACAAGAGTCAACTAAATACATATCGTGAAAATCAAAATCCACAGAAGGATTCCATCACTTAACAAATAATCATAAAAATAGCTCGTGCCACACGAGGCACAACACAAGGAAGGGAGACTTACATCCACAGGTTGCACGAAGATGATGATCGCCCCACGATACTAATCACGACCAACAAACTCAGACGACGCGTCGCGACACGACTCAGTCAGATAAAATCCGACGAGACAAAACTCAACAGACCCTACTTAACCCGACAGCCTAGGTTTCCACAACCTAAGCTCTGATACCATAAATGTAACACCCCCAGATCGAACCGGGATATTACACGCCGCAGACCCTCTCCGTGAGGATCCACCAGGCTAGACATCAAAACAACACATTACATTACATACCGACGAATCAAAATAACGAACCAATAAACTGATTTGGTCTTTCGTCACTGACTTACAAATCAGAATACATAAACTCATCCAGACTCATACCCATGCAAGGGTAAAATACTTGCAACAACAAACAATAAGACAGCAAAAAAGTAAATACAATGGACTCCGACTAACTGAACTCAAAACTGGCCTTCGTGTGATTAGTATCATTCGTCTTTCATCATCCCTCGTACCGATCCTGTGTCTTGCTCCCGAATTACCTGCATGTGCACGACACAATACAAATATCCACCCCGATTACTGGGGTTAGCAAACTCCTTTGTTTCGCTAGTGCAAGTATAAAGTGCAAAAACGAGCCATACACAACACATTCTGAGAATACAATGAAAGACTTCCCGAGGTATATTTAGTTAAAAATAGTTCAAGTCTTGAAAGTAGAAACGAAGTAAGTAAGCACTTTGAAAACACTTCCAAATCTCGGGAGTTTTGAAAACATTTGAAATTGAAAAGTTCTTAATTCCTCGAAAGTTATTTAGGGTCACAGCCCCAAAGTTCTTTTTCCAAAATGCAAATCCGTTAACAAAACGCGGGGTCCACGACCCAACCATTACGGTCACAAAACACAGGGTCCACGACCCGATCATCCACTTCAATTCACTTACAAGTGCACATTACACATAACACATTAATCTTATGCCATTCTAGCCAAGCACCAAAACTCGATATATAATGTCTCTCGACCCCGAGCGCAAAGCATTGTGATACTCTGGACAATATCACAATTAAACATCAAAACATCAACATCAATATCACAGAAACCACACTTGGTAACCCATGGCCGTACCCATTAGTATCGGCCCCCAGAGGCCCCGTCGGACCGTCCCCAAGTGGGAAACCACTTCCGCGGCCGTACCCATTAGTATCGGCCCCCAGAGGTCCCGTCGAACCGTCCCCAGGTGGAAGAACATCAACA
The DNA here is from genome assembly GCA_033398695.1 of Orobanche coerulescens. Classification (NCBI taxonomy): domain Eukaryota; kingdom Viridiplantae; phylum Streptophyta; class Magnoliopsida; order Lamiales; family Orobanchaceae; genus Orobanche; species Orobanche coerulescens. The sequence goes on from CM065809.1 coordinate 44,586,437, forward strand.
CATGCACCCAAGTCCACTTCCGTGGCCGAACCCATTAGTATCGGCCCCCAGAGGCCACATGCCATCCCCAGGTGGAAGAACATCAACACACGCACCCAAGTCCACTTCCGTGACCGTACCCATTAGTATCGGCCCCCAGAGGCCACATGCCATCCCCAGGTGGAAGAGTAACAATTCACAGATTACAAAACCACGACTCTCAAAGGTCAAACACACAAAATATATATAGTCGAGGTACCTTGCTAGAATGGCCAAATTATCCAACACGTATTCACGACCCAGAACTATATCAATTCACAAGAGAGCACAAGATCTCAACAACACCGAACGACACAACCAATATCACAAAAACTCACATATTCATCCATAACCACGGGACTCCAAGCACATAATTTGACAAGAGAATTACACTTTACATTTACCGACGCCATAATCATACATAATGACATCACACGAAAGTAAGGTGATCTTATACTCGAAACTAGCACACATAATCAACTAAGCATATTAATTCCCGACCCACACGGGTCACCTTTACGAAAACCATGATGGTAAATATACTGATTCTTTTGAAAAATAATTATAAATATTTATTTAGCACATATCGACACTTAGCAACCATTATATCCACAAAACACATAATGTATGGGCAAGATACTTGCCTCAATAATCGACACAGGACACTCCTACAATCACGGCTCAGTCGGGACACCTCGAACACCTACGATAATCCGGCGAAGACAATGAATACACCCACGATCGAAAAGCTTGAAGGAAACGACGAACGGAAGGGTTCCGACTCGAATTCTTTGCGAGAAATCTGACCCTAACATCATACCATCAATAAATTAACGGACGAACGAGGAAGAATAATCGTAGAATGCTCGAATCCTCTTTGCGACATTTTATCGAACACCTTCAAGGCGTCGATAAGATACTCAATAAAACGACGAATCCTCGGTGATTCAACCAAGGAATAGCAAGGAATTCGACATAATATTGTTTAACAGTCATAAATCCATCACTATTCTGAGTTAAAACGGATTAAACGGACAAATCAAACAAAATTTCCAAAACTAGATTTTAAGAAAACTTGCCTTGATTCGTTGGATTGAAGGATGTTACGTGATGATAAATTGATGTTATGAACTCCAAAACTTCGTGGATTCATAGTATAACAACATGTCTTAGACTTCCCAAAGACTCAAACATGCGACAGAAGGATAGGAAATGAAATGAGTGAAAAAAGCATTGCTCGCCATATTTATAGGCTGCCGGACACGGCACAAAGAAACGCCTGCGCCGTGTGTCTCGCCGTGTCTTGGCAGGATGCGATCTGGCTGACCCGGAACAGACACGGCGCTCAGCAGCGCCGTTTCAGGCCGTGTCGCCTGTGTCCGCCACCACCTCCGCATGCACAGAAAATTACGTCCGAGCCACAACGACGATCCGAACGACCGAAACCCAAACCTGAATACGAATCGAAGTTACGGTTACGAAGTACTCGCAAAGACGAATCTAAGAGCTAATAGAACACACGATTCCGACCACCCGAAGGCTCGAAATTCGACAACGGAAGGTAATTACCCCAAATTTTGGGAAATTACAGAAATGGCCCAAAACGTCCGAAAATCACGATACGTGATCGAATAACCAAACCGAAGTTCACAACACGTCTAACAAAGTTAAACGGACTTACGAGGAACTCAAAACAGTAATTTCGAACGAGATTCACGAGAATCGAACGCGAGTGCGGAAAAGTCGTTAATAAACACGGAACTCAACAAAACAATATTGAAACGAACTCGGATGACAAAAAGTGCAGAATTAATCATTCTCAGAATGATGAAACGGTCCCAAGCGAGTCATCTAAACGGACCTCCGCCGGGAAGAAGAAAATTACAGAAATCCGAAATGGCGGATATTACATTCTACCCTCCTTAAAAGAAGTTTCGTCCCGAAACTTAAATCAAGTAGGAAGAAGCAATATCCCGCCAGGTAAACTCAACGAGATACATAAGAACCGAAAAAAATTGCCCCCAACGGCGAAACATTACAAGCAACGCAAAGGGTATACGGTGTGAAAACACGCTCCACGACGACCAACACAACGCCACCGGTAGAGACATAATAAAACCAACAAGTGACAATTGTCATCAAAGAGATAATACAATCAAGTCGATTATCCGAACAATCACAAAACACAATGAACGAAAATCAATACGATTGACCAACCCAACGGTACATCGATCAAAACGCGAGTCAATCGCTGAACAAATACGGAATTCCACCACCCAAGGGTTGGAAGATCGAAAACGAGACTAATTTCCCGAACTTAAGGGAATTATAAAGGAGTCTGATTGTTCAATATTCACGAAACGAGATCAACAAAACCAAACAATCAAACGATCAAACCACAACGATCGAGACAACAAAAATAGAACAATCATGTTCGAATCACGAAGAACAATAAAATTCAAATAACAACTCCAAGGTTCACATCTCGACTCGAGACAATATATGATCCGGTAAAAACAACAAGATGTGCATTCACATAAGATTCACAGGGAAGGAAATAGCAATTGAAAAGTCACAACGACAAACGAGTTATTCCGAAATAATACCACACTCGTTCGATCAACAAAAGCAAGAGGCAGGACAAGCTCAGAAAATATCAACGAACATAAACGAGTCAATAGAGTCGAAAATACAGAAGTTCAAAATCCGATCCACTTTGAATAAAAGAATTAGTAGAACCAAAAGATGTTACTTTCGAACAAGGTTCACAAGAATCGAACCGAACTCGGAAAAGTCATAGCGATAACCAGATAGACTCAAAACAAGGTCACAGCTCGTTCGAACGATGAAACCGAAAGACAGAACAAGTTCATAAAGTATCAACGAACACTAGCGAGTTGATAGAATTGAGAAAGAGAAAATGCAGAAGCCAAAAATAATACGGGTATTATATTCGACCTCTTCTAAAAGAAGTATCGTCCCCGAAACTTACAACAACGAAATCAAGGTGACAACACAACAAGCAACCGACAGAAACATCCTTCAAAGGCCTCTCAAAGCCGATCCTGATATCCGTGCTGAAGCGCGATCTCCGAAAGTCTCGGTAGCCAATTCGCGAAACTGAATTCGGTGTCCCTCGAGTCCTCACTTGAAACGCGTTACTGACGGGAAGGACAATTTACACGTGCATACCCCGTCACATCGCGGTTGAAACACCTCAGCTCGGCATACCGAAAATACAAATGCTAGATATAATGGGGCATAACGTCGCAAAACAACATAGCGAAGATGCTAACTCAGCACAACATATCAACAAATACAAAAATCACGACAACAACGGCAACGTTCGAAGATTACAACGGCCCAGACGATACCCAGCATATAATTACTAAACATCACGAAACAAGCACGTATGTACACCATCATACACACCTTCTCCGACCACAAGCAGGAAATGATGGGTTTTAAAAACGAAAACCACCTTTTGAAAATAATTTAGAAAAACACCGGTTGATCTTGAGTATCACCTTTCAAAGAAAGTACAAACGTGAAACATCGTTATCGAGACTTTGGAGAACCATTTCGCATTTGATAAAAATGAGGACACTATCTCTTAGTGAAAACTTTCAGAATGTTCGACCCCCGGGTCTAAGTAAAAGTGTTTCTAAATAATTGAAAATATCTCAAAGTATTTTTGGTCCTCAATTGGAAAATTTTTGAAATATATTGCGGCACTAGAAAGCACCTTGAAAACACTGCAAGAAAATAATTCGTTTTAAAAGTACGTCTCGAAATCTAATTTTCTAAGATACTCAAGGTTTTCAAAAATCCAATAGGCCAGAATTCCCAAAACTCACGCATACCGACGTACACTAAAACACCTCATCGTACGCGCATCAAAACGTTTAAAGTCAAGACAATACATGTCTTTTAACGGAAAATAAACGGTAAAATACCACGCGAAGACCGCCAGGATTCAGACAAAACCAGATCCCATTCAAGGCCTCTAAGGACCCTCCCGCCTTTGGTTAGTGAACAAGTCGAACGTGTATAAGCACAAAGCTTCCACAAGAGAACTTGTAAAGCGAGCAAATCGATTCGAAAATCATAAGCAACGGACAAAAACAACGGTAAAAAGACATTAGCAATGATTTACACTCCTCGTATAAACCAAATACAAGAGTCAACTAAATACATATCGTGAAAATCAAAATCCACAGAAGGATTCCATCACTTAACAAATAATCATAAAAATAGCTCGTGCCACACGAGGCACAACACAAGGAAGGGAGACTTACATCCACAGGTTGCACAAAGATGATGATCGCCCCACGATACTAATCACGACCAACAAACTCAGATGACGCGTCGCGACACGACTCAGTCAGATAAAATCCGACGAGACAAAACTCAACAGACCCTACTTGACCCGACAGCCTAGGTTTCCACAACCTAAGCTCTGATACCATAAATGTAACACCCCCAGATCGAACCGGGATATTACACGCCGCAGACCCTCTCCGTGATGATCCACCAGGCTAGACATCAAAACAACACATTACATTACATACCGACGAATCAAAATAACGAACCAATAAACCGATTTGGTCTTTCGTCACTGACTTACAAATCACAATACATAAACTCATCCAGACTCATACCCATGAAAGGGTAAAATACTTGCAACAACAAACAATAAGACAGCAAAAAAGTAAATACAATGGACTCCGACTAACTGAACTCAAAACTGGCCTTCGTGTGATTAGTATCATTCGTCTTTCATCATCCCTCGTACCGATCCTGTGTCTTGCTCCCGAATTACCTGCATGTGCCTGGACACAATACAAATATCCACCCCCCGATTACTCTGAGGTTAGCAAAACTCCACTGTTTCGCTAGTGCAAGTATAAAGTGCAAAAACGAGCCATACACAACACATTCTGAGAATACAACGAAAGACTTCCCGAGGTATATTTAGTTAAAAATAGTTCAAGTCTTGAAAGTAGAAACGAAGTAAGTAAGCACTTTGAAAACACTTCCAAATATCGGGAGTTTTGAAAACATTTGAAATTGAAAAGTTCTTAATTCCTCGAAAGTTATTTAGGGTCACAGCCCCAAAGTTCTTTTTCCAAAATGCAAATCCGTTAACAAAACGCGGGGTCCACGACCCAACCATTACGGTCACAAAACACAGGGTCCACGACCCGATCATCCACTTCAATTCACTTACAAGTGCAATTTACACATAACACATTAATCTTATGCCATTCTAGCCAAGCACCAAGACTCGATATATAATGTCTCTCGACCCCGAGTGCAAAGCATTGTGATACTCTGGACAATATCACAATTAAACATCAAAACATCAACATCAATATCACAGAAACCACACTTGGTAACCCGTGGCCGTACCCATTAGTATCGGCCCCCAGAGGCCCCGTCGGACCGTCCCCAAGTGGGAAACCACTTCCGCGGCCGTACCCATTAGTATCGGCCCCCAGAGGTCCCGTCGAACCGTCCCCAGGTGGAAGAACATCAACACACGCACCCAAGTCCACTTAGTGGCAGTACCCATTAATATCGGCCCCCGGAGGCCACATGCCATCCCGGTGGAAGAACATCAACACACGCACCCAAGTCCACTTCCGTGACCGTACCCATTAGTATCGGCCCCGGAGGCCACATGCCATCCCTGTGGAAGAGTAACAATTCTGATTACAAAACCACGACTCTCAAAGGTCAAACACACAAAATATATATAGTCGAGGTACCTTGCTAGAATGGCCAAATTATCCAACACGTATTCACGACCCAGAACTATATCAATTCACAAGGGAGCACAAGATCTCAACAACACCGAACGACACAACCAATATCACAAAAACTCACATATTCATCCATAACCATGGGACTCCAAGCACATAATTTGACAAGAGAATTACACTTTACATTTACCGACGCCATAATCATACATAATGACATCACACAAAAGTAAGGTGATCTTATACTCGAAACTAGCACACATAATCAACTAAGCATATTAATTCCCGACCCACACGGGTCACCTTTACGAAAACCATGATGGTAAATATACTGATTCTTTTGAAAAATGATTATAAATATTTATTTAGCACATATCGACACTTAGCAACCATTATATCCAAAAAACACATAATGTATGGGCAAGATACTTGCCTCAATAATCGACACAGGACACTCCTACAATCACAGCTCAGTCGGGACACCTCGAACACCTACGATAATCCGGCGAAGACAATGAATACACCCACGATCGAAAAGCTTGAAGGAAACGACGAACGGAAGGGTTCCGACTCGAATTCTTTGCGAGAAATCTGACCCTAACATCATACCATCAATAAATTAACGAACAAACGAGGAAGAATAATCGTAGAACGCTCGAATCCTCTTTGCGACATTTTATCGAACACCTTCAAGGCGTCGATAAGATACTCAATAAAACGACGAATCCTCGGTTATTCAACCAAGGAATAGCAAGGAATTCGACATAATATTGTTTAACAGTCATAAATCCATCACTATTCTGAGTTAAAACGGATTAAACGGACAAATCGAACAAAATTCCCAAAACTAGATTTTAAGAAAACTTGCCTTGATTCGTTGGATTGAAGGATGTTACGTGATGATAAATTGATGTTATGAACTCCAAAACTTCGTGGATTCATAGTATAACAACATGTCTTAGACTTCCCAAAGACTCCAGCCGCGGACAGAAAGGATAGGAAATGAAATGAGTGAAAAAACGATTGCTCGGCCATATTTATAGGCTGCCGGACTGGCGCGACAAACGGCCCGAGGCAGCGCCGTGTGTCTCGGCCGTGTCTCGGCGAGATGCGATCTGGCCGACCCGAATCAGACACGGCGCTCGCGGCGCCATTTTCGAGGCCGTGTCGCATGGTCGGCAGCCACCCCAGACAGGCCAAGAAATTACGTCCGAGCCACAACGACGATCCGAGCGACCCGAAACCCAAACACGAATACGAATCGAGATTCTGATTCTGAAGTACTCGCAAAGACGAATCTAAGAGCTAATAGAACACACGATTCCGACCACCCGTGTAATGCCCCCAAAATGAACCGGGACGCCACAGTGCCGTAGATCCCATGAGGGACCCACAAGGCAAGTTTTGAAAATATTTTCTAAAATATTTTATTAAAAGTGGTAATATACGGAAGTAATTAAGAAAGTATTCGTGCATCCCAAGGTACAAATGCAAATAGTGTCCGTACATACGGTTATTACACAACGTGGAATGTTCAAATTGATTTAAGAAATTAACAGGCCTTCTTCCAACACAGCTCACGCCTGGCCGTAACCTTCGGGGGTATCCTGCACAAATTCAACAAATTTACCTGGCACGACATGTCGTGCCAGTAATCTAGGTCAGAAACAATCCCAACCAAACTCAAAAGTAAAATCTAATAATTTCCAGGAATAAAGTTATCACCGAATGTTCCAGGTTATTCCTTTTTATCAGCACATAAACTCCCTAGGTCGCAACCAAGGGTCACGGACGTATCTACACAGAATACTCGGACGTGGGTACCATTCGAGTTTTATCCAACACGGTCCATCAAGAAAACTCCCAAGGCCGCGGCCAAGTCACGGTAGTATCTGTTGTTGCCCAAAATATTTATCCGAAGATTAATCTTTGCTGGAAGACGGACAACAAACAACAATTGCGGGAGCACTTCCGTGAGAAGATAAATAATACAAGATTTGCCGGGTTTGTTAGGCGGGCTTGAATGCTCTCGCGAGATGTTATTAATACAAATATTCGTGGATACAAGTATTAATGAGAGAAATCTAAATACAATGAGTGTAAAAGACTCTGTTAATCCGGCTCTTGAGCGAAGCTAGGTGTTCTTCGTCCTGCCGATAATGCTCGAGGAGAAAAAGCCGGGAGAAGTAAGACCGAAAGAAAATGTTGCCAAGAGTTGGAGATTTGCCAAGTGCTTAATGTTTATACGTATCGTATGAAATCCGTAGGGGTTGAAGGAAGTCAAGGAGTGTCAAGTGCAGTGCCTTGTTTATATAGAGCGTGGGTCACATCTGTAGTGGCGATCGCTGCCGGCCAATATAATAATCTGCGATCGCTGCCGGCGATATAATAATCGCGATCGCTACGGCCAATATAATAATCGCCGATGCTGCCGGCCAATATTATAATGGGACGATCTTGAAATTTGTTGGGCTAAAGTCCAAGAAAGATCTTGTTGTCGGGCTAAAGTCGAGGAAGAGGCGCCACAGTGGCGGTCGATAAGAAGCGACACGCGTCGGAGTCGATCAACATGTGGCCCTACGACAAGCTTTCGGCTTGTCGGGTGGTGGAGAGAATCTGTCGGGCCGTGGTCAATGGCCGAGATTCGCGGATCTTGTCTCGGATCTTGCACGTGGTGCCAATCTTGAGACTTGGTCTTCGCCATGGATGGTCACCGGTGGAGATCGACATGAGGCGATCGTCTCTAGCCGATCATCCGAAGTCGCCATCGGCCGGATGGATGGAGGTCGCCAATGGTCGGTCACCAAGGGTAGGTCGGCAAGTACGAGAGATGATCGGTCATCGGGGTCGATCGGCAAATGCCGAGAGAGGTCGCCCGATTGTCGGTTGCAGTAGGTCGCCGAGTACGAGAGGCGATCGTCTCGAGGTTGATCGCTCGATACGGGACTTGTCCTGGGGCCTTGATCGGTCGATGTAGCTCGTCCATCTGGTTAAGGCTCGGTCGCTGATCGGCGAGCCGACTTGGCCGCTCGGCGATAAGTCGGTCGCCGATCCTCTAGTCGATCGTAGGTCGGAAGGTGTTAATTCTTGACACAACAGTATCTACTGGGAATACTCAGGACAAGATAATCGTAATAGCACCATTCCACAATAGTAACATTTACTATGTCTAAAATTATAAGGCGTAAAGTCGAGCAAGATTCACTTGCCTCAAATCCGACGCGAGTTATTTAGGACAAGGCAACGGCTTGAACGATCGCACTTGTAAATAAAAACTATTACAAGTTTGTCTATTAACATCTAGTGAAATTATAAATGATCAACGACGTTCCTCCCCCTCGGTATGTTAAAGCCCTATCCTAGTTGTTTATGATGTCGAATCGAATTTCTCCATTTTTTTATCCATGTCGTGCCATTAAGTTCTTAGGTTGACAACATTCTCTATAAGTTATCCATCCGCTAAACAATAGTGTTTTAACACAACATTCCTAGTTAATTATAACCGACAATCACCAAGATTTCATCGTTGTCTTAATATGCAAGTCTAGAGCGATTAATCCATCATTTTAACATGTTTGGTATCTATTTAGCTAGAAATTGTTGGTAACTTCATCAAGGATTCATTAACGGTTTTATTCAACATTATAGTATGGTTATATATGAAATCCTTCAAGATGATTCCGAGAAGTTGGTGATTAGCAATATGATTATGAGTTCTACCATTATTCATCCCAATTTCAAGCTTTGATGGATATTGATTAACAATTGCGATAGCTATATACCGGTTCGATTATTACGGAGGGTTCTAAGCTACCCAAGGCATCCGAGGTTTACTAAAACTTCTTGAACAATACGATATGAGTTCAAGATTGAATAAACTTACCTTTATTGACAAAAGATGATGAAGAACGACGGTGGACGAAGGAGAACGAGAAGATACACCTTCAAGACCTTCCCGAGAATTTGGATTAACGCACTCTAATAGGATAGCACTTGAATTGGGAGGCTAGAATTGGTTCAAATATGGTGGAGAGTAGTGTACAAGGAAGAGGGATGATGTTTGGGACGGGAGAAATGAAAGGCAAGGTGTTCTTTTATAAACTTAGGTTGCCCTTACGTAGGTTATGCCTCACGCATTACGTACGTAAGAGGCTTTACGTACGTTATGGCAAAATACTTAACGTACGTAAGGAACTCACCGAAGCGATTCACCCACATCGTTACGTGCGTAGCAGCGGGTTTACGTCGTAACACCTTGTTGACTTGCTGTCGCAATCACGCCGAAAGTTGGTCGGCACGTGTACTCTGGACGAAGATTCTGTCCAGAAGGCGAAGACCGTTGTTACGTCGTAAGGGCCAACATATAACGTGCGTAATGGCTCGAAATAGCATACGTAATGGGTCGGAGTATAACGTCGTAAAGGGCGATTTTGTTTGTCAAATTATCATCTCATTAATTTATTATGACACGACTCCCTCTCCATGTCGTCCGGAAATCTCTCGGGGAACAAGACGTTGGCCACCGTCATATTCGCACCGATAATTACCTAACGACATCGAGGTATGTCACTGAAAGTTCGTCAATCATCATGCCATCACAATACACGAATAATAGATACGATGCCGTACAACCATATTATACAAAATATGTTTTATTGCAATGGAGTACATTTATTTATCAAACAGGAAAAATAGACGTGAGCGCCCAAAGTAAAAAGCATGTAATCTTGGTGGTATTACATACCACCCCATAAAATAGTTTCGTCCCGAAACTAAGAAAATAACTCGGGATGATTCTCTCTCATGCTCGCCTCGGTCTCCCAAGTCGCTTCTTCCGTACCGTGGTGCGACCACTGAACCTTCACAAGGGGTATGTTCTTGTTCCTTAGTGTCTTTACGCGTCGATCCAAAATCGTTGTTGGAACTTCCCTAAAGGTAGCATCATTGGTAATCTCTACTTCCTCGAAGTTGATCTTGTGGCTAGGATCGTACACGTACTTTCTCAGCTGGGAGACGTGGAAGACATTATGCACTCCGTCTAACGATGGCGGTAATGCTAGCCGATAAGCGAGTTTACCGACTCGGTCCAAGATATTCGAGCGGGCCAATAAATCTCGGGCTTAGCTTGCCCTTTTGGCGAAGCGTCGAATGCCCGCGTGGCGATACTTTAACCCAAACATGATCCCCAACCATAAATTCCAACGGTCATTGCCGGTCCATAGCGTAAGACTTTTGGCGACTCTGTCTTGCCAACATGTGTTTTCGAACAATGGATATCTTCCTAATGGATTCTGGATTAGATCCAACTCGGTGGCGATGACATCGGATGCATCGTCCCAACATAGGGAGACTTGCACTTTCTACCATACGGGGCCTCAAAGGGGGCCATGCCTATGCTTGCATGCCACCGTTGTTGTACGAAAATTCTGCTAGGCAGGTGTTTAGCTTGATCCTTGCCCCAATCGAGTACACATGCTCTCAACATATCTTCCGAGTGCATGTATGGTGCGTTCTGTTTGTCCATCCGTTTGAGGATGATAGGCGATCTTGAAATGCGATTGAGTACCCATGGCACAGTGGGCGGCCTTCGAAGTGGGACACATATCTAGTGTCTCTATCCGAAATAATCCCCGAGGGAACGCCATGTAATCTCACGATTTCCCGAACAAAGATGGTAGCCGGTACATTACTTCCGATGGCCTCCTGAATTGGAATGAAGTGTGCCGACTTTGTCAGTCAGTCTACAATAACCCATATCGTGTCTTTTCCCCCCGCCGTCACTGGTAACTTGGTGACAAAGTCCATTGATATGCTCTCCCATTTCTATTCCGGAATGGGTAAGGGCTGCATGATTCCGTCCGGTCTACGGTGTTCAATCTTCACCTGTTGACATACCATACATCGAGCGACAAACCTTGCTACCTCTTGCTTCATATTCTTCCACCAGAAACTCTTTCGCAGGTCCTTGTACATTTTGCTCGCCCCGGGATGTATTGAATAGGGAGTAGAATGAGCTTCCTTAAGTATAGTTTGCTTAAACTCGTCATTAGGTGGGATGGAAATCCGGTTCTTGAATCTAACTAAGCCCCCTTGGATCCTGTAGTCTGAAATAACTCCTCCTTCGGCCTTTGCGCCGATCGCACGAAGTTCTGGATCCTCCATCTGTGCTAGGCGTATCTCGTCCAGCAAGGACAAGCGAATATCAATCGAGCTCAACTGTCCCTGGCGGTGTTGTATCCACACTTCAATGTCATTTCTCCGGAGATCTTGCTGCAACTCCAGCTGTACTGTCAAACCAGATAGTGTCACCTCCTGCGCATTTTTCCGACTCGGTCAAATGCTCTGACGTTGGCCTTACCAGGGTGATATAGAATCTCTACATCGTAATCCTTGATTATCTCCAGCCAACGCCTCTGTCTCATATTTAACTCCTTCTGCGTGAAAATATACTTTAAACTCTTGTGGTCCGTAAAGATCTTACAGGTAACCCCATATAGGTAATGTCTCCAGATCTTAAGAGTGTGGACCACTGCGGCTAGTTCCAAGTCATGTGTCGGGTAGTTCACCTCATAAGGTTTAAGTTGACGAGGCGTAGCGATAACCCGGTCATTCCGCATGAACACACATCCTAACCCGTGTTTAGACGCATCGGTGCATATTACGAATCCCTCCGTACCTGCGGTAGTACCAACACCGGCGCGGTAGTAAGCTTCCTCTTGACTTGTCGAAGCTCTCGACAATCCGTTGTCCAAACAAACTTGGTGTCCTTCCTAAGCGGTTGTTAATGGCCGGCGACACGGGAGAAGGCCTCGACAAACCGTCGATAATATCCCGCCAATCCCAGAAACTTCTCACCTCTTTGACATTCCTAGGTGGTTCCCAATTCATAACCGTCTCGATCTTACGGGGTCTACTTTAACGCCTCCTGCTGAAATCACATGTCCCAAAAAGGTCACCTCGGGCATCCAGAACTCGCATTTAGAAAGTTTTAGCATACAGTTGATGTTGCCTTAAAACGCTCAACACCTGCCTCAAGTGTTCCTCATGCTCCCATCGGCTTCGGGAATAAATTAAAATATCGTCAATGAAAACCACCACACATTTATCGAGAAACTCTGTCAGAACCCTGTTCATCAATTCCATAAAAACAGCTGGAGCATTAGTCAGGCCAAACGACACCACCATGTACTCGTAGTGCCCATATCTCAATCGAAATGCGGTCTTAGGAATATCCTCCTCTCGAATTCTTAATTGGTGATATCCCGAACGTAAGTCGATCTTTGAAAACACGGTCGCCCCTTGCAGTTGGTCCAGTAAATCATCAGTCCTTGGAAGTGGGTAACGGTTCTTAATAGTGACCTTATTAAGTTCCGTGTAATCGATACACAGGCGCAGAGAGCGGTCCTTTTTCTTCACAAAAAGAACTGGCGCACCCCATAGTGAAGTACTCGGACGAATGAGCCCCTTCCTTAGCAATTCTTCGAGTTGTGACTTCAGTTCCTTCATTTCGGCTGGTGCCATCCTGTATGGTACCTTGGAGATAGGCGTCGTTCCTGGCTCAAGTTCGATTGAGAGGTCGACCTCCCTATGTGGTGGCAATCCAGGTAGTTCGTCGGGGAATATGTCCGGAAATTCGTTCACTACATGAATATTAGAAACCGACAATTGTGACGTGCCCTCCTGAAGAATATAGCACCAGTAATACGCTCCTCGATCATCACGAGGTGCTACTGCTGGAAGGAGGCGAGGACCCTTTTGTCTTTGAAGTGCTCTCGGCCTCTAATCGTGTGAGTGGCACCGTCATGGGTCGTAATAGAAGCAGTCGGGCGATAGGTATCCAATACCGTCTTGTGCTTCATCATCCGATCCATACCTAAGATCACATCTTCGTTTTGGAGTGGAAAGACCATGAGATTGGTACATCGGCCTAGATTATTGTCTGAATCGGACAGATTTCGAACTTCCAAGTTACCCTCCACCCTGCTGCCCTCGGGTAGTTTAACAGTAAAGGACTCACAGGGTACACAAGGGAGATGTAAACGGTTAACACATTCCACGGATATAAACGAGTGGGTTGCTCCAGTATCAAACAGTACATGAACAGGCTGAGATTTAATAAGGAGAGTACCTGAGACAGCAGGAGTGGTCGGGTCGTCGGTAGCCCTTAGTTCGAACATGCGGGACGGCAGTGTCCCCGAGGAGGGTGCAGTTCCTCCCCCGCGACCACGTCCTCTTCCGGCACCGTGTAGAGGAGACTGGTGAGGTGGAGATCGGTAGTCGGACATGGCAGGCGCTCTGGATGTCTGTACCAAACCTTGTTGACTCTGAGGAGCTGGGTTTGGAGTAGGTTTGATCCGAGAACAGTAGCGAGACATGTGCCCGCCTCTTCCGCATGAAAAACACTTTGTCGATGCTTTACGACACTGACTCATGGTATGCCCTGCTATGCCACAATTGAAACAGCTACGGCGAGAAGGCCCGTCGGATGTTCCTTTCTGTTGGGACGAAGCTGCTGATTTGGAGGGGAACCCAATTCCCAAATTCACTCTGCTGGTGCTCCCGGTGATTCTTTGTCTTACGCTTCTTTTGGTTGTGCCGGCATCCGGCCCGACAACCGTCGGCGTATCTGTGACCACGTCCTCATATGCCCTCGGCGTGCAATGAAACCCCGCCGCGTAGCGTTAGACATCCTCGGCAACCGTTGAGCAAGGTGACAAATTCGCTGGTCTTCGGATGGAACCATCGTGCGACATAGCTTAGCTCGGTCTGTATGCCCGAATGATTTCTGTACTGGCAAATTCCGAGGTCCGGCGTGAAGAAGCTCCGCGCTCGTGCGATCTGAATCGATCGGGGACAGTACTCGTCTCTCAATAGTTTGGAAAACTCGGGCCATCCGACTATTACATCCTCGGCTTATAGGTCCTCCACCATCGGGTGCGGTGTCACGGAGCCGGTTGATTCAGTGGCACTTTCCGGTTTCTGGGCGCCGATCACCTCGGCGATCTCCATTTCCGAGATCCAATCGTCCACGTGGTTATCCACGACCCGTCGAATAATGGCGGTCGGCCTTGACATTTCTCGGCCAACGGTCCTTCCGGTGTTTTCTTCTATGTTAATGACGGTACATTACGCCGGTTGACTGAGCGATTCCCATAGCAATGGCACTGGCGAGAGTCGAACAAAGGTGGATCAAATCCCCGTTGTTACGGTTTTCCTTCGATTCGTTCGATTAACAGGCGGAGGTTGATTTCCGGCTGGGTTAGTTTCTCCGGTGTTTCTGTCTTCCTGCTGGTTCATAGCGGAACCTTTTGCGTCATTTACGTTTCTTCTAGCTCCTCGACGTGCCATTGGTGATGTTCGTTCAATCTAACAGGTTAGTTTAATGCAAACATTCTTTGAGTCCTTACTGAATCCAAACATCATACTTGATCCATAAGAA
Organism: Orobanche coerulescens; assembly: GCA_033398695.1. Lineage (NCBI taxonomy): Eukaryota > Viridiplantae > Streptophyta > Magnoliopsida > Lamiales > Orobanchaceae > Orobanche > Orobanche coerulescens. The sequence continues at coordinate 44,601,656 of CM065809.1, forward strand.
TTTACATGTATTTTACCTCGACATCCCTCGAGGAGTTACGGTCGTCGAGTGTTGGATTTTGAAGGCAAAACGTTTTCAAAATATTTTGGTAAAACTTTCCACGTGAGTGTTTAGGCTCGATACCATTTTACGTAACGCCCCAAAATGAACCGGACGCCCAGGTGCCGTAGATCCCATGAGGGACCCACAAGGCAAGTTTTGAAAATATTTTCTAAAATATTTTATTAAAAGTGGTAATATACGGAAGTAATTAAGAAAGTATTCGTGCATCCCAAGGTACAAATGCAAATAGTGTCCGTACATACGGTTATTACACAACGTGGAATGTTCAAATTGATTTAAGAAATTAACAGGCCTTCTTCCAACACAGCTCACGCCTGGCCGTAACCTTCGGGGGTGTCCTGCACAAATTCAACAAATTTACCTGGCACGACATGTCGTGCCAGTAATCTAGGTCAGAAACAATCCCAACCAAACTCAAAAGTAAAATCTAATAATTTCCAGGAATAAAGTTATCACCGAATGTTCCATGTTATTCCTTTTTATCAGCACATAAACTCCCAAGGTCGCAACCAAGGGTCACGGAAGTATCTACACAGGAATACTCCGGACGTGGGTACCATTCAGGTTTTATCCCGCAACACGGTCCATCAAGAAAACTCCCAAGGCCGCGGCCAAGGGTCACGGTAGTATCTGTTGTTGCCCAAAATATTTATCCGAAGATTAATACTGCTGGAAGACGGACAACAAACAACAATTGCGGGAGCACTTCCGTGAGAAGATAAATAATACAAGATTTGCCGGGTTTGTTAGGCCCGGGCTTGAATGCTCTCGCGAGATGTTATTAATACAAATATTCGTGGATACAAGTATTAATGAGAGAAATCTAAATACAATGAGTGTAAAAAGACTCTGTTAATCCAGCTCTTGAGCGAAGCTAGGTGTTCTTCGTCCCTGCCGATAATCTGCTCGAGGAGAAAAAGCCGGGAGAAGTAAGACCGAAAGAAAGCTGTTGCCAAGAGTTGGAGATTTGCCAAGTGCTTAATGTTTGCTTCTGTATCGTATGAAATCCGTAGGGGGTTGAAGGAAGCTGAAGGAGTGTCCAAGTGCAGGGTGCCTTGTTTATATAGGCGGCCGGGTCACATCTGTAGTGGCCGATCGCCTGCCGGCCAATATAATAATCTGCCGATCGCCTGCCGGCCAATATAATAATCTGCCGATCGCCTGCCGGCCAATATAATAATCTGCCGATCGCCTGCCGGCCAATATTATAATGGGACGATCTACTGGGCTGTTGGGCTAAAGTCCAAGAAAGATGCTGGCTGTCGGGCTAAAGTCCAAGGAAGAGGCTGCCACAGCTGGGCGGTCCAATAAGAAGCCAACACGCGTCCGGAGTCAGTCAACATGTGGCCCTACTGACAAGCTTTCGGCGGCTTGTCGGCTGGTGGAGAGAATCTGTCAGGCCGTGGTCAATGGCCCGAGATTCGCGGATCTTGTCTCGGATCTTGCACGTGGTGCCAATCTTGAGACTTGGTCTTCGCCGACTGGATGGTCACTGGTGGAGATCGACATGAGGCGATCGTCTCTAGCTGATCATCCGAAGTCGCCATCGGCCAGTGGATGGAGGTCGCCAATGGTCGGTCACCAAGGGTAGGTCGGCAAGTACGAGAGATGATCGGTCATCAGGGGTCGATCGGCAAATGCCGAGAGAGGGTCGCCCGATTGTCGGTTGCCAGAAGTAGGTCGCCGAGTACCGAGAGGCGATCGTCTCTGAGGTTGATCGCTCGATACCGGGACTTGTCCTGGGGCCTTCGGTCGGTCGATGTAGCTCGTCCACTGGGTTAAGGCTCGGTCGCTGATCGGCAGAACTGACTTGGCCGCTCGGCAGTAAGTCGGTCGCCAGTCCTCCTAGTCGATCGTAGGTCGGAAGGTGTTAATTCTTGACACAACAGTATCTACTCGGGAATACTCCGGACAAGATAATCGTAATAGCACCATTCCACAATAGTAACATTTACTATGTCTAAAATTATAAGACGTAAAGTCTGAGCAAGATTCACTTGCCTCAAATCCGACGCGAGTTATTTCCGGACAAGGCAACGGCTTGAACGATCGCACTTGTAAATCCGACCTATTACATGTTTGTCGATTAACATCTCGTGATATTAATAATGATCAACGACGTTCCTCCCCCTCCAGTATGTTAAAGCCCTATCCTAGTTGTTTATGATGTCGGAATCGAATTTCTCCATTTTTTTTATCCATAATGCGTGCCATTAAGTTCTTAGGTTCAGCAACATTCTCTATAAGTTATCCATCCGCTAAACAATAGTGTTTTAACACAACATTCCTAGTTAATTATAACCGACAATCACCAAGATTTCATCGTTGTCTTAATATGCAAGTCTAGAACGATTAATCCATCATTTTAACATGTTTCGGTATCTATTTAGCTAGAAATTGTTGGTAACTTCATCAAGGATTCATTAACGGTTTTATTCAACATTATAGTATGGTTATATATGAAATCCTTCAAGATGATTCCGAGAAGTTGGTGATTAGCAATATGATTATGAGTTCTACCATTATTCATCCCAATTTCAAGCTTTGATGGATATTGATTAACAATTGCGATAGCTATATACCGGTTCGATTATTACGGAGGGTTCTAAGCTACCCAAGGCATCCGAGGTTTACTAAAACTTACTGAACAATACTGATATGAGTTCAAGATTGAATAAACTTACCTTTATTGACAAAAGATGATGAAGAACGACGGTGGACGAAGGAGAACGAGAAGATACACCTTCAAGACCTTCCCCGAAGCTGGATTAACGCACTCTAATAGGATAGCACTTGAATTGGGAGGCTAGAATTGGTTCAAATATGGTGGAGAGTAGTGTACAAGGAAGAGGGATGATGTTTGGGACGGGAGAAATGAAAGGCAAGGTGTTCTTTTATAAACTTAGGTTGCCCTTACGTACGTTATGCCTCACGCATTACGTACGTAAGAGGCTTTACGTACGTTATGGAAAAATACTTAACGTACGTAAGGAACTCGCCGAACGATTCACCCACATCGTTACGTGCGTAACGAAAACGGGTTTACGTCGTAACACCTCGTTGACTTGCACTGCCGCAATCACGCCGAAAGTTGGTCGGCACGCGCGTACTCTGGACGAAGATTCTGTCAAGACCGAAGACCGTTGTTACGCACGTAAGTGCCAACATATAACGACGTAATGGCTCGAAATAGCGTCGTAATGGGTCGGAGTATAACGTCGTAAGGGCTTTTGTTTGTCAAATTATCATCTCATTAATTTATTATGACACGACTCCCTCTCCATGTCGTCCGGAAATCTCTCTGGGAACAAGACGTTGGCCACCGTCATATTCGCACCGATAATTACCTAACGACATCGAGGTATGTCACTGAAAGTTCGTCAATCATCATGCCATCACAATACACGAATAATAGATACGATGCCGTACAACCATATTATACAAAATATGTGTGATTGCAATGGAGTACATTTATTTATCAAACAGGAAAAATAGACGTGAGCGCCCAAAGTAAAAAGCATGTAATACTGGTGGTATTACATACCACCCCCCTTAAAATAGTTTCGTCCCGAAACTAAGAAAATAACTCGGGATGATTCTCTCTCATGCTCGCCTCGGTCTCCCAAGTCGCTTCTTCCGTACCGTGGTGCGACCACTGAACCTTCACAAGGGGTATGTTCTTGTTCCTTAGTGTCTTTACGCGTCGATCCAAAATCGTTGTTGGAACTTCCCTAAAGGTAGCATCATTGGTAATCTCTACTTCCTCGAAGTTGATCTTGTGGCTAGGATCGTACACGTACTTTCTCAGCTGGGAGACGTGGAAGACATTATGCACTCCGTCTAACGATGGCGGTAATGCTAGCCGATAAGCGAGTTTACCGACTCGGTCCAGTATTTCGAACGGGCCAATAAATCTCGGGCTTAGCTTGCCCTTTTGGCCGAAGCGTCGAATGCCCCGCATTGGCGATACTTTAACCCAAACATGATCCCCAACCATAAATTCCAACGGTCGCTGCCGGTCCATAGCGTAAGACTTTTGGCGACTCTGTGCTGCCAACATGTGTTTTCGAACAATGGATATCTTCCTAATGGATTCCTGGATTAGATCCAACTCGGTGGCGATGACATCGGATGCATCGTCCCAACATAGGGGAGACTTGCACTTTCTACCATACAGGGCCTCAAAGGGGGCCATGCCTATGCTTGCATGCCAGCTGTTGTTGTACGAAAATTCTGCTAGGCAGAGGTGTTTAGCCCAGTCCTTGCCCCAATCGAGTACACATGCTCTCAACATATCTTCCAGTGGTCCAGATGGTGCGTTACATTTGTCCATCCGTTTGAGGATGATAGGCGATCTTGAAATGCGATTGAGTACCCATGGCACAGTGGATGACCTTCGAAGTGGGACACATATCTAGTGTCTCTATCCGAAATAATCCCCGAGGGAACGCCATGTAATCTCACGATTTCCCGAACAAAGATGGTAGCCACTGCCTGCTCCGATGGCCTCTGAATTGGAATGAAGTGTGCCGACTTTGTCGATCGATCTACAATAACCCATATCGTGTCTTTTCCCCGCCGTCACTGGTAACTTGGTGACAAAGTCCATTGATATGCTCTCCCATTTCTATTAGGAATGGGTAAGGGCCGCATGATTCCGTCCGGTCTACGGTGTTCAATCTTCACTGTTGACATACCATACATCGAGCGACAAACCTTGCTACCTCTTGCTTCATATTCTTCCAGAAACTCTTTCGCAGGTCCTTGTACATTTTGCTCGCCCCGGGATATATTGAATAGGGAGTAGAATGAGCTTCCTTAAGTATAGTTTGCTTAAACTCGTCATTAGGTGGGATGGAAATCCGGTTCTTGAATCTAACTAAGCCCCCTTGGATCCTGTAGTCTGAAATAACTCCTCCTTCGGCCTTTGCGCCGATCGCACGAAGTTCTGGATCCTCCATCTGTGCTAGGCGTATCTCGTCCAGCAAGGACAAGCGAATATCAATCGAGCTCAACTGTCCCTGGCGGTGTTGTATCCACACTTCAATGTCATTTCTCCGGAGATCTTGCTGCAACTCCAGCTGTACTGTCAAACCAGATAGTGTCACCTCCTGCGCATTTTTCCGACTCAGTGCGTCTGCTACGACGTTGGCCTTACCAGGGTGATATAGAATCTCTACATCGTAATCCTTGATTATCTCCAGCCAACGCCTCTATCTCATATTTAACTCCTTCTGCGTGAAAATATACTTTAAACTCTTGTGGTCCGTAAAGATCTTACAGGTAACCCCATATAGGTAATGTCTCCAGATCTTAAGAGTGTGGACCACTGCAGCTAGTTCCAAGTCATGTGTCGGGTAGTTCACCTCATAAGGTTTAAGTTGACGAGAGGCGTAAGCGATAACCCGGTCATTCTGCATGAACACACATCCTAACCCGTGTTTAGACGCATCAGTGCATATTACGAATCCCTCCGTACCCTGCAGTAGTACCAACACTGGCGCAGTAGTAAGCTTCCTCTTCAGCTTGTCGAAGCTCTCCTGACAATCCGTTGTCCAAACAAACTTGGTGTCCTTCCTAAGCAGATTTGTTAATGGCTGAGCGACACAGGAGAAGGCCTCGACAAACCGTCGATAATATCCCACCAATCCCAGGAAACTTCTCACCTCTTTGACATTCCTAGGTGGTTCCCAATTCATAACTGTCTCGATCTTCTGGGGGTCTACTTTAACGCCTCCTGCTGAAATCACATGTCCCAAAAAGGTCACCTCGGGCATCCAGAACTCGCATTTAGAAAGTTTTAGCATACAGTTGATGTTGCCTTAAAACGCTCAACACCTGCCTCAAGTGTTCCTCATGCTCCCATCGGCTTCGGGAATAAATTAAAATATCGTCAATGAAAACCACCACACATTTATCGAGAAACTCTGTCAGAACCCTGTTCATCAATTCCATAAAAACAGCTGGAGCATTAGTCAGGCCAAACGACACCACCATGTACTCGTAGTGCCCATATCTCAATCGAAATGCGGTCTTAGGAATATCCTCCTCTCGAATTCTTAATTGGTGATATCCCGAACGTAAGTCGATCTTTGAAAACACTCGCCCCTTGCGGTTGGTCCAAGAAATCATCAGTCCTTGGAAGTGGGTAACGGTTCTTAATAGTGACCTTATTAAGTTCCGTGTAATCGATACACAAAGCAGAGCGGTCCTTTTTCTTCACAAAAAGAACTGGCGCACCCCATAGTGAAGTACTCGGACGAATGAGCCCCTTCCTTAGCAATTCTTCGAGTTGTGACTTCAGTTCCTTCATTTCGGCTGGTGCCATCCTGTATGGTACCTTGGAGATAGGCGTCGTTCCTGGCTCAAGTTCGATTGAGAGGTCGACCTCCCTATGTGGTGGCAATCCAGGTAGTTCGTCGGGGAATATGTCCGGAAATTCGTTCACTACATGAATATTAGAAACCGACAATTGTGACGTGCCCTCCTGAAGAATATAGCACCAGTAATACGCTCCTCGATCATCACGAGGTGCTACTGCTGGAAGGAGACTGAGGGACCCTTTTGTGCTGAAGTGCTCTCGGCCTCTAATCGTGTGAGTGGCACCGTCATGGGTCGTAATAGAAACGGTCAGGCGATAGGTATCCAATACCGTCTTGTGCTTCATCATCCAGTCCATACCTAAGATCACATCTTCGTTTTGGAGTGGAAAGACCATGAGATTGGCTGTCCAGCCTAGATTATTGATACGAATCGGACAGTTTCGAACTTCCAAGTTACCCTCCACCCTGCTGCCCTCGGGTAGTTTAACAGTAAAGGACTCACAGGGTACACAAGGGAGATGTAAACGGTTAACACATTCCACGGATATAAACGAGTGGGTTGCTCCAGTATCAAACAGTACATGAACAGGCTGAGATTTAATAAGGAGAGTACCTGAGACAGCAGGAGTGGTCGGGTCGTCGGTAGCCCTTAGTTCGAACATGCGGGACGGCAGTGTCCCCGAGGAGGGTGCAGTTCCTCCCCCGCGACCACGTCCTCTTCCGGCACCGTGTAGAGGAGACTGGTGAGGTGGAGATCGGTAGTCGGACATGGCAGACGCTCTGGATGTCTGTACCAAACCTTGTTGACTCTGAGGAGCTGGGTTTGGAGTAGGTTTGATCCGAGAACAGTAGCGAGACATGTGCCCGCCTCTTCCGCATGAAAAACACTTTGTCGATGCTTTACGACACTGACTCATGGTATGCCCTGCTATGCCACAATTGAAACAGCTACGGCGAGAAGGCCCGTCGGATGTTCCTTTCTGGGACGAAGCTGCTGATTTGGAGGGGAACCCGATTCCCAAATTCACTCTGCGGTGCTCCTGACCGATTTCTTGTCTTCTCGCTTCTTTTGGTTGTGCCCGGCATCCGAACCGACAACCGTATCGGCGTATCCGTGACCACGTCCTCATATGCCCTCGGCGTGGTGCAATGAAACCCCGCCGCGTAGCGTTGAACATCCTCGGCAACCGTTGAGCAAGGTGACAAATTATGGTCTTCGGATGGAACCATCTCATGCGACATAGCTTAGCTCGGTCTGTATGCCCGAATGATTTACATCTTGGCAAATTCGAGGTCCGTGGCCGAAGAAGCTCCGCGCTCGTGCGGTCTGACCGATCGGGGCAGTGCTCGTCTCTCAATAGTTTGGAAAACTCGGGCCATCCGACTATTGTCCTCTCGGCTTATAGGTCCTCCACCATCGAGTGCGGTGTCACGGAGTCTGGTTGATTCCGAGTGGCACTTTCCGGTTTCTGGGCGGCGATCACCTCGGCGATCTCCATTTCCGAGATCCAATCGTCCACGTGCTTATCCCCGACCCGTCGAATAATGGCGGTCCGCCTTCACATTTCTCCCACCAACGGTCCTTCCGGTGTTTTCTTCTATGTTAATGATAGTACTGCTCGGTTGACTCGAGCGATTCCCATAGCAATGGCACAGGCGAGAGTCCGAACAAAGGTGGATCAAATCCCCGTTGTTACGGTTTTCCGCTTCGATTCGTTACGATTAACAGCGGAGGTTGATTTCATTTGGTTAGTTTCTCCGGTGTTTCGTCTTCCCGCTTGTTCATAGCGGAACCTTGTGCGTCATTTACGTTTCTTCTAGCTCCTCGACGTGCCATTGGTGATGTTCGTTCAATCTAACAGGTTAGTTTAATGCAAACATTCTTTGAGTCCTTCGAATCCAAACATCATACTTGATCCATAAGAATTTACATGTATTTTACCTCGACATCCCTCGAGGAGTTACGGTCGTCAGGAGTGTTGGATTTTGAAGGCAAAACGTTTTCAAAATATTTTTGGTAAAACTTTCCACGTGAGTGTTTAGTCTCTGATACCATTTTCTGTAACGCCCCAAAATGAACCGGACGCCACGGCCGTAGATCCCATGAGGGACCCACAAGGCAAGTTTTGAAAATATTTTCTAAAATATTTTATTAAAAGTGGTAATATACGGAAGTAATTAAGAAAGTATTCGTGCATCCCAAGGTACAAATGCAAATAGTGTCCGTACATACGGTTATTACACAACGTGGAATGTTCAAATTGATTTAAGAAATTAATGTGCCTTCTTCCAACACACCACGCCCGGCCGTAACCTTCGGGGTGTCCCGCACAAATTCAACAAATTTACTGCACGACATGTCGTGCGATAATCTAGGTCGAAACAATCCCAACCAAACTCAAAAGTAAAATCTAATAATTTCCAGAATAAAGTTATCACCGAATGTTCCATGTTATTCCTTTTATCAAGACATAAACTCCCAAGGTCGCAACCAAGGGTCACGGAAGTATCTACACAGAATACTCCGGACGTGGGTACCATTCAGGTTTTATCCCGCAACACGGTCCATCAAGAAAACTCCCAAGGCCGCGGCCAAGGGTCACGGTAGTATCTACTCGGGAATACTCCGGACAAGATAATCGTAATAGCACCATTCCACAATAGTAACATTTACTATGTCTAAAATTATAAGACGTAAAGTCTGAGCAAGATTCACTTGCCTCAAATCCGACGCGAGTTATTTCCGGACAAGGCAACGGCTTGAACGATCGCACTTGGAAATCCGACCTATTACATGTTTGTCGATTAACATCTCGTGATATTAATAATGATCAACGACGTTCCTCCCCCTCCCGTATGTTAAAACCCTATCCTAGTTGTTTATGATGTCGGAATCGAATTTCTCCATTTTTTATCCATAATGCGTGCCATTAAGTTCTTAGGTTCAGCAACATTCTCTATAAGTTATCCATCCGCTAAACAATAGTGTTTTAACACAACATTCCTAGTTAATTATAACCGACAATCACCAAGATTTCATCGTTGTCTTAATATGCAAGTCTAGAACGATTAATCCATCATTTTAACATGTTTCGGTATCTATTTAGCTAGAAATTGTTGGTAACTTCATCAAGGATTCATTAACGGTTTTATTCAACATTATAGTATGGTTATATATGAAATCCTTCAAGATGATTCCGAGAAGTTGGTGATTAGCAATATGATTATGAGTTCTACCATTATTCATCCCAATTTCAAGCTTTGATGGATATTGATTAACAATTGCGATAGCTATATACCGGTTCGATTATTACGGAGGGTTCTAAGCTACCCAAGGCATCCGAGGTTTACTAAAACTTACTGAACAATACTGATATGAGTTCAAGATTGAATAAACTTACCTTAATTGACAAAAGATGATGAAGAACGACGGTGGACGAAGGAGAACGAGAAGATACACCTTCAAGACCTTCCCCGAAGCTGGATTAACGCACTCTAATAGGATAGCACTTGAATTGGGAGGCTAGAATTGGTTCAAATATGGTGGAGAGTAGTGTACAAGGAAGAGGGATGATGTTTGGGACGGGAGAAATGAAAGGCAAGGTGTTCTTTTATAAACTTAGGTTGCCCTTACGTACGTTATGCCTCACGCATTACGTACGTAAGAGGCTTTACGTACGTTATGGAAAAATACTTAACGTACGTAAGGAACTCGCTGGAACGATTCACCCACATCGTTACGTACGTAACGAAAACGGGTTTACGTACGTAACACCTCGTTGACTTGCCTGTCGCAATCACGCCGAAAGTTGGTCGGCACGCGTACTACCGGACGAAGATTCCTGTCTGAAGACCGAAGACCGTTGTTACGTACGTAAGGGCCAACATATAACGTACGTAATGGCTCAGAAATAGCGTACGTAATGGGTCGGAGTATAACGTACGTAAAGGACAATTTTGTTTGTCAAATTATCATCTCATTAATTTATTATGACACGACTCCCTCTCCATGTCGTCCGGAAATCTCTCTGGGAACAAGACGTTGGCCACCGTCATATTCGCACCGATAATTACCTAACGACATCGAGGTATGTCACTGAAAGTTCGTCAATCATCATGCCATCACAATACACGAATAATAGATACGATGCCGTACAACCATATTATACAAAATATGTTTTATTGCAATGGAGTACATTTATTTATCAAACAGGAAAAATAGACGTGAGCGCCCAAAGTAAAAAGCATGTAATACTGGTGGTATTACAACCCGAAGGCTCGAAATTCGACAACGGAAGGAAATTACCCCAAATTTTGGGAAATTACAGAAATGGCCCAAAACGTCCGAAAATCACGATACGTGATCGAATAACCAAACCGAAGTTCACAACACGTCTAACAAAGCTAAATGGACTTACGAGGAACTCGAAACAGTAATTTCGAACGAGATTCACGAGAATCGAACGCGAGTGCGGAAAAGTCGTTAATAAACACGGAACTCAACAAAACAATACTGAAACGAACTCGGATGACAAAAAGTGCAGAATTAATCATTCTCAGAATGATGAAACGGTCCCAAGAGAGTCATCGAAACGGACCTCCGTCGGGAAGAAGAAAATTACCGAAATCCGAAATGGCGGATATTACATTCTACCCTCCTTAAAAGAAGTTTCGTCCCGAAACTTAAATCAAGTAGGAAGAAGCAATATCCCGCCAGGTAAACTCAACGAGATACATAAGAACCGAAAAAAATTGCCCCCAACGGCGAAACATTACAAGCAACGCAAAGGGTATACGGTGTGAAAACACGCTCCACGACGACCAACACAACGCCACCGGTAGAGACATAATAAAACCAACAAGTGACAATTGTCATCAAACAGATAATACAATCAAGTCGATTATCCGAACAATCACAAAACACAATGAACGAAAATCAATACGATTGACCAACCCAACGGTACATCGATCAAAACGCGAGTCAATCGCTGAACAAATACGGAATTCCACCACCCAAGGGTTGGAAGATCGAAAACGAGACTAATTTCCCGAACTTAAGGGAATTATGAAGGAGTCTGATTGTTCAATATTCACGAAACGAGATCAACAAAACCAAACAATCAAACGATCAAACCACAACGATCGAGACAACAAAAATAGAACAATCATGTTCGAATCACGAAGAACAATAAAATTCAAATAACAACTCCAAGGTTCACATCTCGACTCGAGACAATATATGATCCGGTAAAAACAACAAGATGTGCATTCACATAAGATTCACAGGGAAGGAAATAGCAATTGAAAAGTCACAACGACAAACGAGTTATTCCGAAATAATACCACACTCGTTCGATCAACAAAAGCAAGAGGCAGGGCAAGCTCAGAAAATATCAACGAACATAAACGAGTCAATAGAGTCGAAAATACAGAAGTTCAAAATCCGATCCACTTTGAATAAAAGAATTAGTAGAACCAAAAGATGTTACTTTCGAACAAGGTTCACAAGAATCGAACTCGGAAAAGTCATAGTGATAACCAGATAGACTCAAAACAAGGTCACAGCTCGTTCGAACGATGAAACCGAAAGACAGAACAAGTTCATAAAGTATCAACGAACACTAGCGAGTCGATAGAATTGAGAAAGAGAAAATGCAGAAGCCAAAAATAATACGGGTATTATATTCGACCTCTTCTAAAAGAAGTATCGTCCCCGAAACTCACAACAACGAAATCAAGGTGACAACACAACAATCAACCGACAGAAACATCCTTCAAAGGCCTCTCAAAGCCGATCCTGATATCCGTGCTGAAGCGCGATCTCCGAAAGTCTCGGTAGCCAATTCGCGAAACTGAATTCGGTGTCCCTCGAGTCCTCACTTGAAACGCGCATCGCGGGAAGGACAATTTACACGTGCATACCCCGGCACATCGCGGTTGAAACACCTCGGCTCGGCATACCGAAAATACAAATGCTAGATATAATGGGGCATAACGTCGCAAAACAACATAGCGAAGATGCCAACTCAGCACAACATATCAACACATACAAAAATCACGACAACAACGGCAACGTTCGAAGATTACAACGGCCCGGATGATACCCATCATATAATTACTAAACATCACGAAACAAGCACGTATGTACACCATCATACACACCTTCTCCGACCACAAGCAGGAAATGATGGGTTTTAAAAACGAAAACCACCTTTTGAAAATAATTTAGAAAAACACCCGTTGATCTTGAGTATCACCTTTCAAAAAAAGTACAAACGTGAAACATCGTTATCGAGACTTTGGAGAACCATTTCGCATTTGATAAAAATGAGGACACTATCTCTTAGTGAAAAACTTTCAGAATGTTCGACCCCCGGGTCTAAGTAAAAGTGTTTCTAAATAATTGAAAATATCTCAAAGTATTTTTGGTCCTCAATTGGAAAATTTTTGAAATATATTGCGGCACTAGAAAGCACCTTGAAAACACTGCAAGAAAATAATTTGTTTTAAAAGTACGTCTCGAAATCTAATTTTCTAAGATACTCAAGGTTTTCAAAAATCCAATAGGCCAGAATTCCCAAAACTCACGCATACCGACGTATACTAAAACACCTCATTGTACGCGCATCAAAATGTTTAAAGTCAAGACAATACATGTCTTTTAACGGAAAATAAACGGTAAAATACCACAGTCGAAGACCGCCTAGGATTCAGGACAAAACCACTGATCCCATTCAAGGCCTCTAAGGACCCTCCCGCACTGGTTAGTGAACAAGTCGAACGTGTATAAGCACAAAGCTTCCACCAGAGAACTTGTAAAACGAGCAAATCGATTCGAAAATCATAAGCAACGGACAAAAACAACAGTAAAAAGACATTAGCAGCGACGACACTCCTCGTATAAACCAAATACAAGAGTCAACTAAATACATATCGTGAAAATCAAAATCCACATAAGGATTCCATCACTTAACAAATAATCATAAAAATAGCTCGTGCCACACGAGGCACAACACAAGGAAGGGAAACTTACATCCACAGGTTGCACGAAGATGATGATCGCCCCACGATACTAATCACGACCAACAAACTCAGACGACGCGTCGCGACACGACTCAGTCAGAAAAAATCCGACGAGACAAAACTCAATGCACTTACTTGACCCGACAGCCTAGGTTTCCACAACCTAAGCTCTGATACCATAAATGTAACACCCCCAGATCGAACCGGGATATTACACGCCGCAGACCCTCTCCGTGAGGATCCACCAGGCTAGACATCAAAACAACACATTACATTACATACCGACGAATCAAAATAACGAACCAATAAACCGATTTGGTCTTTCGTCACTGACTTACAAATCAGAATACATAAACTCATCCAGACTCATACCCATGCAAGGGTAAAATACTTGCAACAACAAACAATAAGACAGCAAAAAAGTAAATACAATAGACTACGACTAACTGAACTCAAAACTGGCCTTCGTGTGATTAGTATCATTCGTCTTTCATCATCCCTCGTACCGATCCTGTGTCTTGCTCCCGAATTACCTGCATGTACCTGGACACAATACAAATATCCACCCCCCGATTACTCGGGGGTTAGCAAAACTCCACTGTTTCGCTAGTGCAAGTATAAAGTGCAAAAACGAGCCATACACAACACATTCTGAGAATACAACGAAAGACTTCCCGAGGTATATTTAGTTAAAAATAGTTCAAGTCTTGAAAGTAGAAACGAAGTAAGTAAGCACTTTGAAAACACTTCCAAATCTCGGGAGTTTTGAAAACATTTGAAATTGAAAAGTTCTTAATTTCTCGAAAGTTATTTAGGGTCACAGCCCCAAAGTTCTTTTTCCAAAATGCAAATCCGTTAACAAAACGCGGGGTCCACGACCCAACCATTACGGTCACAAAACACAGGGTCCACGACCCGATCATCCACTTCAATTCACTTACAAGTGCACATTACACATAACACATTAATCTTATGCCATTCTAGCCAAGCACCAAGACTCGATATATAATGTCTCTCGACCCCGAGCGCAAAGCATTGTGATACTCTTGACAATATCACAATTAAACATCAAAACATCAACATCAATATCACAGAAACCACACTTGGTAACCCGTGGCCGTACCCATTAGTATCGGCCCCCAGAGGCCCCGTCGGACCGTCCCCAAGTGGGAAACCACTTCCGCGGCCGTACCCATTAGTATCGGCCCCCAGAGGTCCCGTCGAACTGTCCCCAGGTGGAAGAACATCAACACACGCACCCAAGTCCACTTCCGTGGCCGTACCCATTAGTATCGGCCCCCAGAGGCCACATGCCATCCCCAGGTGGAAGAACATCAACACACGCACCCAAGTCCACTTCCGTGACCGTACCCATTAGTATCGGCCCCCAGAGGCCACATGCCATCCCCAGGTGGAAGAGTAACAATTCACAAATTACAAAACTACGACTCTCAAAGGTCAAACACACAAAATATATATAGTCGAGGTACCTTGCTAGAATGGCCAAATTATCCAACACGTATTCACGACCCAGAACTATATCAATTCACAAGGGAGCACAAGATCTCAACAACACCGAACGACACAACCAATATCACAAAAACTCACATATTCATCCATAACCACGGGACTCCAAGCACATAATTTGACAAGAGAATTACACTTTACAGTTACCGACGCCATAATCATACATAATGACATCACACGAAAGTAAGGTGATCTTATACTCGAAACTAGCACACATAATCAACTAAGCATATTAATTCCCGACCCACACGGGTCACCTTTACGAAAACCATGATGGTAAATATACTGATTCTTTTGAAAAATGATTATAAATATTTATTTAGCACATATCGACACTTAGCAACCATTATATCCACAAAACACATAATGTATGGGCAAGATACTTGCCTCAATAATCGACACAGGACACTCCTACAATCACGGCTCAGTCGGGACACCTCGAACACTTACGATAATCCGGCGAAGACAATGAATACACCCACGATCGAAAAGCTTGAAGGAAACGACGAACGGAAGGGTTCCGACTCGAATTCTTTGCGAGAAATCTGACCCTAACATCATACCATCAATAAATTAACGAACGAACGAGGAAGAATAATCGTAGAACGCTCGAATCCTCTTTGCGACATTTAATCGAACACCTTCAAGGCGTCGATAAGATACTCAATAAAACGACGAATCCTCGGTGATTCAACCAAGGAATAGCAAGGAATTCGACATAATATTGTTTAACAGTCATAAATCCATCACTATTCTGAGTTAAAACGGATTAAACGGACAAATCGAACAAAATTCCCAAAACTAGATTTTAAGAAAACTTGCCTTGATTCGTTGGATTGAAGGATGTTACATGATGATTAATTGATGTTATGAAATCCAAAACTTCGTGGATTCATAGTATAACAGCATGTCTTAGACTTCCCAAAGACTCCAGCCGTGGACAGGAAGGATAGGAAATGAAATGAGTGAAAAAAAATGACTGCTCGGCCATATTTATAGGCCTGCCGGACACGGCGCAGCAAACGGCCCAGACAGCGCCGTGTGTCTCGGCCGTGTCTCGGCAGGATGCCAGTCCTGGCCAATCCGGAACAGGACACGGCGCTCAACAGCGCCGTTTTCAGGGCCGTGTCGCACAGGTCCGGCCAGCCACCTCCAGACAGACCGAAAATTACGTCCGAGCCACAACGACGATCCGAACGACCCCGAAACCCAAACCTGAATACGAATCGAAGTTACGGTTACGAAGTACTCGCAAAGACGAATCTAAGAGCTAATAGAACACACGATTCCGACCACCCGAAGGCTCGAAATTCGACAACGGAAGGTAATTACCCCAAATTTTGGGAAATTACAGAAATGGCCCAAAACGTCCGAAAATCACGATACGTGATCGAATAACCAAACCGAAGTTCACAACACGTCTAACAAAGTTAAACGGACTTACGAGGAACTCGAAACAGTAATTTCCAATGAGATTCACGAGAATCGAACGCGAGTGCGAAAAAGTCGTTAATAAACACGGAACTCAACAAAACAATACTGAAACCAACTCGGATGACAAAAAGTGCAGAATTAATCATTCTCAGAATGATGAAACGGTCCCAAGCGAGTCATCGAAACGGACCTCCGCCGGGAAGAAGAAAATTACCGAAATCCGAAATGGCGGATATTACATTCTACCCTCCTTAAAAGAAGTTTCGTCCCGAAACTTAAATCAAGTAGGAAGAAGCAATATCCCGCCAGGTAAACTCAACGAGATACATAAGAACCGAAAAAAATTTCCCCCAACGGCGAAACATTACAAGCAACGCAAAGGGTATACGGTGTGAAAACACGCTCCACGACGACCAACACAACGCCACCGGTAGAGACATAATAAAACCAACAAGTGACAATTGTCATCAAACAGATAATACAATCAAGTCGATTATCCGAACAATCACAAAACACAATGAACGAAAATCAATACGATTGACCAACCCAACGGTACATCGATCAAAACGCGAGTCAATCGCTGAACAAATACGGAATTCCACCACCCAAGGGTTGGAAGATCGAAAACGAGACTAATTTCCCGAACTTAAGGGAATTATGAAGGAGTCTGATTGTTCAATATTCACGAAACGAGATCAACAAAACCAAACAATCAAACGATCAAACCACAACAATCGAGACAACAAAAATAGAACAATCATGTTCGAATCACGAAGAACAATAAAATTCAAATAACAACTCCAAGGTTCACATCTCGACTCGAGACAATATATGATCTGGTAAAAACAACAAGATGTGCATTCACATAAGATTCACAGGGAAGGAAATAGCAATTGAAAAGTCACAACGACAAACGAGTTATTCCGAAATAATACCACACTCGTTCGATCAACAAAAGCAAGAGGCAGGACAAGCTCAGAAAATATCAACGAACATAAACGAGTCAATAGAGTCGAAAATACAGAAGTTCAAAATCCGATCCACTTTGAATAAAAGAATTAGTAGAACCAAAAGATGTTACTTTCGAACAAGGTTCACAAGAATCGAACCGAACTCGGAAAAGTCATAGCGATAACCAGATAGACTCAAAACAAGGTCACAGCTCGAACGATGAAACCGAAAGACAGAACAAGTTCATAAAGTATCAACGAACACTAGCGAGTCGATAGAATTGAGAAAGAGAAAATGCAGAAGCCAAAAATAATACGGGTATTATATTCGACCTCTTCTAAAAGAAGTATCGTCCCCGAAACTCACAACAACGAAATCAAGGTGACAACACAACAAGCAACCGACAGAAACATCCTTCAAAGGCCTCTCAAAGCCGATCCTGATATCCGTCTTTGAAGCGCGATCTCCGAAAGTCTCGGTAGCCAATTGGCCCGAATTCGGTGTCCCTCGAGTCCTCACTTGAAACGCGTTACTGACGGGAAGGACAATTTACACGTGCATACCCCGGCACATCGCGGTTGAAACACCTCGGCTCGGCATACCGAAAATACAAATGCTAGATATAATGGGGCATAACGTCGCAAAACAACATAGCGAAGATGCCAACTCAGCACAACATATCAACACATACAAAAATCACGACAACAACGGCAACGTTCGAAGATTACAACGGCCCGGACGATACCCAGCATATAATTACTAAACATCACGAAACAAGCACGTATGTACACCATCATACACACCTTCTCTGACCACAAGCAGGAAATGATGGGTTTTAAAAACGAAAACCACCTTTTGAAAATAATTTAGAAAAACACCGGTTGATCTTGAGTATCACCTTTCAAAAAAAGTACAAACGTGAAACATCGTTATCGAGACTTTGGAGAACCATTTCGCATTTGATAAAAATGAGGACACTATCTCTTAGTGAAAAACTTTCAGAATGTTCGACCCCCGGGTCTAAGTAAAAGTGTTTCTAAATAATTGAAAATATCTCAAAGTATTTTTGGTCCTCAATTGGAAAATTTTTGAAATATATTGCGGCACTAGAAAGCACCTTGAAAACACTGCAAGAAAATAATTCGTTTTAAAAGTACGTCTCGAAATCTAATTTTCTAAGATACTCAAGGTTTTCAAAAATCCAATAGGCCAGAATTCCCAAAACTCACGCATACCGACGTACACTAAAACACCTCATCGTACGCGCATCAAAATGTTTAAAGTCAAGACAATACATGTCTTTTAACGGAAAATAAACGGTAAAATACCACAGTCGAAGATCGCCTAGGATTCAGGACAAAACCACTGATCCCATTCAAGGCCTCTAAGGACCCTCCCGCACTGGTTAGTGAACAAGTCGAACGTGTATAAGCACAAAGCTTCCACAAGAGAACTTGTAAAACGAGCAAATCGATTCGAAAATCATAAGCAACGGACAAAAACAACAGTAAAAAGACATTATCAGCGACGACACTCCTCGTATAAACCAAATACAAGAGTCAACTAAATACATATCGTGAAAATCAAAATCCACAGAAGGATTCCATCACTTAACAAATAATCATAAAAATAGCTCGTGCCACACGAGGCACAACACAAGGAAGGGAGACTAACATCCACAGGTTGCACGAAGATGATGATCGCCCCACGATACTAATCACGACCAACAAACTCAGACGACGCGTCGCGACACGACTCAGTCAGATAAAATCCGACGAGACAAAACTCAACAGACCCTACTTGACCCGACAGCCTAGGTTTCCACAACCTAAGCTCTGATACCATAAATGTAACACCCCCAGATCGAACCGGGATATTACACGCCGCAGACCCTCTCCGTGAGGATCCACCAGGCTAGACATCAAAACAACACATTACATTACATACCGACGAATCAAAATAACGAACCAATAAACCGATTTGGTCTTTCGTCACTGACTTACAAATCAGAATACATAAACTCATCCAGACTCATACCCATGCAAGGGTAAAATACTTGCAACAACAAACAATAAGACAGCAAAAAAGTAAATACAATGGACTCCGACTAACTGAACTCAAAACTGGCCTTCGTGTGATTAGTATCATTCGTCTTTCATCATCCCTCGTACCGATCCTCTGTCTTGCTCCCGAATTACCTGCATGTACCTGGAAACAATACAAATATCCACCCCCCGATTACTCGGGGGTTAGCAAAACTCCACTGTTTCGCTAGTGCAAGTATAAAGTGCAAAAACGAGCCATACACAACACATTCTGAGAATACAACGAAAGACTTCCCGAGGTATATTTAGTTAAAAATAGTTCAAGTCTTGAAAGTAGAAACGAAGTAAGTAAGCACTTTGAAAACACTTCCAAATCTCGGGAGTTTTGAAAACATTTGAAATTGAAAAGTTCTTAATTCCTCGAAAGTTATTTAGGGTCACAGCCCCAAAGTTCTTTTTCCAAAATGCAAATCCGTTAACAAAACGCGGGGTCCACGACCCAACCATTACGGTCACAAAACACAGGGTCCATGACCCGATCATCCACTTCAATTCACTTACAAGTGCACATTACACATAACACATTAATCTTATGCCATTCTAGCCATGCACCAAGACTCGATATATAATGTCTCTCGACCCCGAGCGCAAAGCATTGTGATACTCTGGACAATATCACAATTAAACATCAAAACATCAACATCAATATCACAGAAACCACACTTGGTAACCCGTGGCCGTACCCATTAGTATCGGCCCCCAGAGGCCCCGTCGGACCGTCAACAAGTGGGAAACCACTTCCGCGGCCGTACCCATTAGTATCGGCCCCCAGAGGTCCCGTCGAACCGTCCCCAGGTTGAAGAACATCAACACACGCACCCAAGTCCACTTCCGTGGCCGTACCCATTAGTATCGGCCCCCAGAGGCCACATGCCATCCCCAGGTGGAAGAACATCAACACACGCACCCAAGTCCACTTCCGTGACCGTACCCATTAGTATCGGCCCCCAGAGGCCACATGCCATCCCCAGGTGGAAGAGTAACAATTCACAGATTACAAAACCACGACTCTCAAAGGTCAAACACACAAAATATATATAGTCGAGGTACCTTGCTAGAATGGCCAAATTATCCAACACGTATTCACGACCCAGAACTATATCAATTCACAAGGGAGCACAAGATCTCAACAACACCGAACGACACAACCAATATCACAAAAACTCACATATTCATCCATAACCACGGGACTCCAAGCACATAATTTGACAAGAGAATTACACTTTACATTTACCGACGCCATAATCATACATAATGACATCACACGAAAGTAAGGTGATCTTATACTCGAAACTAGCACACATAATCAACTAAGCATATTAATTCCCGACCCACACGGGTCACCTTTACGAAAACCATGATGGTAAATATACTGATTCTTTTGAAAAATGATTATAAATATTTATTTAGCACATATCGACACTTAGCAACCATTATATCCACAAAACACATAATGTATGGGCAAGATACTTGCCTCAATAATCGACACAGGACACTCCTACAATCACGGCTCAGTCGGGATACCTCGAACACCTACGATAATCCGGCGAAGACAATGAATACACCCACGATCGAAAAGCTTGAAGGAAACGACGAACGGAAGGGTTCTGACTCGAATTCTTTGCGAGAAATCTGACCATAACATCATACCATCAATAAATTAACGAACGAACGAGGAAGAATAATCGTAGAACGCTCGAGTCCTCTTTGCGACATTTTATCGAACACCTTCAAGGCGTCGATAAGATACTCAATAAAACGACGAATCCTCGGTGATTCAACCAAGGAATAGCAAGGAATTCGACATAATATTGTTTAAAAGTCATAAATCCATCACTATTCTGAGTTAAAACGGATTAAACGGACAAATCGAATAAAATTCCCAAAACTAGATTTTAAGAAAACTTGCCTTGATTCGTTGGATTGAAGGATGTTACGTGATGATAAATTGATGTTATGAACTCCAAAACTTCGTGGATTCATAGTATAACAACATGTCTTAGACTTCCCAAAGACTCCAGCCGCGGACAGGAAGGATAGGAAATGAATGAGTGAAAAAAAACGACTGCTCGGACATATTTATAGGCCTGCCGGACACGGCGCAGCAAACGGCCCAGACAGCGCCGTGTGTCTCGGCCGTGTCTCGGCAGGATGCCAGTCCTGGCCGACCCGGAACAGGACACGTCGCTCAGCAGCGCCGTTTTCAGGGCCGTGTCGCACAGGTCCGGCCAGCCACCTCTAGACAGACCGAAAATTACGTCCGAGCCACAACGACGATCCGAATGACCCCGAAACCCAAACCTGAATACGAATCGAAGTTACGGTTACGAAGTACTCGCAAAGACGAATCTAAGAGCTAATAGAACACACGATTCCGACCACCCGAAGGCTCGAAATTCGACAACGGAAGGTAATTACCCCAAATTTTGGGAAATTACAGAAATGGCCCAAAACGTCCGAAAATCACGATACGTGATCGAATAACCAAACCGAAGTTCACAACACGTCTAACAAAGTTAAACGGACTTACGAGGAACTCGAAACAGTAATTTCGAATGAGATTCACGAGAATCGAACGCGAGTGCGGAAAAGTCGTTAATAAACACGGAACTCAACAAAACAATACTGAAACCAACTCGGATGACAAAAAGTGCAGAATTAATCATTCTCAGAATGATGAAACGGTCCCAAGCGAGTCATCGAAACGGACCTCCGCCGGGAAGAAGAAAATTACCGAAATCCGAAATGGCGGATATTACATTCTACCCTCCTTAAAAGAAGTTTCGTCCCGAAACTTAAATCAAGTAGGAAGAAGCAATATCCCGCCAGGTAAACTCAATGAGATACATAAGAACCGAAAAAAATTGCCCCCAACGGCGAAACATTACAAGCAACGCAAAGGGTATACGGTGTGAAAACACGCTCCACGACGACCAACACAACGCCACCAGTAGAGACATAATAAAACCAACAAGTGACAATTGTCATCAAACAGATAATACAATCAAGTCGATTATCCGAACAATCACAAAACACAATGAACGAAAATCAATACGATTGACCAACCCAACGGTATATCGATCAAAACGCGAGTCAATCGCTGAACAAATACGGAATTCCACCACCCAACGGTTGGAAGATCGAAAACGAGACTAATTTCCCGAACTTAAGGGAATTATGAAGGAGTGTGATTGTTCAATATTCACGAAACGAGATCAACAAAACCAAACAATCAAACAATCAAACCACAACGATCGAGACAACAAAAATAGAACAATCATGTTCGAATCACGAAGAACAATAAAATTCAAATAACAACTCCAAGGTTCACATCTCGACTCGAGACAATATATGATCCGGTAAAAACAACAAGATGTGCATTCACATAAGATTCACAGGGAAGGAAATAGCAATTGAAAAGTCACAACGACAAACGAGTTATTCCGAAATAATACCACACTCGTTCGATCAACTAAAGCAAGAGGCAGGACAAGCTCATAAAATATCAACGAACATAAACGAGTCAATAGAGTCGAAAATATAGAAGTTCAAAATCCGATCCACTTTGAATAAAAGAATTAGTAGAACCAAAAGATGTTACTTTCGAACAAGGTTCACAAGAATCGAACCGAACTCGGAAAAGTCATAGCGATAACCAGATAGACTCAAAACAAGGTCACAGCTCGTTCGAACGATGAAACCGAAAGACAGAACAAGTTCATAAAGTATCAACGAACACTAGCGAGTCGATATAATTGAGAAAGAGAAAATGCAGAAGCCAAAAATAATACGGGTATTATATTCGACCTCTTCTAAAAGAAGTATCGTCCCCGAAACTCACAACAACGAAATCAAGGTGACAACACAACAAGCAACCGACAGAAACATCCTTCAAAGGCCTCTCAAAGCCGATCCTGATATCCGTGCTGAAGCGCGATCTCCGAAAGTCTCGGTAGCCAATTCGGCCCGATTCGGTGTCCTCGAGTCCTCACTTGAAACGCAGCGTCGACGGGAAGGACAATTTACACGTGCATACCCCGGCACATCGCGGTTGAAACACCTCGGCTCGGCATACCGAAAATACAAATGCTAGATATAATGGGGCATAACGTCGCAAAACAACATAGCGAAGATGCCAACTCAGCACAACATATCAACACATACAAAAATCACGACAACAACGGCAACGTTCGAAGATTACAACGGCCCGGACGATACCCAGCATATAATTACTAAACATCACGAAACAAGCACGTATGTACACCACCATACACACCTTCTCCGACCACAAGCAGGAAATGATGGGTTTTAAAAACGAAAACCACCTTTTGAAAATAATTTAGAAAAACACCGGTTGATCTTGAGTATCACCTTTCAAAAAAAGTACAAACGTGAAACATCGTTATCGAGACTTTGGAGAACCATTTCGCATTTGATAAAAATTAGGACACTATCTCTTAGTGAAAAACTTTCAGAATGTTCGACCCCCGGGTCTAAGTAAAAGTGTTTCTAAATAATTGAAAATATCTCAAAGTATTTTTGGTCCTCAATTGGAAATTTTTTGAAATATATTGCGGCACTAGAAAGCACCTTGAAAACACTGTAATAAAATAATTCGTTTTAAAACTACGTCTCGAAATCTAATTTTCTAAGATACTCAAGGTTTTCAAAAATCCAATAAGCCAGAATTCCCAAAACTCACGCATACCGACGTACACTAAAACACCTCATCGTACGCGCATCAAAACGTTTAAAGTCAAGACAATACATGTCTTTTAATGGAAAATAAACGGTAAAATACCACAGTCGAAGACCGCCTAGGATTCAGGACAAAACCACTGATCCCATTCAAGGCCTCTAAGGACCCTCCCGCACTGGTTAGTGAACAAGTCGAACGTGTATAAGCACAAAGCTTCCACAAGAGAACTTGTAAAATGAGCAAATCGATTCGAAAATCATAAGCAACGGACAAAAACAACAGTAAAAAGACATTAGCAGCGACGACACTCCTCGTATAAACCAAATACAAGAGTCAACTAAATACATATCGTGAAAATCAAAATCCACAGAAGGATTCCATCACTTAACAAATAATCATAAAAATAGCTCGTGTCACACGAGGCACAACACAAGGAAGGGAGACTTACATCCACAGGTTGCGCGAAGATGATGATCGCCCCACGATACTAATCACGACCAACAAACTCAGACGACGCGTCACGACACGACTCAGTCAGATAAAATCCGACGAGACAAAACTCAACAGACCCTACTTGACCCGACAGCCTAGGTTTCCACAACCTAAGCTCTGATACCATAAATGTAACACCCCCAGATCGAACCGGGATATTACACGCCGCAGACCCTCTCCGTGAGGATCCACCAGGCTAGATATCAAAACAACACATTACATTACATACCGACGAATCAAAATAACGAACCAATAAACCGATTTGGTCTTTCGTCACTGACTTACAAATCAGAATACATAAACTCATCCAGACTCATACCCATGCAAGGGTAAAATACTTGCAACAACAAACAATAAGACAGCAAAAAAGTAAATACAATGGACTACGACTAACTGAACTCAAAACTGGCATTCGTGTGATTAGTATCATTCGTCTTTCATCATCCCTCGTACCGATCCTGTGTCTTGCTCCCGAATTACCTGCATGTACCTGGACACAATACAAATATCCACCCCCCGATTACTCGGGGGTTAGAAAAACTCCACTGTTTCGCTAGTGCAAGTATAAAGTGCAAAAACGAGCCATACACAACACATTCTGAGAATACAATGAAAGACTTCCCGAGGTATATTTAGTTAAAAATAGTTCAAGTCTTGAAAGTAGAAACGAAGTAAGTAAGCACTTTGAAAACACTTCCAAATCTCGGGAGTTTTGAAAACATTTGAAATTGATAAGTTCTTAATTCCTCGAAAGTTATTTAGGGTCACAGCCCCAAAGTTCTTTTTCCAAAATGCAAATCCGTTAACAAAACGCGGGGTCCACGACCCAACCATTACGGTCACAAAACACAGGGTCCACGACCCGATCATCTACTTCAATTCACTTACAAGTGCACATTACACATAACACATTAATCTTATGCCATTCTAGCCAAGCACCAAGACTCGATATATAATGTCTCTCGACCCCGAGCACAAAGCATTGTGATACTCCGGACAATATCACAATTAAACAGCAAAACATCAACATCAATATCATATAAACCACACTTGGTAACCCGTGGTTGTACCCATTAGTATCGGCCCCCAGAGGCCCCGTCGGACCGTCCCCAAGTGGGAAACCACTTCCGCGGCCGTACCCATTAGTATCAGCCCCCAGAGGTCCCGTCGAACCATCCCCAGGTGGATGAACATCAACACACGCACCCAAGTCCACTTCTGTGGCCGTACCCGTTAGTATCGGCCCCCAGAGGCCACATGCCATCCCCAGGTGGAAAAACATCAACACACGCACCCAAGTCCACTTCCGTGACCATACCCATTAGTATCGGCCCCAGAGGCCACATGCCATCCCCAGGTGGAAGAGTAACAATTCACAGATTACAAAACCACGACTCTCAAAGGTCAAACACACAAAATATATATAGTCGAGGTACCTTGCTAGAATGGCCAAATTATCCAACACGTATTCACAACCCAGAACTATATCAATTCACAAGGGAGAACAAGATCTCAACAACACCGAACGACACAACCAATATCACAAAAACTCACATATTCATCCATAACCACGGGACTCCAAGCACATAATTTGACAAGAGAATTACACTTTACATTTACCGACGCCATAATCATACATAATGACATCACACGAAAGTAAGGTGATCTTATACTCGAAACTAGCACACATAATCAACTAAGCATATTAATTCCCGACCCACACGGGTCACCTTTACGAAAACCATGATGGTAAATATACCGATTCTTTTGAAAAATGATTATAAATATTTATTTAGCACATATCGACACTTAGCAACCATTATATCCACAAAACACGTCATGTATGGGCAAGATACTTGCCTCGATAATCGATACTGGACACTCCTACAATCACGGCTCAGTCGGGACACCTCGAACACCTACGATAATCCGGCGAAGACAATGAATACACCCACGATCGAAAAGCTTGAAGGAAACGACGAACGGAAGGGTTCCGACTCGAATTCTTTGCGAGAAATCTGACCCTAACATCATACCATCAATAAATTAACGAACGAACGAGGAAGAATAATCGTAGAACGCTCGAATCCGCTTTGCGACATTTTATCGAACACCTTCAAGGCGTCGATAAGATACTCAATAAAACGACGAATCCTCGGAGATTCAACCAAGGAATAGCATGGAATTAGACATAATATTGTTTAACAATCATAAATCCATCACTATTCTGAGTTAAAACGGATTAAACGAACAAATCGAACAAAATTCCCAAAACTAGATTTTAAGAAAACTTGCCTTGATTCGTTGGATTGAAGGATGTTATGTGATGATAAATTGATGGTATGAACTCCAAAACTTTGTGGATTCATAGTATAACAACATGTCTTAGACTTCCCAAAGACTCCAGCCGCGGACAGGAAGGATAGGAAATGAAATGAGTGAAAAAAACGACTACTCGGCCATATTTATAGGCCTGCCGGACACGGCGCAAAGCGGCCTGCAGCGCCCGTGTGTCTCGGCCGTGTCTCGGCAAGCCGCGATCCCTAGCCGACCAAGCGAGGACATGGCGCCAAGATCGCCGCTGTGGCCGTGTCGCATGTGTCCGGCCACCACCTCGACATGCACCGAAAATTACGTCCGAGCCACAACGACGATCCGAACGACCCCGAAACCCAAACCTGAATGCGAATCAAAGTTATGGTTATGAAGTACTCGCAAATACGAATCTAAGAGCTAATAGAACACACGACTCTGACCACCCGAAGGCTCGAAATTCGACAACGGAAGGTAATTACCCCAAATTTTGGGACTCAACAAAACAATACCGAAAAGTGCAGAATTAATCATTCTCAGAATGATGAAACGGTCCCAAGCGAGTCATCGAAACGGACCTCCACCGGGAAAAAGAAAATTACCGATATCCGAAATGGCGGATATTACACCTTACACACCTAATAATAATAACAATTTTTATAATCCAAGGAGAAATCAATTCTCCAGGAAACTAACTAACCCGAGAGGACCCACACAGATTTGGCTACCTAAATCTCTACTTGTTTGATTGCAGAAAAGGTGGAAGGACTACAACCACATCTCCACAAATTCAAACTTTGGAGGTGAAGAATGGTTTGTAGATTCTGGATGCTCAAGGCACATGACCGGGAACAAGAAGATGCTGTCCAAATACACCAAAGAAAGAGGTCATGATGTAACCTTTGGAGATAGCTCTAGAGGACAAACAAAAGGCTTTGGAGAGCTGCACCGAGGAAATATTGTGATATCCAAAGTTCCCTATGTCAAAGGGCTAAAATATAATCTCCTGAGCATAAGCCAGTTTTGCGATGAGAAGAATCTAGTAGTCTTCACCATTTGGAAATGTATGGTGATAGATATCTTATCTGGAGAAGTGAAGCTACAAGGTTTCAGAAGAAGAGATGTCTACATGATAGATTGGAACACAGGAACACCTAACTCCTATTTTCTATCCAAGACAGTAGCTGAGAACGGATGGTTGTGGCACAAAAGACTATGTCACCTGAACTTCAAAGCCATCAATAAGATTAGTTCTCAGAAGCTGGTCAGAGGACTTCCAGATGAAGCATTCAAGAAGGAAGCGCTTTGTGATGCCTGTCAGAAAGAAAAGCAGACCAGAGCATCATTCAAGCCAGTCCAGCCTACAACTCTCACAACAAGGATATTAGATCTACTCCACATGGATCTATTTGGTCCTATCAAGCCAAGGACTCTGAGCGGCCGAAAGCATGCACTTGTTGTAGTAGATGATTATTCAAGGTACACTTGGATTATCTTCTTGTATAAGAAAAGTGAAACCTTGACCAAGCTACCTGAGCTGCTGAGAAGGATACAGAATGAGAAATCCCTATCCATCATCAATATCAGATCAGATAGAGGAGGAGAGTTTCTCAACAAGGCGATCACTGATTACAGCGATCAGAATGGGATCCAACATGAGCTCTCTGCAGCCAGGACTCCCCAGTAGAATGGCGTTGCTGAAAGAAAAAACAGAACCCTGAAGGAAGCAGCATGGTCCATGATTGCAGAAGCGGACCTGCCCAAGAGGTTCTGGGCTGAAGCTGTTAACACAGCTTATCATACCCAGAACAGGAGTATGATAGTAGGGAGACATGGCAAAACTCCCTATGAGGTTTTGAATAATAGAACTTCTACTGTTGCTTATTTTCATGTTTTTGGTTGTAAGTGTTTCATCCACAACAACGGTAAAAAACAACTAAATGCCTTTGATGCTAAAACTGATGACGGTCTCTTTATGGGATACTCACAAAGAAGCAAGGCATATAGAGTATTTAACAAAAGAACCTTAGTTGTGGAGGAAACACCCCATGTTGTTTTTGATGAATCTACTGTTGAGTACAGGAAGCAAGTTGAGTTAATTGAGAACAAGCTCAAATCAGCATCCCTTGAAGAAGTCATTGTACATGACACTGTAATGGTGGACTCACCTGCAGACCAGCCTGAAGATCCAACTGTAGCTGCTGAAGACCCAACTGCAGATCAGACAGGATCACCAAACCTATCTAATCCAGTTGCCGCTGATGAAGACCCAGTCGTAGCTGATAAAGACTCATCTGAAGATCAGATCCAACCTGCAGATGACAAGACGGTAGCTGATCCAGCTGCAGACCAAGGAGACCAGAACCCAGCCGATGTAGAAATCCACCAGAGCAATTCAACAGGGGGAACAGACCCAACAAAAGACGATATCCCCAAGTGGCACAAAGACCATCCAATCCAGGAAATCATAGGAAAGCTGACTGATGGAGTTAAGACAAGACAGTCAACCCTACCAGCAGGAATGGCTATGTTCTCATGCTTTATGTCACGGATAGAACCTAAAACAACAGAACAAGCCCTGGAAGATTATTCTTGGATAAATGCCATGCAAGAGGAACTGGAGCAGATGGAAAGAAACAAAGTTTGGGAACTAACAGACAGACCAGAGCACAAGAAGGTTATTGGCACCAAATGGGTGTACAAAAACAAGAGTGATGAAGACGGAGCTGTTGTTAGGAATAAGGCCAGACTTGTAGCAAAAGGGTATGCACAGTGTGAAGGAATAGATTTTGATGAAACCTATGCACCTGTTGCAAGATTAGAGGCCATCAGACTATTCCTCGCATATGCTGCATTCAAAGATTTTGAAGTCTATCAGATGGATGTAAAGAGTGCTTTTCTAAATGGCATCCTAGAAGAAGAAGTCTATGTAGAGCAACCCCCAGGTTTTGTCAAAGGAGACAAAGTCTACAAGCTGTTGAAGGCTCTCTATGGACTTAAGCAAGCACCAAGAGCATGGTATGAAACATTGTCTGTGTTTCTTGAGAAGAATGGTTTTTGCAAAGGGAAGGTGGACAAGACCCTATTCAGAGTGGAGCACGAAGGCCACATATTAATAGTCCAGATATATGTGGATGACATAATATTCGGCTCACTAATCCAGAGCTATGTGAGAAATTCTCCAACCTCATGCAAGGAGAATTTGAGATGAGTATGATGGGAAAGATTAACTTCTTTCTCGGACTACAAGTTAAGCAGATGAAAAATGGAATTTTCATCAACCAAGCTAAGTATACCAAAGATCTGATCAAGAGATTTGGAATGGAATCAGCCAAGCCAGCAAGAATCCCTATGAGCACAAGTACTCACTTAGATGCAGATGAGGGAGGCATATCAGTGGACTCAACCCACTACAGAGGACTCATTGGATCATTGCTTTACCTCATTGCAAGCAGGCCAGACATATCCTATGCCGTAGGAGTTTGTGCGCGATTCCAGTCCAAGCCGAAGCAATCACATCTAGATGCAGCCAAGAGGATAATAAAATACCTTAAGTCTACAGTCAATGTTGAACTATGGTATCCCAAGGATGATAACTTCGAGCTATCAGGATATTCAGATGCAGATTTTGCAGGGTGCAAAATCAATAGGAAGAGCACTAGTGGAACGTGCCAATTCCTAGGAACCAGACTGATATCCTGGTTTAGCAAAAAGCAGGTTTCTAACTCTATCTCCACCATAGAGTCAGAATACCTAGCTGCAGGTAGCTGCTGTGCTCAGATTTTATGGATCAGAAAACAGCTGAGGGACTACAATATCATTGCCAATGAAGTCCCTATCTGGTGTGACAACAATAGTGCTATTGCAATAACCAACAATCCGGTTTTGCATTCGAGGGCGAAGCACATTGATGTTAAGCACCACTTCATCAGAAACCATGTGCTTAACAAAAGAGTTAGAGTTGAAAGAGTCAGCACAGACTACCAAATAGCTAACATCTTTACCAAACCTTTGCCAGAAGAAAGGTTTTTGGAGCTGAACAGAGATCTTGGATTACTAGATTGGGAATCTAGTACAGAAGCAAGCTGAAGCATTTCAGAGGAAGGACGGACCCAGCTGACTAAAGGAATCAAATCCTAGCTGATGCAGACAAGAGGACGAAGGACGGACAGAGGAACCTAGCTGATCAGAATCTCAGGCGAGAAGTCCATAAAATCAACTCACCTGATGCAGAGCGGTCAACGGTCAACAGTCAAACCAGCTCAGTTTTCTAAACTCAACTGACCTCTGAATATTTAATTATTATCTGCCATATGTATAATAATATTATATTGATTTTGATTCACAAGTGGCATTTAAATATATTAATTTTTGGTTCGCAAGTGACATCTAAATACACGTGGCGATCACTTAATAAATCGACCTCCACGGTGGCCAATTAAAACCAACCGTCAAATTTTAAAAACTACACCTGGACCACCGATTCAAATTTGAAATTTAAAAGAATCTCAAAAGGCGTACCACCATTTCAAATAAATAATATTTTAATCCAACGTCTTTTCATCTTATTTATAAGGACGAAAACCTCTTCACTTTACCTTTTACGCTTACCGGAAACCCTAGATTTTCAGAGCAAAAAATTCTTGAACTCCAAATACCCTAAAAATCCTTTGTTTGCAGAAATGGAATCCTATTTCGAAGGCGTTAACATGAAAGCGGTCAAGGACCAGATTATCTTCTCTCTAGTCGTTGATTTCGAAGGCCTGTTGGAAGCAAATCTGGAGAATTATGACGTGCTTGACCTAATCCGCACGATGAAGCTAAATGGGATCTACCCATTCCTGGACATCAGCCCTCAACATTTGTACAAGGAGGATGTTATCGCGTTCTATCGCAAAGCCTATTTGATCCAAGATGGAATTCGGAGCACAGTTGGGGGAAGACAAGTCGACATATCGCGGGAATCGATTCATACAGTTTTTGGTATGAAGCACCGCGGCATAGCTGTCGAGGCACTCATGCAATCAGCAGCCGAAACCTGGAAGAAGATCAAAACGGAGATTCAGCCGGAAAAGATGAAACTCACTGCTAAAAGGAGTGAGATTAAGAAGGTCTATCATTTTGCGTTGGATATAACCAACAAGATCATTATGGGAATGGCTGGCAGTAAAGATCAACGGTCGTCGACGAAGTTCATGGTGCTGGGAGCACTAATTCAAGATGAGGAAATTGATTGGGCGGATTACATTTTTAGGCAACTTGTTCGAGAAGTCAACAAAGCCGAATGGCTTTCTGATGAAAAGAGATTCCGATCCAAGCTGGCGTTTGGAACGCAGCTGAGTTGGATCCTTGAGAATACAGGTATGGCGAAGGGAAGCACTGACCCCTTCCACCCCAACAAAAGACTTGGTCATCTGGACCAAGAGACGTTGAGAAAATTGGGAGGCACAAGGAGAGCAGCCTAGATGTTGAAGGAGCTACCTGACACAAGGACTTACCCCAGATATTATTCTTCAGGCGAGTCGGACCGACCTGCAGCTGACAACCCAACTACAGTCGAGTCAGACTCCGAGTCAGACAACACCCCAATAGCTGTTCGATTCAAGCGAAGGGGACCGGCCCCTGGAGAACCATCCATAATGCAGTCATCCCCAGAACTCTCTCCCAAGAGGCCCACGAGACTGCAGTTTAGTGAGGAAGGGCAGTCAGATCACTATGCCAGCCCCACAACCAGGTCACCAACTCACCTGGAAGACCAGCCTACTCCAGGCACCCTGGAGACTCAGATTGTGGCTGTCCTCACTCCAGCATACATTCCTGAGGAAGAAGAAGCAAGTTTAATCATCTCAATCCCTGAAGCCAATTACACATTTAACCTGCTAGAGAATAATGTTTTCAACCTTACCATTGAACAATTACAGCTTGTTAAACCACAAGCATTAAAACACTCTTTTGTCAATATTTTTGAAGAGTGAAAGTTTTTCAAATCTCTGTCATTTACAAATATTCAATCTTACATTGAGACCAGTGGTTGGGAATATCCCCAAGCCACAGAGGAGGTACTGATTCATTTTTGTAAAGAATCAGACATAATGTTGATCCTCCAGGATAATTGGTTCATGACTCATTTTAAAACCAACATGGACCCATTCATCCATTCCATTATGTTTAGTATTTTTGATGGTTCTTCTGGAGAAGAGGAGGAGGAGGAAGAAGAGAGAGAAATTAGGATTGAAGAGGTATATGGAGAAGAAGAAGTCATTGTTATAAATGACGAAGAAGAAGGGCAGAAAGAGAGAAAAGAAGAAGAAAACATTTTAGTTGAAAAACAGTCAGAAGAAGTGGAGAAAACAGAAGAATTGATTGATGAAGGAGAAGAAGAAGGTGAAGAAGTCGAACAGGAAGATGATGAAGGAGATAAGGAGGATGATGAAGGTAAAAAGGATGATGGGAATGAAGGAGAAAAAGATGGGAAAGGGGATGACAATGATGATGATGATGATGATGATGATGATGATGATGATGATGATGAGGATGATGATAAAGATGAGGGAGGAGATCAAGGAGCTGAGAAAGAAAAAGAAAATATTGATAAAGAAGAAAATGAGGAATAGCAGGAGAAAGAGCAAGAGAAGGAAGAAGGAGAAAGTGAGCTGGAGCAAGAGCCAATACAAGAGGCTGCAGATAGGGCTGGGACGCCTTCCCGGTACACCAGCCTGGACGCAGAGTTAGCTGAGGACTCCAGATCAGGGACCCCAGAGAAGACCCCATCTGGAGTACCAGCTGCAGATAGAAGCCTGCAGTCCAGTGGTTCAATTGCAGAAGGCTCAGGTGAGCACTCTCCACCAGCTCAGATCTCACCTGCCGTGACTGAGCTGATCAGGAAGATAGTGAAGGATACCATTGGAGATCTGCTGGCATCTCAGGTCACTCCTGACCTCCAATCCATCAATGCAAAGATTGACACTTTGCTGCAGAGGGAAGTACCTCAGCCTCCTCCCCCTACAAACAACAGAATGCCATTTGGCATGTCTGATTGGATGAGCAGAATAGAGCAGCAATTGACTACTTTAGTTGATGCTGGCAAAAAGGGGGAAGATAGAATTCAGGGGGAAGGAAGTACTCAAGGAGAAATAAGGGCAGAGCTAAGAACAAAGAAGAGGCAAGATATTCTTCAAATTGAAGGAGGACCATCAAGTCTGAAAAGAAAGGAGATATCTGCCCCCAGCCAACCTGAAGAGCAGTTTGTGGAGAAGCAGTCTGTGGAGACGAAGAGAAGAACAAAAGAAAAAGATGAACAAAGATTCGAATGGGAAGGCAAACATTTGTGGTATGTTGAAGAATTCTTGCCAACAGAATTCATGAACAATTGGGCGAATGCCAAGAAACAATTCATAGAGCAGTTCTACCTCTGGGAGATTCTAGATGATAAAGAATGCTTGCCCCAACAGTCATTCATCAACTACATGGATGCTAGATGGCCTACTCTGTGGAAGATAATGCTTAAATATGCAGCCAAATGGCAGGCTTAACCTATTATTCCTCCATTCAGAGCAGTGGAAGCGCCGACCCGTTTAGATAATGAGCTTAACGAGCTAGAGCTTCAAGAAGAAATTAGAAAGGTATGTGAAGAGCACAAGTTCTCTTCAAATGAAGACCAAGACTTTGCTGCCCTAGTCATAAGGAGGAAATATGGTCTTGCACCCATCAATAGTAGACCAATCGGTGCAAAACTATTTAGACCTCCCAAGCAAACTGTTCGCAAAGGAAGGGGCAGATAGTTTTTGATGTGATTGTAATTCTTGTAATGATTTATGTACTTGAAAATTTTCTTACTCAGCCATGTACTTGTAATCAACAGAAAATTAATTTTATAACAGTCTTTTTGAATGACAATTCCCAATTGTCTCAAAAATTAGACTGACTTTAGTTTGTGTCTTGCACTCAAGTGCAGACTTGTTCATTTGAATATTTCCTTAAGTTTTGCCATCATCAAAATAGGGGGAATTTCTTAGGAATACTTGTTAGATTTTGATGATGTCATTAATATAAATTCAAATGTTTATTACTTGGCAAAAGTGTAAGGAAGAACCAAATGAGTATCTTCCATAGGCCAAATAATGTTAAGTGTAAAACTTGGCAAAATGTAAAGAAGAACCAAATGAGTATCTTCTATAGGCCAAAAATAAATTAGGCTGAAAACCAGCTAAGTACTAAATATCAGCTAAGTACATCAGAGAGGTACAGCCGAGTCAAGTCAGAATAGTTCTGGTCAACAAAAATCATCAGGGATGTTTGACCAGACTGCAGTCAAGATACCTCAGACAAGTCATCTGATCAGGCGAGTTCCAAATAGTGAACATCAGAGAGGTCCAGACTGCAGAGAAGTTAACTGTACATCAGCCTAGTCGAGATCAGCCAAGTACTCCAAGTCCACGTCAGCATGCGTTGAAAAGTCAAGAATTACAGAAAGTCACATGCAACGTGAAGAGACAAATTGGAGTGATTCCCGCAAGAGATATGATTTAAATAATTTATCCAGACCCACCTTGAAGACTTTAATCGTATTATATTCAAAAGATTCGGCGCATCATATGCAGAAGTCTTCACAATGGTCGGAAGATAGATTAAAATATGGGAATCCAGCCTTGCAACGTTCAGAAAGAAAACAATGAAGTCTACCTCTCCAACGGACGGATTTGTTGAAAAGACTTGCAACGGCTATGAGGAAAAGCTCAGAGATCGTGACCTATATATCCAAAGATTTGAAGTTGAGCAATTACCGGTGCTAACATACTTTCAAGCGAACAAAGCATTCAAGCTATATAAAAGAGAAATACAGCATCGTGAAAAGAGCAGTTCTAAAAAGTTCATACTTGAAGAAGCTCTTAGTTGGAGAAGACAAAAAATCTTGTCTATAATCCTGAGTTCGGGGTACTTCACTGGTTGAAGTTAAGAGACTGTAAAGGCATCCAAGGATCGAGGATCAAGAGGTGCAAGGCAGTCAAGTGTGTTACAACGGCACGGATTTCCACTGGTTAGAAGTTGTTGTAGTGTGGTTGAATCACTGTAATATTTATCACTGGTTGAGAATTATAGTGAATTCATCTCCAACTGGTTTGGAGAAAAGTGGATTAGTAGAGGATTACCCCACCTCTGAGACCACTATAATTGCCTGCGTTCTTTACTCTTTTATAGCATCATACCTTAACTGCTGCATTCATCATTAAGTGTTTCATTAGTTGTTTTGTATTCGTCATCAGCTGATTTCCGCACGTATTAAGAACAAACGACTCCAAGTCATTTGTTTATCCATCAGCTGAAGAAACTTACTCTTTGAGAAAAAGAGTTTAAGAGTTTCAATAAGTCTATTCACCCCCCCTAGACTTATTCCTGGACGACTTGTGACCTACAAGTGGTATCGGAGAGGTTGGTTCATTTATCTCACGAACCAGATCTATATCAGAGATATATCTTTACTTTCAGTTTATAATGGAACACATGCATTCTAGACTCCCTGTGACGAGTATGATCTCTGGAAGATAAGGATGCAGGCACACTTATCTTCAATCCATGATGACATGTGGTGCATCATAGAGGATGGTCCATTCATCTTCGAGAAGGACAACACTGCAGAGGAGATCGCCAGGGAAGCCAGAGAAGATCCCTAAGAAGAGGACAGAGCTGACTCCCGTAGAAAGAAAGCTGGCCAATCTTGATAACCAGGCCAGAGATGTGCTATATCAAACTCTTGACAAATCCACCATGGTCAAGATCAAGAACTGCAAGAATGCCAAAGAAATCTGGGACACATTAGCCCTAATGTGTGAAGGAACGGAGCTGATCAAGGAAAATAAGTTGTCAATTGCTATTCAAAAATTTGACAACTTCAAAATGAAGAATGGCGAATCCATAGACCAAGTGGACACAAGGTTCACTGCGATTATCAATGAAATCAACTCCCTCGGCAAATCTTATGGCAATAGGGAGATGGCACTGAAGGTTCTCAGATCTCCTAATCCAGAATGGAGTATGAAGGCAGTGGCCATGAGAGAGTCCAAGGATCTTAATAAGATAAAGATCCAAGAGCTGTTCTCTGATCTAAAGGCTTATGAGTTCGAGCTTCCAAGTTCATCCTCAACTGAGCCTGCAGAGAAGAGAATAGCCTTTGCAGCTGAGTCCCCCGCCAAGAGCTTATCTGATGTAAAGCCTCCAAATCCATTAGATTTTGAGGAAGAAATGGCGTTCATAATGCAAAGGTTCAGCAACTTCCGGAAAAACTACTCCAAATATAAGAAAAACTATAAGGAGAATCCGAGGAGAAATCAGAAAGCCGGAAGCTGGAAGGTGGAGTGCTACAATTGTCACAAGACAGGACACATCCAAATCGACTGTCCTGATCTCAAGAAGGACGAAAGCAAGAAGGAGGTGGGCAAAAAAGAAGATAGAAGGAAGGCCCTCATCGGAGAAGACCAGGAGCATGTAGAATCAAGCAGCGGATTCTTTTCTGATGATGATGAAGAGTATGACTGCCTGATGGCCAACTTAGCTGATGAAGAGGTAACATCTAAACCCTCTGGTTCAAATATTAGTTCAGCCATGTCACAAGATATGGATCTGCATGAATCTGTAAATCAGCTATTTAAAGATTTTGAGACACTTAAAACTGCACACCTAGCTGTATCAGCCGAGAAGACTCAGCTGCAAGATGAGAATAGGCAGCTGAAAAATGATTTTGAAAAACTCAGCTTAGAACTGAATAAGGTTGAGATAACTGCAGCTGACTTGAAAAACCAGGCTGATGTTAATACAGCTGAGATAAATCGATTAACAGTTTTACTTAAAGAAAAATCAGCTGCACTTGCTCATGTCAAAGCTGAGTTTACTAAGCTGACTCAGGCAGATAAGACACAGGCGCAGGAAATAACCTCCCTGAAGGTGTATTCAACTCTGGAAGAATTGTGTACCAATAAAAGGCCATTATATTCCAGATCAGGCCTTGGATATGATCCTAACACTCCCTCTAGTTCTAAAAACACTTTTATCAAGGGAGAAATAATTGTCTCGACTGCTGAGCCTACATATAAACCGATATTTAAAAATAGGCAACAGCCAAGTCACAAGTCACTTTTAGGTGCTTGCGAGGAGAGAGTTGAGGCATAGGGGCATGATGATGGCGACGGGGCATTCGAGCAATACTAGTCTGAGTTGTTCATGTTGGTCAGTCAATTGGAGTGTTCTCCAGTTTTTCAGTCATTGTCATTATGTATTTCCCGAGCAGATGTCCGTGGATGTTGTTGTATTTTTATTTTGGGCATGTAGGCCCATCGTTGTCTATGAAATTCGTTATCGGAATATTGTGTTGGATATCATGGTAGGGACTGTGATATCCCTTGTTGGTTAATTTGATGTATTTTAGTCATGTTCGCCTGGTGGTGTAATATCGGCAATTTTGATTTCCGGTAATTTATTTTTTTGGCGGAAGTCCATCTTAGCGACTCTATTTTGACCGTTTTGTCATTCATAGAATGATTAATTCTACACTTTTTGTCATCCGAGTTCATCTCGGTGTCGTTCTGTTGAGTTCCGTGTTCTTAAGCGACTTTTCCAAGTATGAGTTCGACTTTGTAAAATCACCATTAATTCTTGAAAACTCCAAAAATTCTGAATCTTTTCAATATTTTAGAGCATCAATTTAGCTTTTCAGTGGTTCAAACGGTGAGTCAATCAGAGTGCGGACGAAGGAGTTAGGATCGAAATAGCTAAGACTGCACCGTGTGCCTTTTGATGCTGGAGCGAGCTGTACCGCGGGCTGCGGCCCCTTCTGGCCGGGCCGCGGCACAAAACTGTTTTGCTGGGCATTTTTGGCCTTGTGCCGCGGCACACTCAGCCCGTGCCGCGGCACACAGTGCAGATTCTTCTATAATTGCGTTTTGTTGAGGAGAACAAGCTCATTTCTTCATTTCACTTCTTCCTCTCTTCCTTGGGGCGATTTTGGGCGATTTTGGGGTGTTTCAACATCATCAAAACTCAGAAATTTCATCTTTTTCAAGTTGTAGTGTGGATCAACAACATATTTGTGGATTTTTCATCATAATCTAAGGTAACTTTCTTCAACCCTTGTATTCGATTTTGAGTTGGAGCATGATGTTTTGGATGGTATAATCATGAATTGTGATGGATATACATATGATTATGAGTTTTTACGAGTTATCATCGGATTGTTGGAAGTTTTTCTCAAGAACACTTTGAAGGTTGACTTGGAATTGGGTTTTGCAATTTAATGATATCGTAAACTCGATTTGAGTATTTCGTTTGGATTATCGATTGTATTGATGGTGTTTTGGTGGTTTGGATCATTCAATAGAAGTTGGTTTCCGATACAAATGGGTTTAGTTGTTTAAGAAGGGAGTTTGTTTTCAAGGTGTTTATCGAAATGCCTCAATGAGTTTGGATTTATTATATCGACATCTTGAGTTGGTTATGATCACTTTTGGTTCGTATATTAAGCGAGTTATTGATAATTGTATTATTCAAGGTTGTTCGAGCGACCGGTAGTTCCCTTAGGACGTTGTTCGAGAGAGATCGTATCATCACCGGTGTTAAGGTAAGTTAATTCTTACTCGGTTAAAAGGATATTCATTCCTTTCGTTGTTGTTCATTCGTAATTATAGTTCATTCATTATGGATTAACCGTATTGAGACTTGTAATTGTCAATTAATCACTTCAGTCACGAGGAACGATGGTTCCAATCATTTCATTGAGCTATCATTCATTTTGCTATCATTTCATCTCGGTGAGTCATTATTGATTTCGATGTCACTTTTGTTATCTCGTGGCATTCCGGGTCATACTGGCGTGACGGTTGATATGTGTAGGATTTTCATGTCGGGCACAAATTAAGTCGTGTGTTGGTATTTGGCTTCACATTGGACTGTGTGTTAGGAGTATGCCCTCGAATGCCACTCAGAGGATGTTGAGTGAGGGCATTGCACTTGTAATTATGTAAATCAATTATAAGGCAATGGATGTTTCTTTATTTACTGGTAGTTGCTGGCATTCCTAACTCGTAAATATACATGTAGAAACTAGTCCGTGTATTTCAGAGAAAAACGTTCCACTCCTTATTAGATAAGGGGGTCGGCACTGGAAAGATTTATAGCTCAAATACTTAATCGTTCGCAAGTCGATGAAACTTGACTGGGCGTTAAGTTTATGTAAAGACTTGTATGACGTGTTCTTTGACAAAGAGAGTGCATGTCGAACACTAATGGTTAGTGGAAGCACACGTTATAGGTATGCTAATTAGATTAGTATACTCGAACCGACTCACCCTCGATTCGTCACACGGATTTCACTCCGGGACAGTCAATGATGGAATCGAAAGGTTGTGATAGGTATTCGTGAACCTTCGACTTGAGGATTTAGTAGGGATGTGCTTGTGACGTCAAGATTTTCATTAGAGTAGTTCGACCCTATAAACCGGAAGGCGGGGGTCAACCTCGACGTGCATCTTGACGGGCAAGTAGCAGGTCCTACTAAATACCAAGATAGAATTCTTTCTCCCGTTAGTGAGTGGGTTATATGTCCTATGCTGTTATTGGCAAATGAGATCATAAGTCTTTGGCCAAAGCATTGGAGCTAGTTGTATTATATACACGACAGCTCGATGATCTCGATTTGCATTAACGCATGCATAGCGTCAAGTACAGATGGGGTTTGACTGACCGTGACCCTATAACTTGATCGGGACATTTGAAAGAAGGGTTTATACGTATACAGAATGGTTCTTGAATGATCCCAAACATTCGTTCTCAGTCGGGGTACAGTGTAGGCCACCAGGCTGGCTAGGTGGTGCTACTACTCTTTGGTTCCTCCCATTGCTGACTGAGACGGACCTACCGAGTCGCGCATTAGGATTGACGACGGAATAAATCGAGCTTAATCTCTCATTATGAATATTAGATATTGGATATCTAATTTGGGACATTGGATGTCTAAATTGATTTATTGGATAAATTAATTTACGGCCTAATGAATTAAATATATTACTGGGTGATTAATTTAATTCATGAATATAATTATTTCTTGGAGAAATTAATTATGTTATTTTGTATTTGATATGTTTAATTAATTGGATTAATTAAACGATATAAATACATCAGAACGGAATCGGAGTTTATCTGTTTGGACTCTCGGGAGTCCGAAACGCACCGAACTCGTCCGATTTCTTCTAGAGGCCGGCCCCCACCTTGATTTCCTACCTTGATCATAGTCTTGTTTTCTTGTTGGAAGACTTTTGACATATGAGATTTCATATCTCTTATTTTAAGGGAAAAGGAGATTTTGTGGGTGTAATTATCTTGTAAATGATTTGGAAGCAAAATATAAAAACTCTCTTTCTCCTCTCCTTGGACATCTCACGGCATTTATCATCTTCAAGAGAGAGGGAAGAGAAAACTTGGTCTTGTGTTTTTCATCATTCACATTTTCTTAGAGAAAAATTGTTGAGAGATATATTATAAACTTAGAGTGTGATAATAAAAGCTTCATCACTTGATTCTAGCCGTAACCTTAGAGGTTAATCGAGTGTTGTTGTTCCGATCATTTTTCCGGCGCGTGGCAAGTAGAGACGCGGTACTTTCGGCGTTGGATCGTTCAAGAGCTTGCAGCGGATTGGACTCGTAGAGATCAAACTAAAGCTTGGGGAATAGCTCAAGAGAAGGTTACCATTTAATCAACGGACTTCGAGGGTTAGTTTCTTACGACTCTTGCTTTTCATTTATATATTCGTATATACGTAGCTCAATTGATCCTCGTAGGGATTCGGATCGAATTAATTTTCGTTTTACCGCTTCCGCTCGGCCTTCGTTTTAGGCACTGAATCCCAACAGTGGTATCGGAGCGTAGGTCTTGCGATCGTATATACGATATTGGCATTTTGAATGCTCGATTAGATGGTGAATGATTTGGAATCATTTTAGTCATAATCGTGGTATATGTTTTACGTTCCTTGTAGTTATATTTTTTCATAAGTTTATGTCTAAATATAAATCTTAAATTTCTGGGAAATATGATTTATATTGAAGATATGAAAGTCGGAAAATATTGATATTGGATATCCGGTCTAAAATCTAGCCCCGAATCGTCGTCGGACGACTTTTTGGACAAAAAGGGTAATCTGGCCGAGAGTGACTCGACCGTGTCCTGGGTGACTCGGTCGTGTCCTGATGTGTGGAAATCGCTGCCAGCGGACTCGACCACATCTGGGTGACTCGGTCGTGTCCAGCGATCTGGCAATCCGCCAGGCAGACCCGACCGTGTCCTGGGTGACTCGGTCGTGTCTTGGCCAGCATCTTCCGAGCGTGACTCGGCCATGCCAGACCTGACTGTCGGTAGGCTGCCGAGGGTGACTCGGTCATGCTGGCCAGTTTTCACCCCGGCTCGATTTTTTCGTGTATTCTTGAAAATTAATCTCCAACATGTTAAATTGGATTTAATGATTTATGGTATTTCATTTTATAAGGGAAATTTGATTAATTGGAATATTTATGGTCGACTGAATTATTTTGAATGTTATCATATTACCGATTGTGTGAATCGATTGGATCGGTTCGTATGTTGATTGGATCAATGTACCTCTACGCTTTTCATTTATATAGTATTTATTGGATGAATGCTTTTGAATGGGGATGTGGTTCATGGACTTAGTTTTGAATCGTTCGTTTTATTCGATTGGGTTGTAAAGGCCGTTTTGAGCCTATTTATTTTACTAGAAATGTTTGTGATGTAACCGAGCTGATCGGTCACCAAGAACCGGGTTAATCTTAGGAGTTTAGCTAAGAAAACCCAAAATGTATGAAGTATTGTCTTTCTTTCTCTCTCTAAAATATGCTATATTCTCAGAATGTGTGTCGTTTATGAGAAACCCCCCCCCCCCCTCTCCCTTTTATAGGAGGGAGGTGCCTTATTGTCTAAGGTTTTCCCTGATTTCCATAGAAAATCCCGGATATCCAGGGGTTCAGCTGCGATTTTCCATCCCTAGATTTCCGGGATTTGCAAGGTATGGGCTATCAATCCCTGGATCTTAGGGATTCTGTCAGGTAAGTCAGGATCTTCTTTCCCGAGAGTTCGACCTTCCTGAGCTCAGAGGTTTTAGATCGGCTCATATTATAATATATTACTTAGGTCGGGTCATTCCTATTCAAATCCGTAGGTCGAGAGACCTTTGAGGTCGGCAATCTTTTGTCAGATATCACACGTCAGCGGGACCTCCGAGGTCGGCGCCCTTCTAATAGATGTCACAGGTAAGCGGGGCCTCCGAGGTCGCCGACCTTCTAAAGGACCTTGGGGTTGTCATCCCCTTATCTAAGAACCTAGGTCGAACTTTTATTGGTCTTTATTTTAAACCGGGTTTTCAGGGAGCGTACATTCGGCATCCTATCAACCAGTCCCCCCTACTCTAGTCGAGCTGTAAGACCGAGTAGAGTAAGATTTGTTTATAATCGGACGACCTTGGCACAGTAATCCTTGGGACTCCCGTTCCCAGATAACGAGGTTCTTCGGACTTCGTGTGCTATAATAACCTGTCTTTTCCTTTCCCCGCCTCCCAAACGTCGCGTCGATGGTCAAAGCCAGGTGTCGACCTGCTATAGGTCGGACAAGGCGGTGCCAGATCCCAGCCGTTCTTTTGTAGGAGGCATCGGACACTCCAGATCGCCCGTTATCTTCTCGATCTTCGCCCCCCTCCTCTATAAGTATGAATCCTATACCCCCTTCCGCCATTTCCCCTTTTATTCTTGCGACATACTAGTGTGAGAGTAACTCCGGCGACACCTGCGACCTTGATTTCTTGCTCTCGGTGGTACTTCCTCTACCTTTCTCCGGCGATCTTCCACCCAATCCCATGGGTATGTTCCTCTAAACACCTCTTTAGTTTTTGGTTTGTTTTACAGATATTTTTCTTTTCTT
This sequence comes from Orobanche coerulescens, assembly GCA_033398695.1. Lineage (NCBI taxonomy): Eukaryota > Viridiplantae > Streptophyta > Magnoliopsida > Lamiales > Orobanchaceae > Orobanche > Orobanche coerulescens. The sequence goes on from CM065809.1 coordinate 44,645,558, forward strand.
CTTCCTCCCTTTTCTTCCTTTTATTATGAGATGCCACGGAGGACCCTCGCCTCGATGCCATGATGATGTATTTTGGGAAGGTATTAACCCTTTTCGCCTTCCTCCCCTTTTTTACTATTTTCATATTTATTATTACCCCTTTGCCGTCCTGATGTAACTTGCTTTCTTGTGCAGTTCTTCGCCACCTTTGTGACCTTCGCAGAGGACCATAAGATCGGCGCTACGTCTTCCTCCCAGCTCACCCAGATGTCAGCCGACCTGGCGGCCGCCCTGTCGGCTAATTCCGATCTCTCGGCCCAGCTTCAGGAGAGGGAGTATCACTTAGATGCTGCCCTTAAGAAAAGTTTTGAGTGGGAGGCGGTTTTGGAACGGGCTCAGATGGCCAATGTTCAGCTGAACCAAGAGCTGAAATTTTGGAAGGCCCTGTCTACAGCTAAAACGGAGAAGGTCGGCCAGCTCGAGGCTCAGTTGTCGGAAGCTAGGGCCGAATCCGAGAGGGTAGCCCAACTTGAGGCCCGGGCTAAGGCTGAGTTGGAGAAGGTCGCCCAACTCGAAGCTCAAGCTAGAGCAGAATCAGAAAAGGTTACCCAGCTTGAAGCTCAACTAGCCGAGGCTAGATCCGAGGGATCCTCTTATGAGCGCGGGGTGACGGATGGCCGACGTCGATTTCTGACCAGTGACGTTGGTCACTCTTTCCTGGGGGCCTACCGTTCCGCCCTCCTAGCCCGGTATCACAATTCTACCGCTTTCCTGGTTAAGCTAGCCCCTGCTGTGACACAATATTTTGATTTTGCTCTAACTCGTGCTCGTGAGCAACTAGCTTCTTTGGGCTTTACGGGCGAGCTGGACCCGGATGCTGCTTTAAACGGGGCTCCTGTTCCTTCGGGTTGGTCCGGGGACGTGGAAGAGTCTCCAGAGGCAGCCTGGTGGGAGGACGCCCTTAAGGAGTCTATGAAGAATTCTGGCCTGGATTTGGAGCTGCCTTCTACTCCTCCTAACTCTCCTGCTAAGGCCGGCACTCCTAATCCCGAGGTGACTGGGACCGACCTTGATGCTTCTCCTTCGTTGCTTCCTCCATCTTCCGAGCCTGTAGTTTAATTTGTTTAAGTTTTGTGTAGACATGTACACGTTTTTATTTTGTTTTGTTCATTGTATTGGCACAGCAGTTTTTAATGAAAAGTTTTTGAGTTGAATACACTTTGGATTTGTGTTTTGTATTTCCCCCTGTTTGAGTTAAATACACTTTGGATTTGTATGATAGTTCGGCGTTGATTGTAATCTTGATGTATCTGAGCCTGTTTGATTTGATACGCTCACTTCCCAATACGACTCGGCCTTTTTCTAGTATAGCCCCGACTTTTTTCCGATTCCCAATTTCTTAAATGTGATCCGACCACTTCGGCCTTTACGAGTTGTAACGGTTTAGTGCTTTTTAGGTTAATTTGACCTAACCTTTTCACCGATCTTTAGTATAGGTTGGGTATTTCCCTTAGTCATAGCTTCACAGGGCGGTTCACCCTTACTCGGATCTGAAGGCGTTTCGCCTGATCAGATGTCAGAGGGCGGTTCACCCTTACTCGGATCTGAAGGCGTTTCGCCTGATCAGATGTCAGAGGGCGGTTCACCCTTACTCGGATGCAAGGCGTTTTGCACGATCGGATGTCGAGGGCGGTTCACCCTTACTCGGATCTGAAGGCATTTCGCCTGATCAGATGTCAGAGGGCGGTTCACCCTTACTCGGATCTGAAGGCGTTTCGCCTGATCAGATGTCAGAGGGCGGTTCACCCTTACTCGGATCTGAAGGCGTTTCGCCTGATCAGATATTAGAGAGCGGTTCACCCTTACTCGGATCTGAAGGCGTTTCGCCTGATCAGATGTCATTTCTAGTTTTACTTGATCAACACATTCAGAGAGATTTTTTTGTAATAGACTTTTATTAAAACAACACAAGCTTTTTTCCACATCTCTTCACACAAAATACTTTTTTAAGTGACATATGTTCCAAGGTCTTTTGATGAGGTGCCCTTCCATATCCTCGAGCTCATAAGCTCCCCCCGCATAAATTCGGATTACCTTGTAAGGGCCTTCCCAGTTCGGCACCAGCCTTCCTATTTTTCTGAGGGCATCAGCTCGCCTAAGTACCAAATCACCGACCTGGAACTGTCTCTTCCTGACTCTTTTGTCATGAGCTGCTTTTGTCAGGCCACTACTAGAAAACTAACATTAAGTAACACACATAAAGTGCTACCTAAATGCCCGAAAATGTTACTATAGCTCATAGGTAACAGTTTTGTGGGTGATACTCCTGCTCGTGTTCCCTATGCTCTTAAGTATCACTTTCGATCATTTTTGGTAACAGTTTAACAAGTGTTTTATTAAGTCATTTTATGTATCACTTTTCGTAACACTTCCAAAGTGTTCTCTAAATTTCTTAAGTAACACTATTTTACTTTTAGTAACATTTCTAAAGTGTTCTCCAAATTTATTAGGTAACACTATTTTACTATTAGTAACAGTTCTAAAGTGTTCTCCAAATTTATTAGGTAACACTATTTCACTATTAGTAACATTTTAAAGTGTTCTTCAAACTTCTTAAGTAACACTATTTCACTATTAGTAACATTTTTAAAGTGTTCTTCAAATTTCTTAAGTAACACTATTTCACTATTAGTAACATTTTTAAGATACATTAAGAACACTATTCCAACTTATATGTATCACTTTGTACCAACTCATGTAACACATTGATCATTATAAAGTAACACTTATTTTTATTATTATGATTATTATTATTATTATTTTTATTATTATTATCATTATTATTATTATTATTATTATTATTTTTATCATATATAATAAATAAAAAGTACATTAATAAAATTAATAAACGCAAACAAAAATATTTCATAACAAAAATATTGTTTCAATAGATGAAAATAATTCAATGACATAATCCATATTCTGTAGACAATAACCAAAATGACAATGAAAATAATTCAATGACATAATCCATAGTCATCATTTATAACAGTATATAAATTGAATAAATACAACTAAAGTCCAAAGATTAATATAATTATATTATTTCTATGCCACGACTTTTCAATATTCGATCATACGCCATCTCTATGCCTCCGAGATGCATTACTCCACCTCATCGTCTTGATCCTACAAGAGAAAAATAAACACATGATGAATATTTGTTTTTGTTAAATTAGTGATCTTATAAAACTAAAAAATAAGGCTACAATACAAATGGGTGTAAATAAGTCAATAAAACTCGGAAAAATAAAATGAAAAAAATATTTTGTCTATAAAAGAAACACACACCTGAACATATTCTCCAGAAGGATTTTTGGCATTATCGCGTTCTTGGTCAGTTTTTAATTCTGGAACATATGATAAACCATCGAGTGTTTGACTCAAATTAGCAAAGGTTTCCGGGTGGAGTTGTTGCTTGAACATCTTTATTACTTCTTCAACAGTGTCTTTCATAATTTGCTCTTTAATTGGTTGTAGATACTCATCGGGAATTATTATGCCACCCGCTGAAACCCTCTTACTCTGTCCGTTGATGATAGAGCACTTCCTCAATTGCATTTGACTTTTTGACTTATCGGACTCCATTACTTCATAATATGCACTATCTCCATCAACTTTCCTTTCTAATTGGACTTGATCCATCTTGTCCTACATTAAAACTAAAGAATTAACAAGATGAAACAAAGTGCAGAATAAAATCTGCAATATAATGATGTAACTAAAATGAACAGGGGAAAAGGGGAACAGGGGAGCAGGGTAAGGCAGTGATGCAACTAAAATGATGGAAATAAAATCTGTAACTGGTTCATTTAAACAGGGGAAGGCAGTTCATACAACATCATTTAAACTACAAATTTCAGTTTCATTGGTTTGATCCGGAGGTTCATCATACAATCATACTCGGCAAAACAAAGATAACCAACACTACTGTCAAGATTCAAGATTCTACCTATGAAATCCTCATCCTATAGCTCTAGAAACGAAATCCTGACAAGAATTCATAATCATAATGCGCTCATAAGATTTTAACGAAACACCATAATGACCACCTCTTATCTTACTGTGGTCGTCATGGATTCATTCCTGACAATAATTCATATGAGAAGCTAGATGTGCATAGTTAAGTAATTAGAGACAATGGCACTTACTATGTTACTTTGAATAGCCTCATATGGCGTTTTGTATTTGTTACCGGATTTTCTTTTTCGAGTTTCTTTGTACATACAAGCTTGGGATGGTGGCCTCTTCTCTGCATCTTGTTGTTGCTATCACAAAATTTCAAATTACAGAAATAGTTTGCATTGGGATAAAAGGATAAAATAGTGTTATAGTAAATAAAGCGAATCATTAACAGTTCATTCACCAATTCATATTGCTTCCTCGCAAAGCTCATAGGACCCATGGTGTGCCTATCTATTTGGTTCGTACTGCTTTCCTGTTTCTTTTTGCTTTCTGCCTGTTTTTTCAGAATAAAACAACCCATAAGAAAAGGTCCAATCTGTGTCTCTAATGATATAGGTTAAAATTACAGTGTAAGTTTCAGTTTGAACCACTTAGTCGAGTTACTCGACTTTACTGTGGTTCCCAGATACATTTCAATATCATTTCTTTACATGCAATGAACTCGAGAACTAATGCTTCAACGTTACACGTCTATCCCCAACTTTAGCTTATTAAATCCACAAAATGGTCCTACATTCTTAATGAATGTCTAGAAGCCTGACTTCATTATAAATCTCAACAACAATTTTCCAGGATCTCATCACATATCACATTCTACAAATAGTTATCCACATATACTACTACTGCATATTCCTAGGAAAATGGTTGGAACTAAATCTTATACTACAATTTATATCCTAGTACTCTTCATGCCTTTTGTTGTGCGAGGGGGTGTAGTCCTATAATTATGCAATAACAAACTCCACCAATTCAACCGATTGAAAAATGCTTGTTACCATATAACCAGGCCTGGCATAAGACTATAAGGTCCAGCATATTTTTGCTCCATAGAGTGACAGTTCTAAGGAAAACAATAGCATACCTGCACTATTTCCAAATTCCAATACTCTAACAAGTCTGTAAAATGCTTTTCTGGAATTGTATATGGAGCATGTTCTAGCCTATCATCATCATTGTCAAAGGCAAAATAGTGCTTTGCCTTGACATTGGATTTGTGTTTACGCCAGAGTCTTCCTACGCTCCCAAGAACATGTCTTTTACCTTGTTCAGATATAATGTACTTCTTCTGCATCAAATATTATTCATAGTTGAGTTTTCATCTGAGTTCATACTATATATAAAACCAACTCTAACAGTATAAAGTATTTCAACATCTTAAAAAAAGGTTACCTTGACGTAATTCCAAATGTTATCCTTATCTAGAACATAATGCCAACTGATCTTGTTCAATGGTGCAAGCGTAGAATTACGAGCTAACGTACCTAGGAAACTAGAAAATTTATCCAAAGTCTCCTTATCAGGACCAATAGGCTCCCCCCTTTCATTTAAAATGATAGGTTTACGCTGATCGAATGTCCATTCATGGACATCTTTGCACAGAGTTGGCCCTCTAGTTCGCTTTATCTTTGGTCTTGAAGGCTCTGCAATTAGGTTACAAACCTTTATTACTAAATATAAATGTGTGGTTTAAAGTGCATCAAAATTATATATTAATATTTGACGCGTAAATAATTAGCAATGTAGTTGTTTACCTTCCTGGTCTTTGTCAATTACTAGATCAAATTCCATCTCCAGTTGATCATCATTACCAATATGCACTCCATCACTGCAATCAACACCTTCTTCTCTTTCTACTACTAAACCACATTCACTTAAACTCATAGAATTGTCGTACTCTTCCCCTGATACATGTCCAAGTGGTTGTGAATCACTTCTACGTATTACGGGGGTGCTAGAGCGCTTATATTTTGCAGTTAGCAATTCTTGATTCTGGAGAGAGTTTCTGTACCAATGCATCACTTTGTTTCCCTCTCAATTCTTTTTCTCTTAACTTTGCTTTAAGCTGCAAATAAGCACTCATTGACCCTGGGTCAATGATTACCTTACGTTGTTGTGCATTATGTTGGACATCAGCCTCTTTCTCTTGTTGTCTTTGTAAGGATAACTTTCTTTGTGTAGAAGACTTTCCTAATCTCACTTGATCAGATATGGACAAACCCCCTTTGTTTTGTCCAGAGTGCAGTAGTGGTGTACCTTACTGGAGATTTGCTTCACTAGAAACCATTCTCTTTTGTTTAATTTGATCTGATGAACTCTGTTGTTTGGTTTGTGCTACAACTTCTGTTTGTGGCACATTTTCCAAGCATCTGCTCTTGTTATTTGAATGGCGCATCTTCACTAAATCAGACATTGCTATGGAAGAAGTATTTGAAACCTTAAAACAATTAACAATGACAATTATTACAGATATACACAAAAAAGTAGCAATTAAGTGAGGAAGAAAAGAGGAAAAAAGTTTCACAAATGCCATAACATAAAGAACGACCTTCTTTGAGCGAGAGCGCAACCGCTGATGTTAATCATTGGCTCATTTTCGTCTTCACTTGAGTTGAGTTCAGCATTTCCAGTCGGTGTGTACTCATCATTATCGTTCTTTGAATTAGGCTTTGAATGCATCTTACTTATCTTCTTGGAAGTCTTGTTTAACTGGCTCATCACATTAGCCGCTTTTTTGAGCCCATATTCTTCCATTTTCAGTCTATTTTCTTCTATCCTTTTTGCCTTATTTTCTCGTAAGATGCCATCTAAATACCCGTAATAGAAAAACAAAAGCCACACAATCGAGGCAATAATCGAGCCACACAATCGGATCAACAAACAATAGCATATAAAAGAGATTTAATATGGAATGATGACACCGAGTTACCACGCCTTGTCACTAAAATCGGAGAACAAAAAAGAAAGTTGAGATTCATGATCCAAAGTAGAAAGTAGATTAAAGTTCGATATTTCCCAGTAACGACATCTACTACACAAACATAAGAATAAATTACTAAAGTACTTGAAGCTATAACAATAAATGTAACCGTACACGCCTTGTGACTAAAGTCGGGAGAATAAAAAAAAGGAAAGATGGAGATTCATGATCCAAAGTAGAGAATAGATTAAAGTACGATGTTTCACAGTAAGAACATAAACCACACAAACATAAGAATAAATTACTAAAGTTCCCTTCCGTAGCAGCAAAAAAAAATTACTAAAGTTTGTAGCTATAACAATAAATATAATTGTAGCACGTTAGTTCGTTGGTTCCATCCAATCCCAGTCTGTTTCATCAACATCGGAACTGTTTTCATTCCTCTCAGTGTTTTGATGCACGTCAACTCTTTCGGAAACACCTTCTCTGCACAACCTTATATCATCATCATTAACCGTAGCTTGATTTTGGATCTCGACACATTCACGAAGTCTGTTCATATATGTATCTTCATATTGCCCCTCAGCATATTCAAAGTCTCGTGGCAACATTTGATTCACATGGTGCCAATCTGTGTCAACACCATCTTCCATGTAGAAAACTTGATGAACTTGTGATGCCAAGACGAATCGGTCATCTTTAGAACACAATTTACTAAAATTCACACGACTTAGACCAAGATCGTCTACTTCTGTATGAAACCAATCACACTCAAATAGCACGACACTAAATACGCTCCAATAATCTATCTCAATTATTGATCTTATAACCCCATAGTAAGTGACATTACCAAGAACAGGATTAAGATCCTTACTACTAGCAAAGCTTGGAGTTAAAGCTGATAATGAAACTCCACTATTCTGCGTTTTGCATTTCTCATCGTGCTCTTTTGTGTAGAACTTGTAACCATTACGAAATATCCAAGATATCTCCTTGCAATCTGGAAGGACCCAATGCTAACCACTTAATGTAGTCGGGCATTATCTAACTCAACCTTTTCTTTGAACCAACTCATAAATTCATTGCTATGTTTTTGCACCTCCGTCCACCTTCTCTTCCTTTTACTTCTCGACTTCTTTTTTACAAACTGTTCATGTTCCCTACATTTACAACAACAATAAAATAAGCAAGTAAAACATAAAACTAGTCAGTTGATCATATACAAAAAATACAAAAACATACTTGATGTAATTCTCAACTTTGCTCATTGTCACAATTGAATGAACATATCGATGCGCTAAAACCTTTATGTCCGAATCCAGAGTATATGCCTTCCCTTTCTTTCTTCCTTTCTTCTTCCTCCCAAGAGGATAGCCTATCTTAGGAAACAAAGGTGATTCCTCAAAGAATCGTGTCGACTGGCCGGCCAACTCCGATTGAGATTTTCGGATCGCTTACTTGCACCATCATGCAAATATCTAGAGCAGAATATCAAGTACTCTTCCGCTAAATAACCTTCTGCAATGGAAGCCTCTGGGCGGCATCTATTTTTAACATATGATTTCAGCTTTCCGAGTTATCTCTCTATAGGGTACATCCATCAATCACAGACAGGGCCACCAAGTTTTATTTCATTGACCAAATGTATCGGGAGGTGGACCATGATGTCAAAAAAAGACGGTGGAAATATTCTTTCAAGCTCACAAACAATCTCAGAAATTTCAACTTGGAGACGATCCAAATCATTTCGATTGATGACTCTTTTACAAATAGATCGAAAGAAGCCACTCAGTCTAATAAGAGGTAAAGCGACATGTTTTGGCAGAGTGTTTCTAACAGCAGCTGGAAGTAAATATTGCATCATAATATGCGCATCATGGCTCTTATACCCTGATATTTTTCCCTCCTTCACTTGCACACACCTTGATATATTAGATGCACAACCCTTTGGTAACTTCACCTTTTTAATAACACTGCAGAATATACTCTTCTCCTCTTTTGACATTGAAAATGATGCCTTGGGTAGCAACACATACCGATCATCACCTGAAGCTTGAGGATGTAATTCTGGCCGAATCCCCATTTGTTTCAAATCTAATCGAGCATTATGATGATCTTTGGATTTTCCAGGAATACTTAACAAAGTTGCAAGCACACTATCACATATATTTTTTATATATGCATGACATCCAAATGATGGCGACACCTAATATCTTTCCAGTATGGCAAACAGTGAAAGATGGAAGACTTTCTCCACGGACACTCATCAAGTTTCTTCTTTGGTTGTAACTTCCCAAAACTATTTTCCCAATTTTTCAGCAACTCTAAAATCTCGAACCCTGTTAAAGGTTCCGGAGCAGCCCTATCCTCTGCCTCTCCGTCAAACGCCTTAGTATCATAGCGCCAATGATGATGAGCTTCTAAAAACCGATGATTACCCAAATAACATGACTTGTTACTATTACTCAACGATCGATGGTCAGTTTCATAATGACAATGGGGACAAGCAAATTTCCCTTTGGTACTCCAACCAGACAACATTGCATATCCTGGAAAATCGCTTTTCGTTGATCTTAATGCTGCATGCATTCTGAAGGTCTGGTTCTTCGATGAGTCATAGGTGTCTAACCCATTAAACCATAGATCTTTCAGCTCTTCTACTAATGGTTGAAGGTAGACATCAATGTCATTACCGGGAGAGTCAGGCCCTGGAATAAGCAAAGAAAGCATCAGGAACTCTGACTTCATGAACAACCAGGGTGCTAAGTTATAATTCATTAAAACAACAGGCCATGTACTGTGTTGTGTGCTCATAGTTCGAAAGGGATTAAATCCATCACTTGCAAGACCCAAACGAACATTGCGTGCTTCACTTCGAAAGTTTGGGTATAGTTGATCAAATTCTTGCCAATCGTCACCATCAGCAGGATGCCTCAGTAGCCCATCTTTTTCTCTTTTTTCATCATGCCACCTCATTAGCTCTGCTGTTTCAGAGCACATGTACATCCTCTGAAGCCTAGTTTTAAGAGGAAAATGCCAAACAACTTTAGCAGGAACTGGACGACCACTTTCAGTTTGTTGATTTTCATTATTTTCTGGGTTTCTGACCTCTTTCTCTTTCCACCTTGGTGCATGACACACATGACATAATGTATCATCAGAATGCTCCTTCCAATATAACATACAATCATTATGGCATGCATCAATTTTGACGTAATGAAGGCCTAAATCTTTCACTACTTTCTTTGCTTCATAAAAAGATCTTGGCAACTTAGCTTCTGGCAATAGCTCCCGAATCAACTCCAACAAATCTGAAAATGCCGTATTATTTATTCCATGAGTGTACTTCAATAGGTACATGCGAATGATAAATGACAGCTTTGAAAATGTTTTGCAACCAGGGAACAGTTCCTGTTTCCCATCTTCAACCAACTTATAAAACCTTTTAGCCTCTGCATTTGGTTGATCTTTAACCCCTTCATGGTTGTTCGGTAACCTTTCTGCCACATCTCTATGAATTTCGTACAATAACCGACCAAGATCATCATGAGTGTCATGAGTATTATCTTTAGCCAACCCCTCTAAAACTGACGTCGGGGGTATACCATCGTCATTGCAATACCAGTCTTCGGTGCCCGGCTCAATCCCATTAGCTATCAAATTATTGAAAACTGTCTCTCTACGATGCCAGAAACGATGATAACATTCCTTACAAGGACAAGTAATTTGATCTCCTATTGCGCGTGTTGCAAATGCTTTATTTAAATAAGCTTCCACACCTTTTTCATACTCATTACTAGATTGTAGGAAATTGGTCCAACTACTCATTTCGTCACCTTTATCAAGGTATAAGAAATTTGTTCTTAGGGATTAAAAACATTAAGATATAATTATATGATATGTGTAAAATAGGAAATAAAAGTATAAATAACTATGTACAGTTTAGTTACATGAATTTTATTATACATCAGTTGGGAAAACAATTATCATTATTATAAGTCAGTTGGGAAAAAAAATTCATTTTCACATACAAGTTTCAGATTTTTTCAACAACATAAATATACCTTAACAAATAAATTGTTCACATATTTCAGACACAAAAAGAGTGCAGAAAAGGATAATTTAAAAAATCCTGAGTTCTAGAGCTCATATACTATTGGCTCTAATACTTTGTTTCAGGCAACATTATCCATCAGGAACCTATATCTGGAAATGCAAGGAGAAGCTCCAAGAGTGGCATGGCACATGATGATTACAAGAAACATTGCTCCTCCCAAGTTCATGTTTATAACTTGTTTGGCTATTATGAAAAGACTCTCTACCTGTGATCATTTGGTGAAGTTTGGTGTTCAATGTGAGCAAGAATGTTGTCTTTGTTTACAAGAAAATGAGTCCCATAACCATTTGTTCTTTAAGTATTCTTTCTCTTTGATGGTGTGGAGGCAAATTGCTGATTGGTGTGGGTTTCATACTCATGTATATGAATGGCAGGATGAGCTGGAATATATGAAGACCCAATACACAACCAAATCTGGTAAATAGTTCCTTTACAGATTGGTTTTGTCCACAGTGGTGTATTGGCTTTGGAAAGAGAGAAATAGAAGAAAGTTTTGTGATGAGAGTAGTCCAGTGGAAAGAGTGGTAAGGCAATGTCAATTATCCATTGCCACCGTAGGGGATGAATATGGCAAAGCGATGCAGTATTTGAAGTCATAGAGGTTAGAGTAGATGATAGAATTGAGTAGTTTGTTGGATTGTTGGTTGTATAGCTTTGCTTACAATGCTTCACTTGGTAATAAAAATCATTCTAATTACCCCCCAAAAGAAAAGAGTGCAGCAAACAATTTTATGATGCATTGTATATAAGTAACATAAATGTACTACAAATCATGACAACTATTTTAAAACAAGAGATTAAAGTTAGGACGACAACTAAAAATGAAAACGGAACGACTTTGTATATAAATTATAACAAATTTCATTACAAATTAAACACGTTCCTCAACTATTCCATACATAAATCTAAACCAGATTAGGTCATATCAATTTCTCAGTCTAATAAGCATCAAACTATTAAGAGCAGTTCATTAAACCAAATTTCTAAATTTAAACAAGTCCAACAAGAGAATAAATTTCTACACAAGAATAAAAACCAAAACTGATAAAAAATGAGCAACAAAAACATAAGTTACATAACATAACATACCTTACTAACGTCTGGATTCAACAACCGCAGCAACGACCGAGCTACTGAATCCTAACCACGTGAATTGCAGCCTTGAACTGAAAAAAAAAAAACAGAAAACTAACCATACTGCAGCAACTTCAATCGACACCAACAACAACAATTAACAAAATACTAAATAATACCAATGCTAATAACAACATCAACTCAGGTTTACAATTTCAATCGAATATTCATAATTAGTGTTAAAAATTAAAACATAAATTCATACAAATTGAAAAAGTACGAAAAAGAGGATGAGGATTAGGCAAAAAATTATTGAAACTTACAAAGATAGTGTCGATTAAGAGAGGGAATTCACTTAATCCCCATTTTTTCTTCACAGTGTCGATTAAGAGGAGTTCACCGGAGTAGAACGCTAATTGTCACTGAACAGTATTAATTGTATTCTTTTTGTTTTTATTTCTTTTGTTTTAGAATAGGGATTGTTTTTGTTCGTTTTGTGTTAGAAGATGGTATTTTTTTATTCCTTTTGTTTTTGTATATCCAGCTCAGGGGTAGTTTTTATTATTAATTAGGTTGATATATTAAAGCAATTAATTAGATGGACTAAATTTCACTAAAATTTTTGCCGCCCAAAATTCTTATCAATTCTTAATTAATTAGTTTTTGTATACCGCCAAAATTTCACTAAAATATTTAAACCTTCATTATTAGAGCTAAAATAAGTAAAAGTGAAATAATTTAAATTTCTATGAATATCGAATAAAATTGATACCTTAAAATGTTACTATTCTTAATATGTTACATAAAGTGATACATAAAGGTAAATCGAATTTCAATATAAACGATGTAACACAAAATAATGATACCTTTAAATGTTACTAATTTTTAAAGTGTTGCGTTAAGTGATACATAAAAGTAAATTGAATATGTAACACAAAAAAATAATACCTTAAAATGTTATCTATTTTGAAAGTGTTACATTAAGTGATACATAAAGGTAAATTGAATATGGAACACAAAAAAGTGATACCTTAAAATGTTACATATTTTAAAAGTGTTACATTAAGTGATACATAATAATAAAGTGCTACATAATTGTTACCTATATATTCACCAATTTTTAATTATTAAAAGTGGTACCTTTGGGTGTTACATATTCTCACTTTTCTACTAGTGGGCTTTTGTATCTTTCAGTTCGTGCTGCCGCCGCCTCCCTTCTTTCTTCTATGGTATCTAACGCCTCTTCATTATTTCCTTCTTCTCCACCTCGTTGAACCATCGAACCCGGTGGGACATTTCTCCGACTTCTGCTGGGATGACGGCTTCGGACCCGTATACCATGCTGAAGGGTGTTTCTCCTGTTGACGATCTAGGTGTGGTCCTGTACGACCATAGTACCGAGCTAAGTTCATCCACCCATCCTCCTCCAACTTTGTCTAAGCGGGTTTTTATCCCCTGCAAGATTGTTCTGTTAGTTACCTCCACTTGCCCATTAGCCTGCGGGTGAGCAACCGCAGCGAACCTTTGCCTGATATGCAAACCCTCGCACCAGGACTGGGTTCTCTTCCCATTGAATTGGGTTCCATTATCTGAGATGAGTATCTGGGGCGCTCCGTACCTGCAGCAAATGTTGTTAAACAGAAAACTTATGATTCTTTGCTCGGTTATGGAGGCCACGGGCTCGGCCTCTACCCACTTGCTGAAGTAGTCTATGGCTACTACTAAGAACTTTCTTCCTCCCGAGCCAGGTGTAAACTGCCCCATGATATCAATTCCCCATTTAGTGAATGGACAGGGTGCTCCCATGGTGATCATATCCTCGGCTGGATGTGAATTAAGGGTGCGTGCACTTGACATTTTTGGCATCGCCTAACCATTTCCACTGCTCTCTTGCTCATGGTCGGCCATAAAAAACCAGCCCTTAGAATTTTGCTAATCAGCGCTCTTCCTTTGGTATGGTCTCTGCAGCACCCTTCATGGATTTCTTCCAATATACTCCGCCCTTCTTCTTCCGAAACGCATCGTAGGTATGGACCGAGGTAGGACCTCTTGTATAGCTCATCATTAATGCAACAGAACCTCGCTGCTCTTCGCACAATTTTCATTCTTTCTTGCCTTTCCTTGGGTAGTTCTGCCCTTATTAGGTATGCCAACAAAGGAGTTCGTCAATCTGCCATCGCGTTTACTTCCATCACCTGTTTCATGATGCTACTCCGGGCTGCTCCCAGAATCGTTACTGTTCGCGAGCGGCAATCCACTAAGGAGCTTCCCATTTTTGCTAGGTAATCAGCTTTTGTATTTTCCGCCCTAGGGATATGGATTAACTTCCATTCCCCTAGTTTTTTGGCAGCCTCTCTCACTTCCTCCACATACTTATTCATCCGATCTTCATTTATCTCAAATTTTCCTTCTACCTGTTGTGTGACCAGTTGGGAATCAGAGTAAGCAATGATTCGTCGCGCGCCCAAGTCTATTCCCAGCTGCATTCCCTTAACCAGGGCTTCATATTCGGCCTCGTTGTTAGATGCCCTGAAATCGAATTTTATGGCATACTCTAATTGTTCACCCTCCAGGGTAGTAAGGATTATCCCTGCCCCAGAACCACTGGTTGTTGCCAATCCATCCACATGTAACAGCCACTGTCCCTCTGGTGGCGATGGCATGGCCCCCTCTTGGATAAAGTCTGCTAGGGCCTGAGCTTTAATCGCCGTTCTCGGCTCATACTCCATGTCGTACTCCCCCATTTCTACCGCCCACTTCACTAGACGACCTGACACGTTAGGTCGCCCTAATATTTCTCTTAAGGATAAGTTGGTTCATAGTTTTATCTGGTGGGCTAGGAAATAGGGCCTCAATCGCCTGGCTGTAACTACTAACGCCAGCGCCCCTTTTTCTAGCTCGGAGTAATTTCGTTCTGCTCCTTGCAAAATCCGGCTTGTATAATAAATGGGCTTTTGCTTACTCATTTCTTCTCTTAGCAAGACCGAGCTAACCGCTCCCTCTCCCACGGATAAATAGAGTACAAGATCCTCTCCTGGTACTGGTTTGGTGAGCAGAGGCAGCTCGGCCAAATACTCTTTCAATTTTCCGAATGCTGTTTGCGCTTATGGGGTCCATTCGAACTTGTTCCCTTTTCTTAAGTGTTTAAAAAATGGGAATCCCTTATCGGCCGAGCGTGATATGAAACGGCTCAGCCCTGCTATTCTTCCTGTTAGTATCTGGATATCCTAGATATTTTTTGGAGGATTCATTTGCAGCACAGTCGTGACCTTCTCCGGGTTGACCTCGATTCCTTGTTCTGTGACCACATATCCCAGGAATTTTCCCGATTTGACTCCAAAAGAACACTTTGATGGGTTGAGCTTCATTCCGTACGCGCGCAGGTTTTCGAATGTCTCTTCTAGGTCTCTGATATGCTCTCCTTCCTTCACACTTTTCACTAGCATGTCATCCACGTATACCTCCATGTTTCTGCCGATTTGGGATCTAAAGATTCTGTCGACCATCCTTTGATATGTAGCTCCTGCATTTTTTAACCTAAAAGGCATGCGTACATAACAAAAAGTTCCTTTTGAAACCACAAAACTAACCCTCTTTCTGTCCTCGGGTGCGAGAGGAATCTGATGATATCCCTGGGAAGCATCCATCATACTGAGTAACTCGCACCCCGAGGTTGAATCCACTAGCTGATCTATGTGGGGTAACGGGTAGTGATCCTTTGGACATGCTTTATTTAGGTCCCGAAAGTCCATGCACATCCTCCACTTCCCCTGGCCTTTCCCCACCATCACAGCGTTAGATAGCCACTCCGAAAACTGGATCTCCATTATGTGTCCAGCTCGGAGGAGCATATCGACCTCTTCCCCAATGACCCCATCCATCTCCGGCCCGAAATGCCTCCTCTTCTGCTTTACTGGTCTTATGGTTGGGTCGATGTTCAACCTGTGCTCGGCAACTGTTGGGCTGATTCCCACTAGATCCTCAGCTGCGAACGCAAAAATGTCCACAAATCTCCTTAGCAGGCTGATGAGGCTTTCCTTTATTCCATCGTCCAACTGACTTCCCATGCGAGTTTTTGTTTCTGGCTTTCCTGGAACCAATTCTATTTATAGCAACTCCTCATTGGGCTTGACGCCTTCTTCCTCAGCTTCCTCGGGCGCCTTCGATTGTTTATTCCTCTTAGACTCCGGATCCGGACCCCCTAGCTCGGATGTCCTCTTTCTGCGCTGCACTCCCTGCTTTACCGTTGTCTGATAACAAGATCGGGCTACAAACTGATCTCCGGATACTTCCCCTACCTCACCTCCTACGGGGAATTTTACTTTCATGTGTGCGGTAGAGGCCACTGCTTCGAATTTGTTGAGCCCCGGTCGCCCTAGAATGGCGTTATAGGCCGATTTGGTGTCCACCACTAAAAATCTGAGCGTCTTGACCTTCCGATGGGGCATCCGACCTAGTGCTACCGGAAGCACCACTTCTCCGACTAGTTGCACCTCGGTCATACAGAACCCATAGAGCGCGGTATCTACCTTTCTCAATTCCACCTCCAGGTTCATCTGTTTGAAATAGTCATAGAATAAGATGTCTATCGAGCTTCCCGTATCGATAAACACCCTTTGCACATCGTAACTGGCGATCTCCGCGGTGATGACCAGCACGTCATTGTGGGGCGTATGTATCCCATTATAATCTATGGGGCTGAACTGAATGATAGGCCCGCTGCCTACAGAGGCGACCTCCTTGAGCTGATGACACCTAGCTTTTCGTGCGTGGGCTTTTCTAGCCTGATTAGAACTTCCGTCGGTTGGTCCTCCTGATATCATGTGGATTACTCCTTTCTTAGCCGGGGGAGCAGCGGGTCCCCGAGGAGCTTCTCTTTTTACCCCCGCACCTACTTGGGGCATGGGTGGTTGCCTCCGACCTCCATTTCTCTGCTGATATGTGAACTCCATTAGATGTCCTGCTCGGACCAGCCTTTCGATCTCATCTTTAAGGTGCTTGCATTCATCTGTTTTATGCCCGTAATCATTGTGGAATCGACAATAAAGCTCTGATTTCGGCTGGGTGGGCCTATTAGGACGAGATGCAGGCCACTCGATAACCCTGTTCATCTTACCTTCAACTGCTTCCAAAACCTGAGCTCTCCTCATTGTTAGTGGGCTGTATTGGTCAAATCTTGGTCACCTTAGAATGGTATCATTCTTCTTTCGATCTGTTTTTCCCCGCGGCATTTCTTCCCGAGGTAAATTTCCTTAAAAGGTGTACTCCTCACGTCGTATCAATCTGCTGGACCCCCTTTCCCCATCTTCAGGATTTTCTTGCAATTCCTCCATATCCTTCTCGGTTTCCTCAACATTAATGTATTTCGAGCATCGGGCTAAGACCTCATCATATGTTCTGGATGGTTTTTTAGCTAATGAGGTGCGTAGCAACCCCGGCCTCAGTCCCTGCGTCAAGGCACTGGTTTTCACTTCTTCTGACGACGAGGGTACCTCCAGACATGCCTTTGTGAATCGGGTCACATAAGCTCTCAGCGCTTCTCCAGAGTATTGCTTGATACTGAACAAGGACATGAAGGTCTTTTGGTGCGCCCTGGCGATGGCAAAGTGAGTCAAGAACGCGGAGCTGAAAGTTTTGAAGCTGGGGATTGACCCAGGGGGTATCTGGTGGAACCAATCCTGAGCTGACTCTGTCAGTGTAGCCAAGAATGCTCTGCAACTCACGGCATCCGAATATCGATGTAGTACCGCCATGTTCTCGAATCGGTATAAATGTCGGGTAGGATCTGAGAGTCCATCGTAGGTGAAGGTGACATCCCTAAACCCATATGGGAGCTCGGCCTGCAGTATGCCTTCTGAGAAGGGATGGCCTGGATGACTCTCCATGTACTTCCCCGCAACCCTCTGTCGCAAATCCTCCAGCTCATCCTGCATATTGGATATCAAGGGATCCTGCATTCTTTCTTGTCTGGATCGCTCCCATATTCTTGGATAACTCTCCCCATGCTCTTCCTGCTGATCAATTTCCTCCAGCCCATCTGAAAGTATGGGTATTACTTTTCATGGTACCCTTTGTTTTTCGACCTCCCGACTCTTCTGGATCGCACTGGCGATTATGTCGGCTAAGGCTTCCTTCGTCAGTGTAATTGTGCTTGGTGCGACTTCTTCTACAGGGGTGACGGGTGTTTTTTCCAGAGTCGCTTCTCCACCCGCAGCTGCTAGTTCCTCTTCTAAATTTCTGGGTATTAACTCCCCTATTCTTTTCTGGTTCATTTCTTCCGCCATCACTAACCTCACGTCTCAACTCAAAGTGACTCGATGTCACACTTCCCACAGACGGCGCCACTTGATGTAACCGAGCTGATCGGTCACCAAGAACCGGGTTAATCTTAGGAGTTTAGCTAAGAAAACCCAAAATGTATGAAGTATTGTCTTTCTTTCTCTCTCTAAAATATGCTATTTTCTCAGAATGTGTGTCGTTTATGAGAAACCCCCCCTCTCCCTTTTATAGGAGGGAGGTGCCTTATTGTCTAAGGTTTTCCCTGATTTCCAGAGAAAATCCCGGATATCCAGGGGTTCAGCTGCGATTTTCCATCCCTGGATTTTCGGGATTTGCAAGGTATGGGCTATCAATCCCTCGATCTCAGGGATTCTGTCAGGTGAGTCAGGATCTTCTTTCCCGAGAGTTCGACCTTCCTAAGCTCGGAGGTTTTAGATCGGCTCATATTATAAAAGATTACTTAGGTCGGGTCATTCCTATTCAAATCCATAGGTCGAGAGACCTTTGAGGTCGGCAACCTTTTGTCAGATATCACAGGTCAGCGGGACATCCGAGGTCGGCGCCCTTCTAATAGATGTCACAGGTAAGCGGGGTCTCCGAGGTCGGCGACCTTCTAAAGGACCTTGGGGTTGGCATCCCCTTATCTAAGAACCTAGGTCGAACTTTTATTGGTCCATATTTTAAACCGGGTTTTCAGGGAGCGTACATTCGGCGTCCTATCAGTTTGTATCTAGGATGCAATTTTCGATGTAAAATTTATATGTAATGACGAAGACCGGAGGAAGATCCATTTCGAGAAGACGAAGATTCAAGACGAAGACTTGTAATTAGATTATAGAGTTTTTGTTTTCTAGGAACGGTCCATGAACCACATGTTGGTAGAAACTAGGTTGTGAATGGTTGTTTCATATTGTTTGAATGCCACAAACGCGCTTAAATGAATTAATGTGCAAAGTGTAACATTAATCACGATAATTCTCCCACAACAAATTATTAAGTTTATAAGGTTTCAAGGTTTTCCTTCCCTCCATCGAGCTTTTGGGAAATTAAAATCCAAACCGGATGTGCTATGCTTCCGAGTTATCGGGGTAGTCGTTCGGGGAGGACGGATAAATTACCGGGAGCGCATTGGATGCCTTCGGTTGGAACAAATTTTATCCCTAGAAACCTGATAGGTTGCCGGATAAGATTCAATTGTGAAACTGATTTGCGTCGATGGTATAAACTTAACTTGTTCACGAACCATAGAAACCGTATAGGTTGAGGGGAGTGAACAAGGGAAAAAAGAAGATCGAATCATCCATTAGATGGGTTGGTGTTGGACACCACTTAATAAAAATTAATAGACTAGAAACCTGTTCGGTTGCCCTCTATTAAGATTTATAAAGAACTCGATCACCACTATGAAGTAGAGCGACGATACTTCCGAATTTCACATGGGAGTGTGTTATTCCGATAAAAATAGTGGGAGCTGGGTAACAAGAATAGAAAAGACCTTAATTCTATACTCAGATCATAATATAACAAGTCACTAATTAATCTGTTATACTTAATGCAGACAAATCTCAATATGACAATGAATCCACTCGCAATTCTACTCGAAAAGAATACCTTAATGGGACCTAACTTTGTGGATTGGCTCCGCAATCTGATGATTGTCCTCAGTATAGAGGCACTGGGATACGTCTTGGAGACGGACATTCCGGCGCCTCCTGTGCGGACCCGATCCAATCACGAAGAGATTGAAAACCACGAAAAGTGGGTTAAGGATGACGTGAAAGTCCGTGCTTATATGATGGCTTCCATGTCTAATGAGCTTCAGAGAGCTCATGAGAAAATGACTTCTGCTAGGCAGATTCTATCTCACTTAACCGAACTTTATGGTGAGCACAGCAGAACTGCTAGATATCCAAGCAACTGTTCAGTGCAAGGATGAAGGAAGGTGAGAAAGTTGGGGAACATGTCCTCAAAATGATATCCATGATCGAGAGATTGGAGGCTCTTGATTTTAAAATGGATACTTCTCTCCAAATCGACCTTATCTTACAGTCTTTCCCTGATTCCTTCTCACAGTTTGTTATGAACTTCAAGTGTAATGAGATTGCATGTAATTTAGCTGGGCTAATGAACAAACTTGTGACCGCTCAGTCTCAGATTAATACTTCGCGGATGAAGGAGTCTGCTCTTGTGATTTCTTCTGGACCTCGGAGGTCTAAGAACAAGAAGAAAAAGACCAAGAAGCAAACTGGACCACAAGTTTAGGACCTTAAGGGTAAGGGCAAGGCCCCAATGGTTCCAAAGAACAAGAAGAAGAATGATGCTTGTCTCAAGTGCGGTGAGCTGGGCCACTGGGCTAGAGACTGTCCGATTCTTCATGGCACTTGGTCTGAGTAACTTTTAGTTTTGGAAACAAATTGTTCTGCACTGTATTTTCTACTTCCTGGATACTGGATTCTGGTGCTAGTTCTCATATTTGTACCGTGAATCAGGATCTGGAACAAAGTAGGAAGCTTGGAACTGGAGAAGTTATGATCACAGTCGGAAGCGGGCATAGTGTCGAGGCGACCGACATAGGATCACTTCTTTTGGGTTTAGAATCTGGCTTTGTTTTGACTTTAGAAGATGTACTTGTTTTGCCCAAGGGGCACAAAAACATTGTATCCATTCCGGTCATGGACCGAAAAGGCTTTTCATTTTTCATTGGTGATGGTTCCTGCAAAATTTATTTTAGAAATAAACTAGTGGGTACTGCTACATTGTTGAATGGATTGTATCATCTAAATCTCAGCAACAAAGTAGTTGTGAATACTATGACTAGAAAACGTGGTAGGGATGAAACCAATCAAGTTTTGAAATGGCATCTTAGACTTGGTCATGTTGGTCAGACCAAAGTTTACAAGATGGAAAAATATGGGCTTATGGGTCCATTGGGATCAGATCCCTTTCCTACTTGTGAATCTTGCCTTAAAGGCAAAATGACTAAGTCCCCCTTCACAGGGACATTTGAAAGAGCCGTTGATAAACTGGGATTAATCCATACAGACGTATGTGGTGCTTTGGAAGCAGAACATGACGGATATCAATATTTCATTACGTTTACAGATGATCATACTAAGTATGGTTATGTATACTTAATGAAACATAAATCCGAGGCCTTTGAGAAATTCCAGGAATTCAAGGCCCTAGTCGAGAAACAAACTGGTAATCATATCAAAGCACTTCGGTCGGACCGAGGTGGCGAGTATATGAGTATGGAGTTTGACGAGTTCCTTAAGGAACATGGAATAGTTTCACAACTAATACCTCCAGGTACTCCTCAATTAAATGGTGTGTCAGAAAGAAGGAACAGGACCTTGTTAAACATGGTCCGTTCCATGCTGGGCTATACTGATTTACCAATTTACCTGTGGGGGTATGCACTCCTGACTACCGCGTATATCCTGAACAAATGTCCTTCCAAATCCGTTCCTAAAACTCCACATGAGATGTGGGAAGGAAGGAAACCAAGTCTTAATCACATTAGGATTTGGGGATGTCCCGCCTATGTCAAGAAGACTAAGGTGGAAAAGTTGGAAGCTAGGTCTGCGAAGGGACGTTTCATTGGATTCCTGTCTGGGACGATGGGATATCTATTCTACATGCCCGAAGATCGAAGGATCGTTGTTGCTTTACAAGCACACTTCCTGGAAGATGAGTTCATTCAGGAAGGCGGAGTAGGTAGAAGTATTTCTTTAGAAGAATACAATGAAACTTCTCGGGAGACACCTGTGCAAGAAACTGGAACCGAACTTTCTGAAACATAAGTACAACCACCTCGTAGATCTAGTAGGGTGTCTCATTTACCTGAGAGGTATGGGCTTGTGCACTTGGAAGAGCTGGGTCTCCATGAGGTTCCAAGTGATAGCCAAGAGACCGACCCGACGACCTATGACCAAGCGATGGTGGATGTAGACTCCGCGAAATGGCGTGAAGCTATGGAAGTTGAGATAGACTCGATGCATGTTAATCAGGTCTGGACTCTAGTAGACCGCCCCAAAGGCATAGTGCCTATTGGGAACAAGTGGATCTACAAGAGAAAGACTGATGGTGATGGCAAGGTTGACGCCTATAAGGCCAGGCTTGTGGCAAAGGATTATACCCAGAAGGAAGAGATCGATTGCCACGATACCTTCTCACCCGTAGCCATGATCAAGTCTATTCGCATGATGCTTGCTATAGCTGCCTACCACGATTATGAGATATGGCAAATGGACGTAAAGACGGCTTTCCTTAATGGATTCCTCGAGGAGGAAATCGATATGGAGCAGCCTAAAGGCTTTGTGTCCGAAGTCGATATTCAGAAAGTGTGCAAGCTTCAGCGTTCCATTTATGGACTGAAGCAAGCGTCGCGTAGTTGGAACCTTCGTTTTGACAAGGCGGTCAAAGAGTTTGACTTCGTGCAAAATGAAGAGGAACCTTGTGTATACAAGAGGGTTAGTGGGAGCAAGATCGCATTCTTAGTACTATATGTAGATGACATTCTACTAATAGGAAATGATGTGGGAATGCTCAGTTCTGTAAAAGCTTGGATTTTGAGTGATTTCTCCATGAAGGACTTGGGAGAAGCAACCTATATTCTTGGAATTCGACTCTACCGGGATAGAGCGAAGAGAACAATAGGCCTTTCCCAAGCCCTCTATATAGATAAGATCTTAAAGCGATTTAAGAGGGATGATTCTAAGAGAGGGTTCCTACCGATGCAACATGGAATAAAACTCTCCTTGAAAATGTGTCCTCAAAGTGAGGAACAACGAAAAGAAACGAGTAATATACCATATGCTTCGGACATGGGTAGCCTTATGTATGCTATGTTGTGTACAAGACCTGACATTGCGCATGCTGTAAGCGTGGTGAGTAGGTTTCAGGCAAACCCAGGTAGGGAACATTGGACTGCCGTAAAGAACGTTCTCAAGTACTTGAGAAGGACTAGAGATATGGTTCTGATGTATGGCGGTGGAGAATTGGATGTGGTGGGATTCACTGATTCGGACTTCTAAGGACTGAAGGATGACTCGATGTCCACTTCTGTGTACATATTTACTCTTAATGGAGGAGCAGTATCTTGGCGTAGTGCCAAGCAAAGCGCGACTGTTGATTCCACCTGTCAAGCTGAGTATCAAGCAGCCTCGGAGGCTTCTAAGGAAGGGTTCTGGATTAAGAAGTTTCTGGGAGAACTTCAAGTGATACCATGTGCCGAGTCACTGTTCATCTTTGCGACAACGACGAGTCAGAGCGCAGGCCAAGGAGCCGAGGTTTCACAACAGCACCAAACATATTGAGAGGAAGTATCATCTCGTAAGAGAATTTGTTCGCAAGGGATACATTGTGCTGCACAGAGTAGACTCGGCCGAAAACATCGATGATCCACTGACCAAGCCACTTTCTCAGACTAGCTTGGAGCATCATCTAGAGAATATGGGCATTAGATACCATAGTTTGTGGCATTGAGTACAAGTGGGAGATTGTTAGGAGTATGCCCTCGAATGCCACTCAGAGGATGTTGAGTGAGGGCATTGCACTTGTAATTATGTAAATCAATTATAAGGCAATGGATGTTTCTTTATTTACTGGTAGTTACTGGCATTCCTAACTCGTAAATATACATGTAGAAACTAGTCCGTATATTTCAGAGCAAAACGTTCCACTCCTTATTAGATAAGGGGGTCGGCACTGGAAAGGTTTATAGCTCAAATACTTAATCGTTCGCAAGTCGATGAAACTTGACTGGGCGTTAAGTTTATGTGAAGACTTGTATGACGTGTTCTTTGACAATGAGAGTGCATGTCGAACACTAATGGTTAGTGGGAACACACGTTATAGGTATGCTAATTAGATTAGTATACTCGAACCGACTCACCCTCGATTCGTCACACGGATTTCACTCCGGGACAGTCAATGATTGAATCGAAAGGTTGTGATAGGTATTCGTGAACCTTCGACTTGAGGATTTAGTAGGGATGTTCTTGTGACGTCAAGATTTTCATTAGAGTAGTTCGACCCTATAAACCGGAAGGCGGCGGTCAACCTCGACGTGCATCTTGACGGGCAAGTAGTAGGTCCTACTAAATACCAAGATAGAATTCTTTCTCCCGTTAGTGAGTGGGTTATATGTCCTATGCGGTTATTGGCAAATGAGATCATAAGTCTTTGGCCAAAGCATTGGAGCTAGTTGTATTAGATACACGACAGCTCGATGATCTCGATTTGCATTAACGCATGCATAGCGTCAAGTACAAATGGGGTTTGACTGACTGTGACCCTATAACTTGATCAGGACATTTGAAAGAAGGGTTTATACGTATACTGGTATTCACGACAGAATGGTTCTTGAATGATCCCAAACATTCGTTCTCAGTCGGGGTACAGTGTAGGCCACCAGGCTGGCTAGGTGGTGCTACTACTCTTTGGTTCCTCCCATTGCTGACTGAGACGGACCTACCGAGTCGCGCATTAGGATTGACGACGGAATAAATCGAGCTTAATCTCTCATTATGAATATTAGATATTGGATATCTAATTTGGGACATTGGATGTCTAAATTGATTTATTAGATAAATTAATTTACGGCCTAATGAATTAAATATATTACTGGGTGATTAATTTAATTCATGAATATAATTATTTCTTGGAGAAATTAATTATGTTATTTTGTATTTGATATGTTTAATTAATTGGATTAATTAAACGATATAAATACATCGGAACGGAATCGGAGTTTATCTGTTTGGACTCTCGGGAGTCCGAAACGAACCGAACTCGTCCGATTTCTTCTAGAGGCCGGCCCCCACCTTGATTTCCTACCTTGATCATAGTCTTGTTTTCTTGTTGGAAGACTTTTGACATATGAGATTTCATATCTCTTATTTTAAGGGAAAAGGAGATTTTGTGGGTGTAATTATCTTGTGAATGATTTGGAAGCAAAATATAAAAACTCTCTTTCTCCTCTCCTTGGACATCTCACGGCATTTATCATCTTCAAGAGAGATGGAAGAGAAAACTTGGTCTTGTGTTTTTCATCATTCACATTTTCTTAGAGAAAAATTGTTGAGAGATATATTATACACTTAGAGTGTGATAATAAAAGCTTTATCACTTGATTCTAGCCGTAACCTTAGAGGTTAATCAAGTGTTGTTGTTCCGATCATTTTTCCGGCGCGTGGCAAGTAGAGACGCGGTGCTTTCGGCGTTGGATCGTTCAAGAGCTTGGAGCGGATTGGACTCGTAGAGATCAAACTAAAGCTTGGGGAATAGCTCAAGAGAAGGTTACCATTTAATCAACAGACTTCGAGGGTTAGTTTCTTACGACTCTTGCTTTTCATTTATATATTCGTATATAGGTAGCTCGATCGATCCTCGTAGGGATTCGGATCGAATTAATTTTCGTTTTACCGCTTCCGCTGGGCCTTCGTTTTTGGCACCGAATCCCAACACTGTGCACATGAGACGATTACTTCGTGAGACTGATTAGGTACAAGACCACACATGTATTCGATCGATACTCGTTGGTGGCTTGTGCACGGACACATTTCCATCCCAGGTGTAGTGTGGCGCCACCCTTTGAGCCGTACTGTTAGTTGATTCATACAGCATGTTTGATTGCGTATGTTTTCAATAGGATTGGGTTATAATCTAACCGATTCACTTTTGATCGCATGTGTTCGACAGTTTGAGATTTTTGATCGAACTTGTGGTTTATATAGCATATATGATTGTGTTTATTCAACTCTTGAGGATTGTTGTTCTGTATAACTGACCCCGTTGGGGGATTTTGTTTTTCAGGTCATGGAAAGGCTAAGGCACGGGAAGAGAACATTGACGACGAGGAGTCCCAGTGATACTAGTAGGGGGGCCCAGTCCTTTTCATTCACTCGTGTTTTCTTTATTTTATTTCCGCTGCAGACTTCCATTTGAATGCTCATTTTATTCAGTGTCGTATGTTTTATCTTCATATAAAATATACACGTATTCTATATTATCTTGGGTGTGTTGTATGAAACTCCTCATCGGAGTAATTAATGATGTAATGTGGTTCGGTACTACATTTACCCTGTGTATTTCATTCATTTTCACTCGCCTGGTGGGTCCCAATCGGGGGTCCACAGCACTGTAATATCCGCCTAGTTTGGGGTGTTACAGAGTTGGTATCAGAGCGTGGTTTTAAATACTACCTTCCGAGTCATGTCTCATTTGAAATCATCGTTCATCATACTAGTATCATTGGACTTTCGCGTCACGTGTGACCTGTGCAAGAGCCGAGCCCCTCAGACCAAAGAACAGTAAGATTTCTGACGCCATGGTATAATTTCTGGTAATAAGAATCACTCATTCATCATTCAACAATCAACAATCCTTTTTCATCATTTTCATTTTTGATCAAGTCGATCATGTTAATTCATTAATCACTCAGTTCATTTCATTGTTCAGTTGTTGATCTTGAGGATCATATCATTAACCGTGTTAACTTGTTCAAAATAATCATTTCAAGAATTTCATCAGATAATCACATCACCTCAGTTGATCATTCATGTAATCACTATGTTAGAGCGCATATGCTCATTTTCATCATTTCATGACGTAATCATAATGTGATATTCATACGAGAACTATAATTATCATGCGACCTTCCTACTTCAGTACGGAGAGATCTGTCAGGGGACGCAGGGGGAGAGGCCGCGGTGTGGACCGAAGCCCGGGGAATAATCACTCACCGTCGGGAAGTCGTACCCAAGACTCAGCTCGATCGGAAGATGTTCGGGTTGGTCCACTCACTTTTATGCAGGTCATGATGACCCATATGCAATTGCTTAATCATCATTGCGCCACTCTGGCCGAATTAATCGAGAGAACTCTCACGTATGAGTCTGCTGCTAAGGAAATTGCTGAGAAACAACCTTCATCTGCTAGTAAGAAGTCAAAGAATCGTAATCAGTCCGAAGGCGGACAGGCAACCTTCAAGAAGCCTCGTGCGGGCCCTAAATTTTCGGAGCGACCTCCTACGGCGCCTAAACCTACGGGATCTCAGTCCCGAGCAGCCAGTGCGGCCATCACCTGTTTCAACTGTGGAGGGCAGGGCCATTTCAGCACTAGGTGTACGACGCCGTCTATCACATGCCATAACTGTGGGATTATTGGGCATAAGGCCCGTTTTTGCCGAAGGGACTCCAAGCCGACTCCGGCGGCATCTCAGCCCCTGAAGTAATCAGCGATTCAGAATCAGGCTGCTCAGTCAGCGTCGTTTAAGACGACGGAAGCGATTAAAGGCGGAGCTCATATTTATCAAACGGGAGCGTCCGGTTCGGGGGCCGGCAAGTCCCGAATTCACGGGATGAAGAGGACCGATGATCCGGAGGCGCGAATGATCTCAGGTATACTCATAATTCTATCTCAACCTGTGTGTACCCTTTTTGATACTGGTGCATCGCATTCATTCATTTCCGAATCATGCTTGAATAGACTTCACTTGGATAGTCCTATTAATTGTGAACCTTATATCATTGGTCTACCTGACGATAGAAGAATTATCGGAAATCGTGAGATTCAAAAAATTTCGATTCAGCTTCATGGCCATGTATGGCTAGCAGACTTAATCGTGGTAGATTTACCTAAAGACGATATAATATTGGGAATTGGTTGGATGGATCGTCTTGATGCCGTCCTTAGTGTTCGTAAGCGTATGGTCACTATTGTTTCAATCGTTGGATCCGAGTGTGTATTTCAGAGAAGTAATCCCCGTTGTTCAGGAAGAATCATTAATATGATAAAGTAGTAAAATTACTCAATCAGGGTTGTTCAATCATTCATTGTATCATTGTCATCGATTGGCCGTTCTAAGGCAATCGAGGTGTTCAATCATTCATTGTATCATTGTCATCGATTGGCCGTTATAAGGCAATCGAGGTGTTCAATCATTCATTGTATCATTGTCATCGATTGGCTGTTCTAAGGCAATCGAGGTGTTCAATCATTCATTGTATCATTGTCATCGATTGGCCGTTCTAAGGCAATCGAGGTGTTCAACAATTCATGGTATCATTGTTATCGATTGACGATGTACTCCCAGATGAGCTACCTGATTTTACCTCCACCGAGGGATGTGGAATTCACGATAGAGTTGGACCCTGGTACATCTCCATTATCGAAGGCACCGTATCGGATGGCCCCGACCGAAGTGCAGGAACTAAAGAATCAATTGGAGGATTCGAGAGGGGTTATTTTTTTGTTTCGACCAAGTCCGTCCCCGTGGGGAGCACCAGTGTTATTTTTCAAGAAGAAGGACGGTTCTTTTTGTTTGTGTGTCGGTGACCTCTAAGATCAACTTCAGGAAGCTTCAGTATTTTCCAAGATCGATTTAAGATCTGGGTATCATCAGTTGCGAATCCGATAGTCAGATATTGTTAGAACGGCGTTTCAAACACGTTATGGTCATTATGAGTTTGTGGTAATGCCGTTTGGACTAACTAATGCGCCTGCGGTATTCATGGAATTAATGAATCAAGTTTTCATCGACTACTTGGATCAGTTCGTGGTTGTCTTTATTGATGACATTTTAATTTATTCTCGTAACCGGGAGGAGCATGAGTTTCACCTTCATCTGGTACTCGACGTGTTGAGACGAGAGCAACTTCTTGGAAAGTTTTCCAAATGTGAATTCTGGATGTCTGAAGTGACGTTTCTCGGACATGTAATTTCATCAGACGGAGTTCGTGTCGACCCTCAGAAGATGGAGGCTATCCGAGATTGGCAACCTCCGAAGAATGTTAAGGAAATCTGAAGTTTCATGGGATTAGCTGGCTATTATCGGCTGTTTGTGGAAGGATTTTCTAAAATTGCTCAACCCATGACGAACCTTTTAAGGAAGTATAAGAAATACACGTGGTCCGACGCGTGTCAACAGAGTTTTGAGGAACTCAAGAGCCAGTTAATTTCAGCACCTGTCCTTTCTTTACCGCAAGGGACGGACGGATTTGTGGTCTATAGTGATGCGTACGGACAGGGTCTTGGATGTGTACTAATGCAGAACGGGAAAGTTATTGCTTATGATTCACGGCAATTGAGACCTTACGAGGTTAATTATCCGACCCACGACCTGGAGCTAGCAGCCGTGGTATTCGCATTGAAGATTTGGCGTCATTATCTTTATGGCGTTACCTGTCAGATATTCACCGATCATAAGAGTTGAAAATATATATTTACTCAGAAGGAGTTAAATATGCGACAGAGACGGTGGTTGGAACTAATCAAAGATTATGATATTGAGATACTTTACCACTCGGGCAAGGCGAACGTTGTCGCCGATGCCTTGAGTTGTAAGTCCGTTCAGGAGCAGATGCTTGCTCGATTAATAGTTCAGAAGGAGCTTCAGCAAGAATTACTTAGGCATAAGATCGAGGTTTGGTTACAGCGTGTTCAGGGACAGCTTTGTATGCTGGAGATTTCATCGCCACTTGAAGAGGCGATCAGAGTGAATCAGGGTTCGGACCCATTTTTGTTGCGCATCCACGAGGGTGTGGCACAGGGTAAAGCCCCTGGATTTGTGGTCCACAAGGATGGACTCTTGAGATTTAAGAATCGGTTATGTGTACCGGCGAATGACGAGTTGAAAAACTCGATTTTGAGAGAAGCCCATGCTACCCCTTATTCTATTCATCCGGGGTCCAGCAAGATGTACAAAGACTTGAAACAAAATTACTGGTGGAGTAATATGAAGCGTGAAGTTGCCGAGTTTGTTTCGAGATGTCTCACCTGTCAACAAGTCAAGATAGAACATCAGCGATCGGGGGTATGCTGAAACCGCTCCCTATTCTGGAGTGGAAGTGGGAGGATATTTCAATGGACTTCATCACGATTTTGCCGACGAGTCGCCGTGGCATGAATACAATCTGGGTAATCGTGGATCGTCTAACTAAGTCAGCTCATTTTCTCGAGATTAAGGATATGTGGGGTCCCGAGAGACTTGCCCAGTTGTTCATTAAAGAAATAGTGAGATTGCACGGTACTCCTAAGAGTATCGTTTCTGATCGTGACGGGCAATTTGTGTCTCATTTTTGGAAATCAGTTCATCGTGCCATGGGAACTCAGCTTAATTTCAGTACAACTTTTCATCCTCAGTCCGACGGACAATCATAGAGGACTATTCAGACATTGGAGGACATGTTGAGGGCATGCGTCCTCGATTAGAAAGACGATTGGGAAGCCCAACTACCATTGATAGAGTTCACATATAATAATAGTTGGCATGCTTCGATTAAGATGGCACCTTACGAGGCCTTGTACGGTTGTCATTGTCGATCTCCTTTGTGTTGGGACGACTTATCAGAATCAATCGGCACCGAGCCCGATATGCTTATAGCCGCCCGTGAGAAGGTAGCTTTGATCAGGAGTCGTTTGTTGACCGCTCAGAGTCGACAGAAATCTGATACAGATAATCGTCGCCGACCATTAGAGTTCGAGATAGGTGACCACGTGTTGGTCAAGGTATCCCCGGGTCGAGGTATCTTCCGTTTCGGGAAGTGGGGAAAGTTGAGTCCGAGATTCATTGGACCGTTTGAGATTTTGGATCGAGTGGGCGAGCTAACTTATCGATGGACCTTACCTCCGGCGTTGAGCCGAATTCATAATGTGTTTCACGTCTCTCAGCTACGGAAGTATGTTTCCGACCCGAGTCACATACTTTAGTTCGACGAAATCGAGATCACGGATGATCATTCGTATGAGGAGCGTCCCGTACGAGTCTTAGAGCGGCGAATCAAACAGTTGAGGAACAAGATGATTCCTTCCGTTAAAAGTTAGTGTCGAGACACGGAGTCGAAGAGGCTACTTGGGAAATCGAGGATAGTATGCAGGAGAGTTATCCCGATTTGTTTCACCCTTAGTTTCGTGGACGAAACTATTTTTAAGGGGGGAGTATGTAATACCCGATTGTAAATTCATTCATTTTCATTCAGTAATTATCACTCGGTGGATTTTCACTCATTAATAATCATTAATTAATCATGTTCATTCATTCGTGTTCACCGTTCGGACTAATGTTGAGTCGTGTATCAATATTGTTCATTTTTTCAACCTTGCTTGAGAATCGAGATGAGAATATTATCTTGATCGTTATAATTACTTCATTAATCGATGTTAATATTGGAGTTCATGCCATTTCAAATTTCCTTCTTGTTCGAATCATGCTATTGTTGGGTACATTTGCGGTTCTTGTGTATCTCGTTGAGTTTTCCTAGCAGGATATTGCTTCTCCCTACTTGTTTTAAGTTTCGGGACGAAACTTCTTTTAAGGAGGGTAGTATGTAATATCCGCAATTTTGATTTCCGGTAATTTCTTTGTTTTGGCGGAAGTCCATCTTAGCAACTCTATTGTGACCGTTTCGTCATTACGAGAATGATTAATTCTACACTTCTTGTCATCCGAGTTCGTCTCGGTGTCGTTCTGCTGAGTTCCGTGTTCTTAAGCGACTTTTCCACGTATGAGTTCGACTTTGTAAAATCACCATTAATTATTGAAAACGCCAAAAATTTTGAATCTTTTCAATATTTTAGAGCATCAAGTTAGCTTTCCAATGGTTCAAACGGTGATTCAATCGGAGTCCGGAAGAAGGAGTTATGGTCGAAATAACTAAGACTGCACCGTGTGCCTTTTGATGCTGGAGCGGGCTGTACCGCGGACCGCGGCCCCTTCTGGCCGGGCCGCGGCACAAAACTGTTTTGCTGGGCGTTTTTGGCCTTTTGCCGCGGTACACTCAGCCCGTGCCGCGGCACACAGTGCAGATTCTTCTATAACTGCGTTTTGTTGAGGAGAACAAGTTCATTTCTTCATTTCACTTCTTCCTCTCTTCCTTGGGGCGATTTTGGGCGATTTTGGGGTGTTTCAACATCATCAAAACTCAGAGATTTCATCTTCTTCAAGTTGTAGTGTGGATCAACAACATATTTGTGGATTTTTCATCCTAATCTAAGGTAACTTTCTTCAACCCTTGTATTCGATTTTGAGTTGGAGCATGATGTTTTGGATGGTATAATCATGAATTGTGATGGATATACGTATGATTATGAGTTTTTACGAGTTATCATCGGATTGTTGGAAGTTTTTCTCAAGAACACTTTGAAGGTTGACTTGGAATTGGGTTTTGCAATTTAATGATATCGTAAACTCGATTTGAGTATTTCATTTGGATTATCGATTGTATTGATGGTGTTTTGGTGGTTTAGATCATTCAATAGAAGTTGGTTTTCGATACAAATGGGTTTAGTTGTTTAAGAAGGGAGTTTGTTTTCAAGATGTTTGTCGAAATGCCTCAATGAGTTTGGATTTATTGTATCGACATCTTGAGTTGGTTATGATCACTTTTGGTTCGTATATTAAGCGAGTTGTTGATAATTGTGTTATTTAAGGTTGTTCAAGCGACTGGTAGTTCCCTTAGGACGTTGTTCGAGAGAGATTGTATCATCACCGGTGTTAAGGTAAGTTAATTCTTACTCGGTTAAAAGGATATTCATTCCTTTCGTTGTTGTTCATTCATAATTATAGTTCATTCATAATGGATTAACCGTATTGAGACTTGTAATTGTCAATTAATCACTTTAGTCACGAGTAACGATGGTTCCAATCATTTCATTGAGCTATCATTCATTTCGCTATCATTTCATCTCGGTGAGTCATTATTGATTTCGATGTCACTTTTGTTATCTCGTGGCATTCCGGGTCATACCGGCGTGCCGGTTGGTATGTGTAGGATTTTCATGTCGGGCACATATTAAGTCGTGTGTTTGTAGTTGGCCTCATATTGGACTGTGCACACGAGACGATTACTTCGTGAGACTGATTAGGTACAAGACCACACATGTATTCGATCGATACTCGTTGGTGGCTTGTGCACGGACACATTTCCATCCCGAGCGTAGTGTGGCGCCGCCCTTTGAGCCATACCATTAGTTGATTCATACAGCATGTTTGATTGCGTATGTTTTCAACAAGATTGGGTTATAATCTAACCGATTCACTTTTGATCGCATGTGTTAGACGGTTTGAGATTTTTGATCGAACTTGTGGTTTATATAGCATATATGATTGTGTTTATTCAACTCTTGAGGATTGTTGTTACGTAATCGACCCCGTTGGGGGATTTTGTTTTTCAGGTCATGGCAAGGCTAAGGCACGGGAAGAGAACGTTGACGGCGAGGAGTCCCAGTGATACTATTAGGGGGCCCCAGTCCTTTTCATTCACTCGTGTTTTCTTTATTTTATTTCCGCTGCAGACTTCCATTTGAATACTCATTTTATTCAGTGTCGTATGTTTTATCTTCATATAAAATATACACATATTCTATATTATCTTGGGTGTATTGTATGAAACTCCTCATCGGAGTAATTAATGATGTAATGTGGTTCGGTACTACATTTACCCTATGTATTTCATTCATTTTCACTTGTCTGGTGGGTCCCATTCGGGGGTCCACGGCACTGTAATATCCGCCTAGTTTGGGGTGTTACAGGTGGATCTCCTGGCGTGGGGTCCACGACACTGTAATAACCCAATAGGATTTGGGGGTGTTACAGTTTAGGCCATCCGGGTTCAACAATGATGCAAAGAATTATAGAAAATTCAAATGGACATCCTCTAAAGAACAAGATTGTTCCATTGTCCAAAGATTTTTCATGTGTTGCTTGTTATCAATGAAAGTTAATAACAAGGCCATCTCTTGTGAAAGTTACGATTGAATGTCCCACATTTTTAGAGAGAATTCAAGGAGATATATGTGGACCTATTATCCCATGAAGTGGGCCAATTCAGTACTTTATGGTACTTATAGATGCATCAACACGTTGGTCAAAATCTCGAGTGGTGTACTCAATTAAGTTATGAAGATCCTTGTACGGGTTAAAAAAATCAGGATGGCTGTAGTATAATCATCTCAGTAAGTACCTTTAAAAAAAGGATAAATTAATATTGCAATCTGTTCATGTGTCTTTATTAAAAGGACAAAAGGGGGATTTACTATCATTGCAGTTTATGTTGATGATTTGAATATCATTAGGACTCCTGTTGAACTTGATGAGATGATTAAAAAGGAATTTGAAATGAAAGACTTAGGTAAAACAAAACTTTGTGTTGGTTTTCAAGTTGAACATTTATCAAAAGAAATCTTTGTTCACCAGTCATCATATATTGAAAAGATCTTTAAGCGATTATTATGGATAAATCATATCTTGTCAGTACACCTATGGTTGTACGTTCACTTGAAAAGAAAAAGGATCAATTCCGCCCAAGAGAAGAGGGAGAAGAACTTCTTGATCCTGAAGTACCATATCTTAGTGCTATTGGTGCACTAATGTATCTTTCCAATTGTACACACCCCGATTTTTCTTTTTCAGTTAACTTATTAGCAAGACATTGTAATACCCGGATTTTCAGTATAAATGTTTCACGTTATTTTATCTGAGTATACTGTATAGTTTGGTATCTATACAGTATGGATAAAATAAATTGATAACCGAGACAGTTATACTGGTGTGATTATCGTTTTGATTGACAGATATATTCAAGATATGTTGTATCAGGTTGAACTGATTTGGATATCAGGTATACCGTATGAGAATATTTTTGGGTTGAGTATATGTGTATTCAGTATGCCGTATGTTCGTATTTGTTATGTCGAGACGTTGGACGGGAATTGCTGTAAATGGCTAAGTATGGAAGCCATTACGTACGTTATGTGTTGAAGCTTACGTACGTTAAATTGGTAGAGTTACGTACGTTATGGCCGAGACATTACGTACGTAACATGGGAATCAGACGATCGAGTCGTGGTCGGCAGGTGGGACCCTGTGTCGGCAACTTTTCGCGGAGGATGTTGACAGGTGAGTCAACGTACGTATTACGTACGTTATACAGGATGTGTTACGCACGTAACACGACCATTGTACTGTAGCAAGTCAACTGGTATATTACGTACGTTATATGGCATGGGTTACGTACGTAAGGAAGTTCACGTTTTGAGGCAGTAGGGTCTGGGATGGCATTACGTACGCTAACCAGGACAAGATAGCGTACGTAAGAGGTGTTACGTACGTTAACTTGGGAATGTTACGTACGTAACAAGCGGGGAGTTTATATAAGAAATGGTCGTCATTTCATTTCACTTCAGCATTTCTCTTCGTTTTTCATCTCTAAACATTGAGAGAGGGATATTTTGGCTCTCCTAATTCGATTTTGAGCTTGACGGCTTGGATTTGGAGCTTGGATATGGAGTTATTGATGATTCTTGAAGTGATTTCTTGTGTATTCCATCTTCTAAGAGGTATGTTGGATAATCCTCCTTTTCATTTCAGATTTTTGATGTTGTTATTGATAAATGATTCGTATGAAGATGATTAAGATGATGTTGTTTCGATTCTTGAGGTTATATGAGGTGTATGTTGAAGGAAGATGATGATGATATGTTGGATTATGTCTTGATTATGTTGTTATGATTATGGAATCATAATATTCTTGATGTTCTTGGTAGTATTGCTTCGATTTTTGATGCTAAGAAGATCATATGTTGAAGAACATGATGATATACACCTTGAATTATGATTAAGGATTGGTTAGATGTTAGAAAACGTCGGATTATGTTCTTTTATGGATTGTGAACGTGAATTCGGATAATTCGTGTTCTTGAAGAATTCATAAGTTATACATGTTATGATTTTGGAAGGATTTCGGATAATTGGAATGTGATTATTCACGGTAATAATTGGTAAATTATTTCTTACGAATTTACTAGTATAACAAGAAGGAGTCTTGTTGATTCTAATTTAGAATTAAAGTCAGAATCAAATGTGTTGTGAAATCCTTAATATCAAGATGAATTGATCATTGATTTGAGGAATGTGTTGGTGTTTTGGGTATGAATATGGAATATTCATATCTATAATTAAGTTATGTATTTTGGTACAATATTCGTATAGGAATACGAATATGATTCCGAATTTGATAAGATTATGACTCACTTTTGAGTTTGAGAATTCATAGGTATTTAACAAGTGTTCAATTCGGATAATGGGATTATTTGAAACCTTTGGAATATGGTTATCTATAATGTTGAATTGATCGGATTGTCCGGATTGATGATGATAACCGGTAATTGGTTTATATTATGAATTTACAAGGAGGAAACTTGTATCCGTATCTAAGATTGAATTTGGAATCGGTAATGTTAGACCCTTGTTGGTTTAAATTGATTATTGATATGATTATCGGATTATGAATGATGTTATGGTTTTAAATTCGTGATCGATTGATGTGGTTGTTCGGATTTGTGTCTAATCGGGATATGGTGGAACCGTTGGGTTTATTGATCGGTTATATTGATTATTGAGTTGCGACTTGTATCGTGGATATAGGTTCGTATTTATTTGAGTTGTATTGTTCGGTTTTGTTTATGATCGAGGCTTCGTTGAACCGTTGAGTTTGTTGGTTGGCTATGTCGGTTATTGATTGTTATCGGATTGTTGTTGATTGATTACTTCAATAGGTTGATATGTTTTGATCGTGGATTATGATCGTTGTGTTGCGGTCGAGGCTAAAGAGTTCGTAGATTGATTTTGGTCGGGGCTGAGGAGCTCGTATACTAAGGCAATGGATTTTGGTAACGGCTTCGTGGTATCGGTATCGAGACATGTTCTACTTGTTCAGTTTATAATATTTGATGAATGGTTTCGTTTTCATTTCATTTATAATTCGTATAGCAATGTTGTTAGAAATGTAAGTTGTCGGGATAATGGTTTGTATATCGTGCTCTGGTTGTATTAAATCATAAGGTATATGATTTAATTGTGTTCGGGGAAGATGTGAGTTATCTTTGGTCAAGGATATAGAATATCGGATATCGAGGATAGTTATCGTGATGACATAAGTATCGGGATAAAGGTTTATTGGTATTGAATAGATGGTACCTTATTTGAGATTATTCGTATAACTGTGTATTCGTTCAGGGATGTTGTTCGTGGAAAGGATGTTGTCTCCAGCTTTGAGGTAATTTATGTATTGTTCAGTTATGAGATAATTATTATGTTGAGTTGTTGTATATGTTGTATGTTGAGGCTTCGTGTATTGAGATTCATATTGGTTGTGTTGATCGTCTCATTGAGGGATGTTGATCCCAAAACTGTTGTCTAAGATTGTTGATCATATGGATTATCCTTTGGGATTTGTAACCCTAGGGTTGTTGTTCTGAATATTGATTGGTCGTGTCGACTTTTCATTGTCAGACTATTGTTGTTCACTTCGGTGAGTCTTTTGATCCTTATTGGATATGTGTTTCTTTGAGTTTCGTTGTCATGTTGCATCGTGACATATCTGGAGTCATATCTGCGTTCCGATTGGATATTATGTAGGATTTTTAGCCGGGCACATATATAGTCATGCGTGAATATTTTCCGTGAAAGGCTGTGCACACGAGACGTAGTTCGTTGAGGCTAATTAGGTACATTGTACCTCGTATATCTTGGATTCCGTATACGGGGTGGACATGTGCACTGACACATATTCGGATCGGGCGTACTATGATTTCCATCTTTGAGCCATATTGTTTGGTCGTTCATCCTCCATTCATGGTTGGGTATGTTCGACGGTTTGCGACTGGTTGTTCATATGCCCGAGGGGTATGTTTCGACAGTCGAGGTTATTTTCTTAAGATCCATTATTGTTGATCATTTGGAGATTACCCTGTTGATGGTATTCTCGGTTATTGTTGATCCTTCATTGATTGCGTTCGAGATTTGCCTTGTTGATGGTATTCTCAATTATCGTGATCCTTTATTGGTCGTATTGGAGTTATCATGTCGATGATATTCTCAGAGATATTTGGTTGATCATTGTTATTGATCGTATGAGCATTCAGACTGAACGTCGATGTTCGGGATTTGTTATCATTATCATGTGATAGTTGATCTACAGATATGTTGTGTATTATTGGTTTATCCAGGTTGAGATTTGATTGCGTAATCCGACGGACAAGATTTGGCACAGATTGGATTATTTCCACACTTATGAGTTATGATGATGTTTTGAGGATTATCGGTATTTTTGGAATACAGTACAGATGATTGTTGTTGAATTCATTTCGTCATTTGAGAATACGAAATGTGGAATATGTCAAGGATTGATTTAGTTTGGATTGCTATGAATTGGTAAGGTTATAACGGTAAGATTACGTTGGTAGTATTCTTACGGTATTATTACATTGGTATGTAATTATTTATGATGATGTGATCGGTATCATTATTGAGTATTGTGGCTGACCCCATCGTGGGCTTTATTTTTAGGTACTCGGAGATCGAGCGAGTAGCGGTCGTGAAGGGATGAGCTTTCCCTATGTGATACTGGCGGTGGCATGTTTGGAGTATCGAGTATTTCTTTTATGGTTATTCATTTCCGTTGCAAATGTGTATTTTGAACTGCTTTATCCGCTGCGTGTATATATTTCAAAATAGCTTTTTGGTATCCTTATCCGCTGTGTGTGTATATTTCAAAATGGCTTTTCGGTATCTTTATCCGCTGCGTGTGTGTATTTTAAATGCCCCTTTTGGCACTTTGCGAACCTGGGTTATTTCGTTAAACCTTTTCCAAAACTATTTTATCGGTATGTTTCAGCGACGTCTTAACGTACATTTTGAACTATCGAGATTTGGCACTTCGCCTTGTATTTTCAAATGGTATTTTATGACGGTATTTCAAAATTATATTTTTGAAAATATTTGAGTATTGCAAAATATTACCGTCATCGGCCTCTTCGGCTTTTTGAACGTTTTTGAAATGGTTTTGTAAACGGTTTTTAGCCTGGTGGGTTCCGGCGCGGGGCCCACGGCGCTGTAATATCCCGGATGGTTTTGGGGGTGTTACAGAAGATGGTATCGGAGCTTGGGTTTTGTGAACCCAGGCGTGTGTGTTATGTGGCTCTACCGGTACGGTAGTAACGTGATTTTTGAAAATGAGTTTTTTTTTTTTACTTTTGAGTCAAATCGATTTTTGGAGTTTCCAAAATTTTTGAGATCTTTTCAAACTGCTATTTGTGATATTAGTGTGAGTTGGTTGTGTTGAGACTTCGTATGGGAGTCGTGTGCTAGTATCACGGGAGATCATCGGCTTCACGCACCTGTAAGTATATTGGTTTGGTTATTTCGCTTGTGGCGACACTTGATTGTTTTTGTGATGAGTTGGAAAATTTTGGATTTATCTGTTGTTGGCGACAGGTTGCAAGTTTCGAGGACGAAACTTATTTTAAGGGGGGTAGTATGTAATACCCGGATTTTCAGTATAAATTTTTCGCGTTATTTTATCTGAGTATACTGTATAGTTTGGTATCTATACAGTATGGATAAAATAAATTGATAACCGAGACAGTTATACTGGTGTGATTATCGTTTTTGATTGACAGATATATTCAGGATATGTTGTATCAGGTTGAACTGATTTGGATATCAGGTATACCGTATGAGAATATTTTTGGGTTGAGTATATGTGTATTCAGTATGCCGTATGTTCGTATTTGTTATGTCGAGACGTTGGACAGGAATTGCTGTAAATGGCTAAGTATGGAAGCCATTACGTACGTTATGTGTTGAAGCTTACGTACGTTAAATTGGTAGAGTTACGTACGTTATGGCCGAGACATTACGTACGTAACATGGGAATCAGACGATCGAGTCGTGGTCGGCAGGTGGGACTCTGTGTCGGCAACTTTCGGCGGAGGATGTTGACAGGTGAGTCAACGTACGTATTACGTACGTTATACAGGATGTGTTACGTACGTAACACGACCATTGTACTGTAGCAAGTCAACTAGTATATTACGTACGTTATATGGCATGGGTTATGTATGTAAGGAAGTTCACATTTTGAGGCAGTAGGGTCTGGGATGGCATTACGTACGCTAACCAGGACAAGATAGCGTACGTAAGAGGTGTTACATACGTTAACTTGGGAATGTTACGTACGTAACGAGCGGGGAGTTTATATAAGGAATGGCCGTCATTTCATTTCACTTCAGCATTTCTCTTCGTTTTTCATCTCTAAACATTGAGAGAGGGATATTTTGGCTCTCCTAATTCGATTTTGAGCTTGAGGGCTTGGATTTGGAGCTTGGATATGGAGTCATTGATGATTCTTGAAGTGATTTCTTGTGTATTCCATCTTCTAAGAGGTATGTTGGATAATCCTCCTTTTCATTTCGGATTTTTGATGTTGTTATTGATAAATGATTCGTATGAAGATGATTAAGATGACGTTGTTTCGATTCTTGAGGTTATATGAGGTGTATGTTGAAGGAAGATGATGATGATATGTTGGATTATGTCTTGATTATGTTGTTATGATTATGGAATCATAATATTCTTCTTTATTCTTGGTAGTATTGCTTCGATTTTTGATGCTAAGAAGATCATATGTTGAAGAACATGATGATATACACCTTGAATTATGATTAAGGATTGGTTAGATGTTAGAAAACATCGGATTATGTTCTTTTATGGATTGTGAACGTGAATTCGGATAATTCGTGTTCTTGAAGAATTCATAAGTTATACATGTTATGATTTTGGAAGGATTTCGGATAATTGGAATGTGATTATTCACGGTAATAATTGGTAAATTGTTTCTTACGAATTTACTAGTATAACAAGAAGGAGTCTTGTTGATTCTAATTTAGAATTAAAGTCGGAATCGAATGTGTTATGAAATCCTTAATATCAAGATGAATTGATCATTGATTTGAGGAATGTGTTGGTGTTTTGGGTATGAATATGGAATATTCATATCTATAATTAAGTTATGTATTTTGGTACAATATTCGTATAGGAATACGAATATGATTCCGGATTTGATAAGATTATGACTAACTTTTGAGTTTGAGAATTCATAGGTATTTAACAAGTGTTCAATTCGGATAATGGAATTATTTGAAACCTTTGGAATATGGTTATCTATAATGTTGAATTGATCGGATTGTCCGGATTGATGATGATAACCGGTAATTGGTTTATATTATGAATTTACAAGGAGGAAACTTGTATCCGTATCTAAGATTGAATTTGGAATCGGTAATGTTAGACCCTTGTTGGTTTAAATTGATTATTGATATGATTATCGGATTATGAATTATGTTATGGTTTTAAATTCGTGATCGATTGATGTGGTTGTTCGTATTTGTGTCTAATCGGGATATGGTGGAACCGTTGGGTTTATTGATCGGTTATATTGATTATTGAGTTGCGACTTGTATCGTGGATATGGGTTCGTATTTGTTTGAGTTGTATTGTTCGGTTTTGTTTATGATCGAGGTTTCGTTGAACCGTTGAGTTTGTTGGTTGGCTATGTCAGTTATTGATTGTTATCGGATTGTTGTTGATTGATTACTTCAATAAGTTGATATGTTTTGATCGTGGATTATGACCGTTGTGTTGCGGTCG
Organism: Orobanche coerulescens; assembly: GCA_033398695.1. Taxonomy (NCBI): domain Eukaryota; kingdom Viridiplantae; phylum Streptophyta; class Magnoliopsida; order Lamiales; family Orobanchaceae; genus Orobanche; species Orobanche coerulescens. The sequence goes on from CM065809.1 coordinate 44,687,441, forward strand.
AGGCTAAAGAGTTCGTAGATTGATTTTGGGCAGGGTTGAGGAGCTCGTATACTAAGGCAATGGATTTTGGTAATGGCTTCGTGGTATCGGTATCGAGGCAAGTTCTACTTGTTCAGTTTATAATATTTGATGAATGGTTTCGTTTTCATTTCATTTATAATTCGTATAGCAATGTTGTTAGAAATGTAAGTTGTCGGGATAATGGTTTGTATATCGTGCTCTGGTTGTATTAAATCATAAGGTATATGATTTAATTGTGTTCGGGGAAGACGTGAGTTATCTTTGGTCAAGGATATAGAATATCGGATATCGAGGATAGTTATCGTGATGACATAAGTATCGGGATAAAGGTTTATTGGTATTGAATGGATGGTACCTTATTTGAGATTATTCGTATAACTGTTTATTCGTTCAGGGATATTGTTCGTGGAAAGGATGTTGTCTCCGGCTTTGAGGTAATTTATGTATTGTTCAGTTATGAGATAATTATTATGTTGAGTTGTTGTATATGTTGTATGTTGAGGCTTCGTGTATTGAGATTCATATTGGTTGTGTTGATCGTATCATTGAGGGATGTTCCCAAAACTGTTGTCTGAGATTGTTGATCGTATGGATTATCCTTTGGGATTTGTAACCCCAGGGTTGTTGTTCTGAATATTGACTGGTCGTGTCGACTTTTCATTGTCAGACTATTGTTTTTCACTTCGGTGAGTCTTTTGATCCTTATTGGATATGTGTTTCTTTGAGTTTCATTGTCATGTTGCATCGTGACATATCTGGAGTCATATCTGCGTTCCGATTGGATATTGTGTAGGATTTTTAGTCGGGCACATATATAGTCATGCGTGAATATTTTCCGTGAAAGGCTGTGCACACGAGACGTAGTTCGTTGAGGCTAATTAGGTACATTGTCCCACGTATATCCTGGATTCCGTATACGGGGTGGACATGTGAACTGACACATATTCGGATCGGGCGTACTATGATTTCCATCGTTGAGCCGTATTGTTTGGTCGTTCATCCTCCATTCATGGTTGGGTATGTTCGACGGTTTGCGACTGGTTGTTCATATGCCCGAGGGGTATGTTTCGACAGTCGAGGTTATTTTCTTGAGATCCATTATTGTTGATCATTTGGAGTTTACCCTGTTGATGGTATTCTCGGTTATTGTTGATCCTTCATTGATTGCGTTCGAGATTTACCTTGTTGATGGTATTCTCAATTATCGTGATCCTTTATTGGTCGTATTGGAGTTATCATGTCGATGATATTCTCAGAGATATTTGGTTGATCATTGTTATTGATCGTATGAGCATTCAGACTGTACGTCGATGTTCGGGATTTGTTATCATTATCATGTGATAGTTGATCTACAGATATGTTGTGTATTATTGGTTTATCCAGGTTGAGATTTGATTGCGTAATCCGACGGACAAGATTTGGCACAGATTGGATTATTTCCACACTTATGAGTTATGATGATGTTTTGAGGATTATCGGTATTTTTGGAATACAGTACAGATGATTGTTGTTGAATTCATTTCGTCATTTGAGAATACGAAATGTGGAATATGTCAAGGATTGATTTAGTTTGGATTGCTATGAATTGGTAAGGTTATAACGGTAAGATTACGTTGGTAGTATTCTTACGGTATTATTACATTGGTATGTAATTATTTATGATGATGTGATCGGTATCATTATTGAGTATTGTGGCTGACCCCATCGTGGGCTTTATTTTTAGGTACTCGGAGATCGAGCGAGTAGCGGTCGTGAAGGGATGAGCTTTCCCTATGTGATACTGGCGGTGGCATGTTTGGAGTATCGAGTATTTATTTTCTGGTTATTCATTTCCGTTGCAAATGTGTATTTTGAACTGCTTTATCCGCTGCGTGTGTATATTTCAAAATAGCTTTTTGGTATCCTTATCCGCTGTGTGTGTATATTTCAAAATGGCTTTTCGGTATCTTTATCCGCTGCGTGTGTGTATTTTAAATGCCCCTTTTGGCACTTTGCGAACCTGGGTTATTTCGTTAAACCTTTTCCAAAACTATTTTATCGGTATGTTTCAGCGACGTCTTAACGTACATTTTGAACTATCGAGATTTGGCACTTCGCCTTGTATTTTCAAATGGTATTTTATGACGGTATTTCAAAATTATATTTTTGAAAATATTTGAGTATTGCAAAATATTACCGTCATCGGCCTCTTCGGCTTTTAACGTTTTGAAATGGTTTTGTAAACGGTTTTTAGCACAGGTGGGTTCGTAGCAGGGCCCACGGCTGTAATATCCGGAGGGTTTTGGGGGTGTTACCTAAGATGGTATCGGAGCTTGGGTTTTGTGAACCCGGGCGTGTGTGTTATGTGGCTCTACCGGTACGGTAGTAACGTGATTTTTGAAAATGAGTTTTTTTTTTTTACTTTTGAGTCAAATCGATTTTTGGAGTTTCCAAAATTTTTGAGATCTTTTCAAACTGCTATTTGTGATATTAGTGTGAGTTGGTTGTGTTGAGACTTCGTATGGGAGTCGTGTGCTAGTATCACGGGAGATCATCGGCTTCACGCACCTGTAAGTATATTGGTTTGGTTATTTCGCTTGTGGCGACACTTGATTGTTTTTGTGATGAGTTGGAAAATTTTGGATTTATCTGTTGTTGGCGACAGGTTGCAAGTTTCGAGGACGAAACTTATTTTAAGGGGGGTAGTATGTAATACCCGGATTTTCAGTATAAATTTTTCGCGTTATTTTATTCGAGTATACCGTATAGTTTGGTATCTATACGGTATGGATAAAATAAATTGATAACCGAGACAGCTTATCTTGGTGTGATTATCGTTTTGATTGTGAGATATATTCAGGATATGTTGTATCGTGTTGAACTGATTTGGATATCAGGTATACCGTATGAGAATATTTTTGGGTTGAGTATATGTGTATTCAGTATGCCGTATGTTCGTATTTGTTATGTCGAGACGTTGGACAGGAATTGCTGTAAATGGATAAGTATGGAAGCCATTACGTACGTTATGTGTTGAAGCTTACGTACGTTAAATTGGTAGAGTTACGTACGTTATGGCCGAGACATTACGTACGTAACATGGGAATCAGACGATCGAGTCGTGGTCGGCAGGTGGGACTCTGTGTCGGCAACTTTCGGCGGAGGATGTTGACAGGTGAGTCAACGTACGTATTACGTACGTTATACAGGATGTGTTACTTATGTAACACGACCATTGTACTGTAGCAAGTCAACTAGTATATTACGTACGTTATATGGCATGGGTTACGTACGTAAGGATGTTCACATTTTGAGGCAGTAGGGTCTGGGATGGCATTACGTACGCTAACCAGGACAAGATAGCGTACGTAAGAGGTGTTACATACGTTAACTTGGGAATGTTACGTACGTAACGAGCGGGGAGTTTATATAAAGAATGGCCCTCATTTCATTTCACTTCAGCATTTCTCTTCGTTTTTCATCTCTAAACATTGAGAGAGGGATATTTTGGCTCTCCTAATTCGATTTTGAGCTTGAGGGCTTGGATTTGGAGCTTGGATATGGAGTCATTGATGATTCTTGAAGTGATTTCTTGTGTATTCCATCTTCTAAGAGGTATGTTGGATAATCCTCCTTTTCATTTCGGATTTTTGATGTTGTTATTGATAAATGATTCGTATGAAGATGATTAAGATGACGTTGTTTCGATTCTTGAGGTTATATGAGGTGTATGTTGAAGGAAGATGATGATGATATGTTGGATTATGTCTTGATTATGTTGTTATGATTATGGAATCATAATATTCTTGCTGTTCTTGGTAGTATTGCTTCGATTTTTGATGCTAAGAAGATCATATGTTGAAGAACATGATGATATACACCTTGAAATGTTAGAAAACATCGGATTATGTTCTTTTATGGATTGTGAATGTGAATTCGGATAATTCGTGTTCTTGAAGAATTCATAAGTTATACATGTTATGATTTTGGAAGGATTTCGGATAATTGGAATGTGATTATTCACGGTAATAATTGGTAAATTGTTTCTTACGAATTTACTAGTATAACAAGAAGGAGTCTTGTTGATTCTAATTTAGAATTAAAGTCGGAATCGAATGTGTTATGAAATCCTTAATATCAAGATGAATTGATCATTGATTTGAGGAATGTGTTGGTGTTTTGGGTATGAATATGGAATATTCATATCTATAATTAAGTTATGTATTTTGGTACAATATTCGTATAGGAATACGAATATGATTCCGGATTTGATAAGATTATGACTCACTTTTGAGTTTGAGAATTCATAGGTATTTAACAAGTGTTCAATTCGGATAATGGAATTATTTGAAACCTTTGGAATATGGTTATCTATAATGTTGAATTGATCGGATTGTCCGGATTGATGATGATAACCGGTAATTGGTTTATATTATGAATTTACAAGGAGCAAACTTGTATCCGTATCTAAGATTGAATTTGGAATCGGTAATGTTAGACCCTTGTTGGTTTAAATTGATTATTGATATGATTATCGGATTATGAATTATGTTATGGTTTTAAATTCGTGATCGATTGATGTGGTTGTTCGGATTTGTGTCTAATCGGGATATGGTGGAACCGTTGGGTTTATTGATCGGTTATATTGATTATTGAGTTGCGACTTGTATCGTGGATATGGGTTCGTATTTGTTTGAGTTGTATTGTTCGGTTTTGTTTATGATCGAGGTTTCGTTGAACCGTTGAGTTTGTTGGTTGGCTATGTCAGTTATTGATTGTTATCGGATTGTTGTTGATTGATTACTTCAATAAGTTGATATGTTTTGATCGTGGATTATGACCGTTGTGTTGCGGTCGAGGCTAAAGAGTTCGTAGATTGATTTTGGGCAGGGTTGAGGAGCTCGTATACTAAGGCAATGGATTTTGGTAATGGCTTCGTGGTATCGGTATCGAGGCAAGTTCTACTTGTTCAGTTTATAATATTTGATGAATGGTTTCGTTTTCATTTCATATATAATTCGTATAGCAATGTTGTTAGAAATGTAAGTTGTCGGGATAATGGTTTGTATATCGTGCTCTGGTTGTATTAAATCATAAGGTATATGATTTAATTGTGTTCGGGGAAGACGTGAGTTATCTTTGGTCAAGGATATAGAATATCGGATATCGAGGATAGTTATCGTGATGACATAAGTATCGGGATAAAGGTTTATTGGTATTGAATGGATGGTACCTTATTTGAGATTATTCGTATAATTGTTTATTCGTTCAGGGATATTGTTCGTGGAAAGGATGTTGTCTCCGGCTTTGAGGTAATTTATGTATTGTTCAGTTATGAGATAATTATTATGTTGAGTTGTTGTATATGTTGTATGTTGAGGCTTCGTGTATTGAGATTCATATTGGTTGTGTTGATCGTATCATTGAGGGATGTTCCCAAAACTGTTGTCTGAGATTGTTGATCGTATGGATTATCCTTTGGGATTTGTAACCCCAGGGTTGTTGTTCTGAATATTGACTGGTCGTGTCGACTTTTCATTGTCAGACTATTGTTGTTCACTTCGGTGAGTCTTTTGATCCTTATTGGATATGTGTTTCTTTGAGTTTCATTGTCATGTTGCATCGTGACATATCTGGAGTCATATCTGCGTTCCGATTGGATATTGTGTAGGATTTTTAGCCGGGCACATATATAGTCATGCGTGAATATTTTCCGTGAAAGGCTGTGCACACGAGACGTAGTTCGTTGAGGCTAATTAGGTACATTGTCCCACGTATATCCTGGATTCCGTATACGGGGTGGACATGTGAACTGACACATATTCGGATCGGGCGTACTATGATTTCCATCGTTGAGCCGTATTGTTTGGTCGTTCATCCTCCATTCATGGTTGGGTATGTTCGACGGTTTGCGACTGGTTGTTCATATGCCCGAGGGGTATGTTTCGACAGTCGAGGTTATTTTCTTGAGATCCATTATTGTTGATCATTTGGAGTTTACCCTGTTGATGGTATTCTCGGTTATTGTTGATCCTTCATTGATTGCGTTCGAGATTTACCTTGTTGATGGTATTCTCAATTATCGTGATCCTTTATTGGTCGTATTGGAGTTATCATGTCGATGATATTCTCAGAGATATTTGGTTGATCATTGTTATTGATCGTATGAGCATTCGATCGTACGTCGATGTTCGGGATTTGTTATCATTATCATGTGATAGTTGATCTACAGATATGTTGTGTATTATTGGTTTATCCAGGTTGAGATTTGATTGCGTAATCCGACGGACAAGATTTGGCACAGATTGGATTATTTCCACACTTATGAGTTATGATGATGTTTTGAGGATTATCGGTATTTTGGAATACGATCTGGATGATTGTTGTTGAATTCATTTCGTCATTTGAGAATACGAAATGTGGAATATGTCAAGGATTGATTTAGTTTGGATTGCTATGAATTGGTAAGGTTATAACGGTAAGATTACGTTGGTAGTATTCTTACGGTATTATTACATTGGTATGTAATTATTTATGATGATGTGATCGGTATCATTATTGAGTATTGTGGCTGACCCCATCGTGGGCTTTATTTTTAGGTACTCGGAGATCGAGCGAGTAGCGGTCGTGAAGGGATGAGCTTTCCCTATGTGATACTGGCGGTGGCATGTTTGGAGTATCGAGTATTTATTTTCTGGTTATTCATTTCCGTTGCAAATGTGTATTTTGAACTGCTTTATCCGCTGCGTGTGTATATTTCAAAATAGCTTTTTGGTATCCTTATCCGCTGTGTGTGTATATTTCAAAATGGCTTTTCGGTATCTTTATCCGCTGCGTGTGTGTATTTTAAATGCCCCTTTTGGCACTTTGCGAACCTGGGTTATTTCGTTAAACCTTTTCCAAAACTATTTTATCGGTATGTTTCAGCGACGTCTTAACGTACATTTTGAACTATCGAGATTTGGCACTTCGCCTTGTATTTTCAAATGGTATTTTATGACGGTATTTCAAAATTATATTTTTGAAAATATTTGAGTATTGCAAAATATTACCGTCATCGGCCTATTCGGCTTTTTGAACGTTTTTGAAATGGTTTTGTAAACGGTTTTTATCCTGGTGGGTTCCGGCGCGGGGCCCACGGCGCTGTAATATCCCGGATGGTTTTGGGGGTGTTACAGAAGATGGTATCGGAGCTTGGGTTTTGTGAACCCAGGCGTGTGCGTTATGTGGCTCTACCGGTACGGTAGTAACGTGATTTTTGAAAATGAGTTTTTTTTTTTACTTTTGAGTCAAATCGATTTTTGGAGTTTCCAAAATTTTTGAGATCTTTTCAAACTGCTATTTGTGATATTAGTGTGAGTTGGTTGTGTTGAGACTTCGTATGGGAGTCGTGTGCTAGTATCACGGGAGATCATCGGCTTCACGCACCTGTAAGTATATTGGTTTGGTTATTTCGCTTGTGGCGACACTTGATTGTTTTTGTGATGAGTTGGAAAATTTTGGATTTATCTGTTGTTGGCGACAGGTTGCAAGTTTCGAGGACGAAACTTATTTTAAGGGTAGTATGTAATACCGGATTTTCATATAAATTTTTCGTTATTTTATTCGAGTATCTTGTATAGTTTGGTATCTATACGGTATGGATAAAATAAATTGATAACCGAGACGATTATCTTGATGTGATTATCGTTTTGATTGTGAGATATATTCGGGATATGTTGTATCGAGTTGAATCGATTTGGATATCGTATACCGTATGAGAATATTTTTGGGTTGAGTATATGTGTATTCGGTATGCCGTATGTTCGTATTTGTTATGTCGAGACGTTGGACAGAATTCTTGTAAATGGCTAAGTATGGAAGCCATTACGCACGTTATGTGTTGAAGCTTACGACGTTAAATTGGTAGAGTTATGTACGTTATGGCGAGACATTACGTAAGTAACATGGGAATCGGACGATCGAGTCGTGGTCGCCAGTGGGACTGCGTGCCGGCAACTTTCGGCGGAAGATGTTGTGGTGAGTCAACGTCGTGTACGACGTTATACGGGATGTGTTACGTACGTAACACGACCATTATCTTGTAGCAAGTCAACTGGTATATTACGACGTTATATGGCATGGGTTACGACGTAAGGAAGTTCACATTTTGAGGCGGTAAGTGCAGGATGGCATTACGTACGCTAACCAGGACAAGATAGCGTACATAAGAGGTGTTACATACGTTAACTTGGGAATGTTACGTACGTAACGAGCGGGGAGTTTATATAAGGAATGGCCGTCATTTCATTTCACTTCAGCATTTCTCTTCGTTTTTCATCTCTAAACATTGAGAGAGGGATATTTTGGCTCTCCTAATTCGATTTTGAGCTTGAGGGCTTGGATTTGGAGCTTGGATATGGAGTCATTGATGATTCTTGAAGTGATTTCTTGTGTATTCCATCTTCTAAGAGGTATGTTGGATAATCCTCCTTTTCATTTCGGATTTTTGATGTTGTTATTGATAAATGATTCGTATGAAGTTGATTAAGATGACGTTGTTTCGATTCTTGAGGTTATATGAGGTGTATGTTGAAGGAAGATGATGATGATATGTTGGATTATGTCTTGATTATGTTGTTATGATTATGGAATCATAATATTCTTGATGTTCTTGGTAGTATTGCTTCGATTTTTGATGCTAAGAAGATCATATGTTGAAGAACATGATGATATACACCTTGAATTATGATTAAGGATTGGTTAGATGTTAGAAAACATCGGATTATGTTCTTTTATGGATTGTGAACGTGAATTCGGATAATTCGTGTTCTTGAAGAATTCATAAGTTATACATGTTATGATTTTGGAAGGATTTCAGATAATTGGAATGTGATTATTCACGGTAATAATTGGTAAATTGTTTCTTACGAATTTACTAGTATAACAAGAAGGAGTCTTGTTGATTCTAATTTAGAATTAAAGTCAGAATCGAATGTGTTATGAAATCCTTAATATCAAGATGAATTGATCATTGATTTGAGGAATGTGTTGGTGTTTTGGGTATGAATATGGAATATTCATATCTATAATTAAGTTATGTATTTTGGTACAATATTCGTATAGGAATACGAATATGATTCCGGATTTGATAAGATTATGACTCACTTTTGAGTTTGAGAATTCATAGGTATTTAACAAGTGTTCAATTCGGATAATGGAATTATTTGAAACCTTTGGAATATGGTTATCTATAATGTTGAATTGATCGGATTGTCCGGATTAATGATGATAAGCGGTAATTGGTTTATATTATGAATTTAGAAGGAGGAAACTTGTATCCGTATCTAAGATTGAATTTGGAATCGGTAATGTTAGACCCTTGTTGATTTAAATTGATTATTGATATGATTATCGGATTATGAATTATGTTATGGTTTTAAATTCGTGATCGATTGATGTGGTTGTTCGGATTTGTGTCTAATCGGGATATGGTGGAACCGTTGGGTTTATTGATCGGTTATATTGATTATTGAGTTGCGACTTGTATCGTGGATATGGGTTCGTATTTGTTTGAGTTGTATTGTTCGGTTTTGTTTATGATCGAGGTTTCGTTGAACCGTTGAGTTTGTTGGTTGGCTATGTCAGTTATTGATTGTTATCGGATTGTTGTTGATTGATTACTTCAATAAGTTGATATGTTTTGATCGTGGATTATGACCGTTGTGTTGCGGTCGAGGCTAAAGAGTTCGTAGATTGATTTTGGGCAGGGTTGAGGAGCTCGTATACTAAGGCAATGGATTTTGGTAATGGCTTCGTGGTATCGGTATCGAGGCAAGTTCTACTTGTTCAGTTTATAATATTTGATGAATGGTTTCGTTTTCATTTCATTTATAATTCGTATAGAAATGTTGTTAGAAATGTAAGTTGTTGGGATAATGGTTTGTATATCGTGCTCTGGTTGTATTAAATCATAAGGTATATGATTTAATTGTGTTCGGGGAAGACGTGAGTTATCTTTGGTCAAGGATATAGAATATCGGATATCGAGGATAGTTATCGTGATGACATAAGTATCGGGATAAAGGTTTATTGGTATTGAATGGATGGTACCTTATTTGAGATTATTCGTATAACTGTTTATTCGTTCAGGGATATTGTTCGTGGAAAGGATGTTGTCTCCGGCTTTGAGGTAATTTATGTATTGTTCAGTTATGAGATAATTATTATGTTGAGTTGTTGTATATGTTGTATGTTGAGGCTTCGTGTATTGAGATTCATATTGGTTGTGTTGATCGTATCATTGAGGGATGTTCCCAAAACTGTTGTCTAAGATTGTTGATCGTATGGATTATCCTTTGGGATTTGTAACCCCAGGGTTGTTGTTCTGAATATTGACTGGTCGTGTCGACTTTTCATTGTCAGACTATTGTTGTTCACTTCGGTGAGTCTTTTGGTTCTTATTGGATATGTGTTTCTTTGAGTTTCATTGTCATGTTGCATCGTGACATATCTGGAGTCATATCTGCGTTCCGATTGGATATTGTGTAGGATTTTTAGCCGGGCACATATATAGTCATGCGTGAATATTTTCCGTGAAAGGCTGTGCACACGAGACGTAGTTCGTTGAGGCAAATTAGGTACATTGTTCCACGTATATCCTGGATTCCGTATACGGGGTGGACATGTGAACTGACACATATTCGGATCGGGCGTACTATGATTTCCATCGTTGAGCCATATTGTTTGGTCGTTCATCCTCCATTCATGGTTGGGTATGTTCGACGGTTTGCGACTGGTTGTTCATATGCCCGAGGGGTATGTTTCGACAGTCGAGGTTATTTTCTTGAGATCCATTATTGTTGATCATTTGGAGTTTACCCTGTTGATGGTATTCTCGGTTATTGTTGATCCTTCATTGATTGCGTTCGAGATTTACCTTGTTGATGGTATTCTCAATTATCGTGATCCTTTATTGGTCGTATTGGAGTTATCATGTCGATGATATTCTCAGAGATATTTGGTTGATCATTGTTATTGATCGTATGAGCATTCAGACTGTACGTCGATGTTCGGGATTTGTTATCATTATCATGTGATAGTTGATCTACAGATATGTTGTGTATTATTGGTTTATCCAGGTTGAGATTTGATTGCATAATCCGACGGACAAGATTTGGCACAGATTGGATTATTTCCACACTTATGAGTTATGATGATGTTTTGAGGATTATCGGTATTTTTGGAATACAGTACAAATGATTGTTGTTGAATTCATTTCATCACTTGAGAATACGAAATTTGGAATATGTCAAGGATTGATTTAGTTTGGATTGGTATGAATTGGTAAGGTTATAACGGTAAGATTACGTTGGTAGTATTCTTACGGTATTATTACATTGGTATGTAATTATTTATGATGATGTGATCGGTATCATTATTGAGTATTGTGGCTGACCCCATCATAGGCTTTATTTTTAGGTACTCGGAGATCGAGCGAGTAGCGGTCGTGAAGGGATGAGCTTTCCCTATGTGATACTGGCGGTGGCATGTTTGGAGTATCGAGTATTTCTTTTCTGGTTATTCATTTCCGCTGCAAATGTGTATTTTGAACTGCTTTATCCGCTGCGTGTGTATATTTCAAAATGGCTTTTTGGTATCTTTATCCGCTGCGTGTGTATATTTCAAAATGGCTTTTCGGTATCTTTATCCGCTGCATGTGTGTATTTTAAATGCCCCTTTTGGCACTTTGCGAACCTGGGTTATTTCGTTAAACCTTTTCCTAAACTATTTTATCGGTATGTTTAAGCGGCGTCTTAACGTACATTTTGAACTATCGAGACTTGGCACTTCGCCTTGTATTTTCAAATGGTATTTTATGACGGTATTTCAAAATTATATTTTTGAAAATATTTGAGTATTGCAAAATATTACCGTCATCGGCCTCTTCGGCTTTTTGAACGTTTTTGAAATGGTTTTGTAAACGGTTTTTAGCCTAGTGGGTTCCGGCGCGGGGCCCACGGCGTTGTAATATCCCGGATGGTTTTGGGGGTGTTACAGACATAGTTCTGCTCCAACTCGAAGACAGTGGACTGGTGTGAAACAGATATTTAGATATCTTCGAGGAACAATGGATATGGGTTTATTTTATTCTAAGGACTCAAAGGCAGAATTGGTTGGTTATGCTGATGCTGGATATCTATCTGATCCCCATAGAGGAAGATCACTAACAGGTTACATATTTACATATGGTGATACCGCAATATCTTGGCGGTCTATAAAGCAAACTCTTACAGCAACTTCTTCGAACCATGCTGAACTTTGAACACTTCATGAAGCAAGTCGAGAATGCGTTTGGCTAAGGCCTTTGGTCCACCATATCTGAGAATTATGTGGTTTTTCAATCAATAAAGGAAGTCCTACTGTTTTATTCGAAGATAATGAAGCATGTATCACTCAGACTAAAGAAGCTTACATTAAAGGAGATAGAATGAAGAACATTGATCCAAAGTTCTTTTTCACCCATGAACTTCATCAAATGGGAGAAATTTATATTTGTCATATTCGCTCATGTGAAAATCCAGCAGATTTGTTCACAAAAGCACTTTCTACATCTTCATTTAAGAAATTGGTACACAAGATTGTGATGCACAAATTTAGAGATATATATTGACAATAATAATCATGTTGTAATGAGGTAAAGACATACAAGATTCACTCTTTTTGACAGTAATAATCATGTTGTATAACTCTTGGCCTCTTGATTTTCATAATTATTATGCACAACTTTTGACCTTTCATTTCTTGTAATTCTCGAGGTTATAACTTTATATAAAGCAATTGTAAGAGTGTGTCTTGGACATAGATGGAGATGCAATATATCTTATGGCATTCTCTCTACTATCTCTTTCTATCTCAAGTCTCGATATTATGTGTAACTTTATTTTCAGAACCCTGTTAAGTGCGAGAACTGCGAGAACCACCTTTTGTACTCCTAATAATACATAATGTACATCATGTCAATGTATACAATCCCTACTGATCACAACCCCTACTATATAGTAGATGTTATAGATATAGTAGGGGCTATCATCAGTAGGGGCTATTATATTTAATAAAAAAAAATCAAAAATAATATAAAAATTGTATTTTACTATAATACCCTTTGAATTAAAAATATTTTTTAATATTTAAAAAAACCTCATTGATTTAGAGAAGTTCTCGCAGTTCTCGCACTTAAGACAGTTCTGAAAATAAAGCTCCCCTCGATATTATATTATATATACAACACAAAATGAGTTGATACATCTATATTTTTATTGAAAGAAAGTCGTGAGACATGTCATTTTGTAAGTTTTTTGATTTTTTATAAAAAATATAATTCTTAAATTTTCAGAAAAAATAAAAAAAGAAAAAAATTCTGAATATATTTTTGGAGTTTTAGTCCAAAGCTCACACTCATCTACATATAGAAAAATTCTTCATTTTTTAAGCTTAAAATTTTAAATATTTATAATATTTTTTATATCAAGTTTATTTTTAATAAAAAATATATATCAAATCAATTCTTCACGTTCTTCAATTAGACATCCATATTGAATATAGTAAATTTGATATTTTTATGTTAATGATCGATTGGAAAAAAGACGTTTATATTCGAAAAATATGAATATTAATTTTTAATAAAATTAATTCATGTAAAATAAAAGTAAATTAACTCACTTTTATGAAATTGGATTTAATACTTTATTGCTTACATAAAAAATAAATTATATTGTTTATTTAATTATAATAACTAAAAATAGTAAAACATACACTGCACAGACATCTAAATTAAGACTTATTCACATACTACTTTCGTTCCCAAAATTTGTTCCCACCTTTTCTCGATATGTCCAAAATTTGTTCATATAATGGACACTAACTGACTTAACGTTATGCTAATGTGAGACTTTTTTTCCAATAATATTAAACTCTATAATACATTCAACAAGTTTTTATATTAAAATCATGTCAAAAATCCTTAAGAATAATTTTTGGGATCGAAAAAAATAAATATTTTATAAATATTTTATCTGATGCATCACACAAGAGAACATCTAGTGTATTAAGAATATTGACTTAAGAAATCATCCTGTGGTTTGCCCATACATTTTCCTTCAAGCCAACGCAACACACCCATCATTAGTTAATACTACTACTGTTCAATAGAATAGTCTGAGCGACTGAATTAAGAAACCCCCTCCACAATTTCTAAAGGTCATGATTCTTTCCCGTCGACCCGGGATCCCTATTTGTTTTTTGAGTAATGCTACTTTCACAATTCACTTGACAACAAGGGTGACAATCTGTATACGTGGCACGATCCTGTAAAGTGAAATGTCACAATCACATTTATCTCACTTCACAGGATCGTGCCACATACACAAATTGTCAACCTCGTTGTTATCCAGGTTGGGAAAGTAGCATTTTTCTTGTTTTTTCTGCTGTTATTTTGACCTTTTTTTTTTTTTCGGAAGCCTTATGGTAACTGCACTTGATCAAGTTTCTCACGTGATGTGCAATTTATTTGGTGGTCTTTTAATAAATTCGTCTAATGTTTAGTGGTATGTTTATTGTTTTGGTTTCATGTTTTAGGGTTTATTTTTTTCTTTGATTTTAGTTATGAAGTGCATCTATTAAGGCGGAGGTTCCAAGGTCCTTCTGATTCGAAGATCGCTGTGAAGACTGCAGCTCAACCGTTGTAATATGCAGGGATATTAATGTTTGTACATGGTGTTGTTAACTAAGGGGGTGTATTGGATTGGGATTCTATAGGATTTTTTGGACTTTCAAAAGTCCATGGACTTTTGAAATCTATAGACTTCGCATGGAGTTTAGGGGAATTTTATAGACTACGCGTGGAGTTTTGTGGAATTTGTTATCGACTTCGCGTGGATTTTGTTGGAGTTCAAATACATTAACCAACGCTCGCGCTGGATCTCAGCCGCGGGTGGGAATGCACTCCCAGCAGCCGTTGGACATCAACAACGGCTGGGATGGACTCCCTTAGATTTCTGGTGACACCCTTTTCTTCTCCGGCGACGCTCGACAACCCCGCCTCCACCACGGCTCCGATTCATCTTTCTCAGATCCGGCAGCAACATCGACAATTTTAACAATGATGACGTCGACGGTGGTGTGGGCGGGTCCGACGAGATTTCGAAGGCGGAGAGTGGCGGCGGATATAAGGGGGAAGCTCAAATGACATAAGCGACCGTTGGGTGACAACTAGCGCTGAGGCAGTATCCATCAAAATCTCATGTGTGCTTTCGATTTCCCCTTGTAATTTTTTTGAAAAATCCATCAGAATCCATGGATTGTTAAAATCTACATAATGTTGAATACCACCAGATTTTTAAAGACTTCAAAAAATCTAGTTTGAATACCTCTGAATTTTAAAAGATATTAAAAAGTCTGGATTGAATACCTACGGATTTTAAAGGACTTTTAAAAGTCTAGATTGAATACACCCAGACCTTCAAAATACTTTAAAATCCTATAGAGTCTCAATCTAATACAGCCCCTAAGTTAAATTTGTTAATTTGTAATTCATTCTGAACGATATTATGTCTTGGCTGTGATGAAATCGTCTTCCCGTTTACTGAAGTCAATTAGCTTTGATAGGTCTCACTGGTTTCATATTTTTCAATTACTTTGGGGTTTGGGTCTCGACTAAATTTTGTTTGCTGATTGTGTTTATTGTATCTTTTCAGGTTTACAATTGTAATTTTGTTGGGTTATTGATTGTTTGAAAATGACTCCAAAAGGCTTGATTTATAGCTTTGTTGCCAAAGGGACTGTGGTGCTGGCAGAGCACACTCCTTATTCTGGAAACTTCAGCACGATTGCCGTTCAGTGCTTGCAGAAGCTTCCATCTAACAGCAGCAAGTACACGTACTCATGTGATGGCCATACTTTCAATTTCCTTCTTGACAGTGGATTTGGTATTTATTTTTTCTATATGCGCGTTCGGCGCTTTGCACGTGTACTATTTAGATTACATGTGGCAACATTTTTAGTTTCTCTTTGGTTTGCAGTTTTTCTTGTTGTCGCAGATGAATCAATGGGAAGAAGCATACCTTTTGTTTTTCTTGAAAGAGTGAAGGACGAGTTCAAACAACGTTATGGTGATAGCATCAAGATTGATGGTCCACACCCTCTAGCAGATGATGATGATGATGATTTATTTGAAGATCGATTTAGCATTGCATATAATCTTGATCGAGAATTTGGGTGTGTATATATCTTTTTGTTTAGGGAAGTAACATGACAACTTTAATCGTCTACTCCCCTAGCAGAATTTTGAAGTTCATATTTTGTTTGGTTTACTAGGCCGAGGCTTAACGAGAACATGCAGTATTGTATGAATCATCCAGAGGAAATGAATAAGCTCTCCAAATTGAAGGCTCAAATAACAGAGGTCAAAGGGATAATGATGGACAACATTGAGAAGGTACACTTGTAGTCCACTTTCTACTTGTTATAAAAGTGAACCATGATTCACTATGTCAGGGGCTTTTAGTTGATTACTTATAGTATCACTTACTATTAATTACGAAAACCAGTCGGTGAACGACTTACTCAGTTTGAAGATGGCGGTTTTAACACGGATCCGACCTGGTACCAAATGACAAACCCAACCTGATCCAGTGTCAAAAAAAGAATTACGTGCGTTCAAAACCAAAAAACGCATTAGAAACCCTATCCCCTTCTAATAAAGCGGGGGCTGCCGTAAGTCCATATCCAAATCCGTCATTCAAATATATATATATATATATATATATATATATATATATATATATATATATATAAACTCCAGATCCATCCTCGAGCATCGTCTTCCTCGTCTTTGGCCGGTATCCTTCTCCTTCTCCGTTGTCTTCTCGTCTCCCTCTGATATGTATAAATATATATCTGCACTACTTATATATATGCGTGATGAAGAATCGGATGAAGAAGCTATTCCTCTTGCTCATGAAGAGGTGGAAGATGATTATGGTGTGCCATCATGGGTCCAAGCAATGCCAATGATAAAGGAGTTGGAGATGGAGAAGATATTGAGATAGATGACTTTTGAGTTTACACTCATATTTATTAGAATCTATAGTTATTGTTATTATGTAGTGACTAGGATCTATTATGGATGTTTGTTGAATCTGAACTTATTACCATGTTAGTTTTGTTGAATTTGAACTTGTATTACTATGTGTAGTCATATATTAAATCTAGTAAATATATATAGTGTAGAAAAGGCTTGTCAGGGCGACTTGTCGACTAGTCTTCTCAACGGTACTCGCTCGACTTGGCGCTGTCATTACCATGAGTTGGAAAATATAAATAAAGAAAAATGACAATTTTAGATTTTATTTTAATTCTGTTGTGATCATGTCATTATGGCTTTGAGAATTAAGCGTGTGTTGAGTGTTTAGAATGACAACAAATCTTTCACTTGATGTAAGATGTTGTGGTTTATAGTCGATTTTTCGTCTTCTCTAAGAAGTTTTGTATTTGGGCAAATATAAATAAAAATAAAAGTGATGATCTTAGTGTTTTCTTAATTCTTTTTGTGTTTATGCCATTATGGTTGAGAGAACCAAGCGTGTTTGGAGTATTTTGGATGACACCCCATCTCTCACTATATGTCACATGTGCTTTATAATCGACTTTTGGTCTTCTCTAAGAAATCTTATAGTTGGGCAACTATGTATGACAATATCTTTTTTGAATTATTTTGTTTTTATGCCATTATGGTTTTGAGAATTAGGCGTGTGTGGAGTGTTTAGAATGAAAACCATTCTTTCATTTGATGTCAGATGTGCTTTATGATCGATTTCTCATCTTGTTTGAGAAATTCTGTAGTTGGGCAAATTTAAATCAAAATAAAAATGATAATTTTAATGTTTTTAATTCTTATGTTTTTATGATAGTTTGGAGAACCAAGTGTGTGTATTAGTCAATTGTCTCATGTTGAAGAAAACATATCAAATGGATGGAATGTCCATCCATTCTTGAGATGATGTGTCATACTATTATCCACCTCTTTTCGTTCTCACAATTTGAATTTTGCTTACCATGTTGTTTATATTCTTATGGTTAAATATTTATAATGAATCCATTTGCTTTATACTTACAATGAACTAAGTAGGAGTTCATAAGAAACGTCGTTTATCATGCTTGAAAGATATGATAGTGTTTTTGTTCATACGAGTTTATATCTGGGCTACAAAAATGTCTGATTTCATGATATCTAACATGTTCGATATACTATTGCACCTTTTTTCCCCAGTTCTTTTTTCCCTGTAGCAGTTTGCATTATCAATAAAATTCAAATTATTAAATATCATATCATCTACTAATCTCGTAAGTTCTATTTATGGAGATATGTCCCAATCTCCACTTCTGCAACATTGAGGAGTTTTCATTTACATCACTTAGTATTAATGTACGGTGTGTTGGGCAAAACTAGATGTAGATGTTGGCTGATCCAGTAGCTGTATAGCTGTTTACGACTAGTTGTCTAGTGGGATTTTGTAAGAAGTCGTTCATCGACATACTTATTCCAGACAGTAATTTTTTTAGCTGAGACGCGACCTGAAAAACCGGATCTAAAATAAAAAAAGGTTAATGTGTATTAAATTTAAGACCATTGTTGTCAAGTCGTCGAGTAGTCGCCAACTAGTCGACCGACTAGTCAGCGACTAGTAGACTAGTCGGCGACTAGTAGACGACTTGACAACCATGCCTAAAAGTTATGATAGATTTTCTGTGTTTTGAACCTTGTATTAAACTTAAAATGTTATCTTTTTGGGACATATTTGAAGTTATTTTAAGTTATTTTATTACATGTTATAATTTATGTCCTCGCATGTATAAATATATATCTATTATTTGTTGTTATTGACTTACCGAACTAGTCAGCGACTAGTCACTCAGTCGGACCTTTGTCGACCGGACTCGACTTACCGACTTGACAACCATGATTAAAATTGACGCATTTTCCGAACTTGTTCTTCCCCCAGTTAGGTCTTTTTGTTTGCTAGTCCACTTCCATTATATTTGGATGTTATTATGCAGTGACATGCATTATGGATATTTGTTGAATTTGAACATATATTCTATTAGTTTCGTTGAAAGACATGAATTGTGTGTTTTATTGTATATTTGATCTAATAAATCTATGTAAATGAACTTATTGACTTGACACTACTAGTCTGGTCACTTGTTGATTTGTCGAAGTAATTGTCTTGCAGTACATAAGCGACTTCACTTGACTCGACTTGGCGTCGTGATAATCATGGAGCTGGTAGCTGTCAACTACTAGTTGTTAGATATAGCTGTCAGAGTAGATTTTTGATATACGTAGTCGACACAAACTAGCTTTTGAAATAGTAACATAAATAAATAAACATTTACTTTAAACCTAAATTTGGTAGCTTTTGTCGGACTCCTTTAAAAGCTAATTTTATTAGCTTTTGTGGAACACTGTTAAAAGCTAAAAGCTACCATCCACCACTAGTTTACCAGACACTACTATTCTTATGTATTAGTATTTCGACTTAGTCAAAAACTAAAAGCTACATCAAAAGTTACCGCCGAACCACGCCCTAGACATGCACAACTATATGATGTGGATTAAGAGCAAGGTTTTAAAGCTTGGGACTTGATTCGCAAGGTGGGGAGTTCTCACTTACCGGGGCCTTAATCAGTTATTAATTCGAAAAAATTGGATGGGTATATTTTAATGTAAATAGTACTCTAACAATATCAGCAATAGTTTGTAAAATGTTTAGAAAATCTTGAATAGATATTAAAAACCAAAGTACTGATTTTCTTAATAACAAAAGAAAATGAAAATCAGACGCAAACTGCTAGAAGAAGAATCACACAACTTATTTTTTATATTCTTTATAAATAGAATATAATATGATTATAATATACTAAAGTTGCCTGCTAGATAAAGGAAATAAACTCTCTTCTCTCTCTGTCCCGTAACCCTTCTCTCACAATCTGCTTTCGTTCTCTCTCAATCACGCACGCACCTCAGAATAAAAAAGGAAACGGACCTTAATGCCCTGATTCGTGCCTCAGCTAGTTTTTTTCTAACAGAAGTGTGTCACAGCTAGAGATATCAGTTGAGAAATGCTAAAAACGACGTCTTCTGTTCATAGTATTTTTTGTTAAAAAAAACATCTGGAAATCACCGGGTCGCCTAATTGGGGGAGTTTTACCAAGTGAATCCCAATATATGCGGTGTCCTATTTTTGCCTAACTGAGTGCGGAAAGTCGACTCAGTGAACTGCCGAGCGCCGATTTCTTGGCTAGAAATCGCCGAGTGAATCCTAGTTTTTGGAACACTGATTAAAGAGAAAGGAGGATCAAACAATGTAACACTACCAGCAAGTTCAAAACCACAAATATAATTGAAAGTTTGAGGAATTTGGAATATTGGATGTCATTTGCAAATACTAAACATTAATTCATCAAAATTGTCATCCATATTCCAATAACCTTATGTTATGATGGGATTTATAAACGAAAATCAAGAACAAAACAAGAACTCAAATAATAATTGACAAGATAAGATCTTGCTCCAAGTCAAAGCTCGAAATATAATAATTCTCAAATGATAATAATCCTTGACCCTAACCACATTTACATAGTAATATACTTCCCCACAAGCAAGGAAAGTATTAATTATCAAATAACAACCCTAGCTTGGCCAACATGCTACTTGTTCATACACTAAGAATCAAGAATTTTATACCTACTTGCACACATAACAATATATAAATAGTTAAATGACAATATTTCTAAATCTATAATTAATTAATTGCACTTTTCCCGCTTAATTGAAGATCACCAGTTTTGCTCCATAACACCCCCCCCCCCCTCTCAAGGATTGCCTTGTCCCCAAGGCATAAATTCGGGATTTAGAATTAAACTCTTTTTCAGTCACCTAAGTCGCATCTTCACAGAACTGTATTGTCCACGGGTAACTTCTGCTAATTCCAGAATGTTGTTTTCTCTACGTCTTTGGGCATGACGCGGATCTAATGATATCCCGACCGCAAATCTGTTTTTGTGAATACCATCGCCCCGACCAACTCGTCTAGCATCACTTGTATCACTGGGATAGGGTACTTATCGGCAATAGTGATTTTATTCAACTCGCGGTAATCCACACAAAATCTCCAACTTCCGTCCTTTTTAACCACTAGAACAGGCAATCTTTTAAAATTCGTGACTCGTATTCGAGGCGTTTTGCGCAAATGAGGCGAGGCGTACACCTCAAATTTGTTGAAACGAAAAAATTAAAAAAAATATAAAAAATTATCTAAAACAAAGTTCAAGAACAATACTTAATAGTACTGCTAATGTAACAAAAACGAGCTGTTTAGCCGAAAAACGAGCTGTTTAGGAAAAAAAATTAGAGCTGTTTACCCAAAAAACGAGCTGTTTACCCATAAAAAAAATGTTAACAACGTTTTACAATTATTAAAAAAAGAGCTGTTTACAGAAAGTCAGAAATTAAAGAAAAGAAAAACAAGAGATTTTAACAAAGTTTAACTCTAAATAAAAAAAAAAAGAGGCCATGTTCCGATAATCGGAGCAAAAAAAAAGAAAGGGAAAAATAGACATAAAACACATAGGAAAGCAAAAAAAAAACATACCTTTTGATGGAGACGCGTCCGACGTGCGGAAGAGGGAGGTCCGGAAGACGGGAGAAGACAGAAGTGGAGTTTGATAGAAGAAAATCGATCGCAGGGAGAGATAGAGAGAAGAGATAGAGAGAAGAGATGGAACGACGGGACTCTGTTAAGCCCTAGGTAAAACAGATTTTTTTCTATTAGAGTTCAAAAATTAATAACATATAAAAGGCTGAAAAGCCCAGTCTACCAGACTCGGCCGCCTCTTGCGAGTTGACTCGTGTCGAGTCGACTCGTCTGCCTCAGTCAACACACTCGGGGTTTTTACGAAATACGGTCGACTCGCACGCCCTGACTCGCCGGGCGTCCACCTCGAGTCGACTCGCGAGTCGACTCGTACGAGTCGACCATTTTTTAAAACATTGAGAACAGGACTCGAATAAGGGCTCGATCTAGGTTGAATTATTCCTGCCAATAGCATATCTGGAACCA
The DNA here is from genome assembly GCA_033398695.1 of Orobanche coerulescens. NCBI lineage: Eukaryota > Viridiplantae > Streptophyta > Magnoliopsida > Lamiales > Orobanchaceae > Orobanche > Orobanche coerulescens. The sequence continues at coordinate 44,709,601 of CM065809.1, forward strand.
ACCTTTCAATCTCATCCTTCTGAGCGTTCAAGTACCAATACCGCCGGACCGATATGGGGCTGCTCCCGGGCCCAATTCGATTCGATGACCCGTCAGTCGGCGAGGAGGCAGCCCCTCTGTCTCGCCGAACACTTCTCCAAACTGCTCCAACATCCGACTAACTCCCTCCGAAACGTGACTCCCCTTTTCCGAAGGTTCTGTGGACTCCCCCTCGTTCCCCAGAGTGATGACCCACAACTCTATATTTCCCTCTCGAACCAATGAATGGAGGGAAGCCTGGGCTCGGCATCTGCCCGGATCCCTGCCAAGCAGACGCCCCGCGACCCCTCAAGAAATTTCATCGTCATATTCTGCCAATTACACCGGACCTCCCCCAAGGTCCTCAGCCAGGCCACCCCCAGGATGATGTCAACTCCGCCTAGGGTAAAAACTTAGCAATCCACCCGCGCCTCGTAACCTGGAAAGATAATGACCAACTTTCTACACAAGCCCGCCGAATTTTGTCTCCGTCCGTCCCCCAACTGAACTCGAAGGTTACCTGTCGCCTCTGGCCGTAATTGTAACTCCCCTACCAACTCCTCTGAGATAAAGTTATGACTAGCCCCACAATCCACCAACACCGACACATCACGACCTCCGACCTGACCTTCCATCCTTAGTGTCTTCGGGCCCGATAACCCGGCCATGGATAACAATGATAACACACCCTCATTTCCGCCATCCAACTCCTGCAGCTCTCCTCCTCCTTCATCCACAAATTCTTCTACCTCCACTAATTCCGTCCCCGACATCCCTTCTTCTCCAGCCAACATCACCCTCAACTGCTTGCTCGGGCACTCATGCAACGGATGATACGGCTGCCGACACCGAAAGCACAACCTTGCTCGCAAATCATTATACTCTTGTTGTGTCATTCTCTTCATCTGGACATGGTTATTAGGGCCATTTGACCGAGCTGGTGAAAACCTCGGGGCTGTGGATTCTTGCTCCGCTAGACGGTTCGGTGGGTTTATGAAAGAACGGACCGAGTTCGCCGGTCGAAGTACCCCTGGATATATCTGTTGGTGTGCAATCGGGGTACTAGCGGAATTCCTTCCTTGGTCAAATAACAGTTTGGCCTCAGTGTTACGAGCCATATGCATTGCCATCTCCAAATCCTGAGGGTCACAAACTCGTAAATTGACACGGATCGGCTCACTTAATCCATTCATATAATATCCGAGGTAGTGTTCCTCCGGTAATCCCGGAACCTGATTCGCCAGTTGAATAAACTCGTCAATATATGCCTTCACCGAGCTGACCTGTTTCACTGCGGCTATTCGCTCATAATGATTTCCTTTATGCCTCGTGTCAAATCGCCATATCATGGCTTGTGAAAATTCCAACCACGTAAAGTTACCCTTTCTCGAACGTAGCCAGCGAAACCATCCCAGCGCTGTCCCTTCCATGGCCACCATCGCTAAATTCGTTCGCTGCACCGCAGGAGTCCCATGAAGATCAAATTGCTGCTCGGCCCTGGCTAGCCAGCCGTTCGGGTCGGACCCATCAAACACGGGCAGGTTCACGTCTTGCTGCCCTGTCTTCGCCGGGCTGCCGCCTCCTGGCTCCTTATCAGCGGCGGCCGACTCAATCCTATCAACCCTAGTTATGGTCGCCTGCCCGCCGCCCGCGGCGCTCCCTCCGTTGCTGCGCCTGGCCTCAGCGCCGCGATCGCCAGTAGGATTTCAGCAAAACGGCCATCCATCCCTTTACGCAGGCCGGTGATTTCCTCGCGGAGCTGCGCCTGCTCCTCGGTCACGATACACAGCGCGGCTTCCATCCCTGCGTGTTCCGAATCAGCTCTCTTCATCATCCCGTCTTAATGAGAATTCCCATAGATGGCACCAAATTGTTACGACGGGATTTGTGAAAGAATAAATTAAGAACAAGAACAATAGTTTCAGAATAATATTCGGCAAGATAACGTCTTACCCCAAGCCGAAGCTCGAAATATAATTCTCAATGATAATATCTTAACCCTAATAACATGAATATATATATATATATATATATATATATATATATATATATAGAGAGAGAGAGAGAGAGAGAGAGAGAGACCCCCTACATCTCTTAATAAGGAAAGAAATCCAACATAATCAATACTCCATAATATAATAATACTAAGAATCCTAGTATAACCATACTTCCATAATTTGAATAATAATAATAATAATAATTAATTACTCCTACGCCTCGAATAGACCTGCAAGGGAACCTGGTCTTCTGCTCGGACACAGCTCGCATCGGTCGTGTCGCCCTGCTCTGCTCGGCCACCCTGTTCGGCCCAGCCATGGCTCGGGTCGGCCGTGTCGCCTCGCTCTGCTCGGCCCCTCTGCTCGGCTCGGTTATGGTCCAGTCCGGCCGAACCGTTCTGCTTCACAACAGTCCCTTTAATTGAAGATCACTGGTTTTGCTCCCTAACACCTTCACATGTGAATTCGCTTTTTACGTGGTAAGATGCATTTTCCACTCTCTGTTGGCTTCTCTAGGTTTTGCATACCATGTGGAATTTCTAATGTGGATTGTGGGATCAGAGTCGATCCATCGTGTTACAATTACTATGATTCATTAAAAGTATAAATGAGACTGAGATTAAGTGCTTGTGTGCTGAAAGGAGCGAAAATTGTTATGCCATTGCACATGGATTAAAGTTTGAAAAGGTGAGCACTTTATCAGCTTTGATTAAAGAAAGCATGAACCTCTATCTGATCTCTTTTTTCGCAAGTTCTTTGTAGCCACCACGAGTGTGTATCTCAAGTGGTATCACTTACCCCTTTTTAAGGTCACCAGGGTTAGAGCCCAGCACTTTACAGTTGATTTGGCTCTCATTATCCCATTCTCTCCACTCGGCCAAGAACTAATTTTTAGCCAATTTATAGGTTGCACTTATTGGGGTCTGTTTCTTTTTTCTTGTGTCCCTTAAATTGCACCAACTGTTTGTTCCCTTTATTTCGCGTGATAGTTATTTATTTTCCTTCTGATTCCACATGGGGGTTGTATTTTACCTTTTCCCTTTTGTATTAGTTGATTACGATTTGTTCCTTTTTCTATTTGTTTGTTTGTTTTTTGTTCCTTTACTCATGTGAACATTTTAATGTATTTGTGTGTATAAGTGTCTCCTATTTATGGCATCGTTGGCTTAAACCTTTCATTCTCATTCAGGTTTTGGATCGTGGTGAGAAAATTGAGTTGCTGGTAGATAGAACAGAAAACCTTCAGTTTCAGGTGAGTGCTCTTTTTCTGCCTGTGAAAGACACCTGTATTTCCTCTTAATGTGGTCATGGAAATTTCGTCCAGGCTGACAGCTTCCAGAGACAGGGAAGGCAACTACGTCGGCAGATGTTGTTGCAAAACCTTCGCATGAAGCTGATGGTTGGAGGAGGTATTCTTATCCTGGTCGGCCTTATCTGGTTGATGTTTCGTTAAGGTTCCCAAAGTTGGGTTTTTGGAAACGGGTTTGTGAATCTCGTGAGTCCATATTGTGTTTTCTGCTTTGTGAACAAAATCCTCAATAGTCTACTACTATATGTATGCTTGTTGGTCCTGACGGTTTAGTTAATTGTATTTTAGAATGACTGAGTTCAACATTTTTGTTTTGGTCGACTACCGGGCTCCTGGTAATAGTAGCATGTGGCTTGGAGACACATTATTGCATTTTATATGAACTAAAATTCTCAACACATGGTGCATCAACAGCATCGGGAAATGGAGGTTTGCGTTTTGCATAATTTTGCTCTGAGAATTTTCATTTCCAAATTTTATCATGTGCGTTGATTACGGATTTAAAATTTTTTCTTACGTGCATGTTGTAATGTCCATCTATTGCGAATTATTCGATTAATAACTCTTATCATAAATTTTGTTTCATTTCTTAGAAATATGTAAAACTTAATTATTTTATTTTCAATTCATGTCAAGTCATATTTTCATTTCATCAATGATGATAGGCCTGACTCAGATTTTAAGCAGTATGAATTATTAGCCAAAGTTATCTTGATTTGGCCAATTGTTTAGATGACCAAAATTTTTATCTAAACCTAGTTCATTAGGTATTACATGCCCCTCAATATTCGCACACTCGCAAATGATTTGGTTCTGGATATGAAAGCTGTTATGACGTTTTGAATATATAGCAAAGTTTAATTTACTCGGAGTTGTATTTATATTTGTATTTATATTTAATACTCTCTCCGTCCCAATGAACTTGTTGCGTTACTTTTGAACACGAGATATAAGAAGCTAGTGTTTAGTATTTTTAAGTGTGTTGGTAGTTGTATTGATTAATGGTTATATTTATAATGAGTGATTTTGAATAATTTTATATTCAATTATTTTATAAGTAACTTTTTTATTTTCTTTTTCCGAAAGGATCGGATGGAAAATAGATCGGATTGAATTTGAGAATTGACTTCGACAGGGAAGACTCCAAATCTTCCCTTTCTCCATGTCGGGTTCGTTCCACCAGCCCGATGCTTAGGTAAGATAGATCGCCTCATCAGCGGAGATGTCCTTGGTCGTGAAAGATTGAAGGCCGCCTAGGATCCAATGTGGATTTGTGCTTTTGGTAGTGACGGTAGGGTAGTGATGGAGAAATATGCGGTAAGAGTGGTGAGAGAGACGCAATGAGTTAGGTAAACTCGCTGCCAGCGAACCCACCGTTTAGATTCGTCATCGCGGTGAGGGTGCTGCGAGGGTTTACGAGCGAGAGCGCCGCTTGAAGAAGGGGCGGCGGATTATTAGTTTTTTCACCCATCGAGAGAGGAGAGCTATGAGGCGAAGAACTAGGGTTTGAGAGATTAGGTATTGAGAAGAATTGAGAATGAAGTGATGGGAGTGGGCCGATGAAAATGAGAGTGAAAGTGATGGATCGGGTTTCGGTGAGTTGGCCCAAATTAGCAAACAAAAAGGCCCAATTAAGAAGGCCTATATACTACTATTAATAATACACTTAATTTCTCCATGTTATGAAATCGAAATATCGTAGAGAGAATTTAGAGAGAGAATAGAGAATGATTCTCAGGTGTGTTTTTCATTAATAACTGAAGTCCTATTTATAGGAAAACTTCAGATGGCACAATTGTAATTACATAATTATATAAGGGGCATAATAGTCATTCACACTATATAAAAACAAAGAGGTAATTGAAATGTCACTTTCAAGGTATATTATAGAACTCCCTCTTGAATGACTATTTACATAAATATCTGCTGAACTAGTTTGAAGAAAAATCCAATGGGAGAAAAACTATCAAACTGTTTGTATTGGAGCTTGTGGCAATCATACCATGTTGCATCATAATGTTGGTAGGAAATCTCCGTGGGATAAAACTTTAGCAATCTGTGATCTCGTAAATTTGCTCCCCCTTATCTTTATAGTTTTTGTATAAGTATTCTTGTGCCGTCCTGGTAAAATCTCGTGGGACAAAAACTGAGTGAATCTGTCATGTATATCACTCATTGTTGGTGGAGTATCAATGTGTTGCCTCATTAAAACCTTATCAAGAAAATCTAGTGGGAAAAATTTGATCGAAGGAAAAAGAGTACAACTGCTCCTTCTATTTTCAAGCTTTGAAGAATAATCTTGATCTTTGTAGTGTTCCTCATTATGCCATGAATATTGGGGGTGTTCAAAACTACCCGACCCGGTTGATCCGACCCAATTACCCGACTACCCCGCGAACTTTTTACCGGGTAATTTTTTTAATTACCCGGATTTAACGGGCCGGGTACCCGGCCCGCTAATTATGTGAGTTACCGGGCCGGGTAATGGGCTGGCCAAATAAAATTACCGAGTACCCACCGACCCGGTAACTTTTTTTTTATTTTTTTATTTTTTTATTTTCTCACTTCATGTTTTATTTTAACTATTTTAAAAAATTATGTATAGAATTAGTATGAATTTACTTACATTTTAATAATATTAATATTACAAATACTTATGTAAAATTTGGTCCATATTAATCTTATGCTCTATTTTTTTTTCCTTTTCATGAATCATATTTTTTTATAATTTAAATTTCATTAACTATTTTAAATTATGACATCAAATTTACAAAACTAAGTATGTATTAATATAATATAGTAGTCTAATTTCAAAGTGAATAGATTAAATGTTTCATATAATATCTTAATATATTAGAACCAGTGATAATAAAATGAATGTTATAATTATTGTAAATAATTTCTTACTTTTAATTTAATTTTTTTTTGTAGAAATCAACCAAGCAAATAAATTAAATTAAAGTTAAATTTTCTTAATATTAATCATAACGCATGACTTCAAAATTAGAATCAATTCTTGCTAATTTAAAAATTAAATATTTTTGGTGAACTAAAAGTTGAAAAAAAATATAGCAAACAATCATATATATATATATATAATTATTATTATTATAATAATAATATATATGATTAAAAAAACTCGGGTAGTCGGGTACCCGGGTGACCCGACCCGGAAAGCCGGGTACCTGAAAAAGCGGGTACCCGGATTTTATGGGCCGGGCCATGGGCCGCCTAAATAGGTACCCAGAGTTCCGGGTACCCGAAAAAGCAGGTACCCGAAAAGTCGGGTACCCGCTTATGAACACCCCTAATGAATATGCCTCGTTAAAACCTTATTAGGAAAAACCCAATGGGAAAAATCCTAAGGGTAAAGAGTGCATTATTCATACTAATACGTCATTCCAGTTGCCTCGTTAAAAACCTTGCTAGGAAAACCCAATGGGATAAAACCTCAGTCAAGGAAAAATGAGTGCAATGCGTATTTTATACAAATATGCCCCAGGCATTTCAATGATCCCCCAGGGATTAGTATGAGTATCATTTTCAGTGCAGTTTGTAATATCGAACTCATATTCTTTGCGATATATTCGAAATCTCTTTTGGAAATTTCTTATTAGTTGTGATTAAGTTGCCTCGTTAAAAATCTTGCCGGAAAAACCCGGTGGGATAAAACCTCAGTTAAGGAAAAGAGTACAACAGATAATTTTCTTTCACAACACCTTATTTTGAGTGACTGCATGCACTGATAATATGTTTAAAATCTCCGGAGGAGTCACTTTCAGTAAGCCCATATATTTCATTTGATTATAAGGGCATATATTTCAATTTCAATGGATTTTCCTCATTTTCACAAATCATGGATTTTAATATTCTCATTTCCAATATCCATATTTCACAGTTATGGATATCCTCATATCATTTATCGATATCCTCTTTCAAATCATTGATATTCTCATTTCATTCATAGTGCTATATTGTGTCGACACTTTTCAATATTGATTTCCCCATGGCAAGATAACTTGCCGAGATATCTCATTATCGACCATCCATTGGGGTTACACATTGTGGTTATGTATATATACTTTTCAAAAGTATATGCCTCCTTTTATCATTTGCTTTGATTCATATTTAGGGAATTATTATGTATTTATCAATGCAATTGTAATTGGTACCAAAAATTAATAATCTGTCATGCATCTTTGAACTTCAAGTTCATATTTCAGTTGTGAGGATATAATGTGATGCATTTCATATATTTCCAACTACCAATACTCCCCCTCATGCTAAGTGATTTCTTGAGCACCAAACTCGTATGTCAGTATCTCAGTATTTATCTTCAGTCATGGGAGTTTATATATTATGTTCTCGATATTGGCTGGAGGACTTCGAATAGTATGCCAATTAATATCCCACTTGTGTATGCGCATATCTTGATCCTTTCTGGGATCTATTCAAGATTATTTGGGATATATTACTAGTTTTATTTGATCTGGAATATATGCTCAAACCGTGAGCAAATCATCTCGTAAATTTCTGATTACGAGTCATATAAACATGTGACTATCTAGTGTATCTATAATATCTAGTAGTTCACATGTAGAGGAAGTGGGCCCATACTCCCCCTTAATATATTCCAAATTTATTAGGGATATTAATCTAGAACAAATATTGGCTAGTAGTGATATTAATCTAGAACAAATATTTGAAGACATGATGTGTCTGTATCACCATATAGATATTTTTACCGACATATCACATCATCTTTCGGTGCCATTATTGCACATCATTTTCAACATGGAGTCGCTGCTCCCACATGTCAAATATAGAGCCGTAGTTCATACGCTTCAGGACGCGGAGTCAAATCTCATACGCGTAATTCCAATCTATAAGTAGATTATTATTGTATTCACAATCACCCATACCGAGGGTTTGAATATCACAATGGATCCAATGCTTTCGAATCTTCGTAAATATTATCCATCTCTTCCAGTGAATATCATAAAAAGAATTTATCGAGCTCGACTCGAAAGACTAAGGGTGTTAATGAGAAATGGCATCCCAGAAGATATTCGATGGTTGATCGAAGCACAAGTTCGATTATCTGGCGATTTTTCAAATTCATTTAAGTACATGCCAGGTACAGGTAAGAGTAGTTTTGCAAATAAACGAAGAGCAAAAAGATTAGGTGGGTGCTATATATGTGCTCGGTGTAATACCCGTAATTTCGATTTCCGGTAATTTTTTTTTTTTTTGGCGGAAGTCATGACCGTTTCGTCATTCTGAGAATGATTAATTCTACACTTTTTGTCATCCGAGTTCGTTTCGGTGTTGTTTTGTTGAGTTCCGTGCTTTTTAGCGACTTTTCCGCACTTGAGTTCGATTCTTGCGAATCTCGTTCGAAACTGCTGTTTCGAGTTTCCTGTAAGTCCGTTTAACTTTGTTAGACGTGTTGTGAACTTCGGTTTGGTTATTCGATCACGTATCGTGATTTCCGGGCGTTTTGGGCCATTTTGTAATTTCTTGAAAGTTACGGGTATCCGTATCTGTAATTGCTGTCTCGACCCGTTTCTTGGCCGCGTATGATTAATTATTGCATTACGTTTTCATTTCGAGTCGTTGATGTCATTCGCGAACTTTTCGTCGTGTTCGTTCCGTGCGTTTTCGGAAATCGAGGCGTCGGGTCGTGGCGGCTGAGCAGCTGGCCGGACCGGTGCGGCCTTTGTCGGAAGTCTTTGGGCAATGGCCGGCGAGCACGGCAGAACGGCGTAGCGCACGCTACGTCCGGGGCCTTCGCGCTAGCTCAGCGATGTAGCGCCTGTTGCCGAGTCGGCCAGTACGCTTCTCGGGCACAGGCAGAGGGATTCTGAGGTTCTGGACTCGGGTAGGATCGGCAGGTAGCGCACGCTACTGTCGGTCGTGGCGCACGCTAACCGGTAGGGGTAGCGCACGCTGTTGGCCGACTAGCGTATATTACCGGGATGAGTTTGTTAGTCCAGAGGCTACTGGACACATCGGCTAGCGCGCGCAGGCTTCCGGCCGTAGCGCATGCTAGCGGGAGTCGGGCAGACAAGTCATGGTCGGCAGAATTGGTCGGTGGTGCCGGGTCATGCGGGCCATGGCCGAGAGTGCTGGGCCGATACTGGCCGATAGCGCACGCTAGTCCGGGAAGGCTAGCGCACGCTAGTTCCGGCCCAGTATATATATGACAGACCATCCACTTTTTCATTCATTTTTCATTTCCTTTCTCTTCGGTCCGCGGCTGGAGTTTTGGAGGAGATGAAGCCATGTTGTTAAACAACAAATCCATAAAGTTTCTGAGTTTATATCACCGATCAATCATCCTATAACATCCTTCGATCCAGCGAATCAAGGTTAGATCTTTAGAACCCTACTTTTTGGTAGATTTGGGGGTTTTCGCGTTTTTGTCCGATTCGTTCCGTTTTGTTGATTAATTCATGATGAATATGATTAATCTTGTTGGTATTATTAGTTTCCCTACGGATTCATGGTATATTTCGTGGTTTTTATGGAATCGAGAGGGTTTGGTTGTGGTCCGCCCTCGTTGTTGTTTATATACGAATATACATGAATCGTAGGCGGGTTTTCGGGTGTATTCCAATTCCTTATTCATTTAGAAATGGTTGTGATTGTACTCTTCGAATCGTTAGGTTCGGTTTCGTTGGTTCCTAGCATTCGTCGGTGACTTTCCTTTCCGTTCGTTGCGTCGTCAATAATTCAAGGCAAGTATTTTTGGAAACCTTTATGCTTAACGTGAAATGGTAATGTATATTGTGTGTGATTGCTCACCTCGGGAGGGTCCTACGGGATCACGGAGGGAATCCAATGGTATAGCCCTGGATTCACGAGTTTGTTTCGCTAGCCAGCTCGGGAGGGTCCTTAGGGATCACGGAGCGGGATCAATGGTATAGCCCTGTTCCCAAGGCGATGCATGTGCGTGATTTGTTTTATAATATCAGCTCGGGAGGGTCCTTAGGGATCACGGAGCGGGATCAATGGTATAGCCCTGTTCCCATGGCAAATTATTTGACTGTTTATTTCCGGAAAAGACATGTCTGGTTTTGACTTTTGAAATTGATATTGGTGCATGTACTATGAAATGTGTAAGCGATTGGTTTGCCTTGAATACTTGTACTAGCGTAATTGCTAACCCCTTTGGGGACCCATTGTCGGGGAAATTCTTGTTATGGATTTCAGGATTTGTTCAAATGAGCGGGCGGCAGGATGGTACGAGGATGTCGGCCAAGGTTGTTGACATGTGCAATTGAGTCTTGTTATTTCCTACTGTCTCTTTTGATGTGGATGTTTTCCAAATTGTAAACTTATAGATTGTACTCGCGAGTACTTAGGCTTTTCCTTTCGGATTGTGATTGGTCGTCGTTGGAGTTACTGTATTTGTCGGTTGATGTTTATTATGCCGGTTGTACTGGACGTGTTGTTTTGTGTTCTTGTTGTTAACAATTGTTTCCTTGCTAACCGAGGCGGTTAGTCGAGTGGTGTTTTCTTGTGCTAGCCTGGTGGGTCCCATGTAGGGGTCCACGGCGCTGTAATACACCTCGAATATCTTGTGGGTGTTACAGAAAATGGTATCAGAGCTCTAGGTTTATGGATACCTAGGCTTGTCGGTTATTTGGGTCTAGTTATGTTTTGTTTTGCACATTGTCACACCGCTGCCGGCATCTCAGTACATCCAATGCTCGTAAGTTTTCCTTACTCGATCCTCTTGTTTTATCGTATTGAATTTCCACTTCTTGAACTGTGATTGCCTCTCTCGTACTTATCGTCGATTTGTTTTTCGATCCATCCGGTTCGTGTACTTTTGATTCTAGTATTGCGCTGTCCTTTATCTCTCTGGAGTATGTGCGCCGTTCTGGGCTTGACCGTTTGTCGTCTTGCGAGCCTTCCATCGCTAAACTTCCTAGCGTTGGTGGGATCGTTGGTGATCGAAAGATCCGAGATTTGCTCCGTGGTATACTGTGAGAGGGCTTGAATGTAATATCCGGAATTTCTACTACTGATGTTTAATATTATTTTATCCGAGTTATATTGTACAGCGTGGAATCTGTACAGTAGAGATAAAATAAATAAAGGACTGAGATATCAGTATCGGTATAATTGTCGTATTTGGTCGACAATTACATTTGAGGATATTGTGTATCAGGTTGTCGTACTTTTGATATTGGGTATATCGTATGATGATATTATTGGATTCAGTGTTTGTGTTCAGTGTGTCTTATGTTCGCTTTTGGTATGTCGAGACGTTGGACAAGAACTGCGGAAAATGGCTAAGTATAGCCTTATTAGCGCACGCTGATATTCATGCATAACGCACGCTATCGTGCAGGATTAGCGCACTATAAGTTTATAGGTTAGCGACGCTAGTGCGAATGAATCGGAAGGAATCTGCGTGTGGACCCGGCTGCTTTCGGCGCACGTTCTGGTAAGTCAACGGTTGTTGTCCTGAAGTATTAGCGCATGCTAAAATATTAGGCTTAGCGCACGCTAACTATGTATCAGTCAACAAGGAATCTTATCCTTGCCAGATGCTGTCGGAATGTGGGGGCGAGTGGTAGGTGAACACTGTAGCTAGTCAACTTCGGATAGCGCACGCTAAGATAAATGACTTGCGTACGCTAAGCAGGATGTTTTACGTACGTTAATGCATAGGCATTACGTACGTAAGTTAGTTTACGAAGCAAGGCAATAGCCTTTGGGCTTCGATAGCGCACGCTAACAAAGTCAGTTAGCGCACGCTAAGGCTAGCGCACGCTAAACATAATGGTTTAGCGCACGCTAGTGGTGCATTCTATATAAAGGGACAAACGGGTGTCATGAAACATTTCGTCCATTTCTTTCCTTTCACCCGATAGAGACAACCTTGGGAGAACATTTGGAGTTCCTAAACACTGATGGATGATCCTCTTTAACAAGATTAAAGATGGAAATCATGGAGTGAAGCTTTGTTCTCGAAATCATTGGTGATTCTTGGAAATCAATCCTTTCCTTCAAAAAAGGTAATTACTCTTCACTTTGAGATTTCGTTTTGGATTGTATATGATGTTCTTGAGTTGATGATTATCATATAAACAAGTTGATGAGCATGACAACGAGTTGGATTACCGTACTAAGTTAGTGTTGTTATCAATATATGAGTATTGATATGTTTCGTATGGTTTTGGATGGAATTCAAGATATATGTTGATGTAATTCCCTTCTTCAATTCGGATTTTTGATGTTTTGTCGTTGGTTACTTCGTATGGTAACGATTATGGTGATGCTACTGTGATTCTTGAAGTTATATGAATTGTATGTCGAAGAACATGATGAATAAGAATTTTTAGATGTTAGAACACATCGGATTTTATCATTTTATGGATCATGAACGTGAACTTGGATAATTCGTGTTCTTGAAGAGCTATTAAATTATATGTCATGATTGTTATGAAATCCTTAATCTCGAGATGAGTTGATCATTGTCATGATGGAAGTGTTAGACGATGCTTGAAATGCATGCCACCGCACATTAGCGCACGCTACGTTCTTGCCTAGCGCGCTAACGAGAGCAACTTAGCGCACGCTACGTTAGGTGATTAACGTGCGCTAAGTAGGCGACAGGCGTATTTTTGTGTTTTGATTAGGAATTCGTGATGGTTTGACTTGGTTGGTTACGACTATGTTTATTCGAGGTTGTGTTGAACCGTTGAGTTCGATTGGTTGGTTTTATCGGTTGTTAATTGTTATCGGATATGTGTTATTTGATTTCTTCGATAGGTTGAGATTATTGATCGGTGATTATAACCGGATATTGCGGTCGTGTTCGAGTATGTCCATCGTATTGCTTTTGATCGGGGATGAGGAGCTCGTAGACAAAGGCGATGTGTTCGGCAGCAGCTTCGTGGTATCGGTATCGAGGCAAGTTATTACTTGCTCAGTTATAATATTTAATGAATGGTTTCAGTTTCATTTCGTTTATAATGCATATAGCGATGATTATTATTGTGAACTCTGGGTATTCGGATCGCATATCGTTCTTTCGATTCTGGGAGATAAATCATAATGTATATGCTTATCTCAGTTATTGGTATGTTCGAGTATCAAGGTTACATTATGGTAAATACGAGGATATGAGTATCTATAGTTCATTGTTCGTATGGATCGCCGAGCATTGAGGATAATCGTCGGTGATGATTGGACATCGAGATTTCTCCCGAAGGACTCGGGGCAAGTATCTTATATCGATTCAATTAGAGTTAGTGATTTGATCATGCGTATTATCATTCATGTTGTCGAACATGAGGTCGTCTTAATTGATTTGTCATATTGTCGTTCATGTTGCGTTGTTCATGATGATGAACATATTGTTTTGCATATGTGTATGCATATTGTGTTGTTTATGTTGTGTTGATCCGATGGGATCGCGCGATCTATCTTGAGGCGCTGATCGGATGTCCACCTCGTGTTGGTCCGACGGGATCATCTTGGGATCTATCTTTGAGGCGCTGGATCATTGGACGGGTTTTTCCACCTCGTGTTGGTCCGGGATCATCTTGGGATCTATCCGAGGCGTGGATCGTTGGATTACCCAAGATTGTGTTATTGTTGTGCATATGTATATTGTTGGTTATCCACCCCGTGTTGATCTTGTATGATCATCTTGGGATCTATCTTTGGAGCGCTGGATCATGGGATTTCAATTGAGAAAACATAGTTGTTATTGTTTTAGAGCATATTTACGAAGTCATATGAGTATGCATTTGTAGGTCTTGTGTTAGGACCATGTCCGCATTGCATTGTTCTGATATCGGATTAGACTGATATGATTATCGTGGCACATCATATCTCGAGGTATGTTCCATATTTTCCTTGGTCTTGTCTTTGGTGGACAATTGGTTATCGTCTTGGGATTTGATGATTTTATTCGATGGATCGTATTGGTCAGAAATGGTAGATTTCCGTATCGTGAGTTGGTTATGATAGTTTGAGGATCTTGAGTATTGTTTGAGGTACAATACAAATATTATGTTTGAGTTTAATGGTTATTCTGATGAGAATTACTTGAGTAAGTAAAGTCATGGCGGTAAGATTACATTGGTCGTATTCTTATTCTCATTGGTATGTATTCTTAATGTGATGTGACGGTTATTATTGTTGGATATTATGGCTGACCCCGTCATGGGATTTCTTTTAGGTTCTCGGAGTATCGAGCTTGTAGCGGTCGTGAAGAGATGAGCTTCCCGGAGGATACTGGCTAGGACATGTTGTGTGCATTGAGTTTCTTGATTGGTTCTTGTATTCCGCTGCTAGAGTATCTTTATGGTTGGTCTTTTTCCGCTGCGTGAGTATTTTGAAATGCTCTTTTGGTATCTAGTGCGAGGTTACTTTGGAAATCGTTTTCTAAACTTTTGAGTGTCATTGTTTGGCCTTGCGATTTCAAAAGAGTTTTTACGACGGTTTTTGATAAATGGATTTTATATGTCTTTGTGAATTTTTAAAGATAGTACCGTCGTTGGCCTCTTGGGCATTTGTAAATGTTTGCGAAAATTTCTTTTAGCCTTGTGGGTTCCATCTCGGGGCCCACGGCTGTAATATTCCGGTTAAATGCGGGGTGTTACGAATATGGTATCGGAGCTAAGGTTGAGAAAGCATAGGCATTTGGGTCGAGTTGGGTCGTGTTTTGTCGCGTCATTCGAGTTTTCGATTGACAAATATTAGAGCCGTGAGTTTTTGTTGTTCACTCAGCTTATGTGTTATGTGATTTACCAAGTATCGTCTTGGGCTTGTTATAACTTTTCCAAATGGTGTTGAGATTCTCTGGAATGAGATGTATTGTGTTCTTGAGTCGAACTGAGTTTGCCAACGTGTGTTTTGATAATGTCCGTGTCGAGTATTTTCTAGAGCCGAGACATGTGCCAGTATCACGGGGAATCGTCGGCTTCACGATCTGTAAGTATTTGGATTTTTGAATTTCATTGAGATTTATTGCCGTTCTAAGTTGATACGTTTTGAGATTCAGTAGATATTATGCGTTACAGTATAAGGTGACAGAGTTGGGACAGGATTGATGATCTTGAGGAGTTATGATTTCGAGAATCAGTATGTTGGTTAGATTCTGGAACGAAATTATGTATTCGGGAGAAGGGCTATGGATTGTCGAGAAGAACATGTAGTCATGTTAGTTCATTTTGTGATATATATGAACTGTTTTTGAGCATTTGAAAATGATACTTTTCAAAATGAATGTCTTACGGATGTTTTACGGAAAATGATTTTGGGCCGAGACCCAATCGATTTTGAAATGGTTTTATAACTCAGGACTTGAAGTCCGAAAAGGGGTTTTCTACTTTTTAAACTTTTTGTAATGCGGAACGAGTTACGGGCTAAGACCCTAATGTTTCAAACGGCTTTTCTGTTTTCTTAAAACTCCCGAGACTTGTAAAACACTTTACCAATCGTTTACCTATGTTATTTCCGCCTTCCGAGGCTTTGGTTTACTTGTTCAAATTGAACCTCTCGGGAAGTCTTTCGCTGTGTGGATTTGTTTCAATATTTTGTCATATCATATTTAAGGTGATCCAGGACGGGTTAATGACTGACGTTGCAAGTCATGTGTGGAAAAGGAGTTTAGTCGGAATTTATATATTGAGATTTTGGAACTCGATCGTGTGGTTTTCCGATGGAATATCAGTGGATATTGGTGACGAACCGAATTGGTATACAGGAGTATGGATATAGTCGAGCATTTGCATACTTTTCATTTTAAAACTTCGAAATCGTGTGGATTTGAAGGAAACTGTTATCAAATACTTGGCACCATCGAGCCAAGTTAATTTTTCGAAAATTGATTTTGTGGTCTTACCAAAATTTATGTTTTGAGTTTTCAAACTCTTGAAAGAATTTTCGAAAATTTGTCTTTTGACAAGAATATATGATTTCAAACTAGTTTTGAAAATGTGATTGATATACATACGCATTTAGTGCATAGTGCATATCATATTGATGGTACGATGGAAATGGAATTCGAACTTCAGTATGTTAGTTTGATTATCCGGTGATGATCGGTTGAGTTATCAGATAAGAGAAATATGTTGCGTGTTGTAGATTCATGCACATAATTTTTTTTTGGAAACTTGGGATTTTGTGAAACCTGAACATATGTGCTATGTGATTCCTTTGGTATGGTAGTATCGCGATTTTACCTTCTTGATTACGGAATGATTTCCTTGTAAGCGTAGATTTGGGGATGGTGACCCCATCTTGGTTGTTTTAGATAGTGAGTGGTCGTTTCCACTCCGTGTATGATTAGGTATGTTCGTCGGTTGTGATTGGTTGTTCATATGCCGAGGGTATGTTCGCGATCGGATATGTTTATTGAGATCCACCGTATGTGATCGGTGTGTCGTTTTGAGAATTTTGCTTTTTCGTATATACATTTCGTGGTTCCGTGTTGATAGTGTTGGAGTTTACCGTGTGAAGGTATTCTCGATTTCCGTTGATCGTTCGTTGGTTGTATTGGAGTTTATCACGTTGATGATATTCTCGATTGTGTTTTGACCTGCGGTTGGTGATTGGAATTTATCATGTCGATGATAAATTCGGTTGATTGTTGATCATTGTTGGTGATCATCGGCGTTGATTGTCTATCGATGTTTCGGGATTCGTTGCCATTGTATTGAGCGGTTGTTTCACGGATACATCGGATATTATTCGTTTTATCGAGTGAGACTTGATTATGTAATCAGTGACAGGATTTGATTGGGCAGATTGTTTGATCCGAAGATGATATATTTTGTTGAGAATCGGGGAATTGTGATCGTAAGCGTATTGAGGCGTCAGTGAGAACGGCTAGTATCTCGGAGATCATCGACTGCGTATTTGGAAGTATGCTCTTTTGGATATTCGGTAATGATGATGATAAATCGTTGTCGTGATGGTTTTGGGATATTTTGAGTTGAGCGGTATGTTTGTTCGTTTTATGATGGATTGCAAGTTTCGAGACGAAACTTATTTTAAGGTGTAGAATGTAATATCCGAATTTCTACTATCGATGTTTAATATTATTTTATCCGAGGTTATATTGTACAGCGTGGAATCATACGGTAGAGATAAAATAAATAAAGGACCGAGATATCGATATCGGTATAATTGTCGTATTTGGTCGACAATTACATTTGAGGATATTGTGTATCGGGTTGTCGTACTTTTGATATTGGGTATATCGTATGATGATATTATTGGATTCATGTTTGTGTTCGGTGTGTCTTATGTTCGCTTTTGGTATGTCGAGACGTTGGACAAGAAGCTGCGGAAAATGGCTAAGTATAGCCTTATTAGCGCACGCCGATATTCATGCATAACGACGCTATCGCGGGATTAGCGACGCCTTCGTTTATAGGTTAGCGTCGCTAGTGCGGACAGTCGGAAGGAATCTGCGTGTGGACCGGCGCTTTCGGCGCACGCTCGTAAGTCAACGGTTGTTGTCTGAAGTATTAGCGCACGCTAAAATATTAGGCTTAGCGCACGCTAACTATGTATCAGTCAACAAGGAATCTTATCCTTGCCAGATGCTGTCGGAATGTGGGGGCGAGTGGTAGGTGAACACTGTAGCTAGTCAACTTCGGATAGCGCACGCTAAGATAAATGACTTGCGTACGCTAAGCAGGATGTTTTACGTACGTTAATGCATAGGCATTACGTACGTAAGTTAGTTTACGAAGCAAGGCAGTAGCCTTTGGGCTTCGATAGCGCACGCTAACAAAGTCAGTTAGCGCACGCTAAGGCTAGCGCACGCTAAACATAATGGTTTAGCGCACGCTAGTGGTGCATTCTATATAAAGGGACAAACGGGTGTCATGAAACATTTCGTCCATTTCTTTCCTTTCACCCGATAGAGACAACCTTGGGAGAACATTTGGAGTTCCTAAACACTGATGGATGATCCTCTTTAACAAGATTAAAGATGGAAATCATGGAGTGAAGCTTTGTTCTCGAAATCATTGGTGATTCTTGAAATCAATCCTTTCCTTCAAAAAGGTAATTACTCTTCACTTTGAGATTTCGTTTTGGATTGTATATGATGTTCTTGAGTTGATGATTATCATATAAACAAGTTGATGAGCATGACAACGAGTTGGATTACCGTACTAAGTTAGTGTTGTTATCAATATATGAGTATTGATATGTTTCGTATGGTTTTGGATGGAATTCAAGATATATGTTGATGTAATTCCCTTCTTCAATTCGGATTTTTGATGTTTTGTCGTTGGTTACTTCGTATGGTAACGATTATGGTGATGCTACTGTGATTCTTGAAGTTATATGAATTGTATGTCGAAGAACATGATGAATAAGAATTTTTAGATGTTAGAACACATCGGATTTTATCATTTTATGGATCATGAACGTGAACTTGGATAATTCGTGTTCTTGAAGAGCTATTAAATTATATGTCATGATTGTTATGAAATCCTTAATCTCGAGATGAGTTGATCATTGTCATGATGGAAGTGTTAGACGATGCTTGAAATGCATGCCACCGCACAAAGATTAGCGCACGCTACGTTCTTGCCTAGCGCGCTAACGGGAGCAACTTAGCGCACGCCTTCGTTAGGTGATTAACGTGCGCTAAGTAGGCGCATGCGGTATTTTTGTGTTTTGATTAGGAATTCGTGATGGTTTGACTTGGTTGGTTACGACTATGTTTATTCGGTGTGTTGAACCGTTGAGTTCGATTGGTTGGTTTTATCGGTTGTTAATTGTTATCGGATATGTGTTATTTGATTTCTTCGATAGGTTGAGATTATTGATCGGTGATTATAACCGGATATTGCGGTCGTGTTCGAGTATGTCCATCGTATTGCTTTTGATCGAAGTGAGGAGCTCGTAGACAAAGGCGATGTGTTCGGCGGCTTCGTGGTATCGGTATCGAGGCAAGTTATTACTTGCTCGATTATAATATTTAATGAATGGTTTGATTTCATTTCGTTTATAATGCATATAGCGATTATTATTATTGTGAACTCTGGGTATTCGGATCGCATATCGTTCTTTCGATTCTGGGAGATAAATCATAATGTATATGCTTATCTCAGTTATTGGTATGTTCGAGTATCAAGGTTACATTATGGTAAATACGAGGATATGAGTATCTATAGTTCATTGTTCGTATGGATCGCCGAGCATTGAGGATAATCGTCGGTGATGATTGGACATCGATATTTCTCCCGAAGGACTCGGGGCAAGTATCTTATATCGATTCAATTAGAGTTAGTGATTTGATCATGCGTATTATCATTCATGTTGTCGAACATGAGGTCGTCTTAATTGATTTGTCATATTGTCGTTCATGTTGCGTTGTTCATGATGATGAACATATTGTTTTGCATATGTGTATGCATATTGTGTTGTTTATGTTGTGTTGATCCGATGGGATCGCGCGATCTATGCTGAGGGCGCTGGATCGGATGTCCACCTCGTGTTGGTCCGACGGGATCATCTTGGGATCTATCTTGAGGGCTGGATCATTGGACGGGTTTTCCACCTCGTGTTGGTCAGTAGGTATCATCTTGGGATCTATGCTGAGTGAGCTGGATCGTTGGATTACCAAGTATTGTGTTATTGTTGTGCATATGTATCTTGTTGGTTATCCACCCGTGTTGATCTTGTATGATCATCTTGGGATCTATCTTGAGAAGCTGGATCATGGGATTTCCATTTATTATACATAGTTGTTATTGTTTTTGAGCAAATATAAGTTGAAATATGAATATGCATTTGTAGGTCTTTTGTTAGGACCTGTCCGCATTGCATTGTTCGATATCGGATTAGGCGATATGATTATCGTGGCACATCATTTATCGTGGTATGTTCCATATTTTCCTTGGTCTTGTCTTTGGTGGACAATTGGTTATCGTCTTGGGATTTGATGATTTTATTCGATGGATCGTATTGGTCAGAAATGGTAGATTTCCGTATCGTGAGTTGGTTATGATAGTTTGAGGATCTTGAGTATTGTTTGAGGTACAATACAAATATTATGTTCGAGTTTAATGGTTATTCTGATGAGAATTACTTGAGTAAGTAAAGTCATGGCGGTACGATTACATTGGTCGTATTCTTATTCTCATTGGTATGTATTCTTAATGTGATGTGACGGTTATCATTGTTGGATATTATGGCTGACCCCGTCGTGGGATTTCTTTTAGGTTCTCGGAGTATCGAGCTTGTAGCGGTCGTGAAGAGATGAGCTTCCCGGAGGATACTGGCTAGGACATGTTGTGTGCATTGAGTTTCTTGATTGGTTCTTGTATTCCGCTGCTAGAGTATCTTTATGGTTGGTCTTTTTCCGCTGCGTGAGTATTTTGAAATGCTCTTTTGGTATCTAGTAACTGAGGTTACTTTGGAAATCGTTTTCTAAACTTTTGAGTGTCGGCTGTTTGGCCTTGCGATTTCAAAAGAGTTTTTACGACGGTTTTTGATAAATGGATTTTATATGTCTTTGTGAATTTTTAAAGATAGTACCGTCGTTGGCCTCTTGGGCATTTGTAAATGTTTGCGAAAATTTCTTTTAGCCTTGTGGGTTCCATCTCGGGGCCCACGGCGCTGTAATATTTCCGGTTAAATCTGGGGGTGTTACATTGACCCTCTAGTCTTTTGTTGTATGATGGAATCTGTGTTTGGTAATTGCGATATACTAAATGTATGTTGAGCCGAACGTACTGATGGTTTGGACACCGAGGGGTGCAGTGTGATGTTAATGTTTTGAACATTGATATGTTCCGGGAAAGGTATCGATGGCAGAGTTTGTTGAGAAACTCACATAGATGTTTTCGACGTGTGTTCGAATCGGTGTTCATTAGTTATACTATTAAACTTGAAGAGATAGTTTGACATATGCTTGGAATTAGTATTTCCGAGTTGCGCTTGTTGAATTGGTGATTTTTGAATGCCGTATATGCGTGTGTTCGGGAATTGATGGTATTTGGCTAATTATTAATATTTACAACCAATGTGTTTCTATTAATAATAATACATGTGGCGTGCATGCTTGAAAATTTCTTAGACTTGATCGTATTGTGGGTTTTTGAAAAGCGACATGAATTTGGGCGAGCCAGCCTTGTATTTTCAAATAAAACCTTGTGTCGGTATTTAAAGGTCGTGTATAAAAGTGTTTAGGACATTTTATAAAATGCTACCGCTGTTAAGCCCTTGTCGTGTTTGAAAGGGTCTTGAAAACGATTTTTAACTTATCGGTTTTATTTTCGAATAACTAGAGTATACGATTTTAAAATCAGATTAGCCTGGGGAAACCTAGGCTGTCGAGTCAAGTTGTGTTTGTTGAGTTTTGTCTCGTCGGATTTTGTCTGACTTAGTCGCATCGCGACGCGTCGTTTGAGATCATTGGTCGTGATTAGTATCGAGGGGCGGTCGTCACTTACGTGCGATCTATGGATGTAAAACTCCCTTCCTTGTGTTGTGCCTCGTGTGACACGAGTTATTTGTATGATTAGTCGTTAAATGATGGAATCCTTCTGTGGATTTTGATTTCACGATATGTGTTTATTAGACTCTCGTATTTGGTTTATACGAGGAGTGTAAATCCTTCTTGATGTATTTTCGAACCGCATTTTATCCGCTGCGTGAGTTCTTTCAAAACGGCTTTCGGCATTTTGCAAACTGAGTTTTATTTCGTAAAACCGATTCCCTGAATCAAGTTTTGGCATTTTGGCCTTGAACATTTCATGATGGTTTGACAAATGATTTTGTGAGCTTTGGAAAATATTACCGTCATTGGTCTTTTTAGCATTTTCGAAATGACATGGGAAATTATGCTTAGCCTGGTAAACCCGTGTGAGAAAGGTTTACGGCTTGTAATTTTTCTGATATGTTCTGTTGTTGTCTCTGTGGGTCGTTAGCGCACGCTACGCTTTGCGGCTAGCGCGCGCGAGAGTGCGTTGGTAGCACGCTAAGGGGAGGATAGCGCACGCTACACGGTAGTTGTGGCGATCAGGAGCTCTGTGAGCTACCGGAAAGTTCTCGTTAGCGCACGCTAACACTTGGGGTTAGCGCACGCTAACAATGTATTTTTGGTCGAGTTTTGTTTGGTGCCGTGATAGCGACGCTAACCTTAATGATTAGCGCACGCTAATTGTGTCGATATAAATCTTGGACACCGATCTAAGTTGCATTTTTCTTCATTTCTTCTTCTTCCTCCATGAGTTTGAGACGTAGCGACTAGGGTTCGCATCTGGGCTGATTTTTCTTCCATCCAAAGGTGTTTTGGAGTATCCTAGATGATTTTTAACATCATCTAATCCATTGTTCTTCGCCGAATCTAGGTATTTTCTTGAATCCCTAGAGTTGACTTTTTGGAGTTTTGTTCTTGATATCGTTTTCCATCCAGTTTTGATAAACCGATTGTTGTTTTAACGATGTTAAACATATCCTAAGGATTGTATATCACTGTCGTGATTTTGAACGATTTGATGCGTGTGATATGATGTGTTTAAGTGAATGTTGATACGTGCGAATTTTGGGCATTTTGGCCTATTGTACTTCTGAAAAACCTTGGGTATCTTAGAAAATAAACCTCGAGACGTACTTTTAAAATGAATTATTTTCTCACAGTGTTCTCAAGATGCCTACTAGCGCCACGCTATGTTTCAAAATTATTTTACTTTGAGGATCAAAATATTTTGAGATATTTCTAATGACTTAGAAACGCATTCGCTTAGACCCGAAGGTCGAATATTGCTGAAAAGTTTTAATTTAAAGAAAGATGTCTTCATTTTTTTTTATCAAACGCAAGATGATTTTTTTAAAAAAAAAAAAATCTCGATGACGATGTTTGTACTACTTTTTGATATATGATACTCAAGATCAACTGGTGCTTGCAAATTATTTTCAAAAGGTGGTTTTCGTTTTCAAAACTTATCATTCCTATTTGCGGTCCGGGAATATATGTGTAATGTTCGTACTCTCGTTAGGGTGTTAACCCCCGAGTTGTGGTTGAATCGGTGGTGTGAGCGTTGAGTCGTTCGCCACACAGTTGTCGTGGTAGCCTCTGTGAGGGGTGTGATGTTGGTATTGGATGTTGTCGCCTCGTAGCGGTTTATGCGTTATCGCATATATGCGAGCTGTTAGAGCTCGGGTTGGTATGATTGTGTGCATCGGTGATTGTTCAACGTTGTGTCGATTGCTTGTTGTATTGTTACCTTGGTTCCGTTGTTGTGAGTTTCGGGGGAGAGGTCAAAGGTAATACCCGTACTATTTTGACTTCTATATCTTCTCTTTCTCCAGTCTATCGATTCGCTTGTGTTCATTGATACCTTCTGAACTTGTTCTGTACCTTGGTTTCATCGTTCGAACGAGCTGTAATCTGATTTTGAGTCGATCTGGTTATCGCTGTGACTTTTCCGAATTCGGTTCGATTCTTGTGAACCTTGTTCGGAAGTAATATCTTTTGGTTCTAATAGTTCTTTTATTCGAAGTGGATCGAATTTTGAACTTCTGTATTTTCGGATCTATCGACTCGTTTATGCTCGTTAACATTTCTGAACTTTCCCTATCCCTTGTTTTTTTGATCGAACGAGGGTGGTATTGTTTCGGAATAACTCGTTTGTCGTTGTGACATTTCAATCGCTATTTCCTTTCCTGTGGATCTTATGGGAATGCATGTCTGGTAGTTCTCACTAGATCATCCTGGGAGTCGTTGTTTGAATTTTATTATCCTTCGTGTTTCGGACATGATTGTTCGATTTTTGTTGTCTCGATCGTTTGTTTGTTCGGTTTTTGTTCTCGTTTCGGGATTGTTGAGCGTTTAGGATCCTTCGTAATTCCCTTAAGTTCGGGAAATTACTCTCGTTTTCGATCTTCCAACCTTTAGGCGGTGGAATTCCGTATTTGTTCAGCGTTTGGCTCGCATTTTGATTGATGAACCGTTGGGTTGGTCAATCGTATTGATTTTCGTTCGTTGTGTTTTGTGATTGTTCGGATAATCGACTTGATTGTATTATCCATTTGATGACGCTTTCATTTGTTGGTTTTATTATATCCCTAACGGCGACGTTGTGTTGGTCGTCGTGGAGCGTGTTTTCACACAGTATATTCCGTTGCGTCGTTTGTAACGTTTCTCCGTTGGGCGTTAGTTAAGCGTTTCTTGCGTATCTCGTTGAGTTTTCCTGGCGGGATATTGCTTCTCCCTACTTGTTTTAAGTTTCGGGACGAAACTTCTTTTAAGGAGGGTAGAATGTAATACCCGTAATTTCGATTTCCGGTAATTTCTTTTTTTTGGCGGAAGTCCATTTTGACGACTCGCTCATGACCGTTTCGTCATTATGAGAATGATTAATTCTACACTTTTTGTCATCCGATTTCGTTTCGGTGTTGTTTTGTTGAGTTTCGTGTTTTTTAGCGACTTTTCCGCACTTGAGTTTGATTCTTGCGAATCTCGTTTGAAACTGTTGTTTCGAGTTTCCTGTAAGTCCGTTTAACTTTGTTAGACGTGTTTTGAACTTCGGTTTGGTTATTCGATCACGTATCGTGATTTCCGGGCATTTTGGGCCATTTTGTAATTTCTTGAAAGTTACGGGTATCCGTATCTGTAATTGCTGTCTCGACCCGTTTCTTGGCCGCGTATGATTAATTATTGCATTACGTTTTCATTTCGAGTTGTTGATGTCGTCCGCGAACTTTTCGTCGTGTTCGTTCCGTGCGTTTTCGGAAATCGAGGCGTCGGGTCGTGGCGGTGGCGTGGCCGGACGGTGCGGCGCATCGGAAGTCTTGGGCAGCCGGCGAGCACGGCGAGAACCGGCGTAAGCGCACGCTCTGGCCGGGGCCGCGCGCTAGCTCAACGATGTAGCGCGCTGCCGAGTCGGCCAGCGTGCTATCGGGCACAGGCGAGAGGATTACGAGGTTACGGACTCGGGTAGGATAGGCGGTAGCGCACGCCATCTGCCGGGTCGTGGCGCACGCTAACCGGCAGGGTAGCGCCTGTCGGCCGACTAGCGTGCGTTCAGGATGAGTTTGTTAGTCCGCAGGCTCCGGGCCAGTCGGCTAAGCGCGTAGGCTTCGGCCGTAGCACACGCTAGCGAGTCGGACGGACAAGTCATGGTCGGCGGGGTGGTCGGTGGTGCCGGGTCATGCGGGCCATGGCCGAGAGTCTTTGGCGTCTTGCCGATAGCGCACGCTAGTCCGGGAAGGCTAGCGCACGCTAGTTCCGGCCCAGTATATATATGACAGACCAACCACTTTTTCATTCATTTTTCATTTCCTTTCTCTTCGGTCCGCGGCTGGAGTTTTGGAGGAGATGAAGCCATGTTGTTAAACAAAAAATCCATGAAGTTTCTGAGTTTATATCACCGATCAATCATCCTATAACATCCTTCGATCCAGCGAATCAAGGTTAGATCTTTAGAACCCTACTTTTGGGTAGATTTGGGGGTTTTCGCGTTTTTATCCGATTCGTTCCGTTTTGTTGATTAATTCATGATGAATATGATTAATCTTGTTGGTATTATTAGTTTCCCTACGGATTCATGGTATATTTCGTGGTTTTTACGGAATCGAGAGGGTTTGGTTGTGGTCCGCCCTCGTTGTTGTTTATATACGAATATACATGAATCGTAGGCGGGTTTTCGGGTGTATTCCAATTCCGTATTCATTTAGAAATGGTTGTGATTGTATTCTTCGAATCGTTAGGTTCGGTTTCGTTGGTTCCTAGCGTTCGTCGGTGACTTTCCTTTCCGTTCGTTGCGTCGTCAATAACTCAAGGCAAGTATTTTTGGAAACCTTTATGCTTAACGTGAAATGGTAATGTATATTGTGTGTGATTGCTCACCTCGGGAGGGTCCGATGGGATCACAGAGGGAATCCAATGGTAGCCCTGAATTCACGAGTTTGTTTCGCTAGCCAGCTCGGGAGGGTCCTTAGGGATCACAGAGCGGGATCAATGGTATAGCCCTGTTCCCAAGGCGATGCGTGTGCGTGATTTGTTTTATAATATGGCCAGCTCGGGAGGGTCCTTAGGGATCACGGAGCGGGATCAATGGTATAGCCCTGTTCCCATGGCAAATTGTTTGGCTGTTTATTTCCGGAAAAGACATGTCTGGTTTTGGCTTTTGAAATTGATATTGGTGCATGTACTATGAAATGTGTAAGCGATTGGTTTGCCTTGAATACTTGTACTAGCGTAATTTCTAACCCCTTTGGGGACCCGTTGTCGGGGAAATTCTTGTTATGGATTTCAGGATTTGTTCAGCCAGACGAGCGGGCGCTGGGATGGTACGAGGATGTCGGCCAAGGTTGTTGACATGTGCAATTGAGTCTTGTTATTTCCTACTGTCTCTTTTGATGTGGATGTTTTCCAAATTGTAAACTTATAGATTGTACTCGCGAGTACTTAGGCTTTTCCTTTCGGATTGTGATTGGTCTTCGTTCGAGTTACTGTATTTGTCGGTTGATGTTTATTATGCCGGTTGTACCGGACGTGTTGTTTTGTGTTCTTGTTGTTAACAATTGTTTCCTTGCTAACCGAGGCGGTTTGTCGAGTGGTGTTTTCTTGTGTTAGCCTGGTGGGTCCCATGTAGGGGTCCACGACGCTGTAATACACCTCGAATATCTTGGGGGTGTTACACTCGGTGGACATGTGACACACGATGCAAATCTAAGGGGTTTGTATCCAAAAATCGAGAAGATAAAATAACATTTATCAAGGATGGATTGAGTAAGGAATCTATGGATCATAATATTCAACAAATTCTTGATACACATCCCAGTGGATAGGTTCATCGTGAACTATTGTCTTTGTGGATACAATTTAAGGATGAACGGAAACGTTATAGTTATGAAAAATTAGTCTCAAAAGATCTAGTTTGTAAGTCCGTTCTATCAAAGTTGGTATAAGGTAAATAGCAAAATAATGTAAGTTGATGAATATTATTTTCCAATATTTAAATTTCTCAGCTGCCAATCGATAACGTCATTTTCATTGAAAAATATAATATCATATCTTTCGTTTTCTTTTGCAATTTTGTTCAAAAAGAAAATAGTAAAAGTAATGACTTATCTGCCGCTCCCTTTTCAATGAAAATAGTGAAGTCATTTGTCGTTTAGTAAGAAGTTTGTTCTTTAAATTTGGGATCCACAAATCAGAAAATGTATCACTCATAAAAGTATTTTGAAAGTCTAGTGTAGAAAGATGGAGTTCTCAGAATCCTCATATAGATCTCATCTAATTAAAACTATATGTATTTTAGGTGGATCCAAATTGATAGGTCATATCCAGCATATAGATATGGCATATCAGTTCGTGAAAGAATTTGGAAAACACAAAATCGATATATTATATGGTGGGAGTAATTATAGATTTTTGGGTTATCTTTTAGAGGCTGCACAAAATGGGAAAATAAGAGTAACAAGTGCCTCACACTATCCCACAGTTAGAACTAGTAGTATAGGGGGTTCAACTGGGTTGATGCTTCAAGCACAGTCTGTGCATGATAGTTTGATATATGTGGTGAATAATAGTGATGCCTTTATTGTTCTTCCAGGTGGCTATGGCACACTCAATTAGATATTCAACATCACATCATGGGCTGAGCGGGACTTCCATACCTAACCTATAGGTTTGTTGAATATTAATAATTTCTTCAGCGATTTGCTTGCCTTTCTGGATCAAGGAGTAGATCACATTATATCTGAGCCATCAAGAGATATAGTAATATGTGCTGACACTATTGCTGATCTACTTATAAAGTTTCAGGCATATATTTCAGTTAAGAATTTGGAAGTCAAAGCTCATCAGCCACAGAGCATTGGCGCCAAACAAAAAAGAAGTCTAGATCCTTTAGATCTTTCATTATAAATCTGATGCTAGAGGGTGGTAGAGTTACGGAGTTTTATACTCTCGAGACGCACCCCTTCGCTTTTTATGGATTTCATATGTATTTTCTTTTTCGCGTTTCATATTGTCGAGTGTTTACTGCCTTTCAGCTAGTTTTGATATTTTCACTTCGACTGTTGTGTGCTTCTTCCAGCAATAATAAGATCATCTTTTGCCTTTATACAAGTACATTATTATCACGAATATGTGATACATGTTTCTCCATAAATATTGTCAATCAATATGATTTCAGTGATCCCACCATGTGATATAATAAATATGGGATTTATTGAGCAATTATTTTCCACTGATAGTTTTCCATATCACTTGTCAAATGATTCCACCATGCGGTTTGCATGGGATTTTCTTTAATTAATCGATGATAGCTTATGGTATCACTTGCTCAATTTTCTCCGTTCGTGTTTAATAATTATGAAGATCGGATATTATTTCCATCAACTGCTTCTTCGAGAGCATGATTTAAATCATTAATCAACTACTTCTTTAGAGTAGTATTTATTTCTTTCAACTGCTTCTTCAGAGCAGGATTTAGATAATTGATCAACTACTCTCCAGAGTAGGATTTATTTTTATCAACTGCTTCTCCGGGAACAGAATTTATGAACTATTCATGTGGTATAACCAACCACGATGGTGGTATATAATATATAAATTGCATATTCAAATCATGCATCTTGTGATAATTGGACTCATCACATGTGAGGTATTGTAATTGCAGAAAATAAAATTCGATAAATATGTGGTTTAAAACCACCACTTTAAGAGATAGAAATTAAACTGTAAAAATAATTAACTGCTTCGACCAAAGAAGATTAAGCTGCAAATATAATTAACTGCTTCGACCAAAGAAGGATCGTCCAATCAGTTCTTCAAAATATAGTCATCGTCAAGGTATAGGTCGAAATATCGACTCCCGTTAATAGCAAGTGTAATGATATGTATTGATAAATCTTTGCGATTTCTAGGGTTGGATATTAATTCACACATTTTAATAAATTAATAATAACACATATGAAACCAGTTAATACTCATATCAATATTAGTGTCAAATTGAAGCTCTCGTAAAATGGATCACGATGGTATCAACAAAAATCAATTTTGATATCATATGTATCTTATATTTAAGAAAAACCATATTTATATTTTAATGAATTAGAAGAATATTTTATTCTTTCATATTTTGTTTTATTTCTTTGTTAACGTGTTATGAAGCCGTGTTTTGATGTTTAAAGATTTGTTTCCTTCTTTAATTTATTTTCTTCTTCGTTCTGTTCGTTTCATAATTTTTTTTAACGTCTGTAACAACAGACACATTCACACAAAGATATTACCTCAGATATAGACTCCAGTTCGCCACCGTCTCCAATCTGCAAGTTCTGAACTCGAGAAGCCGAATCTGGTCTGTCAATTGTAGCTCCGGCCAGAAACTTGCACAGATCTAAAACATAGATGACGAATGTCGATCCGGAGATCCTGGTGGTTCCAGCTTTTTGTGTTGTTCTAGTTGTCTTCATAAAGCCCACAGGTTCCAGCGCCAATCCGGTTGCTTCTCCGGCAGATCAAAAACGTTTTTATTATTATTATTATTATTGTTCGTATTTCTCCTGATGCAAACAATTCTCTCCTCCGTCGGTCAACGCCACAGCTTATGCCAGATGATAGCAGCTCTGGCGAAGAGGATAACTGATGTGATGAAGATGGGGTTGGAAATTGGTTAATAATATTTATTAAATTAAATATTATTTAGTTAATCTATTGGCTAATTAGATTAATAAATTTATCAAAACCAATTTTGTTGGTGAATGAGAAATGAAGTGCCAAAGTTAGTTGACAAAGGAGTGAGTTAACGCCACTCGTATACACACACGCGCGTCGTCGATGCCATCGCTGCGAATGGATCGAATCGTGAATAATATTATATTATATATATATATGTGTGTGTTGTGTTTGGAGTTTTGATTTATTTAAATTAAATCAAAATGTGTTGCATGAGCAAAAGCTCAATTAGTCATTTTTAATGATGATGATTACGTGTGTTGAAAACCAAAGGTTTCAATGGGAGTCAACCTATAACACCCATATACATTAGTGTATTTGAATGGTTTCAATAGTGAAACCGTAAGCTATAATTGGCCATGAAGGTCGTAACCTATGCATGCTGCACAAGTTATTTCGGCATCGCGCTAGAAAGCCCCGAACCTTGGAGTCCCCGCAAGACATACCCGGATTGGATAACCCTACGGTTACGCCCGATCCATACTAGCAAGTATGGATCCCGTAGATTCATCAATCTTACCTGGAGGCACGTCACTTTCAACGGTCACATAACAATAAGCAAAACATCAAGCCAAGCAACACTAAACATCACAACCTCATTTCAAAGGAGTAACAACCAATATCACCCATCACATATTCGCCGAACAAGCACACATAACAACACATAATCCTCGGTAAATGATTACGGTTTATTATATTCACTAAATGTGATCATACGTCTTTCAACAAACGAAGTTAACACATGTAGTCCAAAAACACACTTATTCACGAAGCATACGAGTTATCGTTGAAAGACAACATTTATCTAGAACATACCGATCCTTTTTAGCATTTATTAAACATTCGGATTTTGCATAAAATCATTTACCAACAATTATGCCTACAAAACATGAAATGTATGGGCAAGATAATTGCCTCGATACCACGAGCAATGGAACAACAAACGGACACAGCCGGTAGTCCTCGAACTTCCAAGATCGACCAAAAACCCGACAACTCCACGGAAACTACGAAAATAATATCACCACGAATCAATAACGCTAAACGGCATCCGAATCAACCCGAAAAACAACATGGATCTGAGGGATCTTCAAGGAAATCGAAAATCAAGTTCCGGGTTGGTAAAAATAGATAAACGAGTTACAAAATCCGAAGATCATGGCCAAGACAACAAGAATACCATAACCAATTCATAAACCACGGATTAAATCGAAGAATCACGAAGAAATCCCAAAAAATCATACAATTAAGGTTCTAAGTAAGGAAATACCTTGATTCGACGAAGAACACGGATTGGATGATGATATAATCAACAAGAATCTTCCAAAACACCTTGGAATTGATTAGAACCGGCCAAGAACTCCTCTTATCGATCATTCCCGTCTGCAGCTGCCAACAGGTGAAGGAAACGCAAGAAATGAGGTCTGTCGGAAGCCCAGGCCTATATATGGACAACAGGGTTACGGCCATAACCGGCAGTGCCTTACGGTCGTAACTCGGTCAACGCGCGTTAGCATACGCAATGGATAAAGACTTGCGTACGCAACAATGACACCTTACAGCCATAAACGGCATAGCCTTACGGTCGTAACCGAGCATCCCTAACCACTGAATGAAATCTGCCGAATCATTACGGCCGTAACCGGCCAGCACCTAGCGGCCGTAACAAGCCTCACGGCCGTAACCAGATAGACCTTACGTCCATAACCAAGTATCCCAGGCCTAGGTGTTTGGAAGTCTTACGGCCGTAATCGGCCAGGCCTTACGGCTGTAAGTCGACCCAGCCCACACCCGACCATCCGGCTCGATACTCAACGATGTCTCGATCATGCGAACGCACTGACTATGATCCAAAACAATAACGAACATGCTACGAAACTCAACATACCACAGTACAAGCATGCGATTCCTGTGATGCGGACGACAACAGTTCGTTCGACCGAAGAAAATTCAACAAAACCAGAATGAAGATCTCGGGTATTACAGATACTGGCTATGGCATTATTTTGGGAACTGAGTATTTGACTGGTTGTTTTATTCCATTGTAAATGTATATTTTGAACTGTGTTTATATCCGCTGCGTGTGTATTTTAAAATGGCTTTTCGGTATTTTTACCAACTCGTGTATAACTTTCAAAATGGCCTTTTTGGGTATCTCGTAAACTTGGGTTATTTCGTTAAACCCTTTTTCCCTAAACTATTTTATCGGTATGTATAAGTGGTGGTTTAACGTACATTTTGAAACTGTTGGATTTTGGTAGTTTTGGCCTTTTGTTTTCAAATGTAATTTAATGACGGTATTTGAAAGATAGATTTTTAGAGACTATTTGAGTATTTACAAAATATTACCGTCTTGGCCTCTTTGGAGTGTTTGAAACGTTTGCGAAAATGATTTTTAGCCTTGTGGGTTCCGGCGCGGGACCCACGATGCTGTAATATCCCCGGATAGTTTTGGGGGCATTACAGAAGATGGTATCAGAGCTTGGGTTTTGTGAAACCCGGGCATGTGTGTTATGTGGCTCTACGAGTACAGTAGTGGCATGACTTTTGAAAAAATATTTTTCTGACTTTTGAGTCAAACCGATTTTTGGAGGTTCCAAAATTTTTCAGATATTTTTAAAATTGCTATAATTGTGATATTGGTGTATGTTGGTATTGTGTTGAGACTTCGTATGGGAGTCGTATGCTAGTATCACGTGACATCATCGACTTCACGGACCTGTGAGTATATTATTTTGGTTATTCGATTGTCACAGTGATTGCTTGCTTTGTTGATTATTTTGGATTTTCGGGATTGCACTCTTGTTTATGATAGGATGACAAGTTTCGAGGACGAAACTTATTTTAAAGGGGGTAGTATGTAATATCCTGAATGTTAGAATAATATTTTATTATTGACCTTGTTGGAAAATTGGTAATGTGATTTTTTTGGTAAAAGAAGTGATATTGAGTAAACGAGGGTAATATATCGGGTGGTATTTTCTAATATCGTCGAATAATTATTGGTAAGACGGTGGCGGTGGCCAACGTTATATTCTCCGATAAATTATTCAACAAAAATTAGAGAAATTATCCGGACTAAATATGATCTTGTGAATTTATTTGGACCTATTTGAGATAGATTTTTGGTCTTGGACCATTTAAAATAATAAAGGAGCACTGAAAGTGTAAATAGAAATAAAATTGGAAATTTTCTGGGAATTGTCATGGACAAATATCAATTTTCAAAAATCACCACGGATTTTTGAGAAGTTTAAAAATTCTTAAAATCAACAGTATCGTAGATAATTGAGTTAGCTTTCCAATGGTTCAAACGGCGAGCCAATCGGAGTCCGGACGAAGAAGTTATGGTCGAATAAGTGGAGACTGCCAGATGCCGAGCGCCGACCAAAGACCGCGCGCGCGAATCGCGCGTCAATGCCGGGAGGGCCCAATAGCGTGATGGCAGGTCAGTGCCTGGGGACTTTTGCTCTACGCGGTTTTTGACTGACTAGCCAAATTTTAATCCGTAAAGAGCGATATTATCTTCATTATTGTCTTATACTGTTTGTCATTGTCCATATATTATGTTCACCTCTTCAACAACTTATTTTTATATTCTAGTCCTGAGATTCTAAAGTCTTCCAAAACACTCCAAAACCCAGCGAATCAGAGAAGCCTAATACAGGAGGCGTCCTGTAGTTGTTTGAGGAAATTCCCCAAGGTCTGTTAATTCCAGGCTGGGTGGCCATCTTTGGACTCAATTATCTCAAAATTGGTATGTTATTTTACAAATTCATCTCTAGAAGTTTGTAAACAAGATACATATAAGTCTATATGTTGTTTTCGTCGTAAGTTTTATGTCAGAATACTTGGATAATACGAGCTGTTTTCTGGCGAGTCAGACCAGCTTTTACAAGACACTGACTGGAACCTGTTCGATGAATTTCTCCAGTGAGTCTGAGAAATCCAGACTAGGTTTACTTATTTGAACTCTATTATCTCACGACCTGTAAGTTATTTTGAGAATCCTTCTCGACTATTTTGTAGATAAAATACATGTTAGTATAAAAGAAGCCTGTACCATTGGTACTGAGTCGGTATACTTGAACAAAATAAGCCATTTTATACTGAGTCAAGCTTGTTCGTATCAGTCATTTCCAGCAACTTGTCTTTTGAAAGTTGATCGAGTTGTCTATCTTGAACACGTATATCTTTGAACCTGAAAATTGTATTTTGATAAAGTTTCATGAAATCTATCTCTGAGATACATTTGATCATAAATCAGTTTTTATTTTAATTTCTCTCAACTGTATAGACTCCTGTATTTATCAATATATCACCGAGTCAGCTCTATATTTTTCATATGTATCGAACGGGTTGAATACCTTGTAATTGTGTTTAGGGTGGAAAATTTAATGGTGATTATTAATATTTTTCTGTATGAGGATCATGAGTTTTCAAAATTGATGATTTTAAAATATTTTCCGTATTAAAATAATACGAAGTTTTCATTCGATCAAATTGATATAAATAACGGTTATACTATAAGTACGGCCGAAAAATATTGAATATTATTGATATTTAAAATAATATGCTGGATTTTAGTAACGAAATTGTTAAAGTTCAGATAGTCATTTTTGAGAAAGGGAAACTAAAGTTATAGAATTGGGATAGTCGTTGATCGTGGAAATTGAATGTCGTAGTATATTGCTATTGATAGTGGAATATCAATACCTTGTTTAGGTGTGGAAATCAAATCTTAGAGACTTCAATGGATATATTTTACAGACTCGACTACTTAAGGCAAGTTTTTACTTGTTCAGTTCATAATATTTAAAATGATTTTGATTTCATTTCATTTATAATTCATATAGCAATGATATTATAAATGTATTATATATGCGTATTAAACCATAATGTATATGATTTAAATGTGTTTGATGAAGACGGAGATGTGAGTTATTGTTGGGCTTTGGTCCAGCATCCTGCCTGCATGAGCTTAAAAATGCGCGAGGCGCGGCTTGCGATTCGACCTGTGAGATCTGCACTAGAAAGTGGTTAAATGAATTGATTTGGACTACTCATACCAACAAGATGCATCTTCTTTTCTGGTAGCCATCTCATAGAAACTCCAAAGTTAAGCGTGCTTGGCCTGGAGTAGAGTAGTTATGGGATGGGTGACCACCTGGGAAGTTTCCCAGGTGCGCGTGAGTGAGGACAAAGCGCGCTAGAAAAGACTCGTGTTGGTACAGTGAGGATAGTCTTCATCATTCTGGGGAACAACAATTGGTATCGGAGCAAGTCACAGGTACGAATTCCCTTGGAGTATGCTACAGTGGAGGCTGCCAGAGTGTTGGAACTGAGAGGCGGGCATGCAGCAGATATTGCCACTTGGCCGGAACTGAGATGCTGGTGCAGTGGAGGTTGTCAGGTGCTGGAGGGCTATGTGATCAAATATAGTATGCTGGAACTGAGATACTGGCGCAGCGGAAGTAAATGGAGGTGGAACATATGCTGATGTCAAGTGTTGGAGGACTGTGTGAATGAATCCAGCCGCTAGAGGGCTGTGTGATCAAATCTAGTTCGCGGAGGTTTCCAGACTATGGGGCTGAGATGCTGGCAGGTACTGGGAGGAGGATTGTTGGGCTTTGGTCCAGCATCCTGCCTGCATGAGCTTAAAAATGCGCGAGGCGCGGCTTGCGATTCGACCTGTGAGATCTGCACTAGAAAGTGGTTAAATGAATTGATTTGGACTACTCATACCAACAAGATGCATCTTCTTTTCTGGTAGCCATCTCATAGAAACTCCAAAGTTAAGCGTGCTTGGCCTGGAGTAGTTATGGGATGGGTGACCCCCTGGGAAGTTTCCCAGGTGCGCGTGAGTGAGGACAAAGCACGTTAGAAAAGACTCGTGTTGGTACAGTGAGGATAGTCTTCATCATTCTGGGGACCAACACGAGTTCTGGCTTAGGGAAGTAACTTTCCTTGGGCATGTGATATCAGCTGACGGAGTTCAGGTGGACCCAAAGAAAGTCGAAGCAATCTTGGAATGGGAAGCTCCTAATAACGTGAAAGAAGTCCGGAGTTTCTTAGGACTTGCTGGATATTATCGCCGTTTTGTAGAGGGATTTTCCAAAATTGCTCGTCTGCTCACTCAGCTGTTACAGAAAACTCAAAAGTTCACGTGGGATGAGAAATGGCAGGCTGGTTTTGATGAACTTAAGAAGAGACTGACGACAGCACCTATATTAGTGTTACCAGATGGAACTGATGGATTTATGGTATACAGCGACGCTTCTAATCAGGGTCCGGGATGTGTGTTGATACAAAAGAATAAGGTGATTGCCTATGCTTCTCGGCAGTTGAAACCGTACGAGGTTAATTACCCGACTCATGATCTGGAGCTAGCAGCTGTAGTCTTTGCATTGAAAATTTGGAGACATTATTTATACGACACTCATTGTCAAATCTTTACAGATCATAAGATCCTTAAGTACATTTTCAGCCAGAAATAATTAAACCTGAGGCAGAGAAGGTGGCCGGAATTGATCAAGGATTATGACTTGGAGATTCTCTATCATCCGGGTAAAGCAAACGTAGTAGACGATGCATTGAGCCGTAAACCTGCTTCTCTTCGAGTGTTGGAAGCACTTACATCCCAAACCGGCATTCAACGGGAACTTATCCGCGAAGGGATTGAAGTATGGGCACCAGGAATCCAAGGGCAACTATATGTGATGGAACTGACTTCATCACTAGTCGAGGAGATCAAATCTAAGCAGTTGAACGATTCTCTGATCCTTCGGTTATGTGACGAAGTAAAGAAAGGAAAAGCCCCAGGATTCGTGATACAAGATGATGGAGTTCTGAGATTTCAGAGTCGAATTTGCGTTCCCGATGATGATGATTTGAGACGGACAATTCTGAAGGAAGCTCACAGCGCGCCTTATTCTATTCACCTGTGCAGCAGTAAGATGTATAAGGATCTAAAACAAAACTTCTGATGGGGAATATGAAAAAGGACGTATCAGAGTACGTCTCGAAGTGTTTGACTTGTCAGCAGGTTAAGATTGAACATCAGCGACCTGCCGGAATGTTAAAGCCGCTTCCGATCCCTGAGTGGAAGTGGGAGGATATCTCGATGGATTTCATCACCAATATGCCAAGGACCAAAACGGGAATGAACATGATTTGGGTTATAGTTGATCGACTAACCAAGTCGGCTCATTTCCTAGGAATTAAAGATACTTGGGGACCCGAGAGATTGGCGCGAGTATTCATTGCAGAGGTAGTCAGATTGCATGGGACGCCGAAGACCATTATTTCAGATCGAGATGGTCGCTTCGTGTCGCACTTCTGGAAGGCAGTTCACCGGGCTTTGGGGACTGAGCTCAACTTTAGCACGGCTTATCATCCCCAAACGGACGGTCAGTCCGAAAGGACTATACAAACAGTAGAAG
The DNA here is from genome assembly GCA_033398695.1 of Orobanche coerulescens. Taxonomy (NCBI): domain Eukaryota; kingdom Viridiplantae; phylum Streptophyta; class Magnoliopsida; order Lamiales; family Orobanchaceae; genus Orobanche; species Orobanche coerulescens. The sequence goes on from CM065809.1 coordinate 44,747,059, forward strand.
ACATGCTTAGAGCTTGTGCCTTAGATTGGTCGACTGATTGGGGAGTTCATTTGCCATTGATTGAATTCACCTACAATAATAGTTGGCATGCTTCTATTAAGATGGCACCATTTGAAGCTTTGTACGGGAGAAGATGTCGATCACCCCTGTGCTGGGATGATTCTTCGGACTTGATCGGGACGGAACCGGAATTGATAGTTCAGACTCAAGAGAAGATAGCTTTGATTCGAGAAAGACTGTTGACTGCCCAGAGTCGACAGAAGTCTTATGCAGACGTACGTCGTCGCCCTCTAGAGTTCGACATTGGGGACCACGTACTATTGAAGGTGTCTCCTACACGAGGAATTTTCCGTTTTGGGAGGAAAGGCAAGCTAAGTCCGAGATATATCGGACCATTCGAGATTCTCGAGAGAGTTGGAGATTTAGCATACAGGATGGCCTTACCGCCATCACTGAGTCACATTCACAATGTATTTCACGTATCCCAACTGCGGAGGTATGTACGGGATCCCAATCATATCATTGAGTTCGATGAGATCGAGATAGCGAGTGACGGCACCTTCGAAGAGAGACCAATCAAGATACTTGAGAGTCGGATCAAACAATTGAGGAATAAACCAATACACTTGGTTAAAGTACAATGGTCACGACACGGAGTTGAAGAGGCCACTTGGGAAACGGAGGAAAGTATGAAGACTAGATATCCAGAGTTGTTTTCATCTTAAGTTTCGGGATGAAACTTCTTTTTAGAGAGGAAGGATGTAATACCCGAGATTTCTTCTATGTATTTGGAACTTGTAATATTGTAATTGTTGCATTTTGATCTGAGTATTATTCTCCGTATTTCATAATCCGGTATTGTTGAGCGTATGATTTCATGAATGTGATTTAAAATTGTGATTCTGCGCATGTAGCGCATGCTATCGACTAAGTGTAGCGTACACTAACTTGGATCCATAGCGCACGCTGTGAAGGAACCTTAGCGCACGCTATACGTGGTCAATATGATTGAGACGTGTTGGTAGGTGAGATCAGGACGGGGATCTTGGTCGGATTATGTCGGGATGAACCTGGACGGCTTTCTGGAAAAAGCCAAGTCAACGCGTTAGCGCACGCTACTCATATGAGGATAGCGCACGCTAAAGTCCGAGTACAGTGAAATCAGTAAGTTTCAAATAGCCGTTAGCGCACGCTATGAATATGGACTAGCACGCGCTAATAACCATTTTCTATATATAGGACATCATCCTTTTTCATATTTTCAGACTTTTCACTTCCCACATCCGAATTCTTGAACTTGGAGAGTCACTTTCTTCATCCTAAACACTTCATATCAGCATCTTAGCTCGAGTTGAAGATTGAAGATCATTGGGGATTGGTGTTCAAGCCTTCGGCGTTGGATTGCTTCGAATTCCTCCTTGTTCTTCACTATTTTGAGGTAGGTGATTCTTCACCAATATTAAGTACTAGTATGAAGGACGTTTTGATCATGATTATCTAGTCAGTTAAATTCGTTAGTAGTCGAACATCATGTGATAGAAGGATATTTTTGACGTTTCGGCACTTATTCATCGTATAATCCATTGAACCTTTTTAGTATATGGACTCCTAAGCATATTCATGTATCTTCAAAATCGATTATGACCAGTATATGGAGATTACCAAGTTCTTATGCCCTTACATAAAGTAATCATACGTTTTGGGACATGAAATGGATTGGACTTAGGATATTTCTTAAAGATCAAAGATGAATTATGGTGTTGTGATGATTATACGTATCCTTGTATCTCATAGTCATTTAATACGTAAAGATCTTTCACAAACCATATGAGCATGATATGCACGGAGATGGCATGTATTAACACTGAAGATTTCATGAGTTTCATCACATTTAGCTCAAGTTTTACGCGGTGATGGCGCCATACCGCGATTAGCGCACGCTAAGATAGGCATATTAACGTGCGCTATCGGGAATGAATAACGTGCGCTACGTTTGGTACGTAACGTACGTTATGACATCAGCCAGGACAGTCAGATGATCAGAGAGGGCTGTCTGTACACAGCTAGCGTACGCTAGACTTTATTATTTGCGTACGTTAACGGGCAGGCTTAGCGCATGTTAGCGCGCGCTAAGTAGTTCAGGCAGAATTCATTTTTAGAGCTTGCGGCCGTAAACCGGATTGTTAGACGTTCGTACGACTTGAGAGGAATTCTTTATTATTTCTTAGGTCCGAGCCTTGCATAGGGGACGATCGAGGGGCGGTGGCATACGGACGCGTGTCATTTGTTGGAGTATTTCATTCTTGCCATTTTTGAGGCAAGTATCATATGTTGAGTTTGATTTATATTGGAACTTTGATCATGCATATGATTTTGTTCATGTTGTCGAATATGAGATTTATTTCTTTAATTTCTCGTGGTATTCGTTGTTAATTGTTCGTATTGATGAACATATTGAAATGCATATATGTATGCATAATTGATTGGTTTATGATATAAATGATCCGAGGGGGTCATGAGGATCTATGCTGAGGGCGCTGGATCGAATGTCCACCATGCGTTGGTCCGACGGGATCATCATGGGGATCTATGCTGAGGGCGCTGGATCGCTGGACGGGTTTTCCACCATGTGTTGGTCTGAAGGGATCATCATGGGGATCTATACCAAGGGCGCTGGATCGCTGGATTACCCTGTATTGTGTTGATGGAATCGTGAGGATTCACATCGGTAACCGAGGAGCGGGGTAGCAACCGCAGTACCGACAGGACGATGAAATGGCTCAATTATGTGGTTGATGTTTATTGTTACTATGGTTTGTCTTCTTAGTTCACTTTGGTACTTGAGTACGTGTGTTTTAATAATGTCATTTTCGATATGGTTGTATAAGTTAACTCTTTGGACCAGTTGAACCAGTTCTGTATTTTGAACTTCAGTTGTAAGGTTGAATTATATTTGTATTTCTTTTATTTAGCCTTGTAAATCCTTACTTAAAGGGTTTACGGCGCTGTAATTATTCCGAATATCTTGGGGTGTTACAGTACCAACAGTCATAATACATGTCTAGCGTGCGCTAGTCGGTCTTCTGTAGCGTGAGTTATCGTCGGTCAACAGGTCTTCACTTTTGACTATTGAATCTTGTTGGTTTGTCCCTCCAACGTCTCTTTTCCAACGGATAAAAATGTACTTAGCTTGCGCTAGTACATATACATTAGCGTGCGCTAACATTATTTAATATTAGCTTTCCAGATTTTACGGATCTCCTTTTTGACCTTTGCGTTCCAACGGATAAGTTGACTAATGGTAGGATTTTGAACGCTTAGCGTGCGCTAACCAATGTTTTGTAGCGTGCGCTACATATGTTGCAGATAACGTATGTTATCTTGTTTAGCGTACGTATTTGCTTCCTTGTTTTGAGTCCAGAGCCTACTGGACTACCAATATGATTTCCGTTAGCATGTGCAAGGTTTGACATGTAACGTGCGCTAAGGCCTCTGAATAGCGTGCGTAATTGTACTTCCGTAGCGTGCTCAAATGCTTTCCCATTATATGTCCAGACTTCACTAACTCTTTGTCTTGATTTAAGAAGAACGCGATAGCGTGCGCTATATATAGATGATACCGTGCGCTAAGATTGGAAACTTAGCGTGCGCTGATATTATATGCTTTGCGTGCGCTATCCATCAGGTGATTCAAACTTGACTGCAGATTACTTGCCTGACTGCAGGTGACTTGCCCTCGATAGCGTGTGCTACCATACAGTCTGTATCGTGTGCTAATAACATGATTTTCCTTCAATGTAACAGCTCGATGGGATAGATTTTGTTTAAATGTTTTGAATATAATCATCATCAAAATACTTTGAGTCAACACCTTCGTCGGTATTCAGTTGACCGACTCCCCCTGCTTATTTTACCGACGGATTTTGGCGTCGGTAAATGCTGTTTTTTTGTAGTGATAGGATTTTGTCCCCTGTGGCATGCATCGTACACTCATAGATATCCTAATCAAGCCTCCTTATTACTCTATTTATAATTCGTTACCAAAGGAAATCGAACTCGGGCCTTCCACTAAGGGAGGAACCCGGTGGCCAGTGGCCTTCAGTCTTTTTATATTATTTGTAAAAGTGGTTGGAGCAGATAGAAGTGTATTTTATTTTTTAAATCATATCCTTAATTTTATTGTCTTTTCATTTAAAATAAATTATCCAAGGAAGAAAATTAATTTTTAATATTAAAATAAAAGAAAAAACTCAAAAGCGTTTTTCCTTTAAAATAAAGAATAAAGGAAATAATACTCAAGTTGTTAGCATAAAATAAAAGAAAATACTTGATTATGTTTCTCATGTAAAATAAATAGACGTGAAAATAATATCAAAATAAAAAGAAAGTTGGTTGTGTTTTTCGTAACATTTATTTTTGGGTTTATCTAAACAAATATTTAAGTCTTTATCTAGAGAAAAACTAGTAACATTATAAACACGTGACTAGCAACAAATAATATATAGTTGTACGAGGAAATAACAAGATAAATTTTAATTAAGTTAATATTGTTATTATATGATAAAGAAATAAATAAATAAATGTATTTGTAACTTATGATCCGACTCCAAAATTATTAATTACATGAATATTGTTAGTCGATAAGTTCATATAAATTTATAAAAATAATAACAAAATATTCTGAAATTACAGATTTAGAAGACTTGTTGTCAAAAATTAAAATATTTATTCTCTTCATGTTTAATATATCCCAAAAATAATGATAGATTTTGACATTTGGATTTTAGATAGTGAAGCAAATAATATTTTTGGGGCAAAAAGTCTATGCCATATTATTTTTATTTATTCCAATCAAAATAAAAGATATATGGGGCGACATTGGTCAGCGTCCGAAGTGTGTCTATGCGCAAGCAGGATTTTGTGATAGATTTTGAGCAGGGTGCTTTAAAAGAGGAATTTTGTGGAATGCTTTGAGTTGAGAGTTCTTTGTAGTGTTGTGGAGGTCTCCACCAAGTGCCACAACTATACTGTTCCGTTTGAGTAGCGAACGGCATGAAGGATCGAGAGGCTGCAGTGCCGTGGTATTATTGTAGTTTCAGAATATTGTAGAGGCAATTCTTCATTCCTCGAGTATCAGATGGGGCTGAAAATTTGAGGACACATACGTGATGTCCCACTCTACTCTACGGTTCAAGCGGATATGGACATGGATATCGAATGAGGGAGTTACACCCGACGTGTTCCTTCGAATGAATGTCTATTGGGCTCGCAAGGCAACATTTCTCTAAGCCTATTATAAGAGGGCAACTCTTAGATGGATAGTGGTAGCCAAGTGGACAGTCTCTCCTGGTACCATGCCCGCAATCTTCCTAGGGATAGGAAGGGACCTCTAGGGTGCAACTTAAGTATTAAAAGAGTGCAAAGAGTTCCTGAATGAGTTGGAAGTCATAAAGGTGGCGTAGGACTGTGGGGTCAGCATTGGGCCTTCTTTTGGAATGGAGGATCAAGTGTGATCGAGGAATGCCATCGACCATATAACACTTCATCTATGTTGATCGGGCAATCCAGGCACTCATTAAATCACAAACCTTGTGAGCTAACTCGTACGCATTAGCTTTCCAGACTATGCTATCAGGGATCGTTGGCTTGTACATGTGGTTGCACGACAACTCCACACTGAGGGTTGAAGGTAATATGTCGATATACAAAGTAGTCCCGTATTGGTGGTTGGAAAGTAAGTCGAGGTTCAAAGTCCTTCACAAGCAAGATACTCTCAGTGGCGCAAATCTGCACATAGGGATTCCCAAGTGAGTGTCGAGCAAGAAAAATTGCACTTTGGGTGTGCGAGGACCCTTTGTACCCAGTGCCATTGTGGGTTGAGCTGAAGGGTATGAGATATCGGTGCCTAGCTGGTCGGAGGCAACAACAAAGGAAAAGTGTGGAATATCTCGATGGTTGGGTTAATGTTGAAACATGATGATGGCAACCAGATGGAGACTCGAAAGTCTCCTAGGCGCACAAGTGATTCGTGGTCTGCTGCACAAATTCGACGGCACGGACCCTCAGTGTGTTGCACCAAATCACGATTATTAATTAAAATAAAAAACACCATTGTATCATAAACTTTATCTTTAGTTTAATGTCAAAAAAATATTTGTCTTTTGCAAGAGAAAATTAATAATATTATTGATACATGATTAACTGAAAAATATAATAATTATATAAATATACTGTGAAATAATAAGATCAAATTAATTTAGTATACCAATATATATTTGATGAAGAGATTAAATAGGTGAATGTATTATAACACCTCTAACTCGACTACAAATAACTTAAGTACTGTTTAAGGAGAAAGTAAAGACAACAAATCAATTGTATTGATAACAATGAATAGAGGGGCCTTTATATAGGCATTACAATGAGAGTCCTTCCATACATAGGATTCCTAGTTAAGGTATGACATTTAACAGGATCCTACTACTTATGAAAGAGTCTAGAACCTTCCATAACTCTATCCCCCTACAACCAGTATTAGGTAAGACACCAATAAGGGAAGGATTTATCGGAACACTCCCCCTGTGTCGAACACTAATACTAACATGGTGCATAAGGTGTTGCCTCGGTAAAAAACCTTTCCAAGTCAAATAAAACCCCGTGGGAAAAACAAAGACTTGGTGAGGAAAAAGAGCACAACGCACCAACTACAAATGTCAGAATCATGTGAATTATACTCCTCCTGAGGTATACATGACAGCTCATTCCGTCGAGCTATCATTAGTTGAGTTCGGATAATCGACACATGCTGATGCTTCTCACATGTTTCTCAAATGTAGATTTCGGCGGAGACTTATTGAACAAGTCTGCGATATTATCATCAGAACTCACTTGTTTCACTTCGATATTCAGTAATTTCTGCTGCTACTGATTATAAATGAACTTCGGCGCAATATGCTTGGTATTGTCACCCTTTATGAAACCTAACTTCATCTGCTCAATGCATGCCGCATTGTCCTCAAAGATGCAAGTAGGGGTTGCTATAGTGGGATCCAATCCACACGTTCCTCGTATATGGTCTATGACTGACTGGAGCCAAATGCACTCCCTTACGGATTCGTGCAATGCAATTATCTCTGTATGGTTCGAGGAAGTAGCAACCAGGGTCTGCTTGGTAGATTGCTAAGATATCGCCGTATTCCCAATGGTGAACACATAACCAGTTTGGGAACATCCTTTATGCGGGTCAGAGAGATAACCGGCATCAGCAAATCCAACTAACGTGTCGTTAGGATTCTCTGCATAAGGGGTAAGCTTGCTCGCATTAGCACTTCTGGTAGTCAAGCTACCATGCTCAGCTGCAATACCATAGAAAGATCGACGGTCGGTATGCATCGTCTTAATCTCAACAGTTCCTTTCGGAATATCGCTCTCTCTTGCGTAGGGAAAGAACAATCCAAGGTCATTGGATCCTTTCAAGTATCGAAAGATGTGTTTTACTCCATTCCAATGTCTTATCGTGGGAGCGGAGCTAAATCTCGCTAACAAATTCCCAAAGAATGCAATGTCTGGACGAGTACATTGATCTAGATACAACAACGCACCGATTGCACTAAGGTACGGTGTTTCTGCTCCAAGGACATCTTCATCCTCCTCTTTGGGATGAAATGGATCCTTGTTTATTTCCAGACTTCGACCAATCATGGGGGTAGCAAGAGGATGTGCCTTGTCCATACTAAATCGCCTGAGCATTTTGTGGACATAGGCAGACTGATGAATGAGTATGACATCATCTCGATGTTCTAGATCCAAGCCCAAGCAGAATAGAGTCCTCCCCACGTCTTTCATCTCGAATTCGGATTTAAGGTAGTGGGCCGTTTCATTGATCTCATCTATGGTACCGATAACATTCATGTCATATAGACGGCTACAATCACGAATCCTGTATCTGTTCTTTTCACGAAAATGCATGGACAGATATCACTGTTCTCGTATCCCTTCCCAACCAAGTATTCACTTAGGCGGTTGTACCACATCCTTCCGGATTGTTTCAACCCATATAGTGAACGACGCAATTTCACAGCGTAAGCGCTCCGTGGTTTAGAGCTACTTGATTTGGGCAATGAAATCCCTTCGGGGACTTTCATATAGATATCCGTATCTAGATCCCCATAAAGATACGCTGTAACCACATCTATAAGCTGCATGTTCAGTTTTCCGGACACTACCAAACTGACTAAGTAGCGGAAAGTGATGATGTCCATAACGGGAGAATACGTCTTCTCGTAGTCAATGCCAGGGCGCTGCGAGAAGCCTTGGGCAACTAGTCACGCTTTGTAATGCATGACCTCATCCTTATCATTGCGTTTACGAACAAAGACCCACTTATGTCCAACTGGCTTAACGCCCACGGGTATTGGCTCGATACGGCCAAATACCTCACGTTTAGCCATTGAGTCTAGTTCAGCCTGCATTGCATCTTTCCATTTCAGCCAATTGGCTCGTTGTTGACACTCAGCAATCGAGCGCGGCTCAGCGTCGCCGTCTTCAATAATTTATTGAGCGACGGAGTAGGCAAAAGCATCATCGACTAGCGTGGATGACCTGTCCAATAGTACATATTCACTCGTACATTGCATCGAGATTTCTTTATTTTCTGACATCAACAAAGTTTCCGACGCGTCCGTCGATTGTTCCATTGTTGATTCGAGGACATATACATAGTCATAGATAATCTCGTGCGACGGAGTCACTATGTCGATGATGAGAGGATTTTGTGCCTCCGTTTCTCTTCTCTTTCGAGGTTCGGTATCCTTTCTACCCACTGGCCTCCCCCTCTTTCGAGCAGGGATAAGAGCAGCCGAAGCAGCCATCCCACCACTAAGGTTGACGCCGGGGGCATCATTCCTTTGGGCGGCTGAACCTTGCCCTATAACTGGGACTTCTAACCTTGCAGGAACATTCGCAGCGGGAATGGTAGAACTTGTCACTTTCGCAGTATCAATAAAGCTGTCGGGCATCGGATCCGCAACTTTCTAAAGACTGAGAATACGTTGCACTTCTAGCTCGGATTGAGCTATGCGGGGATCTTGATGAGGCAAGGAGGGAGCACACCAGACAATTTCCTGGCATTCAACTGGAATCGGTCGATGCCTCTCTCCCCCTAACGACGGGAAGTTTGTATCATCTAAGTGACAGTCTGCAAATCTTGCAGTGAATAGATCTCCTGTCAAAGGTTCCAAATAGAGGACAATTTAAGGCGATTCATAGCCAACATATATACCTAATCGTCTTTGCGGACCCATTTTAGTACGCTGTGGAGGCGTAATTAGCACATAGACTACACAACCAAAAATGCGTAAGTGTGAAATATCAGGCTCATATCCAGTTACCAGCTGGTACGCACTAAACGGTTGATTGGCAGTGGGTCGAAAGCGAATAAGTATAGCCGCATGCAAAATTGCATAACCCCAGGCAGAAATCGGAAAGTTGGTGCGCAATACCAATGCTCGGGCGATAAGCTATAACCGAATGAATATGAGGGACGGGATGTTCAACTTCAATCTCAATTGACATGCAATAGTCGTCAAATGACTTTGACGTAAACTCATCAGCATTTTCCAATCTTAATGACGAGATTGGAAAGTCGGGGTGGTTAGCCCGTAACTTGATGATTTAGCAAATGCAGCATTTCTTGTGGATAGCAGAGCGACGTGTGACCATCGCGTCGATGCATCAACCAGAACCATAAAGTATCTGAATGGTCCACACTCTGGCTGAATAGGTCCACAAATGTCCCCTTGAATTCTTTGTAAGAAGCGAATGTTTTGTGTTGAGTCTTTAGCAAAGGACGGAGAGGGTATCAACTTTGATAGTGAACAGGCTTTGCAAAATGATTTATGGGCATTAGAAATTGACACGGAAGCCTCGAGGTTTACGAGAGATGCACCGTCAACCTTATCAGGGCGTGCGATCTTTAGTCCTGGTGATACGGTATCAAGCTCACTCACATCAATGCCGATATCGAGTGGTGCTTCCAATTGTTTTCTGGACTTGAAAAATAGATGACCATGTGAGTTTTTCAAAATGCGAATCATCATGTCGCGTCCAGGGTGACCGAGTCGGTCATGCCATAGTTGGTATGCTTCAGAATCACACAGTTCGTGACTCACAGCATAGGATTCAATAACCCTTATTGTAGTCTGGTATAAACCACTACTTAGACTCATAAGTTTCTCGAGAACACGGCATCTTCCGCATTCTGCCAGAGTAACACACAAAAATTCTGTTCCATTCTCACAATGTGTATCAAGGTGATAACCGTTGGCACGGATGTCCGTAAAACTTAGCAATGTTTGGTTTGCTCTTGGGGCATAGAGAGTATTTGTGACATTAATATGCGTACCATTAGGTAGCAAGAAATGAGCAGGTCCCTTCCCTTGAATTACTTGGGAGGAACCAATCATTGTTGTCACTGAGGATATATATGACACAATATCCTTAAATAATTGCCTATTCCGAAGAATAGTGTGGGTTGTTCAACTATCCGCATGGCACTCAATTTCGCCATGAGACATCTACAATAAGGCATGAAACTCGATTAATCTTGTGATGAAAGACATAGCGAAAACTCATTAAATTTGAGTTTGGGGAAATTTGACCAAGTTGGTTAGGATCAAAGTTAGCACAGTCGCTGGAAATAATTTCCGTGCAGCTTGACCTTTGTTCACTAAAACAGAAATAACTTCTACGTTAAGAAGGCTATGGACGAACGGTTAGTTGTTCTGGAAACTAGACTTCTGTATCTTTCTGTCCATAGATCGTGCACTTTCTGAATCATTAAATTCAGATCTCAGTGCTCGTTTCAAGATGCTATTTTGGTATTTCCCTATTGTTGAGTGATGGAGCAAGGTTGAAGCCTTTTTCAAAGGCATTATTGTTGATACAATACTATGACAATATGGCCATAGAAGCGTTTAAACACTTCAAAACGCATCGTGGTGTTCGATTTATATCTCGACTAATGATTCTTTCAGTAACTCCAACTTGATAGACTTGCAGAGAAAGTAGGAATGTCGGTACAGCTAGGGTTGTTTAAAAACCACTGATTCCGTTTGAACTTTCAAAGCATAAACAAATACCAAGGAGGATGCGCCTAGTCTTGATCAAAAGTTTTGATGAAATCCACCAATGTATCAAATTTAACCAAGCAATTCATTACTGAGCAATTGTTTTGTGATAAACCAAACATGCTTTCGAAGGGAAAATAAAATTTGTTTTTGCACAATCACAGTAATTAAAAGAATTTTATTCATCACGGCCAACTTTATTATATTCATGAAAATCCAAAGTAGTTTTCGGAAACTAGAAACAAGACAAAACCTAAACAAAGCATAAGACTAGTCAAACTACAATGATTTAGTCAAAGTCGGCAACATCCATATGTTGGTCTTTGTCCGCAATGGTGAGAGGAGGGATCTCAGTCGGGATCTCAGTATGGTTCACCTCCATATTCTCATTATCTTCCTCCATGTAATTTGACTCTTGAGTCAAGTATTGTTTATAGTGCTTGTAGTAAGCTTGGATGTTCTTTGGCGCCTTGCAATTGCGGTAAGTATGCTTCTTCGATCTGCAAGTATAGCAATTCCGGCCTTCCTTTGGAGTGGTTCCATTCCCGGCGGCAGGAGGCGGTCCATGTGGTTGGGTTCCACTGGGTCCCGTGGCCGAGCCACCTTGCCTCTTCCACACATTGGAACGACGACCTCGTCTTTTCCCTCGCTTGCTCGAGTCATGTACCCGTGGTGCTTGCAAAGACTGAGTAGCGTTGCCTTTTCTATTTTGCCGTGGTACTTTCATGTGGGTAGCCTGATTCACTTCCGGAATCGGCTTCGTACCAGCTGGGCGCGCATTGCTATTGAGAATAATCTCATGGTGCCTTTCTTTTTTCGCGAGGTGGGAGATAAGGTCACTAAAGTTTTTAATTCTCCCTTCCTCATAGGCAACGCGCAGCTGAGGAGCAATCACACTTGCTCCCACGGAAACGTGTTAAGAGTCTTCTCGATCAAATCTTGATTAGACTTCTTGACACCACAAAAATCAAGATCAGTGCGAAGATCGAGGATGGCTTGATTATAGGCCTCCACAATTGCATAATCCAAAAATTGGATTTGCTCCCACTGAAGTTGCAATTCGGGGAAGCGCTGATCATGCACATTATTAAATCGTTGTTCGAGTGTATCCCATAGTTCTTTGGGGGTTTGCAAATTCATATAACACTTTTTCAACAACGGATGTATATGTCTACGCAAGTACATCAGTGCATTAGCCTTGGTTTCCTCGCTCGGTTCTTGAGCAGTAGGCTCGTTAGAGGGAAAGATGGTGGTGGTAAATCTCTTACCGACGAATGCCAAGTGAACGTATGAGACCCACCTATGGTACTCCTTACCAGCATGGTCAAGGATGTCGAACTCCGGATGAACATTGGAGCTTTGTGCCATCTACAAGATATAAACAAGAGGAAGTTAGTCTTGTTGGATTTTCAGTGACAATGTAAACGGTCACAATCGATGCTTTTAAAAGCGTGTAACATAACCGTTACTCGATTTACTTCCCTTAATTGTTGTTTTAGTAAAGTCGACAAAAGACGGCGATATCAGATCGCACCCAGATACGTGGTGTATGCAACAACCACAAGTATTGACTTTTCAACAATTTCTTGACTCCCCTAGGACCGTCACACAGTTTGCTTCGACATGCAGAGATACCGACTTCTCTCGCGGTCTCATCCACCGCAAAGTAGCATGGGAGATAAAGAACCCAATGACCCATGTCCCCAAAAGAAAAATTCCCAAAAGGAGAGAATTGAAATAGGGACAAGTCAGATAATTACCTCGATTATAAAATTAGGCACGTGCTGAATTTGTGGTGTGCTTCGATCTACCGGTTGGTACTCGATGCGACGACATGAAACCAGAAGCGCAATTTTGGCAGCTTCCGAAGATAAGTTGATTTTCGGGTTTTGGTCTGAGATTCAGAACCGGGTCGGACTTGGCTGGGCTGGAGCTGGCCGGCGGTGGTGGTCGGCGGCGGCATCTTTCTGGCTGGACTGGATCGGCGACGGCTGGGTAACGGCGGCGGCTGGGCAGCGGTGGCGGCGTTGCTGGGCGGCGGCGGTGGCAACTGGGCAGCGGCGGCGGTGGCTGGCAGCGCTGTGGCAATGGGCGGCGCTGCCGCAGCAGTGGCGGCGTCTGGCAGTGGTTGGGCCGGGCAATGGCGGCGTGGCGGGTGGCTGGTGGCAGCCGGGCGGTCAAGGCGGGTACTGGGGCTGGGTCGCGGCCGATTTTTCTTCTTCTTTTTTTTTTGTTCGAGCTACATGCTGATAATGTGTTTAAGGAGAAAGTAAAGACAGCAAATCAATTGTATTGATAACAATGAATAGAGGGGCCTTTATATAGGCATTACAATGAGAGTCCTTCCATACATAGGATTCCTAGTTAAGGTAAGACATCTAACATGATCCTACTACTTATGGAAGAGCCTAGAACCTTCCATAACTCTATCCCCCTACAACCAGTATTAGGTAAGACACCAATAAGGGAAGGATTTTCCGGAACAAGTACATAAATATTGTAAAGTCTTTTAATTAAAATAAATTTAAAAGTAATAAAAATATTCAACATTAATAAATGTATTATTGTAAATTACATAAATAAATGTACTTATAACATATATAATATGACTATAAATTCAATTAAGTACGTAATATAGTAAAGTACGTAAATCTAAATTACTTAAGAACAATAAAAATATTCCATAATAACCAATATATTATGTTAATCCAATTAAGTAGAATAATTTTTATTGGTCGCTCAATCATATTTTTAGAAATTAGACTCAATCCTCCTAAAATAATTATAATGAAATGATTCGAATATTTTCGTATATTAATGTCAAACTTAAGAACCTAAAATAAAGATTAATTTGTTATATTTTTTCTAACAAAACAAATTAAAGAATAAAAAATAAAACTTCTTAAATTTTTGATTTTTTTTTAAAAATATAAAATGAAAAATGGCAGTCAACTAATCTAATATCCGGATTTATTACAGTGTATTTCATCTATATTCAAACCATGTATTTTTCGGATTAGTGATTTTGATTATTGGAGTATGATATTTCGTGCATTGATATCATTGTACATGAGTATTGAAACATGCAAAATTGCTCAAGCAACCTCGTGATAGCGCACGCTAAGAATGTATCTTAACGCGCGCTATCGGGCCATTATTAGCGCACGCTATGAAGATAGGAGTTGCGTGCGCTAAGAACTCAATTATTGAGCGACTAGAACATGCGCCAAATGACATGGGCCGGATAAGATTCCGCGGACGCTCCTGACAATTCTGAAGTCAACCATTATTAGCGCACGCTAAGGAATGGTTAGTAGCGTGCGCTAACTTGTGAATAATGCAGAATATTATAAATGGGACAACAACCGTTTTGGCTTTCATTTCCTTCGTCTATACTTCATTCTTGAGAGTCCAGAGAGCAAGAATCTCCCTTCTAAACACTTAGAACATATATTAGTGATCATTGAATATTGAGTATCACTTGTGAGTGATCATTGAAGAGAAGTAACACCTTGGAGTGGCACATAACCAACCGGAGTCGGATTATACCTTGTGGTTCAGTGATTTCGGCATATTAAGGTATGTTCAACCTATCACCAGTCTTAGATTTGGATTTCCAAAGGATATGATGATCATGTTAACGAGATATTGAATTTCATTAGTGAATTATTCAACAACATCATGTTTAGAAGATTGGAATGTCTACAATTACGATATTATTGTTGGAACCTTGAAGTTGGTATCCTAGTACTTCAAATGATGAGAGAAATATTCTGAAGTTAACAATCCGTATGATTTATGTTATCTTTGTGATCATGATTTGGGAGAGACGTTATAAGAACTTAAAGGAAGAAACATCATTATTGTTGGATAAATCTAAAGGTTTGATCATGGAAGGATTTATCTAGTATAGATAGAACGTTTAACAACTTCAGTATGATAATTTGGATTGATATAGAGGTGTTGATATCAACCGTTAAACTTTTCGGATCGTCATATGTAGAATTGTAGTCGGAATGGAATATGGTTTCATATTGGTATGCATATCCTTGAATTCGAAGTTGTCTTTATCCGTAAAATCATTCATAAGGATATTAACATGGTATTCATGGAAGTAACATGAATTATCACTCAAGATTTCATTGTTTCAATCATGGCAAGAATGCCATCGCTCGTGAAGAACCGCCATGCAGAGATAGCGCACGCTATGCTATGGAGTTTAACGTGCGCTATCGAGCACAAGTTAGCGTGCGCTACGTTTGGTACATAACGTACGCTAGACCATCAGATGAGTCAGTTGGCTGGTCAGTGAAGTACTGACCATGCATAGTTAGTGTACGCTAGTCTTTGTTGTTTGCGTGCGCTATCGGGCAGACTTAACGCACGCTACACAGAGTACTTAGCGTGCGCTAAGCAGTTCAGGCAGATTGCATTTTATGAAATTTTGGCCGTGAATCGAATTGTTAAACATTAAATGCGATGTGAGATAAATCCTATGTCATTTCTTTTGTTAAGGTTTGGTCTCGTTACGTGATTGATTGAGGAGGACGATCTTCGAGTGTTCATTTTCGTGGAAGTGTTGTTATTGTCTTCAAATCGAGGCAAGTACCTTAATTGTTTTATGTATTGTTGTTATACATATTGTCGTGCATGTATGTCGTTGTTGTATGTACACCTCGTGTTGGTCCGACGGGATCATCGGGGGATCTATGCTAGCGCATACCGGATCATCGGACGGGTTTTTCCACCACGGGTTGGTCGACGGGATCATCGTGGGTTCTAGGCGATGAACGCTGGATCGATGGAATTACCATGTGTATGTATTGATATCATGTTGTGAATATCGGTTGTGTATGTTATGTTTGAGTTTCGTAGGAGAAGACTCGTTGGTACTTTGTCGTTTACGTTATTATTCTTCGCGAGATATGAATAATATGTTGTGGTACTTGTACTAGCATCGTTGTGCTAACCCCTTCGGGGGTGAACATTTTGTTTGTGTTCGGGATCCGGGAGAGCGGGAAACGACCACTGGAACTGTATGACGACGAGTGCAGAGTGATGTCTGGCCGGGTTTATTTATCTGTTGTTTATTCGTTATTTCAATAAGTACTCGAGTACGAAGTCATTTGTGATGGATTTGAATTTGGTGATGTATTATTGAGTTCTGTTGAACAATTGTATTATTTCTGTATTTGGTTAGAACTGCTGTATTGTAATTTCGTTATTTCCGTTCGTTAGTACCTTTTTATGCCTGTTCAATTCTTCAGCCTTGTAAATCCTTATGTAAAGGATTTACGGCGCTGTAATATTCCCGAATATATCGAGGGTGTTACAGAATATGGTATCGGAGCTAAGATTATGGATATCTTGGCCGTTGGGTTAAAATAGGGGTCATTTATGTCTTTTGAGGTAACCGGTCGTAAATGACATCACTGTACTACCTACGTCTACATGCGAACAGTGGTTGTAAGTTCCTAAACTCTATCTTGTTCTTTACATGTTGTGTCTCTTTATACTCGAATATTAGAACGATGTTGTTTCCTGTATATTGAGTATTTATGCTTACAGTATGTTGAGAGGCGGACGTGGACGTGGTCGCGGTCGTGGACGCGGACGGAGAAATGCCGAAAGGGAAGCGTCGCCTTCTAACCGAGGCCATAGCTCAAAGTAGCCGCAACAATCTATTAATAACGAACCGAGATCTGCTGTATGCAGAGATCCTTCGTCAAGTGGTGAACCAGATGACTCGGTTCGCCTGTGTCGTGGACCGAATGCAAGTGGCGGTGGGACTACGGCAGGAGAGAGACAGCAAGGGATCCCAGATATGGGAAATCGAGGTGACCGGTGGTGCAAGAGGTGGCGAAGATGCAACCACCCAAATTCGACGGTATTTCGAGACTCCCACAGGGATCATTGGTTGAAAGGATGGAGAAAATCTTTGCCGGAATCAAGCGCCTGCACGACCGGAGAGCCTCTATCGCTCAATATTTTACGATAGGGAAGCGTCCGAATGGTGGGAAGCCATCCGGCCTGTAGACCATGATGCCGATTGGACAGAGTTTAGATTGATGATGGAAGCTCAGTATTGCCCTCGTCCAGTGAGGGAAGCCAAAGTTCGGGAGTTTTTCTCCGCCTGACCTTTCCGATGTGCCGTATCCTGTGCGATCAAGACGTTTAACCAACAGCTGGCATTTGTTCGACATCTGGTCAGAACAGATGCAGAAATGATGATTCATTTCGATATGAGGATGAAACCAGAAATCCAGAGGTACATGTCCGGATTTGAATGTACCACACTCCGCAATACCAGGATAAGGCGTTGGCGTATGAGATCAAGGAAGCAGCCATGGACAAAATTTCAGAATCCAAGAAGCAGAAAGTCTCTGGTACTTTTACAGAGCACAAGAACAGCAGGGCCCGTAAGGCCCAGTCATCCTTTCACTCTTTCAAGAAACCTCCGCACCCAGCTAGGAGCGGAAAGAACTTCAGAACGACATCGACTATTACTGATGTTATCAGGAAATGCTTTAACTGCGCCCAGATGGGGCACTATCGACGGAATTGCCCCCTTCCTGCCGTAACTTGTTTCGATTGTGGACGAGAGGGACATCGGGCGGTGTTTTGTGAAGAGGCTGCAAAGTCTTTTAGAGCCCGTACGCCACAGCCAGTCCAGAAGGAGGCTAGTATTCCACAGACGCAGCAAAGTGTTCAGATGCCTCAGAATTTTGGCCGCGGACGAGGCAGAGGACAATGGGACCGAAAGGGGACATCGAGTGCCGGATCTGCTCCCCCACGTCTGTACGAGATGAGGAGGACAGACGATCAAGATGCTGCTGTCGCATCAGGTACTGTCCAGATCCTTTCCCAGCGAGTTAGCGTTTTATTCGATACAGGAGCTACACATTCTTTCATATCTTTGTCTTGTGTAAATCATTTGAATATTTCCGGTTTTCATGCTTGTGAACCTTATGTTGTTGGTTTACCGAGTGGGGAGAGGATTGTCGGAAATTTAGAAACTAGAAATTTCCCTGTATCATTTGGAGGCAGAGAGTGGCTCTCAAATCTGATCGTGATAGAAATACAAGGAGATGACCTGATACTCGGAGACGATTGGCTTAATCGATATGGAGCAATTGTAAACTACCGAAGGAGGAATATCTCGTTGATCGCTGACGATGGTTCCGAGATTCTGTTTGAGGGATGGAAACCGGGAAGCTCAGGAAAATTGATCAAGGCGATGAAAGTCACAAATTGTTGAAACAGTAATGCACTGCATCGTGTTTCGCAATGAAGAAAGAAGACGAAATTGTGGAACTTTCATCCATTCCTGTTGTGAACAAATTTCCAGATGTGTTTCCTGACGAGTTACCTGGACTACCTCCACGAAGGGATGTGGAATTTACCATTGAGCTGGAACCTGGAGCTACACCGATTTCCAAGGCGCCGTATCGTATGGCACCTACTGAGATGTACGAACTGAAGAAGCAGCTGGAAGAGTTACTGGACAAGGGCTATATTCAGCCAAGCGTTTCGCCCTGGGGAGCGCTAGTTATTTTTGTCCGAAAGAAGGATGGGTCGCTCCGACTGTGTATTGACTACCGAGAGCTGAACAAGATGACGATTAAGAACAAATATCCGTTACCACGGATTGATGATCTGTTTGACCAGCTGCAAGGGGCAACAGTATTTTCTAAGATCGATCTGAGATCAGGATATCATCAACTGAGGATTAAGGAATCTGATGTTCAAATCGCTCGTAACTCGCTACGGGCATTATGAGTTTGTAGTGATGCCGTTTGGTCTCACTAACGCACCTGCTGTATTTATGCAATTGATGAACCGTGTGTTCATTGAATTTTTGGATAAGTTTGTGGTCGTGTTTATTGATGACATTCTGGTATATTCTAAGAGTCCGGAAGAACATGCGCAGCATTTGCGGATTGTATTGGAACTTTTGAGAAACGAACAATTGTACGCCAAACTTTCTAAGTGTGAATTCTGGCTAAAGGAAGGAATGTTCCTCGGCCATGTGGTGTTAGCTGAAGGTGTCCGAGTAGATCCTCAGAAGATCGAAGCAATTATGAATTGGGAGCCTCCAAAGAACGTGAAAGAAGTCCGAAGCTTCTTAGGACTTGCTGGATATTATCGTCGATTCGTGGAAGGGTTTTCTAAAATTTCCCGCCCACTTACTCGACTTCTGCAGAAAACTCAAAAGTTTGAGTGGAACGAGTCGTGTCAGATTAGTTTTGATGAGTTAAAGAAGAGATTGACGACAGCACCGATTCTATCACTTCCGCAGGGAACGGGAGGATTCATAGTTTACAGTGATGCTTCAAACCAAGGACTTGGGTGCGTGTTGATGCAGAATGATAAGGTGATCGCTTATGCGTCACGACAACTGAAACCTTATGAAGTGAATTACCCGACACATGATTTGGAGCTAGCAGCAGTAGTTTTTGCTTTGAAGATCTGGAGGCATTATCTGTACGGGACTCACTGCCAGATCTTTACAGATCATAAGAGTCTCAAGTACATATTCAGTCAGAAAGAGTTGAACATGCGGCAAAGAAGATGGTTAGAACTGATTAAGGACTATGACTTGGAGATTTTATATCATCCAGGCAAAGCGAATGTAGTGGCCGATGCACTTAGCCGCAAGCCTGTCTCTATTCAGATGCTGGAGACGCTGACATCCCAACTTAGCCTTCAACGAGAGATGATTCGTGAAGGGATTGAAGTATGGTTGCAAAGAGTCCAAGGACAACTGTGCGTGATGGAAATAACTTCATCTTTAACCGAAGAAATCAAATCTAGACAGGCAGAGATGATCCTCCGATGATTCGATTACATGATGAAGTGATCAAAGGAAAGGCCCCGATTCATAATTCATGACGATGGAGTTTTGAGATTTCGTAACCGACTCTGCGTTCAGATGTTGATGTTCAAACAGACGATTATGAAGGAAGCTCATAGTTCGCCTCTATTCTATCCACCGGCACCGGTAAAATGTATAAGGACTTGAAGCAATTCGTGGGGCAACATGAAGAAAGACGAGCGGACTATGTTTCGAAATGTTTGACTTGTCAGCAGGTTAAGATCGAGCATCAACGGCCTGCTGGAATGTTGAAGCCGCTCCCGATTCCTGAATGGAAGTGGGAGGACATATCGATGGACTTTATCACTAATATGCCGAAAACCAGGACAGGAATGAACATGATTTGGGTGATAGTTGATCGTTTAACTAAATCGGCTTATTTTCTAGGCATTAAGGATACGTGGGGACCAGAGAGATTGGCACGAGTATTTATTTCGGAGATAGTTCGATTGCATGGTACGCCAAAGACCATTGTTTCTGATCGAGACGGCCGTTTTGTGTCTCACTTTTGGGAAGCAGTTCATAAAGCCTTGGGGATGGAATTGAACTTCAGTACAGCTTATCACCCACAGACTGACGGACAATCGGAGAGAACTATACAAACGGTGGAAGACATGCTAAGGGCCTGTGCCTTACATTGGTCAAACGATTGGGAAGTTCATCTACCATTGATTGAATTTACCTACAATAATAGTTGGCATGCTTCCATTAAGATGGCACCGTTTGAGGCATTATACGGAAGGAGATGCAGATCGCCCCTATGCTGGGACGATTCATCGGACTTGATCGGAACAGAACCAGAGTTGATCGAGCAGACTCGGGAGAAGATAGCCTTGATTCGTGAAAGGCTGTTGACCGCCCAGAGTCGCCAGAAATCCTACGCGGACGTACGTCGCCGCCCATTGGAGTTCAGTACTGGAGATCACGTACTTTTGAAGGTTTCTCCTACTCGGGGGATCTTTCGTTTCAGAAGGAAAGGAAAGCTGAGTCCGAGATATATCGGACCATTTGAGATCCTCGAGAGAGTTGGGGAGTTGGCATACAGATTGGCATTGCCGCCATCATTGTGCCATGTTCATAACGTGTTCCACGTATCCCAGTTACGGAGGTATATACCAGATCCCAGTCATATCATTGATTTCGGCGAGATCGAAGTCGCACAGGATGGGACGTTTGAAGAAAGACCAGTCAAGATACTCGAGAGTCGAGTTAAGCAACTGAGAAACAAACCGATTGTTTTGGTCAAAGTTCAGTGGTCACGTCACGGAATGGAAGAAGCCACCTGGGAAACGGAAACTGATATGAAGTCTAGATATCCCGAGTTATTTTCGTCTTGAGTTTTGGGACGAAACTCCTTTTTAGTAGGAGAGTATGTAATATCCGGATTTATTACAGTGTATTTCATCTATATTCAAACCATGTATTTTTCGGATTAGTGATTTTGATTATTGGAGTATGATATTTCGTGCATTGATATCATTGTACATGAGTATTGAAACATGCAAAATTGCTCAAGCAACCTCGTGATAGCGCACGCTAAGAATGTATCTTAACGCGCGCTATCGGGCCATTATTAGCGCACGCTATGAAGATAGGAGTTGCATGCGCTAAGAACTCAATTATTGAGCGGGACGGCTAGAACATGCTGATGGGATTCCTCAGAAAATAAACGCAACGGAAGAATAAACGGAATCCCTAAGAGGATCGATCAAGTAACGTATATACGAAAATAAAAATACGAAGATCAAGGAATCAAAGTCCCATACCTATGATGTCTCTGAAAAACCTTCGTATGATGATGATGATGATGAAGAGCCCTTCGTTCCAAGCACCTAAAGCAAGATGCCTCTACTTCACACGCCGGAACTTGATGGAAAAATCGACAAGCTTCCTTTCTTCAAGAATGCGGCTAGGGAAGCTTGTAGGAATTTTCTCTCTCAATGTATTCTTCTTATATCTTGTCTCTAAGATCAAGATGAAGTTTTCTACCTTACTCTCTCTCTCAAATTCGTGATTATGAGTTAAAGCAAGAAGAAGTTATCATAACTCCTTTTTAAAGACTTTTATTTATAAAAAATGAAAGTCTACCTTTAACACATGATTGAGGTAATCAAATACACCTCACATATGTCACCAAGTGACATAAAATAAGTATATAAGAGACAAGATATGGAGTGGTTGTGGCCTGAAGGGAAATTTACAAGAAGGCGGGTCGAATTTACTCGGC
The DNA here is from genome assembly GCA_033398695.1 of Orobanche coerulescens. Classification (NCBI taxonomy): domain Eukaryota; kingdom Viridiplantae; phylum Streptophyta; class Magnoliopsida; order Lamiales; family Orobanchaceae; genus Orobanche; species Orobanche coerulescens. Next base: position 44,769,287 of record CM065809.1, read on the forward strand.
TTGTATCTTGGATGTTCGTCAAAACGAATCCCTCGTGTACCGGATGTTCGTCAAACGAATCCGTTTTATTTCCAATGTGTTTGGACTAATTAATTAATCCAATTAATTAATTATATCAAACACAAATATATATTTCTCTAAGAAATATAATTTATGAATTAAAGTAATCACCCAGTAACTACTTACAATTCATTAGACCGCTATTTGATTTATCCGATAAATCAAAATTAGATATCTAATATCTAATATTATAAGAGAGATTATTAATTCATATTTATCCATCAATGATCCTATTGCGCGACTCCGTAGGTTCGTCTCATCCGGCATTGGGAGGAACCAATGAGTGCGGGCAACACTTAGCCAGCCTAGCGGGCCGCACTGTAAACCCCGACTGAGAACGAATGAACGAATCATTCCAGAACCATTATGTCGTGAATACTATATACGTATAGACCCTTCATCAGATGTCCCGGTCAAGTCTTCGGGTCACGGTAAAGTCAAACCCTCATTGACTAAACTCTATACATGTGTTAATGCAAATCAAGACCGACTGATTAATAGTGTATCTAATACGACTATATCAGAATGCTTTGGCCAAAGACTTATGATATTATTTGCCATTAACCGTATAGGACATTCGCCTGCTCAATAACAGGAGATAGAATCCTTTCTTGGCGTACAGCAAAGACTGCTACCTGCCCGTATAGTCCGCACTTCGAGGTCGACTCAGCAATTAAGCAAATGAGTCTAACTACTCTAATGACAAACTAAACGTCACAGACACATCTTCTACTGAACCCTCAAGTCAAAGGTCCACGTATACTATCACAACCTTTCGATTCGTCATCGACTCTTCGAGAGTGAATACCGTGTGATGAATCGAGTATGAGTCGTGTTCGAGTATCTGTCCCACCAATATACTTATAACTATGCTATCAAGACGTGCACACGTCCTAGCATCGATTATACAAGTCTTATTAAAACTTAATGTCCTGTTAAGTTTTATCGACTTGCGAACTAATTAAGCATTCGAGCTCTAAACACTTCTAGTGCCTATCTCCTTATCTCTATAAGGAGTAGAATGTTCACTCTCAAATGCAAGGACTACTATTCTATATACTAAATCACAATGCCAGTGATATACAATAATATAGAAATAATAATTGCCTTATTAAATATAATATTCATAATTACAATACAATTGCTCTCACTCTCTCATCCTCTGAGTGGCATTCGAGGGCATATTCCTAACAATCTCCCACTTGCACTCAATGCCACAAACTATGGTATCTAATACCCATACTCTCCAGATGTCTCTCTAAGACCTTCTGAGATAGTGGCTTGGTAAGCGGATCAGCAACGTTATTTGTGTCTACTCTCTGCAGTGTAACATTCCCATCCCGAACCATTTCTCTAACAAAATGATATTTTCTCGCAATATGTTTGGTGTTGTGGTGAGCCCTAGGCTCCTTAGCCTGTGCAACAGCTCCATCGTTGTCACAAAACAGTGTCACGGGCTTCTCTGCGTTAGGAACCACTTGAAGTTCCTCAGTGAACTTCTTTATCCAAAGCTTCTTTAGCAGCCTCTCCGTGTTTGCCTGATATTCGGCTTGACATGTGGAGATAGCGGTCGAACTTTGCTTGGCACTTCTCCAAGAAATCGCCCACCATTCGAGTAAAGATATACCCCGATGTGGACATCGAGCATCCATGTCCCCGAAAAATCTCGAGTCCGTATAACCCATCACTCTTAGTTCTCCACCGCCGTATGTAAGAACCAAGTCTTTAGTCCTCCTTAGGTACTTAAGAATGTTCTTTACTGATCCAATGTTCTGCCTGGATTTGACCGAAACCGACTTACTACGCTTACAAAGATAGGCAATGTCGGTCTAGTGCAAATCATTGCATACATAAGGCTACCTCTCTTTGAAGCATAAGGTACCTTGCTCATTTCCTTTCTATCTTCCTCACTTTGAGGACACATCTCTAAGGAAAGTTTTGCACCATGTTGCATAGGTAGAAACCCTCTTTTAGAATCTTCCATCCTAAATCGCTTCAGATCTTTTCTATGTAGAGGGCTTGGGAAAGACCTAATATTCTTTTCGCTCTATCCGTAGAGAGACGAATACCTGAATATAGGTAGCTTCTCCCAAGTCTTTCATTGAGAACTCTTTAGAAAGCCAAGCTACGTAACCGAGCATTCTACGTCATTTCCTATAAGTAGAATGTCATCTACATATAGTATTAAGAACGCAATTTTGCTCCCACTAACCTTCTTGTAAATACAGGCTCTTCTTCGCTTTGGACAAAATCAAACTCTTTGACTGTCTCGTTAAAACGAAGATTCCAACTCCGTGAAGCTTGCTTGATCCATAAATTGCACGTTGAAGTTTGCATACTTTATGAATATTGGTTTGAGATATGAATCCCTTAGTCATTCCATATAAATCTCCTCCTCGAGGAATCCATTTAGGAATGCCGTTTTCACATCCATTTGCCATATTTCATAATCTAAGTGGGTGCTATAGCAAGCATCATGCGAATAGACTTAATCATAGCTACAAAGTAGAAGGTCTCAAGTAATCGATTCCTTCTCTTTGGGAATAACCCTTTGCCACAAGCCCGGCCTTATAGGTATCAACCTTGCCATCTCCATCAGTCTTTCTCTTATAGATCCATTTGTTTCCAATAGGCACTATGCCTTTAGGACGATCTACTAAAGTCCACTGATTAGCATGCATTGAGTCTATCTCGGCTTCCATAGCTTCTTGCCATTTGGTGGAGTCAACGTCTACCATCGCTTGTCGTATGTAGAAGGATCTTTCTCTTGACTACTTTCTGTCATCTCATGGACACCCAGTTCCTCTTGATGCGAGATAGCCATACCTCTCCGTAATTGAGAAATTCTACTAGACTTGCGAGGTTGTATTTGTATTTGAAGGTTTGGTTCTTGTATCTTGCATAGGTGTCTCATTTGGTGTTTCTTTTATTTCTTCCAAAGAAATATTTCTACCGCCTCCTTCTGAATAAACCGATCTTCCAGAAGTGTGCTTGTATAGCAACGATGATCCTATGATCTTCGTGCATGTAGAATAGATATCCCATGGAATCCCTGGATATCCTATGAAACGACCTTTCGGACCTAGTTTCCAATTTCTCTACTTTAGTCTTCTTGACATAAGGTGGCATCCCCAAATCCTAATGTGATTAAGACTTGGTTTCCTACCTCTCCACATCTCATGGGGAGTCTTAGGAACGGATTTGGAAGGACATCTGTTCAAGATATGCACAGCAGTAAGGAGCGCGTAACCCCACAGATAAATCGGTAGATCAGTATAGTTTAGCATGGAGCGAACCATGTCCAACAAGGTTCGGTTCCTTCTTTCTGATACACCATTTAATTGTGGAGTAGCCGGAGGTGTGAATTGTGACACTATTCCTAGTTCTTTTAAGAACTCATCAAATTCGGTACTCATGTACTCACCACCCCGGTCTGACCTAAGAGTCTTAACACGGTTACCTGTTTGATTTTCAACTAGGGCTTTAAATTCCTTGAATTTATCAAAAGCTTCAGACTTATGTTTCATTAAGTAAGAATCCATACAGTATGGTCATGATAAATGTAATGAAATCGAAAGCCGTCTCGTGCCACTTCAAAAGGGCCAGGCGTCGGTATGGATCAATCGAGTTTTTGACTCTTTCAAAAGTCCTGCGAAGGGTAACTTAGTCATTTTGCCTTGAAGGCAAGATTCACAAGTTGGATAGGGATCGATCCCAATGGACCCGTAAGCCCATCTTTCTCCATTTTATGAACCTTGGTCCGACCGATATGACCAAGTCTAAGATGCCACTTAAGTGCTTGGTTCGTTTCATCCCTACCACGCTTCCTAGTTATAGTGTTCACATTGTCTTATTCTTTAAATTTAAATGGTATAAACCATTTAATAATGTATGATACCAACCAATTTATTTACGAAATAAATACGACAGGACCCATCTCCAATAAAGAAGTGAAATCCCTTTCGGTCCATGACGGAATTGATACAATATTCTTGTGCCCCTTGGGCAAAACAAGTACATCATCTAAAGTGAGAATAAAACCGATTCTAAATCCAACATAAGGGATCCGATATCGAAGCCTCGACACTATGCCCACTTCCGACGGTGACCATCACCTCCCACGAATCCGACTTCCTACTGCCGTTCAGATCCCGATTCATTGTACAAATGTGAGAACTCGCACTTGAATCAAGTATCCAAGAAGTAGAATATACGATTCTGAGAACAATTTGTTTCTAAAACCAATAGTTCCGTGCACTGAAGCGCATTATGGTCAAGCTTTGGACAATACCTCTTCCGGTGGCCTAGCTCACCGCGATTGAGGCATACATCCGTTTTCTTGGCCCCTTTGCTCTTTTGAACCATTGGGGCCTTGCCTTCCCTTGTCGATCTTGGCTATCGGACCTAATCGCTTCTTGTTCTTTTTCTTCTTATTCTTGGACTTCCAAGTCTTAGAAGAAATCACAAGTGCGACTTCCTTTCCCTTTGTCTTCATCGAGAAGTAGGCGGTGGTCGGTTGTTCATTAGCCCGACTAAGTTACATGTAATCTCATTGCGGTTGAAGTTCATGACAAATTGGGAAAAGGAGTCGAAGTGACTGAGGATAAGGTCGGTTGGAGAGATGCATGCATCGAAAATCAAGAGCTTCCAATCTCTCAATCAACGAGAACATCTTGAGTACATTGTCCCCAACCTTCTCTCCTTCCTTCATCCTGCGCCGAATAATTGCTTTGATATCTCATATCTAGCGGTTCGGCTATGCTCTCCATAGAGCTCGGCCAGTGCGCTAAGATGGCTCGTGAAGACGTCATCTTTTCATGGGCACGTTGAAGCTCATTGGTCATTGAGCCTAACATGTACCCTCGCACTCTTATGTCGTCTTTTACCCATTTCTCATGGGCATCGACATCTTCCTGATTGGCTCGGGTTCTTGCAGGAGCCGCTGGGATGTCCGCCTCCAAGACGTATCCCAGCATTTCCATAGTTAGGACAATCCTCAAGTTCCGAAGCCAGTCCACATAGTTCGGACCAGTCAGGACGTTCTTTTCAAGTAGTATAGCGAGTGGGTTCATTGTCATATTGAGAGTTTTGTTAACTGCAGAGAATAATTCGAGATTTGTTAGTGATTGTTTAATTATGATCCGAGTAAAGAATTTAAGGACTTTCTTTATTCATAACTCGGCTCCCACTATTTTATCGGCATTTACACACTCCCATGTTAAATCCGGAAGTCTTGGGTGACTTCATAGTGGTGATCGATTTCTTTACAAAGTTTAATAGAGGGCAACCCATACGGTTTATATTCTATTATTCTTTATAAAGTGGTGTCTAATACCAACCCATCTAATGGATGATTCGATCTTCTTTTACCCCTAGTTCACTTGCCCTCAACCCATTCGGTTTCTATGGCTCGCTGAACTATCTAAGTTTAAACCGTCAACTCCTATTAGTCGACAATTGAATCTTACCCGGCAACCCATACGGTTTATAGGGGTTTGATTTGTCTCTCCCAATGGCATCTTATGCACTCTAGGAATTTATCAACTTTCCCCAAAAATATTACCCGACATACTCGGAAGAATAATATTCGGTTTAGATTTCAATTTTCCATGAGTTTGACGGAGGGTAGGAAACCTCGTAACCTTTATAACTTAGTGTTTGTAAGTGGGAGTATTAACGCGATTATATGTTACACTTTGCACATTAATCCGTTTATAAGCGCGGTTTGTGATTTGTCAATCATTCAAAATGAAAAACAATAAATAGCAACCTAGTTACTACCAACATATAGCTCATGGACTTTTTCCTAAGTATTGGGCCAAGCCAAATAACGAAAAGAAAAATACAGTATTGATTCTTCGTCTTCCAGTCGGTCGTCTTCGGTCTTCGTCATAGCCATATGAATAATTACATCATTGAACAATACATCCTTTTATACATATTTTCTAGTAAAAATAAATAGGCTCAAAATGGCCTTTACAACCATATCGAATCGAAGAAATCAACAACTAAGTCCACGAGCTATATCACCATCACATAAGGCATTTAATACAACATGTAACGGTAAATAAAATTAAATAATCAATTAATATATTAATCCAATTAATATAAAAATTAATTTATTTAATTTCTACAATATTAATCAAATTAATATTTATAATCGTCATTTTAATCCGTTCAAAGTAATCCGGCCAAAATAATATTCTCGTCTAATAATTTCCCTTAAAAAAATATTCCAAATATTTTATTAAATCTAATTAAATCCAATTTAAATTTAGGAAATTATTACAACGTAATAGAAACACAAAAATGGAGTCGGAAAATCCGGTATCAGGCCCAGCCCACGGCCCGATTCAAAATCGGGCCGAAAACCCGAAAACCGCCGGGACCGAGTCACTCTCGGCCACTGCCCGGCAGGCTGGCCGAGCAGCTACAGTAGCTAGCGAGTCACTCTCGGCCGGCCAGGCAGCAGTCCAGTAAGCTGCTGCCGGCAGCTGCGTCTTCGTGCGGTATTCGTGTTTAACCCCCGTTTTCTCATTTTTCGACTCGCTTCCAAAACGAAAAAGTTTCTTAACTTCATGAAGAACTTATAAATCAACAAAAATCAAATTTTTCAGATTTATAATTCACATAAAATAGTCGAAACTTGACTTACTACGAACGATTAAATTTCTTCGATTATATCTATTATGATTCTAAATCATAAACATCATCAAATAACATTCCAAATGCAAAGATGATCGTATATACGATATATTTGACCTCGCTCCGATACCACTGATGGTATTCCTCAGAAAATAAACGCAACGGAAGAATAAACGGAATCCCTAAGAGGATCGATCAAGTAACGTATATACGAAAATAAAAATACGAAGATCAAGGAATCAAAGTCCCATACCTATGATGTCTCTGAAAAACCTTCGTATGATGATGATGATGATGAAGAGCCCTTCGTTCCAAGCACCTAAAGCAAGATGCCTCTACTTCACACGCCGGAACTTGATGGAAAAATCGACAAGCTTCCTTTCTTCAAGAATGCGGCTAGGGAAGCTTGTAGGAATTTTCTCTCTCAATGTATTCTTCTTATATCTTGTCTCTAAGATCAAGATGAAGTTTTCTACCTTACTCTCTCTCTCAAATTCGTGATTATGAGTTAAAGCAAGAAGAAGTTATCATAACTCCTTTTTAAAGACTTTTATTTATAAAAAAATGAAAGTCTACCTTTAACACATGATTGAGGGTATCAAATACACCTCACATATGTCACCTAGTGACATAAAATAAGTATATAAGAGACAAGAGATGGAGGGGTGGTGGCCTTAAGGGAAATTTCCAAGAAGACGGGTCGAATTTACTCGGCTCGTGTACTGGATGTTCGTCAAAACGAATCCCTCGTGTACCGGATGTTCGTCAAACGAATCCGTTTTATTTCCAATGTGTTTGGACTAATTAATTAATCCAATTAATTAATTATATCAAACACAAATATATATTTCTCTAAGAAATATAATTTATGAATTAAAGTAATCAGGGTGTATCTACTTACAATTCATTAGACCGCTATTTGATTTATCCGATAAATCAAAATTAGATATCTAATATCTAATATTATAAGAGAGATTATTAATTCATATTTATCCATCAATGATCCTATTGCGCGACTCCGTAGGTTCGTCTCAGCCGGCATTGGGAGGAACCAATGAGTGCGGGCAACACTTAGCTTGACTGGCGGGCCGCCTTTGTAAACCCCGATCGAGAACGAATGAGCGAATCATTCCGAACCATTATGTCGTGAATACTATATACGTATAGACCCTTCATCGAGATGTCGGTCAAGTCTTGGGTCACGGTAAAGTCAAACCCTACATTGACTAAACTCTATACATGTGTTAATGCAAATCAAGACCGATTGATTAATAGTGTATCTAATACGACTATATCGTAATGCTTTGGCCAAAGACTTATGATCTTATTTGCCATTAACCGTATAGGACATTCGCTTTGCTCACTAACGGGAGATAGAATCCTTTCTTGGCGTACGGCAAAGGCGCTACTGCCCGTATAGTCCGCACTTGAGGTCGACTCGGCAATTAAGCAAATGAGTCTAACTACTCTAATGACAAACTAAACGTCACGAGACACATCTTCTCGAACCCTCAAGTCAAAGGTCCACGTATACTATCACAACCTTTCGATTCGTCATCGACTCTTCGAGAGTGAATACCGTGTGACTGAATCGAGTATGAGTCGTGTTCGAGTATACTGGTCCCACCAATATACTTATAACTATGCTATCAAGACGTGCACACGTCCTAGCATCAGTTATACAAGTCTTATTAAAACTTAATGTCCTGTTAAGTTTTATCGACTTGCGAACTAATTAAGCATTCGAGCTCTAAACACTTCTAGTGCCTATCTCCTTATCTCTATAAGGAGTAGAATGTTCACTCTCAAATGCAAGGACTACTATTCTATATACTAAATCACAATGCCAGTGATATACAATAATATAGAAATAATAATTGCCTTATTAAATATAATATTCATAATTACAATACAATTGCTCTCACTCTCTCATCCTCTGAGTGGCATTCGAGGGCATATTCCTAACACATGCGCCAGCCGGGACATGGGCCCGGATAAGATTCCCGCGGATGCTCCCGGACAATTCTGAAGTCAACCATTATTAGCGCACGCTAAGGAATGGTTAGTAGCGTGCGCTAACTTGTGAATAATGCAGAATATTATAAATGGGACAACAACCGTTTTGGCTTTCATTTCCTTCGTCTATACTTCATTCTTGAGAGTCCAGAGAGCAAGAATCTCCATTGTAAACACTTAGAACATATATTAGTGATCATTGAATATTGAGTATCACTTGTGAGTGATCATTGAAGAGAAGTAACACCTTGGAGTTGCACATAACCAACCGGAGTCGGATTATACCTTGTGGTTCAGTGATTTCGGCATATTAAGGTATGTTCAACCTATCACCAGTCTTAGATTTGGATTTCCAAAGGATATGATGATCATGTTAACGAGATATTGAATTTCATTAGTGAATTATTCAACAACATCATGCTTAGAAGATTGGAATGTCTACAATTACGATATTATTGTTGGAACCTTGAAGTTGGTATCCTAGTACTTCAAATGATGAGAAAAATATTCTGAAGTTAACAATCCATATGATTTATGTTATCTTTGTGATCATGATTTGGAAGAGACGTTATAAGAACTTAAAGGAAGAAACATCATTATTGTTGGATAAATCTAAAGGTTTGATCATGGAAGGATTTATCTAGTATAGATAGAACGTTTAACAACTTCAGTATGATAATTTGGACTGATATAGAGGTGTTGATATCAACCGTTAAACTTTTTGGATCGTCATATGTAGAATTGTAGTCGGAATGGAATATGGTTTCATATTGGTATGCATATCCTTGAATTCGAAGTTGTCTTTATCCGTAAAATCATTCATAAGGATATAAACATGGTATTCATGGAAGTAACATGAATTATCACGCAAGATTTCATTGTTTCAATCATGGCAAGAACAGTTCTTGCTCGTGAAAGCGCCATGCGAATAGCGCACGCTATGCTATGGAGTTTAACGTGCGCTATCGAGCACGAGTTAGCATGCGCTACGTTTGGTACATAACGTACGCTAGACCATCAGACGAGTCAGTTGGCTGGTCAGTGAAGTACTGACCATGAATAGTTAGCGTACGCTAGTCTTTGTTGTTTGCGTGCGCTATCGGGCAGACTTAACGCACGCTACACAGAGTACTTAGCGTGCGCTAAGCGATTCAGCGGTGCATTTTATGAACTTTTGGCCGTGAATCGAATTGTTAAACATTAAATGCGATGTGAGATAAATCTATGTGATTTCTTTTGTTAAGGTTTGGTCTCGTTACGTGATTGATTGAGGAGGACGATCTTCGAGTGTTCATTTTCGTGGAAGTGTTGTTATTGTCTTCAAATCGAGGCAAGTACCTTAATTGTTTTATGTATTGTTGTTATACATATTGTCGTGCATGTATGTCGTTGTTGTATGTCCACCTCGTGTTGGTCAAGCGGGATCATCGGGGATCTATGCTAGCGTCTATTTGGATCATCGAGATGGGTTTTCCACCACGGGTTGGTCAGCGGGATCATCGTGGGTTCTAGGCGGTGAATCTTTGGATCGATGGAATTACCATGTGTATGTATTGATATCATGTTGTGAATATCAGTTGTGTATGTTATGTTTGAGTTTCTCGTAGGAGAAGACTCGTTGGTACTTTGTCGTTTACGTTATTATTCTTCGCGAGATATGAATAATATGTTGTGGTACTTGTACTAGCATCGTTGTGCTAACCCCTTCGGGGGTGAACATTTTGTTTGTGTTCAGGATCCAGGAGAGCGGAAAGCGGCCACTTTGGGCGTATGACGACGAGGGTGCAGAGTGATGTCCTGACCGGGTTTATTTATCTGTTGTTTATTCGTTATTTCAATAAGTACTCGAGTACAAAGTCATTTGTGATGGATTTGAATTTGGTGATGTATTATTGAGTTCTGTTGAACAATTGTATTATTTATGTATTTGGTTAGAACTGCTGTATTGTAATTTCGTTATTTCCGTTCGTTAGTACCTTTTTATGCCTGTTCAATTCTTCAGCCTTGTAAATCCTTATGTAAAGGATTTACGGCGCTGTAATATTCCCGAATATATCGGGGGTGTTACAACTAACACGTGTCCCCATCCCATACCCTTCCACCATAGGCGCGCCCCTAGACCTGCTCACGGGCTTAAGCCCGTTGGTTCCGAGCCCCGGCCTGCCGGTTCACGGTTCCTATGAGGGTGAACCGTTGTAATATCCGGTCGTAACTTTATTTTTTTACTGTTGCATTTTTATCATTGTATTATTCGGATGATTCAAGTATCGTCGTGTCTTAATTAGAATTAATGTGATGTTTTTTTTAGAATTAATATGATGTTTATGATGTTGAGATTTACTATAATCGTATCGTCTTGATTGTAGATGTTCGTATCATTTTGAGTGTTGGCATTCTTGGTGAGTTGCATTGTGGACTCTACCCTTAGTGCACTTACATATGCTATATTTTGAACATAATGTACGGTATTCGTGGACAGTTACGTACGTTAAGCCTTATGCCTTACGTACGTAATGTAGTGTATCAGATCATATCTAGACTTTCGGCGTGTGGGACCGTGTGGGGTCTGGCTCGATTAGGACAGCAGGTCAACGAGCATTATGTACGTAACATGTGTGTTTTAATGTACGTAATGCATGTGAGCCTTACATACGTATAATCCTTTAACGTACATAATGGAGTCTAAGTTTTGAGGCAGTGGGGGCTGATGGTATATTGCGTAGGTAACATTGAAAGTGTTAACGTACGTAAAGCTCGTTACGTACATAATATTGCCCTATTAACGTACGTAATGAAGTATGCATATTATATAATCATGTCTTGCCTTTCATTCTTAAACAAACCATACTTCGTTTTTCATCTACCGGATTTCCTTGAACAAGAACTGGAATCGGCCGAACCCCTCCCAGAAAATTATCTTACGATCTTCTCTCCATTTTTCTTGAATATATTGATATTTTAGAAAAATATTGTGTTATCTAATTATGGAATCGAAGACATAAGTCATGATCCACAATCAAACACAAGACAAAAAAAAATCGAAATTTTTTGGACTCTTATGTATAAATTTCGTCCGACCCCTATGTCCTATTTATAGATGTTATGGGCTACTATAGGGATCTTAAGGAGGATTAGGGAAAGTGTAACACCACCGAGATATTCAGGGTATGTCACAGCACCGTGAATACCGTCTGGAATTCACAAGGCTAAATTTCCATAATAACCATAATCAAAGGACTTCAATATATTTTCCAACAAAATCAAAATCACCAAACATTTATCGGATTTACTGATGAAACTCCTAAGACCAAACTCAATCCACAAAATACAACGAATTCGACATAATCAACAAAAAGAAAAATAACCCCTATAGTACTCGAGTACCAACTATCAGTTTGTGACAAACAAAAAATCAACAATCAGACTCAAAGAAAATAAACACCAAGACATTTCGCAGTATCACGCTTGGCCTTCATCGTCGTACTGCCCTGGTGCTCGTCCAGTCGCATTCTTTGTACTTGAAATACATGAAACATATTTCCCCCGAATGGAGTTAGTCGTGGAATAGCTAGTACAAGTAACACAAACAAGCTCTTACATCTTACAATATCAAAGCATATGAATCAACACTTTTCGAAAGCAAATAAGATAATGATATTCGGAAATGCAATATTTATAAATGTATCACAGAAACACAGATGCTCCCGATTAACCGTGGACCCAACTATGCGCGGACCCTCCGAGGCCCCGTTAGACCCTCCCGGAGTGGTTAACCCAAAAGTTCATGGACCCAACCAAATGTGGATCCCTCCGAGGCCCTGTCGGACCCTCCTGGAGTGAACGTATACACTCTAACACTCAAATACATCACTTTGCACATTTAAGATTGTAAGTTCGTAAGAATTACTTGCCTTTGAGACATGACGAATTGTTTTGAGATGGTAAACGACCACCATTGAAGGAATTTGGAAACTTCGAACCGAGACGATTCGTAGAACGACTATCAACAACAACATGACTGGAATTTAAATGGAAATACACCCGAAAACCCCGCCCATGATAAATAAAATCCAACAACATTATCAACGAGGGCGGATCGAAACCAAAACCCTCTCGATTTTATAAACACACAAAAATTACCGTAAATTAGCAGAGCAAACGAGAATACGATGAAGATTAATCATATCAATCATGAATTAATCAACCAAATGAAGCTACGAATAGGATTCACAAGAAACCCCCAAATTTCCCAAAAGTAGGGTTCAAATGATTTACCTCGAATCGAAGACGAAGAAGACGGATTGATGTTGTTAATATACACCACAACTCCAAGGAAGATGATAGCTAGATGATTGAAGAGCCAAAAATCGCCCAAAATCCTCTAAGAGTCGCCCAAGCTGCGGAGAAGAGGAAGAAAAAAGAAAAATTGATGATCTCGGTCAACTCTGGGTATTTAAACCCGCACCTGCTAACGTACGTAAGACATGAAGTGCTAACGTACATAATGCATCCTCCATTACGTACGTAAGGAACTGGCAGAGCTCTCCGCCCGATTCCCTGAAGATCCTAACGTACGATACACAAGCGGCTAACGTACGTTATGAAGACAACATAATGTACGTTATGGATTGTCAATAACGTACAGAAGTGATACGAAAACCGAAACGCGAAAACCGAAACTGTGCAGAAGTGATACGAAAACCGAAACGCGACGATTAATGAAACGTGCAGACACCAATACAAATAGTTCGAAGCGACGAACTTAAGCGCTAAAACAAAATACGATTCCTATTATCCGAAGATTCGGAATATGACTACGAAAGTAATTACCCTAAACTTTTATGAAATTAAAGAATAGACCGAAGGCACGATATGGAAACGAACAATTGCGCCGAAGCTCACAATATGTCTAACAACAATAAACAAACTTGCACAAAACTCAAAACGGCAGTTTCGCACATCAATCGCACCAAATGAGCCGACAAGCGGAAATATTACTAGTAAACAAAAGATCGAGTAAAGTAATTCCGAAACCTGCTCGGTTGCCAAAATATGTAAAATTAAACATCTCTAAAAAGTCAAAATGGTTACAAGCGCATCGCTAAAAACGGAAAATACACCAAATTGAAAATCACTAAAAATAGAAAAGTACGGATATTACAATCTCCCCCTCTAGAAAGAAGTCTCGTCCGAAAACTTAAGAAGTAAATAATTCCGATATTTAGCTGGCATGCTAACTTCGGTTTCCCAAGTCACCTCCTCAACTCCATGCCTCGACCACTGAACCTTAACCAACGAAATGGTTTTATTTCGATGTTGTTTTTTATGATGCTCAAGAATTTTCACCGGCCTTTCTTCAAACGTGACATCATCCGCTACCTCAATATCCCCATAATCAATGATATGACTCCGGTCTGGGATGTACTTTCTCAACTGACAAATGTGAAACCAACTGTGAACGTGACTAAGGGCTGGAGGTAACGCTAACCAATAAGCCAACTCCCCGACTCTGTCTATAACCTCAAACTACCCAATATACCTCGGGCTAAGATTCCCCTTCTTCCTGGCATGGTAAACCCCTCTCGTCGGCGATACCTTGAGTAAATCATGATCTCCCACCTCAAACTCCAAGGGTCGATGATGAATATTGGCATCTGATTTTTTTCGACTTTGATCAGTCAATAGTCTATCTCGGATGATAGAAATTTTCTCTCTAGTTTCCATCAACATATCTGGATCCGTTCCAACTAGCTCCAAGACCTCATACCAACAAAGTCGGGATCTACACTGTCGAACATATAACGCTTCGTAAGGTGTCATTTTGATCGATGAGTGCCAATTGTTATTGTAGGTAAATTCGATCAATGGTAGATGCATTTCGCAATTACTACTCTAGTCTAGGGCACACGTACGTAACATATCCTCCAACATCTAGATCGTCCACTCCGTCTGACCGTCTGACTGCGTATGAAAAGATGTACTCAACCTTAATTCGCTATCCAAAGCCTGATGGACCGATTGCCAAAAATGCGACACGAAACGGCCATCCCGATCGGAGACAATAGTCTTAGGCATACCGTGTAGCCATACTATCTCCACTATAAATGTCCGAGCTAGCCTCTACGATCCCCACGAATCCTTAATACCAATAAAATGTACTGATTTGGTTAGTCGATCGATAATCACCCAAATCATATTCATTTCGGTTTTCATGCTCGGCATCCTGTTGATAATATCCATGTAAATATCTTCCCACTTCCACTCGGGAATAGAAAGTGGATTCAACAGCCCGACTGGTCTCTGATCTTCAATCTTGACTATTGGCACGCGAAACACCATGCTACGAACTCAGTGACATCTTTCTTCATATTATTCCACCAGAAATTTCACTTAAGGTCTTTATACATCTTACTCGTTCCGAGGTTAATGGAGTAAGGAGTAGCATAAGCTTCTCAAAGTATTCTGTGTCTCAAGTGTAAATAATTTGGAATGCAGAGTCTCCCCTAAAATCACAAAATACTGTCCTCATGAACCATAAATCCAGGGGCTTACCCTTTTTCTGCATCCGCCTTCAGTTGACTGATCATTAGATCATTCATCTGCTCCCCTTTGATGTCATCAACTAAAGACGAAGTAATCTCAAGGGCACACAACTGACCCTGTACATGCTGAATCCATATCTCGATTCCTTGCTCCATAAACTCCTGTCGAATCTTTACTTTTGGTGTGAGAACCTCAAGCATCTGAACTGATACCGGCTTTCGACTCAACGCGTCTGCCACAACATTGGCTTTTCCCATATGGTAAAGGATTTCTAAATCATAATCCTTTGTCAATTCTAATCAATGATTGTAACACCCCCAAATCCTATTGGGTTATTACAGTGCCGTGGACCCCACACGAGGAGATCCACCAGGCGAACATGACTAAAATACATTAAATTAAACAACAAGGGGAAATCATAGTCCCTACCATGATATCCGACACAATATTCCGATAAGGAATTTTAACAACAACGATGGGCCTACATTGCTAAAAATAAAATACAACAACATCCACGAGCATCTGCTCGGGTAATACATAATGACAATGACTGATAGACTGAAGAACACTCTAACTGACTGACCAACATGAACAACTCGGACTAGTATTGCTCGAATGCCTCGTCGCCATCATCATGCCCTTGTGTCTCAACTCTCTCCTCACAAGCACCTAAAACATGAAAACATGTTCCGCCACTGGAGTCACCATCCAGATATAATGAACATCAAATACATGTATAACATGATATGCATCCAAAGGCAGAATGAAACGGTACAATGATAATAATAATACGAGATGATCACAAACCAATGTAAGAACCGAGCATTCGTGAAACACTATGCCCACGACATACTATTAATACCTGTTCGACAGGTTAGAACATAAGTGCCCAATGGCGAATCATAATCACAGAGTACCACAATGAATTATACGACATGAACCAAACCCAAACTGAATTAATTATAAATTACAATGCCCGAAGGCTCCAATGCAATTACCAAGACAATCACACAGGCCTGAAAGCCACTCAGCCGAAGCTGTCAAATATAACAATCACATGAAGCCAAAACAGCCCGAAGCTATTATCGATTTGGGTCGAAGCCACGGCACAAAGCCGTATCACCATTAGGGCCGAAGCCACGGCATGAAGCCGTATCACAATTAGGGCCGAAGCCACGGCACGAAGCCGTATCACAATTAGGGACGAAGCTACGGCACGAAGCCGTATCACAATTAGGGCCGAAGCCACGGCACGAAGCCGTATCACAATGATACCATCTAATGGTCGTGACCTACTGAGTTGTAGGTGTTGTGGGAAACAACCGCGAAGGTTCAGGCCCCACCAAACTTACCCTATAATGAGCACTAGTCGAGACTAGCCTCCAAACATAATTAATCACAAACGGCAACGATAACAAGATTACCGAATTCACGAGAATGATAGTGTGCTGCCTTGAGTCGGCCAACACGACAACAATGACTCACGGATGGGTACCATCCTTGGCAGTCCAAATTCAATACCTCGATAACTTAGAATTGTCAATCGATAACAACGACACAACGGATGGAAACTATCCTCGATATCCCCAATTCAATACCTCGACTGCCTTAGAATGGCCAACCGATAACAATGATGTAGCGGATGATTTAATACCTCGATTGACTTGAAACGGTCAATCGATAACAATGATACAACGAATGATTGAGCACCTCGATTGCCTTAGAACTTCTAATCGATGAAAAGGATACAATGAATGGTTGAGCACCTCGATTGCCTTAGAATGGCTAATCGATGACAATGATACAATGAATGATTGAGCACCTCGATTGCCTTAGAACGGATAATCGATGACAATGATACAATGAATGATTGAGTACCTCGATTGCCTTAGAACGACTAATCGATGACAATGAGACAATGAATGATTGAACTCCTCGATTGCCTTAGAACGGCCAATCGATAACAATGATATAATGAATGATTGAACTCCTCGATTGCCTTAGAACGGCCAATCGATAACAATGATATAATGAATGATTGAACTCCTCGATTGCCTTAGAATGGCCAATCGATAACAATAATATAATGAATGATTAAACTCCTCGATTTCCTTAGAATGGCCAATCGATAACAATGATACAATGAATGATTGAACTCCTCGATTGTCTTAGAACGGCTAATCGATAACAATGATACAATGAATGCCTCGGCACCTTTAATCGGCTACCGATGACGAAGATGAGAATGAATACGATAATGCCTTCAATCGGCCAATACAACATGAATGACAGGACGCCAACATTAATAACAATGATTACAACAACGTCTTAGATCGACATCAATATTAACAACAACAATCGATACATCGATACTGCGAACCGGTGATCGATAATAACATTAACAACGAATATCTCAATGCCTTACCGGCCATTAATGAATGATAATGAACATTTGGCATAATTGCCAAAGAGTATCGTATCGAACGATCCCCTATTATCAATGAACTTATGAAGAGACTAAGTCTCGAAATGATACAACACATTCATACACATATATGATAACATTAATCTCATTGACTAGTACAAGTATAAAACTTGCCTCTACCGAAGGCGATGAACGAATGGCGTCCTCCGATAAACACAAGTACTCGAACCACCTTGAATGAAATACAATTCATTTAATAACACAATATCAATCGAAATCAACATAACGACCGAAAGAAACTCTTTGAGGCATTTAATCGAACACTAAATGTTCAAAGTTCCTCAAGAGCCTAAGAATCATCAATCGGGTTGAACGAATCGAAGATATGGATATACAATCTATAGAACATGATTAATAATGTTTACAAACATCAACCGATTCATCAAATTCGGACAGAAAATGAAATCAAAGCCAAAACTCCCAAAAATCAAATTTTAGGAGATTTCAAGAAATTACCTTGATTAGGATGAAGAATCCACAAAATATTGTTAATCCACACCACAACTTGAAGAAGATGAAATTATTTGAGTTTGATGATGCTAAATCGCCCAAAATATCGCCCACAAATCGCCCAAGGAGGAGAGGAAGAAGGAAAGTGATGAAATGAGGATGATTCCACAAGAAAACGCTGATATAGGCAAACCTGTACTGTGTGCCGCGGCACAGGATGAGTGTGCCACGGCCCATGGCCAAAAGCGCAGCCTGCTTGCCTTTGTGCGCGGCCCGGCGAGAAGGGGCCGCGGCCAGCGTCTGACCCACTCCAGCACAAAAAGGCATATGGTGCAGCCTTAGCTATTTCGACCATAACTCCTTCGTCCGGACTCCGATTGACTCACCGTTTGAACCATTGGAAATCTAACTTGATTCAATATAATTTAGAACACATTCAGAATTTTTGGAGTTTCCAAGAATTAATGGTGATTTTACAAAGTCGAACTCATACGTGGAAAAGTCGCTTAAGAACACGGAATTCAACAGAAAGACACCGAGACGAACTTGGATGACAAAAAGTGTAGAATTAATCATTCTCGGAATGAGGAAACGGTTATAATAGAGTTGCTAAGATGGAATTACACCAGAAAAAAATTATTGGAAATCGAAATCGCAGATATTACATACTACCCCCCTTAAAAGAAGTTTCGTCCCGAAACTTAAAACAAGTTGGGAGAAGCAATATCCCGCGAGGAAAACTCAATGAGATACACCAGAACTGAAAGCTCGCTTCGCATCGGCATCGGATGCCCATACAAACACTGATTCACCTCCAAAGAAGTACAGCAATGCACATATAGTCCTCGGAACCATATCTATCGCACGCCCAAGTCCCCATGACGTCTCGAATCATAATAAACAATCACCCAGATTATCACGAAATCTCGGTACAACACCAAAAGGAATGCATCAAACGATCTCAAAATCTCAAGATTCTCAAATACGATCATTATAAAATAGATCAACAATAAATGATCCACAACCATGATACATTATTATGGATTGAGTTATACAGTCATCCGAAAGACAAGGCTACATTTCAAATGTACCCAACATCAATATCCTCCATATCATCGATCTCCTCGATCCCAACGATTCAACGAAGACTCAAATCTGAACTCACCGCTTAATATGACCCCGAAAGGTTACCAAAAACGAGAGTGACGATGATGAATGATAAATGATTAGAAATCCGACAAGGATCAAGAATGACTCACCGAGGTGAACTAATAACGCAATGAGTGATAACTCAAATGAAATGATTGGAACCATTATTCCCCATGAAGTGAATGATTAGTTTGATAATTATAAGTCTCAACGTGATTGATATATGATGAATGACTTATGCGAATGATTGAACGGAGATGAAATGAAGGATTATCCTATTACCGAGCAAGAATTAACTTGCTCAAAACCGGTGATGAATGTCCTATTGTATCATAGTTAAAGAAAACAACAGTCAAACTCGTCGTTTGAGATGAAGATGCTCTCCCAGCACGAAGACGACTAGAAAACGATCTCTTGGACATCGGAGTCCGATGTCCCTCTGACAATTCTTTCCATACCGAGGCTGGAAAGTCACGTGATAATTACAGATCTCGTATGAAGATTGTATTATGATTATGAGACGGAACGATAACAATGAGCATACACGCTCTAACAAAATGAATGCATTAATAATGCAATAAAATGATCATCGACATGACACCGAAATATGATAAGATCGCATGAAAGATCAAGTGAGGTGACATGACTATCTGATGAAATTCCTGAAATGATTACCTTGAACAAGTTAACAAGTTTGAAAATAAGATCCACAAGATCAACAACTGAACCGTGAGATGGATTTGATGATTAATGAATTAATTGAACAATGAGATTGACTGAGTGATAATGAATTAGCTGAGCGATGAGATTGACTGAGTGATGAATGAATCAACTGAGCGATGAGATTAACTGAGTGATGAATGAATTGACTGAGCAATGAGATTGACTGGGTGATGAATGAATTGACTGAACAATGAGATTGACTGAGTGATGAATGAATTAACTGAACAATGAGATTAACTGAGTGATGAATGAGTTGACTGAACAATGAGATTGACTGAGTGAGGAATGAATTAATTGAACAATGAGATTAAGCGAGTGTTGAATGAATTGGTGAGCAATGAGATTGATCGAGTGATGAATGAATTGATGAACAATGAGATTGATCGAGTGATGAATGAATTAACTGAGCAATGAGATCGATTGAGTGGTGAATGAATTGATGAACAATGAGATTGATTTGAGTGATTAATGAATTAATCGAACAATGAGATTGACTAAGTGATGAAGGAATTGGTGAGTGATGAATGAATTAAGCGAGCAATGATATTGGTGGGTGATGAATGAATTAACCGAGTGATGAATGAATTATCGAGTAATGATATTGGTAGTGATGAGCGAATTAATCGAGTGATGAATGATATTAAGCGAGTGATAAATGAATTAACTGAGTGATGAATGAATTAACTGAGTGATGAATGATATTGACTGAGTGATGAATGAATTAACTGAGTGATGAATGAATTAACTGAGTGATGAATGAATTAACTGAGTGATGAATGAATTAACTGAGTGATGAATGATATTGACTGAGTGATGAATGAATTAACTGGGTGATGAATGAATTAACTGAGTGATGAATGATATTGATTGAGTGATGAATGAATTAACTGAGTCATGAATGAAATAACTGAGTGATGAATGATATTGACTGAGTGATGAATGAATTAACTGAGTGATGAGATCAAAATGATGATTGAGGATTATTAACTGATGAATGAGTTGATCCTTAATGCTTACACAAGTCACACGTGCTCCAAAACAATTAGTCATGAATCAATCATAACACTAATATCACATATAGGTTTCAACAAAGCATGAACAATTAATGACATGATGAATGTATGAGCATAAAGAGAATCGAGTCCTTACACAGGTCATACGAAGCTTCGAGGTCTCACGATACTAGTCCCAACTGACGACAACTCGATAAATGAATGACTCGTGCAGTCGTACTAATATTACGACTCACAAAACCAGATCAGCATTGTCATAACTTTGACGGTCCCACTACTACCGCATCGGTAGAGCCACATAACTCACATATCGGGGTATCTCACAACCCAAAATCTCTGATACCATCTTCTGTAACACCCCCAAATCCTATTGGGTTATTACAGTGCCGTGGACCCCACGCCAGGAGATCCACCAGGCGAACATGACTAAAATACATTAAATTAAACAACAAGGGGAAATCATAGTCCCTACCATGATATCCGACACAATATTCCGATAAGGAATTTCAACGACAACGATGGGCCTACATGGCCAAAAATAAAATACAACAACATCCACGAGCATCTGCTCGGGTAATACATAATGACAATGACTGATAGACTGAAGAACACTCCAACTGACTGACCAACATGAACAACTCGGACTAGTATTGCTCGAATGCCTCGTTGCCATCACCATGCCCCTGTGTCTCAATGTTAGGCGTATTTTTATACGCTTATTTATCATTATTTTGTATTCGTTTTGTGAGTAAATCTGCATAAATGAGCCTTTAATGCCCTATTATTTTATGTTTTGCAGGAAATTGGAGTCCGAAAGCCGAAACGATGAAAAACGGACGAAAACGGCGAATTTTGGCCTGGGGCCGCGGCACAAGGCAAGCGGGCCGCGGCACGCGCAGGTGACCAGTGACCCCCCGAGTAAACTTTACTCTGAGCCGCGGCACAAGTATAGTGAGCTGCAGCCCAGAAGAAAAAAATAGCGCCCAAGTTTTAATCTGTGCCCCGTGAGCCGCGGCACAGATTAAGTGAGCCGCGGCCCACGGGGCGGTTTTGGTGTGCTCCGCGCGGGTTTGGGCCGTTTTGGAGCCTGTTCTCGACCTAATTACACGGACGCGTTTTTGAGGCAAAAGAGGATTATAAATAAGGGTTTAAGGTCATAAGGAGGGGAGCTTGGAATTAGGGGGTCTTGGAATCAGAGGATTATCGCAGAAGGCAAAAAGCAGAAGACACCAAGAGCAGAGGGCGGAAGCCAGAAGAACGGAGGAATCCGAGCTCTTCATCTGCGTTTGATTTCAATGCTTTCATTCATTAATTCTATATTTTTATCTTTTAGCATGACAAGCTAAAACCATGTTCTAGGATTTTGATGAAACCAAAGTTTTGACGGATTTGCTTTTGATTATCTATATAATTCCCTTTTTCTGTTGAGTTTTCCCAATCGATTTTAATGCTTTCAATTGTCTGGCCAATAATTGGATTGTTTTAATTACGCAACTCGAATCGGGAGAGGAGAGTTGGTGAGGAACTATTGGTGAGAACCGTTTTATCTTGTGAGATAGGAATATACTCAGAGGAACTACGTGGCCTTTTGAAGATTTTGTGCTTTTTGCCTATTGTCGAATTAATTCACCTAGGGATAGAGTGCGTTATTCGCCTTTAGAAAAATCTATTGACCTCGGGAGAGGCGGTAGAGTATTTTAGCAATCTTCGCCTTCAATAAATTGGGAAAATCATTAACTTCAGATAATCGAGAGTAAATTCGGATAAACCGAGGTGGATTCACAATCCTAGACTTTTTCATTATTTGGTTTTCTTTCTCCGAGCGATCGTTTTTCTGTTTACTATTGATGTTCTTTAGTCATTAATTGCAACCCAAATTTCGACTGTTCAAATAAAATTAGAATACATATAAATCGGTACTTATTGATTCAGTCCTCGTGGGAACGATACTCACTCATCACTTTATTACTTGTCTACGATAACGTGCACTTGCGTTAAACGAAATATCGCAACAAGTTTTTGGCGCCGTTGTCGGGGACTGATTTTTCTACTAATATCGATTTTAGTATTTCTAGTCTTAGTTTGAACATTTTTATTGTTTTTGTGTAATTTTATTTATTTGTTTGTTTTTCCTTTCAGGAGTTTCCGGTTAGTGCATGAGAAAATTCGGTAACGAAGGCCTACTACCTTTGGATACCGAACTAGAGCACACTCTTCGGAGAAGCAAGAAGGAGAAACGAGAGTTACCAGCAACAGTCACCATGGCCGATAACACGGGAAATCACGAAGCGGAAAACCCCATGGTGCAAGCTCAACCGGCATTAGCACTCCGCGATTATACTATGCCGCAAATCAATGCGAACTTTTCGGTAATTCAGGCAAACAATTTCGAAATCAAGCCGGCTATCATTCAGATGGTACAAGCGAGCCAGTTCTGTGGATTGCCGAACGATGACCCCAATGCACACATTGCGTCTTTTCTCGATATATGTGATACCTTCAAGAACAACGATGTCAGCGATGATGCCATCCGTCTAAGGCTTTTCCCTTTCTCTTTGAGGGACAAAGCAAAATTTTGGTTGAATTCTTTACCGCCGGGCTCGATCACTACGTGGGCTGAATTAGCGCAAGCCTTTCTGGCTAAATTTTTCCCACCTTCGAAGACGGCGAGACTGAGGAACGAGATCACTACCTTTGGGCAGTTCGATATGGAGTCGCTTCACGAAGCTTGGGAGCGATACAAGGACTTTCTGAGGAGATGCCCACACCACGGCCTACCGGATTGGCTCCAAATACAAACATTTTACAACGAATTGAGTGCTTCTACACGCACTCTCGTGGATGCAGCCGCTGGAGGTGCCTTAATGGGAAAAACAATGGCCGAGGCACACTCTTTATTGGAAGCTATGGCTGCAAATGCTTATCAATGGCCGTCCGAACGAGTATACCCGAAATGAGTAATGGAAATCTCAAATAATGATCCGATCTCTGCATTATCAGCTCAAGTCACCGCCTTGACGCAGCAACTTCAAGCCTTTTCACATGCTTCTTCCCCCGTTACCATTGAATCGTGTAATTGGTGTAATGGATCTCATTCTAGCGCAGAATGCCAAGTCGGAAACCCTTTCGAGCAACCGTTGATGGAACAAGCTCAGTTCGTGGGGAACGGGAACCGGCAGAATAATCCTTACTCCAACACTTATAATCCGGGATGGCGAAATCATCCTAACTTCTCATGGAGAAACGGACAAAACTCGAACCAGCCTCCGTTTATTCAACACCAACAGCAGCCTTATCCCGCTCCAAAAATATCTCTAGAAGAAGCAATGGCGAAATTGGCAGCGAACACGAATCAGTTCATGGCTCGTACGGAAGCGACCTTGCAAAACCATTCCGCTTCTATACGCAACTTGGAAGTCCAACTGGGCTAGATTGCTAATATATTAACAGGCCGCCCGGAAGGTACCTTGCCAAGTACGACCGAAACAAATCCCAGAGAGAGTGTCAATGCCATTGGGTTGAGAAGTGGGAAGGAATTGTGCGAGCTGCCCGGGCAGAACAAAAAGAGAAGTGAGGATGAGGAGAAGAAAAATTCAGCGACTGAGAAACCACAAGATTTGAGACCCTCGATACTGTTTCCGGACAATCCAAAGGCATATGTACCACCCGTCCCATTTCCGCAGCGATTACAACAGAAAAAGGTGGACAAGCAATTCTCTAAGTTCCTCGACGTCTTCAAGAAACTGCATATTAACATCCCATTTGCCGACGCCTTGGAGCAAATGCCAAGTTACGTGAAATTCATGAAAGAACTTGTCAAATAAAAGAAAACTCGAGGAGTATGAGACAGTTGCATTGACGGAGGAGTGCAGCGCTATTCTTCAGAAAAAGCTTCCGCCAAAATTGAAGGATCCGGGAAGTTTTAATATACCTTGCACTATAGGAAATCTGACTTTTGATAGAGCGTTATGTGATCTCGGGGCGACGTGTCGATGCCTCTTTCTATTTTCAAAAAGCTTGGAATTGGAGAAGCGAAACCTACTACGGTCTCCTTACAATTAGCTGATAGATCCATCAAATATCCGAGGGGAGTGATAGAGGACATCTTAGTCAAAGTTGATAAGTTCATCTTTCCGGCCTATTTCATTGTGCTTGACATGGAGGAGGACCACGACATCCCAATTATCTTGGGAAGACCATTTTTGGCAACCGGCCGAACTTTAATCGACGTGGAAAAAGGGGAACTAACTCTTAGGGTTCAAGACGAGCATGTCACTTTTCAAGTATTTAAATCCTTTCCATGTCCAGGTGGTGTTGAGAAGAGCTCGCAAATTGAAAGTGTGGATACCGTTGCGAAAGACACACACCGGAAGAATCGTCGGTCGAAAAACTCAGAATCCGTTTCAGAGGGTCCGACTTCTAAGAAAAATGTAGAACGAGTTGCATATCTCAAGCATGTGGACATGCCGTCATCATCAACTGTTCACCCATCAATGAGAAATTCTGATGCTGTCATAAGTTCGTTCGAGAAAAAGGAGAATAAGCTGGACGTAAAACGGAGGCCAAATCATGAGAAAATTGGGTGCTTCGGAAAGTTGGCAAAACCTTTTCGCAAACAACATTGGGTGTCCAAACCAAAAATCGGATCGTTAAGGACCAATGGTCAAAATTTTAAAACACACATTAATGGTTCGATGGACGGGGCGGAGTTCAAATGGAGTTTGCGAAAAGTGAACTGACTTTTCAATAGGTCCGGCTGAAGACTATAAACTTAGCGCTTCTCGGGAGGCAACCCGAGTTTTAGTAGTAGAATTTTGTGTTTCAGTACTTTCTTGCATTTTTGAATTTTTATTTTTCATCATTTTTGCTTTGATTTGCGTATCCCTCTCGTTCTTGACGTGTTCCTTTGAAAATTTTGTGCAGAAAAAGTCCCAGGGGAAAAATTTATACCTGAGCCGCGGCACAAGGCTTGTGAGCCGCGGCACACACAAATCGAACCAGAAGGCTAAACATCCTGTACTATGAGCCGCGGTACAAGACTTGCGAGCCGCGGCACACTTGATTCCTAAGCCGCGGCACGTTGCTGCTGAGCCGCGGCACACCAATTGCCAAATGATGAGCCCAGGATGCTGTACTCTGTGCCGCGGCACAAACCAAGTGAGCCGCGGCACATCAACACTCTGAGCCGAGGCACCCGCATTCTGAGCCGGGGCACATGGTGACATAACGTCCACACCCAGGCTAACTGTACTCTGGGCCGCGGCTCATTTAAGCTGACGGTCCCCTTTCGGAATTTGAACAGGTCTAGGTAGCTTTATAATTCAGATCGGCCGACACCCAGGTACTTCCTTCCCCTCTTCTTTGCACAAGAGATCGGCCGAGAACATCATATCATCTTCTTCTTCCTCTTGCAAACCACAATCCAACCCAGGTAATCCTAAATCCCGTAATCCTTATTGATGCATGGTTTGAGAAGTAAGGTATGGTTATTTGATGTTGATTAAATTGTAGTTTTTTTTCTTTTCCAAAGTCTTATTAAAATTTGGGAATATGAAGTTTCGATTGATTATTGATGATTATTTTTTCGATTACGAATGAATTGATTACGTTCGTCATGATGATCGATGTGAGGATGTTATTTGTGGGGATTGAATCAAGCTAGTACAATGATTATTCTTCATGTGAACTCATGCCTTCAAGGTGTTTGATCAAATGCCTGAATGAAATTTTTTCTTTGTTAAGTCAATGTTTTGAACTATGTGCAACGAATTCATCTGGATTTACAGCGACCCCAACCCTTACGTTAATTTTAAACGTGAAATGCTCAATTTTAATTTTTCTTCACAACGGTGCAGGCTCGTTCAACTCTTGATTCATGTTTAGATATTCTTGGCCGAGTAATGTCATTCTCATTATTGCTTAAGTAAGTAAACTCCGGTGTTTATCTTTTCAGGACTTGCTATGGCTAGAACCAAAAAGATTAGCAAAAGGGCCAGGACGCAATCGTCCCCCACTCGAGGGGAAACGTCTTAGAGCCGAGCCGAGTTGGAGGCGCACCAATTCTCCGACCCGGAGATTTATAAAATCTTTAATGAAAAGATCCGCCCTCGACCTCTGATCCCAGAGAGGGGATTCACCCCAGCCCCCCAGGACGGGGAGCTTCTGACCATGATCGATGAGATGGGGTGGGCCCGTTTCGCTGCACCTCCTGAGCCAGCGGTGATCTCCATCGTACAAGAGTTTTATGCGAGCGCTCTGTTGAAGCACATTCGGGCGGGGCAGATGATACAACAGTTAGATACTCAGACTCAGGTCGTAGTTCGAGGCATTACGGTGGATTTTTCAGTAGCTGCTATTCGGAGGTTATTTGAGCTGCCTGTGGTTGATGAGACGGCTTATACGCGAGTTATGGGTAGCCTCATGAAGGAGGCTCTACTCGAGACTCTTACACAGCCCGACTCCGACTGGGAGAGGCGCACCCCGGGTTCTTCCACCTTCTACTTTAAGAGCTCGCGCCTCAGTCGGCTCGGGCGAGCCTAGTTGTATTTCATCTGCGCTCGTATAGATCCCACCTTGCAGAACCGATCTGTTTTACTCTCTCGAGCCCGTACATTATATGCTATCACTTCCGGGCTGCGATTTGATGTGGCTCCTCTCCTGGTCCGATCTATTCTGCTATGTATTCAGGGAGGGGCCAAGACGGGGCTGAAGCACCCCTCTCTTATTTGCGCTCTTTGCCGCCAGTCAGGCATGACTTGGTCGGATGACGATCCAATGTTAGCACCCCAGGGCCCAATCGATCATCGCATCATTTCTCACTTCGATCAGTGGGGAGGAGCGCCAGCACACGCTCAGGGGCGAGGATTTTTACTTGATGAGGCATACGAGCCATCCCCCGAGCCTCTTCTTCTGACGCAGGGGCAGATGGAGTCCAGCCCACCGCCCGACAGAGAGCACTTGCAGGCGATGTTCGACGGGTTGAGAGAGGAGATGAGGAGAGAGAGGAGATGAGGAGAGAGAGAGAGCCTTCTGGCAGCCCTGAGAGAGGAGAGGCGGACGGAGAGGGAGAGCATCATTGCTGCCGTCCGAGATGAGATGAGAGAGCGAGCCGCCAAGGGTGGCCGGCGTGAGGCAGGCGCTTAGCGTGAGGATGCCTACCACCAGGAGCACCTTGCTGCATGGACGGCCCACATTATGCACCCGGATGGGCCATTCATTCCACCTGTTCGGCCAGCCACACCACCCTCCTCGCCGGACGATGCCGGCACCAGTTCGTGAGCAGACTGTAGGGGAGTACTTGACCCTTTTTCTTTTATTGCATATTACATTTTGTGTACATCGAGGTCAATGTACGTCCTAAGTTTGGGGGGTTTACTTTATGTTGCTATTATTATTGCTGTACTTATTCGTTTGCACTTTTGTTATTTTTAGTTATATTTTTGTTGCTAGCCTTGCTTGCTGTGTTTTTAATTGCATTCGTGAATTTTTCGTGCTTCTTTTTGTGTAAAACTGATGTTACGATACTGATTTCTCTCTGAAGAAATGGTTGAGTTTTTAGTTGAGTTGCAGTCAGCGATATCTGTTTCTGTTAAGTC
Organism: Orobanche coerulescens; assembly: GCA_033398695.1. NCBI lineage: Eukaryota > Viridiplantae > Streptophyta > Magnoliopsida > Lamiales > Orobanchaceae > Orobanche > Orobanche coerulescens. The sequence goes on from CM065809.1 coordinate 44,797,966, forward strand.
TTCATTTAGGTCCGAAATTTTTTCGTTTTTGTAGAAATCTTAGCGGATAAGAGAGGAGACATACGTGTTTTCAAATCGCCGCCTAGCTAGTCGTCCAGTAACATAAGTCGTGTTGACACTTAATGTGAGTTTAGGGTCGGACAGTTTTTTTTCCCAAAACTCGAGATATTATCTGTTCTATGATAGGAAGTCTAGTAACCGGGGGTATTCGCGTGACCCGTTGTTTACTCTCGCGTAAAACAACGACCCTGATTAGACTAGTGGCTTAGAGATTTCGCATGTGCCGATTATGGGAAGCCTAGTAACCGGGGGTATTCGCGTGACCCGTTGTTTACTCTCGCGTAAAACAGCGACCTTGAATCGGACATGCGGGAATAGCTATTCGAGTTGTTTCACCGCTGTGAAGGGGAACTTAGTAACTAGAAGCATCCATGTACCCCATGAGTGTCTTTTACGTCAAACGGTTCCCCAACACACGAGAATGGAATATCACCATAGGATTGTCCCGATGAAACATCCTGAGATCCGAACCTAGTGGTCAACTCGAATCATCTTATCAAGCATATATAAGGGAATACTATCCGAGGGTTATTTTTGATGATGAAACTCTTGAAGTTTTTGCCATTAGACTGTGGGACTGGGCGAGTTAGCTTGTTTTATTTTTAAACCCTTCATATTGACGGTCGGTTAAACTCACGCTTGTTAATCTTTGAGCTTGATTTTCTTCATGAACGATTGATTAAGACTGAAGTTGGTTACTTTGTGGAATCAGTGTCCTGGATTTGACTCACTATTACGATACTTGTACTATTCTTTGAGATTTTCAGGGTAGTATTGATTAGGTTGAGCACTATGAGTTGCACGATTATTCACGATATTCTTTTGTTGAAATTGATTATTTTTGCTTGAGGACAAGCAAAGGCTCAAGTTTGGGGGTATTTGTTACGCGTATTTTTATACACTTATTTATCATTATTTTGTATTCGTTTTGTGAGTAAATCTGCATAAATGAGCCTTTAATGCCCTATTATATTATGTTTTGCAGGAAATTGGAGTCCGAAAGCCGAAACGATGAAAAACGGACGAAAACGGCGAATTTTGGCCTAGGGCCGCGGCACAAGGCAAGCGGGCCGCGGCACACGTAGGTGACCAGTGACCCCCCGAGTAAACTGTACTCTGAGCCGTGGCACAAGTATAGTGAGCCGCGGCCCAGAAGAAAAAAATAGCTCCCAGGTTTTAATCTGTGCCCCGTGAGCCGTGGCACAGATTAAGTGAGCCACGGCCCACGGGGCGGTTTTGGTGTGCTCCGCACGGGTTTGGGCCGTTTTGGAGCCTGTTCTCGACCTAATAACACGGACGCATTTTTGAGGCAAAAGAGGATTATAAATAAGGGTTTAAGGTCATAAGGAGGGGAGCTTGGAATTAGGGGATCCTGGAATCAGAGGATTATCGCAGAAGGCAAGAAGCAGAAGACACCAAGAGCAGAGGGCGGAAGCCAGAAGAACGGAGGAATCCGAGCTCTTCATCTGCGTTTGATTTCAATGCTTTCATTTATTAATTCTGTATTTTTATCTTTTAGCATGACAGGCTAAAACCCTGTTCTAGGATTTTGATGAAACCAAAGTTTTGACGGATTTGCTTTTGATTATCTATATAATTCCCTTTTTCTGTTGAGTTTTCCCAATCGATTTTAATGCTTTCAATTGTCTGGCCAATAATTGGATTGTTTTAATTACGCAACTCGAATCAGGAGAGGAGAGTTGGTGAGGAACTATTGGTGAGAACCGTTTTATCTTGTGAGATAGGAATATACTCAGAGGAACTACGTGGCCTTTTGAAGATTTTGTGCTTTTTGCCTATTGTCGAATTAATTCACCTAGGGATAGAGTGCGTTATTCACATTTAGAAAAATCTATTGACCTCGGGAGAGGCGGTAGAGTATTTTAGCAATCTTCGCCTTCAATAAATTGGGAAAATCATTAACTTTAGATAATCGAGAGTAAATTCGGATAAACCGAGGTGGATTCACAATCCTAGACTTTTTCATTATTTGATTTTCTTTCTTCGAGCGATCGTTTTTCTGTTTAGTATTGATTTTCTTTAGTCATTAATTGCAACCCAAATTTCGACTGTTCAAATAAAATTAGAATACATATAAATCGGTACTTAGTGATTCAGTCCTCGTGGGAACTATACTTACTCATCACTTTATTACTTGTCTACGATAACGTGCACTTGCGTTAAATGAAATATCGCAACACTCAATTCTCTCCTCACAAGCACCTAAAACATGAAAACATGTTCCGCCCCCACGAGGTCAGTCATCCAGATAATGAACATCAAATACATGTACAACATGATATGCATCCAAAGGCAGAATGAAACGGTACAATGATAATAATAATACGAGATGCTCACAAACCAATGTAAGAACCGAGCATTCGTGAAACACTATGCCCACGGCATACTATTAATACCTGTTCGACAGGTTAGAACATAAGTGCCCAATGGCGAATCATAATCACAGAGTACCACAATGAATTACACGACATGAACCAAACCCGAACTGAATTAATTATGAATCACAATGCCCGAAGGCTCCAATGCAATTACCAAGACAATCACAAAGGCCTGAAAGCCACTCAGCCGAAGCTGTCAAATATCACAATCACATGAAGCCAAAACAGCCCGAAGCTATTATCGATTTGGGCCGAAGCCACGGCACGAAGCCGTATCACTATTAGGGCCGAAGCCACGGCATGAAGCCGTATCACAATTAGGGCCGAAGCCACGGCACGAAGCCGTATCACAATTAGGGCCGAATCCACGGCACGAATCCGTATCACAATTAGGGTCGAAGCCACGACACGAAGCCATATCACAATTAGGGCCGAAGCCACGGCACGAAGCCGTATCACAATTAGGGCCGAAGCCACGGCACAAAGCCGTATCACAATGAGACCATCCAATGGCCGTGACCTACTGAGTTGTAGGTGTTGGGGGAAACAACCGCGAAGGTTCAGGCCCCACCAAACTTACCTCATAATGAGCACTAGCCGAGACTAGCCTCCAAACATAATTAATCACAAACGATAACGATAACAAGATTACCAAATTCACGAGAATGATAGTGTGCTGCCTTGAGTCGGCCAACATGACAACAATGACTCACGGATGGGTACCGTCCTTTGCGGTCCCAATTCAATACCTCGACTACCTTAGAATGGTCAATCGATAACAACGACACAACGGATGGGAACTATCCTCGATATCCCCAATTCAATACCTCGACTGCCTTAGAATGGCCAACCGATAACAATGAAGTAGCAAATGATTCAATACCTCGATTGCCTTGAAACGGTCAATCGATAACAATGATACAACGAATGATTGAGCACCTCGATTGCCTTAGAATGGCTAATCGATGACAATGATACAATGAATGGTTTAGCACCTCGATTGCCTTAGAATGGCTAATCGATGACAATGATACAATGAATGATTGAGCACCTTGATTGCCTTAGAACGGCTAATCGATGACAATGATACAATGAATGATTGAGTACCTCGATTGCTTTAGAACGACTAATCGATGACAATGAGACAATGAATGATTGAACTCCTCGATTGCCTTAGAACGGCCAATCGATAACAATGATATAATGAATGATTGAACTCCTCGATTGCCTTAGAACGGACAATCGATAACAATGATATAATGAATGATTAAACTCCTCGATTACCTTAGAACGGCCAATCGATAACAATGATACAATGAATGATTGAACTCCTCGATTGCCTTAGAAAGGCTAATCGATAACAATGATACAATGAATGCCTCGACACCTTTAATCGGCTACCGATGCTGAAGATGAGAATGAATACGATAATGCCTTCAATCGGCCAATACAACATGAATGACAGGACGCCAACATTAATAACAATGATTACAACAACGTCTTAGATCGACATCAATATTAACAACAACAATCGATATATCGATACCGCGAACCGGTGATCGATAATAACATTAGCAACGAATATCTCAATGCCTTAATGGCCATTAATGAATGATAATGAACATTTGGCATAATTGCCGGAGAGTATCGTATCGAACAATCCCCTAATATCAATGAACTTATGAAGAGACTAAGTCTCGGAATGATACAACACATTCATACACATATATGATAACATTAATCTCATTGACTAGTACAAGTATAAAACTTGCCTCAACTGAAGGCGATGAATTCCTTCCACGAACAATGAACGGTGTCCTCCGATAAATACAAGTACTCGAACCACCTTGAATGAAATACAATTCATTCAATAACACAATATCAATCAAAATCAACATAACGACCGAAAGAAACTCTTTGAGGCATTTAATCGAACACTAAATGTTCAAAGTTCCTCAAGAGCCTAAGAATCATCAATCGGGTTGAACGAATCGAAGATATGGATATACAATCCATAGAACATGATTAATAATGTTTACATACATCAACCGATTCATCAAATTCAGACGGAAAATGAAATCAAAGCCAAAACTCCCAAAAATCAAATTTTAAGAGATTTCAAGAAATTACCTTGATTAGGATGAAGAATCCACAAAAATGTTGTTAATCCACATCACAACTTGAAGAAGATGAAATTATTTGAGTTTGATGATGCTAAATCGCCCAAAATATCGCCCACAAATCGCCCAAGGAGGAGAGGAAGAAGGAAAGGGATGAAATGAGGATGATTCCACAAGGAAACGCTGATATAGGCAAACATGTACTGTGTGCCGCGGCCCGGCCAAAAGGGGCCGCGGCCCGCGGTACAGCCCACTCCAGCACAAAAAGGCACATGGTGCACCCTTAGCTATTTCGACCATAACTCCTTCATCCGGACTCCGATTGACTCACCGTTCGAACCATTGGAAAGCTAGCTTGATTATATATAATTTTGAGAAGATTCAGAATTTTTGGAGTTTCCAAGAATTAATGGTGATTTTACAAAGTCGAACTCATACGTGGAAAAGTCGCTTAAGAACACGGAATTCAACAGAACGACACCGAGACGAACTCGGATGACAAAAAGTGTAGAATTAATCATTCTCAGAATGAGGAAACGGTCACAATAGATTTGCTAAGATGTAATTACACCAGGAAAAAAAATTATTAGAAATCGAAATCGCGGATATTACAATGATGTTGTCTCATATTCAGTTACTTCTGGATGAAAATGTATTTCAAGATCTTATGATCGGTATAAATCCGGCACAGAGAACCGTATAAATAGTGGTGCCATATCTTCAGTGCAAACACCAGTTCAGCTAACTCCAGGTTATGAGTCGGGTAATTCATTTCGTACGGTTTCAACTACCGCGATGCAAACACTATAGTTCTTTCGTGCTGCATGAGAACGCACCTGAGTCCCTATCCTGAAGCATCGCTATAAATCAAAAACCCATTGTTCTCTTGAGGCAAGGCTAGCACCGGCACTGTAGTCAAACGCCTCTTCAGTTCCTCAAAACTCTGTTGCCTCTTGTCATTCCATTCGAAGCTGGTAGTACCCAGATCTCAAATCGATCTTTGAGAATACCGTAGCTCCTTGTAACTGATCAAACAAAGCTTCTTTGCGAGGCAAAGGATATTTATTCTTAATGATTACTTAGTTAAGTTTCCGATAATCGATACATAAACGTAGTGAACCATATTTCTTCCTCACAAACAAGACTTGCGCACCCCAAGGCGAGGCGCTAGATCGAATATATCCCTTCTCTAACAATTCCCCCAACTGACTCTTTAACTCCTGCATTTATGAAGATGCCATACGGTACAGTGCCTTAGAAATTGGGGATGCACTCAGTTCTAAATTAACTGTGAATTCGATCTCATGCTCCGGTGGTAGTCTTTGGCAAGTCATCTGGAAACACATCCAAAAACTCATTCATCACTAGGATCTAGGAGAGTTCTACCTTCCCATTCTCTACTCTCGTAGCATAAAACCAATAACCCACACAACCATCCCTAATGAGTTTCAAAACCTTCATAGCGTTGTTTATAAGTTTATGACCCCTCCTCCTGTGTCCCGTAAATGTATGTTCCGTACCATCCTCGGCCAACATTGATATACTCTTCGTGCGATAAATCATTACTGCACTGCCTATCCAGCCAGTTGTCATCGAGGATCAGATCCTCATCAATGATATAAACGACGATCGAATTCTAAAGCCACACTCGATCTGCAATTATCACTGGATAGTCTCTAACCTCACTATCCCCCACAATTCTATCCCCACTAGGCAATTTAACCACAAGCGGTTCACAAACAGACAATCATTCAATACTCAATCGACACACACATTCTAAAGAGATGAATGAATGATAAGCACCAGAATTGAGAAGCCCACTAACTGGATGAGAGAGAATATAAACGGTGCCTGTACCCACGGTAGCCTCTGGATCATCTGCTCTCCTCATCTCATAAACACGCGGCTGCACTGAACTAGGACTGGAGGCTCGCCCTCTAACGGATTTACCCTGTCCTCTTCCTCGATCTAAACTCTGAGACGTCTGACCAGCTGATGACTTCTGATTAACACTTGGATCTCCAGGCATAGGAACAGATGTCTGAACCCCAAGCGTCTTTTATCCCTCGATACAATACGCAGCTTCGTGGCCTGTCTGGACGCAATTATAGCATTTCAAAGGAGGCTGGTTGCAGTCACGACTAATATGGCCCTAATAGGTAGAGATAAAACATGTCACACCCCGGTTGGATACACTAGGGCCGTTCTGAAATTCCAATTTCATCCAGATGTACGGTGTGACTTTCCAGATGGATAGTTTGCCGAATGAGATTTCTGTTGGTTGTTGCTCTTATTGCCCGAAAAATCCCCGGAGGTCTTCTGCTTCTTACCCTCACTAGCCATCTCTGTAACTGCGAAGGACATATCATAGGCCAGTGCTTTGCCCTGATACTCCTTCAATGTAGTACAAGCAAATCTAGCCATGTAATGTCGAACTTTGGGCATCATCCTCATATCAAAGTGTCAGATCTTATCCCTCTCTTCACTCACTTGACCCTTTACATGGTTGAGCTGCTGATTGTATTCAATGATCGCCTGAGATACGGTAATGTCCTGGGGTTTAACCTCGAAAAGGATCGGATTCTGGCCTCCCAAACAGGCCACGGGAAATATTCGGCCTCCATTAACTCTTTAAACTCGTCCCACGAAACCTCATGGTCTTGAGACGCAATGGCCTGCCACCAACTAGCAGCGTCCCTCGTCAGAAACTACTGCGCAATCGACACCTTCCGTGCCTCTGGATAATTTACCACCACAAAAACTTTATTCATTTCATTAATCCAGTCTTTCTAGTTGACCGGGTCCGTAGCACCAATGAACTGAGGAGGGCGCATGCGGATCAAATCTTGTAGCCATCTCTCTGCCCCAGTATTTCCACATGAGGTGGATTGTTCAGCTGAACTGCTTGGGTCAAAAGACCCATTTGGTTACCCACTTGCTGTAATATAGTGGCCACACCAATACCCGCATTATTCCCTATGGAATCCCCCAAACTGGCCGACTGGTCCTGCTGACCATCGGTACTAGGATGAACTGAATACGACATAATAGGAGTAGTCGATCCAGTATCTGAACCAAGAGACATGGCCGCCCCACTGGCTGCGCCACATCCCCGACCGCGTCCGTGTCCTCTACCAGCTGACATTCTGAAGGATAGAAAAAGAAGAAAGACATAAGTACAGTTCAGAATATAACCGTCATGGTGACCGTTTCCCCACATTACAAAGTCGAAAGACAAGACAGTAAATACGATAAGAAAGATAAGAGAACTTACAAGTACCGGTCGTACTAAGATGATCGCAGCGCGATGATACTGTGTTTACAAACAACGTGACTAGATCCCAAAGACCAACAACCTAGGTATCCATAAACCTAGGCTCTGATACCATATTCTGTAACACCCCCGAGATATTCACGGTATGTTACAGCACCGTGAATACCGTCTGGAATTCACAAGGCTAAATTTCCATAATAACCATAATCAAAGGACTTCAATAAATTTTCCAACAAAATCAAAATCACCAAACATTTATCGGATTTGCCAATGGAACTCCAAGGACCAAACTCAATCCACAAAATACAATGAATTCGACATAATCAACAAAAAGAAAAAAAAATTATAGTACTCGAGTACCAACTATCAGATTGTGACAAACAAGAACTCAATAGCCAGACTCGAAGAAAATAAACACCAAGACATTTCACAGTATCACACTTGGTTTTCATCGTCATACTGCCTCGGTGCTCGTCCAGTCACATTATTTGAACCTGGAATACATGAAATGCATTTCCCCCGAATGGGGTTAGCCTTGGAATAGCTAGTACAAGTAACACAAACGAACTCCTACACCTTAAAATATCAAAGCACATGCATCAACAGTTTTCGAAAGCAAATAAGATAATGATTTACGGAAATGCAATATCTATAAATGTATCACAGAAGCACAAATCCTTCCGATTAACCGTGGATCCAACTATACGCAGATCCCTCCGAGACCCCGTTAGACCCTCCTAGAGTGGTTAACCCAAAAGTTCGTGGACCCAACCAAACATGGATCCCTTAGAGGCCCCGTCGGACCCTACTAAGTGAACGTATACACTCTAACACTCAAATACATCACTTTGCACATTTAAGATTGTAAGTTTGTAAGAATTACTTGCCTTTGAGACATAATGGATTTTTTTGAGACGGTAAACGACCACCGTTGAAAGAATTTGGAAACTTCGAACCTAGGCGTTTCGTAATACGACTATCAACAACAACATGACTGGAATTTAAATGGAAATACGCCTGAAAACCCCGCCCATGATAAATATAATCCAACAACATTATCAACGAGGGCGGATCGCAACTAGAATCCTCTCGATTTCATAAACACACCAAAATTACCATAATTTCGTAAAGCAAACGAGAATACGATGAAGATTAATCATATCTATCATGAATTAATCAACCAAACGAAGCTACAAATAGGATTCACAAGAAACCCCCAAATTTCCCAAAAGTAGGGTTCCAATGATTTACCTCGAATCGATGACGAAGAAGACGGATTGGTGTTGTTAATATACACCACAACTCCAAGGAAGATGATAGCTAGATGATTGAAGAGCTAAAATCGCCCAAAATCGTTTAAGAGTCGCCCAAGCCGTGGAGAATAGGAAGAAGGAAGAAACATGTACGATCTCGGTCAACTCTGGGTATTTAAACCCGCGCCTGCTAACGTACGCAAGACATGAAGTGCTAACGTACGCTAGCTCCTTAACGTACGTAATGCATCCTCCCTTACGTACGTAAGGGACTGGCAGATCTCTCTGTCCGATTCCCTAAAGACCCTAACACACTCTACACAAGGGGCTAACCTGCGTTTGGAAGACAACATAGCTTATGTTATGCATTGTCAATAATGTACGTAAGTGCCCCAATTTAGAACCATAGTTATCCAACAACTGTGCAGAAGTGATACGAAAACCGAAACGCGACGATTAACGAAATGTGCAGAAACCAATACAAAGAGTTCGAAGCGACGAACTTGAGCGCTAAAAGAAAACACGATTCTGATTATACGAAGATTCGGAATACGACTACGAAAGTAATTATCCTAAACTTTTAGGAAATTAAAAAACGACCTGAAATGACCGAAAGATACGATACGAAAACGAACAACTGTGCCGAAGCTCAAAACATGTCTAACAACATTAAACCAACTTGCACAAAACTCGAAACGAGAGTTTCGCACAATCGCACCAAATGAGCCAACAAGCGGAAAAATTACTAATAAACACAAGATCGAATAATGTAATTCTGTAACCTGCTCGGATGCCAAAATATGCAGAATTAAACATCTCTAAAATGTCAAAACGGTTACTGAAAATGGAAAATACACCAAAATTAAAATTACTAATAATAGAAAATTACGGATTTACATAAAGGACTCCAAATAGACCTCAAATTTTCATATTGGGCCTTTCCTAATATTTTGAGTCCCTTAAATATCAACTCAGTCCACTAAAGAGTTAATATTGCACTTCCTACCCAAATCCCAATTTACGAAATCGGGCTCCTTATTTAAATATATTATTTCTCGTAATTAAAATATCGAATATCCATTAATTAATTTAAGCTACTGACAGCTTTAATTAATTAATATTTTATCTAAGAGTAGTACCACTCCAACCTTATTATTATATCAGAATTAAATCCACCTACAGAGTTTAATATAATAATCATTATCGATCTCCTCAAGGGGACATCATCAACACACACGAGCCGGGACACGATTTCTAGTTATAATAATAATTTTCATATAAATAATATTATTTCCGAAGATACGAAGCTTATTGAGTCAATCATTTAGACTCTCACCAATGGTAAATCATGGCAATAAATATTCTAAATACACAATTAAATATTATATACTTAGAATTAAGAAATAATAATCATCCGAGATTTACGTTCTTCTTACCGTCTATACAGAAGACACTATCTCACTTCGATCCAATTCAACGTATGCAAATACGCTAATGCATGCTAATAGTCAAGACCAACTAATCTCAACCATACACTACAACATTTCATATAATTTGTATAATAATTATATAGGTTACGAACTATTGTGTTATTTTATAAGGGATCGATAATGTGATCTTCCGTGTGACACCAACACACCACATTATATACAGTATAAAATAACTCGATATTTCATTTGCATAACCATAACGTGAATAAATATGAAAAACATGTGATTATGTGTAATTAATATTCTCATAGGTAGTTACAGGGAAATAAGGAAATACAAGCATAAAGTATGCTTTGCAGTACACAACCCTAATACTTATGACATTAAGTTAGTCGTTAGAGTAGTTCGATCCAATCACTAGCTGGTGGGATCAACCTCGAAGTGAAACTTAGTGGGCAAGTAGCAATCTCTACTAATACCAAGATAGGATTCTTTCTCCTATAAGTGAGCATGTAGATGTCCTACGCGGCTAATGGCAAATGAGATCACAAGACTTTGTCCAAAGCATCTACAGATAGTTATATTTGGTACACGGGAGCTCAGTGATCTCGGTTTGCATTAACAAATGAATAGAGTCAATATACAATAGGGTTGACATTACCATTACCCTAATACTTGCCTGCGATATATGGTTGAAGGATTCATACGTATACGGTATTCACGACATAATGATTTTAAATTAGTTCTATCATTCATTTTAGTTGGGTTGCGGTGCGGGCCACTAGGCTGGCTAAGTGTTACCCCCACTCCCTGGTTCCTTCCATTGACGACTGAGACGGACCTACGGAGTCGCACACAAGGATATTTGACGAAAAAATAAGTATTTAGTATCTCTTCATTTATATTATATATTAGATATCTAATTTGATTTATTGGATAAATCGATGCGAATGTATGAATTGAAATTAATTACCAAGTGATTAATTTATTTCATAAATAATTATTTCTAGGAGATTATAATTTTGTATTTGATAAATTAATTAATTTGATTAATTAATTAAGTATAAATATATTTGAGATAAAATAAAGTGTACTTAACAGACTAGAGACGTTAACATCCGCGAATCGAGTGGCTCAGCTCATTCCTTCTCATAAAAAACAACATGGTGGCCCCCTCTCTACCCCACCACACCTTACATGATCTTTCCTCTCTTATCATGAAATGTGTGAGGTCAGTTTGACTTATTTTTAAAACATGTAGTAGTTACGGTCTTATCATGAAATGTGTGAGGTCAGTTTGACTTATTTTTAAAAATGTGTGAGGTCAGTTTGATGGAATTTATTACGAATCGGTAAGGTTATTACGGTAAGATTACAGTAGTAGTATTCTTACTTAGTATTTTCATTGGTATGTAATTATTGACGTGATGCGATCGTTATCATTGTTGAGTATTATAGATGACCCCGTCGTGGGCTTTCTTTTTAGGTTCTTGGGATATCGAGCTTGTAGAGGTCATGAAGAGATGAGATTCTCGGAGGATACTGGCTATAGCATGTGTTTGTGAATTGAGTACTTTGACTAGTTGTTGTATTCTGCTGCTAGAGTATATTTAATTTGTCTTTTCCGCTGCGTGAGTATTTTTAAATAGCCTTTTGGTTTTTTGGCAACTTAAGTTATTTTGGAATCTCGTTTTCTAAACTATTTTTGTCGGTACGTCCAAGTGATGACTTAATATACACCTTTGAAACTGTTGAGCTTTGGCGTTTTGGCCTTGTACTTTCAAATGAGATTTTACGACGGTATTGATAAATGAATTTTTATAAAGCCTTTGCATATTTTAAATAGATGTTACCGTCATCGCCGCTTAGACATACTTGAAATGTTTGTAAAAATGTCTTTTAGCCTTGTGGGTTCCGTCTCGGGGCCCACGGCGCTGTAATATTCCTGGATGGCTCTCAGAATATGGTATCGGAGCTTAGGTTGTGAAAACCTAGGTTGTCGGGTCGAGTCGAGTCGTGCTTTGTCATGTCATTCGATTTGTCGGTTGACAAGTGTTAGAGTTTTGGGTTTTTATTGATCACCCGTGCTTGTGTGTTATGTGATTTACCAGTGTGGCACTGTGGTTGTTGTAAACTTTTCCAAATGGTATTAACGTGATTCTTTGGAAAGATATGTGTTGCATTCTTGAGTTGAACTGATTTTGGCAAAATATATGTTTCGAAAATATCTGTATCAAATATTTCTAGAGTTGAGATATGTGCCAGTATCACGGGGAATCGCCGGCTTCACGATCTGTAAGTATTTGGATTTTTGGATTGCATTGAAGTTATTTTCAGTTATAAGTTGATGTACTTTGAGATTTGGGAAAATATTATGCGTTGCAGTATGAGATAACAGAGTTAGGACAGAATTGATGATCTTGAGAAACTATGATTATGGAGAATCAACATGTCGGTTAAACTTAGAAAACGGAGTCGTGTATTTGGGAGAAATATTGTGGATTGTTGAGAGGAACATGTAGTCATGGTAGTCCATTTTGAGACGTATGAAACTGTTTTTTTTTTTTACATTTGAAAATGTTACTTTTCAACATGATATATTTTGAATAAACTATTTTGCTCGCTATCATGAAAATGTATTTTCTTAAATTTATTTTGAGAGACAGTATTGTTGTCTTTAAAAACATGCTTCATCATGGCATAGTTGAGGTGTTGCAGAATGGAATAATGGTCGATAGAACAAGTCATATGTGGGAAATGTGATTTTAAGAAAGTCTCCATAATAAAATTTTGGATTCTATCGTGTGGTTTTCCGACCGAAAGTCAGTGGAATTGGTGACGAGCCGAATTGGCATACAGGAGTATGGATGTGGTCAATCATTTGCTAACTTTCATTTTATTTAAGCATGTGTATTCAAAAAGAATTGTCATCGAGAACTTGACACAAGCGAGCCAGATTAACTTCTTGAAGTGGTCTTACGAAAATTTATGTATTGAGTTTTGAAATTCTTGAAATATATTTCGAAAATGAATTTTTATTGATAATATTGTATGATTTCAAAGCTGTTTTGAAAAAGTAATAGATATACAAGGAGATGATCGATTCTCAGAGATGATTGGATTCAGTGTTATGGAGCTATTATGAACTACTGGAAGACAAATATTTCGATGATAGCTGAAGATGGTTCGAAATCTTATTTGAAGGATTGAGACCAGGAAGTTCACAAAAAGTGATCAAAGCTATGAAAGCCGTCAAACTACTAAAACGGGGTTGTACCGGATACTGGTGTTACGCGATGAAGAAAGAAGAAGGAAAGGTAGAGCTTTCATCCATTTCTGTTGTGAACGAATTTCTGGATGTATTCCCTGATGAATTACCTGGACTACCTCCGCAACGAGATGTAGAGTTTACCATCAAGCTAGAACCGGAAGCTATGCCGATTTCTAAGGCACCATATCATAGGGCACCTACCGAGATGTATGAATTGAAGAAGCAACTGGAATAATTGCTGGACAAAGGTTATATTCATCCAAATGTTTCACCCTGGGGTGCCCCGTTCTTTTTCTTCGAAAGAAAGATGGGTCGCTTCGATTGTGCATTGACTACCGAGAGCTAAACAGGATGATGATCAAGAATAAATACCTGTTGCCACGGATTGATGATTTGTTTGACCAGTTGCAAGGAGCGATAGTGTTTTCAAAGATCCATTTGAGATCGGGATACCATCAACTGAGGATCAAAGAATCTGATATCCCGAAGTCAGCCTACAGAACTCGTTACGGGCACTATGAGTTTGTGATGATGCTGTTTGGTCTCACTAATGCACCTGCTTTGTTTATGCAATTAATGAATCAAGTATTCATAGAGTATTTGGACAAATTCGTAGTTGTGTTTATCGATGATATTTTGGTCTACTCTAAGAGTCCGGTAGAGCATGCGCAGCACTTACGCATCGTTTTGAACCTCTTGAGGAGTGAGTAGATATATGCCAAACTTTCAAAATGTGAATTCTGGCTAAAGGAAGTGATGTTCCTTGGTCACGTAGTATCAGCGGAAAGGTCCGAGTAGATCCCCAGAAAGTCCTGTTGAGGATCCCTTCCGGACGGTAGACCCACCTCCCCATCTGAAATAATAAATACAACCCTCCTCCAGGTTCAGATTGAGGAAGCTTTCAAATGCTTCAAAATCTGGAAGTCTTACAGGGTCGCCCCCTATGACACCTTGTACCACTGGGCCGACTAGAATGATCAGGAAGTATTTGCTCTAGAGGTCACAGACACCTAGAACGTCGACGTCTTGATCCACTGGGAGGATCACTTTGGCCAGGAGCTGATCTCTGACTATTTCAAGACAAAAGAAAAGGCTAGACTAAAAGGGAAGTCATAGTCCAGTGACAAAGCTCCATCGAATAGCCACCACTCCGACCCTGGCTTGGACGATGATGATGATGCCCTACAGGCCGGTCTAAGGATCAGCCGTGAAGAGACCAGGGAAGATGAGATGTACAATAAACAAAACCAACATGGCCATGGGACATCTGATAGACATTAGTCCCCTCCCTCACAACCGGATGCTGCTAAAGAACAGCAACATGAGGAATCAGTCCCTCCTGTCACCTCTGAAGAGCAAGCATCTCATGAACAGGATGCCCAACATGTCCCCCAATCGAAAGACGCCACCCGCGCCATCCGCCAAGATGATTCGGTCTCTCTTCCATATCAGGCGGAAGCTGAGATTCGGTAGGAGGATTCAGTCCCTCCTGTACTTCCGACAACCGATGAGCAATCTAAACTGGAGGAATCAGTCCCTCCTGTCTCTGAGATTGAATATACAGCACCTCCTCCCGTTTCCGAAGCCCCTGCCTCTGAAGCTCCTTCTCAAGATGCTCTTGCATATCCCACCTCCGTCAGCTCCAAATTAGATTCTGATGATGGTTTCTTACCAGAAGACAGACCATGACGACCCCGTCACCATGTGGTTCTCCATCACCTTGGAGAGACTGAGAATTCCAAAATTGCGCACCCTAGATCCCCGCGCACTGAATCCAGCATCGAGCAACTCTATGTCATCGGTCGATAGATAGTGTTTTTGCAAGATGTAGTAAAAGCATTGTATGACATAGAAAAAGAACTCGATTGGATGAGAGAGACTGCCCAGGATGATCTCCCCAAACTAAAATCTGCAATCAATGATGTTGAGGAAGCGTTCCGCCTGATGCCTACAGTATTGTGGCAACCGCTCAATCAACTCAAGCAGCATCAGGAGAAAATCATAAGGCAAGAATAGGAGAAGCTCAGGATTGCCGAGGCCAAAAAGGTTGTCTCCCTCCAACATACCAACACCAGACTGACTGAGCATGACCACAAAATAGACGATATATCTTTGGTGCTCTGTACACTGGTTAAAAGCGTCAATGATTTGACGACCAAACAAGATGAGTCCATGAAGCTCCTATAGGAGATTCATACTAAGGTATCAGATATTGATGATGCCAAAAAAGGATAAGAGTCCAGAGAGGCTACCCGGAAATGGAGAATGGGGAGAGAGAGAGAGAGATGGATGCAACATTAGAAGAGAGTGTTGCTGCTGCCATTGGACGACTAGCCTCACCCGGGTCAAGTCAAGATACACGAGGATACATGGCATCTGGATCTCATCCTAAGTTCCAGGATCCTAACATACCCTGGAAGAACAATGTGCGAAAGCCCGCTGAGATTTTGCTGCCCACTGACCGTCAACTTTCAGCCGATGATCTGAATAACTGGAAGAAAAATGAACTGATGAGATACTTTTGTATGATCTTCAGGGAGTATGCCCTCTTCAAGAGATGCAAGACGCTATAAGATGCCACAAATGCATTCTCTAGGGTGTTTGCAGAAGGAAGGCTCCCTCTGCTAATGCTGATGAAGTCCAGGCACCAGAAAGGTGAACGGCTCACCCATCCAAAAGACTAGATTCTAACTTTCGATCAATCCCCTGAAGGAAGAAGAATTTATCAGGATCAAGGCAAGGACTTCCTAGTAAACTGGTGGAAAGGAACTACAAATGATCCTAACCGGAGGCCTTTGAGACTTTTTAGTATAGGAGCTAGCCTGCTTGCATTTTCGCTGTATTAGTTTCTTCTGTAGGCTTACCAACACACTATACTTTTATATGTATCTTTATCAAGAACTTGCAATTTTTCCCATTTGTATCAATAAAACTTATTTTCTTGAAGGATTACAGCTCGTAATCTACACTACTGTTAATACTGTTTGATTACATAATTTTGCCATTATTTTAAGTACAAACTTGTCAATACTCAAAGCTGTAAGAACTTGTCTGCGAACAGTTAATAAATTAAGTTGTATGCAATTTAGTTTTTACCCTGTAAGATTGTGCCTACGCGCCAATCATAAGATCAGTTGTAATACACTTAAGTCCTGTAGGATTTTCATTTTCGGAACTTTCCTGTGCACAGTTCAAATTTATAGACTAAGTTATGAAGATCATGTCAATCGACTGAAGACTCGAAGACAGCCTCTCTGTATCTATATGAAGACATTAGAGAGTTTTGGCATTATCAAAAAGGGGGGACTTATTGGGATAAACATTTCTTTGATAATTACCAACATATAGCAAAGAAGTCTCAAAGTTGTCAGAATATCGTTAAGTATGGAAGCTGTTTAGGATTCATCATACAACCCATTCATACAGCAAAGAGATCTTCTATAGTGTCCATTCTACAGAGCCTACTTTATACAATAAGAGATGGAGTACGCTGGATACAGCAGTGAAGCTGTAGGTGTTTTACTTAGGAAAAGTGAAACACATCTAACAGGACTGAATGGAAAAAGCTTTAAACCGTTGTGAAATAAACATTGTTTATTCATAAAGTGTTCACGGTTAAAGCAGCATTTATTCCTGATATGACAACATTTAATGCAGCAGGAGAGAGACTAGTCTGAACGCTCTGAAGAGAATTTAATGCAAAGACAGAAAGAATGTCTGAAGCATTAAATGCGATCTACTTTAATTCAACAATCAGCAACCACCAATCAAAGATGTCAACATCTCACCAACCAGCAACGGCTACATTTATAACGAATATATTCCCAGGTTATAAATACCTCCTAGCAAGAGGACTTTATTACTAAAGTTATACATTGTCACGCATACTCTGACATATTACTCTGACAATCTAGCTATTAAAAGAGCAGTATATTTCGTGAGCATATAGCAGCATACAAGCGAAGAAATATATTAAGTTCTCCACGCAAATAGCACAGCATTCGACGAATGTTCATTTACGCTACCTATCATACGCTACCAATTGAATGGAACTTACGCGATGTATACTTAACTAAACCAGCCTGGTACAACAACCATAATGTACCCAACACATCAGTCGCAAAATACGATATGCTCATTTAGCTGGTATTCATTGTTGTAATACAAGTAATGTGAATGAGTAGTCGTCACATAGTTGAGCGCAAGTGAGCGCTCATTAAAAATATGAGCATGCACGCGCATGATGACGGGCATAAATATATTGTAATGTGAGAAGCCTGAGGGGAATGACTGCTCACTGGAGTGACCCAATGCTCAATATTAAAACTACAATGAGCAAACATGTGCACTGTGAGCAAGACGATGCAGGCAACATGTGAGCCACTCACTACGAGCCGTTGCTCACCAAACAATTGTAAAGTAATATGCCTTCCCGCTGAATTTCCTTACAAGTGTACAAGGCTTGATAAGTGAAATGAACACAAACTAATCGCGTAGTTGAAAAATACAAAAAAAATGAATTAGCTGACCAAGTTTGTTAATGTAATAGTTACCATGGATGAAACACTTAAGTATGATGTCTAAAATAGTAAATTACACAATAGCTATAGTGATTTCAGTGGTGGGGTAATCCTCTACTAGTCAACCTTTCTCCAATCCACTTGGAGGTAAATTCACTAGAACTTTTGATGGTTACGATGAACTAGTTACAACACCTTTCAGTCAGTAAAAAACCCTTGACCGCATTAACTCCTTCCCTTAGGTTTCTTGGGACCTCTTGACCGAGAACCCATGGATGCCTCACAAACTCTCAAGTTTTTTATCACCTTCCAATCAAAAACCCGTAGATGGCGCACAACCTCAACTTCCAAGAACCTCATTCAAGAAAGAACCCCATACTCAAATCACAAAGACAAGAATTTTGTTTCCTCCAACTTTAAGAACTTCTTTGAACTTGTATCTTGGAACTCATCTCTTCATGATGCTTATGGTATATAGAGTATTTATGCTTACTTGTTTGATTTGTCAGTTTTAATCGTATCGTTCTCATGCTTATCAAATCTTCAAATATTTATAGTACAATCATTGAGCTCTTATTCATAGCTGTTGCATATCTTGAAACAAATTAGTCTATTGGAAAGAGACTTCTTTATTTAGTGTTATCTTATTTTGCAAGGCTTTGTTATATTCTTCAAATCTATCGGTTTGAAATTCTTCCTGCAATATTCGATGCCTCTATCGCACTATTTGATTTCAATAATGAAGAATATCTTTTGGGCGTGAATCTATAGAAATATTTTAATCCTACTTTTCATGCAAGTTGCATGAATCCCTCAATTTATCTTTTTCTTGTTTTATTCATGTCTGCATGTGTCTTGCCGTTTTTGTTAAATTTCCGACCTTGCTGATGTGGGCATGGCAGATTGATACTTGATAATCTCTAAGTATTTGAAGTTCCTTGTCATCCATAAGCAACTTACTAAATCGTATGTACATGCTCAACTAACCAAAGTTGGCTATATCTTTATAGTTGGGGTACCCGACAGTCAAACTTAGCTGTCTCATCGTAGCTGTGCTATCTGGCTGTCCATACTTAGCTTAAGTCTATACTTAGATTTTCATTCAGATGTATGAACCCGACTGGTCTATACTTCCCTTAAGTAAATTTTAATGAGTTAGAAGATACTCTTTTAGTTCTTCTTTACAATGCCAAGTATTTATATCATACGTTTGAATTTAACTTTAGTACAGGGATGATATCATTAAAATCTTAAATGTATTCCTAACAAATTCTCTATATTTTGATGATGGCAAAACATAATATTTGTTTCAAATGTAAAAGTCATCACACGCAAATAAGCTTGCACAAAAATAAAAACTCAATCAGTTTGAGACAACTAGAAATTGCACAAAAATAAAAATTCAGTAAGTTTGAGACAACTAGCAATTATCATTCAAGTCGATCGCATATACCGTTTACATCAGTTGAGCACAATAAAATTTTTGATTTTCTTAGAAAGAAATTTAAAAAATTTGTAAGACTCATAAAATAAAGTCACCTTGTTCATGGACCTCTTCCACTTTTTCTAATCCCAATTGGAGGAAGCATCTTCAAGAGTTTGGCTCCAATTGTCTTTTTAATCACTGGAATTAATCCATATTTTTTCTTCCTCAGTCGGGTAGCATACCTCTGATCTTCAGCGGGAGAAATTTATTTTCTATGAAAATCTTCTCAATTTCCTACTGAAGGGACTCATCATCCACATTGCCATAAGCATCGGTTGGAGGTTATTCATCTCTGAATGAAGGTATCTTTGGATAAGCATAAAATAATTCATTAAAATACTTAACCAGGATTATTCACAGATTTGGATAGTTCTCCTCGATCAAGTCAATGAAGATCTGCTGAAATTCTGAGGATCTTGCAAGTACTCCTAGATGTAATACTTCTCTATAAATCTATTATTTTCCTCCAGCCACATAGGAAGAGCTTTATTAGAACTAAAATCTTCTATACTGATCAGCTCTTTTGTTCTCTGAACCAAGGATTTGTTCTTTTTATTAGTTCCATTCTTCTTGGCTTATGGAGCAGGATTGGTAGGTCCAGATTGGGCAATTCTGTTGAGGAACCTGAAGCTAGTATTAGGCTTAGGAAAGTGAATAATAGGTGATGTGGGAGGTTTCTTGGGATAACGTCTAGGGCATCTTGTCTTCTTTTTGTCCTTTCCTCAGCCCCCCTTTCGCCAGCATCAACTTGATGTGCAAGTTGTTCCTCCACTCTCATTATAAAGTCCTGTATGCCAAGAGGAATCCTGACTGATGCATGTGCAGGTGGTGATTCATTATTGTTAAGAATAGCATCCATCTTGCTATTCATCTCCTTCAAGCAAGGTTCCACCTTACTGGCCAATATCCCTTCGATAACCTCTAATATCATAGTTCTGATTACTCCAGGTAAGTGTTGGGGTGGCTGAGTGGCTGGAGTCAGTTCAGCTTGGTCCTGAGAGGCAGCAGGGTCTGCAGTAGGGGGACTTGGTTGGTCCAGCCTCCTTGTTTTCAGGCTCTTCAGATTGGGGCTGCTCCCCCTAATTTTCTTCAAGTTCCCTTTCTTCACCCTTCTGCTCCTCATGTTTATTTTCTTCATCCTGTTGTTCCTCCTTATCTCCAGCATCTTT
The DNA here is from genome assembly GCA_033398695.1 of Orobanche coerulescens. Classification (NCBI taxonomy): domain Eukaryota; kingdom Viridiplantae; phylum Streptophyta; class Magnoliopsida; order Lamiales; family Orobanchaceae; genus Orobanche; species Orobanche coerulescens. The sequence goes on from CM065809.1 coordinate 44,818,948, forward strand.
TCTTTCTCCTTCATCTTGTGTAGAGCCATCCTGATCCTCATCATTGTTACAGATGTGCACAACTTTTTCCTCCCTTTCCTCAACCTCTTCTTTTTCTTCTTATTTTTTTCTTCTAGTTCTTTTTCAACTTCTACTGCCTTAGTACTAGGAGTCTTACCATGGGCCACATATTCCATGGTATAATAGATGAACTGGTCCATCTTCCTCTTAAAATTTATCACAAACCACTCCTCACTCATTAGTATATTACATCATTTTCATTATAAACATAATGAATGAGTTCTTCAGTGGCTATGGGGTAGTCGCATCCACTTTGATCAAAAGCATTTTTTGGGTCAGAAAAACTTAACGACCTAATTTTTCTCCAGTCTCTATAAGCTTTAATCATGGAGTCATGGAGAATGTGATTCTTTACCCCATTAAGTTGTTCGGGTGATAGCATAAATGGGGTTGTTCTCTTCCAGAATGAATTTATAATGGAAAGGCTTGGTCTTCAACCTCTTCTGGTTATTTATCTTCTTTAAGGGTGCTGGGAAGATCTGGGAGTTTCTCAGCTTCAGTTGGTTCAGCTCCCTCTCATTCCTCAGCTAAGATCCCTGCTTAAAGAATCAGCTCGGATGGTTGAGCAGCTGGCTCTTCTGCTATGATGATTTGAGTTGGAGCTGGGATGGAGGGCTCGAATGGTACTTCAGCTTCTGGCTCCGCAGCTATGTCCTCATCTAGAGACTCAACTGGTAGTCGTATGGTCTTTTTGTACTTCTTCACAAGCCTCCTCCTCTTCTCAGCCGCCTTAGGAGATGGTGTGAAAGTTTCAGTAACATTCTTCCCAGGTGATTTTCTCTTCAGAAATTGCGCAGACAGTGGTAAATTGTCACTATCCTCGTCTTCTGGTTCTGTTACAGGTTCTTTGAATGTTGGTTCCTCAGCCACAAAAAACTCAACTGAAAGGATCTTTGCTACGTTTATCTTAGCTGAGGTCAGCTCGGTTGTTGGGGATTAAGTTTGTTCTTTAGTTAGTGGAATCTTAGATGCATGCAACACGGTTGCTGCAGATCCCACTTTTTCTCCTTCTTCAGATTTTGACGCCAGTTTGTAAGGTGGAGTGTCTAAAGTCATTTTTGCAAGTACTTCTTCGGCTCTTGGTTGCTGCTTGGATAGGGCTTTAGATGCAGCGGGGTCCAAGTGACCAAGATGTTTATTTGTAAAGAATTTTTAGGCTTTGCCCTTGGCCACCTTGAGATGTTCCAGAAGCCAGCTGATCCGAGTGTTGTGTGATATTTTCTGGCTGAATTTCTTCTCTTTGGTGTCCCAGCTAACTTTGTTCACCTCTTTTACCAGCTGCCTGAAGATGTAGTTAGGCCAGTTGAATCTTCTCATCTGGATCATTGCTCCCATCACTGTAAACTTTGATGTGGACAGCTGGTCAGAATTTCTAGACATGCCCATCACTACTTGGTGCACATGTCCATAATAACCTGATGCTCCTTCTATATATATGACTTCTTAGCATTAATTTTTAGTTTGCTGGATTGGTTAGATAGTTTAATCCACTGCTATATTTCCTGATGATTCATTAGAGTTTCAACCGCTATCCCATGGTTCTTCATTCCAAATGCATCAGCAATAACTTGCTTTGTTATGTGGATTTCTTGACCAAAGAACGAGCTTTGAGTACCGAGATTGGTGAGTATGCTTCTTTAAAGAAGCAAACCACAACCTTTTTGTAAATCTCAGCTGGATTAATGTTGAGATAGTGATAAATCCCATTCTTCATCTTCAAAATCATGTCTGTCATTAAGAGTGTGTTCTGAGATTCTAGTAACCCGACGGAAGCAACTACGATGATATAGTTAACTTGTTCTTTAACCGATTTGATGCTGATATCATTAAAGTATGGTTCAAATCCATTTCTGCAGTAGTTTGAAAAGTATTTAGTGTAGATAGATATTAACGAGTTTTGCTTCAGAGAAAATTAGGGTTCTTGCTCAGAGACTTAGAAATTTTAGAAGATGATAAGTTATTTTATTAATTTCGATTGTGTAAATAATCGATTTGTCTTCAGTCAGTTTAAAAGAATTAGTCTTTTAATGGCGATTGCCCTTAAAAGATGATAGTTGGATTGTTGTATCCAACTTTCTTCAATGCTGCTGTATAAAAGTGTAAGTGTTGTAGGAATGGACTATACAGGAAGATCTCTTGCTGTATCAACAAGCTGTATGAAGTTTCCTAACAGCTTCCATACTTAAATATAAATGCCGACTCTGAAGACCTTGTGATGTAGGGTGGCAATTATCAAAAGAGACTGTATTTTTCTCAACAATTTCCCCCTTTTTGATAATGCCAAAACTTCCTTGATATGGAGAGGTTGTCTTCAAGTCTTCTGTTAAAATATCTGATCTTCATGACTTGGTCTAAAAAATTGAACTACTCGCGGGCAAGTTCTAAAACAAAAATCCTACAAGACTAAGTGTATTACAACTTAACCTATGATTGGAACGCAAGCTCAATCTTACATGATGTAATTATAATTGAATACAACTTAATCTATGAACTGTTTGCAGACAAGTTCTTACATCTTGAGGATCATCGTAATCAAAACAGTTAAAACAGGAAGAGTAAATTACGAGCTATAATTTTTCAAGGCAAAGTAATTTTATTGATAGTTGAAATTACATGGCTTGAAAGATACTAAAAAATACTGTATCGCAGAGCATACAGTAGGATAAAATATAGAGTACAACTAACAGAAGCTAGTCCCTGTATTGTTAATGTTTCCAAGTCTTTCGATAGGGATCATGTTCGGTTCCTTTCCATCAGTTGATTAATTAATCTCTGCCTCGGTCCCTATAGATGATTTGTCCTTCATAGGAAACATCGTAGGCAACAATCGAATCTTCATGATGGGTTACCCGATCACCCTTCTGGTTTTTAGACTTCATTTTTAGTTGCAAGGGTTGCTTTCCTTCTGCAAATAGCCTCGAGAGTTCATTTGTAGCATCCTCCAGTGTTTTGAATTTTTTGACACTGGCGGACTCCCTGATGAGCATACATAAGAATCTCAGCAGTTCATTGTTTTTCCAGTCCTTTAATTCATTTGTTGTAGGTTTTCAATCCATTGGAAGCAATATCTCAGCAGGCTTATGTATTGTACTTTTCCATGGAAAATTGGGATCCTGGAACTTAGGTCGAGAACCAGTTACCTTGTATCCTTTCGCTCCTTGACCTGGCCCGAGTCTGCCAGTCGTCCAATGGCAGTTGTAACACTTTCCTGCAGAGCAGCTTCTATTTCTCTCTCTCCAACCTCCACTTCCTGACAGCCTCTCTCGACTCTTCCCCCTTTTTGGCATTGTCAAGTTCTGAGACCTTGTCGTGAATATCTCGAAGGAGTTCCATAGATTCGACCAGTTTGTTCTTCAGATCAGTGACACTATCAACCAGCCTCACAACCACTGCTGTAAGATCGCCTATCTTGTGATCATAGTCAGTGAGTTTTGAGCTGGTGTATTCAATGGTGGCAACAGTATTGGCTTAAGTTACACGAAGCTTCTCTTGCTCTTGCATCAGGATTCACTCCTGATGCTGCTTCATCTGATTGAGGGCTTGCCATAGAGTATTGGGAACTCGGCGAAAAGCCTATTCCACATCATTAATATCCCTTTGCAACTTCAGAATCTCATCCTGAGCTGTTTCGTGCATCCAGTCTAATTCCTTTCTGACATCATATAGGTCCGTGATGGCATCCTGCAGGAATACGGTTTGGTGACCGATGGCTTCTAGTTGCTCGATTGGTGCCTCTGTGCGCGGAGATTGTGGGTGTGCAATCTAGGAGTCAAATAGTTCTCCAAGCTGTTTGACAACCACATTATGACGGGGCTTGTGTGTTTTGTCATCAGCAAGGAAACTGTCATCTGATCCAGATAGAGATCCTCTAGAGATAGGAGTTTCTACCTGTTCGGAAGCAAGTGCTTATGTAGGTTGTGCTACATGGTCTGTCTGGGAGACAGAAGGGACTGATTCCTCATGCCTATGTTGGGTTTCTGTAGTTGTAGGTACATGAGGGACTGATTCCTCTTGCCGACTCTCAGCGGTCGCCTGTTCGGGAAAAGGGACTGATTCCTCTTGGTGGAAGATGTGGGTGGCTTCTTACTCTTCCCCTGTCGACTGTAATATCCGCAATTTTCGATTTCCGGTAATTTTTTTTTTCGGCGGCAATCCGTTTTGATGACTCGCTCATGACCATATCTGTAATACCCGTAATTTTGATCCCCGGAAATTTTCTATTTTTGACGGAAGTCTATTTTGACGACTTTCTTGGGACCGTTTCGTCATCCTGAGAATGTTTAATTCTACACTTTTTGTCATCCGAGTTCGTTTCGGCATCGTTCTGTTGAATTCCGTGTTCTTTAGCGACTTTTCCACGTTTGAGTTCGACTTTGTTAAATCACCATAAATTCTTGGAAATTCCAAAAATTCTGAGTCCTTGCACTATTATAAAGCATCGAGTTAGCTTTTCAATGGTTCAAACGGTGAGTCAATCGGAGTCCAGACGAGGGAGTTATGATCGAAATAGATAAGTCACACACATTTCCTATATTTGGCCGAGCAGGCTGTACCCGGTGCCGCGGCACCCATGAGCTGAGCCGCGGCACACTGCCGAGTCATTGCCGCGGCACACCTACGTTGAGCCGCGGCACACTGGTGTGGCATTCTCACCCAAAACCCGCTGTACCGGTGCCGTGGCACACAGTGAGCCGCGGACACCGCCGAAACACAGGAACAATTTTTAGGCTGTGCCGCGGCACACCTATTACGAGCCGCGGCACACAATGCGGTCAATCGCATAATTCGGCTTTTAAGCGATATTTCAGCCTTTTCCTTCATTTCTTCCTTCGTGGCGAGAGAGAGTTGAGGAGGAGCTCTTTTCATAGCTATCACTTGGGTGTTGAAGATTTACCACTTTCAATCGGTTGGGAAGCCCGGATAGTCGATCTATCGCGTATTCCTTGGATCATAGAGCTTGGATATTCAAGAGGTAATTTATTCGACATCTTTACTTCTCGATTTTGTGTGGGTATTGACGTTTTGGATGATAAAATCATGGTGTATGAGGTGATATATGCGTGATGATGGACATGATTGAGTATTCATCGGATTTTTGAAAGATTATTCAAGAACACTTTGAATTTGTGTTGGTTTTTGGGGGTTTTCGTAGATTCGTCCGTTTTGTCCGATTGAAGCTTGAGAACCTTGAGATTTTGATATATATCTATACCATATGAGTGTTTTCTTCCGATTTTACGGGTTAGATTATGTCGTTTTCGGACTTGTGAGATTTGGACGATTTTTCCAACCTCTAGTTGATTATCCGTATATTTTTATGAATCGTAGACGGGTTTCGGGGATTTCTTCGTGTAATTTGAATACGGATAATTGATTATCATATTCCTTGCGAATCGTTTAGGTCTTAGGAGCGCGTTCTCGGACCTACCGAACTCATACCTTTCCTCCGTTCGATTTCTCGATGTCTCAAAGGCAAGTATACATTTATGATTGTACGTTCTCGACTTTGAAAGTATGAAATATTGATTGTATGATTATTTATAGCCACTCCGGGACGGGCCTATGGTCCTCTGAGGGTTTCGTAGCCTGCAGTGCGATTCCATGGTTGATATGAACGAACCGTTTCTACGGCATTCATATGAAATAATATTGGCATGTAATGAGCGAACCGTTTTGACGGCATTCCTACATGTAACGGCGTATGATATGAGCGAACCGTTTTACGGCATTCACATACGTCTTGAGATTTTAGTCATTAGGAATACTAGTCTTAAATTGATGAATTGACGGATATTGATGAATTGACGGATTACATTTACTTTATTGTCGAGAAGTATTATGTTTCATCTTGTTATACTTGCACTAGCTATTCGACGGCTAACCCCTTTATGGGGAAATACGTTTCATGTATTTCGGGTTCCGGAGAGCGGACGAGTGGGTACGGGTCGGCATGAAGATGATGGGCAAGTGTGATCGTGTTTTGTCTCAGGTTATTTTCTTGGATACCTCCATTCGGGTTGTTGTCTTGGAATAGATTTTTAAATACTCGAGTATTGTATTTCGATTTCCTTGGTGTTCCGGCTGTGTTGCCGAGGTATTGATTTGTGCAGTGATGTATATGGTTTCATTGGTTATGGTTTTGAATACCATTTGTATCGTCTTTCTTTCCATTGTATGTAGACCTTCTCGGTCAAGTTTATAGTTCCGCGTATGTTTAGCCTTGTGGGTCCCACGGCGGGGTTCACGGTGTGTAATATACTGAATAACTTGGGGGTGTTACAGAATATGGTATCAGAGCTTAGGTTTATGGATACCTAGGCTGTCGGTCTTTTGGGTCGATTGAGTCGGCATTTGCCCACAGTATCACTACTCTGCCATCATCACAGTGCGACCGGTACTTGTAAGTCCTCTCACTCTTCTTGTATTTTTCTTAATCGTTTCGTTTATAGCTTGGTATTCTTGGGATTTGGTCACTTCGAGAATGTGCGATTCGGATTATACTTACGCACGGATGTGCCCTTCAGAATGTTGGCTGAAAGTAGGAAGAATCGTGGCCGTGGTCATGGACGCGAACTCTTACTTGAGATTTTGTTAAGTTGCTAATTGCGATAATGGTGTGTATCGATATTATGTTGAGACTTTGTTTAGGAGTCGCATGCTAGTATCACGGGAGATCTTCGACTTCGCAGACTTGTAAGTATGTTATTCGAATTATTCGATAATTCTGTTGAAATGTTGTTTATGCAGTGATTGTAAGTTTCGAGGACGAAACTTATTTTTAAGGGGGGTAGAGTGTAATACTCCGATTTTTCGGATATATTTTTTTTTCTTTTTTTCGTTTATATATTGGATATCGTGGATGGTTGATTATGCTCGAGGACGTTGTGAACGTTTGATAATGTTATTGAATTGAGTATACGTATTGATTTTGCTGTATGCTCGTATTTGGTATGTCATGACTTTGGACAGGAATTGTTGAAATTGGCTAAGTATGGAATTATTACGTACGTTAATAAGGTGAGATTACGTACGTAAGATTGGCATGGTTACGTACGTTAAGGCTAAGGTATTACGTACGTAACGAAGGCATCGGACAGAACCGAGTCCTGTGAGGCAGGTGGGACCCTGTTTCGGCAACTTTCGGCGGAGGATGTTGACAGCTGAGTCAACGTACGTGTTACGTACGTTATACAAGACGTGTTACGTACGTGACACAACCATTGTACTGTAGCAAGTTAACTGGTATACTACGTACGTTGTATGGTATGGGTTACGTACGTAATAGACTGCACGGAATGAGACAGTGAGTTGGTTACGTACGTTATGGATATTGAATTACGTACGTTAAAGTTGTTATGTACGTTAAGAAAGGACACTTACGTACGTAATGAGAGTGCAATTTATATATTGAAGTGTTGCCTTTCATTTCTCTCACGATCCTTTGAGATATTTCTCTCCAAAACTCGTCCCTCTTCACTTTTAAGAGTGTTCTAAACACTTTTAACATGATTGTGAGCTTTGAATCATGGAATTAGAGCTTGGTTATGGAACTATTGTTGATTCTTGAAGTGATTTCTTGTGTTATCCATATTCTATGAGGTTTATGTCGAAGGAAGATAATGATATGCTTTGAATATGTTGATTATGATTTTGGAATCATAGAGATCTTGATGTTCTTGAGGCCATATGATGACTATGATGATTTAATGATTCTTGGAATGGAGTTCAATTATTCTTTCTTCGTGGTTCGTCCATACAAGGTAATCCTCGTATCCCTTTGATAGTGGCTCATTTTTTCTTTTTGGATTACTACTTGGGAGGGAGTATGTTGGGAATCGTGTATTTTGATGTTCGTCTTATTTCAATGAAAATGCATAAATTGGGTGTACTTTTATCCATTGCGTGAGTATTTTTGAAATGGATTTTGGTATTTTGCCAATGAAATTTTATTTTGTAAAACCGATTCCCTAAAGTGAATTTTTGGCATTTTAGCCTTGATCGTTTTGACGGTATTTGGAAAATGATTTTTTTAGTATTTGAAAAATATTACCGTCATCGGTCTTTTTGGAATTTTGAAATGACGTGGAAATTGTGCTTAGCACGGTAAATCCTTGTGAGAAAGGTTTACGGCGTGTAATATTCAGGAGGATGCAGGGTGTTACAATTATGGTATCATGTGATAATGTTATACGAGATTTATTGGAATTGTAATAAGAGATTTCGGATGTTGATATGATCATTGAGATCTTCTTCATACGGTGATAAGGGTTTTGTTGCGATACTTGAGATTTTATGAATGACATGATGAAGAAAATGCTAACATGGAGATATATACCTCGCATATGTTGTTACGAAGCGTGATTTCGGATATTTCATGTTCTTGAAGAACACTAGAATTATACGAGGTGATGAAAATATTTTTTTTTTAGAAGTGTTGATGTTTTGAAAATGAATATGGAATATTCATATCTAGAGCTAAACTATGTGTTGGAAATAATATTCGTATAGGAAATACGAATGTGATTATGAGTTTGATGAGTCTATTATTCATCTCTGGATTTGGAAGCCCATACGTATGGAGCAAATATTCAAATCGAATGATTGGATTGTTTGATAACCATTTTAATATGATTATCTATTGTTTTGAACGATCGGATGATTCGAATTGATAACGGTCATAAGTAAATTTTAACGATGGATTTACAAGAAGGGAACCTTGTCAATTCGTATTTAAGAATTGAGCTTGGAACATTTAGACCCTTATTATTGGTCCCGATTGGTTCTGATATGATCATCATATTTCACTCGTATTGTGGGCGGGATTTGTAAGTGTCACGAGTTGGATTGTTCGTTGTGATTAGTCGAGATATGGTAAAGCGATTGAGTTCGTGGTTTGGTGGTATTGATATTGGTCATCATCGAACCGGTTGATTATTAATCCTTCGTTTCTGATAAGATATGATGTTTGATCATAGATTATGACTGTTGTGTTGCGGTTAAGGTTGAAGGGTTCGTAGATTAACTTGGTGGGTGAGGAACTTGTAAGACGAAATCAAGCTGAATTAGTATGATTCGATGTATTGATATCGAGGAAAGTTTTATACTTGTACTAATCAATGAGATTAATGTTATCGTGTAGGTGTACGAATGTGTGTATCATTTCGAGACTCGGCCTCTTTATGATTTTATTGATATCGGGGATTGGTTGACACGGCCTTGCGTCGACAAATTATGCCAAATATTCTTGTTGGTTGTAAATGGCCGGTTCAAGGCATTACGATACTTGTTGGTAAAGTTGCTGTCGATAGCCGGTTCGTGGTATCGATGTATCGATTATTATTGTTCGCGATTAATGTCGTCCTGAGACATCGTTGAATCTTTGTTGTCGAATTGAAACTGTTGCTATGATGTTGCGTTAACCGAATTGGGACGTTTGATATATCCTTTTGTCATCTCCGTTTCGGTGGCCGGTTTAAGACACCGGGACATCTATTCTATCGTATCATTGATTATCGATTGACCGTTCTAAGGTAATCGAGGTATTGAATTGGGATTATCAACGATAATTCCCATCCGTTGAATTATTATTGTCGTGTTGGCCGATTCAAGGCAGCACACTATTATTCTTGTGAACTCGGTAATTTTGTGATCGTTGAAGGTTGAGGATTTTCCTGAACTGTTGTGTTATGATCGTTGCTCGTGTTAATCGGTCCTTAGGGATTTTGATCCCAGGATGGTTGTTTCGAATATTGTCGGTCGTGTCGATCTTTCATTATTCGTGTGTCATCGTTCATTTGGTGAGTCGTATGATTTGTATTGGATGTGTTATCCTTTGAGTTTCGTTGTCATGTTGTATCGTGACATATCCGGAATCATATCTGCGTTCCGATTGGTTATTGTGTAGGATTTTTAGCCAGGCACATATAGTCATTGGTGGATATTATTCTGCGTTGGACTGTGCACACGGGACGTAGTTTCGTGAGGCTAATTAGGTACATTGTCCTACGTATATTCTGGATTCCATATACGGGGCGGACATGTGCACGGACACATTTCCGGATCGGGCGTACTGTGATGTCCATCTTTTGAGCCATAAACTTTGATCGTCCATAGTATTGGATGAATTTGATGTTTTGTGATTGAGCGTTCATACGCCTGAGGGGTATGTTCGACAGTCATGTTTGTTTCTTTGAGATCTGTATTGTGATGATTTACAGCTTCGGGCTGTTCGGCTTCGGGCCATCGTGATATTTTGGCAGCTTCGGCTGAGGGCTTTCAGGCCATTGTGATGTATCGGTATTTCCGTTTGAGCCTTCGGGCATTGTGATCCTTATTTATTTCAGCGTTGGATTGATTTACCTTCGGGTAACGTAAGTTTCGGTTCTTGTGCATCTCGTTGAGTTTTCCTGGCGAAATATTTCTTCTCCCTACCTGTTTTAAGTTTCGGGACGAAACTTCTTTTAAGGAGGGTAGAATGTAATACCCGTAATTTTGATCCCCGGAAATTTTCTATTTTTGACGGAAGTCTATTTTGACGACTTGCTTGGGACCGTTTCGTCATCCTGAGAATGTTTAATTCTACACTTTTTGTCATCCGAGTTCGTTTCGGCATCGTTCTGTTGAATTCCGTGTTCTTTAGCGACTTTTCCACGTTTGAGTTCGACTTTGTTAAATCACCATAAATTCTTGGAAACTCCAAAAATTCTGAATCCTTGCACTATTATAAAGCATCGAGTTAGCTTTTCAATGGTTCAAACGGTGAGTCAATCGGAGTCCATACGAGGGAGTTATGATCGAAATAGCTAAGTCACACACATTTCCTATATTTGGCGGCGAGGTGTGCCGTGCCGCGGCACCCATGAGTGAGCCGCGGCACCTTGCCGAGTCATTGCCGCGGCACACCTACGTTGAGCCGCGGCACCTTGGTGTGGCATTCTCACCCAAAACCCGCTGTACCGGTGCCGCGGCACACAGTGAGCCGCGGCACCGCCGAAACACAGGAACAATTTTTAGGCTGTGCCGCGGCACACCTATTCAGTGCGGCACACAATGCGGTCAATGCATAATTCGGCTTTTTAAGCGAGATTTCAGCCTTTTCCTTCATTTCTTCCTTATTTGGCGAGAGAGAGTTGAGGGAGGAGCTCTTTTCATAGCTATCACTTGGGTGTTGAAGATTTACCACTTTCAATCGGTTGGGAAGCCCGGATAGTCGATCTATCGCGTATTCCTTGGATCATAGAGCTTGGATATTCAAGAGGTAATTTATTCGACATCTTGACTTCTCGATTTTGTGTGGGTATTGACGTTTTGGATGATAAAATCATGGTGTATGAGGTGATATATGCGTGATGATGGACATGATTGAGTATTCATCGGATTTTTGAAAGATTATTCAAGAACACTTTGAATTTGTGTTGGTTTTTGGGGGTTTTTGTAGATTCGTCCGTTTTGTCCGATTGAAGCTTGAGAACCTTGAGATTTTGATATATATATCTATACCGTATGAGTGTTTTCTTCCGATTTTACGGGTTAGATTATGTCGTTTTCGGACTTGTGAGATTTGGACGATTTTTCCAACCTCTAGTTGATTATCCGTATATTTTTATGAATCGTAGACGGGTTTCGGGGATTTCTTCGTGTAATTTGAATACGGATAATTGATTATCATATTCCTTGCGAATCGTTTAGGTGCCGGAAGCGCGTTCTCGGACCTACCGAACTCATACCTTTCCTCCGTTCGATTTCTCGATGTCTCAAAGGCAAGTATACATTTATGATTGTACGTTCTCGACTTTGAAAGTATGAAATATTGATTGTATGATTATTTCTAGCCACTCCTGGACGGGCCTATTGTCCTCTCGAGGGTTTCGTAGCCTGCAGTGCGATTCCATGGTTGATATGAACGAACCGTTTCTCGGCATTCATATGAAATAATATTGGCATGTAATGAGCGAACCGTTTGTGGCATTCCTACATGTAACGGCGTATGATATGAGCGAACCGTTTTACGGCATTCACATACGTCTTGAGATTTTAGTCATTAGGAATACTAGTCTTAAATTGATGAATTGACGGATATTGATGAATTGACGGATTACATTTACTTTATTGTCGAGAAGTATTATGTTTCATCTTGTTATACTTGCACTAGCTATTCGACGTCTAACCCCTTTATGGGGAAATACGTTTCATGTATTTCGAGTTCGGGAGAGCGGACGGTGGAGTGCAGGGTCGGCATGAAGATGATGGGCAAGTGTGATCTGTGTTTTGTCTCGGTTATTTTCTTGGATTCCTCCATTCGGGTTGTTGTCTTGGAATAGATTTTTAAATACTCGAGTATTGTATTTGATTTCCTTGGTGTTCGGCTGTGTTGCGAGGTATTGATTTGTGCGGTGATGTATATGGTTTCATTGGTTATGGTTTTGAATACCATTTGTATCGTCTTTCTTTCCATTGTATGTAGACCTTCTCGGTCAAGTTTATAGTTCCACGTATGTTTAGCCTTGTGGGTCCCACGGCGGGGTTCACGTACTGTAATATACTGAATAACTTGGGGTGTTACGAATATGGTATCGAGCTTAGGTTTATGGATACCTAGGTCATCGGTCTTTGGGTCGATTGAGTCGGCATTTGCCCATGTATCACTACTCGCCATCATCACGGCGACCGGTACTTGTAAGTCCTCTCACTCTTCTTGTATTTTTCTTAATCGTTTCGTTTATAGCTTGGTATTCTTGGGATTTGGTCACTTCGAGAATGTGCGATTCGGATTATACTTACGCACGGATGTGCCCTTCAGAATGTTGGTGAAAGTAGGAAGAATCGTGGCCGTGGTCATGGACGCGAACTCTTACTTGAGATTTTGTTAAGTTGCTAATTGCGATAATGGTGTGTATCGATATTATGTTGAGACTTTGTTTAGGAGTCGCATGCTAGTATCACGGGAGATCTTCGACTTCGCAGACTTGTAAGTATGTTATTCGAATTATTCGATAATGCATTGAAATGTTGTTTATGCAGTGATTGTAAGTTTCGAGGACGAAACTTATTTTTAAGGGGTAGAGTGTAATACTCCGATTTTCGGATATATTTTTTTCTTTTTCGTTTATATATTGGATATCGTGGATGGTTGATTATGCTCGAGGACGTTGTGAGCGTTTGATAATGTTATTGAATTGAGTATACGTATTGATTTTCTTTGTATGCTCGTATTTGGTATGTCATGACTTTGGACAGAATTGTTGAAATTGGCTAAGTATGGAATTATTACGTACGTTAATAAGGTGAGATTACGACGTAAGATTGGCATGGTTACGTGCGTTAAGGCTAAGGTATTACGCACGTAACGAAGGCATCGGACGTAACCGAGTCTGTGAGGCGGTGGGACCTGTTTCGGCAACTTTCGGCGGAGGATGTTGAAAGCCGAGTCAACGTCGTGTTACGTACGTTATACAAGACGTGTTACGTACGTGACACAACCATTATCTTGTAGCAAGTTAGCTGGTATACTACGACGTTGTATGGTATGGGTTACGTCGTAATAGATCGCACGGAATGAGACAGTGAGTTGGTTACGACGTTATGGATATTGGATTACGACGTTAAAGTTGTTATGTACGTTAAGAAAGGACACTTACGTAATGAGAGTGCAATTTATATATTGAAGTGTTGCCTTTCATTTCTCTCACGATCCTTTGAGATATTTCTCTCCAAAACTCGTCCCTCTTCACTTTTAAGAGTGTTCTAAACACTTTTAACATGATTGTGAGCTTTGAATCATGGAATTAGAGCTTGGTTATGGAACTATTGTTGATTCTTGAAGTGATTTCTTGTGTTATCCATATTCTATGAGGTTTATGTCGAAGGAAGATAATGATATGCTTTGAATATGTTGATTATGATTTTGGAATCATAGAGATCTTGATGTTCTTGAGGCCATATGATGACTATGATGATTTAATGATTCTTGGAATGGAGTTCAATTATTCTTTCTTCGTGGTTCGTCCATACAAGGTAATCCTCGTATCCCTTTGATAGTGGCTCATTTTTTCTTTTGGATTACTACTTGGGAGGGAGTATGTTGGGAATCGTGTATTTTGATGTTCGTCTTATTTTAATGAAAATGCATAAATTGGATGTACTTTTATCCATTGCGTGAGTATTTTTGAAATGGATTTTGGTATTTTGCCAATCGAAATTTTATTTTGTAAAACCGATTCCCTAAATCGAATTTTTGGCATTTTAGCCTTGATCGTTTGACGGTATTTGGAAAATGATTTTTAGTATTTGAAAAATATTACCGTCATCGGTCTTTTTGGAATTTTTGAAATGACGTGGAAATTGTGCTTAGCACGGTAAATCCTTGTGAGAAAGGTTTACGGCGTGTAATATTCCCAGGAGGATGCGGGGTGTTACAATTATGGTATCATGTGATAATGTTATACGAGATTTATTGGAATTGTAATAAGAGATTTCGGATGTTGATATGATCATTGAGATCTTCTTCATACGGTGATAAGGGTTTTGTTGCGATTCTTGAGATTGTATGAATGACATGATGAAGAAAATGGTAACATGGAGATATATACCTCGGATATGTTGTTCTGAAACGTGATTTCGGATATTTCATGTTCTTGAAGAACTCTTGAATTATACGAGGTGATGAAAAATATTTTTTTTAGAAGTGTTGATGTTTTGAAAATGAATATGGAATATTCATATCTAGAGCTAAACTATGTGTTGGAAATAATATTCGTATAGGAAATACGAATGTGATTATGAGTTTGATGAGTCTATTATTCATCTCTGGATTTGGAAGCCCATACGTATGGAGCAAATATTCAAATCGAATGATTGGATTGTTTGATAACCATTTTAATATGATTATCTATTGTTTTGAACCAGTCGGATGATTCGAATTGATAACGGTCATAAGTAAATTTTAACGATGGATTTACAAGAAGGGAACCTTATCAATTCGTATTTAAGAATTGAGCTTGGAACATTTAGACCCTTATTATTGGTCCCAATTGGTTGCTGATATGATCATCATATTTCGACTCGTATTGTGGACAGGATTTGTAAGTGTCTGAGTTGGATTGTTCAGACTGTGATTAGTCGAGATATGGTAAAACGATTGAGTTCGTGGTTTGGTGGTATTGATATTGGTCATCATCGAACCGGTTGATTATCAATCCTTCGTTTTACAGTAAGATATGATGTTTGATCATAGATTATGGTGTTGTGTTGCGGTTAAGGTTGAAGGGTTCGTAGATTAACTTGGTCGGGACCGAGGAACTTGTAAGACGAAATCAACCGAATTGGTATGATTCGATGTATTGATATCGAGGCAAGTTTTATACTTGTACTAATCAATGAGATTAATGTTATCGTGTAGGTGTACGAATGTGTGTATCATTTCGAGACTCGGCCTCTTTATGATTTTATTGATATCAGGGGATTGGTTGACACGACGCACGTCGACAAATTATGCCAAATGTTACTGTTGGTTGTAAATGGCCGGTTCAAGGCATTACGATACTTGTTGGTAAAGTTGCTGTCGATAGCCGGTTCGCGGTATCGATGTATCGATTATTATTGTTCGCGATTAATGTCGTCCTGAGACATCGTTGAATCTTTGTTGTCGAATTGAAACTGTTGCTATGATGTTGCGTTAACCGAATTGGGACGTTTGATATATCCTTTTGTCATCTCCGTTTCGGTGGCCGGTTTAAGACAAGGACATCTATTCTATCGTATCATTGATTATCGATTGACCGTTCTAAGGTAATCGAGGTATTGAATTGGGATTATCAACGATAATTCCCATCCGTTGAATTATTATTGTCGTGTTGGCCGATTCAAGGCAGCACACTATTATTCTTGTGAACTCGGTAATTTTGTGATCGTTGAAGGTTGAGGATTTTCTGAACTGTTGTGTTATGATCGTTGCTCGTGTTAATCGGTCCTTAGGGATTTTGATCCCGGGATGGTTGTTTCGAATATTGTCGGTCGTGTCGATCTTTCATTATTCGTGTGTCATCGTTCACTTGGTGAGTCGTATGATTTGTCTTGGATGTGTTATACTTTGAGTTTCGTTGTCATGTTGTATCGTGACATATCCGGAATCATATCTTCGTTCGATTGGTTATTGTGTAGGATTTTTAGCCAGGCACATATAGTCATTGGTGGATATTATTCTGCGTTGGGTCGTGCACACGGACGTAGTTTCGTGAGGCTAATTAGGTACATTGTCCTACGTATATTACGGATTCCATATACGGGCGGACATGTGCACGGACACATTTCGGGATCGGGCGTCTTGTGATGTCCATCTTTTGAGCCATAAACTTTGATCGTCCATAGTATTGGATGAATTTGATGTTTTGTGATTGAGCGTTCATACGCTGAGGGGTATGTTCGGCGGTCATGTTTGTTTCTTTGAGATCTGTATTGTGATGATTTACGGACTTGGCATTCGGCTTTCGAGCCATCGTGATATTTTGGCGGCTTGGTGAGGGCTTTCGAGCCATTGTGATGTATCGGTATTTCCGTTTGAGCCTTACGGGATTGTGATCCTTATTTATTTCGGCGTTGGATTGATTTACCTTCGGGTAACGTAAGTTTCGGTTCTTGTGCATCTCGTTGAGTTTTCTGGCGAAATATTTCTTCTCCTACTGTTTTAAGTTTCGGGACGAAACTTCTTTTAAGGAGGGTAGAATGTAATACCGTAATTTTGATCCCGGAAATTTTCTATTTTTGACGGAAGTCTATTTTGACGACTTGCTTGGGACCGTTTCGTCATCCTGAGAATGTTTAATTCTACACTTTTTGTCATCCGAGTTCGTTTCGGCATCGTTCTGTTGAATTCCGTGTTCTTTAGCGACTTTTCCACGTTTGAGTTCGACTTTGTTAAATCACCATAAATTCTTGGAAACTCCAAAAATTCTGAATCCTTGCACTATTATATAGCATCGAGTTAGCTTTTCAATGGTTCAAACGGTGAGTCAATCGGAGTCCATACGAGGGAGTTATGATCGAAATAGCTAAGTCACACACATTTCCTATATTTGGCCGAGCAGGCTGTACCCGGTGCCGCGGCACCCATGAGCTGAGCCGCGGCACACTGCCGAGTCATTGCCGCGGCACACCTACGTTGAGCCGCGGCACACTGGTGTGGCATTCTCACCCAAAACCCGCTTTGTACCCGGTGCCGCGGCACACTGAATGAGCCGCGGCACACCGCCGAAACACAGGAACAATTTTTAGGCTGTGCCGCGGCACACCTATTACAGTGCGGCACACAATGCGGTCAATCGCATAATTCGGCTTTTTAAGCGAGATTTCAGCCTTTTCCTTCATTTCTTCCTTCATTGGCGAGAGAGAGTTGAGGAGGAGCTCTTTTCATAGCTATCACTTGGGTGTTGAAGATTTACCACTTTCAATCGGTTGGGAAGCCGGATAGTCGATCTATCGCGTATTCCTTGGATCATAGAGCTTGGATATTCAAGAGGTAATTTATTCGACATCTTGACTTCTCGATTTTGTGTGGGTATTGACGTTTTGGATGATAAAATCATGGTGTATGAGGTGATATATGCGTGATGATGGACATGATTGAGTATTCATCGGATTTTTGAAAGATTATTCAAGAACACTTTGAATTTGTGTTGGTTTTTGGGGGTTTTTGTAGATTCGTCCGTTTTGTCCGATTGAAGCTTGAGAACCTTGAGATTTTGATATATATCTATACCGTATGAGTGTTTTCTTCCGATTTTACGGGTTAGATTATGTCGTTTTCGGACTTGTGAGATTTGGACGATTTTTCCAACCTCTAGTTGATTATCCGTATATTTTTATGAATCGTAGATGGGTTTCGGGGATTTCTTCGTGTAATTTGAATACGGATAATTGATTATCATATTCCTTGCGAATCGTTTAGGTGCCGGAAGCGCGTTCTCGGACCTACCGAACTCATACCTTTCCTCCATTCGATTTCTCGATGTCTCAAAGGCAAGTATACATTTATGATTGTACGTTCTCGACTTTGAAAGTATGAAATATTGATTGTATGATTATTTCTAGCCACTCCGGGACGGGCCTATGGTCCTCTGAGGGTTTCGTAGCCTGCAGTGCGATTCCATGGTTGATATGAACGAACCGTTTCTACGGCATTCATATGAAATAATATTGGCATGTAATGAACGAACCGTTTTGACGGCATTCCTACATGTAACGGCGTATGATATGAACGAACCGTTTTTACGGCATTCACATACGTCTTGAGATTTTAGTCATTCCGGAATACTAGTCTTAAATTGATGAATTGACGGATATTGATGAATTGACGGATTACATTTACTTTATTGTCGAGAAGTATTATGTTTCATACTGTTATACTTGCACTAGCTATTCGACGGCTAACCCCTTTATGGGGAAATACGTTTCATGTATTTCAGGTTCCAGGAGAGCGGACAGGTGGGTACCGGGTCGGCATGAAGATGATGGGCAAGTGTGATACTGTGTTTTGTCTCCGGTTATTTTCTTGGATTCCTCCATTCGGGTTGTTGTCTTGGAATAGATTTTTAAATACTCGAGTATTGTATTTCGTTTCCTTGGTGTTCGGCTGTGTTGCCGAGGTATTGATTTGTGCAGTGATGTATATGGTTTCATTGGTTATGGTTTTGAATACCATTTGTATCGTCTTTCTTTCCATTGTATGTAGACCTTCTCGGTCAAGTTTATAGTTCCACGTATGTTTAGCCTTGTGGGTCCCACGGCGGGGTTCACGGCGCTGTAATATACCCTGAATAACTTGGGGGTGTTACAGAATATGGTATCAGAGCTTAGGTTTATGGATACCTAGGCTGTCGGTCTTTTGGGTCGATTGAGTCGGCATTTGCCTGATATCACTACTCTGCCATCATCACAGTGCGACCGGTACTTGTAAGTCCTCTCACTCTTCTTGTATTTTTCTTAATCGTTTCGTTTATAACTTGGTATTCTTGGGATTTGGTCACTTCGAGAATGTGCGATTCGGATTATACTTACGCACGGATGTGCCCTTCAGAATGTTGACTGAAAGTAGGAAGAATCGTGGCTGTGGTCATGGACGCGAACTCTTACTTGAGATTTTGTTAAGTTGCTAATTGCGATAATGGTGTGTATCGATATTATGTTGAGACTTTGTTTAGGAGTCGCATGCTAGTATCACGGGAGATCTTCGACTTCGCAGACTTGTAAGTATGTTATTCGAATTATTCGATAATTCTGTTGAAATGTTGTTTGTACGAGTGATTGTAAGTTTCGAGGACGAAACTTATTTTTAAGGGGGGTAGAGTGTAATACTCCGATTTTTCGGATATATTTTTTTTTCTTTTTTTCGTTTATATATTGGATATCGTGGATGGTTGATTATGCTCGAGGACGTTGTGAACGTTTGATAATGTTATTGAATTGAGTATACGTATTGATTTTGCTGTATGCTCGTATTTGGTATGTCATGACTTTGGACAGGAATTGTTGAAATTGGCTAAGTATGGAATTATTACGTACGTTAATAAGGTGAGATTACGTACGTAAGATTGGCATGGTTACGTACGTTAAGGCTAAGGTATTACGTACGTAACGAAGGCATCGGACAGAACCGAGTCTGTGAGGCGGGTGGGACCTGTTTCGGCAACTCTCTGCGGAGGATGTTGACAGCTGAGTCAACGTTCGTGTTACTTACGTTATACAAGACGTGTTACGTACGTGACACAACCATTGTACTGTAGCAAGTTAACTGGTATACTACGTACGTTGTATGGTATGGGTTACGTACGTAATAGACTGCACGGAATGAGACAGTGAGTTGGTTACGTACGTTATGGATATTGGATTACGTACGTTAAAGTTGTTATGTACGTTAAGAAAGGACACTTACGTACGTAATGAGAGTGCAATTTATATATTGAAGTGTTGCCTTTCATTTCTCTCACGATCCTTTGAGATATTTCTCTCCAAAACTCGTCCCTCTTCACTTTTAAGAGTGTTCTAAACACTTTTAACATGATTGTGAGCTTTGAATCATGGAATTAGAGCTTGGTTATGGAACTATTGTTGATTCTTGAAGTGATTTCTTGTGTTATCCATATTCTATGAGGTTTATGTCGAAGGAAGATAATTATATGCTTTGAATATGTTGATTATGATTTTGGAATCATAGAGATCTTGATGTTCTTGAGGCCATATGATGACTATGATGATTTAATGATTCTTGGAATGGAGTTCAATTATTCTTTCTTCGTGGTTCGTCCATACAAGGTAATCCTCGTATCCCTTTGATAGTGGCTCATTTTTTCTTTTTGGATTACTACTTGGGAGGGAGTATGTTGGGAATCGTGTATTTTGATGTTCATCTTATTTCAATGAAAATGCATAAATTGGACTGTACTTTTATCCGCTGCGTGAGTATTTTTGAAATGGATTTTGGTATTTTGCCAACTGAAATTTTATTTTGTAAAACCGATTCCCTAAACTGAATTTTTGGCATTTTAGCCTTGATCGTTTTGACGGTATTTCGAAAATGATTTTTTTTAGTATTTGAAAAATATTACCGTCATCGGTCTTTTTGGAATTTTTGAAATGACGTGGAAATTGTGCTTAGCCTGGTAAATCCTTGTGAGAAAGGTTTACGGCGTGTAATATTCAGGAGGATGCAGGGTGTTACAATTATGGTATCATGTGATAATGTTATACGAGATTTATTGGAATTGTAATAAGAGATTTCGGATGTTGATATGATCATTGAGATCTTCTTCATACAGTGATAAGGGTTTTGTTGCGATTCTTGAGATTGTATGAATGACATGATGAAGAAAATGGTAACATGGAGATATATACCTCGGATATGTTGTTACAAACGTGATTTCGGATATTTCATGTTCTTGAAGAACTCTTGAATTATACGAGGTGATGAAAAATATTTTTTTTAGAAGTGTTGATGTTTTGAAAATGAATATGGAATATTCATATCTAGAGCTAAACTATGTGTTGGAAATAATATTCGTATAGGAAATACGAATGTGATTATGAGTTTGATGAGTCTATTATTCATCTCTGGATTTGGAAGCCCATACGTATGGAGCAAATATTCAAATCGAATGATTGGATTGTTTGATAACCATTTTAATATGATTATCTATTGTTTTGAACCAGTCGGATGATTCGAATTGATAACGGTCATAAGTAAATTTTAACGATGGATTTACGAGAAGGGAACCTTGTCAATTCGTATTTAAGAATTGAGCTTGGAACATTTAGACCCTTATTATTGGTCCGAATTGGTTGCTGATATGATCATCATATTTCGACTCGTATTGTGGACAGGATTTGTAAGTGTCTGAGTTGGATTGTTCAGACTGTGATTAGTCGAGATATGGTAAAACGATTGAGTTCGTGGTTTGGTGGTATTGATATTGGTCATCATCGAACCGGTTGATTATCAATCCTTCGTTTTACAGTAAGATATGATGTTTGATCATAGATTATGACTGTTGTGTTGCGGTTAAGGTTGAAGGGTTCGTAGATTAACTTGGTCGGGACTGAGGAACTTGTAAGACGAAATCAACTGAATTGGTAACAGTTCGATGTATTGATATCGAGGCAAGTTTTATACTTGTACTAATCAATGAGATTAATGTTATCGTGTAGGTGTACGAATGTGTGTATCATTTCGAGACTCGGCCTCTTTATGATTTTATTGATATCAGGGGATTGGTTGACACGACGCACGTCGACAAATTATGCCAAATGTTACTGTTGGTTGTAAATGGCCGGTTCAAGGCATTACGATACTTGTTGGTAAAGTTGCTGTCGATAGCCGGTTCGCGGTATCGATGTATCGATTATTATTGTTCGCGATTAATGTCGTCCTGAGACATCGTTGAATCTTTGTTGTCGAATTGAAACTGTTGCTATGATGTTGCGTTAACCGAATTGGGACGTTTGATATATCCTTTTGTCATCTCCGTTTCGGTGGCCGGTTTAAGACACCGGGACATCTATTCTATCGTATCATTGATTATCGATTGACCGTTCTAAGGTAATCGAGGTATTGAATTGGGATTATCAACGATAATTCCCATCCGTTGAATTATTATTGTCGTGTTGGCCGATTCAAGGCAGCACACTATTATTCTTGTGAACTCGGTAATTTTGTGATCGTTGAAGGTTGAGGATTTTCTGACTGTTGTGTTATGATCGTTGCTCGTGTTAATCGGTCCTTAGGGATTTTGATCCCAGGATGGTTGTTTCGAATATTGTCGGTCGTGTCGATCTTTCATTATTCGTGTGTCATCGTTCACTTGGTGAGTCGTATGATTTGTATTGGATGTGTTATCCTTTGAGTTTCGTTGTCATGTTGTATCGTGACATATCCGGAATCATATCTGCGTTCCGATTGGTTATTGTGTAGGATTTTTAGCCAGGCACATATAGTCATTGGTGGATATTATTCTGCGTTGGACTGTGCACACGGGACGTAGTTTCGTGAGGCTAATTAGGTACATTGTCCTACGTATATTCTGGATTCCATATACGGGGCGGACATGTGCACGGACACATTTCCGGATCGGGCGTACTGTGATGTCCATCTTTTGAGCCATAAACTTTGATCGTCCATAGTATTGGATGAATTTGATGTTTTGTGATTGAGCGTTCATACGCCTGAGGGGTATGTTCGACAGTCATGTTTGTTTCTTTGAGATCTTTATTGTGATGATTTACAGCTTCGGGCTGTTCGGCTTTCAGGCCATCGTGATATTTTGGCAGCTTCGGCTGAGGGCTTTCAAGCCATTGTGATGTATCGGTATTTCCGTTTGAGCCTTCGGGCATTGTGATCCTTATTTATTTCAGCGTTGGATTGATTTACCTTCGGGTAACGTAAGTTTCGGTTCTTGTGCATCTCGTTGAGTTTTCCTGGCGAAATATTTCTTCTCCCTACCTGTTTTAAGTTTCGGGACGAAACTTCTTTTAAGGAGGGTAGAATGTAATACCCGTAATTTTGATCCCCGGAAATTTTCTATTTTTGACGGAAGTCTATTTTGACGACTTGCTTGGGACCGTTTCGTCATCCCGAGAATGTTTAATTCTACACTTTTTGTCATCCGAGTTTGTTTCGGCATCGTTCTGTTGAATTCCGTGTTCTTTAGCGACTTTTCCACGTTTGAGTTCGACTTTGTTAAATCACCATAAATTCTTGGAAACTCCAAAAATTCTGAATCCTTGCACTATTATAAAGCATCGAGTTAGCTTTTCAATGGTTCAAACGGTGAGTCAATCGGAGTCCATACGAGGGAGTTATGATCGAAATAGCTAAGTCACACACATTTCCTATATTTGGCCGAGCAGGCTGTACCCGGTGCCGCGGCACCCATGAGCTGAGCCGCGGCACACTGCCGAGTCATTGCCGCGGCACACCTACGTTGAGCCGCGGCACACTGGTGTGGCATTCTCACCCAAAACCCGCCTGTACCCGGTGCCGCGGCACACCTGAGCTGAGCCGCGGCACACTGCCGAAACCTGGGAACAATTTTTAGGCTGTGCCGCGCACACCTATTACAGTGCGGCACACAATGCGGTCAACTGCATAATTCGGCTTTTTAAGCGAGATTTCAGCCTTTTCCTTCATTTCTTCCTTCCGCTGGCGAGAGAGAGAGTTGAGGGAGGAGCTCTTTTCATAGCTATCACTTGGGTGTTGAAGATTTACCACTTTCAATCGGTTGGGAAGCCCGGATAGTCGATCTATCGCGTATTCCTTGGATCATAGAGCTTGGATATTCAAGAGGTAATTTATTCGACATCTTGACTTCTCGATTTTGTGTGGGTATTGACGTTTTGGATGATAAAATCATGGTGTATGAGGTGATATATGCGTGATGATGGACATGATTGAGTATTCATCGGATTTTTGAAAGATTATTCAAGAACACTTTGAATTTGTGTTGGTTTTTGGGGGTTTTCGTAGATTCGTCCGTTTTGTCCGATTGAAGCTTGAGAACCTTGAGATTTTGATATATATCTATACCGTATGAGTGTTTTCTTCCGATTTTATGGGTTAGATTATGTCGTTTTCGGACTTGTGAGATTTGGACGATTTTTCCAACCTCTAGTTGATTATCCGTATATTTTTATGAATCGTAGACGGGTTTCGGGGATTTCTTCGTGTAATTTCAATACGGATAATTGATTATCATATTCCTTGCGAATCGTTTAGGTGCCGGAAGCGCGTTCTCGGACCTACCGAACTCATACCTTTCCTCCGTTCGACTTCTCGATGTCTCAAAGGCAAGTATACATTTATGATTGTACGTTCTCGACTTTGAAAGTATGAAATATTGATTGTATGATTATTTCTAGCCACTCCGGGACGGGCCTATGGTCCTCTGAGGGTTTCGTAGCCTCTGGTGCGATTCCATGGTTGATATGAACGAACCGTTTCTACGGCATTCATATGAAATAATATTGGCATGTAATGAACGAACCGTTTTGACGGCATTCCTACATGTAACGGCGTATGATATGAACGAACCGTTTTTATGGCATTCACATACGTCTTGAGATTTTAGTCATTCCGGAATACTAGTCTTAAATTGATGAATTGACGGATATTGATGAATTGACGGATTACATTTACTTTATTGTCGAGAAGTATTATGTTTCATACTGTTATACTTGCACTAGCTATTCGACGGCTAACCCCTTATGGGGAAATACGTTTCATGTATTTCGAGTTCCAGGAGAGCGGACAGGTGGGTACCGGGTCGGCATGAAGATGATGGGCAAGTGTGATACTGTGTTTTGTCTCCGGTTATTTTCTTGGATTCCTCCATTCAGGTTGTTGTACTGGAATGGATTTTTAAATACTCGAGTATTGTATTTCAGTTTCCTTGGTGTTCCGGCCTGTGTTGCCGAGGTATTGATTTGTGCAGTGATGTATATGGTTTCATTGGTTATGGTTTTGAATACCATTTGTATCGTCTTTCTTTCCATTGTATGTAGACCTTCTCGGTCAAGTTTATAGTTCCGCGTATGTTTAGCCTTGTGGGTCCCACGGCGGGGTTCACGGCGCTGTAATATACCCTGAATAACTTGGGGGTGTTACAATATCGTCATTCTGAGAATGATTAATTCTGCACTTTTTGTCATCCAAGTTCGTTTTGGTATCGTTTTGTTGAGTTCTGTGTCCTTAAACGACTTTTCCGCACTTGAGTTCGATTCTTGTGAATCTTGTCCGAAACTGTTGTTACCAATTTCTCGTAAGTTCATTGAATGTTATTATTCATGTTGCGAGCTTTGGTTTGGTGTTTCGATCGTGTATCGTGTATTTCGGACGTTTTGGGCCGTTTTCGTAATTTCCCAATGTTTGGGGTAATTACTTTCCGTTGTCGAATTTCGAGCCTTCGGGTGGTCGGAATCGTGTGTTCTCTTAGAGCTTGGTTTCGTCTTTGTGAGTACTTCGTAACCATATCTTCGATTCATATTCAAGTTTGGGTTTCGGGGCCGTGTCGGGCTCGATATTGGCCTCCTATTGTAACACACGAGCACGTGGTCGTACATGGAGCTCGTGCGCAATCCAGCACTCGGCAGTAAGCTCCAGGGACGCACAAGTAGGACACACGAGCAACTGCTCGTGCGCGGTGCTCTTGCGTGGTGTCAGTGGCTGGGCAGTGGCCTAGCGCACGACCAAATACACGAGCATTTGGTCGTGCGTTATGGTCGTGCGTCGCTGGTGTATATAAGGGGACAGATGGGTTTCTCACCCCATTTCCTCCCCTTCTTGTTTTCTCTTCGCGGCTATCGGACGGGTGAGGCTAGGGTTCGAGTTCTTGGTCGGTTCTACTCAATTCCAAGGCATTTTGAAAGATTCTTGTTGATTATATCACCATCCAATCCGTGTTCTTCGTCGAATCGAGGTAATCTCTTGAAATCTCCTAGGGTTGACTTTCGAGATTTCTTTTTTGTCTTTGTTGTTCGTCCGATTTCGATGATTTTGTTGATGTTATTGAACCTTATTAATCGTGTTCTATGGGTTATATATATCCATATTTCAGATTTGTTTAACTCGATTGACGATTCGAGTGTTCTTGGGAATTATTGAGCATTTAGTGTTCGATTAAATGCCCCTATGAGTTTCCTTTCGATAGTGTGATAAGATTTCCGTTGTTTTTGGTTTTGATTCTCGTTGTAATCGTATCTTTGTTGTTTTTGCCGGAGGATTATAGGTATTCAGGGTTTTTCCAGGTTGTGCCGTATTCGTAAGAATATTCGGGCGCCGACAATCGAGGTAAGTATTTAACTATACGATTTGTGCCTTGTGAATAGGGATGTCGTGTTATGGTTATGATGAATTGATTTATCTTAGCGAATGTGCTTCGTATGAATTGATTATTATGAACGATTGATGGTAACGATAATACCTTCACTTAGTTAACATCGTGGAATTGTGTTGGATGTGCAAATCATCTAAGTTTGTGCCGGGCGTGGTTGGTTATCGTTGAGTTGTGATAATTATGATATTTGTGTTGTTTTGGTTTACATACTTGATTATACATTTCGGTGCAGTGTGGAATGGCTTGACATTTGATGATTATGAGTTATGTCATGTCGACGTGTGTGTGTGTTCCAGGTAGGGTCTGACGAGACATATGGAATTCGGTACATGATGTGTACGAACAAGGTGTGTGATCCAGGTAGGGTCTGACGAGGCCTCTAGAGTTCGGTACATGATGTGTACGAACGATGTTTGTGGCCGGGTAAGGCCCGTCGAGGCCTCCAGAGTTCGGTACATGATGTGTACGAACAGTGTGTGTGGTCCGGGTAAGGTCCGTCGAGGCCTCCGGAGTTCAAAAACAATTTATTTAACAAGTAGTTTGCGGAAATGTTCAAATGAAAGCATTCATACATCCGAAATATAAAAGGTAACAAAGTCCGTTCATACGGTTATTACACAACGTGGATTATTCAAATTTAGTTTAAGAAATAACAAGCCTCCTTTCCAACACTGCTCAAACCTGACCGGAACCTTCGGGAATATCCTGCACATATTCAACAAATTTGCCTGACACGACGTATCGTGTCAGTCAAACCAGGTCAGACATTTCGAACAAACTTCAAAGATAGAATCAGATGAATTCACAAACAAGGTCATCACCGAATATTCAATTTAACGTCATTCCTTTTATCATCACATAAACTCCCAAGGTCGCAACCAAGGGTCACAGAAGTATCTACGCAGGAATACTCCGGACGTGGGTACTATTCAGGTTTTATCCCTCAACACAGTTCCGCAATGTATATCAACATATAAACTCCCAAGGCCGTAGCCAAGGGTCACGGAAGTATCTACACAGGAATACTCCGGACGAGACAGATAAGATGAACACCTTACCATAGACAGTAACACATGTAAAATTCTGAAATACTAATGCGTAAGGTCCGAGCAAGATTCATTTGCCTCAAATCCGACGAGAGTTACTTCCTTGATAACACGACGGCTCGAATGACCACACCCAAAAGCCCAACTTATTGCATGATTGTCGATTAACGTTTTGTAGTAATAATGATGATTAATGAAAATCCTCCCCATCTCGTAAGGATCCTAAACTTTATTGTTCATGTTGCCAAAATCGGAATTCTCTATTTGACCATAATGCATTTTACTAGTTTCCTTGGTTCCCCATTTTACAATTTATCATCTCGTTGATTAATGTTCTAATACAACATCTCTATGTCGTGATTATGGTTCAAGGCCATTACAATTACATCACTAATTTTAGGTTAAATTACTATAATGGAATGATTAAGCACTAATTCCCCGAACATAACATGTTTGATCACTTATCCGATTTGATCGTCGTTAGTTAGTTCATCAAGAGATTATTGATGTTCTTACGATATGGCAATCAGATTATAATTGAAATCTACAACAAGATAATTATAAGATGTTGGTGATTAATAATTCGGTTATGAGCTCCCATTCAATTACAAGTACTACCACTACTCATTCTAGTCACTTAATAAGTTAGGCATCGATTAATAATTGTGATAGTTTTCACCGTCCCGATCATCCTCGAAAGTTCTAAACTACCCAAAGCATTCGAAATTTAGTATAGCTCGTATAACAACACTGAAATGAGTTCAAGATTTGATAGACTTACCTCAGATGACAAAAGAGGATGAAGAACGGCGAAGGACAATGAATAACGAAAGGTTAGTACCTTCAAAACCTCTGCCAGAGCTTGATCAACTTACTCCAACAGGATAACACTTAATTAGGGAGGCTAAAAACTGACTTAGAGAGGGTGGAGGATAGTATGAAGAACAAAGAGTGAGTTTTGGGTCGGAAGAAATGAAAGGGAGGGTGTCCTTATATAAAACTGGAATGGCTTTACGTACGTTATGCCTAAAGCTTTACGTACATAAGCCTTGTTACGTACGTTATCATTGAGAGCTTAACATACGTAAGTAAAGACTCAGAACTTGCTGGACTATTTTACACACATCGTTACGTACGTAGCGAAAGTCGGCTAACGTACGTAACACCCGTTGAATTGCCTGTCGCTATCGCACCGAAAGTTGGTCTGACGATGTATCATCCGACAAAGATTCCCTATCCGAAGACCGAAAACCACATTACGTACGTAAGGCATAACCTTTAGCGTACGTAATGGCACATACTTAGCGTACGTAATACATAGCTTTTAACGTACGTAAGTTTCAGTTTGTATATTAAGTTATCATCACATTGATTCCTATAACGCGACTCCCTATCAATCTCGTCGAGTAATCTCTCGGGGAACAAGACGTTGGCCACCGTCATATTCGCACCAATAATTGCCCAACGACATCGAGGTATGTCACCGACAAATCATCAATCATCATACAATCACGATACAAGAATAACAGACGTGGACAATCTTTATTCATGTTAAAACAGTACGAACACATCATCCAAAATATGTTTATCATGATGGAGAACATTTATTTATTAAATAGATGAAATAGAACTGATCGCTCAATGTGAAATAGCATGTAATACTGGTGGTATTACATACCACTCCCCTTAAAAATAGTTTCGTCCCGAAACTAACAAAATAACTCGGGATGATTTTCCTTCATGCTCGACTCAGTCTCCCAAGTCGCTTCTTCTATGGCATGGTGCGACCATTGAACTTTTACAAGAGGTATGACCTTATTCCTTAGAGTCTTTACGCGTCGATCCATGACCGCGGTTGGGACTTCTCTAGAGGTAGCATCATTAGAAATCTCCACCTCCTCGAAATTAATCTTGTGGCTTGGGTCGTACACGTACTTCCTCAGCTGGGAAACGTGTTAGACGTTATGCACTTCATCTAATGAAGGTGGCAGTGCGAGTCGATAAGCGAGTTTACGAACTCGGTCCAGTATTTCGAACGGGCCAATAAATCTCGGGCTCAATTTGCCCTTCTGGCCGAAGCATCGAACACCCCACATCGGTGATACTTTGACCCAAACATGGTCCCCGATCATAAATTCCATCGGTCGCTGGCAGTCCGTAGCATATGACTTTTGGCGGCTCTGAGCTGCCAACATGTGTTTTCGAACGACGAGAATCTACTTAATAGATTCCTGGATCAGATCTAACTCGGTAGCGATGACATCGGACGCATCATCCCAACACAGAGGAGACTTTCACCTTCTACGTACAAGGCCTCGAAGGGTGCCATGCCTATGCTTGCATGCCAGCTGTTGTTGTATGAAAATTCTGCCAAGCAGAGGTGTTTGGCCCAATCCTTACCCCAATCGAGTACACACGCTCTTAATATATCCTCCAGGGTTTGTATAGTACGTTCTGTCTGTCCATCTGTTTGAGGGTGATAGGCCGTGCTGAAATGTAATTGAGTACCCATAGCCTTGTGGACAGCCTTCCAGAAGCAGGACACGTATCTAGTATCTCTATCTGATATAATCCCCGAGGGAACGCCATGTATCCTTACGATTTCTTGGACGAAGATGGTGGCCAGCTGCTCTGTCCCGGTGGTCTCCTGAATTGAAATGAAATGTGCCGACTTCGTCAGTCGGTCTACAATAACCCATATCGTGTCCTTTCCTCCCGCCGTTACTGGTAACTTGGTGACAAAATCCATTGATATGCTCTCCCATTTCCATTCCGGAATGGGTAAGGGCAGCATGATTCCGTCCGGCCTGCGGTGTTCAATCTTCACCTGTTGACATGTCATGCATCGAGTAACGAACCTCGCTACCTCCTGTTTCATGTTCTTCCACTAGAAGCTCTTCCGCAAATCCTTATACATCTTGCTCGCCCCGGGATGCACCGAATAGGGAGTAGAATGAGCTTCCTTGAGTATAGTTTGCTTAAGCTCGTCATTCGGTGGAATACAAATTCTGTTCTTAAACCTCCCCAAGTTTCCTTGGATCTTGTAGTCTGAAATAAATCCCCCTTCGGCCCTTGCGCCGATCGCACGAAATTCCGGGTCTTCCACCTGTGCTAGGCGTATCTCGTCTAGCAAGGATGAATGAATTTTAATTGAGCATAACTATCCCTGGCGGCGTTGTATCCATACTTCAATGCCATTTCTCCTTAGATCTTGTTGCAATTCCAACTGCAACGTTAAACTGGGTAGTGTCATCTCCTGTGCAGTTTTCCGACTCAGTGCATCTGCCACGACGTTGGCCTTCCCAGGGTGATATAAAATCTCCACATCGTAATCTTTGATCAGCTCTAGCCAACGCCTCTGTCTCATGTTTAACTCCCTCTGGGTGAAGATGTATTTTAAACTCTTGTGGTCCGTAAAGATTTTACAGGTAACTCCATAAAGGTAGTGTCTCCAAATCTTAAGGGCGTGGACCACCGCAGCTAGCTCCAAATCGTGTGTCAGTTAGTTCACCTCATATGGTTTAAGTTGTCGAGAGGCGTATGCAATAACTCTGTTTTTTTGCATGAATACACATCCAAGTCCATGCTTAGACACATCGGTGTATATTACGAATCCTTCTGTGCCCTGTGGTAGTACCAGTACTGGCGCAGTAGTCAGCTTCCTCTTTAGTTCGTTGAAGCTCTCCTGACAATCCGTTGTCCAGACAAACTTGGTACTCTTCCTTAGTAGATTCGTCATCGGCCGAGCAATACTAGAAAAAGCTTCAACAAACCATCGATAATATCCTACCAATCCCAGAAAACTCCTCACTTCCTTGACATTTCTTGGTGGTTCCCAACTCATGACTGTCTCGATCTTCTGGGGATCTACCTTAACGCTTTCTGCCGAAATCACGTCCCAAAAAGGTCACCTCCGGCATCCAGAACTCGCATTTAGAAAGTTTGGCATAAAGTTGGTGTTGCCTCAAAATGCTCAACACCTGCCTCAAGTGTTCCTCATGCTCATGTCGGCTCTGGTAATAGATCAAAATGTCGTCGATAAAGACTACCACACACTTGTCGAGAAATTCTATCAGAACCTTGTTCATCAATTCCATAAAAACGGCTGGGGCATTAGTCAATCCAAACGACACCAACATGTACTTGTAGTATCCGTACCTCGATCGAAATCCGGTCTTTGGAATATCCTCCCCTCGAATTCTCAATTGGTGATATCCAGAACGTAAATCGATCTTTGAAAACACAGTTGCTCCCTGTAGTTGATCCAATAAATCATCAATCCTTGGAAGTGGGTAATGGTTCTTAATAGTGACTTTATTTAGTTCTCTGTAATCAATACACAAGCGTAGGGAGTTGTCCTTTTTCTTTACAAAAAGGACCGGCGCACCCCATGGCGAAATGCTCGGACGAACGAGCCCCTTTCTTAGCAATTCCTCAAGTTGTAACTTTAATTCCTTCATCTCAGCTGGTGCCATCCTGTATGGTGCCTTGGAGATAGGTGTCGTCCCTGGCTCAAGTTCAATAGAAAGATTGACCTCCCGTTGTGGCAGCTATCCTGGTAATTCATCGGGAAAAACGTCCGGAAATTCACTTACCGTGGGAATATTAGCAACTGACAATTGTGATGTGCCCTCCAGAAGAATATAACACAAATAATATGTTTTCAGTTCGTCAAAAGATACTCCTACCGTAAGGAGACTGAGGGACCCCTTAGTGCTAAAGTGTTCTCGGCCTCTGATTATGTGAGTAACACCGTCAGGAGTTGTAATGGAAATTGTCAGGTGCTATGTGTCTAATACTGTCCTGTGCATTGT
Source organism: Orobanche coerulescens (assembly GCA_033398695.1). NCBI lineage: Eukaryota > Viridiplantae > Streptophyta > Magnoliopsida > Lamiales > Orobanchaceae > Orobanche > Orobanche coerulescens. The sequence goes on from CM065809.1 coordinate 44,851,240, forward strand.
CATCCAGTCCATACCCAAAATAACGTCTTCGTTCTGAAGTGGAGAAACCATGAGATTTGTTGTCCAGCCCTGACTATCGACGCATATCGGGCAGTTTCGAACTACCAAATTACCCCCCACCCTGCTACCCTTGGGTAGCTTAACAGTAAAAGATTCACAAGGTACACAAGGAAGATTTAAACGGTTAACACATTCCATGGATATGAACGAATGGGTCGCTCCAGTATCAAACAGTACATGAACAGGCTGGGAATTAATAAGAAGTGTACCTGAGACAGCAGGTGCAGTCTGGTTATCAGTGGCCCTTAGTTCGAACACGCGGGATGGCAGTATTCCCGAGGAGGGTGCAGTGCCTCCCCCACGGCCACGTCCTCTTCCAGCACCATACAGAGGAGTTTGGTATGGTGGGGATCGATAGTCGGACATGGAGGATGCTCTGGATGTCTGAACCGAGCCTTGCTGACTCTGAGGGGCTGAAATTTGTGCAGGTTTGATCCGTGAACAGTAGCGAGACATGTGCCCACCCTTTCCGCATGAAAAACACTTTGTAGACGCCTTAAAACACTGACTCATGGTATGCCCCGCGGTGCCACAATTAAAACAGCTCCGGCGAGAGGGCCCGTCAGATGCTCCTTTCTGTTGGGACGAAACTGCTGATTTAGAGGAGAACCCAATTCCCGAGTTTATTCTGCTAGAGCTTCCAGACTGATTAGATGTCTTTTGTTTCTTCTGGTTATACCCGGCATCCGAACTGACAACCGTACTGGCGTATGCTGTGACCACGTCCTAATATGCCCTCAGGGTGGTGCATTGAAACCCGGCCGCATAACGTTGGACATCTTCCGGCAACCGTTGAGCAAGATGGCAAATTCGTTGATCTTCCGATGGAACCATCTGTGCGACATAGCTTAGTTCGGTCCTGTAAGCTCGAATGATTTCGGGTACTGGTAAGTCCTGAGGTCCTGCACTGAAGAAACTCCGCGCTCGAGCAGTCTGTGCTGACCAGGGGCAGTACTCGTCTCTCAATAGTTTGGAAAAGTCGGTCCATCCGACTACTCTGTCCTCCGACTTATAGGTCCTCCACCATCGGGCTCCGGTGTTGTAGAGCTGGTTGATTCCGAGCGGTACCTTTCGGTTCCATGGGCAACCGATCACCTCGAAGTCAGTCTCCATCTCGGAGACCCAATCATCCACGTGCTTATCCCCTGATCTATCGAATAATGGCGGTCTGGCCTTCAGCATTTCTCCCAGCCAACGGTCCTTCCCAGCATTCTCCTCTATGTCAATGACTGGTACACGTTCTGCCCGGTTGACCTGAGCGATTCCCATAGCAATGGCCTGTGCGAGGGTCTGGACAAAGGCCAGATCAAATCCCCTGTTATTCTGATTTTCCGCCTCCTGTTCATTCTGATTAACGGGTGGTGGCTGATTCCCGGCTGGGTTAGTTTCGCCGGTATTCCTGTCTTCTTGTTGATTCATAGTGGAACCCTGTGCAGCGTTTCCGTTCCTTCTAGCTCCACGACGTGTCATTAGTGATGATTGCTCGATCTAAAAGGTTAGTTTAGTACAACAGTCTCTGAGTTTTTACTGAATTCAAACATTATACCTGATTTTCAGGAGTTTAAGTGTACTTTACTTCGACATTCCTAGATGAGTTACGGTAGCCAGGAGTGTTGGGATTTTGAAGGCAAAATGTTTTCAAAGAAAATATTTTGATACACTTCCCACGTGAGTTTTGGGCTCTGATACCATTTTCTGTAAGGCCCCAAATTAAGCCGGATGTCACAGTGCCGTGAATCCCGGGTGGGACCACAAGGCGAGTCTTAAAAGATGTTTCGAAAACAATTTATTTAACAAGTAGTTTGCGTAAATGTTCAAATGAAAGCGTTCATACATCCGAAATATAAAAGGTAACAAAGTCCGTTCATACGGTTATTACACAACGTGGATTATTCAAATTTAGTTTAAGAAATAACAAGCCTCCTTTCCAACACTGCTCAGACCTGACCGGAACCTTCGGGAATATCATGCACCTATTCAACAAATTTGCCTGACACGACGTATCGTGTCAGTCAAGCCAGGTCAGACATTTTGAACAAACTTCAAAGATAGAATCAGATGAATTCAGAAACAAGGTTATCACCGAATATTCAATTTAACGTCATTCCTTTTATCAGCACATAAACTCCCAAGGTCGCAACCAAGGGTCACGAAAGTATCTACGCAGGAATACTCCGGACGTGGGTACCATTCAGGTTTTATCCCTCAACACAGTTCCGCAATGTATATCAACATATAAACTCCCAAGGCTGCAGCCAAGGGTCACGGAAGTATCTACACAGGAATACTCCGGACGAGACACATAAGACGAACACCTTACCATAGACAGTAACACATGTAAAATTCTAAAATACTAATACGTAAGGTCCGAGCAAGATTCACTTGCCTCAAATCCGACGAGAGTTACTTCCTTGATAACACGACGACTCGAATGACCACACCCGAAATCCCAACTTATTATATGATTGTCGATTAACATTTTGTAGTAATAATGATGATTAATGACAATCCTCCCCGTCTCGTAAGGATCTTAAACTTGATTGTTCATGTTGCCAAAATCGGAATTCTCTATTTGACCATAATGCGTTTTACTAGTTTCCTCGGTTCGCCATTTTACAATTTATCATCTCGTTGATTAATGTTCTAATACAACATCTCTATGTTGTGATAGTTTTCACCGTCCGATCATCCTTGAAAGTTCTAAACTACCCAAAGCATTCGAAATTTAGTATAGCTCGTATAACAACACTAAAATGAGTTCAAGATTTGATAGACTTACCTCAGATGACAAAACAGGATGAAGAACGGCGAAGGACGATGAAGAACGAAAGGTTAGTACCTTCAAAACCTCCTCCGGAGCTTGATCAACTTACTGCAACAGGATAACACTTAATTAGGGAGGCTAAAAACCGACTTAGAGAGGGTGGAGGATAGTATGAAGAACAAAGAGTGAGTTTTGGGTCGGAAGAAATGAAAGGGAGGGAGTCCTTATATAAAACTGGAATGGCTTTACGTACGTTAGGCCTGAAGCTTTACGTACGTAAGCCTTGTTATGTACGTTATCATTGAGAGCTTAACGTACGTAATTGAACACTCAGAACTTGCTGGACTATTTTACACACATCATTACATACGTAGCGAAAGTCGGCTAACGTACGTAACACCCGTTGACTTGCTTGTCGCTATCACACCGAAAGTTGGTCTGACGATGTATCATCCGGCAAAGATTCCTTATTCGAAGACCGAAAACCACATTACGTATGTAAGGCATAACCTTTAGCGTACGTAATGGCACATAGTTAGCGTACGTAATACATAGCTTTTAGCGTACGTAAGTTTCAGTTTGTATATTAAGTTATTATCACATTGATTCCTATAACGCGACTCCTCTCAATCTCGTCGAGTAATCTCTCGGGGAACAAGACGTTGGCTACCATCATATTCGCACCGATGATTGCCCAACGACATCGAGGTATGTCACCGATAAATCACCAATCATCATACAATCACGATACAAGAATAACAGGCGTGGACAATCTTTATTCATGTTAAAACAGGACGAACACATCATCCAAAATATGTTTATCATGACGGAGTACATTTATTTATTAAATAGATGAAATAGAAATGATCGCTCAACATGAAATATCATGTAATACTGGTCGTATTACATTGTATATCTGAAGTCCTCTGCTTGGGGCTATTTATAACCTTGGAAATTGATCCGTTATAAATATAGTCGTAGGTCGGTCGGTGAGATTGAGACATCGATGATTGGCAGCCGCAGAATGTTTAAATTAAAGGTGATCCGCATTTAATGCTTCATACAATCTCTTTGAATTTGCATTAAATGCTCTTCAGTGTGTTCAGACTGTTGTCTCTTTCGGCCGCATTAAATGTTGTCATATCAGCATTAAATGCTACTTTAACCATGATAACTTTATGAATAAATAAAGTTTATTTCACAATGGTTTAAAGCTATTCTTCAATCCTGGTGGATGTGTTTTACTTTTCTTAAGTAAAACCCCTACAACAAGATTGCTGTTGGGATAAACATTCCTATTTTGATCATTGCCAACATACACCAAAGAAGTCTCAAAGAAGTCAGAATGTCGTTAAGCAAGGAAGCTATTAGGACTCTCCATATAGCCAGTCCATACAACAAAGAGATCTTCTACATTCCATCTTACAGAGCCTACTTCATACAACAAAGAGACATAATGCATTGGATACAGTATTAAGGCTGTAGTGTTTTACTTGGGAAAAGTAAAACATATCCAACAGGACTGAATAGAAAAAGCTTTAAACCATCGTGAAATAAACATTATTTATTCATAAAGTATTCGCGGTTAAAGCAGCATTTATTGCTGATAGGATAATATTTAATGCATCCGAAGAGAGACAAGTCTAAACACTCTGAAGAGCATTTAATGCAAAGATAGAAAGGATATATGAAGCATTAAATGCGGTCTGCTTTAGTTGAAACATTCAGCATCCGCCAATCGGAGACGTAAAAATCTCACGAACTAGCAACAGCTACATTTATAACGGATATATTTTCAAGGTTATAAATAGCCCCAAGCAAGAGGACTTTACTACTAAAGCATTATTCATTCTCGCATAAACTTTGACACTTTTACTCTGGAAATCTAGCTATACAAGAGCAGTATATTTCGTGAGCATACAACAATATTCAAGCGAAGAATATACGAAGTCCTCAACACAAACAGCACAGCATTTAGCGAACGTTCATCAAAGATCTAGTTGTTGTTTCGAATTGTTCTACCCCTACTGTTGAGATTATCATTAGCCCTGTGTGGACTAAAGATCCTTGCATATTCCGACCTGTGTGGGAAGAATAGCATTATAGACGAAGCTTCAATCTCTGTGAGAAGAAGCGAGTCATAAAGAGCTTGAAGCTAATCTGTGTGAACGGCAAAAGCTACAGTCCCTGTATAAATTAGTGTGAATGATATAGAGACAGATTTAGTTAAAGTCACGTAGTTGTGTATGCAGTTATTTAATAAACTCTTAACTCTTGTGTGGAAGACCAGTGAACGTAGAGAGGTTCACCTCAAACCACTTTAAACTGTGTGTTATCTACTTTCAATCTTTGCTGTTTTCATTCTACTGTAATTTATTAGTATACATTATAAAACCCTGTACGCATCAAGCAAACGGGAAGAACACCTAGTTGTTGTACTTACAGCAACTCATTAAACAGACTTACGCTACGCAACTAACTTCGAAAATTGTAAAGCTTATTGTGCTTCTATTTTCCAAGCTGTTTATTGTATACTCTGTAGCCAACAAGTGGCATAGGAGAGGTTGATTCTAAAAATAATCAGTCGATTTTTAACTGAATCAGATCCACAAATCACTATCTTTTGAAAATTGTGTTATTTTCATCATCTTTCTATTTCTTAAATTGGGTACCACTATGATAAACAAAGTTTCTATATTCTCCATTAATGAGTTTGATGACTGGAGTTTTAAGATGGAGGCTCATCTTGCAGCCATGCACGAGGAGATGATATTCGTCATCCAGGAAGGTCCATTAAAGATAATGAAGGTTAATCATGCCACAAGGAAAGAAGGAAAACCTCATGCTGAAATGCTCGAGAAGGAGCGCGAGAAATGGAGAATTTACGATCTCAAGCGTGCGAACCTCGACAATATAGCTAAGAATGCGTTGTTTGTCACTCTCAACAAAGGCACATTCTCAAAGGTAAAGAGCTATAAGATAGCTAAAGAAATCTCGGAGAAACTAAAGCTGATTTGCGAGGGAATTGAGCTCTCAAAAGAAAATAAAACTTCTAAACTTACTTATCAGTTCAAATCTTTTGACCTCTTCTCTGACCTCAAAGCTTTTGAGTATGCTATTGACAAAAAGGAAAGGCCGAAGAGTCACCTTCCAAGACTACAGCACTGGCTGTTGTATCTGACAAGAGTACAGCTCTGCACCTAGCACATCCAAATCCGCACACGAGACTGCAAACAGCGATGATGACATCCTGTTACAAGATGAAATGGCCTTGCTACTCAAATAGTCTGGAAATACTGCCTACAGGCCCAAGCCTTTTCACAAGGTAAGTTTTGAATCTCCATCTGGTGATTCTAACTTAGGTTATAACTGTAGGAAACCCTGACATTATGCAAATAAGTGTCCTCATCCGAAAGTGCAAAAGTTTCCAGAAGCTGAGAAACAAGAAAAGGATGAAAGAAGGCATGTCTAGAAAAACAAGCTCAAGGCCCTGATTGGTGAATCATAATCCTAGCCCACATCGAACAAGACCGAGAAGTGCCTGCAGGCAATCACTGACAGTGACTCATCCTATAATGAAATCGAGGATAAAGCATATATGTGCTTTATGGATAAAGAAATTCAAGACGGTGAGGATAGAGATGATGAAGATATCAAAGAGAAGGACATATGGTACTTTGACAGCGGATGTTATCGGCATATGACAGGTGATATCAGCAAGCTGTCAGATTATGTAGAAGGTCAAAGTCCAAAGGTGCACTTCAGTGATAAGTCCAAAGGAAGAACAAGAGGGAAAGGAACCCTGCTTGTAAGAATTCAAAGTGACCAACGTAGCCTATGTTGAAGGCTTACAGTACAATCTACTTAATATTAGCCAGTTCTGTGACAAACAGTTCTCGGTTAAATTATATGTAGACCACTGTATGGTGAAGGACATCAAGACCAACAAAATCATCCTCATTGGAAGCAGATTAGGTAATATTTGTATTGCTGACTGTAAGCCTACGAGCTCCACTATCCCGTGTTTTGTTGCAAAAGGCACTGTAGATCAAAGATGGATATGGCACAAGAGGATGTATCACATCAATTTCAAGACAATCAACAAACTCTCTAGACAGTGAATGGTTACAGGATTTCCTGATGTGTCATTCCATAAAGACAGCATCTATGGACCCTGTCAAAAAGGCAAACAAGTCAAAACCATCCTAAAAATCAAATCATACCTGTCCACCCACAGGGTTTCAGATATGCTACACATGGACCTCTATGGCCCTGTAGACCCTGTAAGTACTGTCTCGTTATTGTTGATGATTTTTCTAGGTATGCTTGGACAATGATGTAGGTGTTACGTTATGAATAATGGGAAAGATCAACTCAAGACTTCGACTAAAAGTCGGATGAAGGAATATTTGTAGGATATCCCTTTTTCAGCAAAGCTTTCAGGATCTTTAACAAAATGAAGCTAACAATAGAGGAAAATGTCCATGTAGTGTTCGATGAACCTCATTATGGTCCTACAGGAGTAGAAGACTTAACCCAGAATATCCAAACATTTTCCATCAATGACCCTCCAACTCCAATAGAGCCTGTCATAGACTTAGAAATCAATCCCGCGGCTGTAAGATCTGAAGTAGTCGAAGCTAATGCTGTACAAGCTGAAGCTGAGATTATAGCACCACAAGATACAGCACAGGATGCTGAATTAGAACCTGACAAAAGAAGGTTGAGAGATCACCCACATGAGTTAATTATAGGGGATTTTGATGATGGTGTATCTACCCAAAGAAGAATACACAGTACACAAGTAACTATACTATGTGCACAAGAAGAAAGCTATTCTGAGAAATCTCTATTTCCTGTATGGAAATCTCAGGCTGAACTTAAGAGACTAGATTTGTGCACCCTTGTTGTATTGTTAGATCAATCCGAGCCTGTTTCAACCAATGAAGCTTTGAATAATTCTCACTGGATCACTTCTATGGAAGAAGAGCTTAGTGGTTTCGAAAGAAATAATGTATGATATCTTGTACCCAGGCCAGAACATCAAGTTGCAATTGTAACCAAATGGGTATTTAGAAACAAAAAGGATGAGAATGGACTTGTGATAAGGAACAAATCCCATCTAGTCGCATAAGGCTACAGATGGGAAGAAGGCATATATTATGATGAGACTTTTGTCCCTGTAGCCAGACTAGAATCCATCACGATATTCCAAGATTTTGCCGCCCATAAGAGCTTTATAGTATATCAAATGGACGTCAAAAGCACATTCCTGAATGGAGATCTCGCGGAAGAAGTCTATGTTGAACAACCACCAAGGTTTGTCAACACTGAAGGCGGAGACCTAGTATACAGACTACGGAAAGCTCTGTATGGACTTAACCAAGCACCTTAAGCATGGTATGAAACCCTGTCCCTGTACCTTACCAATAATGGAATTGAGAAAGGTGATGTGGACAAGATTCTATTTAAGATACAGAAAGGATATGACCTGTTAATGGTACAAATAAATGTCTATGATATTATATTTTGTTCTACTAACCTTGCTTTATGTCAAAGGTTATCTTATCTCATGCAAAGTAAATTTGAAATGACTATGATGGGCACTTCCATGCAAATTAGTTCTGACGAAGCTGGAAAGCTGGTTGATCAATCACTCTACAAGAAGCTTATAGGCTCACTCTTGTACCTAACGGTTATCAGGACCGATATACAGTTTGTTGTAGGAGTGTGTGCTCGGTATCAAGTAGAACCTAAAGAGTCACACTTCATGACAGCCAAACAAGTCCTCAAGTACGTGAAAGGAACAGTTGATGTAGGACTGTGGTGTCCTAAGGAATGAGGATTCAATTTTGTTAGCTACAGCGACTCGGATCTCGGAGGCTGTAAGGTGGATAGGAATATTACAAGCGGTACTTGTCACTTTCTTGTACCAAGACTTGTGTCATGGTTCAGTAAGAAATAATTGGCCAACTCACTTTCTACAGCTGGTCAGAATACCATGCTATTGGAAGTTGTTGTATGCAGATTCTCTGGATGCAACAGCAACTACAAGATTATGGAATCAGTGTCAGAGAGACGCCAATCATATGGGATAGAATGAGTGCAACTGCAATAACGCACAACCCCGTATTGCACTCGCAAACTAAGCATATTGATATGAAGCATCATTTTATTAGGAATCATGTTGATAATAAGGATGTTGGATCGAGAAGATTCATATAGATATATAGTTGGGTGACATCTTTACAAAACCTCTCAGCACAAGTAGATTATGTATGCTTCGTCAAGAATTAGGAATGCTACAGCATGACTCCCTGTAATTTTTTATGCTTTTACTCATCAATTAAGGGGGAATGCTGTAAGACCCAAGAATATAGTGTCCACATTAATTAGTTGTACACTCAGAACAAGTCAGATCTTACTATAGGAAAAAGGAGGCATAAAACCTTCCTACAGTTGACGTGTGCATTAATTAAGGGGGAATACAGTATTAATCCAAAAATCAGTGTAAGAATTGGATCCTGTATGTACCTTTTGAGGGGAAACACTGTACTATTCCTGGATACAGCACATACACTGTAAGATGTAAATTAATATTATATTGCAACTCTATTCTACAGAACACGTTTTACGTCCACTTGCCCTGTTTACATTTCAAACATTTTATCCTTTGTTTGAAAGACACCTGGACTTCAATGCCTCAAATACCGCGATTTGAATAATTTCAAAGCGTCATTTCATGCAATAAGGGAAGATGAACTGTCAGAAGTAGGACCGGTCATCATTTCAAAAACAGATGGATAAGACGTACAAGTTATCCTGACTCCATCCTGGACTTTCTTTAAAAAGAGGTTCCCATCCCTTAAATTTGACTGTTCACTTTATGAAACCCTAATCTTCTCTGCACCCTATAAAGGTCTTTATTTTGCTATCTTATACTCTTTACACTTTCGTCAAATTAAACGATTCCTCAACAAACAGTTTACATATTTTCTGTGATTTCCTGCATTTTTCTGTGAAACTCTTTGTTACTTCACAACTTTTCTTTTGCAAAAATGTCTACTTCCTACACATCTTGCCTTTCCATAAAAAAGAGAGCATCAATCATCAATGGACGCATCTTTTCCAAGTCCTGGTGATGGAGAGAATCAATCTCGCAGGATAAGACTTCGTCGGAATGGAGGTGGTCGTTTCAAGGGTGAAACACCAAGGGTTTTACCACCTTGATAGACACCATACCAAATTGTATGATGAGCATATAGTGTAAGAATTTTACTTGGATGCCACGTTCAAGTACTCCTCTCATAGGAGAGGAGGTTATATTTCTGAGATCTCTGCGACAGTTAAAGGAATCAAAAGTCTCTGTGAACAGAGAGCTGCTAGAGAAATTGTACAGGCTACCATCTGATGGCCTGGAAATGGAAGAGTTGGAGACCTTCGGGTCGGAAAGTTTGCTGCCAAACCTGAAACTGCAAATAAATCTTTCAGCCTCATCCTAAACTACATCCTCACTCACTGCGGAGTGAAACAATATGCTGATGCCAAGAAGATCGGCCCCGAAAAATTCATTGGTGGGATGACGTCCACCGTATTCAACAAATCCACCCCGATTGCTAAGAGGTCGCACCCTCCAAACATGCCTATCTTAAGTGACCCGAGGGACGTCACTCTGAGAATCTCGAGCGAGGAAAGTAAGAGGAAGAGAAGCGTCTCTGACAGCTGGTCACCTCATGCTATCGAGAAGAAGAATAAGAAGTCCAAGAAGTCCTCTAAGGCTGACCCTACAGTAACTGCAGCGGTTGCTGTTGAGGCACTCTCTGTTCCTTTCGCCGAACCAATCCCACAGGGCGCAACCCATCTAGAAGAAGCAGTTGCTGCTGAAACAGCAAATCCTGAGCCTATTATGGCTATGAAGGATGATCAACTGCTTGCCAAGTTGGAAGGTTCCAGCTAGTCGGTTGCCCCTTCAGAGCCAAAAGCCGCTACTCCTAACAGGGTACCCACCCCTGTACGGATTCCCTCTCCTCACAGGGTACCATCCCCTATTCGGGTTCCCTCTCCGAAATGGGCTCCCATACCTGTTGAGGATTCCATCTGAAAGGTAGACCCAACTACTGTATGGAGTCCGTCCCCATCTGAAATAATAAATACAACCCTCCTCCAGGTTCAGATCGAGGAAGCTTTTGAATGCTTCAAAATATGGAATTCCTTGAGGGTTGCCCCGTACGACACCCTGTACCACTGGGCCGACTGTAAGGATGAGAAAGTATTTGCTCTGGAGGTCACGGACACCTAGAACGTCGAATTCTTGATCCGCTGGGAGGATCACTTTTGCGAGGAGCAGATCTATGACTATTTCAAGGCAAAAGAAAAGACTAGACTCAAAGGGAAGTCATAGTCCAGTGACAAAGCTCCTTCGCCAAGCCACCACTTTGACCCTGACTCGGACGACGACGATGATGCCCTACAGGTGTAATACCTAGTTGTAATTCAGTCATTATCATTCAGTAATTTCATTCGATAATTGTCACTATGTAATTTTTTCACTCGTTATAATCATTCATTCGTGTTCATCGTTCGAAATAACTTCGAGTTGTGTATCAATATTTTTCATTGTTTCAACCTTATTCGGGAAACGAAACAGGAGTACTATCTTGATCGTGGTAATTGATTCATTAGTCATTGTTGACGTTGGAGTTCATGTCATTTCTAATCTCCTCATTGTTCGAATTGTGTTTTGTTAGGCGAATCCTTGTAATCATGGCTTGGAACCACCATTTTGGGGGTTTACGTACCTCCATTTCGTGTTATTGTTTCCCAAATATTGATTCCTATTGCTTTTATTCTCTTCCCGGATTATTTTTCATCATTTTAGGACTCAAGGGGTATGGGCCGCGACACAAGGAGTGTGCGCCGCGGCACACATGTTCCAGTTTTTGGCCGAGCAGCCTGTACTGTGCGCCGCGGCACATGCCGGCAGGGCCGCGGCACACTGCCGAGTCACTGCTGCGGCACACTCGTCCGGGATGCGGCACACTCGTGTTGCAACTTATCGACCAACCTCTCTGTACCTTGGACCGCGGCACATGACGACGGGGCCGCGGCACACTGCCGAGTCACTGCCGCGGCACACTCGTCCGCAAAGATGCCGCCGATTGCCGGGTTTTTGGCCCCGTGCCGCGGCACACTGCCGGCCGCTGCACACAAGGCGATGGCCGCTATAATTGTGTTTTTTTCAGCGAGATTCATTTATTTTCTTCATTTTCTTCAACCATACGAGAGAGAGAGCTTGAGGAGAGAAACTTTTCATCATCCATCACTTGAGAGTTTGGTTTTCTTCATTTCCTTTCGATCGTGAAGCCCGAATAGTCGATCTAACGCGATTTCATCAGATCAAAAGTGCTTGGATCTTCAAGAGGTAATTTCTTCAACATCTTGGATTTCGATTTTGTATTGAGTTATGATGTTTTAGATGTTAAGATCATGTTGTATGAAGTGATATACGCATGATTATGGACATGTTTGATTATTCATTGGATTATTGAAGGATTATTCAAGAACACTTTGAATATTGAGTTGGATTTGGGGGTTTTCGATTAATCGTTGTTGTAATCACGATTTTGGATATTCATAATGGATTATTGATCGTATTGAAGATGTGTTGTTGGTTTGAAACACTGCTTGGGGATTTGATGTTGGTATTATTGAGGCTTGGTTATAAACAATCGAAGTTTGGCCACAAAGTGTTCGATATAATGCCCCAATGAACTTGGTTTAATCATATCGACGTTTTGAGTTTGTTATATTCGTGTTTGAATCGTATATTGAACGGATTGTTGGTAATTGTATTATTCAAGGTTGTTCGAGCGACCGATATCTCAATTAGGACGTTGTTCGTGGAAGGATATTTGTCACTGTTGTTGTGTAAGTTGATTCTTACTCGGTTAAAATGATATTCATTCCTTTTGTTGTTGTTCATTCATAATCATACTCATTCATCATTGTATTAACCGTTTTGAGACTTGTAATTGTCGAATAATCACTTCACTCACGAGGAACGACGGTTCCAATCATTTCATTGAGTTATCAATCACGTCACTATTATTTTCATCTCGGTGAGTTATTCTTGGCCTTGTCGAATTATTATTCATTGATATTCATTGTGGTCATTCTCGTTCATATGACCTTCTGGGTTCATATTGCGTGGCCGGGTGTGGTTGTGTGGAATTTTTAGTCGGGCAGACGATGGTCATGTATTGGGTTCACCGATACATTGGACCGTGCACACGGTAATGCTTACCTCCGTGAGACTAATTAGGTACAAGGATGGGTGTGTCCGGTCATTCGTCTTGTACACTTGCACAGAACATTACGGGCGTACTATGATACTCCTCTTCAGCGTAAATATTTCATAACTTCAGATATATCATGATTGTGCATTTTCAATCCTTGAGGATTGTTGTTCTGTGTAACTGACCCCGTTGGGGGATTTTGTTTTCAGGTCATGGAAAGGCGAAGGCACGGGAAGAGCATGTTGACGGCGAGGAGTCCCAGTGATACTAGTAGGGGGCCCCAGTCCTTCCGGTTATTTCAGTCATTTCAGTCATTTCAGTAATTTCCGTCATTTGTATTTCCGCTGCAAATTCCGTTTGAGATGTTTATTTATTCAGGGTGGTGTATTTTATCTCCATATAAAATATACTAGTATTCTGTATTGTCCTGGTGTATTGAACTTAAGCTCCTCATCGGAGTATTTGGTAATATAATGTGGTTCGGTATTACAATTATATTATTTAATTCATCAGTTTTCATTCACCTGGTGGGTCCCAGTCGGGGGTCCACGGCACTGTAATATCCGCCTAGTTTGGGGTGTTACAGAGTTGGTATCGGAGTGTGGTTTTGAATACTACCTTCCGAGTCATGTCTCATTTGAAATCATCGTCATCGGACTAGTATCATTGGACTTTCGCGTCACGTGTGACCTATGCAAATGCCGAGCCAATCAGACTAAGAACTGTAAGATTTCTAACGCATGGTATAATTCCTGGCAATAATCATTCATTCATAATTCGACAGTTAACAATCCTCAATCATCATTTTCATTTTGACCTGGACGGTCATGTTAAGTCATTAATCACTCAATGTCACCTCAGTTAATCATTCATGTAATCACTGTGTTAGAGCGTGTATTTTCATTTTCATCATCTCATGTCATAATCATAACGTGATATTCACGCGGGAAATATAAGTATCATGTGACTTTCCTACTTCAGTATGGAGAGAGCAAGAAGTGGACGCGGAGGAAGAGGCCGTGGTGCGGGCCGAATCCCGAGAGCTCGTTTGAATACGCGTGCGAACGCGAGAAACAATGCTAATTCATCGAGCAGCGACGCTGCCACTCATTCACCTGGACGTGATCATTCACTATCGGGGAGTCGTACCCGGGATACAGCTCAGCAGAAGGTGTTCGGGTGGACCCACTCACTTTTATGCAGGGCATGATGGCCCAAATGACTCAGATGGCTCAACTAATGGAGACAATTCATAACTCAACTACTCAGAATCAACATGCTCCTACGCCGCCACCTCAGAGGCAAGAGAGGAGTGTGAGCAGTATCATCGGCGACATCTCTCGCCAGAGGCCACCTACTTTTGAAGGCTCATCTGAGCCGGCGGATATTGTTCATTGGCTCGAACATTTCGAGAAGTTATTTGCGATGGTAGAGTGTCCTGAAGGACACAAAGTTTCAGTTGCGGCTTACTACCTGGGTAAGAGCGCTCATTCTTGGTGGTTATCGTTGAAGCCCACCGACGGATCATGTACTTGGGATCAATTCAAGACTCTCATGATGGAGAGGTATTATCCGGCCCCACTCAGAGAGGCCAAGCTGTCAGAATTACTCACTCCCGACCCCTCAGCATACGAGGATGTTCTCGCCATTGCCGAGAAATTTCAAGAACTCCTTCCGTTCGCCTCATCTATCATTCATTCCGAGGTGGATAAGATTAAGTATTTCAACAAGAGGCTGAAACCCCGGATGAGGCTACAGTTGCTTAATCATCATTGCACCACGTTGGCTGAATTCATTGAGAAAGCTCTTACCTATGAGATTACTGCTAAGGAGATTGCTAAGCAGCAACCTTCATCTGCTAGCAAGAAGTCCAAGAACCGTAATCAGTCTGACGGCAGTCAGGCCACTTTCAAGAAACCTTGGGTGGGGTCTACTTTTTCTGAGCG
This sequence comes from Orobanche coerulescens, assembly GCA_033398695.1. NCBI lineage: Eukaryota > Viridiplantae > Streptophyta > Magnoliopsida > Lamiales > Orobanchaceae > Orobanche > Orobanche coerulescens. Next base: position 44,866,305 of record CM065809.1, read on the forward strand.
ACCTCCTGTGACGCCTAAACCCGCGGAATCTCAGTCGCGAGCGGCCAGTTCGGCCATCACCTGTTTTAATTGTGGGGATCTTGGTCATCTCAGCACCAAGTGTCCGAGACAGACCATCACGTGTCATAACTGTGGAATTGCTGGGCATAAGGCCCATTTTTGCCGTAGGGACTCCAAACCTACTCCGGCGTCATTTTAGGCCCCAAAACAGTCAGCTGTTCAAAATCAGGCCACTCAGTCTGCGTCGTTCAAGATGACATGAGCGAATAAAGGTGGAGCCTTTAGCCATCAGACGGGAGCATCCGGTGCTGGGACGAGCAAGCCCCGGATTTATGAGATGAAGAAGACCGATGATCCAGAGGCCCGAATGATCTCAGGTACACTCGATATTTTATCTCAACCTGTGTGTACCCTTTTTTATACTGGTTCATCGCATTCATTCATTTCTGAATCATGTTTGAGTAGACTACGTCTGGGTAGTGCTACTAGTTGTGAGCCTTATGTCATTGGTCTACCTGATGGTAGACGAATTATCGGAAATCGTGAGATTCAGAATTGTCCGATTCAGCTTCATGGCCGTGTATGGCCAGCGGACCTAATCGTGGTAGATTTATTGAGAGACAACGTCATTTTGGGTATTGATTGGATGGATCGTCACGATGCCATCATTAGTGTCCGTAAGCATATGGTCAATATCATTTCAGACGATGGGGTTGAATGTGTTTTTCAGGGAGGTAATCCCGACTGTTCTGGTAAGGTCATTAACTTGATGAAAGCAGTGAAATTATTCAGTCAGGGGTGTGTTGGTTATTGGTGCTATATGACCAAAACCGAGAAATCATCGGTAATGTTGACGGATATTTCGGTAGTGAAGGAATATGCCGATGTTTTTCCAGACGAGTTACCTAGTTTGCCTCCACAGAGAGACATGGAATTCACGATTGAGTTGGAGCCCGGTATATCCCCGATATCGAAGGCACCGTACCGGATGGCCCCGACCGAAATGCAGGAATTAAAGAACCAACTTGAGGAGTTGTTCGAGAAAGGTTATATCCGTCTGATTGCATCCCCGTGGGGAGTACCAGTGTTGTTTGTCAAGAAGAAGGATGGTTCGTTCCGCTTGTGCATTGATTACCGGGAATTGAACTGGGTGACGATCAAGAATAAGTATCCTTTACCCCGTATCGATGATCTTTTGGATCAACTTCAGGGATCTTCAGTATTTTCCAAGATCGACTTAAGATCTGTATATCATCAGTTGCGGATTCGAGAGTCGGATATCGCGAGGACAGCATTTCGAACACGCTATGGTCATTATGAGTTCGTAGTTATGCCGTTCGGGCTAACTAATGCACCTGCGGTATTCATGGAGTTAATGAATTGGGTTTTCATCGACTTTTTGTATCGGTTTGTTGTTGTCTTCATCGATGACATTTTGATTTATTCTCGTGACCGAGAGGAACACGAGGTTCATCTTCATCAGGTTCTCGACGTGTTAAGACGAGAGCAACTTTATGAAAAGTTTTCCAAGTGTGGGTTCTGGATGTCCGAAGTGACCTTTCTCGGGCATGTAATTTCATCAGATGGAGTGCGTGTTGATCCTGAAAAGACGGAGGCTATCCAAGATTGGTTACCTCCGAAAAATGTTAAGGAGATCCGAAGCTTTCTTGGATTAGCCGGTTATTATCGGCGGTTTGTGGAAGGATTTTCTAAAATCGCTCAGCCCTTGACGAACCTTTTGTGAAAGGATAAGAAATACACGTGGTCCGACGCGTGTCAGCAGAGTTTTGAGGAACTCAAGAGCCGGTTAATGTCGGCACCTATACTTTCCTTGCCGCAAGGGACGGAAGGATTTGTGGTTTATAGTGATGCGTCCGGGCAGGGTCTCGGATGTGTACTCATGCAGAATGGGAAGGTTATTGCTTATGCTTCACGGAAATTGAGACCTTACGAGGTTAATTATCCGACCCATAACCTGGAGTTAGCAGCCGTGGTTTTCGCGTTGAAGATTTGGCGTCATTACCTTTATGGCATCACCTGTCAGATATTCACCGATCATAAGAGTTTAAAGTATATATTTACTCAGAAGGAGTTAAATATGCGACAGAGACGGTGGTTGGAACTAATCAAAGATTATAATATCGAGATCCTTTACCACCCGAGCAAGGCGAACATTGTTGCCGACGCCTTGAGTCGTAAGTCCGTTCAGGAGCAGATGATGGCTCGTTTAACAATTCAGAAGGAGCTTCAACAGGAATTCCTTAGACCCGAGATCGAGGTCTGGCTTCAGCAAGTGCAAGGGCAACTTTGCATGTTAGAAATTTCATCGCCACTTGAGCAGACAATCAGAGAGAATCAAGGCTCGGATCCATCATTATTGCGCATCCGTGAGGATGTGGCTCAGGGGAAAGCCCCTGGATTCGTGGTCCACGAGGATGGACTTTTGAGATTTAAGAATCGGTTGTGCATACCGGCGAATGATGAGTTTAAAAACTCGATTTTGAGAGAAGCTCATGCTACCCCTTATTCCGTTCACCCGGGGTCTAGCAAGATGTATAAAGACTTGAAACAAAATTACTGGTGGAGTAATATGAAGCGAGAGGTCGCAGAATTTGTTTCGAGATGCTTAACCTGTCAACAAGTCAAGATTGAACATCAACGACCGGCGGGTATGTTGAAACCTCTCCCTATTCCAGAGTGGAAGTGGGAAGACATTTATATGGATTTCATCACGAGTTTGCCGATGAGTCGTCATGGTATGAATACGATCTGGGTGATTGTGGACCGCTTAACTAAATCAGCTCATTTCCTTGAGATTAAGGATACTTGGGGTCCCGAGAGACTTGCCCAGCTGTTCATCAAAGAGATAGTGAGACTGCACGGTACTCCTAAGAGTATCGTTTCTGATCGTGACGGTCGATCGTGTCTCATTTTTGGAAATCAGTCCATCGTGCCATGGGAACTCAGCTTAATTTCAGCACATCTTTTCACCCTCAGTCCGACGGACAATCAGAGAGAACTATTCAGACATTAGAGGACATGTTGAGGGCATGCGTCCTCGATTGGAAAGACGATTGGAAAGCCCAACTACCATTGATAGAGTTCACGTATAATAATAGTTGGCATGCTTCGATTAAGATGGCACCTTACGAGGCCTTGTACGGTCGTCGTTGTCGATCTCCTTTGTGTTGGGATGACTTATCAGAGTCAATCGGCACCGAGCCCGATATGCTTATAGCCGCCCGTGAGAAGGTAGTTTTGATCAGGAGTCGTTTGTTGACCGCCGAGTCGTAAATCTTATGCAGACAATCGTCGTCGACCACTAGAGTTCGAGACGGGTGACCACGTTTTGGTCAAAGTATCCCCGAGTCGAGGTATTTTCCGTTTCGGAAAACTGGGGAAGTTGAGTCCGAGATTTATTGGACCGTTTGAGATTTTGGAACGAGTAGGCGAGCTAGCTTATCGTTTGGCCTTACCTCTGGCGTTGAGCCGAATTCATAATATGTTTCATGTCTCTCAGTTGCGGAAGTATGTTGCCGACCCGAGTCACATACTTCAGCTCGACGAAATCGAGATCGCGGATGACCATTCGTATGAGGAGCATCCCATACGAGTCTTAGAGCGGCGAATCAAACAGTTGAGGAATAAGGCGATTCCTTTGGTTAAAATTCAGTGGTCTAGGCACGGAGTCGAAAAGGCTACTTGGGAAACCGAGGATAGTATGCGGGAGAGTTATCCCGAGTTGTTTGACCCTTAGTTTCGGGGACGAAACTCTTTTAAGGGGGGGGTGTATGTAATACCCAGTTGTAATTCAGTCATTATCATTTAGTAATTTCATTCGGTAATTGTCACTATGTAATTTTTTCACTCGTTATTATCATTCATCCGTGTTCACCGTTCGAAATAACTTCGAGTTGTGTATCGATATTGTTCATTGTTTCAACCTTATTCGGGAAACGAAACAGGAGTACTATCTTGATCGTGGTAATTGATTCATTAGTCGTTGACGTTGGAGTTCATTTCATTTCTAATCTCCTCATTGTTCGAATTGTGTTTTGTTGGGCGAATCCTTGTAATCATGGATTGGAACCACCGTTTTGGGGGTTTACATACTTCCATTTCGTGTTATTGTTTCCCAAATATTGATTCCTATTGCTTTTATTCTCTTCTCGGATCATTTTTCATCATTTTAGGACTCAAGGGGGGTATGGGCCGCGGCACAAACATGTTCCAGTTTTTAGTCGAGCAACAGATCGTGCGCCGCGGCACATGCTTAGGGGGCCGCACACCGCGAAGTCATCGCTGCGGCACACTCGCCCGGCCGCGCACACTCGTGTTGCAACTTATCGGCAACCTCTCGTACCTTGGGCCGCGGCACATGCCGACGGCCGCGGCATGCCGCCGATCGCTGGGGGTCATTGCCTCAGGCCGCAAAGACACTTCGCCGGCCGCGCACACAAAGTGCGATCGGCGCTATAATTGCGTTTTTTTCAGCGAGATTGATTCATTTTCTTCCTTTTCTTCAACCATACGAGAGAGAGAGCTTGAGGAGAGAAACTTTTCATCATCCATCACTTGAGAGTTTGGTTTTCTTCATTTCCTTTCGATCGTGAAGCCCGAATAGTCGATCTAACGCGATTTCATCGGATCAAAAGTGCTTGGACTTCAAGAGGTAATTTCTTCAACATCTTGGATTTCGATTTTGTATTGAGTTATGATGTTTTAGATGTTAAGATCGTGTTATATGAAGTGATATACGCATGATTATGGACATGTTTGATTATTCATTGGATTATTGAAGGATTATTCAAGAACACTTTGAATATTGAGTTGGATTTGGGGGTTTTTGATTAATCGTTGTTGTAATAACGATTTTGGATATTCATAATGGATTATTGATCGTATTGAAGATGTTTTGTTGGTTTGAAACACTTATAAACAATCGAAGTTTGGCCACAAAGTGTTCGATATAATGCCCCAATGAACTTGGTTTAATCGTATCGACGTTTTGAGTTCGTTATATTCGTGTTTGAATCGTATATTGAACGGATTGTTGGTAATTGTATTATTCAAGGTTGTTCGAGCGACCGATATCTCAATTAGGACGTTGTTCGTGGAAGGATATTTGTCACCGGTGTTGTGTAAGTTGATTCTTACTCGGTTAAAATGATATTCATTCCTTTTGTTGTTGTTCATTCATAATCATACTCATTCATCATTGTATTAACCGTTTTGAGACTTGTAATTGTCGAATAATCACTTCACTCACGAGGAACGATGGTTCCAATCATTTCATTGAGTTATCAATCACGTCACTATTATTTTCATCTCGGTGAGTCATTCTTGGCCTTGTCGAATTATTATTCATTTATATTCATTGTGGTCATTCTCGTTAATATGACCTTCTGGGTTCATATTGCGTGGCCGAGTGTGGTTGTGTGGAATTTTTAGTCGGGCACACGATGGTCATGTATTGGGTTCACCGATACATTGGACCGTGCACACGGTAACGCTTACCTCCGTGAGACTAATTAGGTACAAGGACGGGTGTGTCCGGTCATTCGTCTTGTACACTTGCACAGAACATTGCGGGCGTACTATGATACTCCTCTTCAGCGTAATTCATAACTAAGGAAATTTCATAACTTCAGATATATCATGATTGTGTATTTTCAACCCTTGAGGATTGTTGTTCTGTGTAACGGACCCCGTTGGGGGATTTTGTTTTCAGGTCACGGCAAGGCAAAGGCACGGGAAGAGCGTGTTGATGGCGAAGAGTCCCAGTGATACTAGTTGGGGGCCCCAGTCCTTCCGGTTATTTCAGTCATTTCAATCATTTCAGTCATTTCCGTCATTTGTATTTCCGCTGCAAATTCCGTTTGAGATGTTTATTTATTCAGGGTGGTGTATTTTACTCCATATAAAATATACTAGTATTCTGTATGGTCCTGGTGTATTGTACTTAAGCTCCTCATCGGAGTATTTGGTAATATAATGTGGTTCGGTACTATAATTATAATATTTAATTCATCAGTTTTCATTCGCTTGGTGGGTCCCAGTCGGGGGTCCACGGCATTGTAATATGCGCCTAGTTTGGGGTGTTACAGAGTTGGTATGGGAGCGTGGTTTTGAATACTACCTTCCGAGTCATGTCTCATTTGAAATCATCGTCATCGGACTAGTATCATTGGACTTTCGCGTCACGTGTGACCTGTGCAAATGCCGAGCCAATCAGACCAAGAACTGTAAGATTTCTAACGCCATGGTATAATTCCTGGCAATAATCATTCATTCATAATTCGTCAGTTAACAATCCTCAATCATCATTTTCATTTTGACCAGGACGGTCATGTTAACTCATTAATCACTCAATTCATTTCATTACTCGGTTGTTGATCTGGAAGATCATATCATTAATCTTGGTAACTTGTTCAAGATAATCATTTCAATAATTTCATCAGATAATCATGTCACCTCAGTTAATCATTCATGTAATCACTGTCTTAGAGCATGTATGCTCATTTTCATCATCTCATGTCATAATCATAATGTGATATTCACGCGGGAAATATAATTATCATGTGACTTTCCTACTTCAGTATGGAGAGAGCAAGAAGAGGACGCGTAGGACGAGGCTGTGGTGCGGGCCGAATCCCGAGAGCTCGTGTGAATACGTGTGCGAACGCGAGAAACAATGCTAATTGATCGAGCAGCGATGCTGCCACTCATTCACCTGGACGTGATCATTCACTATCGGGGAGTCGTACTCGGGATACAGCTCAGTCAGAAGGTGTTCGGGTGGACCCACTCGCTTTTATGCAGGGCATGATGGCCCAAATGACTCAGATGGCTCAACTAATGGAGCCAATGCATAACTCAACTACTCAGAATCAACAGGCTCCTCTGCCGCCACCTCAGAGGCAAGAGAGGAGTGTGAGCAGTATCATCGGCGACATCTCTCGCCAGAGGCCACCTACTTTTGAAGGCTCATCTGAGCCGGCGGATATTGTTCATTGGCTCGAACATTTCGAGAAGTTATTTGTGATGGTAGAGTGTCCCGAAGGACACAAAGTTTCAGTTGCGGCTTACTACCTCGGTAAGAGCGCTCATTCTTGGTGGCTATCGTTGAAGCCCACTGACGGATCATGTACTTGGGATCAATTAAAGACTCTCATGATGGAGAGGTATTATCCGGCCCCCTCAGAGAGGCCAAGCTGTCAGAATTACTCACTCCCGACCCCTCAGCAGATGAGGATGTTCTCGCCATTGCCGAGAAATTTCAGGAACTCCTTCCGTTCGCCTCATCTATCATTCATTCCGAGGCGGATAAGATTAAGTATTTCAGCAAGAGGCTGAAACCCCGGATGAGGCTACAGTTGCTTAATCATCATTGCACCACGTTGGCCGAATTCATTGAGAAAGCTCTTACCTATGAGCTTACTGCTAAGGAGATTGCTATGCAGCAACCTTCATCTACTAGCAAGAAGTCCAAGAACCGTAATCAGTCTGATGGCAGTCAGGCCACTTTCAAGAAACCTCGAGTGGGCTCTACTTTTTCTGAGTGACCTCCTGTGACGCCTAAACCCGTGGAATCTCAGTCACGAGCGGCCAGTTCGGCCATCATCTATTTTAATTGTGGGGATCTTGGTCATCTCAGCACCAAGTGTCCGAGACAGACCATCACGTGTCATAACTGTGGAATTGCTGGGCATAAGGCCCGTTTTTGCCGTAGGGACTCCAAACCTACTCCGGCATCATCTCAGGCCCCAAAACAGTCAGCTGTTCAAAATCAGGCCACTCAGTCTGCGTTGTTCAAGATCACATGAGCGAATAAAGGTGGAGCCTTTAGCCATCAGACGGGAGCATCCGGTGCCGGGACGAGCAAGCCCTGGATTTATGAGATGAAGAAGACCGATGATCCAGAGGCCCAAATGATCTCAGGTACACTTGATATTCTATCTCAACCTGTGTGTACCCTTTTTGATATTGGTGCATCGCATTGATTCATTTCCGAATCATGTCTGAGTAGACTACGTCTGGGTAGTGCTACTAGTTGTGAGCTTTATGTCATTGGTATACCTGATGGTAGAAGAATTATCGAAAATTGTGAGATTCAGAATTGTCGATTCTGCTTCATGGCCGTGTATGGACTGCGGACCTAATCGTGGTAGATTTACTGAGAGACGACGTCATTTTGGGTATTGATTGGATGGATCGTCACGATGCCATCATTAGTGTCCGTAAGCATATGGTCACTATCATTTCAGACGATGGGGTTGAATGTGTTTTTCAGGGAGGTAATCCCGACTGTTCTGGTAAGGTCATTAACTTGATGAAAGCAGTGAAATTACTCAGTCAGGGGTGTATTGGTTATTGGTGCTATATGACCAAAACCAAGAAATCATCAGTAATGTTGACGGATATTCCGGTAGTGAGGGAATATGCCAATGTTTTTCGAGACGAGTTACCTGGTTTGCCTCCACAGAGAGACGTGGAATTCACGATTGAGTTGGAGCCCGGTACATCCCTGATATCGAAGGCACCGTACCGGATGGCCCCGACCGAAATGCGGGAATTAAAGAACCAACTTAAGGAGTTGTTCGAGAAAGGTTATATCCGTCCGAGTGCATCCCCGTGGGGAGCACCAGTGTTGTTTGTCAAGAAGAAGGATGGTTCGTTCCGCTTGTGCATTGATTACCGAGAATTGAACCGGGTGACGATCAAGAATAAGTATCCTTTACCCCGTATCGATGATCTTTTGGATCAACTTCAGGGAGCTTCAGTATTTTCCAAGATCGACTTAGGATCTGGATATCATCAGTTGCGGATTCGAGAGTCGGATATCACGAGGACGGCGTTTCGAACAGGCTATGGTCATTATGAGTTCGTAGTTATGCCGTTCGGGCTAACTAATGCACCTACGGTATTCATGGAGTTAATAAATCGGGTTTTCATCGACTTTTTGGATCGGTTTGTTGTTGTCTTCATCGATGACATTTTAATTTATTCTCGTGACCGAGAGGAACACGAGGTTCATCTTCATCAGGTTCTCGACGTGTTAAGACGAGAGCAACTTTATGGAAAGTTTTCCAAGTGTGAGTTTTGGATGTCCGAAGTGACTTTTCTCGGGCATGTAATTTCATCAGATGGAGTGCGTGTTGATCCTCAGAAGACGGAGGCTATCCAAGATTGGTTACCTCCGAAAAATGTTAAGGAGATCCGAAGCTTTCTCGGATTAGCCGGTTATTATCGGCGGTTTGTGGAATGATTTTCCAAAATCGCTCAGCCTTTGACGAACCTTTTGCGAAAGGATAAGAAATACACGTGGTCCGACGCGTGTCAGCGGAGTTTTGAGGAACTCAAGAGCCGGTTAATGTCGGCACCTGTACTTTCCTTGCCGCAAGGGACGGAAGGATTTGTGGTTTATAGTGATGCGTTCGGGCAGGGTCTCGGATGTGTACTCATGCAGAATGGGAAGGTTATTGCTTATGATTTACGGCAATTGAGACCTTACGAGGTTAATTATCTGACCCACGACCTGGAGTTAGCAGTCGTGGTTTTCGCATTGAAGATTTGGCGTCATTACCTTTATGGCATCACCTGTCAGTTATTCACCGATCATAAGAGTTTAAAGTATATATTTACTCAGAAGGAGTTAAATATGCGACAGAGACGGTGGTTGGAACTAATCAAAGATTATGATATCGAGATCCTTTGCCACCCGGGCAAGGCGAACGTTGTCGCCGACGCCTTGAGCCGTAAGTCTGTTCAGGAGCAGATGCTGGCTCGTTTAACAATTCAGAAGGAGCTTCAACAGGAATTCCTTAGACCTGAGATCGAGGTCTAGCTTCAACAAGTGCAAGGGAAACTTTGCATGTTAGAAATTTCATCGCCACTTGAGGAGACAATCAGAGAGAATCAAAGTTCGGACCCATCATTATTGTGCATCTGTGAGGATGTGGCTCAGGGGAAAGCCCCTGGATTCGTGGTCCACGAGGATGGACTTTTGAGATTTAAGAATCGGTTGTGCGTACCGGCGAATGACGAGTTTAAAAACTCGATTTTGAGAGAAGCTCATGCTATCCCTTATTCCGTTCACCCGGGGCTAGCAAGATGTATAAAGACTTGAAACAAAATTACTGGTGGAGTAATATGAAGCGAGAGGTCGCAGAATTTGTTTCGAGATGCTTAACCTGTCAACAAGTCAAGATTGAACATCAGCGACCGGCAGGTATGCTGAAACCTCTCCCTATTCCAGAGTGGAAGTGGGAAGACATTTCTATGGATTTCATCACGAGTTTGCCGACGAGTCGTCGTGGTATGAATACGATCTGGGTGATTGTGGACCGCTTAACTAAATCAGCTCATTTCCCTGAGATTAAGGATACTTGGGGTCCCGAGAGACTTGCCCAACTGTTCATCAAAGAGATAGTGAGACTGCACGGTACTTCTAAGAGTATCGTTTCTGATCGTGACGGGCGATTCGTGTCTCATTTTTGGAAATTAGTTCATCGTGCCATGGGAAATCAGCTTAGTTTCAGCACATCTTTTCACCCTCAGTCCGACGGACAATCAGAGAGAACTATTCAGACATTAGAGGACATGTTGCGGGCATGCGTCCTCGATTGGAAAGACGATTGGGAAGCCCAACTACCATTGATAGAGTTCACGTATAATAATAGTTGGCATGTTTCGATTAAGATGGCACCTTACGAGGCCTTGTACGGTCGTCGTTGTCGGTCTCCTTTCTGTTGGGACGACTTATCAGAGTCAATCGGCACCGAGCCCGATATGCTTATAGCCGCCCGTGAGAAGGTAGTTTTGATCAGGAGTCGTTTGTTGACCGCTCAGAGTCGACAGAAATCTTATGCAGACAATCGTCGTCGACCACTAGAGTTCAAGATGGGTGGCCACGTTTTGTTCAAAGTGTCCCCGAGTCGAGGTATTTTCCGTTTCGGAAAACGGGGGAAGTTGAGTCCGAGATTTATTGGACCGTTTGAGATTTTGGAACGAGTAGGCGATCTAGCTTATCGTTTGGCCTTACCTCCGGCGTTGATCCGAATTCATAATGTGTTTCACGTCTCTCAGTTGCGGAAGTATGTTGCCGACCCGAGTCACATACTTCAGTTCGACGAAATCGAGATCACGGAAGACCATTCGTATGAGGAGCGTCCCATACGAGTCTTAGAGCGGTGAATCAAACAGTTGAGGAATAAGGCGATTCCTTTGGTTAAAATTCAGTGGTCTAGGCACGGAGTCGAAGAGGCTACTTGGGAAACCGAGGATAGTATGCGGGAGAGTTATCCCGAGTTGTTTGACCCTTAGTTTCAGGGACGAAACTCTTTTAAGGGGGGCGTATGTAATACCCAGTTGTAATTCAGTCATTATCATTCAGTAATTTCATTCGGTAATTGTCACTATGTAATTTTTTCACTCGTTATAATCATTCATCCGTGTTCACTGTTCGAAATAACTTCGAGTTGTGTATCGATATTGTTCATTGTTTCAACCTTATTCGGGAAACGAAACTGGAGTACTATCTCGATCTTGGTAATTGATTCATTAGTCGTTGTTGACGTTGGAGTTCATGTCATTTCTAATCTCCTCATTGTTCGAATTGTGTTTTGTTGGGCGAATCCTTGTAATCATGGCTTGGAACCACCGTTTTGAGGGTTTACGTACTTCTATTTCGTTTTATTGTTTCCCAAATATTGATTCCTATTGCTTCTATTCTCTTCCCGGATCATTTTTCATCATTTTAGGACTCAAGGTGGGTGTGGGCCGCGGCACAAGGAGTGTGCGCCGCGGCACACACATGTTCCAGTTTTTGGCCGAGCAGCCTGTACTGTGCGCCGCGGCACATTGCCGAGTCACTGCCGCGGCACACTCGTCCGGGCCGCGGCACACTCGTGTTGCAACTTATCGGCCAACCTCTCTGTACCTTGGGCTGCGGCACATGCCGACGGGGCCGCGCACATCGCCGAGTCACCGCTGCGCACACCTCATCCGGCCGCGCACGCCGCCGATCGCTGGGCCGTTTTCGCCACGTGCCGCGGCAAACTTCGCCGGGCCGCTGCACAGGCGCGGCGCTATAATTGCGTTTTTTCAGCGAGATTCATTCATTTTCTTCCTTTTCTTCAACCATACGAGAGAGAGATCTTGAGGAGAGAAACTTTTCATCATCCATCACTTGAGAGTTTGGTTTTCTTCATTTCCTTTCGATCGTGAAGCCCGAATAGTCGATGTAACGCGATTTCATCGGATCAAAAGTGCTTGGATCTTCAAGAGGTAATTTCTTCAACATCTTGGATTTCGATTTTGTATTGAGTTATGATGTTTTAGATGTTAAGATCGTGTTGTATGAAGTGATATACGCATGATTATGGACATGTTTGATTATTCATTGGATTATTGAAGTATTATTCAAGAACACTTTGAATATTGAGTTGGATTTGGGGGTTTCGATTAATCGTTGTTGTAATCATCATTTTGGATATTCATAATGGATTATTGATCGTATTGAAGATGTTTTGTTAGTTTGAAACACTTCTTGGGGATTTGATGTTGGTATTATTGAGGCTTGGTTATAAACAATCGAAGTTTGGCCACAAAGTGTTCGATATAATGCCCCAATGAACTTGGTTTAATCGTATCGACGTTTTGAGTTCGTTATATTCATGTTTGAATCGTATATTGAACGGATTGTTGGTAATTGTATTATTCAAGGTTGTTCGAGCGACCGATATCTCAATTAGGACGTTGTTCGTGGAAGGATATTTGTCACTGGTGTTGTGTAAGTTGATTCTTACTCGGTTAAAAGGATATTCATTCATTTTGTTGTTGTTCATTCATAATCATACTCATTCATCATTGTATTAACTGTTTTGAAACTTGTAGTTGTCGAATAATCACTTCACTCACGAGGAACGACGGTTCCAATCATTTCATTGAGTTATCAATCACGTCACTATTATTTTCATCTCGGTGAGTCATTCTTGGCCTTGTCGAATTATTATTCATTGATATTCATTGTGGTCATTCTCGTTCATATGACCTTCTGGGTTCATATTGCGTGGCCGGGTGTGGTTGTGTGGAATTTTTAGACGGGCACATGATGGTCATGTATTGGGTTCACCGATACATTGGACCGTGCACACGGTAACGCTTACATCCATGAGACTAATTAGGTACAAGGACGGGTGTGTACGGTCATTCATCTTGTACACTTGCACATAACATTACGGGCGTACTATGATACTCCTCTTCAGCGTAATTCATAACTAAGGATATTTCATAACTTCAGATATATCATGATTGTGTATTTTCAACTCTTGAGGATTGTTGTTCTGTGTAACTGACCCCGTTGGGGGATTTTGTTTTCAGGTGACGGCAAGGCAAAGGCACGGGAAGAGCATGTTGACGGCGAGGAGTCCCAGTGATACTAGTAGGGGGGCCCAGTCCTTCCGATTATTTCAGTCATTTCAGTCATTTCAGTCATTTCCGTCATTTGTATTTCCGCTGCAAATTCCGTTTGAGATGTTTATTTATTCAGGGTGGTGTATTTTATCTTCATATAAAATATACTAGTATTCTGTATTGTCCTGGTGTATTGTACTTAAGCGCCTCATCGGAGTATTTGGTAATATAATGTGGTTCGGTACTGCAATTATATTATTTAATTCATCAGTTTTCATTCGCCTGGTGGGTCCCAGTCGGGGGTCCACGGCACTGTAATCTCTGCCTAGTTTGGGGTGTTACAACAGGCCAGTCTAAAGATCCGCCGTGGAGAGTCCGGGGAAGGTGAGATGGACAATCACCAAAACCAACAGGGTCAGAGGACATTTGACAGACAACAGTCCCCTCCCCCGCAACAGGAAGCTGCCAAAGAACAGCAACAAGAGGTATCAATCCTTCTTGTCACCTCTGAAGAGCAAGCAGCTCCTGAACAGGACGCCAGGCCTGTCCCCCAACTTAAAGATGCCGCACGCTCTATCCGCCATGAGGATTCAGTCCCTCTTGTACTTCCGACTACATACGAACAACCCGGACAGGAGGAATCAATCCCTCCTGTACCCGAGGCTGAACATACATCACCACCTTCCGAATCCCCTGCTTCTGAAGCTCCTGCTCTATATGCTCCTACATCTCCCACCTCTGTTAGCTCCAAATCAGATTCCGATGATGGTTTCTTACCAGAAGAAGACCACGACGACCCTATCATCATGTGGTTCTCCGTCAACTTGGAGAGCTTGAGGATTTCAAAATTGCGCACCCTGGCCCCCCGCGCACCGAAGCCTGCATCGAGCAACTACATGTCGTCTGTTGACATACAGTGTTCTTGCAAGACGCTGTAAAAGCAATGTATGAAATCCAAAAGAACTCGAATGGATGAGAGAAACTGCCCAGGATGAGCTCCCCAAACTAAAATCTGCAATCAATGATGTTGAGGAAGCATTCCACCTGATGCCTACATCATTGTGTCCAGCGCTCAATCAACTCAAGCAGCATCAGGAGAAAATCCTTAGGTAGGAACAAGAAATGATCAGGATTGCGGAGGCTAAAACGGTTGCCACCCTCCAACATACCAGCACCAGACTGACTAAGCATGACCACAAAATAGACGATATGTCTTTGGTGCTCAGTACACTAGTTAAAACGTCAATGATCTGAAGACCAAACAGGACGAGTCCATGAAGCTCCTACATGAGATTCATACCAAGGTATCAGATCTTGATGATGACAAAAGGGGGAAGAGTCCAGAGAGGCTACCCGGAGATGGAGAATGGAGAGCGAGAGAGCGAGAGAGAGAGAGAGAGAGAGAGAGAGAGAGAGAGAGAGAGAGAGAGAGAGAGAGAGAGAGAGAGATAGAGAGAGAGAGAGAGAGAGAGAGAGAGAGAAATGGAAGCAGCGCTGGAAGGGAGTGTTGCGACTGATATTAGACGACTGGCTTCACTCAGGTCTAGTCACGCTACACGAGGATACAAGGTATTTGGCTCTCGACCTGAGTTCTAGGATCCCAACATTCCTTGGAAAAACAATGTGTGTAGACCCACCGAGATTTTGCTGTCCACCGACCGATAGCCTTCAGTCGATGAACTGAAGAACTGGAAGAAGAATGAACTGATGAGATACTTATGAACGCTCATCAGGGAGTCTGCGATGTTCAACAGACTCAAGACCCTGGAGGATGTCGCCAATGAATTCTCGAAGCTTTTAGTAGAAGGAAGGCTCTCCCTACATATTGAAATCCAAACTCCATAAAGGTGAACAGCTCACCCACCTAGAAGACTGGATCCTTATATACGATCAATCCCATTAAAGAAGAAGCATTTATAGGGATCGAGGCAAGGACTCCCTAGTTAACTGGTGGAAAGAATTGTTAATGATCCTAACTGGAGGCCTTGGAAGCACTCTCAATATAAGAGCTAGCCTTAGCCTTTATGCTGTATTTGTTAATCCTTTAGGCTTACTAATGCAGTATGCATCTATCTGTATCTTTCTTTTTCAACTTGTAATTTTCACATCTATTATCAATAAAATTTGTTTTCTTGAAAGATTATAGTTCGTAATCTGCGTTTATTATTTTACTATTTTATTACGGAAGTTTGACTATATTTGAACAAGTACAAACTTGTTAAGTCTAAAAGCTATAAGAACTTGTCTACAAACAGTTCATAGATTAAGTCGTATGCAATTTAGATTTTACTCTGTAATATTGTGCCTACGCGCCAATTATAAGTTCAGTTGTAATACACTTAGTCATGTAGAATTTTTTATTTTAGAAATTGCCTGCGAGCAGTTCATATTTTTCTAGACCAAGTACTGAAGATCAGATCAATCGTAAAGAAGACACGAATACAGCCTCTCTGTATCCAGATGAAGACATCTAGGGACAGTTTTGGCGTTATCAAAAAGGGGGGAAATTTTTGGACAAACATTCCTGTTTTGATAATTGCCACCATACAGCAAAGAAGTCTCAAAAGAAGTCATAATGTCGTTAAGTATGAAAGCTGTTAGGACTCTTCATACATCCCGACCATACAGTAAAGAGATCTTCTACAGTCCATTCTACAAAGCCTACTTCATGCAACAAAGAGACATAATGCGTTGGATACAACATTACGGATGTGGGTGTTTTACTTAGGAAAAGTAAAACACATCCAACATGACTGAATGGAAAGAGCTTTAAACCGTTGTGAAACAAAATTGTTTATTCATAAAGTATTTATGGTTAAAGCATTATTTATTGCTGATAAGACAACATTTAATGCATCTAGAGAGATACAAGTCTGAGCGCTCTGAAGAGTATTTAATGCAAAGACAAAAAGGATGTCTGAAGCATTAAATGTGATCTGCTTTAATTCAAACATTCAGCAACCGCCAATTAGAGATGTCAACATTTCACCAACCAGCAACGGCTACCTTTATAACGGATACATTTCCAAGGTTATAAATAGCCCCAAGCAAGAGGACTTTACTATTGAAGCATTATTCATTCTCGCGTAAACTCTGACAGTTTACTCTGACAATCTAGCTATACAAGAGCAGTATATTTCATGAGCATACAGCAGTATTCAAGCGAAGAAATATACTAAGTCCTTAATGCAAGCATCACAGCATACAGCGAATGTTCATCAAAGATATATATGCTGTTTGGAATTGTTCTACCCCTACCGTTGAGATTATCATTAGCCCTGCGTGGGCTAAAGATCCTTGCGTATTTCGACCTGTGTGGGAAGAATAACATTTTAGACGAAGATTCAATCTATGTGAGAAGAAGCTAGTCAGAAAGAGATTGAAGCCAATCTGTGTGAACAGCAAAAGCTACAGTCCATGTATCAATCTGTGCGAACGATAGAGGAACAGGTTTAGTTAAAGTCACATAGTTGTGTACGTAGTGATTTTAATAAAATCTTAACTCCTTTGTGGAGAACTAGTGGATGTACATGGATTTACCTCGAACCACTTTAAACTGTGTGTTATCTACTTTCAGTCTTTAATGTTTTTATTCTACTGTGATTTCTTAGTATACATTGCAAAACTCTGTACAAAATCAAGCAAATAGGAAGAACACCTAGTTGCTGTACTTACAGAAACTCATTAAACATAATTACGCTATGCAACTAACTTCGAAAATTGTACAGCTTATTGTGCTTCTATTTTTCAAGCTCTTTATTGTAAACTTTGTGGCCAACAATTGTGTATCCAACTTTCTTCAACTCTGCTGTATAAAAGTGTAACCGCTGTAGGAACGGACTATATAGAAAGATCTCTTGTTGTATGGATAGGTTGTATGATGTTTTCTAACAGCTTCCATACTTAAAGCAAAATACCTACTTGAAGACCTTATGTTGTAGGGTGGAAATTATCAAAACAAGCTGTATTTTTTCGAACAACATATGATAAGGTTGATAATTTGTTCGATGTGGGCCATTGTTAAATCTTGGCTGAAAATCCTTTTGTGGTTTCCACACATTTTGAAATCTTGGTTTCTCTTGGTGTTTTCATCTATCTTTCCCAGTTTGGAAATTGTTTTGTGGGGACTCTTGGTAGTAGTAAGTTTGTGAGTAGTGTCTCGGCTGCTGATTATGATTTGTCCATTGCCTAGTCTTTTGTCTCATTTATGGCCTGAACTGTTCTGTCTGCTCCCTAGACTGTCTGTGCTGAGCCCTAAACTTGGTTGCTGCCTAGACTGTCTTGGTTGTTGCTGAGCCTTTTGACTGAGATGCTGCCTATTTAGAAATCTGTTTTGATTAGTCTGTTTAGTTGGCTTTAAACTTACTTCTCCTTTAATAAATGTGGTTTTAGAAATTGGAGCAGCATTTGGATCATATCCAATACCTGATTTTAAATACAGTGGTCTTTGGTTAGTGCATAATTCCTATAATGTTTTTGATGCTTTAGGAGATGTTATTTCTTTAGCTTGAGCATCATTTATCCATTTGAGCTTTGGAAGTTCAGCCTCAATAAGTTGTTAGCCTGTTTATATCAACTATCGCCATATTACTTTTAGCTTCATTCTGGTTGTTTTTAATGTTGCCTGTATTTTGGCTAAATTTTTCTAAATTATTTTTCAGCTGCACATTATCATCTTTCAGCTTTGTTCTCAGTCGTCCCGGCTAGGTGTGTTTAATGTTTCAAAATCATTTATCATTTGATTGAGGTATCTATGTAAATCAAGATCTTTAGAAATGTCTGAGATAAAATATTATGAAGGTTGGGGTTTGGATGTTACCTCTTTATCAACTATGTTGCTCATCAGGCAGTTATCGTCATCTTCATCTTCAGAGAGGAATCTGCCACTTGATTCCACAATCTCTGGGGCATGATCTTCTCCAATTAGAGCTTTTCTTTTATCTTCCCTTGTTCCTGTATATTTCTTTTCTTCTTCTTTCTTCAGATCAGGACAGTCATATTGGATGTGACCTATCTTGTGACAATTGTAGCATTCTACTTTCCAGTTCCCAGCTTTCTGATTTTTTCTGGAATTCTCTTTGTAGTTCTTTTTTCTATTTTGATTAGTTTTTCTGAAATTACTGAATCTTTGCCTAATGAATTTCATATCTTCTTTAAAGTTTAGAGGGCTTGGCAGTATGATGTCAGCTGAGTTCTTAGCTGGGGACTCAGTTGTAATGGCAACTCCCTTCTCAGCCGGCTCACATGACAATAAGCGTGGGAGTTCAAACTTGAATGCCTTGAGGTCCGAGAATAATTCTTGGATCTTTATTTTATTAAGATTCTTTGATTACCTCATTGCTGTAACATCCCCAAAACCATATGGGAATATTACACGCCGTAGACCCTTTCCACAAGGATCTACCAGGCTAAACATCCATAAACAACCAAATGCTTGCCCGACCAGGGTCAAACAATAAAATGATACGGACCGATATGGTCACCTACACGTGAATACACGGACCGATGAGGTCACACAACCCAATCGATAAAACTGACTTAAATAACATTACCCACACAGGGGTCGAAATACAATACAGCGGAAGACTGAAATCAACTCTGACAACACAACAAAGATCAAAATAACTCTCGACTCATGATTAGTATCGCACTCGTCATCCTCTTGTGCCAATCCCGTGGATCGCCTCCGAACCGCATGTACCGACGCAAAACAGACATCCACCCCGACACTGGGGTTAGTAAAACTCCACTGTTTTACTAGTGCAAGTATCAAATCATACGAAATGTAACAAGCAATTAATAATCGTGATCAAATATAATAATCAAGTATCAAATATTCTCGGGAGGTTTTCACAAGAGAAGATAAGCTATGAAGCATTCGAAAATAAGATTATCATCTCGGGAATTTTTAGAATTTCAAAACTTTAAGACCTCAAGTCCTGATTCACAAAACCTTTCGAAAAACTTAAGGGCCTTAACCCAAAACTTGTTTCATAATTCAACAAGCTTTACAATACCTAAACATTTCCATAAATCTCGTGGGGCTCGGCCCAACATTCTTTCTTAAAACTTTTCCTTTAAAAACTTTGATTTGAAAAGTATCATGCTCATGACACCGTGATCCACTGTCACGTGTCTCCGTAGGTTCAACAACCTGCACGGACTACATCACGGATAATTAAACAAACATAATCAATTCCGACACCGTGATCCACTGTCACGTGTCTCCGTAGGTTCAACAACCCACACGGACTATTAACCAAACATAACCAATTCCGACACCGTGATCCACTGTCACGTGTCTCCGTAGGCATAACAACCCGCACGGACTATATCAATCACAACAATCACACACACAGTCCTGACACCGTAGTCCACTGCCACGTGTCACCGTAAGCCCCGACGAGCTCACCCGGTTGGACGCACTGTGTCCAAACTCATGGTCCATCGCCATGCGTTATCGTAGGCCTCGCTGACTAAGACGATTGACCTCGCACTCACTAAGTTCTGATCCCGTAGTCCACTGCCACGAATCCTCGTAGGTTCCGTCGAACCAACACGAGTGAACTTAGCGGTCACACACATATTCACATTCACATTACATACTACAATGAGCACAATTAATCAATCACCTTGATCACCACAAAATCGTACATTGCACGCACATAACACAACCTCGACACTCGCAACAACTATCATCAATCAACGACATTTAACCAACATAACACACATTCGTACACAATACATTGTACAACCAAGTGTACAACCATCCCATATGTACGTCGCATTCCTGCACAAATGGCACAACGCCTAACACGTATACTGATATAACACTATTATCACAAAGCCTTCAAATTGCGGAAAACACAACCAACTCAAACGGAACATATTCACGAAGGCAAGAAAAGTCATCATACATCTCATACGTAATTACTAGTCGCAAGATACAAGTCGTATAGTAAGATACTTGCCTTAATAACCGCTACCAAACGCTCCGAAGAACACGGTTCGATCGGGAAGCTCGAACCCCAAAGAAGGCAACGAACGGAAGGGTTCCGACTCGAGTTCTTCACAAGAATTCGTTCCTAAGTCACAACGATATCAATTCAATCACAATTCTACGAAAACGTATGGAACTTCCCAAGTTCTACCCATTGAAGCATTTTATCGGACACTTTGAAGGCGTAGTCCAATTCAATCGATTATTCAAAGAAATACTCAAATCCGGTCCACAAAACTTCAAGGGTATTGAATGATTACGAGTTTAAAATCAAGTTTCATCAAGAATCAATCAAAACAAAGAAAATCGCCAAAACACCAAGAAACCCCAAGAACATCCAAAACCAAAAGTTTAGGTGTTCTTACCTTCGATCCGGTGGAAGATGATGTTAATCCATGATTCCAACTTCCAAAACCTCGTTTATATAAGTTGATTATACTCAAAACCATCGATCTATGGTGAAAAATCGCGAAGGAACGAAGAAAACGAAAATGCCGGATATGACTCGGCCCAGTGCCTTAAATAGCCGGACATCACGGACGACACGCACGAATCGGCCGCCCTTACGCACGTGAATCGCCATGGCGAAGTTCGCCGTAAATGCCGCAGATCGTTACGCACGCATCGCCGTGGCCTTACGACGAATCGGCCTTACGACGTAGTCACGGCCGCTACCAGACGTTACTCGGCTGTGGTCGCTCGCCTCAAAGATGCCCGCCATGACTCGGCCGACCAACTCCGACGGCCCGAACGACTCCCGAAACCCGAACCCGAGTACGAATCGAAGATACGGTTACGAAGTACTCGCAAAGACGAGTCAGAGCACTAAGAGAACACACGATTCCGACCACCCGAGGGCTCGAAATTCGACAACTTAAGTAATTACCCCAAACTTTGGGAAATTACGAAAATGGCCCAAAACTCCCGAAAATCACGATACGTGATCGAAACACCAAACCGAAGCTTACAACATGAATAATAACATTAAATGAACTTCCGAGAAACTCAAACAACAGCTGACGAGATTCGCGAGAATCGAACTCAAGTGCGGAAAAGTCGTTTAAGAACACTAACTCAACAAAACGATACCAAACGAACTCGGATGACAAAAAGTGCAGAATTAAATATTCTCCGAATGACGAAACGTCAAAAGCGAGTTATCGAAACGGACCTCCGCCGAAAAATGAAAATTACCGGAAATTGAAATTGCGATATTACATTCTACCCTCTTAAAAGAAGTTTCGTCCAAACTTAAAATAAGTAGGAGAAGCAATATCCCAATAGGAAACCTCAACGAGATACACAAGAAACGCGTAACTTTCGTCCATTGGCGAAACATTACAAGCAACGCGAAAGAATATACAGCGTGACAACATGCCACACGACGACCATAACAACACCACCGCAATAATTCAAAACAATAACGATCAATTAACGACGCATCACATACCACATCATATGCACACATTTAATCAAAGAAATGTACGCGACAACAAGTCGCACCGACTAAAACGGCTATGCGATAGAAACAAATAGAGTATTACGATAGAAATCATTCCGATTCTCATCACCAAGACACTGTCCGACGTCAAAACCCAAACAATTCAAGATCACGGACAACGAGAATACTGATATTACATTCTATCCGATTAAAATTAAGTTTCGCGAAACTTAAAATAAAACATCATGATAGAATAGAAACAAAACCAAAAAGTTCACGCAAAGAAATATCAATCTCTACACGAATTAAAGCACAAAGTACGATACACAACTACATCATCGACACCACCGGCCCTCCCGAGTAGGAACGAAACCCGATTCCCGAACATCCCGGCAACGGTCTCACAATGCACCGCTTGGTGCCCTGGGCTGGCCGCACTTAAAACAATTAACCTGGCGAACGACAATTACGTCTCGCATGGCCTACACGATCGCAGCTAAAGCAGTGTCTTCACACCGATCGCCTTACTCGCCTGGGGTAAGGTTCTTAGACTGGTCAACCAAACGAGGAGTGCTCCTGAAGGAAACCGTGAAGCAACAGGCTCACGGATCTCACTTCTCCGGCCTCTTGAAAAGTTACTCGTGGTCTTCCGCCTCTTACCTCCCGAGCTACCCTCGACATGGAAACAGCCATCTCGATGGCTAGAGCTCGATCCCGATAATCTTTCAAGGTGGTACACATGAGCGGAGCCATACTCTCACGGATATGGGGTTTCATGCGCATATTGAAGTATCGGACCTTGTCCACTTCACTTCTCACTTGATCACGAACATAAGCCACCGCCGATTAAAATCGACTATCGCCCGGGATATCGACACATCTGGGGCGTGGCCGAGAAAAACTCAACGATCCTCGCTTCACGAATGTAACGGGCAATACCGCCTCCATGGCGCCTTAAACTCAGCCCATGTAGGTGTACGATCTGCAGGCACTACCGCCACCACCTCAGCTTCTTTGTCAAGCAAGTCTTGAGCAATGGGTACCCTCTTCTCATCCGGACAAGCTACAAAGATCAAATGTTCTGTCCAACTGGAAGAGCCAGCCTTCCCAACCTAACGAGTCAGATGAACCCACAAAACGGGCGGCTTCATCCTCATCACATCTCGTAACCACTTACTAGCCCCGTTATCCCCATCTGGGTTCTCATTCCGATGTACGGCCCGATTCATCTGCACTAACTGATCAACCACCTGACGAAGGATGTTGGCGGCACCAACGTCAACATTAACGCTAGTCGAATGTCCCTGACCTGTACTGAGCTGATCGGTACTCGGCAAGGAGGGAGTCGCCCTCTCATGCTCCTGATCACGACCACGACTACGACCACGTCCTCGGCCACGACCTCTCGGCATTCCGAATGCATTTACTAAATGTAATAACGCAACCAAACAAACGTCACAACGTCAACATAGACGATAATAGCAAAGACGATAAAGCATCAACTCCAAGTCATCACACAAGGGCATGAACTAACACTGTAATTTAAGAACTTTATTCAATAATAATTCACACAGTCACATCAACAGAGGTGTTTGGATTTTACCAAACCAAACACAGTCAAAACCACACACGTATCGTAGGGATCAAACACTCGCAGCAAAAATAAAATATTTCCGGGGTATTATTCAAATGATAAAATTTTAAAATTTTCAAGTTTGAAAAATTTGGTGAAATGAAATTTTTGAAGACATTTTTAATACCTCGATCGTTTAATCAAAACCATGTATCTCAACATTTAGAAAACACTAAAACATTCTCCGGCGAGCACAACAACACTACAAACTTATCACCAACACTTAGCCCCAACACATGGACATAAGAAGTTCAAAATTCCGAAAACCAAAAATCGTTCTGCAAAATAAAGTTTTCCCAAAATGCTTTAGTTCATAAACAAAACGACGGTAATATTTTACAATGTCTGAAGTACTTCAAAACACATTTTTCAAATACGGTCTGATGGTGTCATTTGAAAATACACGGCCCATTTGTCAAAATTTACAAATTTTAAAAACCCATACAAACCGTGGTTTGACCGAACCACCAAAATATTTTCCAAAAAACGATTTCTACAAAAATTCTCAAACTGTAAAGTCCTTCAGAAAATATTCTTAAAGTTACCCATAGCGGACAAAATTACAACATCCCAAAAAATAATTTAAAACCACATACTCAAATGGCAACCAGGGTCGCCAATTCAATCAAATGCATCTCGTGGTATCAAGTTTAAACACATAGCAAAATCATTCATCGGAGTTTCTCACAAACTCTACCATTGATATCTTCACAGAACCCATCAAGGTTTACATCTTTCACACCATACCACCCCACACGGTGGTTCAAAAGTAAAACAACAATACGCCCAGCTATACTCATACCATGTACCACAAGTATTAAGCACAACTACATCACACAATACTGTGTAAACAAGATCATGCACCGCAATTAACTCACTAAGATAAAATCGAGATACACAGGTATTACGCATAAAGGAGGAGACTTACATCCACAGGTCGCACGGAGGTGACAGTCGCCCACGATACTAATCTCGTCCGACAACATAACTGACACGTTGTGACTACGCACAACTCAATTTGTCACTGACGACTCGAACGACAAGACAACACATTACTCGACAAAACACGACTTGAAACGACCCGACAGCCTAGGTTTTCGCAAACCTAAGCTCCGATACCATAATTGTAACATCCCCAAAACCATATGGGAATATTACACGCCGTAGACCCTTTCCACAAGGATCTACCAAAGCTAAACATCCATAAACAACCAAATGCTTGCCGACTGTGGTCAAACAATAAAATGATACGGACCGATATGGTCACCTACACGTGAATACACGGACCGATGAGGTCACACAACCCAATCGATAAAACTGACTTAAATAACATTACCCACACAGGGGTCGAAATACAATACAGCGGAAGACTGAAATCAACTCTGACAACACAACAAAGATCAAAATAACTCTCGACTCATGATTAGTATCGCAGCTCGTCATCCTCTTGTGCCAATCCCGTGATCGCCTCGAACTGCATGTACCGGACGCAAACAGACATCCACCCCCGACATTTCGGGGTTAGTAAAACTCCACTGTTTTACTAGTGCAAGTATCAAATCATACGAAATGTAACAAGCAATTAATAATCGTGATCAAATATAATAATCAAGTATCAAATATTCTCGGGAGGTTTTCACAAGAGAAGATAAGCTATGAAGCATTCGAAAATAAGATTATCATCTCGGGAATTTTTAGAATTTCAAAACTTTAAGACCTCAAGTCCCGATTCACAAAACCTTTCGAAAACTTAAGGGCCTTAACCCAAAACTTGTTTCATAATTCAACAGCTTTACAATACCTAAACATTTCCATAAATCTCGTGGGGCTCGGCCCAACATTCTTTCTTAAAACTTTTCCTTTAAAAACTTTGATTTGAAAAGTATCATGCTCATGACACCGTGATCCACTGTCACGTGTCTCCGTAGGTTCAACAACCCGCACGGACTACATCACGCATAATTAAACAAACATAATCAATTCCGACACCGTGATCCACTGTCACGTGTCTCCGTAGGTTCAACAACCCACACGGACTATTAACCAAACATAACCAATTCCGACACCGTGATCCACTGTCACGTGTCTCCGTAGGCATAACAACCCGCACGGACTATATCAATCACAACAATCACACACAGTCCCGACACCGTAGTCCACCGCCACGTGTCACCGTAAGCCCCGCCGAGCTCACCCGGTTGGACGCACCGTGTCCGAAACTCATGGTCCACCGCCATGCGTTATCGTAGGCCTCGCTGCATCAAAGACGATTGACCTCGCACCTCACTAAGTTCGATCCCGTAGTCCATCGCCACGAATCCTCGTAGGTTCCGTCGAACCAACACGAGTGAACTTAGCGGTCACACACATATTCACATTCACATTACATACTACAATGAGCACAATTAATCAATCACCTTGATCACCACAAAATCGTACATTGCACGCACATAACACAACCTCGACACTCGCAACAACTATCATCAATCAACGACATTTAACCAACATAACACACATTCGGTACACAATACATTGTACAACCAAGTGTACAACCATCCCATATGTACGTCGCATTCCTTCAAAAAAGCCACAACGCCTAACACGTATACTGATATAACACTATTATCACAAAGCCTTCAAATTGCGGAAAACACAACCAACTCAAACGGAACATATTCACGAAGGCAAGAAAAGTCATCATACATCTCATACGTAATTACTAGTCGCAAGATACAAGTCGTATAGTAAGATACTTGCCTTAATAACCGCTACCAAACGCTCCGAAGAACACGGTTCGATCGGGAAGCTCGAACCCCAAAGAAGGCAACGAACGGAAGGGTTCCACTCGAGTTCTTCACAAGAATTCGTTCCTAAGTCACAACGATATCAATTCAATCACAATTCTACGAAAACGTATGGAACTTCCCAAGTTCTACCCATTGAAGCATTTTATCGGACACTTTGAAGGCGTAGTCCAATTCAATCGATTATTCAAAGAAATACTCAAATCCGGTCCACAAAACTTCAAGGGTATTGAATGATTACGAGTTTAAAATCAAGTTTCATCAAGAATCAATCAAAACAAAGAAAATCGCCAAAACACCAAGAAACCCCAAGAACATCCAAAACCAAAAGTTTAGGTGTTCTTACCTTCGATCCGGTGGAAGATGATGTTAATCCATGATTCCAACTTCCAAAACTGTTTATATAAGTTGATTATACTCAAAACCATCGATCTATGGTGAAAAATCGCGAAGGAACGAAGAAAACGAAAATGCCGGATATGACTCGGTCCAGCCTTAAATAGCGGACATCACGGACGACATGACGTGAATCGGCCGGCCCTTACGCACGAATCGCCATGGCCAAGTCTCGCCAGAATGCCGCAAGATCGTTACGCACGCACGGCCAGGCCTTACGACGTAATCGCCTTACGTAGTCACGGCCGCTATCAGCACGTTACTCGGCTGTATCGGCTCGCCTCAAAGATGCCCGGCCATGACTCGGCCGACTAACTCCGACGGCCCGAACGACTCGAAACCCGAACTCGAGTACGAATCGAAGATACGGTTACGAAGTACTCGCAAAGACGAGTCCGAGCACTAAGAGAACACACGATTCCGACCACCCGAGGGCTCGAAATTGACAACGGAAGTAATTACCCCAAACTTTGGGAAATTACGAAAATGGCCCAAAACGCCCGAAAATCACGATACGTGATCGAAACACCAAACCGAAGCTTACAACATGAATAATAACATTAAATGAACTTCCGAGAAACTCAAACAACAGCTTTGGACGAGATTCGCGAGAATCGAACTCAAGTGCGGAAAAGTCGCTTAAGAACACTAACTCAACAAAACGATACCAAACGAACTCGATGACAAAAAGTGCAGAATTAAATATTCTCCGAAAGACGAAACGTCAAAAGCGAGATATAGAAAAGGACCTCCGCCCAAAAATGAAAAATACCGGAAATTGAATTGCGATATTACATTCTACCCTCCTAAAAGAAGTTTCGTCCCAAACTTAAAATAAGTAGGAGAAGCAATATCCCAATAGGAAACCTCAACGAGATACACAAGAAACGCGTAACTTTCGTCCATTGGCGAAACATTACAAGCAACGCGAAAGAATATACAGCGTGACAACATGCCACACGACGACCATAACAACACCACCGCAATAATTCAAAACAATAACGATCAATTAACGACGCATCACATACCACATCATATGCACACATTTAATCAAAGAAATGTACGCGACAACAAGTCGCACCCGACTAAAACGGCTATGCGATAGAAACAAATAGAGTATTACGATAGAAATCATTCCGATTCTCATCAACAAGAAAATGTCTGACGTCAAAACCCAAACAATTCAAGATAACGGAAAACGAGAATACCGGATATTACATTCTATCCGATTAAAATTAAGTTTCGCTCAAACTTAAAATAAAACATCATGATAGAATAGAAACAAAACCAAAAAGTTCACGCAAAGAAATATCAATCTCTACACGAATTAAAGCACAAAGTACGATACACAACTACATCACTGGACACCACCGGGCCCTCCCGAGTAGGAACGAAAACCCGATTCCCGAACATCCCGGCAACGGTCTCACAATGCACCGCTTGGTGCCCGATTGGCCGCACTTAAAACAATTAACCGGTGGCGAACGACAATTCTGTCTCGCATGGCCTACACGACCGCAGCTTAAAGCAGTCTTCACACCGATCGCCTTACTCGCCTCGGGGTAAGGTTCTTAGATCGGTCAACCAAACGAGGAGTGCTCCTGCAGGAAACCGTGAAGCAACAGCTCACGGATCTCACTTCTCCGGCCTCTTGAAAAGTTACTCGTGGTCTTCCGCCTCTTACCTCCCGAGCTACCCTCGACATGGAAACAAATGCATCTCGATGGCTAGAGCTCGATCCCGATAATCTTTCAAGGTGGTACACATGAGCGGAGCCATACTCTCACGGATATGGGGTTTCATGCGCATATTGAAGTATCGGACCTTGTCCACTTCACTTCTCACTTGATCACGAACATAAGCCACTGCCGATTAAAATCGACTATCGCCAGGATATCGACACATCCCGGGGCGTGGCCGAGAAAAACTCAACGATCCTCGCTCACGAATGTAACGGCAATACCGCCTCCATGGCGCCTTAAACTCAGCCCATGTAGGTGTACGATCGCAGCACTACACCGCCACCACCGCAGCCTTCTTTGTCAAGCAAGTATCGAGCAATGGGTACCCTCTTCTCATCCGGACAAGCTACAAAGATCAAATGTTCTGTCCAACCGGAAGAGCCAGCCTTCCCAACCTAACGAGTCGATGAACCCACAAAACGGGGCGGCTTCATCCTCATCACATCTCGTAACCACTTACTAGCCCCGTTATCCCCATCTGGGTTCTCATTCCGATGTACGGCCTGATTCATCTGCACTAACTGATCAACCACCTGACGAAGGATGTTGGCGGCACCAACGTCAACATTAACGCTAGTCGAATGTCCCCGACTTGCATCGAGCTGATCGGGTACGGCAAGGAGGGAGTCGCCTCTCATGCTCCCGATCACGACCACGACTACGACCACGCCCTCGCCACGACCTCTCGCATTCCGAATGCATTTACTCAAATGTAATAACGCAACCAAACAAACGCCACAACGTCAACATAGACGATAATAGCAAAGACGATAAAGCATCAACTCCAAGTCATCACACAAGGGCATGAACTAACACCGTAATTTAAGAACTTTATTCAATAATAATTCACACAATACACATCAATGCAGGTGTTTGGATTTTACCAAACCAAACACACCAAAACCACACACGTATCGTAGGGATCAAACACTCGCAAAGAAAAATAAAATATTTCCGGGTATTATTCAAATGATAAAATTTTAAAATTTTCAAGTTTGAAAAATTTGGTGAAATGAAATTTTTGAAGACATTTTTAATACCTCGATCGTTTAATCAAAACCATGTATCTCAACATTTAGAAAACACTAAAACATTCTCCGGCGAGCACAACAACACTACAAACTTATCACCAACACTTAGCCCCAACACATGGACATAAGAAGTTCAAAATTCCGAAAACCAAAAATCGTTCTGCAAAATAAAGTTTTCCCAAAATGCTTTAGTTCATAAACAAAACGACGGTAATATTTTACAATGTCTCAAGTACTTCAAAACACATTTTTCAAATACGGTTCGATGGTGTCATTTGAAAATACACGGCCCATTTGTCAAAATTTACAAATTTTAAAAACCCATACAAACCGTGGTTTGACCGAACCACCAAAATATTTTCCAAAAACGATTTCTACAAAAATTCTCAAATCAGAAAGTCCTTCGTAAAATATTCTTAAAGTTACCCATAGCGGACAAAATTACAACATCCCAAAAACAATGAATTTAAAACCACATACTCAAATGGCAACCGTGGTCGCCAATTCAATCAAATGCATCTCGTGGTATCAAGTTTAAACACATAGCAAAATCATTCATCGGAGTTTCTCACAAACTCTACCATTGATATCTTCACGTAACCCATCAAGGTTTACATCTTTCACACCATACCACCCACACGGTGGTTCAAAAGTAAAACAACAATACGCCTACTATACTCATACCATGTACCACAAGTATTAAGCACAACTACATCACACAATACTGTAAACAAGATCATGCACCGCAATTAACTCACTAAGATAAAATCGAGATACACAGTATTACGCATAAAGGAGGAGACTTACATCCACAGTCGCACGGAGGTGACGCGCCACGATACTAATCTCGTCCGACAACATAACTGACACGTTGTGACTACGCACAACTCAATTTGTCACTGACGACTCGAACGACAAGACAACACATTACTCGACAAAACACGACTTGAAACGACCCGACAGCCTAGGTTTTCGCAAACCTAAGCTCCGATACCATAATTGTAACATCCCCAAAACCATATGGGAATATTACACGCCGTAGACCCTTTCCACAAGGATCTACCAAAGCAAACATCCATAAACAACCAAATGCTTATTCGACTGTGGTCAAACAATAAAATGATACGGACCGATATGGTCACCTACACGTGAATACACGACCGATGAGGTCACACAACCCAATCGATAAAACCGACTTAAATAACATTACCTACACAGGGGTCGAAATACAATACAAATAAGACCGAAATCAACTCGACAACACAACAAAGATCAAAATAACTCTCGACTCATGATTAGTATCGCA
Organism: Orobanche coerulescens; assembly: GCA_033398695.1. Classification (NCBI taxonomy): domain Eukaryota; kingdom Viridiplantae; phylum Streptophyta; class Magnoliopsida; order Lamiales; family Orobanchaceae; genus Orobanche; species Orobanche coerulescens. Next base: position 44,897,074 of record CM065809.1, read on the forward strand.
CTCGTCATCCTCTTGTGCCAATCCCGTGATCGCTCCCGAACCGCATGTACCGACGCAAACAGACATCCACCCCGACATTACTCGGGGTTAGTAAAACTCCACCGCTTTACTAGTGCAAGTATCAAATCATACGAAATGTAACAAGCAATTAATAATCGTGATCAAATATAATAATCAAGTATCAAATATTCTCGGAGGTTTTCACAAGAGAAGATAAGCTATGAAGCATTCAAAATAAGATTATCATCTCGGAATTTTTAGAATTTCAAAACTTTAAGACCTCAAGTCCTGATTCACAAAACCTTTCGAAAAACTTAAGGGCCTTAACCCAAAACTTGTTTCATAATTCAACAGTTTACAATACCGGAAACATTTCCATAAATCTCGTGGGGCTCGGCCCAACATTCTTTCTTAAAACTTTTCCTTTAAAAACTTTGATTTGAAAAGTATCATGCTCATGACACCGTGATCCACTGTCACGTGTCTCCGTAGGTTCAACAACCCGCACGGACTACATCACGCATAATTAAACAAACATAATCAATTCCGACACCGTGATCCATCACGTGTCTCCGTAGGTTCAACAACCCACACGGACTATTAACCAAACATAACCAATTCCGACACCGTGATCCATCACACGTGTCTCCGTAGGCATAACAACCCGCACGGACTATATCAATCACAACAATCACACACACGCCCCGACACCGTAGTCCACCGCCACGTGTCACCGTAAGCCCCGCCGAGCTCACCCGGTTGACGACCGTGTCCGAAACTCATGGTCCACCGCCATGCGTTATCGTAGGCCTCGCTGCATCAAAGACGATTGACCTCGCACTCACTAAGTTCGATCCCGTAGTCCACCGCCACGAATCCTCGTAGGTTCCGTCGAACCAACACGAGTGAACTTAGCGGTCACACACATATTCACATTCACATTACATACTACAATGAGCACAATTAATCAATCACCTTGATCACCACAAAATCGTACATTGCACGCACATAACACAACCTCGACACTCGCAACAACTATCATCAATCAACGACATTTAACCAACATAACACACATTCGGTACACAATACATTGTACAACCAAGTGTACAACCATCCCATATGTACGCATTCCCGCACAAATGGCACAACGCCTAACACGTATACTGATATAACACTATTATCACAAAGCCTTCAAATTGCGGAAAACACAACCAACTCAAACGGAACATATTCACGAAGGCAAGAAAAGTCATCATACATCTCATACGTAATTACTAGTCGCAAGATACAAGTCGTATAGTAAGATACTTGCCTTAATAACCGCTACCAAACGCTCCGAAGAACACGGTTCGATCGGGAAGCTCGAACCCCAAAGAAGGCAACGAACGGAAGGGTTCCGACTCGAGTTCTTCACAAGAATTCGCTCCTAAGTCACAACGATATCAATTCAATCACAATTCTACGAAAACGTATGGAACTTCCCAAGTTCTACCCATTGAAGCATTTTATCGGACACTTTGAAGGCGTAGTCCAATACAATCGATTTTTCTAAGAAATACTCAAATCCGCTCCACAAAACTTCAAGGGTATTGTATGATTACTAGTTTAAAATCAAGTTACTTAATAACTATTAATCAAAAAAAAGAAAAACGTCCAAAACACAAAGAAACCCCAATAACATAAAAAAACCAAAAGTTTATGTTTTTTTACCTTCGATCCGGGTGGAAGATGATGTTAATCCATGATTCCAACTTCCAAAACTCGTTTATATAAGTTGATTATACTCAAAACCATCGATCTATGGTGAAAAATCGCGAAGGAACGAAGAAAACGAAAATGCCGATATGACTTTGGCCCAGCCTTAAATAGCGGACATCACGGACGACATGCACGAATCGGCCGCCCTTACGCACGAATCGCCATGGCGAAGTCTCGCCGTAAATGCCGCATCGTTACGCACGTATCGCAGGCCTTACGACGTAACCGGCCTTACGACGTAGTCACGGTCGCTACCAGACACGTTACTCGCCGGCTCGCCTCAAAGATGCCTGGCCATGACTCGCCGGGACTAACTCCGACGGCCCGAACGACCCGAAACCCGAACCCGAGTACGAATCAAGATACGGTTACGAAGTACTCGCAAAGACGAGTCCGAGCACTAAGAGAACACACGATTCCGACCACCCGAGGGCTCGAAATTCGACAACGGAAGTAATTACCCCAAACTTTGGGAAATTACGAAAATGGCCCAAAACGCCCGAAAATCACGATACGTGATCGAAACACCAAACCGAAGCTTACAACATGAATAATAACATTAAATGAACTTCCGAGAAACTCGAAACAACAGTTTCGGACGAGATTCGCGAGAATCGAACTCAAGTGCGGAAAAGTCGTTTAAGAACACGGAACTCAACAAAACGATACCGAAACGAACTCGGATGACAAAAAGTGCAGAATTAAATATTCTCCGAATGACGAAACGGTCAAAAGCGAGTTATCGAAACGGACCTCCGCCGAAAAATGAAAATTACCGGAAATTCGAAATTGCGGATATTACAATTGCTATGACCTTCATGCTCCATTCTGGGGTAAGAGACCTTAAGACTTCTAATGCCATCTCTCGGTTGCCATAAGTTTTTCGAGGGAGTTAATTTCATTTATGCTCTTTGTGAATCTGGTATCCACATTATCAATGGTCTCTCCATTCTTAATCTTAAAGTTATTAAACATCTGTGTTGTTATTGATAACTTGTTGTCTTTAATCAGTTCAGTTCCTTCACATATTACTGCTAATGTGCCCCAGAATTTTTTAGCATTCTTGTAATTCTTGCTATTTACCATTGTGGATATATCAAGAGCCTGGTGTAGTGCATCGATGTACTGGTTGTCAAGATTTGCGATCTTCTTTACATCTATAGTCAGCTCGATTCTGGTCTTGGAAATCCTTTTAGGTCTTCCAGCTGTGATTTCCTCAGCAGGGTTATCCTTCATGTAGGTGATGTGACCTTCCTCAATAATGCTCCACATGACGTTGTGGATGGATGATACGTGTGCCTGCATTCTTATTTTCCATAATCATAATCGTCAACAGAGAAAACAGGGAGTCTAGAGTAGATGTGTTCCATCTTAAAAAGAGAAAGTAGTGAAATATATGTGTGTATGTGGATCTAGTTCGGTGACTACCAAATAAGTAGTGTTGGCCATTAAGTATACAAATAATATCTTAGAATATAGAAGCACAGTAAGTTGTACATTTTTCGAAGTTAGTTTGCGTAGCGGAAGTTTGGTGTGAGTTGCTATAAATATAGCAACTAGGTGTTCTCATGTTTGCTTGATGCGTACAAGGTTTTAACAATATATACTTGCTAAATCACGAAAGAATAAAAATAGTAAAGACGGAATGTAAATGACACACAGTTTAAAGTGGTTCGAGGTAACCCCCTCTACGTCCACTGGTCCTCCACACAAGAGTAAATAGTTTATTATAATCACTACGTACACAACTACGTGACTATAACTAAAGATGTCTTTATATCATTCACACAGATTGATACAGGGACTGCAGCTTTGGTCCGTTCAGACAAATTGGCTTGAGCTCTTTTTCGGCCTTCTTCTCACATGGATCGACGCTTCATCTTCAATGCTATTCTTCCCACACAGGCCGGAATACGTAATGATCCTTAGTCCAACAAATCTCAAACATTAGCTATATCGTTGATGAACACTCGTTGTATTCTATGCTTTTTGTGTTGAGGACTTGTATATTTCTTCGCTTGAATACTTGTTGTATGCTCACAAAACATACTACTTTGTAATCGCTAGAATGTCAGAGTGATCTGTCAGAGCTTTTGTGATATTAAATAACTTGTGTGTTTAGTCCTCTGGCTTGGGGGTATTTATAACCTTGGAAATGTATCTGTTATAAATGAAGTCGTTGCTTTTTGGTGAGATGTTGACATCTGACTCTTGATTGGTGGCTACTGAATGTTTGAATTAAAGTAGATCGCATTTAATGCTTCAGACATCCTTTATGTCTTTGCATTAAATGCTCTTCAGAGCATTCAGACTTATCTCTCTGCAGATGCATTAAATGCTATCCTTTCAGCAATAAATGCTGCTTTAATAGCGAATACTTTATGAATAAACAATGTTTATCTCACAACGGTTTAAAGCATTATTATATATAGTCCCGTTGGATGTGTTTTATTTTTCCTAAGTAAAACACCTTCAGTCTGTATGTTGTATCCAACATATTTCGTCTCTTGTTTTATGAGGATGGATTTATAGGATGGACTGTTGGAAAATCTCTTGGTTGTATGTTGGGGCTGTATGATGAGTTCTAACAGCTTCCATACTTGGCAGAATTCAGACTTCTTTGAGACTACTTTGCTGTAAGTTGGCAATTATCAAAACAGGAATGTTTATCCCAACAATTTCCCCCTTTTTCATAATGCCAAAACCCTTCTCTAGAAGTCTTCATCTGGGCTTAGAGAGGCAGTCTTAGAGTCTTCTGTCCGAATAATCTGATCTTCAATACTTAGTCTAGAAAGTGAACTGCTCGCAGGCAAGTTCTAAAATGAAGAATCCTACATGACTGTGTACTACAACTTGAACTTATGATTGGCGCGTATGCACAATATTACAGTGTGATCTAGGTTGAATACAACTTAACCTATAAACTATTCGCGGACAAGTTCTTACAGCTTTGAGACTTAACAAGTTCTATACTTTTTCGAATATTCTAACAGCTTCATAAATAAACAGTAAAACAGTAAGCTTAGATTATGAGCTGTAATCTTTCAACAGAAATGAATTTCATTGATAATAATCAAGGGAAAATTACAATGCTTGAAAGAAACACAAAACACATATTGCGATGATATCCCTACAGAAGAAAAAAAGCAGAATATAGCGAAAATGCAGATAGGCTAGCGAGTTACTGTCTCGATCCTGATAGATGCTTCTTCCTTCAGGAGATTGATCATAGGCAAGTATCCAGTCTTCAGGGTGGGTTATCTGATCACCTTTTTGATGCCTTAACTTCGTCAGCATTTGCAATGGGAACTTTCCTTCCGCTAATAGCCTCGAGAACTCATTTGCGGCATCCTGCAGCATTTTAAACTTGTTGAACAGGGGAGATTCCCAGATGAGCGTACAGAAGTATCTCATTAGTTGGTTTTTCTTCCAGTTCTTCAGATCATCGGCTGAAGGCTGTCGGTATGTGTGTAGCAATATCTCGGAAGGCTTTTGCACGTTGTTCTTCCAGGGGAAATTAGGATCTTAGAACTCCTGTCGAGAACCAGATACCCTGTATCCTCTTGTAGGCGTGTCCAGATGGCATATCGCAGCAGCGACACTTTCTTCTAGTGCGGGATCGATCTTTCTTTATCTCTCCATCCTCCATTGTCGGCCTCCTCTCTGGCTTCTTCCCCTTTTTTGGCATCATTAAGATCTGTTACCTTAGTATGAATCTCCTGTAGGATCTTCATAGCTGCATCCTGTTTGGTCTCCATATTATTGATTTTGTCAACCAGAGTACTGAGAACCATATACATATCATCTATCTTATGATCATGGTATGTCAGTCTGGTCCTGGTATCCTTAATGGCAGCAACCGTCTTAGCCTCGGCAATCCTGAGATTTTCTTGTTCTTGCCAACGGATTCTCTCTTGAGGCACCTTGAGCTGATTTAGTGATTGCCACAATGCATTAGGCATTAGGCGGAACGCGTCCTCGATGTTGGTGATTGCAGATTTCAGATCAGAGAGCTCTTATTGGGCAGTTTCTCGCATCCAATCGAGTTCTTTCCCGACGTCATACAGTTCCTTCACAGCATCCTGTAGGAACACTGTCTATAGGCCTATTCCATGGAGTTGCTCGATGCGGGGTTTAGTGCGCGGGGAGCCAGGGTGCACAATCTTGGAATCCTTAGGCTCATTGAGTTGATGGAGAACCACATTATTACGAGGGCGTCGTGGTCTATCATCAAGTAAGAAACCATCATCAGAATCTAATTTTGAGGGGGAAGAGGTGGGAGATGCAAGATCATCTTGAGCGGGCTCTTCAGCATAAGGTGCTTTGGGAGCTGGAGCTTCGGAAGATTGTGTGGCTTGATCAGTCTCAGGGATAGGAGGGACTGATTACTCCTGTTCGTCTTGTTCTTCTATAGTTAGAGGTACATGAGGGACTGAATCCTCCTGCAGACTCTCAGCTTCCGCCTGATCTGGAAGAGGGACTGATTCCTCTTGGTGAATGGCATAGGCGGCGTATTCTTCTTGTGGGATAGGCTAGGCTACCTGTTCAGGAACGGCTTGCTCTTCAACAGTAATAAGAGGGACTGATTCCTCCTGCTGTTGATTGTTGGCAGTTTCCTGTTGCGAGGGAGGGGACTGATTATGGTCAGATGTCCTCTGACCTTGTTGGCTTTGGTCATTGGCCATCTCTTGTTCCCTTGCCTCTTGATGTCTTATTCGCATACCTGTCTGTAGGGCATCATCATTCGCGTCCGAGTCAGGGTCAGACTGGTGGCATGGTGAGGGAGATTCGTCATCGGATTGTGATTTCCCTTTCAATCTCGCCTTTTATTTTGCCTTGTAGTAGTCTAAAATGAGATCATGGCAAAAGTGATCCTCCCAGCAGATCAAGTGCTCGACATTGTGGGTGTCCGTGATCTCCAGAATAAATAGATCTTCATCCTTCCATTCAGCCCAGTTGTATAGGGTGTCGTATGGGGCGACCCTGTATGACTTCCATACTTTGAAGCATTCAAACGCTTGATCTATTTGGACGTGAAGAAGAGTATTATTTATTATTTCTGATGGGTAAGGACTTCGTACAGTAGTTGGGCTTATTGTCCGGATGGGATCCTCAACAGGTATGGGAGCTTGTTTCGGAGAGGGATCCTAGATAGGGGATGGTAGCCTTTGGGGAGAGGGATCATGTATAGGTGTCGATACCCTGTCAGGAGATGCGGCTTTTGGCTCTGAGGAGGCAGCCGATTCGCCAAAGTCCTACAGCTTAGCAAACAGTTGTTCTTCCATCATAGCTGCCATAGGCTCGGGATCTGCTGTCTGTGTAGCAACTATTTCTTCCAAAGGGGTTGCGCCCTATGGGATAGGATCAGTGACAGAAACATGTGTAGCCTCTACAGTAACCGTTGCAGTTGTTGTGGGCTTAGTCTTGGAATACTTCTTGGCCTTCTTCTTCTTCTCGACAGCATGAGGTGATTACCTGTCAGAGGCAGTTTTTTTCCATGTCTTTTCCATGCTCGCAATCTTATCAGTGACATCCCTTGGGTCACTTGAGATAGGCATGAATTTTGGGTTCGGCCTTGTAGCAACCAAAGGTGATTTCTTGAATACAGTGGAAGTCATCCCTCTAATGAACTTCCCGGGACCAATCTTCTTCGCCTGCGTGGATTGTTTAACTCCTCAGATGCTAAAGATGTAGTTGAGGATGAGGCTGAATGATTTCTTAGCAGACTCAGGTTTGGCGGCCTCCTCTTGTATCCTTTTCAACACAATCTAGCACCAATTGACCTTTTCTTCTGACATGATGGAGACCATCATCCGGAAGTGAAGGTTTGTGCACATTTCGAATGCTCCTGTCTGGTTTTCAACAACCCGGCAGCAGAAGTCATGCAGATAGACATAGGGAAGGCAGAAGTTCTTTTTATGGCAAGAAGGATGAACATTCTGGGCTTCCTCATCTCCGATGAACAGTCTCCATTTGGCCGTCAGCAACTCCTCCGACCCGAAAGTCTCGAGTTCTTCCATTATTAGGCCATCAAATGGTAGCCTGTAAAGATTTTCCAGCAACTCTCTGTTCACAGAGACCTGAATTCCTTGAACATTAGTAGATATTTCATATACATCACCTCCTTTTCTTTTAGACGCGTAAACAATAGATGCGTCCAAGTAGAATTCTTCAACAATATGTTCATCATACACCTCCGCATGATAACCTGCAAGGCGTAACAGCCTTTGTTGTTTCATACGAGAAACGACCACTTCCATTCCGTCAAAATCTTCACCTTCAAGGTTGATTCTTTCCATGATAACTGACCTGCCGAAGATACGCCCCTCGATGATTATCTCCTTTTTCTTCATGGAAAGGGAGGAATTTTGGGAAGTTGACATTTTGCAAGGAAAGGTTTGAAGAAAACTGAAAATTATCACAGAGAAATGCAAAAAGTACAGAGAATAATGTAGGCCGTTTTTTCTTGAGACACGTTTAATGGCAGAAAGCGTAAAGAGTCTAAGGGAGCAAGATACAATTTTTTTATAGTGTGCAGGGAAGATTAGGGTTTCATACAGTGAACGGTCAGATTTAAGGGATGGGAACCATCTCTTTAAAATGGACGTACAAGATGGATTCAGAGTAACTGGTACTTCTTATCCATCTGTTTTTGAAATGATAACTGGTCCCACTTCTGATAGTTCGTCTCCCCTTATTGCACGAAACGGCGGTTTTGAAATTATTAAAATCGCGTTATTTGAGGTATTGAAGTCCAGATGTCTTTAGGGCATTAAAGAATAAAACATTTGAAGTGTAAAAAGGGAACATGGACTTAAAAATGTTTTTTGTACGAATAGAATAGAAATATAATTGTTAATTAATAATCCTATAGTGTATGTGCTATATTCGCGAAGATACATCATTCCCCTTAAAAGGTACATACAGGATTCAATTCTTACACCAATATCTGGATTAATACTGTATTCATGGATCGTACTGTATCCCCCTCAATTAATGCACACGACAGTTGTAGCATGATTTCATGCCTTCTTTGTCCTACACTGCTATCTGACTGATTCTGAGGGTACATTTAGTTAATGTGGATACTGTATTCTTGCGTCTTATAGCATTCCCCCTCAATTGATGAGTAAAAGCATAAAAACTTACAGGGAGTCAGGTTGTAGCATCCCTAATTCTTGATGAAGCATGCAGGATCTGGTTGTGCTGAGAGGTTTTGTAAAGATGTCGGCCAACTGAATGTCTGTATGAATCTTTTCGATCCGAACATCCTTATTCTCAACATGATTCCTGATGAAGTCATGCTTCATATCAATATGCTTAGTTCGCGAGTGCAATACAGGATTCTGCGTTATTGCAATTGCACTAGTGCTATCGCACATGATTGGTGCTTCTCTAGCACTGATTCCATAATCTTGTAGCTGTTGTTGCATCCATAGAATCTGCATGCAGCAACTTCCAGCGGCATGGGATTTTGACTCAGCTGTAGAAAGTGAGTTGGCCAATTATTTCTTACTGAACCATGACACAAATCTTGGTCTAAGAAAGTGACAAGTACTGCTTGTACTCTTCCTATCCAACTTACAACCTCCGAGATACGAGTCGCTGTAGCCAACCAAATCTAATTATCCTTCCTTAGGATACCACAATCGTACATCAATTGTTGCTTTTACGTACTTAAGGATTCATTTGGCTGTGATGAAGTGTGACTTTTTATGTGCTACTTGATACCAAGCACACACTTCTATAGCAAATTGGATATCGGGTCTGCTAGTCGTTAGGTATAGGAGTGAGCCAAGAATCTTCTTGTATAGTGATTGATCAACCGGATTTCCAGCTTCATTAGCACTAATTTGCACGGAAGTGCTCATGGGGGTTGATGATGATTTGGAGTTGTTCATCCCAAACTTGTTGAGTAGCTTCTTGTTGTACTTCTCCTGGTTAATAAAGATTCATGTAGGCAATTGCTTCACCTGCAATCCTAGGAAATAACTAAGTTCCCCCATCATACTCATTTCGAAATTACTTTGCATGAGATGAGAGAACCTTTGACATAAAGCAAGGTTAGTAGAACCAAATATAATATTATCGACATATATTTGTACCATCAATAGGTCATCTCCTTCCTGTATCTTAAATAGAGTTTTGTCCACAATGCCTTTCTCAAATCCATTATCGTTAAGGTACAGGGACAAGGTTTCATACCATGCTCTAGATGCTTGCTTAAGTCCATACAGAGCTTTCCGTAGTATGTATATTAGGTCTCCGCCTTCAGTGTTGACGAACCCTGGTGGTTGTTCAACATAGACTTCTTCATCGAGGTCTCCATTCAGGAATGCGCTCTTAACGTCCATTTGATACACTATAAAGCTCTTATGGGCGGCAAAAGCTAAGAATATCCCAATGGCTTCTAGTGTGGCTACAGGGGAAAATGTCTCATCATAACCTATGCCTTCTTCCTGTCTGCAGCCTTGTGCGACTAGACGGGATTTGTTCCTGATAACAAGTCCATTCTCATTCTTCTTGTTTCTAAATACCGATTTGGTTCCAAATACAGCTTGGTGTTCTGTCCTGGGTACTAGATACCATACATTATTTCTTTCGAAACCATTAAGCTCTTCTTCCATAGAAGTGATCCAATGAGAATTTTTTAAAGCTTCATTGGTAGAAACAGGTTCGTATTGAGCTAAGAATACAGCTAGGGTGCACACTGCTAGTCTCCTAAGTTCGGCTTGAGATTTCCATACAGGAAATGGAGATTTATCATAATCGGATTCTTCTTGCACACACAGTACAGTTCCTTCTGTACTCTGTATTCTTCTTTGGGTAGATACACCAACATCAATATCACCTATAATTAATTCGTGTGGGTGATCTATCAACCATATCCTATTAGATTCTAGTTCGTCATCATGTATTGTATCTTGAGGTGTTGTAGTTTCAGCTTCAGCTTGTACAGCATCGGCTTCGACTACTGATCTTACAGCTGTGGGATTGACCTCTAAGTCTAAGACAGGTTCTGTTGGAGTTTGAGTGTCATTAATGGAAAGTGTTTGGATATTCTGGGTTAAGTCTTCTACTCCTGTATGACCAAAATGAAGTTTATCGAACACTACATGGACAGATTCCTTGATTGGCAGCTTCCTTTTGTTAAAGATTCTGAATGCCTTGCTGACAGGGAAGCATCCTACAAATATCCCTTCATCTGACTTCTCGTCAAAAGTCTTGAGTTGATATTTCCCATTATTCAGAACATAACACCGGCATCCAAAGATGTGAAAATATGAAACTAATGGAGTTTTATTATTCCATACCTCATAGGCTGTTTTTGTTGTGATACTTGTTGATAATACAGCGGTTTTGTGTATAGCACGCTGTATTTGTTGCTTTGCCCCAGAACTGCTGCGGCAACTTGCTTGCGGAGATCATGGTTCTTGTGGCTTCCTTGAGTGTCCTATTCTTTCGCTCGGGAACACCATTTTGTTGAGGAGTCCGGGCTGCTGAGTATTCGTGTTGTATTCCATTGTTCGAACAGTATTGCTCTATAAAGTGATTTGTGAATTCAGTACCTCTGCCGAAACGAATGGACATGATACTCAACCCTTTCTCATTCTGAAGCTTTCTCGGGTGCTCTGGCAACTTTGTTGTGGTTTCTTTCTTCTTGCTTAGAAATATTATCCAAGTATACCTGGAGTAATCATCAACAATAATGAGACAATATTTCTTACCTCCCAAACTTACAGGTTCGACAGGGCCGTAGAGGTCCATGTGTAGCATTTCCAGAACCCTGTGAGTGGTCTGGTATGATTTTCTATTCAGGGTGGTTTTGACTTGTTTGCCTTTCTGACAGGGTCCGCAGATGCTATCTTTATGGAACGACACATTGGGCAAGCCTCTAACCATTACCTGTCTGGCAAGTTTATTGATTGTCTTGAAGTTGATGTGTGTTACGTATTTTTGTGAACGCAAGTGTACATTGTCGTAATCAAGTAATAAAGTGATGAGAAAGATATCGTTCCCTCGAGGACTGACGTACTAATTACCAATTTATTCGTATTCCTAATTTTATTTGAACGACCGAATTTTGTGGTTGAAGAATTAATTAAAAACTAAATAATGCGATAAACTAAAAACAACTAATAAAATCAATAGTCCGATGAAAGGAGATCAAATAAGAGAAGAATCTAGGATTGCGAATTCGCCTCGATTAATCCGAATTAATCTTGATTAATATAATTTATGAAATTTCCCAATTTATTAAAAGTGAAGATTCTAAGATAATCTAATGCCTCTCCCGAGGTCAGAAGAATTTTCCAAGGTGAATATTTCACTATATTCCTAGGTGAGTTAATTCAACAATAGCCAAATAGATCTAAAATCTTCAAACGAGCTTATTCCTATGAGTATATTCCTATCTCACAAGATAAAATGGTTTCACCCAATTCTCACTACTAACTCTCCTCTCCCGATTCAAGTTACGTAATTATAACAATTCAATCGTAGGCCACACAATTGAAAGCACTAATAACAAATTGGGGAAACTCAATAAAAAGGTGGAAATATATTAATAAGTAAAATCAAGAATTAATTCATCAAAATCTCGGTTTCATCACAATCCTAGAATTAAAGGGTCTAGCCCGACATGCTAGAAATCAATACACAAATATTCAAATTAAACATAAGAAAGAAAATCAAACACAATTGAAGACTGGCTTCTTCCGTTCTCTCGCCTTGCTTTCTGCTGCTAGGTATTTTTCGACTCCTCTTCGATGATTTCTTCTCTGAACTTCACCGTCTTTTTATAACCTTCTTTCCACCTCTAAAAATGCGTCCGAGGATTAGGTCGAAAACGGATTTCAAAACAGTCCAAATCGCGGGCTGACATCAGAAATCCCACGCCGCGGGTCGCGGCCTGGCTTAAGTGTGTCGCGGCCCTTGTCCGTGTGCTGCCAGGCCTGGGCGATTTTTTTTCTTACGGGTCGCGGCTCAGGATGAGCGTGCCGCGGCCCCTGGTACAGTTTGTACCGGTTACTTCTGGGTGTACCTGTGCTGCGGCTCTGGCTCGATGTGATGCGGCCCTTGATCAAAAAATGTCGTTTTGGCCCGTTTTTCTTCGTTTAAGCTTCCGAACTCTAATTTCCTTCAAAACATATAAACATAATGCATTAAAAACTCATTTATGCAGATTTAAACCCAAAATGGAGATAAAATAATGATAATCAAGCGCACAAAAATACATCTAACAAATACCCCCAAACTTAAACCTTTACTTGTCCTCAAGCAAAAATCAATTTCAAATAAGACGACAAGTATCATGGATGATCGTGCAAATCCATAGTGCTCAACTAATTAATACTACCCTGAAAATCTCAAAGAATAATATGGATATCGTACTAGTGAGTCACAGTACGGACAATGATTCCACAAGGTAAACATTTCTAGTGCAAATCAATAGCTCATTAAGAAAATCAAGGCGCAAAGATTAACAAACGTGAATTGAGCTGACCGCCAATATGAATGTTGAGAGTATAATAAGCCAGATCGCCCAGTCCCACAGTCTCGTGGCAAAAAAAACACAAGAATTTCATAATATTTTCGGACAGCACTCCCTTATATATAATCATTATAATGATTCGATTTAACCACTAGGTTTCAACTCCCGGGATGTTTCATCGGAAGAACCCTAGGGTGGATTTCCATTCTCATGTATTGGGGAACTGTTTGACGTAAAAGACACTCATGGGGCCCATGAATGCTTCTAGTTACTAAGTCTCCCTCTACAGCGGAGAAAAAAAACTCGAATAGATAATCCCGCAGTCTGATTCAAGGTTGCTGTTTTACGCGGGAGTAAACAACGGGTCACGCGAATACCCCTGGTTACTTGGCTTCCTATCATCAGAGATGCGATTTTTCTGAATCATTAATCTACTTAAGAACATGTCTATTCAGGGTTGTCGTTTTACGCGAGAGTAAACAACGGGTCACGTGAATACCCCCGATTACTAGTGTTGGGATAAACAATCCCTGTATCGAAATTGTCGGGATAAAAAATCCCTGTATCGAAAGATCATGACAGAATGTTTTGACAATATGCCAATCCAGCATACAGCAAGCAGCTCTATCGAAAAGTTGATCAAAGATGTCATCCTGTATCGAAGACTTCTCGTAGCCCCAGCATACAGTGAATCTATCATACAGCAAAGGAGTCTCATAAAGACTAATTATGGAAGCTATCTCGAATCGACAATATAGCTATCATTCCATACAGTATCCAAACAGGACAAGAAGGAATCTTTGGTATACGCTAAAGTCAAAGTCCCGTCTAAGAAGATATATTTAAATACTAAAGGATAAAGTATTTAAATATCAAGCCGTTAGAGATCTTTAATCTAGCGCAAAATCCAGATCATGTTTTATTCAAACATATCATCCCGTTGGAATGGAATCTTGCTCAACGGATCTATATCAACGGATATATTTCAGAAGGCTATATATATCCCCAGCCTTTGAAGATCTATATATAACGAATAACTTATATATGCTTGAGAAACAACGAAGTTATCATCATATACATCTGAGCAAACATGTCTCCCAAAGCATACTGCTATTTCCAAAAAAAAAGATATATAAGTGCTCAATACTGTGAACAACACATCATCAGCTAAAAGCTCAAAAGTCAAAGCTGTTGTTCAATCATTGTTCTACCCTTGAACAAACCCTTCAGCCCTGTGTGGACTGAGAAACCTTGCTCTTCCCGAACTGTGTGTGACAGACTTGCATTGAAGAGACGAAGCTTCGGAACTGTGTGTGAAGATGCCAGTCAAGTGAAAGCTTAAACCAATCTGTGTGAATGGTTGAAGGCTAAGATCATTATATCAATCTATGTGAACGATATATTGATTAGGTTTGATTATAAATACGTAGTTGTGTACGTAGTATTTATAATAAACATTTTCACTCCTGTGTGGAAGACTAGTGGACGTAGAGGGATTTACCTCGAACCACTTTAATTACCGTGTCTTTTACCTTCTGCATTTACTGTTTTAATATTTGTGATTATCTTTAAGTATACACTTCATATCTAGTAGCTGTACTTACAGCAACTTACTTTGACAAGACTTCCACTATGCATTCAGATTTGAATATTGTACAGTTTGTTGTTTAAAACATTCTCCAAACTGTATTTTGTATACTTAGTGGCCAACAAGTGGTATCGGAGCAGTTGATTCTAAAAAGAATCAGTCGTATTTTTGATTGAATCAGATCCTTAAATCACTTATTTTTGTCAAACAATCTTTTTCTTCCTTATATTCTCATATGGATTCATCATTGATCAATAAAGTTCCTATGTTTTCTATTAAAGAATTTGATGATTGGAGAATTAGGATGGAGGCCCATCTTGCAGCAATGCATGAAGAGATGATTTTTGTCATACAGGATAGCCCCATAAAGATTATAAAGGTAAATCCGGCCCCAAGGATTGAAGGCCAGGCTCATGCAGAGATGCTCGAAAAAGAGCGCGAACAATGGACTTCTGACGAAAGAAAGTGCGCCAACCTCAACAATGTCGCAAAGAATGCGCTATTTGTCACTCTTGATAAAGGCACGTTCTCTAAGGTAAAAAGCTGTAAATCAGCCAAGGATATCTTGGATAAACTCAAGTTAATTTTTGAGGGAACTGAGCTCTAAAAAGAAAACAAAATTTCAAAATTAACTCAGCAATTCGAATCTTTTGAAATGAAACCAACTCAAACACTTGAGGAACTTGACCTCAGATTCACTGGCATTGTTGGCGAACTTGAATCTTTGGGCAAAATTTATATTCAAAGGGAGAAAAACCTAAAAAATTTCAGATCACTCCCTGCTCGATGGGACATTAAGACCACAGCTATGCGTGTGTCGTACAATCCTAGTGAAATATCTACTTTTGATCTCTTTTCTGACCTTAAAGCATTTGACTACGATATAGACAGGAGAGAGAAAGCTGAAGAATCTCCCGCCAGGACTACAGCCTTAGCCGCTGTATCGAACCGAATACACAGCATGCCGAGCTCATTAAAGCCCATTCATAAGAGTGCTGACAGTGACGATGACATCCTGTCGCAAGACGAAATGATGCTCCTCATGCATAAGTTCAAGAAGTTCATCAAGCAATCGGGAAAAACTCCCTACAGGCCAAAGCCCATTCACAAGGTAAGCATCGAAACTTCCTCTGGTGATGCTAACCTATGTTACAATTGCAAGAAACCTGGACATATGCAAATAAATGTCCTCATCCCAAAGTTCAAAGGTTGCCGGAAGCCGAGCAACAAGAAAAGGATGAAAGAAGACGTGCTTGGAAAAACAAGCTCAAGGCCCTGATTGATGAATCAGAAGCCTCCCCCGCACCATCCAAATCCGAAGAATGTCTTCAGGTAGTCAGTAACAGTGATTCATCTGATGATGATTTCGAAGATAAAGCCTATATGTGCTTTATGGCCAAGGACATTCCGGAAGATGAAGATAGCGATGATGAGGTAAGCTCAACCTCAGCTATTCCTACCAATGCATCTCATACTTTTGCAAACATGATGAATGAGTTTCAGAACATTCAAATGGCCCATGAGACATTGAAAAATGAAAATATGAAGCTCCCAACTTTCTAACTTAGAGCTGAAAGAAGAAAATGACTTGCTGAAATTAAATTACGAAAATATGTCTATTGATTGTGAAAACAGCAAAGTCGAGTACGAAAAACTCATGGAGAGCGATCATCAACTTTCTCGTGAACTAAGTGAGACTAAATCTCATAGTGAAAGCAATACAAATGATTTTGTTCAGCTTCAAGCCAAAGTAAAAACTCTCGAAAAACGAGAAGGAGAACTTGAGACCATTCTGAAATCTTTCGAGAAATCATCCAAATGAATGGAAGAAATTCTAAGCACTGGGCAACATGCTCATGATAAAAGTGGCTTAGGATACAGCTCATTTTCCAACAAAGGGAAAACTAGTACTGTGTTCGTCAGGGGTGTGGAACCCATTCCTGTATCGGAAGAAGTTCCGAGTCCTGTGATGGAACTTATTGCACCGCGAACAGCAAAAGCTGCCATTCCGCCACCTCAGTCCTATTCCAGATAGCGGAATCACCAGGTATTCAGACCTGTAAGGCGTATTCAACAGGATGCTCCCCGAGCATATCAACAGCGCCAACAGCCGTTCAGAAAGAAGGATGTATCCAAATATCAAAGGCCCGCACGGCAGTACTTTCAGTACAGCATGCCTAGTTATTGGATACAGGAGCCTCGTCATTTCCCGCAACATCAAGTTTCCGCACAGTATCAACAACAGCATTGGGAATCCAACTAGAGACCCAGAAGGCAAGTTGTTAGGCCGAAGAAAATGGCTCCACCTCCAAGACGGCATTTGTACTGGACTAATAATAATCCTGAATTTTACATGCATAATAACTATCATGATTATAGCAACTACGTACACGCCCCACATAGAAATCGCAATTACGGACCTAAAACATCCTACAGTAAACCTATTGCTGTCAGGAAAATCTGTAGATCACAAGTCGTCCTAAAGAGGGGTGAATAGACTTATTGAAACTGTTAAAATCTTTTCTTCGAAGAGTGAGTTTCTCAGCTGATAGATATGCGTAAATCAGCTGATGACGAAAACAAAACTAAGCAATGGAACAGTAAAGTATGAATGCAACAGTTAAGTGTGATGCTGAAAACAGTAAAACACGCAGGCAATTTATAGTGGTCTCAGAGGTGGGGTAATCCTCTACTAATCCACTTTCTCCAAACCAGTTGGAGATGAATCCACTATAATTCTCAACCAGTGATAAATATTACAGTGATTCTTTTACGTAGCTACAACAACTTCCAACCAGTGGAAATCCCGTCGTTGCAACTCCTCTTTGACTGCCTAGCACCACTTGATTCTTCAAGTCCTCGTATGACTATCAGTCTCGCAACTTCACCCAGTAAAGAATCCCGAACTCAGGTTTTAAGACAAGAGTGTTTGTCTTCTCCAACTAAGAGCTTTCTTCAAATAAGAACTTCGAGTACTGCTCTTTTCACGATGCTATATGATTGCTTTGATTGCTTTGATAACTTTGATCGCTTGAGAGTTTTGTTCGCATCGTACTGCTCTTCTTCAAATCTTCGGATATATATAAGTGTCGATCCTTGAGCAACTTCCTATCCGTTTCAAATCTTGTAACAAATCCGTCCGTTGGAGAGAGAGACTTCATTTTTTTTTCTTTCTGAATGTTGCAAGGCTGGATTCCCATATTTTAATCCATCTTTCGACCGTTGTGAAGACTTGCATGTGAGGCGCCGAATCTTTTGAATATAATAAGATTAAAATATTCAGTGGTAGGTCTGGATGAATTATTTAATTCATATCCTTTGCGGGAATCTCTTCAATTTGTCCCTTCACGCTTGCATGTGACTTTCTGTAAATATTGACTATTCAACGCATGCTGAAGTGGACTTGGAGACTTGGCTGATCTCTTATAAGTCAAGCTGTCTGATGTCCAGTCAACTTCTCTGCAGTTTGGACTTCTCTGCCGATGACTTCTCTGATGTCCTGTTGAGACTTGCCTGATCAGATGACTTGTCTGAAGTCTTCTGTCTTGATGAATTTTGACTTATCTGTTGGTCAGACTTCAGATATCTTGGTCAGATGATCACTTGACTGCAGTCTGGTCAACCACCACTGATGAATTTGTTTCTCTGATTTAGACTTGACTATGACTTCGGCTTTACTGCAGTGTTTGGTTTACACTTCTCTGAAGTACTTATCTGTACTTTTGTATTTTCGCCGATTTTGAGCCTAACTTAAATGGCCTATAGAAGATACTCATTTGGTTCTTCTTTACATTTTGCCAAGTATTTAACTTAAGATAATTTGGCCTATGGAAGATACTCATCTGGTTCTTCCTTACATTTTTTCCAAGTAATAAACGTTTGAATTACAATAATGACATCATCAAAATCTAACAAGTATTCCTAACAAATTCCCTCTATTTTGATGATGGCAAAACTTAAGCAAATTATCCAAATGAGCAGGTCTGCACTTGAGTGCTAGACACAAACTAAAATCAGTCTAGTTTTGAGACAATTAGGGATTGTCGTTCAAAAGACTGTTATATTAATTTTTCTGTATTGTTTTACAAGTACATAGCTTTCAATGATCAAACAAATACAGGAAAATTACAAGTACAAAATTTACATCAAAAATATGAGTTCAAACAAATCATCTGCCTCTATCTCTGCCTCTGCGGATAGGCTGCTTGGCAGGTCTGAGAAGCTTAGCTCCAATTGGCCTTCTTTTAATGGGGGCCAGGCCGTATTTCCTCCTGACAATGAGTGATTCAAAATCTTGTTCTTCTTGGGAAGAGAACTTATACTCGTCACACAACTTCTTTAGCTTCCTTTGCAGTGTTAACTCATCCAATTCATTATTTGGTAAGGTGGGAGGATCTTTAGGCCTGAAGGGAGGAATCATGGGGTATGCATTACATCTATTTGCATGTTTTAGTAGGACGGCCCAGAGCTTTGGATGTGTTGATTCCATAAAGTTAATAAAAGTCTGTTGTGGGGAGCAATTTTTATCCTTGAGTAACTCCCAGATATAAAAATCTCTGATGAACGTTTTCTTAGTAGATCCCCACATTGGTGCAGCTTCGACAGGAAGGAAATCTTAAACATACCACAACTCTTTGCCTTCCCATTATAGTGTAGGCTCATCCCCAAGTCTGGTCCTCCTTCTCTTGGCTGCAGGCTGATCATCAGTCTGCTCTTGGTCAGCTTCTTCCTTCCTCTTTGCAGATGATGTCCCAGTTGTAATTAATTGGACATCTTGCTTCTTCTTCGTCCTCAGCTCCTGAACTTCTCCTACTTCCCCCTGCCTGCTTCCTTCCCCCGTAACCTCTCTTCCCCCTTTTTTCCATCATCAACCAGGATGGTCAATTGTTGCTCCACTCTATGCATCCAGTCAGACATGCCAAGGGGCATTCTGTTGTTTGTAGGAGGAAGTGGTTGAGGGATATTCTGCTGCAGCAAGGTATCTATATTGGCATTAATGGACTGCAGGTCAAGAGTGATTTGTGTTGCAAGCAGCTCTCCAACAGTGTCTTTTATAATATGTCGGATCAGCTCTATCATCACAGGTGAAATGTGTGATGTCTGCGTAGAGTGCTCTCCTGAGCCTTCGACGCCTGTAGGTAGGTGTGCGGATGACCCACCTGTCTGCAGACTCTTTTCTGCAGGTGGCTTACCAGATGGGGTCTGCTCTGGGGTCCCCAATCTGTCATCCTCAGCTAGGTCTGCATCTAGGCTGGTATAGCAGGCAGGCGCCCCATCCTTGTCTGATTCAGCTCTGACTACTTTTTCTACTTTATCATCATCTTCTTTTTCCACTTCTTCATCCTGATCAACTTCCTCTCCTTTTTCTTCTCCTTCATCCACCAACTCCACAGTTTTCTCAATCTATGCTTCTTCTCGAGATTGTTTTTCAACTAAGATATTTTCTTCTTCTCTTTCTTCCTGTCTCTCCTCTTCATCCTCAACAATAATAAATTCTTCTTTTTCAACTTCTTCCTCCACTAACTCTTCTATCCTTATCTCTTTCTCTTCAACTACTCCTTCTTCATCAATAGATCCATCAAAAATACTGTACATAATAGTATGGATAAATTGGTCCATGTGGGTTTTAAAATTGGACATGAAGCAATTTTCCTGAAGCAACAAAATCGCATCTGACTCATTGCAAAACTGCATTAGCGCTTCTTCAGTAGCCTGGGGATACTCCCAGCTACTCATCTCAACGTGAGATTGCAGTTGAGTGAATGAAAATGATTTTAAAATTTTCCATTCCTCATAAATATGTAGAAAGGAATGTTTTAGAGCATGAGGTTTTACCAATTTGAGCTGCTCTATGGACAGGTTGAGGATATTGTTGTCAAGCAGGTTGAAGGTGTAGTTTGCTTCAGGTATGTGAATGATCAACCATACTTCTTCTTTTGTCAAGAACTAGGGAGTGAGAAGAGGGACAATCTGGGTCTCCAGGCTGGCACGACCAGGCTGGTCTTCCATATGAATAGGTTCAGGAGTGGATAAGGACTCAGGCTGCTCTTCTTCATCAAATTCCAATCGCCTGGGCCTCTTGGGAGAGGGTTCTGGCGAGGAGTGAATGATTGATGGTTCTCCAGGGGAAGGTCCCCTTCTTTTGAAACGGAGGGCGATAGGGGTGTTGTCTGACTCAGTTTCAGACTGGGCTGCAGGTGAGTTGCGGGCTGCAGCTTGGTGATCCTCCGACTCGTCTGAACTCACAGGGTATCTATAGGTATACGGCTCCTCAGACATTTCTCTTAATAGCTGAGTCGTTTTCCGCTCTCCACCCAAACGCCTTAGGGTTTCTTGGTCTAAATGACCAAGTCTCTTATTGATGTGGAAAGGGTCTGCACTTCCCTTTGCCACACCGAGCTTCTCGAGCATCTAACTTATCTGCGTCCCGAATGCAAGCTTTGATTTGAACTTCTTCTCCTCGACTAGCCACTCGGCCTTATTCACCTCCCGCACCAATTGACAGAAAATGTAGTCAGTCCAGTCAATTGGCTCATCTTGAATTAGTGCTCCCAGCACCATGAACTTGGTTGATGATAAATGATCGTAGCTGCCCGCCATCCCCATCACTATTTTGTTGGTGATGTCCAATGCATAGTGATATTCCTTTTTCAATTCGCTCCTTATGGCAGTCAGCTTCAGTTTAGAGGGCTGTTCGGCGGTTTTGATTCTCAGCCACGTGTCGGCTACGTTCTGTTTCAAGGCTTCGACAGCCATGCCGTGGGATTTCATCCCGAAGAATTTTCCGATTGTCCCCGGCGTGATATCCACTTAACTTCCAAAGATAGAACTCCTTATCCCAGATTCGAGCACTCGGGCCTCTCGATAAAAGGCAATAACAACCTCCTTGAACAGATGTTTGGGGCTGATATCCAAGAATGGGTAGATCCCATTTGTCTTCATTGCTCTTATGAGGTTGCGCACTTCGTTGTTGTCCAGATTTGCTTCAAGAAGTCCTTCGAAATTGACGACCAGTGAAAAGATGATCTAGTCCTTCACCGCCTTGAGGTTCACTCCGTCAAAGTAAGATTCCATTTCTGCACAGTAAAAGATTTCTGAGTGTATGTAGAATTCGTACGAATTTTTGCTATGAAGAATTAGGGTTTTGTGAGGTTGAAGAACGTAAAATGAAAAGGCTTTTCCCGTCTTTAAAAAGAAAATGAAACGACGTTTGCAAATAAATATTCATTTATTTTAAACGGTGGTCCACCTTTTGAGAATTTTTAAAAATTCAAATTAGTAATCGGTGGTCCAGTTTTTGAAAATTTGAAAATGGGCGGTTGGATTTTAATTGGTCATAATGGAGGTCGATTGAACGCATAGTTGCACGTGTATTTTAAACATATAGTATTATGCCACCTGTGATTTAAATAGTAATATGATATTATACAAATAGCAGATAATAATATAATATTCAGAAGTCGGTCAGGTATAGAAAACTTAGCTGGTTGACTGTTTGACTCTTGACTGCTCTGCATCTGGTGAGTTGACTCCTTTGACTTCTCGCCTTTGGTTTGATCAGCTAAGTTCCTACGTCTGTCCTTCGTCTTCTTATCTGCATCAGGTAGGGGCTGATTCCTGTGATCAGCTTAGTCCATCCTTCGTCTGATCTGCTTCAGCTAGCTTTTTCATCTGTACTAGATTCCCAATCTAGTAATCCAAGTTCCCTGCTCAGCTCCAAAAACCTTTCTTCTGGCAAAGGTTTGGTGAAAATGTCAGCAATTTGGTAGTCTGTACTGACTCTTTCAACTCTGACTCTCTTGTTAAGCACGTGATCTCTTATGAAGTGATGCTTAACATCAACGTGCTTTGTCCTTGAATGCAATACCGGGTTGTTGGTTAATGAAATAGCACTATCGTTGTCACACCAAATTGGAATTTCATTGGCAATAATGTTGTAGTCCCTTAGCTGTTGTCTGATCCATAAAATCTGGGCACAACAACTACCTGCAGCTAGGCATTCTGACTCTGTTGTGGAGATAGAGTTAGAAACCTGCTTCTTGCTAAACCAGGATATTAGTCTGGTTCCTAGGAATTGGCACGTTCCACTAGTGCTTTTCCTATTTATTTTGCATCCTGCGAAATCTGCATCTGAGTATCCTGATAGCTTGAAGTTATCATCCTTAGGGTACCATAGTCCAACATTAATTGTAGACTTAAGGTATTTGATTATTCTCTTGGCTTCATCTTGGTGAGACTACTTTGGCTTGGATTGAAATCGTACGCATACTCCTACGGCATAAGATATATCTGGTCTGCTTGAAGTGAGGTATAGCAATGATCCAATGAGTCCCCTGTAGTGGTTTGAGTCCACTGATATGCCTCCCTCATCTGCATCTAGATGAGTGCTTGTGCTCATAGGAATTCTTGCTGGTTTGGCTGATTCCATTCCAAATCTCTTGATTAGATCTTAGGTATATTTGGCTTGATTGATGAAAATTCCATTTTCCATCTGCTTGACTTGTAATCCAAGAAAGAAGTTAAGCTTTCCCATCATACTCATCTCAAATTCTCCTTGCATGAGATTTGAGAATTTCTCACACAGCTCTGGGTTGGTTGAGCCAAATATGATGTCATCCACATATATCTGAACTAGTAATATGTGGCCTTCGTGCTCTACTCTGAATAGGGTCTTGTCCACTTTCCCTTTGCAGAAACCATTCTTCTCAAGAAATACAGATAAGGTTTCATACCAAGCTCTTGGTGCCTGCTTGAGTCCATATAGAGCTTTCAATAGCTTGTAGACTTTGTCTCCTTTGACAAATCATGGGGATTGCTCCACATAGACTTCTTCTTCTACGATTCCATTAAGGAAAGAACTCTTTACATCCATCTGATAGAATTCAAAATCCTTGAATGCAGCATATGCGAGCAATAGTCTGATGGCTTCTAATCTTGCAACAAGTGCATAGGTTTCATCATAATCTATTCCTTCACACTGTGCATAGCCTTTAGCAACAAGTCTGGCTTTATTCCTAACAACAGCTCCATCTTCGTCGCATTTGTTTTTGTACACCCATTTGGTGCCAATAACCTTCTTATGATCTGGTCTGTCTGTTAGTTCCCAAACATTGTTTCTCTCCATCTGATTGAGCTCTTCTTGCATTGATCCAAGAGTAGTCTTCCAGGGCTTGCTCTGTTTTCTTAGGTTCTCTCTGAGACATAAAGCATGAAAACATTGCCATTCCTACGGGTAGAGTAGACTATCTTGTCTTGACTCCATCAGTTAGCTTCCCAATAATCTGTTGAATAGGGTGATCTTTGAGCCACTTAGGAATGTCTTCTTCTTCAGGGTCTGTTCCCCCTGTAGATTTGCTTTGGTGGATTTCCTCTCTCTCTGCATCAACTTGGATCTGAACTCCTTGGTCTGCAACTGGATCAGCTACCGTTTTGTCATCTGCAGGTTGGGATCTGGTCTGGTCTGCAGATGAGTCTTTATCAGCTACAGTTTGGTCTTTATCAGCAGCAACTGGATTAGGTAGGTTTGGTGGTCCTGTCTGATCTGCAGTTGGGTCTTCATCAGCTACAGTTGGGTCTTCAGGTTGATCTGCAGGTGAGTCCACCATCCCTGTGTCATGAACAATTACTTCTTCTAGGGTTGCGGATTTGAGCTTATCCTCAATTAATTCCACTTGTTTCCTGTACTCAACTGCAGATTCATACAACATGAGGTGTTTCCTCCACAACTAAGGTTCTTTTGTTAAAAACTCTATATGCCTTGCTTCTTTGTGAATATCCCATAAAGAGACCATCATCAGTTTTAGCATCAAAGGCATTTAGTTGGGTTTTACCATTGTTGTGGATGAAACACTTACAACCAAAAATATGAAAATAAGCAACTGTAGGTGTTCTGCCATTCCAAACCTCATAGGGACTTTTGCCATGTCTCCCTACTATCATACTCCTGTTCTGAGTGTGGCATGCTGTGTTGATAGCTTCAGCCCAGAACCTCTTGGGCAGGTCTGCTTCTGCAATCATGGACCTGGCTGCTTCCTTTAAGGTTTTGTTTCTTCTTTCGGCAACACCATTCTGCTAGGGGGTCCTAGGTGCAGAGAGCTCATGCTGGATTCCATTCTGATCACTGTAATCAGTGATCGCCTTGTTGAGAAATTCACCTCCTCTATCTGATCTGATCTTGATGATTGGGATGGATTTCTCATTTTGGATCCTTCTCAGCAGCTCAGGTAACTTGGTCAAGGTTTCACTCTTCTTATACAGAAAGATAATCCATGTGAACCTTTAGTAGTCATCCACTACTACTAGAGCATGCTTTCTGCCACTTAGAGTCCTTGGCTTGATAGGGCCAAATAGATCCATATGAAGTAGATCTAAGATCCTTGATGTGAGAGTTGTAGGATGGACTGGCTTGAATGATGCTCTGGTCTGCTTTCCTTTCGGACATACATCACAGAGAGCTTCCTTCTTGAATGCTTCTTCTGGAAGTCATCTGACCAGCTTCTGAGAACTAATCTTGTTGATGGCTTTGAAATTCAGGTGATATAGTCTCTTGTGCCACAGCCATCCATTCTCAGCTATTATCTTGAATAGAAAATAGGTATTAGGAGTTCCTGTGTTCCAATCTATCATATAGACATCTCTCCTTTCGAATCCTTGTAGCTTCACCTCTCCAGATAGAATATCTATCACCATACATTTCCAAATGGTGAAGACCACTAGGTTTTTCTCATCACAGAACTAACTTATGCTCAGGAGATTATACTTGAGCCCTTTGGCATAATGAACTTTGGATATAGTGATATTTCGTCGGTGCAGCTCTTCAAAGCCTTTTGTTTGTCCTCTAGAGCTATCTCCAAAGGTTACGTCCGGACATCTTTCTTTGACAAAATTCATCAGCACCTTCTTGTTACCGGTCATGTGCCTTGAGCATCCGGAATCTACAAACCATTCTTCACCTCCAATGTTTGAATATGTGGAGATGTGGTAGTAGTCCTTCCACCTTTTCTGCAATCAGAAAAGCAGAAATTTAGGTACCCAAATCTGTGTGGGTCCTTGGGGGTTAGTTGGTATCCTGGAGAACTGGTTTCTCCTAGGATTGTGAAAGTTGTTGTTATTACCCCTATAAGGTGTGTAAGGTCTGGGCCTATATCCTCTGTTGGGATTATGTATCGGATATGCCTCATAAAACTGATGGTGTGGGTGTAACACCCCAAAAGACGGCTATTACAGTGCCATGGACCCCACAGTGGGACCCACCAGGCGATATCCAAAACAGATTAAATAAATACTATTTGTGATACCGAACCACAATGAATAGTCATTACTCCGATTAGGAGTTTATTAAAAATATGGCCAATGGCCTTATAATACACAGGATCCGAACAACAAGTATAAACCATATGGAGATGAAAAATACTTCAAATGTCAATACAACCAGATAGTAATTTAAATGAAGCAGAAAATAAAATAACATAACACGGTTTAACATAACCGGACAACAAATGATGTGGGGCCCCCGAACTAGTATCCTTCGAACCCTTCGCCGTCAACATGCTCTTCCCGTGCCTTGCCTTTGCCTCGACCTAAAATACAATATAAGTATTTCGCCCATAACACAGGGTCAGATATATATGATAATCAATTCTTCCGACATTATACAATTCACATATATAGATTTCAAGGAAAAACATCCCGACTATTAATCATACCCCTCGGGCATATGCAACAATCAGTCACAAACCGTCGAAAACATCCAATCAAACATGGACTATGAACGATTAACAATATAGCTCAAGATGGACATCACAGTACGCCCGATCCGGAAATGTGTCCGTGTATATGTCCACCCCGTATACGGAATCCAGAATATACGTGTGACGATGTACCTAATTAGCCTCACGAACTACGTCTCGTGTGCACAGTCCAATGCGGAATAACATCCACGCCTGACTATATATGTGCCTGGCTAAAAATCCTACACAATAACCAATCGGAACGCAGATATGATTCCGGATATGTCACGATACAACATGACAACGAATTCAATAAATCACACATCCGATTAAGGATCAAGAAAACTCACCGAAGTGAAAATAAAGACCAACGAGATCAACGATTCAAAGCGACGTACTTGGGAATGCAACCCCATGATGAAACGGAATAACGTCAAGGACAATGTCAAATCACGACAAGCATTTCATAAACATTTCATACACATGAAATGTATAAACATCACAAGAATCTAATCATCATTATAACCAAGCAAGATAACTTACCTCAATACGGAGACGAGAATAGTCCTCTTCTTGTCGAAACGAACGAACGGCCTTCGACTAATGTTGTTTTTTCTCGAACAATCAACCTTAAACAAAATGTATTTTACTCAATAACATATTCATATAATTATCACTATAGGATTAGTAAGACGACATCCTACACTCCTTTAGAATAGTTTGATATCTCGAAATATCGAAGCCTTATGCCAAGAGTTCTTTTAACATCATTACAACCATAAAAATCGGTTTGCAATATTTTTACCGAATGTTCACATGGTTCATCATAAATAAGAATTCTATCAAGGGTATGTTGAATAACCAATTATGATGTTAAGATCATCTTATGATGATTAAACTTTCCAAAACATTAAAATGTTGAAGGAACAAAATCTGCACATTTATGATCATTCTCCTCTCATCTAAATTGAATATTAAGCTTACAACAAGGTTATTAGTTATGAGATTACACCATATTCATGAAGGTTATCAAAATATTTCTTTACAGGGCTGAAAGATCCATTAACATTATGATGAATTCACCATTTATCTAGTATGATGATCACAACATTCTAAGTTCTCAACACATTAGATTAATGAAAAGTTGTTGTTGTTGGTTTCACAAATATCCTTAACCATTCAAAATCATGCTGAGCTAAACATAAGTAGAATATGATTCTTAAGAAATCTGAGCAAGAAAACATCCTTCTACTTCTAACATGGCCAAGTTCTTCCCAAGGTAAGTGAAAACTTAAAATGGTGTTTAATCACTTTATGATAACAACTCTATTAGTTAAATCCAACTATGGTGAAGTTAACTGATTCAAAGGTGTTCTACTGAGCTAAATTCGTCCAGTAAGATGAGCATGATAGTTACAACATGGTCAAAATCACTATATCATCAAGAACACATCCATCTCAAACCCTTATTTATCATATTCATCAAAAGTGTTAAAAAGGTTGGATTAAAACTATGTTTTACTTGATTAATCTAACTCTAGGTGAAGTATAATTCGTTACTACATCAACATATGAAAATGATACAGAGAAGAAAGTACACCTACCTCCAGAAACGAAGAACAACCTCAATGCTATGAGAAAATATACTCCAAGCTCAAGAACACCTCCTAATCTCCAAGGAAATGAGCTCCACTCCAAGATTTAAGGCTTAGAAGCAAGCCGGGGGAGGTTGATATCGGTTTGGGAGTGCAGAGGGACGATATATGGAGAGAGAATCGGTTTGGAGTTGTGAAGAAATGAAAAACAGACTGGTCCTATAAATAGACTGTGCAGACTTGGCGCACGCTAACGGTAAGCTTTAGCGTACGCTAACACACTTACGTACGCTAACTGGTTAATATTACGTACGTAAGCGGCTTACAGTGGCTACTGTATTGAATTCGCAGGTCGTTAGCGCACGCTAATGAAAAAGGGGTTACGCACGCTAATAAAAGTTGACTCTGGCCGACATGACAGCTCAGACATTACTCACATGCATGCTAACGGCTAAGGAGTTCACGTGCTGAAGTCAACTGATGCCAGATTCTCTCTTAGCGTACGCAACAGAGGAAACATTACGCACGCTAAGTAGGGGTGGCATTTCGGAACCGAAAATCCAAAACCGAACCGAAAAAACCCGAAAAAATAACCGAAAAACCGAAACCGAAGAAGACCGAACCGAAAAACAAAAAAACAGAACCGAACCGAACTAATTTGGTTCGGTTCTCGGTTCGGGGTAGAGCGGAACCGAACCGGACCGAAATGGACCGAAGTCAAATTTCAACATACTAAAATGGCCTTGTTTTTGTGATTTTAGTGTGTTTTGAATTTTAGTATAATTCATTTTCTTTTGTAAGACCCTCATGGGTCCAAGAAGGACCGATAATATGCTCATGAATTTGTGATTCAATTAATTTAGGTTGAGAGAATGAGCTATTGTGGTTTACGATTGTTATATATTTTGAGATATTTGGAAATTGCTATGCAACTCTAGCTTTTATCTTGAACACACACACACACACACACACACACACACACACACACACACACATATATATATATATATATATATATATATATATATATATAACTCTTGTTGGCTTGTTGTTATATATAACTTATTCTATTGCATATAATATTTGAATTTATATCGTGAAGAACCGAAAAAACATCAAACCAAATCGAAACCGAACCGAATATTTATAAAACCGAACTTAACCGAACCGAACTTCAAAAAGAACCGAACCAAACCGAAACCGAATATTTGGTTCGACTCTCGGTTTCGGTCAAAAACCGAACCGAATGGAACCGAGTCCACCCCTAACGCTAAGGCACAAGATTAACGTACGTTAATCATGCTACGTAGCGTACACTACGTCAACAAAAAAGTTAAAAATGCATCTCTCTATTTAACATAGAATCATGGAGTATGAAATGAAATAACAACGATATGAAGTTCAAATCTATAATACCTCAACATAATACTAAATGCAACGATTCATGATAATCAGATTATCCAAATAATACAATGACAGGTAAAAACGAAAATTACAGTCGGATATTACAAACTCACCCCCTTAAAAAGAGTTTCGTCCCCGAAACTAAGGGGTAAATAACTCGGGGTATCTCGCTCGCATACTATCCTAGGTTTCCCACGTAGCCTCCTCGATTCCGTGTCGTGACCACTGAACCTTCTGTAGGGGAATCGTCTTATTCCGTAACTGCTTGATCCTCCTCTCGAGTATCCGCACAGGACGCTCCTCGTACGAATGATCCTCCGCTAATTCAATCTCTTCGAACTGAAGTACATGGCTCGGATCAGCAACATATTTCATCAACTGGGAGACATGAAACACGTTGTGAATCTTACTCAACGTCGGTGGCAAAGCTAGTCGATAGGCCAAATCACCTACACGCTCCAAAACCTCAAACGGCCCAATGTACCTCGGGCTCAGCTTGCCCCTCTTCCCGAAATGAAAAACACTTCGGGTAGGAGACACCTTCATTAACACATGGTCACCAACCTCGAACTCAAGCGGTCGCCGACGGTGGTCAGCATAAGACTTCTGTCGACTTTGAGCCATTAACAACCAACTCCTAATCAAAGTGATCTTCTCACGGGCTGCTAATAACATATCGGGTTCCGTACCCAGAGATTCTGACAGTTCGTCCCAGCACAAAGGGGACCTACAGCGACGGCCATATAATGCCTCATACGGTGCCATCTGAATCGAAGCGTGCCAACTATTATTATAAGTGAATTCCACCAAAGGTAGCTAGGCTTCCCAATCGTCCTTCCAATCAAGAACACATGCTCTCAACATGTTCTCTAGAGTCTGGATGGTTCTCTCAGACTGACCATCGGTCTGTGGATGAAAAGCCGTACTGAAATTCAACTGCGTGCCCATCGCACGATGAACTGCCTTCCAGAAGTGTGACACAAATCGCCCGTCACAGTCTGATACAATACTCTTGGGGGTACCATGTAATCTCACGATTTCCTTAATAAACAGCTGGGCCAATCTCTCGGGACCCCACGTGTCCTTAATCTCCAAGAAGTGGGCTAATTTGGTCAGACGGTCTACAATCACCCATATCGTATTCATTCCTCGACGACTCGTCGGCAAGCTAGTGATAAAATCCATAGATATGTCCTCTCATTTCCACTCGGGAATCGGGAGCGGTTTCAGCATTCCTACGGGTCGCTGGTGCTCAATATTAACCTGCTGACAGGTTAAACATCTCAAAACGAATTCAGCAACCTCACGTTTCATATTCCCCCACCAATAATTCTGCTTCAAATCCTTATACATCTTGCTAGATCCTGGGTGAATAGAGTACGGGGTAGCATGGGCTTCTCTCATGATAGAGTTCCTCAACCCTTCGCCAGCGGGTACACAAACTCGATTTCTAAAGCGTATCAGTCCATCCTCGTGGATCACGAATCCAGGGGCTTTCCCTTGGGTTACCTCATCCCGAACTCGAGATAAGAATGGGTCCGTAATTTGCTTCGATTTGATCATATCATCAAGATACGAAGAAATCTCAAGGGTGCAAAGTTGTCCCTGAACACGCTGTAACCAAACTTCAATTTCTGGCCTCATAAGGTCCAACTGCAACTCTCTCTGTGCTGTCAAACGGCTGAGCGTCTGCTCCTGCACTGTCTTACGGCTCAAGGCGTCGGCAACCACATTTGCTTTACCCGGATGATAAAGGATCTCGATA
This sequence comes from Orobanche coerulescens, assembly GCA_033398695.1. Lineage (NCBI taxonomy): Eukaryota > Viridiplantae > Streptophyta > Magnoliopsida > Lamiales > Orobanchaceae > Orobanche > Orobanche coerulescens. Next base: position 44,928,407 of record CM065809.1, read on the forward strand.
TTATAGTCCTTGATTAATTCTAGCCACCTTCTCTGTCTCATGTTCAACTGCTTCTGAGTAAAAATGTACTTTAGGCTCTTGTGGTCTGTAAAGATCTGGCAGGTAACTCCATACAGATAGTGACGCTAGATTTTCAAAGTAAACACCACGGCTGCTAACTCCAAGTCATGGGTTGGATATTAACTTCATAGGGTCGCAATTGTCTCGATGCATAGGCAATCACTTTCCCTTCCTGCATTAGTACACATCCCAGGCCCTGTCTCGACGTGTCACTATACACCACAAATCCTTCTGTTCCTTTTGGTAAGACCAAAATAGGTGCCGAAATCAATCGACTCTTGAGCTCCTCAAAAATTGCTGACATGCTTCTGACCAAAAATACTTCTTATCCTTCCGCAGTAAGTTAGTCATCGGTTGCGCACTTTTAGAAAATCCTTCTACGAACCATCGGTAGTAACCTGCTAGGCCGAGGAAACTACGAACTTCCTTCACGTTCTTTGGTGGTAGCCAATCTCGAATGGCTTCTGTCTTTTGTGGGTCCACTCTCACTCCTTCGGCTGATATCACATGCCCGAGAAAGATAACCTCAGGCATCCATAATTCACACTTAGAAAATTTCCCATAAAGCTGTTCCCGCCTCAATGTATCGAGAACTTGGTGGAGGTGATGCTCGTGCTCTTCATGGTCACGAGAGTAAATCAGAATGTCGTCAATAAAAACGACTACAAAGCGATCCAGATAGTTAATAAAACTCGATTCATCAACTCCATGAATATCGCCGGTGCATTAGTTAGTCCAAATGGCATCACCACAAACTCGTAATTCCCATAGCGAGTACGGAAGGCTGTCTTCGAAATGTCAGACTCTCGAATCCTCAACTGATGATAACCAGATCTCAAGTCGATCTTAGTAAACACGGCAGCTCCCTGAAGTTGATCCAATAAATCATCAATACGAGGCAAAGGGTACTTGTTCTTGATGGTTACCCTGTTCAGCTCACGGTAATCAATACATAAGCGCAGAGATCCATCTTTCTTCCGTACAAATAACACTGGTGCTCCCCAAGGGGACGCACTAGGTCGATCGAATATAGCCCTTTTCAGTCAACTCCTCAAGTTGGTTTTTCAATTCCTGCATCTCAGTCGGAGCCATACGATACGATGCTTTTGAAAGCGGGGATGTACCTTGTTCTAACTCAATAATAAACTCCACGTCACGATGAGGAGGTAAGCCTGGCAACTCGTCTGGAAATACATCTGGGTAGTCTCGGACTACCGGAATGTCGGCCAATTCAACTGGTCGATCTGCTGTTTTGTTCATGTAGCACCAATAACCAATACACCCTTGATTAAGCAGTTTCACTACTTTCATAGCGCTGATGACTCTCCCAGAACGACTGGGATTATCACCTCGAAAAATACACTCGAAACCATCATCAGAAGTGATGGTTACCATCCGCTTGCGGACACTGAGTATTGCATCATGACGATCCATCCAATCGATACCCAAGATTATATCATCCTTAGGTAAATCAACTACAATCAGATTTGACAACCACTCACGATCATTCAAACGAATCGGACAGTCATGGACTTCAAGATTTCCAATAATTCTTCTACCATCAGGTAGACCAATCACGTAGGGCTCACAATTGATAACATGGTCTAGAGGTAAACGACTAAAACAAGAAGAAGATATAAAGGAGTGTGAAGCACCGGTATCAAAAAGAACACACACAGGCTGGGAGTGGATCTCGAGTATACCTGAAATCATGTTGGCCTTGGGATCGTCAGCTTTCTTCATCTCGTAAATCCTGGGTTTCGCAGTTCCGGCACCAGGTGTACCACTTTGATTCCCACGGCCCATTCCCCTATTCTCCCCGGTGGTCTGATAGGAAGCGGACGGAGGCACCCGGTTCTGGACGGAGGACTGAACTGGAGCGTGAGACGCTACTGGTTCAGGTCCGGGCCCACTTCTACAAAAAACGAGCACGGTGACCAATCTTGCCACAAGTATGGCATGTGACGGCAGGCTTCGGGCATTTGGAGCTGAAGTGCCCCTGGTCTCCGCAGTTATAGCACACAACAGATGAGGGGACCGCTCGAGAGTGCGATCCAGTTGGCTTCGACGCCATGGGTGGTCGATCGGAAGGGTTTGGCAATGATTGGGGCTTCCTGAATGTCCCCTGGTTACTCTCAGTCTGGTTCTGGTTCCTGGACCTTTTGTTGTTGGACTGTGGTTGCTTCTTGGAAATCTCCTTCGCGGTGAGTTCATACTCCAGAGCCTTCTCGATGAACTCTGGTAAGGTAGTACAGTGGTGATTCAATAGCTGTATTCTCATTCGGGGTTTTAGCCTCTTGAGAAAGTATTTGATTTTATCAACCTCTATTCGGATAATTGTCGTGGCGAAAGGAAGGAGTGCCTGGAATTTCTCAGCAACAGATAATACATCATCGTCTTTAGATGGGTCGGGGTTCAGCAGTTCCGACAGTTTGGCCTCACGGAGTGGCCCTAGATAGTAACGGTCTAGCATGAGGTTTTTAAATTCCTCCCAAGTATAAACACCATCAGCTGGCCTTACTGAAAGCCACCAGGTATGAGCGCCTTTGCTAAGATAGTACACAGCTACCGAGACGCGGTTCTCTTCCGGGCAGTCCACCATCTAGAAAATATTCTCAAAATGCTCGATCCAATGTACAATGTCAGCAGGCTCAGAGGATCCTTCAAAGGTCGGAGGTCACTGGCGAGAGATGTCGCTGATGATCCGACTCACGGGTCCGCCAAGCACAGGAGGAGGATGAGGCCCCTGTTGCTGGCCAGTAGTGGCCCTCTGCATAGCTTCCATTAGTTGAGCCATCTGGGTCATCTGCGTCATCATGCCCTGCATAACAACGTAAGGATCGACACGCGCATCCCCACGCCCACTATGGTGCGATTGATCCCTAGAAGGTGAACCACTGTCTGCGGAACTATGATCCACATTCGCGTGTCTGTTGGCTCGAGGTATCGGGATTCGGCCCCTTCCACGGCCTCGTACCCCTCTGCCACGACCTCTCAGGTTTCTTTCCATACTGAAAGAATCAATCATAATGATAACCATAAGTACAGTTTAAGATACTAAAATTCATGCTAAGTTAATAGCAACAAGGAATCACATATTCAAGGAAACGGTTCACAATTAGTTATCAACACCACGAATGTCGCACCGAATATTATATCGATGTCAAGTCGAACAATTTTAATCATATAATCAATACAGCATTTATCTCGGATTATTAATCAGATAAATCCTATCACAAATCCTCGAAATAACAAGATCAACAAGGAGACCCATTCTGATATCAATATCATGCCAGTAATTAAATCATGGCTCATAAAGTACATACCGTATTTGGCTTGTAGGGTCAGGCACTTGCACAGGTCACACGTGACACGAAGGTCTCTTGATACTAGTTCATTTCACAACAACTCATAAAAAGGAAACAACTCTCCGATACCATCTTTTGTAACACCCCAAAAGGCGGCTATTACAGTGCCGTGGACCCCACACTGGGACCCACCAGGCGATATCCAAAACAGATTAAATAAATATTATTTGTGATATCGAACCACAATGAATAGTCATTACTCCGATTAGGAGTTTATTAAAAATATGGCCAACTGCCTTATAATACACAGGATCCGAACAGCAAGTATAAACCATATGGAGATGGAAAATACTTCAAATGTCAATACAACCAGATAGTAATTTAAATGAAGCAGAAAATAAAATAACATAACACGGTTTAACATAACCGGACAACAAATGATGTGGGGGCCCCGAACTAGTATCCTTCGAACCCTTCGCCGTCAACATGCTCTTCCCGTGCCTTGCCTTTGCCTCGACCTAAAAAACAATACAAGCATTTCGCCCATAACACAGGGTCAGATATACATGATAATCAATTCTTCCGACATTATACAATTCACATATATAGATTTCAAAGAAAAACATCCCGACTATTAATCATACCCCTCGGGCGTATGCAACAATCAGTCACAAACCGTCGAACACATCCAATCAAACGTAGACTATGAACGATTAACAATATAACTCAAGATGGACATCACAGTACGCCCGATCCGGAAATGTGTCCGTGTACATGTCCACCCCGTATACGGAATCCAGAATATACGTGTGACGATGTACCTAATTAGCCTCACGAACTACGTCTCGTGTGCACAGTCCAATGCGGAATAACATCCACGCATGACTATATATGTGCCTGGCTAAAAATCCTACACAATAACCAATCGGAACGCATATATGATTCCGGATATGTCACGATACAACATGACAACGAATTCAATAAATCACACATCCGATTAAAGATCAAGAAAACTCACCGAAGTGAAAATAAAGACCAACGAGATCAAGGATTCAAAGCGACGTACTTGGGAATGCAACCCCATGATGAAACGGAATAACGTCAAGGACAATGTCAAATCACGACAAGCATTTCATAAACATTTCATACACATGAAATGTATAAACATCACAAGAATCTAATCATCATTATAACCAAGCAAGATAACTTGCCTCAATACGGAGACGAGAATAGTCCTCTTCTTGTCGAAACGAACGAACGGCCCTCGACTAATGTTGTTTTTTCTCGAACAATCAACCTTAAACGAAATGTATTTTACTCAATAACATATTCGTATAATTATCACTATAGGATTAGTAAAACGACATCCTACACTCCTTTAGAATAGTTTGATATCTCGAAATATCGAAGCCTTATGCCAAGAGTTCTTTTAACATCATTACAACCATAAAAATCAGTTTGCAATATTTTTACCGAATGTTCACATGGTTCATCATAAATAAGAATTCTATCAAGGGTATGTTGAATAACCAATTATGATGTTAAGATCATCTTATGATGATTAAACTTTCCAAAACATTAAAATGTTGAAGGAACAAAATCTGCACATTTATGATCATTCTCCTCTCATCTAAATTGAATATTAAGCTTACAACAAGGTTATTAGTTATGAGATTACACCATATTCATGAAGGTTATCAAAATATTTCTTTACAGGGCTGAAAGATCCATTAACATTATGATGAATTCACCATTTATCTAGTATGATGATCACAACATTCTAAGTTCTCAACACATTAGATTAATGAAAAGTTGTTGTTGTTGGTTTCACAAATATCCTTAACCATTCAAAATCATGCTGAGCTAAACATAAGTAGAATATGATTCTTAAGAAATCTGAGCAAGAAAACATCCTTCTACTTCTAACATGGCCAAGTTCTTCCCAAGGTAAGTGAAAACTTAAAATGGTGTTTAATCACTTTATGATAACAACTCTATTAGTTAAATCCAACTATGGTGAAGTTAACTGATTCAAAGGTGTTCTACTGAGCTAAATTCGTCCAGTAAGATGAGCATGATAGTTACAACATGGTCAAAATCACTATATCATCAAGAACACATCCATCTCAAACCCTTATTTATCATATTCATCAAAAGTGTTAAAAAGGTTGGATTAAAACTATGTTTTACTTGATTAATCTAACTCTAGGTGAAGTATAATTCGTTACTACATCAAGATATGAAAATGATACGAGAAGAAAGTACACCTACCTCCAGAAACGAAGAACAACCTCAATGCTATGAGAAAATATACTCCAAGCTCAAGAACACCTCCTAATCTCCAAGGAAATGAGCTCCACTCCAAGATTTAAGGCTTAGAAGCAAGCCGGGGGAGGTTGATATCGGTTTGGGAGTGCAGAGGGACGATATATGGAGAGAGAATCGGTTTGGAGTTGTGAAGAAATGAAAAACAGACTGGTCCTATAAATAGACTGTGCAGACTTGGCGCACGCTAACGGTAAGCTTTAGCGTACGCTAACACACTTACGTACGCTAACTGGTTAATATTACGTACGTAAGCGGCTTACAGTGGCTACTGTATTGAATTCGCAGGTCGTTAGCGCACGCTAATGAAAAAGGGGTTACGCACGCTAATAAAAGTTGACTCTGGCCGACATGACAGCTCAGACATTACTCACATGCATGCTAACGGCTAAGAAGTTCACGTGCTGAAGTCAACTGATGCCAGATTGTCTCTTAGCGTACGCAACAGAGGAAACATTACGCACACTCAGGCACAAGATTAACGTAAGTTAATCATGCTACGTAGCGTACGCTACGTCAACAGAAAAGTTAAAAATGCATCTCTCTAATTCACATAGAATCATCAAGTATGAAATGAAATGACAACGATATGAAGTTCAAATCTATAATACCTCAACATAATACTAAATGCAACGATTCATGATAATCAGATTATCCAAATAATACAATGACAGGTAAAAACAAAAATTACAGTCGGATATTACAGTGGGCTATGCCTAAATCTTGGCTGAGACCATTTGTTAAATCTTTGAGGTCTCCACACTTGTTCGTTTTGAAAATTAGGATAACCTTGAGGTTTCCATTTGCCCCTCCCATTTTGAAATTTGTTTTTGGGGAGTCTTTGATAATAGTGGGCATGTTGTCTGGGCTGCTGCTTCTGCCTTGCCCATTGCCTAGTCTCATGTATAGGTGGCTACCTTGTATACGTTGGCTGCAGCCTAGACCTGTGACTTGGCTGTTGCCTATTTTGAAATACAGGTTTGTATATTGGCTCAGCAGTTGAGACAATTGTTTCTCCCTTGATGAAAGTGGTTTTAGAACTAGAGGGAGTGTGTGCGTCATATCTAAGGCCTGATCTGGAATATAATGGCCTTTTATTTATACACAATTCATCTAGGGTTAGAGATGCCTTCAGGGAGGTTATATCCTTCGCCTGATTTTTACTTAGCTGAGTCAGTTTAGTAAACTCAGCTTTTACATGAGCAAGTGCAGCTGATTTTTCACTATTTAAAATAGTTAATCTTTTTATCTTAGTTGTGGTACTATCAGCCTTGTTTGTAGAGTTATCTGCAGCCTATTTTTCAAGATCAGCTTTGATTTTATTAAATTCTAGGCTGAGTTTATCAAAGTCATTTTTCAGCTGCCCATTCTCATCTTGCAGTTGGGTCCTCTCGGTTGATACGGTTTGGTGTGCAGTTTTTAATCTCTAAAAATCTTTGAGAAGCTGATTTACAGACTCTTGTAAGTCCATGTCTTGTGATATGTCTGAGCTGTTATTATTTGAAACTGAGGGTTTAGATGTTACCTCTTCATCAGCTAGGTTGGCCATCAGACAATCATATTCTTCATCATCATCAGAGTAGAATCTATTGCTTGATTCTACTCGCTCTTGATCTTTTCCAATGAGGGCCTTCCTTCGGTCTTCTTTTCTGCTCACCTCCTTCTTGATTTTGTCTTTCTTGAGATCAGGATAGTCAATTTGGATGTTTCCTGTTTTGTGGCAATTATAACATTCCACCTTCCATCTTCCAGCTTTTTTGATTTCTCCTGGGGTTCTCCTTATAATTCTTTTTGTATTTGGAGTAATTCTTTATGAAGTTGGTGAACCTTTGCATTATGAACGCCATTTCTTCCTCAAAATCAAGTGGATTTGTAGGATTTACATCAGGTAGGCTCTTGGCAGGGGACTCGGCTGCAAAGGCTATTCCCTTCTCTGCAGGCTCGGTAGATGATGAACTTGGAAGCTCAAACTCATGATCCTTTAGATCAAAGAACAGCTCTTGGATCTTTATTTTGTTAATATCCTTGAATTCTCTCATGGCCACTGCCTTCATACTCCATTCAGGATTGAGAGATCTTAAGACCTTCAGTGACATCTCCCTATTCCCATATGATTTTCCCAGGGAGTTAATCTCATTGATGATTTCAGTGAACCTTGTGTCCACTTGGTCTATGAATTCGTCATTCTTCAATTTGAAGTTGTCAAATTTTTTAGTAGCAATTGACAACTTGTTTTCCTTTATCAGCTCGGTTCCCTCACACATTAAGGCTAATGTGTCCCAAATTTCTTTGGCGTTTTTGCAGTTCTTGATCTTGACCATTGTTGATTTGTCAAGAGTTTGGTACAGCACGTCTCTGGCCCAGTTGTCAAGGTTAGCCAGCTTTGTTTCTTCGATAGTCAGCTTCGTCCTCTTCTTTGGGATCTTCTCTGGCTTCCCGGCTGAGTGTTGTCCTTCTCGAAGATGAAGGGACCGTCTTCTATGATGCACCACATGTCGTCATGGATTGAAGATAGGTGTGCCTACATCCTTATCTTTCAAAGATCATACTCGTCAACTGAAAAAACAGGTAATCTCGAATGCATGTGTTCCATTTCTAAAATGAGCTTAAAATATATCCTCGATATATGGATCTGGTTCTTGAAATATTGAACCAACCTCTCTGATACCACTTGTAGGTCACAAGTCATCCAGGAATAAGTTTAAAGGAGGGGTGAATAGACTTATTGCAACTCTTAAACTCTTTTCTTCGAAGAGTGAGTTTCTCAGCTGATAGATATGCGGAAATCAGCTGATGACGAAAACAAAACTAAGCAATGGAATAGTAAAGTATGAATGCAACAATTAAGTGTGATGCTGAAAACAGTAAAACACGCAGGCAATTTATAGTGGTCTCAGAGGTGGGGTAATCCTCTACTAATCCACTTTCTCCAAACCTGTTGGAGATGAATCCACTATAATTCTCAAGTAGTGATAAATATTACAGTGATTCTTTTACTTATTCCAACCAGTGGAAATCCCGTCGTTGCAACTCCTCTTTGACTGCCTAGCACTACTTGATTCTTTAAGTCCTCGGATGCCTATCAGTCTCGCAACTTCAACCAGTGAAGTACCCCGAACTCAGGTTTTAAGACAAGAGTGTTTGTCTTCTCTAACTAAGAGCTTTCTTCAAATAAGAACTTTGAGTACTGCTCTTTTCATTATGCTATATGATTGCTTTGATTGCTTTGATAATTTTGATCGCTTGAGAGTTTTGTTCGCATCGTACTGCTCTTCTTCAAATCTTCAGATATATATAAGTATCGATCCTTGAGCATACTTCATAGCCGTTGCAAATCTTGTAACAAATCCGTCTGTTGGAGAGAGAGACTTCATTGTTTTTTCTTTCTGAATGTTGCAATGCTGGATTACCATACTTTAATCCATCTTTCGACCATTGTGAAGACTTGCATGTGAGACGCCGAATCTTTTGAATATAATAAGATTAAAGTCTTCAGTGGTAGGTCTGGATGAATTATTTAATTCATATCCTTTGGGGGAATCTCTCCAATTTGTCCCTTCACACTTGCATGTGACTTTCCGTAAATATTGACTATTCAATACATGCTGACGTGGACTTAGAGTACTTGGCTGATCTCTTATAAGTCAAGTTGTCTGATGTCCAGTCAACTTCTCTACAGTTTAGAATTCTCTAGCGATGACTTCTCTGATGTCCTGTTGAGACTTGCCTGATCAGATGACTTGTCTAAAGTCTTCTGTCTTGATGAATTTTGACTTATCTGTTGGTCAGACTTCAGATGTCTTGGTCTACTGATCACTTGACTGCAGTCTGGTCAACCACTACTGATGAATTTGTTTCTCTGATTTAGACTTGACTATGAATTTGTTTCTCTGATTTACACTTCTCTAAAGTACTTATCTGTACTTTTGTACTTTAACCAATTTTGAGCCTAACTTAAATGGCCTATAGAAGATACTCATTTAGTTCTTCTTTACATTTTGCCAAGTATTTAACTTAACACAATTTGGCCTATGGAAGATACTCATCTGGTTCTTCCTTACATTTTTGCCAAGTAATAAACATTTGAATTACAATAATGACATCATCAAAATCTAACAAATATTCCTAACAAATTCCCCATATTTTGATGATGGCAAAACTTAAGAAAATTATCCAAATGAACAGGTCTGCACCTGAGTGCTAGACACAAACTAAAATCAGTCTAGTTTTGAGACAACTATGGATTGTCGTTCAAAAGACTGTTATATTAATTTTTTGTATTGTTTTACAAGTACATAGCTTTCAATGATCAAAACAGATACAGGAAAATTACAAGTACAAAATTTACATCAAAAATATGAGTTCAAACAAATCATCTGCCTCTGCCTCTGCAGATAGGCTGCTTGGCAGGTCTGAGAAGCTTAGCTCCAATTGGCCTTCTCTCGATGGGGGCCAGGCTGTATTTCCTCCTGACAACGAGTGCAGCAAAATCTTGTTCTTCTTAGGAAGAGAACTTATGCTCGTCACACAGCTTCTTTATCTTCCTTTGCAGTGCTAACTCATCCAATTCATTATTTGGTAAGGTGGGAGGATCTTTAGGCCTGAAGGGAGGAATCATGGGGTATGCATTACATCCCTTTGCATGTTTTAGTAGGACGGCCCAGAGCTTTTGATGTGTTGATTCCATAAAGTTAATAAAAGTCTGCTGTGGGGAGCAATTTTTATCCTGGAGTAACTCCCAGATATAAAAATCTCTGATGAACTTTTTCTTAGTAGATCCCCACATTGGTGCAGCTTCGACAGGAAGGAAATCTTCAACATACCACAACTCTTTGCCTTCCCATTATAATGTAGGCTCGTCCCCAAGTCTGGTCCTCCTTCTCTTGGTTGCAGGCTGATCCATCAGTCTGCTCTTGGTCAGCTTCTTCCTTCCTCTTTGCAGATGATGTCCTAGCTGTAATTAATTGGACATCTTGCTTCCTCTGCATCCTCAGCTCCTGAACTTCTCTTACTTCCCCCTACCTGCTTCCTCCCCCCTGTAACCTCTATTCCCCCTTTTTTCCAGCATCAACTAGGATGGTCAATTTCTGCTCCACTCTATGCATCCAATCAGACATGCCAAGGGGCATTCTGTTGTTTGTAAGAGGTGGTTGAGGGATATTTTGCTGCAGCAAGGTATCTATCTTGGCACTAATGGACTGCAGGTCAGGAGTGATTTGTGTGGCAAGCAGCTCTCCAATAGTGTCTTTTACAATATTTCGGATCAGCTCAGTCATCACAGGTGAAATGTGTGATGTCTGCGGACAGTGCTCTCCTGAGCCATCGACGCCTGCAGGTAGGTGTGCGGATGACCCACCTGTCTGCAGACTCCTGTCTGTAGGTGGCTTACCAGATGGGGTCTTCTCTGAGGTCCCCTATCATTCATCCTCAGCTAGGTCTGCATCTAGGCTGGTATAGCGGGCAGGTGCCCCAGCCTTGTCTGATTCAGCTCTGACTACTTTTTCTGCCTCTGCTTCTTTTCCCTTCTCTTTTTCTCCTTCCTCCTTTTCTTTCGACCGTTGTGAAGACTTGCATGTGAGGCACTGAATATTTTGAATATAATAAGCTTAAAGTCTTCAGTGGTAGGTCTGGATGAATTATTTAATTCTTATCCTTTGCGAGAATCTCTCCAATTTGTCCCTTCATGCTTGCATGTGACTTTCCGTAAATATTGACTGTTCAACACATGCTGACGTGGACTTGGAGTCCTTGGCTGATCTCTTATAAGTCAAGCTGTCTAATGTCCTGTCAACTTCTCTGCAATTTGGACTTCTCTGTCGATGACTTCTCTGATGTCCTGTTGAGACTTGCCTAATCAAATGACTTGTCTGAAGTCTTCTGTCTTGATGAATTTTGACTTATCTGTTGGTCAGACTTCAGATGTCTTGGTCTGCTGATCACTTGACTGCGGTCTGGTCAACCACCACTGATGAATTTGTTTCTCTGATTTAGACATGACTGTGACTTCGGCTTTACTGCAGTGTTTGGTTTACACTTCTGTGAAGTACTTATCTGTACTTTTGTACTTTAGCCGATTTTGAGCCTAACTTAAATGGCTTATAGAAAATACTCATTTGGTTCTTCTTTACATTTTTCCAAGTATTTAACTTAACACAATTTGGCCTATGGAAGATACTCATTTGGTTCTTCCTTACATTTTTACCAAGTAATAAACATTTGAATTACAATAATGACATTATCAAAATCTAACAAGTATTCCTAACAAAATCTGGGTACCTAAAGGCACTAACATCCATGGACCCAACAATCAAAGGGGACCTAAATCTACCTAATTTGTTTGCTACAGGACATTTTGGAGAAGGACATCTGGTACTTCGACAGCGGATGTTCCCAGCACATGACAGGAGATAAAAGCAAGTTATCAGATTTCGTAGAAGGTCGCGGTCCCAAAGTGCGCTTTGGTGATAAATCTAAAGGAAGAACAAGAGGGAAGGGAACCCTACTTGTACGAAAATTCAAAGTCACCGATGTAGCTTATGTTGAAGGCTGACAGTACAATCTACTTAGCATTAGCCAGTTTTGTGACAAACAGTTCTCGGTGAAGTTCTATATAGATCGTTGTAGAGTCAAGAACATCCTAACCAAAGAAGTTGTGCTCACAGGAAGCAGATCGGGTAATATGTATATCGTTGACTGGATGCCTACGAGCTCCACAATTCCTTGATTTGTTGCCAAAGGCACTGCAGATCTAAGATGGCTATGGCACAAGATAATGTCACACGTCAACTTCAAGACCATCAACAAACTCTCCAGACAGGGAATGGTTAGAGGATTGCCAAATGTTTCATTCCAGAAAGACAGCATTTGTGGACCCTGTCAGAAAGGCAAGCAAATCAAGACCACCCTGAAAAGCAAATCCTACCTTTCGACCCACAGAGTTTTGGAAATGCTACATATGGATCTCTATGGTCCAGTATACCCGGTAAGTTTGGGAGGTAAGAAATACTGTCTCGTTATTGTTGATGATTATTCCAGGTATGCTTGGACAATTTTCCTAAGCAATAAGAAGGAAACAACATCAAAGCTGCCCGAGCACCTTAGAAAGCTTCAAAATGAAAAGGGGTCGAGTATCGTGTCCATTCGTTCCGACAGAGGTACAAAATTCACTAATCGATTTATAGAGCAATACTGTTCGGAAAATGGGATACAACACGAATACTCAGCTACCCGTACACCTCAACAAAATGGTGTTGCCGAGCGAAAGAACAAGACGCTGAAGGAAGCAACAAAGACAATGATTGCCGCAAGCAAGTAGCCACAGCGTTTCTGGGGCGAAGCCACCAATACAGCGTGCTACACTCAAAAACTATGTATTGTCAACAAGCATCACAACAAAACAGCATACGAGGTATGGAACAACAAAACTCTATTAGTTTCGTACTTTCATATTTTTGGATGCAGACGTTACGTTTTGAACAAAGATAAGGATCAACTTATAACCTTCGATGAGAAATCGGATGAAGTGATATTTGTAGGATACTCCTCTGTTAGCAAAGCTTACAGGATCTTCAGCAAAAGGAAGCTAACAATTGAGGAATCAGTTCATGTAGTGTTCGACGAACCTCACCATGACCCTACAGGAGTAGAACACATTTCTCAGAACATCCAAACTTTCCATCATAGATCCACCAACTCCTATCGAACCTGTCATTGACCTACAAATCAACCCCGCAGCTATAAGAACTGACGTAGATGAAGCCGATGTTGTACAAGCTGAAGCCGAAACTACAGCAAATCACGATACAGTACGGGACCCGAATTAGAACCCGACAGAAGATGGTTGAGAGATCACCCACAAGAGCTGATCAAAGAAAACATTGATGCTGGTGTTTCTACCGGTAGGAGAATACAGAGTACACAAGGAAGTGTACTTTGTGCGTAAGAAGAACCAATACTAAGATATCACCATTTCCTGAATGGAAATCTCTATCCAAGCTTAGAAGACTTAATATGTGCACTATTGCTGTATTCTTAGCCCAATCCGAACCTGTTTCTACCAAAGAAGCTCTCAACAATTCTCATTGGATCACATCTATGGAAGAAGAGCTTAACGGTTTCGAATGAAACAACGTATGGTATCTTATACCCAGACCTACGCATCAATCAGTAATTGGAACCAAATAGGTATTTAGAAAAAGAAGGATAGAAATGGACTCATAATAAGGAATAAATCAAGGCTAGTCGCCCAAGGTTATAGACAGGAAGAAGGCATAGACTACGATGAGACATTTGCCCCAGTAGCCAAACTAGAAGCTATTAGGATATTTTTAGCCTTTGCCTACCATAAGAGCTTCATTGTATACCAAATGGACGTCAAAAGTGCATTCCTAAATGGAGACCTTGCCGAAGAAGTTTATGTTGAACAACCACCAGGGTTTGCCAACACAGATGGCGTAGACCTAGTATACAGGCTAAGGAAAGCACTGTATGGACTTAAGCAAGCCCCTAGAGCATGGTATGAGACCCTGTCCCAGTATCTAACCGATAATGGATTTGAGAAAGGTGCTGTGGACAAGACCTTGTTCAAAATACAGGAAGGCGATGACCTTCTAATGGTTCAAATATATGTAGATGATATTATATTTGGTTCAACTAACCTTGCTTTATGTCAAAGGTTCTCTCATCTCATGCAAAGTAAATTTGAAATGAGTATGATGAGAGAACTTAGTTATTTCCTAGGTTTGCAGGTAAACAGTCGCCTACAGGGATTTTCATCAACTAGGAAAAATACAGCAAGGAGCTTCTCAACAAATTTGGAATGAATACTTCCAAATCATCGTCAACCCCCATGAGCACTTCCATGCAAATTAGTGTTAATGAAGCTGGAAAGTCGGTTGATCAATCACTCTACAGGAAGCTTATTGGATCACTCCTATACCTAATGGCTAGCAGGCCCGATATCCGGTTTGCTGTAGGAGTGTGTGCGCGATATCAAGTATCACCTAAAGAATCACACTTCGCAACAGCTAAACGAATCCTGAAATACGTCAAAGGAACAGTCGATGTAGGACTGTGGTATCCTAAAGAAGGCGGATTCGATTTAGTTGTCTACAGCGACTCAGATATCGGAGGTTGCAAGCTAGATAGGAAGAGTACAAGCGGTTCTTGTCACTTTCTTGGACCTAGACTTGTGTCCTGGTTTAGCAAGAAACAATTGGCAATCTCGTTTTCAACAGCTGAATCATAATACTATGCTGCTGGTAGTTGCTGTATGCAGATCCTTTGGATGCAACAACAGCTGTTAGATTATGGAATTAAAGCCAAAGAAACGCCGATTATGTGCGATAGCACGAGTGAAATTTCTATCACTCACAATCCTGTATTGCACTCGCGCACCAAGCATATCAACATGAAGCATCACTTCATTAGGAATCATGTTGAGAACAATGATGTCCAGCTCGAAAAGGTCTATACAGATATTCAGTTAGCCGACATCTTCACCAAGCCTCTCGACACAGCAAGATTCCGCATGCTTCGACATGAATTGGGATTGCTACAGCCTGACTCCCTGTAAGTTTTTAATGCTTTTACTCAGTAATTGAGGGGTAATGTTGTAAGACCCAAGAATACAGTATCCACCATTAGTTATTCGTACACTCAGACCATTGGAACAGCACTATAGGAACAAAGCGATATGGATTATCCTACAGCTAATGTGTGCAATAATTAACGGGGAATACAGTATGACCCAAGAATACAGCATTAATCCGAAAGCTGTTGTATCGAATTGAAACCCGTATGTACCTTTTAAGGGGGAACGCTGTATTTCGCGGATACAGCACCTACAATGGGATATCAATTATCATATTATTTATTTTTAAACAATATTTTATGTCCATATGCCTTGTTATTATTACAAGTTGTCTGCATTAAATGCTTTACACGACATCTGGACATTGGTATCTTCAAAGCCGCGATGTTTCAAAGTTTTTATTAATTGTACACTGCTGTTTCGGGCAATAAGGGTAATTTGAAAAGTTAGAAGTGGGACCCGCTCCAATTTTAAATTAGATGGATAAGTTGTACCGGTTACACTCAGTCCATCGTGATCGTCCATTTTAAACAAACGGTTCCCATCCCTTAAATCTGACCATTCGTTCTATGAAAACCCTTCTTCGCCCCACTATAAAAGGACTGTAAATGCCATTTGAGACTCTTTACGCTTTCTGCATATTGTAAGAGTTCTTGAGCATACATCTTACAAGTTTTCTGTGTTTACTGCATTTTTCCTTGAATCCTCTCTAACTTTTCTTCGAGAATCATCAATGGCGTCTACCTAGACCTCTTCCATCTCTCTCAAGAAAATATCCAACATCATCGACGGACGGATCTTCTCTAGATCTGTCGTGCTTGAACGTGTCCATGCCTAAGTGGATGACGTCGAATCGATGGAGTACGTCATCACTAGGATTCGTCAACAAGGCCTCTATCGCCTTGGCAGCCACACTACTGAACGATTTGATGTTCATCTGGTTGAGGAGTTCTACCTCAATGCTGCTGTTCGTTTCCTTTCACTGGCTCAAGGAGGACATGTTGCTGACATCACAGCTGTCATTCGTGGAGTCGAGATCCGCGTTGACCAAGAGCTACTCCAGAACATCTAAAGGCTACCTGATAATGGCCTGACAATGGAAGACCTTGAGACCTCTGGGTCCCAAGAACTGTTGACCGCTTACTATGGCTTGTTCATCGGTTCAGCCTCGGTTGAAATGGTTCACACCTCTTGCCATAAGAAAAACTTTTGTTTACCTTTTATCTATTTACACGATTTCTGTTGTCGTGTTATTGAGAACAGAACAGGTGCTTTTGAGATGTGCAGCAATCTTAGGTTCAGGATTATGGTTGCAATAATGACCTGTGAGAAGGACAACTAGTGTCAAATCATCCTCAAACGGTTGCAGGAAGAAGTTTCTAAGCCTGCTTCGTAGAAGAAATCGTTTGGTCTGCTTTTGAACTACAGCTTGACGAAATGCGGTGTTCCGCAAGATGAAAAAGCAAAGAAGATCAATTCTCGCATTTATATGGGAAGCCTCAGACCCACCATCTTCAAGAAAGGACCCCTTATTTCAAACAGGCCTTACGTTCGCAAATTGCCCCTTTCTGCCGACCCAAGGGACGTATCTTCGAAGTCTCAGAGCGAGGGGTCTTTTCAAAAAGAAAAAGATCTAACAGCAAAACTCATGTTGCTGTTGAGAAGCCGAAAAGGAAGCTAAGGAGGCTTTCAAAAGTTAAGGCTACATAAACCTCCAAGGATGCTCCTTCCGTGGCCCAACCCACTGAACAAATCCCCCAGGGCCCAACCCTTGTGGAAGAGATGCCTACTACTGTCGATACAGTAGATCCCGAGCCTTTGGCAGCTATGATGGATGCTCAGACATCTGCCAACATACATGACTCTGGCGAGTCGGCTTCCACTTTGGAGCCAAAAGCTACTTCTCCTATACGGGATTCCACACCCATTAAGGATCTATCTCCCATCAGGGTACCAACCCCTGTAAGGGATCCCTCTCGGATACAGGATTCCACACCTGTAGAGGAACCCATGCCTACAGCGGACTCAGGCGCTGCACGCAGCCCCTCCCCGAACACAATCATTACCAAAACCCTACTTTCTGTGCAAATTGAACAGGCTTATGATCAGTTTGTCCAATGGAAGAATAACAGACTTGCTCTGGACACCCTGTACAACTGGAGCGAATGGAGCAACAAAGAAAGATTTGTTTTGGAAGTGACGGACGCTCAAGATGTTGCTGTCCTGATCCATTGAGAGCCATCTGTTTGAAAAATCTGAAGCACGAAAGAAAGGAAAAGTTAAGTCCGTGGAAACTCCCGAAAGTCTAAAATCAGATCACGACTCGGACGATGATGACGATGCCCTTCAGGCTGGTCTAAGAATGAGTCGTGAAGAATCTGAATTTCCGATGGGTGCAGGAACTTCGAGTCATCACCAATCACCTCCCCATCAACAAGACACTGTTCTCGACAACGAGGATTCAGTCCCTCATGTCGCGGAGGAACAATCTGTTTCGCAACAGGCACCCGAGCCTGTCGCCGCCCAAGCAGAAGAAGAATCCGACACCATCCCACACGAGGAATCAGTTCTCTGCCGGAGCAGGCGGAAGCTGAGAGACAGTTGGATGAATCAGTCCCTCTTGTATCCATGTCTTCAGAAACCACTTCAGCACAGGAGGATGCAGCACCCCCTGTCGCCAAGCCCGAATCTGATACTCCCGCACCCTCAACCACCTTTGGATCCGACGACAGTATAATACTTAAGGACGTCCAACTTAATTCACGTCCCAATGTGAACTTGAGAAGTTTGAATGGAGTTGGCGATTTCGCCCAGCCAGACTCTCCTAGAACTGCCACAAGGAAAGAGCGATTACATGCTCTTGGCCTCCAAACTATTTTCATCCAGGACGCCATCAATGCTCTATACTCTGTTGAAAAAGCTCTTGATTGGCTACACACATCTTGCGTTGAAGAAATGACAAGTCTAAGGCACGAAGTCTCCCGAGTGGTAGAAGCTTTCACTGTCTTGCCACACGTCTTCAAGCAGGCCCTGAGCCAATTGCAAGAAAAACAGAAGCAGATCCTGAGAGACGAGCAATCTAAGAAACATGTGTCTGAGGCCAAGACAGAATCTGCTATGATCGAAATCGGTTCCCAGCTTCGAGCCCACGACAAGAAAATTCAAGATATGTCGCAGGTGTTCTCCTCCCTTGTTGAGAAAATGATAAATATTGAGACGAAACAGGATGCTGCTTTGCAAATCTTGGAACGCCTTGATGAAAAGGTGTCATACCTTGATGACGCCAAAAAGTGGGAAGAATCGAGGGAAGCTGCTAGGAGAACAAGGCTAGAGCAAGAGAAGGAAATGTTAGCTTCTTGTGAAGACTCCATCACTGATGATATAGCCCGTATTTCAATACCGAACGTTAGGATACAGGGAGATTGACCAGAATTCCATGATCCTAAGTATCCTTGGAAGAGCCTAGTTCAAAAGCTGCAAGCTATGAACCTCCTGGCCGACCGACAGCCTACTGCAACAGAGATCAAGAACTGGAGGAGAAATGAACTACTAAGATACTTTGTTGTTCTTATCAGGGAATCCTCATTATTCAACAGATGCAGGACGGTGCAGGAAGCCGTAGAGGAATTTAAAAACAAGCTTGAACAAGGAATGCTCCCGCTACAGCAGCAGATGAAGTCAAGGCATAGAAAATGTGACTTGGTTACCTATCTAGAAGATTGGATCCTAGTCTTCGATAAGTCATATGATGGAGGATCCATATATCTGAATCGAGACAGGGACGCTCATCAAAACTGGTGGAAGGGTACCAAGAATGACCCTAAAAGGCCATGGAGGCACTCAGACTACAGGAGTTCAATTTCTTTGTATTATTTTTGTAATCTTATTTTTAGAACAGCAAGATATTGTACTCTGTGTTTCTATATCAATAAAATATTTACCTGTCTTGAAAGATTACAACTCGTAATCTACTGTGTTATTGTATGTTTACAAACACTTAATTTACCCTTGATGTATATAAGTATGAAACTTATTTTAATACATTAACTGTAAGAACTTGTCTGCGAACAGTTTATAGTTTAGGTTGTATGTATCTAGAATACAATGTAAGATTGTGCCTGCGCGCCAATCATAAGTCTACAGATGTAATACTCTTTTGATAAAAGATGAACTAGCATGCGAGCAGTTCTTAGTATTAGGCTAATTGCTGAATGCCAGAACATTCGAACAGAAGACCAAGAAGTCTGCCCTCCTTCAAGATGCTAAGTGTCAAAGTTTTGGCATCATCAAGGATGTTTGGATAACATCATAAGGTTTTAAAAGGAATACTTGGAAGGACTTGGCAAATTATCAAAAAGGGGGAAATTGTTAGGATAAACAATCCCTGTATCAAAATTGTCGGGATAAATAATCCCTGTATTGAAAGATCATGACAGAATGTTTTGACAATATGCCAATCCAGCATACAGCAAGCAGATGTATCAAAAAGCTGATCAAAGATGTCATCCTGTATCGAAGACTTCTCGTAGCCCCAGCATATAGTGAATCTATCATACAGCAAAGGAGTCTCATAAAGACTAAGTATTGAAGCTGTCTCGAATCAATAATACAGCTATCATTCAATACAGTATCCAAACAGGACAAGAAGGAATCTTTGGTATACACTAAAGTCAAAGCCCCGTCTAAGAAGATATATTTAAATACTAAAGGATAAAGTATTTAAATATCAAGTCGTCAGAGATCTTCAATCTAGCGCAAAATTCGGATCATGTTTTATTCAAACACATCATCCCGTTGGAATGGAATCTTGCTCAACGGATCTATATCAACGGATATATTTCAGAAGGTTATATATATCCCCAGCCTTTGAAGATCTATATATAATGAATAACTGATATACGCTTGAGAAACAACGATGTTATCATCATATATATCTGAACAAACATATCTCCCAAAGCATACTGCTATTTCCAAAAGAAGAGATATACAAGTGCTCAATACTGTGAACAACACATCATCAGCTAAAAGCTCAGAAAGTCAAAGTTGTTGGTCAATCATTGTTCTACCCTTGAACAAACCCTTCAGCCCTATGTGGACTGAGAAACCTTGCTCTTCCCGAACTATGTGTGACGGACTTGCATTAAAGAGACGAAGCTTTGGAACTGTGTGTGAAGAAGCCAGTCAAGTGAAAGCTTAAACCAATCTGTGTGAACGTTTGAAGGCTAATATCATTATATCAATCTATGTGAACGATATATTGATTAGGTTTGATTATAAATACGTAGTTGTGTACGTAGTATTTATAATAAAAATTTTCACTCCTGTGTGGAGGAACAGTGGACGTAGAGGGGTTTATCTCGAACCACTTTAATTACCGTGTATTTTACCTTCTGCATTTACTGTTTTAATATTTGTGATTATCTTTAAGTATACACTTCATACCTAGTTGCTGTACTTACAGCAACTTACTTTGACAAGACTTCCGCTACGCACTCAGATTTGAATATCATACAATTTGTTGTTTAAAACATTCTCCAAACTGTATTTTGTATACTTAGTGGCCAACAACTAGACTTCTCATCGTAGAACATGCAAGGTTGCTCAAATTTTTGGGAATAAAAACTGTCTGACACAATGCCTAACCTTATGTACTTAATTGAATGCCACAAGACTAATGTTACTGGACGACTTAGCTAAGTAAATAGCGCCACCAGACATATAGACGATGGCTTGTGTAATGGGGACACTACAAACACGTATGTCTCATTTCTTATATGCCAAGATTACCACAATGACGCAAAAATCAGACCGAAATGAATACTCTAGGGAAACAAAAATCGCATAATGCGAACTCGCCTAATACTCATCCGTTTCTTCAAATAGAAATCAGTATCATATAATCGGTCTTACATAAGGCTGCACGAAAAAAAATTCACGAATGCACACAAAATCCAGAATATTATTGAAGACAAGCAAGGCTAGAATCAATAACAAGGAAAAATAAAAAATAAATACAACTAAAAAGTACCCCCCCCCCCAAACTTGAGATGTACATTGACCTCAATGGACAACAAATAATAATACGCAATAAGAGAAAGGTCAAGTACTCCCCTAGGGTAAGCTCAGGCACTGGCATCGGCCTCGTCCGGCGAAGTGGGTGGTGTAGGTGGCCTGACCGGAGGAATGAAAGGTCCGTCCGGGCGAAGGATATGTCCCGTACAAACAGCTAGGTAGTCCCGATGGTAGGCGTCTCTCGCAGCTAAGCGCCTATCCGCACGCCGATTGGCTCGGCGGACCTGCTCGTACATCTCATCTCGAACGGTAGCAATCACGCTATCTCTCTCTGCTCGCATCTCCTACCTCAAGCCATCAAACATCGCCTGAAGAAGGTGATCTCTCGCTGACGGTGGAGTGGCTCGGTCTGCTTCTCAGTATCTGCCGTCGGCTCATGAGTCAGAAGAAGTGGCTCGGGGGAGAGCTCATGTGGCTCGTCTAGAAGAAATCCTCGTCCCCGCGGGTGTGCCCACGCGCCACTCCACTGGTCGAAGTGAGAGATAATGCAATGATCGATCGGACCCTGGGGTGCTATAATCGGCTCGTCATTCGACCAAGTCACGCCCGACTGGCGGCATAAAGCACAAATGAGAGAAGGATGTTTCAGCCCCGTCTTGGCCCCTCCTTGGATGCACTGGAGAATAGACCGGAACAGCCGTGGGTCCACAGAAAATCAAAGTCCGACCGTGATGGCATATAATAGTTTGGCACGAGGAAACAGGACAGAGCGGATCTGCGAAGTCGGGTCAACTCGCGAGCAGAGAAAATAAAGCCAAGCTCGCCCGAGCCGACTGAGACAGAAACTCTTGAAGAAAAAGGCTGTGGACCCCGGGACACACCTTTCCCAAATGGAATCCGGCTGAGCAAGCGCCTCTAGCAAAGCTTCCCTCGAGAGGCTACTCACTGTCCGCATATATGCCGATTCGTCAACCTCGGGAATCTCGTATAAGCTCCATATCACAGCTGCCGAGAAGTCCACTGTCTGGCCACGAACGACGACCTCAGTACGTATATCTGGTCATCCCATCATCTTCCCTGCCTGGATATGTAGTAATAACGTGCTGGCGTAGAATTCTTGGATGATAGAAATTACCGCCGGCTCGGGTTGTGCAGTGAATCGAGTACATCCCATTTCAGTAATCATCGTTAAAAGCTCGCCGTCTTGGGGGGCGGGAGTGAATCCCCGCTCAGGAATTATAGGACGAGGACGGATTCTCTCATTAAAAATTTGATGGATCTCGGATCGGAAAATTGTTGGGATTGCCCTTCCATTCGGTTTTGCGAGATTTCCCCTCTCATGGGGGATGATCGAGTCCTCGTCCTTGTGCTCAACTTTCTCTTCCTCGCCATAGAAAATTCATGCAAAATTAACACAGGATATTAGACAACTTTAAATAACAATACACCACTCACAACTTATAACGTGCGGGAAACGAATGTAGCATCTAAGACTCGCAATTCCGTATGAGGGATATGATGCAAAAATTTTAACTCAAACTTGACGTAAGAGCTGGGGGGCATATTATTCCGATAATCGTATTCGTTGCAGACAAATTGGAGATGTTTGGATCAAAAATGTTTCATTGGGGTATTTCATCAAACACTTTGCGTGCGTCAAATTATATGAAGAACAAGAATAATCATTAGTATATTCAATCCCCAACAACAAACAAAATCGCAGGAATTCATGACAATTCAACGAAACACAATCAATCAATCGATAATCTCAACATATTCCGAAAAAAATCTTGATAGAACTTTAGGAAATAAAAACAAATTCATCAATGAATGAAGAACATTACCCCACTTCTCAATCCATGTTGCAATTAAGCTTAAGAAATTCAGAGATGGTGACCTTGCGCCGCGCGGAAGAAGAAGGTTTGTGAAGTGTATCTTTTGTTTCGGCTGATTGAATTCTGAGCATCCCAACCACTTTTAAAATATCGGCAAGGGCCGCGGCACGTAGAAAGTGAGTTGCGGCCCGCAGTACAGTTTGTTTTGGGCGTTGGGGAGTCTCGCAGTGTGCCGCAGCACATTGCACGGGTGCCGTGGATTCCAGGGTTAGTGTGCCGCAGCTCAGTACCTTCGTGCCACGGCACAGAGTACAGGTTGCTGCGCTGATTTCTAGGTCTTCGGCATGCCGCAACCTGGCTTCATCATGCCGCGGCTCTTGGGGCAAGTGTGCCGCGGCTCAGCACTGTCGTGCCGCGGCACAAAGTATAGAAAGGTAGCCAAAATTTTGGACTTGTGTGTGCCGTGGCCCGCTATTTATGTGCCACGGCCCTAAGCTTAAAATTTCCCCTGGAGAATTCCTGCACAGATTTTTTTCAAATGAAAATACATAGAACATGAGAGAGAAGCAAAGCAAAGCAAAAATGCCGAAAGAAAAGACTCCTAAAATGAAGGAAAACAACGAAAAACTAAAATCTACAATTAATGCTCGGGTTGCCTCTCGAGAAGCGCTAAGTTTATAGTCTTCAGTCGGACTTTGATAGAATTCACTCTGAGGTGGATAAGACAACTGTCGACTTCTGCACGTCCATTGGATTACCCGTGTATACCTTCAACCGCTGCCCATTTACTTTAAATTTCAATCCTCTTTTTGTACTTCCACTGCTCCGTGTGGAAATATTTGAACTACAGTGAACGGTCCCGACCATTATGAACATAATTTCCCAGGAAACAACCTCAAGCGAGAATTAAATAATAACACCTCTTGACCCATAACGAACTCTCGATGTATAATGTGCTTATCATGCCAATTCTTAGTCCGCTCATTATAAAGTTTCGCATTCTCTTAGGCATCATGACGTATCTCCTCCAACTCATTCAACTGCAAACAATGCTTTTCACCAGCTGATTTAAGATCAAAATTTAATTTTTTTATCGGCCAATATGCACGATGCTCCATCTCTATCGGCAAATGACAACCTTTCCCAAAAACCAATCTATACGGTGACATGTTGATAGGTGTCTTGTACGCAGTACGGTATGCCCAAAGTTCATCATCGAGTTTAAGGGACCAATCTTTTCGAGACGAGTTGACTATTTTTTCCAAGATCCACTTTAGCTCTCGATTGGATATCTCGACTTGACCACTCATCTGGGGATGGTAGGCTGTAGCAACACGATAAGTGACTCCGTATTTCTTTAATACCTCATCAAGGAACTTCTTGTCAAAATGTGATCCACCATCACTGATAATTGCACGTGGAGTCCCAAAACGCGTGAAAATGTATTTTTTTATGAACTTGATCACGACATTGGACCCATTTGTAGGTAGTGCCACCGCTTCGACTCACTTCGAGACGTACTCCACTGCTAATAGAAGATAAAGGTTCGTATTTGATGGAGGGAATGGACACATAAAGTCGATCCCCCACACGTCAAACAATTCAACCTCAAGTATGGTGTTCAACAGAATTTCATGTCATTTTGAGATGTTTCCCGTCCGTTGACACCGGTCACATGTGGACACAAAGGAATGAGCATCCTTGAAT
Organism: Orobanche coerulescens; assembly: GCA_033398695.1. Classification (NCBI taxonomy): domain Eukaryota; kingdom Viridiplantae; phylum Streptophyta; class Magnoliopsida; order Lamiales; family Orobanchaceae; genus Orobanche; species Orobanche coerulescens. Next base: position 44,953,246 of record CM065809.1, read on the forward strand.
AACGATGGCCAATAGAAACCCGACTGCAGGACCTTTGCCATTGTTCTATTTCCGCTAAAATGCCCTCTGTAGGGTGATGCATGGCAATGATTCAGCACACTGTGAATTTCCTCGTCCGGAACACATCTGCAAATGATTCGATCAGGACATCTTTTAAAAAGAAAAGGGTCGTCCCACAAGTAATAATACTTTGCGTTTGAAATCAGATTCTTCTTTTGATGACGCGAGAGATCATTCGGAATTATTTTGCTTGCAAGATAGTTCACTAGGTCAGCATACCAAGGTGCTTGTTGCGAATCCACCTTGTAGAGCTATTCATCGGGGAAGTTTTCCACAATTGGTGGATGACTCTCTGCCTTCTCAAGGGGATTTTCTAAGCGTGAAAGGTGATCGGCAATGACATTCTCGGTCCCCTTCTTGTCTCAAATTTGCAAATTGAATTCTTGTAGGAGAAGTACCCACCTAATCAACCTTGGTTTAGCATCTTTCTTTTCCAAAAGGTATTTGATCGCCGAGTGGTCAGTCCACACGACTACTTTTGTTCCCAATAAATAAGCCCGGAATTTATCAAAAGCAAAAATCACGGCCAATAATTCTTTTTCTATTGTGGCATAATTTCTTTGGGCGTCGTCAAGGGCTCGGCTTGCATGATACACAACATGAAACACTTTTCCCCGTCGCTGCCCCAAAACAGTCCCAATGGCAAAATCGCTAGCATCACACATCAACTCGAATGGAAGGCTCTAGTCTGGAGCGACTATGACAGGAGCGGTGCTTAAAGCCTTCTTCAAGAGGTCGAAGCTTTCTTTACAAGACTCATCAAAATCAAATGGGACATCTTTCATGAGCAAATTGCACGACTACTTCGTGATCTTCGAATTAATAAAACGGCGGTAAAAACCGGCGTGTCCCAAAAAACTCCTCAACCCCTTTACAGACGTAGGCGAAGGCATCTTCTCAATTGTTTCAATTTTAGCACAGTCGACTTCAATCCCATGGGTAGATATGCGATGGACTAGCACAATGCCCTTCTGGGCCATAAAATGGCACTTCTCCCAATTCAACACTAGATTTGTTTCTTTGCATCTTTTTAGGACTTTCTGCAAATTCTGCAAACAAAAATCAAACGAATCACCAAAAACAGAAAGATCGTCCATAAAAATTTTAATACAATGCTCTACCATGTCAGAAAAAATAGTCATCATACACCTTTGAAAAGTGGTCGGCGTATTACATAAACCAAAAGGCATGCGCCTATAAGCGAAAATGCCGTAAGGACATATAAACGTCGTCTTCTCTTGGTCTTCTGGGACTATATAAATCTGATTATACCCAGAATAACCATCAAGAAAACAGTAAAAATCGTGTCCGGCTAATCTATCCAACATTTGATCAATAAACGGTAAGGGAAAGTGGTCTTTTCTAGTGGCTTTATTTAATTTTCTATAATATATGCACATACGCCACCCCGTAACAATTTTAGTGGGAATTAATTCATTATTATCATTTTGAATAACCGTTATCCCACCCTTCTTTGATACAACTTGAACCAGACTTACCCACTTGCTATCAGAAATAGGAAAGATCATACCTGCGTCGAGGAGTTTTAAAACCTCGACTTTTACCACCTCTTTCATATTTGGATTTAAACGACGTTGATGCTCCACAGAGTGTTTGTAGTCTTCTTCCATCAAAATCCTATATACAAATGGACGGGCTGATTCCCTTGATATCCGCAATAGACCATCCAAAGGAAGATTTGTACTATCTCAATACTCTCAATAATTTCTCCTCTTGATCACCCGCCAAAGTGGCAGAAAGAATGACAGACAGGGAATCATCGGGCCCCAAAAATGCATATTTCAAATGATTCGGTAGTTGCTTGAGATCTAGCTTTGGGGGCTTCTCAATTGATGGGACGGGTCGAGTTGGTGAACTTCCTAACTCCTCACATGGTCTACGAGTAAAAAATGGTGGTGACGCATCCATGTGTCGTAAATAGGCTACATGCTCGGAGGTCAATTCGGTAGCAGACCCGACTAAAATGGACTTAAGTGGATCTGATGGATAGCTCTCCCGAAAGGATCTTCTTACATAGGAGTCAATGACGTCAATTTGAAAACAATTCTCAACATCACTAGGATGTTGCATAGATCGAAATATATTAAACGTAACTTGCTCCTCTTGAACTCGTAAAGTGAGTTTCCATTTCTCCACATCAATTAGAGTTCGATCGGTCGCTAAAAATGGTCTTTCCAAGATGATTGGGATATCATGGTCCTCTTCCATATCAAGCACAATAAAATCAGCCGGAAAGATGAATTTGTCGACCTTGACCAGGACGTCTTCTATTACCCCCCTCGGATGCTTGATGGATCTGTCGGCTAGTTGCAATTAGACCGTAGTCGGTTTGGCCTCCCCAATACCTAGCTTCTAAAAAATGGAAAGTGGCATAAGATTAATATTGGCTCCGAGATCACATAAGGCTCTATCAAAGGACGAATTTCCAATAGTGCATGGTATAGTAAAACTTCCCGGATCCCTCAATTTAGGCAGGAGCTTTTTCTGCAAAATGGCGCTGCACTCTTCAGTTAATGCCATTGTCTCATATTCTTCGAGCTTCCTTTTGTTAGATAATATCTCCTTCATAAATTTCACATAGCTCGGCATTTCTTCTAAGCCGTCGGAAAATGGAATATTGATATGTAATTTCTTGAAGACATCAAGAAACTTGGAGAATTGCTTATCCACTTTTTGCTTTTGCAGGTGTTGTGGGAATGGGATTGGTGGTGTGGGATGAGTGGTCGAGACTGCTTTCGACTTGGGCTCTTCGTCCTTCATTTTCTCAATGGGGCTGCTCTTTTCCTTGCTACTCTTGGGCTGCTCGTGTAGCTCCTTTCCAATTCGTAGCTCGATAGCTTGCACATTTTCCTTGGGATTCATCTCGGTAGCACTTGGTAATACACCTTGAGGTCGAGACGAAAATAAATTTGTGATCTACCCCATTTGGACTTCCAAGTTCCGAATAGAAGCGGAATGATTTGGTAGAGTAGTCTCCGTGCGAGTCATGAATTGGCTCATGTTAGCCGCCATTTGAGCAAGAGCATCTTCCAAAGAGACCTTCGGTGGTTGAGGGGGCTGCTGTGGTGGTAAGTGAATTGAGCTTGCGGAGGTTTATTTAAAGCTTGCCCGTTCCTCCACGAAAGATTGGGATGATTTCGCCACCCTTGGTTGTAAGTGTTGGAATACGGGTTGTTCTGACGATTTTCGTTTCCCACAAATTGAGCTTGTTCCAACTGAGATTGCTCGAAAGGATTTTCGACTTGGCATTCAGTACTAGTATGATACCCGTTGCACCAATTACATGTTTCCATGGTATTGGTAGAAGGGGTATGTGAAAAAGATTGCAGTTGTTGAGTTAAAGCTGCAACTTGGGCTGATAGTGTAGAGATTGGATCGTTTTCAGAAATTCCCATAACTCGCTTTGGGTTCACACGTTCGGAAGGCCACTGATAAGCATTAGCAGCCATAGCTTCCAATAAAGAATGAGATTCAGCCATCGTCTTGCCCATTAAAGCACCTCCAGTGGCTGCATCAACAAGAGTGCGTGTAGAAGCACTCAGTCCATTGTAGAAAGTCTGAATCTGCAGCCAATCCGGTAGACCATGATGTGGGCATCTCCTTAGAAAATCCTTGTATCGCTCCCATGCTTCATGAAGCGATTACATCTCAAATTGCCCGAAAGTAGTTATTTCATTCCGAAGTCTCGCTGTCTTCGTCGGTGGAAAGAATTTAGCCAAAAAAGCTTGTGCTAAGTCCGCCCAAGTCGTGATAGAGCCCGATGGAAGTGAATTCAACCAAAACTTGGCTTTGTCCCTTAGAGAGAATGGGAAATGCCGTAGACGAATGGCGTCATCAGAAACTCCATTATTTTTTAATGTGTCGCATATTTCGAGAAAGGATGCAATATGAGCATTAGGATCATCATTCGCCAGTCCGCAAAATGGGCTTCCTTGCACCATTTGGATGATAGCCGGCTTAATCTCGAAATTATTCGCTTGAATTGTTGGACGCCGAATCCCCAGAAAATTCACGTTAATTTGTGGAAGCGCATAATCACGGAGTGCCAATGCCGGTTGTGCTTGCTGAATAGGATTGTCGATCCCTTGATTTCCGGTGTTGTCAGCCATGGTATCCGTAGTTGACAACTCACGTCTTTCCTTCCTGTTTTTTCGCAAAATGCGTTCGAGTTCGGTATCCAAAGGGAATAGACTTTCGTCAACAAATTTTCTCATGCACTAAAAGAACTCCTGAAAGGAAAGCAAATAAAAACAAATTTACACAAAAATAAAATAATGTTCAAATTAAGACTAAAAATACTGAAATTGATATTAGTAAAAACAATCCGTCCCCGGCAATGGTGCCAAAAACTTGTTATGTATTTTTGTGAATGCAAGTGCACGTTGTCGTAATCAAGTAATAAAGTGATGAGAAAGATATCGTTCCCTCGAGACTGACGTACTAATTACCAATTTATTCGTATTCCTAATTTCATTTGAACGACTGAATTTTGTGGTTGAAGAATTAATTAAAAACTAAATAATGCGATAAACTAAAAACAACTAATAAAATCAATAGTCCGATGAAAGGAGATCAAATAAGAGAAGAATCTAGAATTGCGAATTCACCTCGATTAATCCGAATTAATCTTGATTAATATACTTTATGTAATTTTCCAATTTATTGAAAGCGAAGATTCTAAGGTAATCTAATGCCTCTCCCGAGGTCAGAAGAATTTTCCAAGGTGAATAATTCACTCTATTCCTAGGTGAGTTAATTCAACAATAGCCAAATAGTTCTAAAATCTTCAAATGAGCTTCGCAATTCCTATGAGTATTCCTATCTCACAAGACAAAACAGTTTCACCCAATTTTCACTACTAACTCTCCTCTCCCGATTCAAGTTATGCAATTATAACAATTCAATCGTAGGCCACACAATTGAAAGCACTAATAACAAATTGGGGAAACTCAATAAAAAAGGGAAAATATATTAATAAGTAAAATCAAGAATTAATTCATCAAAATCTCAGTTTCATCACAATCCTAGAATTAAAGGGTCTAGCCCGACATGCTAGAAATCAATAAACAAATATTCAAATTAAACATAAGAAAGAAAATCAATCACAATTGAAGACTGGCTTCTTCCGTTCTCTCGCCTTGCTTTCTGCTGCTAGGTATTTTTCTCCTCCTCTTTGATGATTTCTTCTCTGACCTTCACCATCTTTTTATAACCTTCTTTCCGCCTCCAAAAACGCATACGAGGATTTGGTCGAAAATGGCTTCCAAAACAGTCCAAATTGCGGGCTGACATCAGAAATCCCGCGCCGCGGGCCGCGGCCTGGCTTAAGTGTGCCACGGCCCTTGTCCTTGTGCTATCAGGCCTGGGCGATTTTTTTCTTACGGGCCGCGGCTCAGGATGAGTATGTCGTGGCTCCCGGTACGGTTTGTACCGGTTACTTCTGGGTGTGCCTGTGTCGCGGCTCTGGCTCGATGTGACGCGGCCCTTGACCAAAAAATGTCGTTTTGGCCCGTTTTTCTTCGTTTAAGCTTCTGGACTCTAATTTCCTTCAAAACGTATAAACATAAAGCATTAAAAACTCATTTATGCAGATTTAAACCCAAAATGGAGATAAAATAATGATAATAAAGCGCACAAAAATACATCTAACAATGTGTGACATCCTCTTGTGCCATAGCCAGCTTTGATCTGCAGCTCCTTTGGCAACAAAACAAGGAATTGTGGAGCTCGTAGGCTTTCAATTAAAAATATACATATCACCTGACCTGCTTCCTGTGAGAACAACTTCTTTTGTCTTGATGTTCTTCACTCTACAGTGATCTATATAGAATTTCACCGAGAACTATTTATCACAAAACTAGCTGATACTAAGTAGATCATACTGTAAGCCTTCAACATATGCTACGTCAGTGACTTTGGACTTTCCTACACGCAAGGTTCCCTTCCCTCTTGTTCTTCCTTTGGAATTGTCACCCAAACGCACTTTTGGACCGCAACCTTCTACATAATCTGACAGTTTGCTGATATCTCCTGTCATGTCACTACTAGAAAAAAGACATTCAACATCGCTCGTTTAACATCGGTTTTGTAAAAACCGATGTCAAAAAAGATGCGGTGGCATAATTAAAAATTTTAAAACAAATTAACATCGGTTTTAAAAAAGACTGATGTGAAATATACTCGATTAACATCGGTTATTTGGAAACTGGTGTGAATTTATTACTTTAACATCGGTTTCTAAATAAACCGATGTGAATTTAAATGATTTTTTTTAATGTAACATCAGTTTATATAAAACCGATGTGAATTTTGTAACTGACATCAGTTCTTATTTGTAATCGATGTGAATCTTTTTTTTTATAGAGCAGAAAAATAGAGATCCCACTTATGCAGCTTCTTTCAAATCAACTACGTGCGATCTACACACACTGAACATGCGATTCGCATAAACTCAACTGCGTCCCTCTTGGCCGGCGGCCCCTTGTCCAACCATTTCTAGGAGAGTATGATTATCTCTACCCTTCCCCTTTCCCCTTTTTTTTTTTTGTTTTCACATCCTTTTTGCGCTTTGAAATTCGCTCGGCCTAGTTTCAAAATCGGAACCTGCTAAGATTGATTTTGTGATGGTCATTATGAGACGACTTAGACGTGAATTTGCAGGTCAGTCGCAGAGTTCAACAGCGACGGTTGCGCCCCTTTACTGATTCAACTCGCTGAAGCCAACTCAACGAGTCCGCCCCGAGCTCATTTTTGCGGCGCCAATCTAGGGTTTCCTATGCCCTCACAATAATCGGTTTCTTAGCATCTGACCCGGTCGGGTGGTTCTCAATCGACCCAGATGACATAGTGGTTCGGGTCAATACTACATCCGGCCCGTATTGAGCTCCTTGCGGCTACCTGAATCTGAGTGATGCTTTCGTGCAATAGGACCAACGTAAGAATGGGAAGTAAGTATGCCTTGTTTGTCCAGATTTTTGATATTTATTGTTCCCGAGATTACATGAATTCTGTTTAAGGCTATGTTCGATTTCAGTTCGGCTAAATTATGCACTTCAGACTTGTCTCGCATTCGGTTTAGAACATATTATCTTTTGTTGCTTTTGTTATTGTTGGGTTGTATGTTGCTTGAGATTGGATTTGCAGCACAATTAATGGGTTTGTTGCATTTCAACTCCCAAACTTACACCAGGGTATTGATTTATTTGCCTTTGGTTGTTATTCGATCAATTCGATGGAGATATATCTTCACTTTGAGTAGCTTGCCTTGGTTTGTATCTTTGATCATCTGCTATTGTGGGATTCTATCAAGGCCTGTGATAGCTTTGAGATTGTAATTCCATCAAGTTTTTGTGATTGTATCTTCATTTTATTGTACTTCCACAATGAACAGCAGCGATGTGATCGTTTTAGCTGGTTTTGTCTGGGCTTTAGATTGTAATTTTTCTAGAAATGTACACGGTCCGGAATTAGCCTTTGAGTTGTACTTACAGATTTGACAGCTTTGGAGGCGCTAGATTTCTGGTACGGCCCAGTGGTGGAGCTAACAGTCTTTCCGGCCGTTGAGATTTCCGGACGAGGCTTTGGAGGCGCTAGATTTCCGACCGAGTATTCAGGTAAAATTTTGCTCGTCTTACTGCTCGATTCGTGGTATTTTTCTTGATTCTTAGTCACATTTTTCGTGGTATTTTGCTTCTCTTTTTTTAGACAGATACCGACCTCCTTCTTGGCAATTCCCTTCTTACCCTAATATCGACTTCCTTCTTGACAAGATCACAAATCGGACAAACACAGAAAGGATGAAATTGTTCGTAAGATTTTTTATTTCTGAAATTTCAACTTTTAGGTTCATTATTTCTTTTAATATCGATAACGCCATGTTACGATTAAATGGCTGAGATTGATTCACGCATGTCTCAAGAGGATTTGCATTTATTCATTTCCATTCAGTAAATTTAGCTCATGTATGATGGTGAAGAAGTGCCAACTTTTGTTTTTCTTTTGCTTAATCTTGAAGAAGATTAAACTATCAAGTAGTTTTAATATTCTAAATGAAGGTTTAAATTTCAATGCATATATAGAATCACGGAAGACAAGGTTCCTTCATCTAGTATCTTGTGTTGAGCAAAGCTTTTTTTGTGTTGGGCATGTAGTAATATCCTTTACAAAATTTTCAGAATTGTTCTACAAACATTTAGTGGATCTATTCCATATCATGACTAGTTCTCATTATTTTTTAAGCGTATTTACTCTCTTCCACTAAGAGGATGGTTTTTCTGTATGATGTTCTTCATGTTTTTGGTTATGTGTCATTTTTCATTTATGGAACATGGTTGATGTATCAATGTATCTTGTTGTTTATGCATACTTTAATCTTCAGGTTGAGGATGCTACTAAAGCACTCGAAGCAACAAATGGTACTACTTTGGAGAAAAACGGGCAGATTCTTCGAGGCTCCGGCAGCTTTAGTGGAGCACCGTCGAGCTAAACTTCTAGATTTTGTCCGATCATAGTCTTTGATAGGAGGATTTAGATATTGGATTGATGTGGAACCAAAACTTGTATTTCACCATAAATGTCCTGTGCTGCTATTTTTAGATATCAGCCTCTTTATTTTTTCAGAATTTTTTTTTACTCACTATTGAAAAACAGAACTGGTGGATTTTGGCAAATTTGGTAGTGCTGGGTTGAAAACATATATATACAATTCACATCGGTTATTTAAGAAACTTATGTTAAAATTTTTACATCGGTTATAACTCAAAACCGATGTGAGTAACACATTTGACATCGGTTTTTATTGAAAACTGATGTGAATTACACATCCTGTAGTTGCAATTCACATCGGTTATTTAAGAAACCGATGTGAATTTTTGCATCAATTTTACATCGGTTCTGAGGCATAACCGATGTGAATTACTCATTTTCACATCGGTTTTTAAAAACCGATGTTAATTTTAACATCGTTGGATACAACATCGGTTTTAAAACCGATGTGAATAGTACTTAAAAACCGATGTGAAATCCTATTCTCGTAGTAGTGTGTGCCGAGAACATCCATTGTCAAAGTTCCAGATGTCCTTCTCCTTGATATCTTGTAAGCACAATATTAAATAGATTTAGGTCCCCTTTGATTGTTGGGTCTATGTATGTTAGTGCCTTTTGGTACCCATATTTGCCTAACAGCAATTAGTTTACTATAGGTTACTTATGGTCCAGTTTTGCGATGTCTACGTGGGACAGGCACGTATTCATTTTAACCTTGATGATTATACATGTAAAATCTAGGGTTATTATTATTATTATTCCAATATGATTGTCGTCTAGGAGGTGGAGCCTTTTTCTGCGACCTTACAGCTTGCCTTTTGGGTCTCCAATTGGATTTCCAGAGCTGTTGATGATACTGCGCGGCGACCTGCTTTCTGGATGGATAACGGGGTTCCTGTATCCAATATCTAGGCCCACTGTACTGTTGAAAGTATTGTGGTGCTTGCCTTTGATACTTAGATACAACCTTCTCTCTAAACGGTTGTTGGCACTTTTGAAATACTTGGGGAGCATATCATTGATCATGTGTTACAGGTCTGGGAGGCTGAGGTTTCCATTGTCTGTGATATGATCTTGGTGGCGGAATCGCAGCCTTCGCTGTACGAGGGGCAACTGTAGCCTTTGCAGGGCTTGGAATTTCTTCAGGTTTGGGAATGGGTTCCACACCCCTAACGAATACCGTATTAGATTTTCCCTTATTGGAGAATGAGTTATACCCTAAGCCACTTTTATCATGAGCATGTTCCCCAGTGCTTAGAATTTCTTCCATCCGTTTAGATGATTTCTTGTATGATTTCAAGATGGTCTCTATTTCAACTTCTCTTTTCTCAAGAGTTTTTACTTTGGCTTTGAGTAAAGCAAAATCATTTGTCTTGCTCTCATTATGATACTAAGCCTCATTTAGATCGTAGGCAAGTTGATGATTGCTCTCCATGAGTTTTTCAAATGTGACCTTGTTGTTTTTACAATCAATAGATATGTTTTCGTAATTATTTTTCAGCAAGTCATTTTCATCTTTCAGCTCAAAGTTTAAAATTTGGAGCTATACATTTTCCAGTTTTAAAGTCTAATGGGCCTTTTGAATGTTTTTGAATTCATTCACCGTGTTTTCAAAAGTATGTGATGCATTTGCGGCAGTGATTGAATTTGAGCTTACTTCATCATCGCTATCCTCATCGTCCTGTATTTCTTTAGCCATAAAGCACATATATGCTTTATCTTCGATCTCATCATCGGACGAGTCACTGTCAGTGACTGACTGAAGGCGCTCCTCGGTTTTGTTGGATGCTGGCGAGGCTTCTGATTCTCCAATCATGGCCTTGAGCTTGTTTTTTCAGACATGCCTTCTTTCATCCTTTTCTTGTTGCTCAACTTCTGGCAACTCTGCACTTTTGGATGTGGACACTAATTTTTATAGTGTTCGGGTTTCCTGCAGTTATAGCATAAGTTAGAATCACCAGAGGAGGGAGATTCAGAACTTACCTTGTGAAAAGGCTTGGGCCTGTATGGAGTTTTTCCAAACTATTTGATCAACTTTTTGAATTTGTGCATGAGTAGGGCCATTTCATCTTGTGACAGGATATCTTCATCGCTGTCAGTAGTCTTGTGTGTGAATTTGGATGTGCTCGGTGCATAGCTGTGTCTCCTGTCAGATACAGCGGCCAGTGCTGTAGTCTTGGCAGGTGACTCTTCGTCCTTTTCTCTCCTGTCAATATCATACTCAAAGCTTTGAGGTCAGAGAATAGGTCAAAAGTAGAAATATCATTAAGGTTACAGGATACACGCATAGCTGTAATCTTAATGTCCCATCGGGTAGAGGTGATCTAAAGATTTTCAATTTTTTCTCCTTTTGGGTATACACTTTACCCAATGCTTCAAGTTCACCGACAATTCTAGTGAATCTGAGGTCAAGCTCCTCAAGGGTTTCGGAAGATTTCATTTGAAAGGATTGAAATTGCTGAGTGAGTTTGAGTACCCTCGCAAATCAGCTTGAGTTTCTACCAGATTTCCTTAGCTGTCTTACAGCTCTTTACCTTTGAGAATGTGCCTTTGTCGAGAGTGACAAACAGCGCATTCTTAGTAACATTGTCGAGGTTGTCACACTTGCGATCATCTGTTTTCCATTGCTCGCGCTCTTTGTCGAGCATTTCAGCATGAGGTTGTCCTTCTATCCTTACAGCAGGATTAACCTTAATTATCTTTATTGGACCTTCTTCGATGACAAATATCATCTCCTCGTGCATGGCTGCCAGATGAGCCTCCATCCTAATTCTTCAGTCATCAAACTCGTTAATAGAGAACATAGGAACCTTATTTATCATAGAGGTATCCATTTGAGATATAGAAAAGATGATGAAAATAAGATATGGTTTTCAAAAACTAGTAATTTGTGGATCTGACTCAGTTAAAAATCGACTGATTCTTATTAGAATCAACCACTCTGATACCACTTGTTAGCCACTAAGTATACAAATAATATTTTAGAATATAGAAGCACAGTAAGTTGTACGTTTTTCGAAGTTAGTTTCCATAGCGGAAGTTTGGTGTGAGTTGCTGTAAATACAGCAACTAGTGTTAGGAATATACCCTCGAATGTCACTCAGGGGATGAGAGAGAAGGGGCATTATACTTGTAATTATGGTATTATCAATATAAGGCAATATGATTCATTCACTGTTTATTGTATTTCAAATGCATTCTTGATTTGGTAAACATTGAAGTGAAGTCCATGTAAATAAGAGCGAACATTCCACTCTCGTTATCGGATAAGAGAGAAGTGAACTGGAAGTGTTTGGGCCTTATTTACATAAACCGTTCGTAAGTCGATAAATTTAATTGGGCATTCAGTTTTGAGTAAGACTTATATAACTGATGTTAGGACATGTGCTTGTCTTGATAGCATAGTTATAGGTATATTGATGGGACCAATATACTCAAACACGACTCATACTTGGAGAGTCGATGACGAATCAAAAGGTTGTGATAGTATACGTGGACCTTTGACTTGAGGGTTCAATAAATGATGTGCCTGTGAAGTTTAGTTTGTCATTAGAGTAGTTAGACTCATTTGCTTAATTGCTGAGTCAACCTCGAAGTGCGGACTATACGGGCAGGTAGCAGTCTTTACTATATGTCAAGAAAAGATTCTATCTCCTGTTAGTGAGCAGGTGAATGTGTTATATGGTTAATGGCAAATAAGATCACATGTCTTTGGCCAAAGTATTCTGATCTAGTCGTATTAGGTACGCTAGTAAATCTGTCGGTCTTGATTTGCATTAACACATATATAGTGTCTAGTTAACCGTAGGGTTTGACTTTACCATGACCCGAAGACTTGACTGGGACATCTGATGAAGGGTGTACACGTATATGGTATTCACGACAGAATGATTCTTGAATTATCCTTTCATTCATTTTCAGTCGGGGTTTACAGTGCGGGCCGCTAGGCTGGCTAAGTACTGCCCACACTCATTAGTTCCTCCCAATGCTGGCTGAGACGGACCTACTGAGTCACGCATCAGGATCATTGACGGATAAATATGAATTTATCATCTCTCTATTAATATTAGATATTGGATATCTAATTATGATTTATTGGATAAATAAATAGTGGTCTAATGAATTGAAGTTAAGTTACTGGGTAATTAATTTTGATTCAAAAAAGTTATTTCTTAGAGAAATATATTTGTGTTTGATATAATTAATTAATTGGATTAATTAATTAATTAATTAGTATAAATACATTGGAGATAAAACGGAGTGTATTTAACGGAATCGTTTGACAAACGTCCGGTACACGAGCCGAGTGACTCGGCCTATTTTCTTGGAAATTTCCTAGGAGCCCCCCCTTCCTCTTTGTCTTGGTCTCGTGGTTTTTTATTGTGTTGTTTGGCATCCCATCACATGCTCCCAACATGGGTTGACTAGCATCTTTATTTTTCTCTGTCTTATCATTATGAGGGAGAGTTTTAAAAACACAAACACACACCACCTTGCAAAGTGCAGTTCGGATGAGAGAAAATAGTGGGGAGAGAAATTTTTTCTTCTTCTTCAATTTTTGTTCATCTTGAGGTGAAAAAAATAAGAAAAATAGAGAGATAAATTCCTATAGTAATTCCTAGTCGTGTTCCTTCAAGAACAAATTGCTGTAGATTTTTCCGATCAAGTTGCGATGCGTGTGAAGTAGAGACATCGTGCTTTCAGTGTTTGGGATGAAGGAATTTCGTGCTCGTGCTCGGGTTCGTGAACATCATCAATTTGCGAAGATATTATCAAAGGCTTAAAGGTTATGAGACCTTAATCCTTTTATCTTCGCCTTTTCATTTTCGTATATACATTACTTGATCGATCCTGTTTGAGATTCTTTATTATTATTCCGCTGCGTATTCGTTTTTGTATCCGGAATCCCAACTGTGGTATCGGAGCTAGGTTAATGATACCGTATATATGATTATTTGTGCATTTTGAATGCTTTTAGTTGATGTTTATGATTTAGAATCATTTTTGGTATAATCGAAGATATTTAAATTGTTCGTTGTAACATCACATTTTTGGAAACGAGCCGAAAAACAAGAAAATGGGGTTGCCAGCAGTGGTGCCGGCAGCACTGCCTGGGACGGCTGCCCAGTTTGCCGAGCATGGCTCGGCCATGCCACCTCTCGGGTTTTGGCCCGATTTTGAATCGGGCCACGGGCTGGGCCTATTACCGGATAGTTCGGGACTCCGTTTTAAGTTTATATTTCATTGTAATTATTTCCCGAATTTTAAATTGGTTTTTTAATTTAACTAAATTAATATTTAGAATATTTTTGTGTTTAGGGAAATTAGTTAAACGAGAATATTATTTTTGGCCGGATTACTTCGAACGAATTAAAATGACGATTATTAGTATTAATTGGATTAATACCGTTGAAATTGAAGAGATTAATTTTATATTGATTGGATTAATAGATTAATTGATTTTTAATTTTAATATCATTAAATACTAATTGGATTAATATTGTAGAAATTTCATAGATTAATTTCATTACCGTTACATGTTGTGTGGAATCCTTATGTGATGGTGATATAGCTCGTGGACTTAGTTTTTGATTTGTTCGATTCGATTGGGTTGTAAAGGCCGTTTTGAGCCTATTTATTTTACTAGAAAAATTTGTATAGGATGCATTTTTTCAATAATTTAATTATTTATTTGGCTATGACGAAGACCGAAGACAACCGACCGAGAAGACGAAGAATCAGAGACTATTTTTTTCTTTATTGGGTCATTCGCTTGGCCCAGTACTTAGGAAAAATTCCATGAGCTATATGTTGGTAGTAACTAGGTTGCTATTTACTGTTTTTCATTTTGAATGATTGACAAACACAAACGCGCTTTTAAATGAATTAATGTGCAAAGTGTAACATTAATCGCGAAATTCTCCCGACAAACAAACAAGACTAAGTTTGAAAAAGGTTACGAGGTTTCCTACCCTCCATCAAGCTCGTAGAAAATTGATACCCGAGCTGGTGTGCTATGCTTCCAAGTTATCGGGGTAGTATATTTGGTAGAGGTTAAGAAATTCTTGAGTGCATTAGATGCCTCCGGTTGGTGATAGATTTCGCCCCTAGAAACCTGATAGGTTGCCGGGCGAGATTCAATAGTCAGACCGATAGACGTTGATGGTCAACAGCTTAGATAGTCTGGATTGTCAAGAAACCTGATAGGTTGAGGGAATGAAGACTAGGGGTAAAAGAAGATCGACTCATCCGTTGGACGAGTTGGTGTTGGACACCACTTTATAGAAATTAATAGGCAAGAAACCTGACAGGTTGCGTCTGTTAAAATTTGTAAAGAACTCGATCACCACTAAGAAGTCGATCTAACCATGACTTTTGGGTTATAACATGGGAGTGTGAAATTCCGATAAAATTAGTGGGAGCTGAGATAAAAATTATACAAGCCCTTAAATTCTATACTCGGTCATAATAAAACAAGTCACTAAATCAATCTTATCTAAATCAATGCAGATAAATGAAACAATACCTCTCTAAAATGGTTAAGGACCCACTTGCAATACTACTTGAAAAGAACCTAACTGGCCCCAACTTCATTGACTGGTTGCGGAATCTGATAATTGTACTCAGTATTGAGTCTATGGGATACGTCTTGGAGGCGGACATTCCACCGACTCCAATCCGGACTAGAGTTAATCAGGAAGAGATGACGTCCATGAAAAATGGGTCAAGGATGACGTGCTGGTTCGTGGCTTTATAATAGGCTCAATGACTAATGAGATGTAGAGAGCACACGAGAAAATAACTTCTGCTAGGCAGATTCTCGCACACTTGACCGAACTTTATGGAGAGCACAGTAGGACTACTAGATATAAGATATCGAAGCAGTTATTCAGTGCTAGGATGAAGGAATGGGAGAAAGTGGGAGACCACGTCCTCAAAATGATCTCTATGATTGGGAGGCTCGAGGTGCTCAACTTTCATATAGATTTATGCCTTGAGATTGATCTCATCCTTCAATCTCTCCCTGACTCCTTCATGCAGTTTGTAATGAATTTTAACTGTAACGAGATTTCGTGCACATTATCTGGGCTAATGAATAAACTGGTGACGGCATAGTCTAACATGAAGACTAAACCGAGGGAGGCTGCTCTTATGATTTCTTCTGGGCCTCGGAGGTCTAAGAATAAGAATAAAAAGACCTACGAGCAGTATAAACCCAAGTAAGGGGTGCAGAAAGGAAAGGGCAAGGCCTAAAGGCTCAAAAGATAGGCGGTCCAAAACCTACGGACAAATGTCTTGAATGCGATGAGATGGGCCACTGGCGTAGGACTTGTCATAAATGGCACATGAGGTACGGAACTTTTTGTCTTTGAAACAAATTGTTCCACTACTGTATATTCTGCTTCATGGATTCTGGATTCAGGTGCTACTTCTTATATTTGTACTATGAATCATGATCTGGAACGAAGTGGGCAGCTTGAAGCTGGGGAAGTGATGATCATTGTCAGAAGCGGACAAAGTGTCGATGCAACCGATATTGACTCAGTCCTATTGGGTTTAGAATCTGATTTTATTTTGACATTGGATGAAGTACTGGTTTTGCCCAAGGGGCATAAAAACATTGTATCCATTTCAGTCTTGGACCGGAAAGGATTTTGTTTCTTTATTGGCAATGGTAGTTGTAAAATTTATTTTCAAAATAAATTGGTTGGCACAGTTACATTGTTGAATGGTTTATATCATCTGAACTTTCAAAATAAATCAGCAGTGAACACTATAACTAGGAAACGTGGTAGACAATATACTAATCAAGCTCTTAAGTGGTACTTTAGACTCGGTCATGTTGGTCAAACCAAAGTTCACAAAATGGAGAAAGATGGACTTTTAAGTCCATTAGGTGAAGAACCCTATCCAACTTGTGAATCCTGTCTTAGAGGCAAGATGACTAAGTCCCCCTTCACAGGGACATTTGAAAAGGCTGTTGAAAAACTTGGGTTGGTACATACCGATGTTTGTGGTGCTTTAGAAATAGCCTGAGATGGATATCAATATTTCATAACATTCACAGATGATCATACTATGTATGGGACTTGAAAAAACATAAATCCGAAGCTTTTACTAAATTCAAGGAATTTAAGGCCCTAGTTGAAAAACATACTGGATAACATATCAAGGCACTTCGGTCAGACCGAGGTGGCGAGTGTATGAGCACTGAGTTTGATGAGTTCCATAAGGAACATGGAATAGTTTCACAATTCATGCCGCCATGAACCCCACAGTTAAATGGTGTTTCAGAAAGGAGAAATCGGACTTTGTTGGACATGGTTCGCTCCATGTTGAACTACACTGATTTACCAATTTACCTGTGGGAGTATGCCTTACTTACCGCTGCCTATATCCTAAATAGATGTTCTTCTAAATCCATTCCTATCACTCCGCATGAGATGTGGAAGGGTAAGAAACCAAGTTTTAAATACATAAGGATTTGGGGATGTCCAGCCTATGTCAAGAAGGCTACGGTAGACAAACTGGAAGCGAGGTCTGTCAAGGGACGTTTCATTGGATGCCCAGAGGATTCAATGGGTTATCTATTCTACATGCCTGAAGACCATAGGGTCGTTCTGGTATTACAAACGCACTTCCTTGAGGATGAATTCATTCAGGAAGGTGACTCGGGTAGAAATGTCTCTTTGGAAGAGCACAAAGAAAGTCCTGAGGTGACATATGATCAGGGATCATGAACCGAACCTATTGAAACACAACCTCCACTTCGAAGGTCTGATAGGGAGTCTCACTTACCTGAGAGGTATGGCTATACACATGTCGAGGAACTAGGTCTCCACGACGTACCTGATAGCCGTGAGGACGACCCTATCACCTATGACCAAGCGGTAGTGGATGTGGACTCCGACAAATGGCAAGAAGCTATGAAATCTAAGATAGACTTGATGCATCCCAATCAGGTCTGGACTCTAGTAGATCTACCAACTGGCATGAAGCCTATAAGAAGTAAATGGATCTATAAGAGAAAGACTGATAGGGATGGCAAGGTTGATGCCTATAAGTCCAGGCTTGTGGAAAAGGGTTACACCCAAAGGGAAGGGATCGATTATCATGATACCTTCTCGCCAGTAGCTATGATCAAGTCGATTCGCGTGATGTTTGCCATTGCTGCCCATTATGATTATGAAATATGGCAAATGGACGTCAAAATGGCTTTTCTAAATGGATACCTCGAGGAGGAAATCTACATAGATCAGCCTAAAGGTTTAGTGTCCAACACTAATATTCATAAGGTGTGTAAGCTGCAACGAGCCATTTATGGGCTGAAGCAAGCTTCTCGAAGTTGGAACCTTCGATTTGACGAAGCAGTCTAGGACTTTGATTTCGTGCGAAACGAAGAGGATCCATGTGTTTACAAAAAGTTCAGTGGGAGCAATATTGCGTTCTTAGTACTATATGTTGATCATTCTACTTATATGAAATAACGTAGCAATGCTCAGCACTGTGAAAGCTTGACTTTCTAATTCGTTCTCCATGAAAGACTTGGGAGAAGCTTCCTATATTCTAGGGATCTGTCTTTATAGAGATAGACCACGAAGAATGATAGGACTTTCCCAAGCCCTCTTTATAGATAAAATCCTGAGAAGATTCAAGAAGGATGATTCTAAAAGAGGGTTCCTTCCCATGTGATATGGAATTCATCTCACCATGAAAATGTGTCCTCAAAGTGAGGAAGACAAGAGAGAGATAGGTAAGGTACCCTATGCCTCAGCAGTGGGTAGCCTCATGTACGCTATGTTGGGTACGAAACCGGACTTAGCCTACGTTGTGAGTGTGGTAAGTCGATTTCAAGCAAAACCGGGAAGGGAACACTGGACTGCCATTAAGAACATTCTTAAGTACTTAAGAAGAACTAGAGATATGGTTCTTACTTATGGTGGTGGAGAACTGAAGGTGGTTGGATTCACCGATTCTGATTTTCAAGGAGACAAGGACGACTCTAAGTCGACGTCTGGGTATTTGTTTCCTCTCAATGGAGGAGCAGTATCTTGGAGAAGCTCCAAGCAAAGTGCTACTGCAGATTCCACCTGCCAAGCAGAGTACCAAGCTGCCACAGAGGCTAGCAAGGAAGCATTTTGGATGCAGAAGTTTGTGCAAGAACTTCAAGTGGTGCCTAATGCGGAGCTGCCTATATCATTATACTGTGACAATGATGGAGCTATCTCCCAAGCCAAGGTTCCTAGGGATCACCACAACACCAAGCATATAGAGAGAAAGCATCACATCATTCGAGCGATGGTTGAGAAAGGATATGTTTCGTTGCGAAGAGTAGACTCAGAAGACAATGTCTCTGACCCGCTGACTAAGCCATTATCTCAGGCTGTCTTGGAAAGACATCTGAAGAATATGGGTATTAGATACCATGATGTATGGCATTGAGTGCAAGTGGGAGATTATTAGGAATATGCCCTCGAATTCCACTCAGGGGATGAGAGAGAAGGGGCATTGTACTTGTAATTATGGTATTATCAATAAAAGACAATATGATTCAATCACTGTTTATTGTATTTCAAATTCATTCTTGATTTGGTAAACATTAAAGTGAAGTCATGTAAATAAGAGCAAATATTCCACTCTTGTTATCGGATAAGAGAGAAGTGCACTGGAAGTGTTTAGGGCTTATTTACATAAATCATTCGTAAGTTGATAAACTTAATTGGGCATTTAGTTTTGAGTAAGACTTATATAACTGATGCTAGGACATGTGCATGTGTTGATAGCATAGTTATAGGTATATTTGTGGGACCAATATACTCAAACACGACTCATACTTGATTTAGTCACACGGTATTCACTCTTGGATAGTCGATGACGAATCGAAAGGTTGTGATAGTATACGTGGACCTTTGACTTGAGGGTTCAGTAAATGATGTGTCTGTGACGTTTAGTTTGTCATTAGAGTAGTTAGACTCATTTGCTTAATCGCTGAGTCAACCTCGAAGTGCGGACTATACAGGCAAGACACAGTCTTTATTGTATGCCAAGAAAGGATTCTATCTCCTGTTAGTGAGCAGGTGAATGTCCGATACGGTTAGTGGCAAATAAGATCATAAGTCTTTGGCCAAAGCATTCTGATCTAGTCATATTAGATACACTAGTAAATCAGTCGGTCTTGATTTGCATTAACACATGTATAGTGTATAGTCAACAGTAGGGTTTGACTTTACCGTGACTCGAAGACTTGACCGGGACATTTGATGAAGGGTCTATACGTATATGGTATTCATGACAAAATGGTTCTTGAATGATCCCTTCATTCGTTTTCAGTCGGGGTTTACAGTGTGGCCCGCTAGGCTGGCTAAGTGCTGCCCGCACTCATTGGTTCCTCCCAATGCCGGCTGAGATAGACCTACAGAGTCGCGCATCAAGATCGTTGACGGATAAATATGAATTTATCATCTCTCTATTAATATTAGATATTGGATATCTAATTATGATTTATTGAATAAATAAATAGCGGTCTTATGAGTTGCAATTAAGTTACTGGGTAATTAATTTTGATTCATAAAATATATTTTTATTTGATATAATTAATTAATTAGATTAATTTATTAGTATAGATACATTGGAGATAAAATAGAGTGTATTTAACGGAATCATTTGACGAACGTCCAACACACGAGTTGAGTGACTCGGGACATTTTCTTGGAAATGTCCTAGGAGCCGCCCCCTCCCTCTATGTCTTTGTGTGGTGGTTTTTTATTGTGTTGTTTGGCATCCCATCACATGCTCCCAACATGGGTTGACTAGCATCTTTATTTTTCTAAGTCTTATCATTATGAGGGAGAGTTTTAAAAACACCAACACCCACCACCTTGCAAAGTGCAGTTCGGATGAGAGAAAATAGTGGGGAGAGAATTTTTTCTTCTTCTTCAATTTTTGTTCATCTTTGAGATGAAACAAAATAAGAAAAATAGAGAGATAAATTCCTGTAGTAATTCCTAGCTGTATTCCTTCAAGAATGAATTGCTATAGATTTTTCCGGTCAAGTTCCGACGCGTGTGAAGTAGAGACATCGTGCTTTCGGTGTTTGGGAGGAAGGGATTTCGTGCTCGTGCTCAGGTTCGTGAACATCATAAATTTACGAAGATATTATCAAAGGCTTCAAGGGTATGGGACCTTATTCCTTTTATCTTCGTCTTTTCATTTTTGTATATACATTACTTGATCGATCTTGTTTGGGATTCTTTATTATTATTTTGCTGCTTATTCGTTTTTGTATCAGGAATCCCAACAACTAGGTGTTCTCCTGTTTGCTTGATGCGTATAGGGTTTTAACAATGTATACTTGATAAATCACAAAATAATGAAAACAGTAAAGACAAAAGGAAAATGGCACACAGTTTAAAGTGGTTCGAGGTAAACCCCTCTACTCCACGGGTCCTCCACACATGAGTAAATAGTTTATTATAACTACTATGTACACAACTACGTGACTATAACTTAACCTGTCTCTGTATCGTTCACACAAATTGATACAGGGACTGCAGCTTTGGGCCGTTCACACAGATTGGCTTGAGCTCTTTTTTGACTCGCTTCTTCTCACATAGGTTGAATCTTCATCTTCCATGCTATTCTTCCCACACAGGTAGGAACACACAAGGATCCTTAGTCCACGCAGGGCTAATGATAATCTCAACGGAAAGGTACAACAAATCTCAAACAGCATCTATATCTTTGATGAACACTCACTGTATGCTATGCTTTTTGTGTTGAGGACTTGTATATTTCTTCGCTGGAATACTTGTTGTATGCTCACGAAATATACTACTTTGTAATCACTAGAATATCAGAGTGATCTGTCAGAGCTTTCACGATATTAAATAACTTGTGTGTTTTAGTCCTCTAGCTTGGGGGTATTTATAACATTGGAAATATATCCGTTATAAATGAAGTCATTGTTGGTTGGTGAGATGTTGACATCTGACTCTTGATTGGCGGCTGCTGAATGTTTGAATTAAAGCAGATCGCATTTAATGCTTCAGGCATCCTTTCTGTCTTTGCATTAAATGCTCTTTAGAACGTTCAGACTTGTCTCTCTCCAGCTTCATTAAATACTATCCTTTAAATAATAAATGCTGCTTTAACCATGAATACTTTATGAATAAACAATATGTATCTCACAATTGTTTAAAGCATTAATATATAAAGTCCTGTTGGATATGTTTTATTTTTCCTAAGAAAACACCTTCAGCCTGTATGTTGTATCCAACATATTGCGTCTCTTGTTGTATGAGGATGGCTTTGTAGGATGGACTGTTGGAAGACCTCTTTGTTGTATGTTGGGGCTGTATGACGAGTTCTAACAGCTTCCATACTTGGCAGAATTCAGACTTCTTTTAGACTACTTTGCTGTAAGTTGGCAATTATCAAAACAGAAATGTTTATCCCAATAGGTGGTCTACAAATCAACCTCTCTGATACCATTTGTTGGTCACAAATACGTGTGGTAAAAGTCTGGGGGTGAATAGACTTTTAAAACTTTTACTGGCTGGACTATTTTTGAAACTTAGTTGTAGTATTTAGCAGCTAGGTAAACTCAGATGCTGGCAGTTCAGTTGTCAGCTCAAAAATATGTGAAAGACTTAGCTGACCAGGTTTTTTAATGCAATAGTTAAGTATGATGTTTAAAGCAGTAAATCACACAGCACTTATAGTGGTTTCAGAGTTGGCATAGTCCTCTACGAGTCCACTTTTCTCCAATCCACTTGGAGATGAATTCACTATAATTTGATGGTTATAATTAACTAGTTACAGCAGTAGTGAAAACCCTTGGACATGGTAACTCCTTCTTGTTGGTTCCGTGTCACCTCTTGATTGAAAACCCGTGGATGCCTCATATGTCTAAAGTTATTTATCACCTTCCAATCAAGATTTCGTGGATGTCGTCCAACCTCAACTTTCAAGAACCTAGTTCAAGAAAGTACCTCGTACTCAAATAATAAAGACAAGAGTTTTGTTTTCTCCAACTTTAGGAGCTTCTTTGAACTTGTATCTTGGATATCATCTCTTCACAATGCTTATAGCATGTAGAGTATTTCTTTGCTTGCTTGTTTTCTTTGTAAGTGATAATCGCATTGGTCTTCTGCTCATCAAATCTTCAGATATTTATAGTACGATATTTGAACTCCTCTACATAGTCGTTGTACCTCTTGAACAATTCAGTCCATTAGAGAGAGACCTCTTTATTTAGTATTATATTCTTTTGCAAGGCTTTGTTGGTTTTCTCAAATCTACATGGAGATATTTCTTCAATATTCAATGTCTCCACTACAATCCTTGATTTCTCTAATGAAGAATGTCTTTTGGGCGTGGATCTAGAGGAATATTTTGTTCATACATTTTGTGCAAGTTGCGTGAATCACTCAATTTATCTCTTTCTTGTTTTATTCATGTTTGCATGTGTCTCTCCATTTTTGTTGACTTTTCAGCTTTGTTGATGTGGACATGGCTGATTGATATTTGATAATTTTTCAAGTATCTGACATTAAATAATTTGCAACAATAATTTTCTTGGAAAATTATCAAATATCAAATAATTGTCACTCAATTTTTGTTTTTTGAAAACACATTTTTATTATGTTATTTTCATCAGAAAATGGAGGTAGTGGTGCGAATTTTGGAGAAGAAATATAACATTTGATGTATAATGCATTGACTAAAACTTTATTAAAGTTGAATGATAATAAATAATCAATATTGGGGCCTATAACACCTTTCTGATTTAAATTTGGAATGAAATGTAGTCGAGGATGTGTAAAATACAGAAAATGTGAAAATAGATGTGAAGAAAAATTGAGGAAACGGTGGATAAAAAGAGATAGAAATGATTAAATAAATGTATGTAAATAATATGGTACACATCTCTTATTGTCTTTTATCTCTCCTAAACCCACATCCAAACCCACATCTCCAATTACATTCCTGTTAGTATTTGGTCCAACCGGCCCAAATACATATCTCTTTATTAATTTGGCCCATACTACTTAAAGCCGGCCCATCCCATTTGGCAGCCCTTTTGAATGGGAGCCGTTCGATCCAGATGTATTAACTACACCTAATCTAGACCGTCCGATCCATATGTATTAACTACACCTAATCTCCTCAACCTCTCATTTTCTCACCGCCTCACTCTCGTCGCCCCCCTTTTCTTTTTCCTTCTCCTCTCTCCCGTGAGTTCTCCCTTCTCGGTCAAACTTCCGATTCTGCTCCCGATTCTCCCTACCTCCTCTCCCCCATGAGCTTTTGAATATCGCTATGGAATCCCGTGACCGATTCCATCCTTGTGGGTATAAAAAGCTCCACTGGGGGCTGGAGTTACACCACTGAGAAAAAGCGATTTGAACCTTCTGAGAATCTGAGTGAAATCTTGAGATATCTTTGTTGTGATATCCGTGAGTGAGATCGAGAACGGTTTATGAGGTTTCTGGGTTAAAAGTGAAGGAGCTACCGGGCTAGGTTGCCGACCGGCGGTGGTTCGGGCATTCCTCTGTAGAAAATGTTCGTATCGGTGTCAATTGCTAGGGTTTCGGAAGATCTGATCCTATTCATCTCTTTCCTGAAAAAGAGAGTTTTCCGATCTTTATTTATCTTTGATTATATTGATGTTCTTGGTGATTTTTTGCAATTCATTATATATATATTTATCTATATATATTATATATTTATATATATATATATATTTATTATATATATAAATATATATTCTGCAGTTTGTTGCCTTAATTGATTGGTATATTTCCGATCGGTTATTATCATTATCATTACTAACTGGATCGGCTCTTTGTGTTTCAGATTTGTTCTTGACGTTTGTAATCCTTTTTCGGCAGCATCTGTTTCGGGTTTATTGCAATAATTATATTGGTTATAATTATTGGTTCATTTAGCTGGCCTGTAATCCTTAAACCCTATCCCGTAGAATATAAATTGTAATTTTTATATTCGTTTAATCCGCTTGTATTATCGATCCTATTTTTTAGCCAAAATTGTACGACCCGATACCCAATAGTGGTATCGGAGCCCATTTTGTAGGGTGTCGGGTCTTGTGGCATCTTGGTGATACGGAATAACCCATCTGGGTCCGCTATGGTATTTTGGCTAAACTCCACTCTTTTACTGTTTTCGTGGATACCGCTTGCCGCGGTTGGTTATTATGCATTTTTACAATCTGTGTGATTAATCTGGGCACATTTCTTATTCTGGTTTGCTGTGTGTATTTTCTGCACTCAGTTTATATCGTTTAGGAGTTTTATTGCTGTTTTTGGGTAGAGTGTTGTACATTTTTCAACTCCTTGCGTATAAACCCTCCTGCCTAGGGATGTAAACGAATCGAATCGAAGCGAACATCGTTGTAATCGAATCGAATCAATAAATTTATTTACGAATTCGAATACGAATACGAATCGTGTTCGAATATTAATTTTGATTTGAATTTTAATACTTGAATCATTTCGCGAATTCGAATCGAATACTCGAATCTATAGATAAAGGAGATGAAGAATGACTCGTCGAGATTAAGATTATTGCAATATATATTTATGATAAACAATGGCACTTTAATTTGAAGTGGACTTCAATATGAGCCAAAACTCAACACATTTGACATGTATTTAAAGATTTAAGAGTATAATTCCTGATTGTATTAAGAAAATATACGATATACAAAAGATATTTTTAGTTATATTATATATTTAAATATTTAATCTAATTTTTACGAATATCGAATCGAACATCGTAAATACTTATAAGTATTTGATTATTAATCGAATCAGAAAAACTATTTGTATTTGAATCCGAATCATAAAATTTCGAATTCGAATCACCAAATTTCGAATCGAATCACGAATCGGATCAAAATTATTTGATTTGTTTACAACCCTACTCCTGCCTGGGCCGCTTAGCGTCCTTGGATCTTGTAGGGGCTTGGGGTTGTAATCTACAAACTCGGTTGTGTTAATTTTAACTCCCTTGTGTGAATGCAGTGTGCTTTTACTATTTTTTTGTGCGAGGGCAGTGAGTGCAGTGTTGCTGTGGCTTTTACTGTTTGGGGGTTAAACTTTGTGTTTTCTAATGGGCACGGCTTCTACATTTTACTTGGCGCCGTTTGATGAAAAATCGGATTTTCAAATTTGGCAACAAAAATTGAAAGGTATGTTAATACAACAAAAAGTTTTTAAATCCATTGATCAAACTTTTGCCACTGATACTACGGCCGACAAAAAGGCTGAATTGGATGAGTTTGTTTACTCGTCTATTATCTTGAACTTGTCTGACTCTGTGATAAGAAAAGTTGGTAAACAAAATTCGGCTAAGGAACTTTGGGAAAAATTGGAGGAATTATATGTTGAAACCTCTTTGCCAAATAAACTATTTTTGCTTGAAAAATTCTTCTGTTTTAAACTTGATTTGAATAAAAGTCTTGATGAAAATCTTGATGTGTTTACCAAGTTAGTTCAAAATATTAAAAATTCCGGTGATAAACATATTGATGACTACTCTGCTATTGTCCTTTTAATGCTATTCCTGAGTCTTATGGTGATGCTAAATCTGCTATTAAGTATGGTAGAGATAACATATCTTTAGACATTGTTGTGTCCGGTCTAAAGAGTAAGGAATTAGACTTAATAATGTGAGTAATAATTTGAATTTCGAATCAGTTTCGATGGTTAGGAAAGAAAAGTGCTATGACTATTTCACTAAGAAGGATGGTCAAAATTCTAATTTTCGGCAGAACTCAAGGAACTGTTATAGTTGTGGTAAAAAAGGTCATATTGCTAGTAATTGTCCTAAGAGGAACAAAAAGGGTAAAAATCAAACTGATGATAAGGCTAACCTGGTTGCGTCTGATATCAATCTTAGTGATGTGTATTAGTTGACCTTTGTGGTTTTTCAGTCCTTAGTGCGCTGTGGACGTCTTTGTGACTTTGTAAGATTTATGTGTCTGTGTGACTTATGTGAATTATCCATGGTTCTAATCATTTGTGGATGTAGGTAGTATAATCTCTGTGATTATTTTTCCCTTGAACTTTGTGTTCTGTGACATATCTATGCTGGTTGCGGTGTTGTGGTTCGGTCGACCAACCTTGTGTTTTGCAGCTTTCATGTGTTGTCAGTTTTGTGTAAACTTCCGCTCCTTTTTCAGGTGGAGCAACATGCTTAGTGCTTTGCGTTTGAGGTGGAGTGGTGTCCCCTCAAATCTGTGTTGCTTATATCGTTCATTTCCCTTAATGCGTTTGTGCTTTTAGAAATATTTTGGTATCTGTGTGCTTTGTGCAATTTTAGCTTTCTTTGTGTTATTGCTAAAATATTTGCTGTAACTGTGTGTTTGAGTACGAAGGGTACTTGGTGTTTGCCCATTGAAAAATTTAAATCCTGTTTGAAAAGACTGGATTTCGATTCAGTCGAATAAATTTTTTTTTTCAACTTTGTGTTGTTAGGTGATCTCTTTGTGAGTTAGTCTTCTTTGTGAATACTTTACCTTATTTACTTTGTGTAAGTGCAGGTAACCCCGGAGCTAGGCGATGATGAGTTTTCTCCGAAATCCGAAAATGCAATTTGACTGGTTGGACCAAAAGGTGGAGAAACGTTAGTATTTGGCCCAACCGGCCAAAATATATATCTCCTTATTAATTTGGCCCATAGCACTTAAAGTAGGCCCGGCCCATTTGGCAGCCCTATTGAATGGGAGTCGCCTGATCCAGATGTATTACCTACACCTAATCTGGACTCTCCGATCTCCTTTATACTCCCCTAACCCCAACCCTCACCCTCTCATTTTCTCACCGCCTCAATCTCATCGCCCCCCCCCCCCTTCTTTTTCCTTCTCCTCTCTCCCGTGAGTTCTCTCTTCTCGACCAAACTTCCGATTCTGCTCCCGATTCTCCCTACCTCCACTCCCCCGTGAGCGTTAGACTATCGTTATGGAATCCCGTGACCGATTCCATCCTTGTGGGTATAAAAAACTTCGCTAGGGGCTGGAGTTAGACCAGCGAGAAAAAGCGATTTGAACCTTCTCAGAATCTGAGTGAAATCTTGAGATATCTTTGTTGTGATATCCGTGAGTGAGATCGGAAACGATTTCTGAGGTTTCTGGGTTAAAAGTGAAGGAGCTACCGGGCTAGGTGGCCGACCGACGATGGTTCAGGAATTCCTTTGTGGAAAACATTCGTATCGGTGTCAATTACTAGGGTTTCGAAAGATATAAGCCTATTAATCTCTTTCCTGAAAAGGGGGGGTTTTCGATCTTTATTTATCTTCGATTATATTGCTGTTCTTGGTGATTTTGTGCAATTCAATATATATATATATATATGTATTCTACAGTTTGTTGCCTTAATAGGTTGGTATATTTTCGATCGGTTATTATCATTATCATTACTAACTGAATCGGCTCTTTGTGTTTCAGATTTGTTCTGGACGTTTGTAATCTTTTTTCGGCAACATCTATTTCAGGTTTATTGCAATAATTATATTGATTATGATTATATGTTTAATCCTTAAACCCTATCCCGTAGAATATAAATTGTAATTATTATATTCGTTTAATTCGCTTGTATTATCGATCCTATTTTTTAGCCAAAATTATACAACCCGATACCCAACAAATCCCAATGGAGATGCTTTTAGAAATAAACCTACTCTAAATAGATACGATCCACGCTACATACATAATTTATTATCAGCTAAATAGTTTAGATTTAAAGAGATTTATCATTATTCATAATATCTACTTTTGATTGCTTAAATTTATGATTTGTTTTTAAAGTAAGTGATCTTTACTTGGTGATTTATTGAAATTCAAACATTCAAACCATTAAAAATTAGTTTCCTTTGAAAATAATGTACGGAATACACGTGCATTTAAAATATACAAAAATAACGGAGTCAGTCACAGTTGAATGTTTGATAACACCACAACACGCGTTGTAGGCTACAAACACAGCAATCTCAGAAAAACTTCATAAATCTTATTAGGTCCTCTTCAAAACTTCATAAAAACTTCACATCTTCGAACGAATCCAACTCAGGGTGGCTTCAATGGATCCATGTGGTTCATCCGTGGGTAAATAAACATCATCATCAAACTGTAACAATCATCAAAACATACAGCAGCTATTAGAATTTCCCTTCAAGTTCGCATACAAAAACTCGGAAAGGTTGAATAGACCTATATGACCTGCTATTACTAAAGAGAGATATCCTACAGAGCATAATATTCGAAGTTCGAAAATACATATCAAAAGTAAAATGTTACTATGGACGACTAATGTCATTATTTCCCAAGCAGTTGATAATCTCACTTTCTATGAAGGGCACATGTACACCATAGGCGGCTCTTCAGTTCCAAAAGAGGACAGAATAGAAAAAAAGGAAAGAAAGGAAAACAAATGTTAATCCATTACGCCAATCCTCTATGAAAAAATAAAAAACTCACGACGGGGTCATATATCATAACATAGAAGCAATATAATATGAGCCTTTCCAAAGTTGCTCAAAATTTGTATCCTGTATGGGTAGGATCAATGATATCTTACTACCATTAACCTTTGAGTCTCCTTTGGCATCTCAATAGAAACTAGCACCTGATATTATTCATGGACACATGACCCCGAGCAAATAGAGGAAACAGAGTAATTACCAACATGTCAAAGCACTTGAGCTTAGGTTTCTAAAGCTTTTCATATAGTTTCGCAAAAAATATGGCTTCAGAGGGCAGATCATTTAGAGAGTTTTCCCAACCTCGTTAATGGTATGATTTCATAGTAATAAGGGAAGAAGCATACCTTAACAATTACAGAATTATCTTTGCTTGACAAGTTGACTGGCAGAAAGTGAATATTTGGCATTTTCAACTGGATTGAAGATACATCGGAAACCCTGAAATGCAATTAGCAAAAGTTAACTAAATTATACCACACACATGCTTCTTACATAAACCACATAATCCAGATAAAGGAACCGCGTCAAAGAAGTTTCAAAAGGGGGACCCTGCATAACAGTGCACAGTAGATTGCAAGGAAGGTTGTCAACGTTACGCGTGTGTGTGAGATGAAGAGAGAAAATAAAAGATAACCTGTCAAGCACAGACTTTGCCATGTGATATAGAGTACTCTGAACAGATGGACTGTATACTCCTCCTTTAGCAGAACCAAAGAAAGTGTTGATTAAAACCTTCTTCACATCCAAATATTTCTCCATGAAGTAGAGCTGTTTTCCAGGGATACTTGTTAAAGTCTCAAAAGGGTACCTACATCAAGGAAAAAAACAATCCCGATACGACATCAAATATAACGTGGACATATTAGGTCAGATTGATCTGACCGGTCTGCAGGGCGGATCGTCTCGGGGCCAACAACATCGGAGGTATTCCTCGTTTAAGAGCTGAGGTCAGCCAGCTTGGAGACTTCCCGACCAGCCTAAGGCTCAGCCCCTACCTCACATCGCCCTGGCTAAACACTGAACCAACTGGTGCATACATCGGTGATTATTCTCTGACCATATAAGTACGAAGGAAGGAATTTTACTTGGCAGCTCGCCCAAAGAGCTATAACCAAAAAGATTCCTTATGGGAACCGATGCACCTTGTTCAACAAGTGGCAACTTCTCTGGGACAGTGTCATCGAGTCACCATCGGAGTTGAGACGTGAGATTAGCAGTGACAGAGCACGGTGCAACCCGCAAAACAATGGAGGATTTGATACCCAGAAACCTGGAAGAAGAGTTGATGGAGGCGGGAGAAGGAGCAAATCCGGAGAAAATAACCATCACCCCTGTCGGAGAAAGAGGTACCCCCCCACCACCATCACGTTAACAAAGGAAGCACTGGTAGATAGCACGACTCAGAGGAGTAAGGAGAATAAACACACAGGAATGATCCCCCGAGAACTAAATCGACCTCGCCCGATAGACTGGAAAATACTAACACGCAAGGACATGGAGAAAGCCATGTGAGAATGGAAGAGCGATCCAGGTATGAGAGATCGTCATATCCAACATGCACGGTGAATTAGAGGAGCTCAGGCAGGTGGTGGCAGGGAACAGCTCAATGGATTACAGAGGTCATCCGTACGGATTACAAAGGTCACCCGTTTCTAGAAGGAATCCTGCAAGTTGAGCTTTCTTATGGGTTCAGAGACCTCAACTTACCTAGGATAGGCTCTCTGACCCAACCAGGCATCTGCAACGATTTGAAAATATGGCAGTGCTACACATACTCTGACGGCGTCAGCTGTAGGGCATTTTTCGCAAGCTGACGGACTTGTTCAACAAGTGGCAACTTCTGTGGGACAGTGGCATCGAGTCACTATCGGAGTTGAGACGTGAGATTAGCAGCAACAGAGCACGGTGCAACCCGCAAAACAATGGAGGATTTGATACCCAGAAACCTGGAAGAAGAGTTGACGGAGGCAGGTGAGGAGCAAATCTGGAGAAAATACGCATCACCCATGTCGGAGAAAGACGTACCCCCCACCACCATCACGTTAACAAAGGAAGCACTGGTAGATAGCGCGATTCAGAGGAGTAAGGAGAATAAACACATAGGAATGATCCCTCGAGAACTAAATCGATCTCGCCCGATATACCGGAAAATACTAACACGCAAGGACATGGAGAAAGCCAAGTGAGAACGGAAGAGCGATCCAGGTATGAGAGATCGTCATATCCAGCATGCAAGGTGAATTAGAGGAGCTCAGGCAGAAGGTGGCAGGGAACAGCTCAATGGATTACGAAGGTCATCTGTACGGATTACAAAGGTCACCCGTTTCTAGAAGGAATCCTGCAAGGTGAGCTTTCTTATAGGTTCAGAGACCTCAACTTACCTTGGATAGACTCTCTGACCCAACCAGGCATCTGCAATGATTTGAAAATATGGCAGTGCTACACAAATACTCTGACGTCGTCAGCTGTAGGGCATTTTTGGCAAGCTGACGGAGTCGGCCCAAAATTGGTTCCATCAAATACCTCCAGGAACAACTTCCAGCTTTCGAGCTTCCAGCTTGAAGTTCGTGACTCACTTCGCGAGCGCGAGAGCCCATCAAAGTACGTTCATGTCTTTATTTAGCATCAAACAATACCTCGAAGAGGGGCTGAGAGCATATGTAGCTCAATTCACAAAAGCGTGTCTGGAAGTGCCCTCAACAACAGAGGAAGTGAAAGCAAGCGCCTTAGCTCAAGGCTTGCAGGCAGGTCTACTCCATACCTCTTTGGCGAGAAGCCAACTCCAACTTATGATGAAATACTAGTGTGGTGCTCAAAATATATCAATGTGGAGGAATCCAAGCTTATACCTGGAAGAATCACATGTCACTCTTCGGGAAGCAGAAGGGTGGTATGGTATGAAGTGTTACGGGGTGAAAGAATGCCAGATCAGAGCTGCGATCGCATGAAAAATGAAGTAAATCTTGGTCCAACTTCGATAAGTATTATCCATTGACATTAAGGAGGCTGCAGGTCTTAGAGGCAATGGAAGGCAAAATGAGCAAATTATTTGAATAGCCCCCATCACATTTCAGTGGGCGCACACAACGAGGGTCAGAGCTCTTTTGCCGATTTCACAACAATTACGGACATGATACTGACAGTTGAAGACACCTGAAGGATGAGACATAGAGGCTTTGTGTACAAAGAGACACGGATGTCGGAAGAAATGACATGTGCCACCAGGATGCCCAGGGAACAGAAGGGAAGCTCCCCGGAGGCCTCCTATAGAGAGAACCCCCTCCAGAAAGGGGTTACCCATATGATCTCGGGAGGACCAACTGATGGTATCTCTAACCGAGCTCGTAAGGCTCATGTTCAGAAGGTTAAGCACCGATTATTTAAGGAGGTCGCGGCGGTGAATAAGGGTCCCATCTGTCAGTCCAGCCTTTCGGACTATAAAGGAATACATACACCACAATGATTCTCTAGTTATACGGTTGAGATCACCAGTTATGACGTACAAAGAGTTTTTATTGAGACAGGGAGTTTGGTGGATATCTTATTCTATGATTGTTTAAACAAGTGAACCTTGATGTGGAACTAAAGAAGGTGGATACTGCGTTATACAGGCCATTTAGGACCCTAGGTCGGACAACTCACATAAAGGTTGAAACAGTTAGATTCCTGGTGGTAGATTAGATTCCTGGTGGCGGACATCAAATCAGCATACAATGCTATCCTTGGACATCCAGGCTTAACAAATTTGAAGATGCGGCATCTACTTGCCACGTGAAGGTGAAATTCCCGTAGGAAGTGAGATCGGTGAAAAGGATGGAGATCCATCTATCTCTCGATCCTGTTATCAAACCACATTGAAGCATGGAGTACAAGCTAATAAGAGTGCACCCGAGCTGAGTAGCTTCTGAGCTGCGAAGCTCAGACCTAAAGCAGATACAACAACAACAACAACAACAACAACAACAACAACATCAGAGCTTTAGTCCCAAAATGCTTTGGGGTCGGCTAACATGAATTAATCTCTAAAAACGTCAAGTCGTCTCCAATAAAACAGTCCTATGAAAAGGCAAAAGTGATAGGTGAAAAGTTTAGTACGTAAAAAAACTAAAGAGAAAAAAAAAGTAATACTCCCTCTATCCCATACTTAACTGCTACCTTTCTATTTTGGTCCGTCTATTTTGGTCCGTCCCATACTTAACTGCTACTTACTATAAAAGGAAATAAAGTAATCATTCCCTCTAAATATACACCCCAATGATCATCTATTTACCATAAAATGCCATTATGGGCCCACCCAATTAAACACACAATACTAATAAACAATACTAATATGATTTCAGATTTCCATTATTACCCCTCTTAAAATATCACTTTATTACACACAATACTAATAAACAACTCTAACATTAATACCCGTGCCCAGAAAAAGGTAGCAATTAAGTCAGGGACGGAGGGAGTAATAAATATGCAGAAATAAGTAAATATTAAACAATAAATAAAAAAATGTAATAATCATTATGCAAAACACTGGAGGGAGCCCAAGATGAGCGTGTTAAGCCCAACGAAGAACTGATGGAGATAGAACTAATCAAGACCTATATTGGAAGTCAGCTAGACAAGACAATTCACTGAAAGAAATTTGATTCTCTGGTTAATAAAGTTTGCCGATGTGTTTGCATTTTCAATAGGGATAAGCCCCAATGACGCCGAACAAAAATTGAATATTGACCCATTCGTACGGCCGATGAAGCAGAAAAAGGACTTCGATCGAAATGGATAAAATCACTAGAGTGGAGGTAGATAAGTTACTCGAAGCTGGGCACATGAATTCCAGTTCCCGGAGTGGTTATCTAACGTAGTAATGCTAGGGAATGGCAAGGGGAAGTGGAGGAGGTGCATGGACTTCCGCGATCTCAATAAGGCATGTCTTAAGGACCATGTGATGTGGAACAAACTTCATATTTTAGTTCTTTTCCTTATTAGAATAGGATTAGTTGTTAGTTTCTTTTCCTTGTTGGAGTAGGATTCTTTTCCTTATTAGGGCTTGTTTGGTAAGTGTGATTAAGGTGTATAATATATTTAATACACCTTTATATCTTGTTTGGTATAAAGTATAGGGCCCTTGATAAAATTCGGGCCCGTATAAATAATACTGATTTTTGGTATTACGTATCCCACCTAAGAGGTGGTATTAGGTGATATTAAACAATACTGCGACTAATAAATTCAATAAACTACCATGATATCTATATTTTGCAGAGAACTTAATACATCGTACCAAATATGATATTAATTTCTTATATTGTATAAGAAATCCCAGTTAATCTTATCAAGCTTTATCCCATACAACTTAGCAAACGAGCCCTTAGAATAGGATTAGTTGTTAGTTTCTTTTCCTTGTTGGAGTAGGATTAGTTTAGGCCTTTAAATACATGTTTAGTTGCTTAGGATTGCATTCATTCTGATTATTACTCGAGTTTTTGAATAAATTTTTTTTAGTTGAAGAGCGTTTGTCTTCTGCGTTTATTGTCCCGTGTCAAGTGGTATCACGAGCCTTGGTTTTTCCTTGGTTATGGCCACCATCGACAAAGATTTCACCCTTGCTGACGTGGTCAAAGAGGTTCGTTTATTAGTTGCATTTGTCCAGGATTTAAATGTCCGTGTTGAATGAACTGAGTCCGGATTGCAGCACATTCAGGATAACTTGGATGGAGAGAAAAATGGAGTAGAAAAAGCTGTTAAGGAAGTTCAGACCGATCGTGGTTTACACCAACCTTGTAGGAATCCGCTTGTTGAGTCCGATTCTTGGGATGAAGAACTCGAAGACTTGCTGGATAGAAACCCTAACCCTAATCAGAGATAGAATCGATACAGACATGATGAATTTCGATTGAAGGCAGATCTTCCTTCGTTCAATGGAAATTTTAACATTGAAGGATTCCTTGATTGGGTGGCTGAAGTAGAACGGTTTTTCGATTTTGCCGAGATATCAGAAGATAAACAAGTGAAATTGGTGGCCTATCGTTTGAAAGGAGGAGCATCATCTTGGTGGGAGCAGGTGCAGAACCAACGACGGCGTATGGGAAAGAAGCCGATCAGATTATGGATGAAGATGAAGCACATGATGATGGCTCGATTCCTTCCGCCAGACTATGAGCAATTTTTATTCCATCAATATCAAACATTGGTTCAAGGGCAAAAGTCTGTAGCTGAATATACTTCGAATTTTCTGCGCCTTTCATCACGTAATAATCTGATGGAAACTGATGGGCAGCAAGTAGCAAGATATGTGATTGAAGCCAGCAATCCGCGAAAAAATCAGTTGCCAAATCATCCTTACTCTCAGTGAAGCCCAGAACATGGCGCAGCGAGCTGAATCAATGGGTATTCGAAATTTTTACGAGACTCAAAGGAACTTTAGCGAGCCACCAAACCCAATCTCTAAGCCTGACGTGGAAAACGTAACAAGTTCAAGAAAGCAAACAATTCAGAAGGAACAAGCCACAAAGCAAAATAATAATTCCTTACGCAAAACCAATCGGGGATAAGTGCTATAGATGCGGAGAGTATGGACACCGATCTAACAATTGTCCACGACGCCGTCCAGTTAACATGGCTGAACACGAAGATGAGGATGTCAATGATGAGGGAGAAGAAGGAATATGCGAACCTGATAAAGAGGATGGAGATACGCAACCAACCCTAGTGGTTCGAAAAGTCTTACTCACCCCTTGAAGAGATGATTCTCAACGAAATTCATTATTTCGAACCAGGTGCACAATTTCTAATCAAATTTTCGAGTTGATAATTGACAGTGAAAGCTGTGAGAATATTATCTCTAGGAAATTAGTTACCACTCTAAAATTACCTGTAGAAAAACATCCTGAACCAAGGTTATCACGGCGCCAAGGCGAGGCGAGGCGCTCGGCTACCGCCCGGACGCCTAGGCGCCCGCATAGGCGACAATTAGGCGTTAAATAAAAAATATATTTAATAAATAATAATAATTAATATTTCACTATTAAAATTAATAAACAACATTATATTAAGTCCACATTTTATAATTAAAGCCATAAAATTCAACACAAATAAATAAAGGGTACGAAGTTCACATAAGTAGCAAATACAATAACATAAAACACAAGCTCTCATCTCTCAAATATCATCAAAAATCAAATCATTAGCATATCCTTCATTGCCCTCATTCTCACTATCATGAGCATTGGTAGTCTCTTGGCCATAATCATCATCAAGATCAACATCATCATCGGGAAAACCATCATCTTTTGGTGTGTAATATTGAAAGAGCGCGGCGCGTCACTACATTCATCTTTTGGTTTTGGTTGTCGACTGAATCTGTAGCCTTTAAACAACAGTTTTTTTTAATTAAAACAAGAATTTACCTGTTTGCCCTTGACTGAGGCGACAAGGCGTCGCCTTTCTCGCCTAGGCGTCGCCTAGGCGACGCCGCGCTCGCCTAGCTCAAATCTAGGCGAGGCGATGGATTCAGGCGGCCTGGCCGGACCGCCTTGCCGCCTAGGCGACGCCGTGATAACCATGTCCTGAACCCTATAGTATTGTCTGGATTACTAATGGAGCGGGAATAAAGGTGAAAGAGAGGTGTCGTGTACCTTTATCTATTGGTAAATTCTACAAGGATGAAGTTATGTGATGTTGTAGACATGGATGCCGATCAGCTACTATTTGGTAGACCATGGCAATTTGATCTTAGCACTACTCACGACGGGCGGAGGAATATCTATCAATTTGTCAAGGATGGGAAGAAAATCACATTATTGCCGTTGGGGTTCAAGAGACCGAAACCCAGAAACTTCTAACACTCACTCGTTCAGTAAGAGATTTGATGTCGGATATCCGAGACATCAAGAAGATTCATGCTCTAGTGGTGAAGGCAGTGTTGGAGATCAAAAAGATTGCGATCATTCCAGATGCCGTGCGCGAGATGTTTAATGAGTTTCAAGAATGGATACCTGAGGAGCTCCCTGCAGAATTACCACCAATGAGGAACATTCAATACGCTATTGATTTGGTTCCTGGAGCTACGTTACCGAATCTACCTCATTACCGAATGAGTTCAAACGAAGGGGCAAGTTTACAACAAGTGGTGGAGGACTTATTAGTTAAAGGCCCTATAAGAGAAAGTATGAGTCCATGTGCAGTACCAGCCTACTTGCCCCGAAGAAAGATGGATCATGGCGCATGTGCGTAGACAGTCGAGCAATTAATAAAATCACTGTGCGTTACAGATTTCCAATTCCACGCCTTGAAGATATGTTAGATCATCTATCTGGGGCGAAAATATTCAGCAAGATTGACCTACGGAGCGAATATCATCAAATTCGCATAAGACGGGGAGACGAGTGGAAGACAGCTTTCAAAACAAAAGAAGGTATGTATGAATGGCTGATTTTACCGTTCGGTTCATCAAATGCCCCTAGCACTTTTATGCGATTGATGAACGAGGTTCTAATGCCATTTATGGGAAAATTTGTAGTGGTATATTTTGATGACATTTTAATTTATAGCACCAATGAAGATGAGCTTATGAAGCACTTGCGCCAGGTTTTAGTAGTTCTGAAAGAGAACAAACTTCATATTAACCAAAAAATGTGCAGCTACATGCAGACGAGCCTCATTTTTCTAGGATTTGTGGTCTGCGGAGATGGGATTCGTGTCGATGAGGAGAAGGTCAAAGCAATTCGAGATTGGCCTATCCCGAAATCAGTGACGGAGGTACATAGTTTTCATGGTCTGGCTACTTTCTATAGGCGTTTCATTCGGAATTTCAGCACCATAGTAGCACCCATGACGGATTGTTTGAAGAAAGGAAAATTCCAATGGGGACCCATGTAGACAAAGTGTTTTGATGAGATTAAGGAAAAATTATGCACGGCTCCAGTCCTTGCACTTCCTAGTTTTCAAAAATTATTTGTGGTGGAATGCGATGCATGTGGAATAGGTATTGGTGCTGTTCTATCCCAAGAAGGAAGACCGATCGCATATTTCAGCGAAAAATTGTGCGAGGCACGACAAAAGTGGTCCACTTATGATCAAGAATTCTATGCAATATTTCGAGCCTTGAAACATTGGGAACACTATCTTATTCAGGATCGGTTTGTTCTTTACACCGATCATCAAGCCTTGAAATACATCAATAGTCAGAAAAATATCAGTAAGATGCATGCACGGTGGGTAGCGTATTTGCAACAGTTCCCATTTACACTGAAGCAAAAATCAGGAACTCAGAATAAACCAGCGGATGCGTTGAGTAGGCGCGCAGCTTTACTAATAACCATGAGTCACGAAGTAACTGGGTTTGAAGTTCTACCCGAGTTATACGTTACAGATGAAGATTTCTCACCTATATGGACTAAACTTCCTTTTGAGGATTTCTACGTGCATGAGGGTTACCTTTTTAAAGGTAATCGGCTATGTATTCCACACATATCGTTAAGAGATAAGTTGATTCGTGATTTGCATGGCGGAGGATTGAGTGGGCATCTTGGTAAAGAAAAGACAATAGCTAGCCTAGAGGAACGATATTATTGGCCTCAGTTGAAACGCGGAGTAGGACGATTTGTAAGTCGTTGTTATATCTGCCAAAAGGCTAAGAGACGTGCTCAAAATACGGGACTTTATACTCCCTTACCTGTCCCAGAATAAATTTGGGAAGATTTGTCCATGGATTTCGTTCTTGGTCTACCCCGAATTCAACGAGGCGTTGATTCCGTTTTTGTTGTGGTAGACAGATTTTCCAAGATGGTGCATTTTATTCCTTGTAAGAAAACTTCAGATGCCTCGCACATTGCCCGTCTTTTCTTTCGGGAAGTTGTTCACTTGCATGGAGTACCCAAGTCTTTTACATCTGATCGAGATAGTAAATTTCTTAGCCATTTTTGGTTGACTTTGTGGATAATGTTTGATACTTCTTTGAACTTCAGTAGCACCGCTCATCCGCAAACAGATAGACAAACTGAAGTCGTCAATCGAACCCTTGGAAACTTAGTTCGCTGCATTTGTGGAGATCGCCGAAGGCAATGGGACTATGCTTTACCTCAAGCGGAGTTCGCATTTAATAATGCAGTTCATAGCTCTACGGGAAAGACACCTTTCGCTGTTGTTTATCAAAAATCACCTCACCATGCGGTGGACCTGGTAAAGTTACCGAGGAATACTACAAATAGTGAAGCAGCTTCAAATATGGCTAAAAATGTTGTGGATGTTCAGGCTGAAGTTCGTGAAAAGTTGCTAGAAATTAACATGAAATTTAAAGCAGCAGCTGATAAGCACCGTCAAATAAATCTGTTTGAAGTAGGGGACGAAGTAATGGTTTTCCTTCGACGCGAGCGATTTCCCGTTGGTCAGTATCATAAGTTACAACCAAAAAAATATGGGCCTTACAAGATTGTGCGCAAGATCAATGATAATGTTTATGTGGTGGACTTGCCGGATTCAATGGCTATCTCTAAAACTTTCAATGTGTCTGACTTATATCGCTATTTTCCCACCGAACCTTCTGCTTATCCAGATTACTCAAGGACGAGTTCTTTTCAAGTAGGAGGGACTGATGTGGAACAAGCTTAATATTTTAGTTCTTTTCCTTATTAGAATAGGATTAGTTGTTATTTTCTTTTCCTTGTTGGAGTAGGATTCTTTTCCTTATTAGAATAAGATTAGTTGTTAGTTCTTTTCCTTGTTGGAGTAGGATTAGTTTAGGCCTTTAAATACATGTTTAGTTGCTTAGGATTGCATTCATTCTGATTATGTTTTTGAATAAATTCTTTTTCGTTGACGAGCATTTGTCTTCTGCGTTTATTGTCCCGTGTCACCATCATTCATTTTCCCGAATAGACCAGCTAGTCAACTCTACCTCGGGTTGTAAATTGCTCAATATGATGGACGTCTCCTAAGGGTACCATCAAAGCCCCTTCATGCCCGAGGATAAAAAGAGCGTCAGCTTCACTGTATCCCGAGGCCAGCAGAACTATTCTGACCTCAAAAGAGGAGCTCTCGCCCTGGTAATCACAGCTCGTAGGCTCCGACATTAATTTTTAGCTCTTCTACATGTCAATGGGCCACCCACCTTGGGTGGCTCATAATCATCACCACCCAAGAAGGGGATAACTTCGAATATGCTGTAAAATTTGCCTTTAAAACTTCCAATAAAAGCTGAATAAGAGGCCCTCATCAAGAGTATGCAGTTGGGATGTATGGTTGCTTGTTCCGATTCAGCTTGTTACACAACAAGGAGGTGGTAAGTATGAAATAAATGAAGATCGCATGAAAAAGTATGTAGAAGAGATACAAGAAGTGGCTAAAAAAATTGAGGAATGGGGAACTAGTTCAGATTCCCAGAAAGGAAAACGTGTGAGCTGATTACCTGGCTGAGACGGGGAATTTGTTTAGTAGATTGTCGGACGCGGGCAATTACTATTCTGGAAGTAGCTCGGAGTTGTATCTCCGAGCAGGTGATGGAAATAAAGGAGGCAACGAATTGGCAGGCTCCCCTATTAACGTATATGGAGGGAAAATTACCAGACGGTATACAGGAAGGAGCCAAGAGGATACGTCGAGTTGCTAAATTTTGTTGTATTAATGGCGAGCTGTACAAGAGGTCTTATTTAGGATGATATCTCAGGTGCATCTCAGAAGAAGAAGGTGAGGATGTTCTGGAGGAGATACACAAACGGTGTTGGTGGTGATCATACCAAAGGAAATGCCTTAATCACTAAAACATTGAGGGGGGGGGGAGTATTTTGGCCCACGATGAGCAAGAAAGCAGTAGAAATTGCCAAGCGCTGCCCGAAATATCAAATTCATGCACCTGTGATACATATTCCATCAAAAAGTATGACTATTATGGATTGCCGTGTCCCTTTGCTAAATGGGGAATCCATATTATGGGCCAATCACAATAGCTTCATGTGGAAAAAAAAAAGCTTTGATCGTCGCCATAGATTATTTCAGTAAATGGGTCGAAGCAGAACAGGTAGTACGGAACCCTACTTGAATAATGAGTGTACTTGCTCCCAGCTCGAGCTGAGTTCGGCGTACGGATCCCTTCTTGAAGATTGGGCATACTGTTAGGAGTATGCCCTCGAATGCCACTCAGGGAATGTTAAAGTGAGGGCATTGTACTTGTTATTATGTAAAATCATTATCAGAAGACAATTGTATGTTTCTTTATTTACTGAAAGTCACTGGCATTCCTGACTCGTAAATATATATATAGAAACTAGTCCATGTATTTGAGAGCAAAACATTCGACTCCTTATTGGATAAGGAGATCGGCACTGGAAAGGTTTATGGCTCAAATACTTAATTGGTCGCAACTCGATAAAACTTGACTGTGCGTTAAGTTTATGTGAAGACTTGTATGATGTGTTCTTTGACTTGGAGAGTGCCTGTCGAATACTAATGGTTAGTGGGAGCACACGTTATAGGTATGCTAATGAGATTAGTATACTCGAACCGACTCAACCTCGATTCGTCGCACGGATTCACTCCGGGACAGTCAATGAGGGGATCGAAAGGTTGTGATAGGCATTCGTGAACCTTCGACTTGAGGATTTAGTAGGGATGTGCTTGTGACGTTAAGATTTTCAGTAAAGTAGTTCTACCCATTAAACCGGAAGGTGGGGGTCAACCTCGACATGCGTCTTGACGGGCAAGTAGCAGGTCCTACTGAATACCAAGATAGGACTGTAAGTGAACACGCATATGTCCTATGCGGTTATTGGCAGATGAGATCATAAGTCTTTGGCCAAAGCATTGGAGCTAGTACACGAGAGCTCGATGATCTCGATTTGCATTAACTCATCGTCAAGTACAGATGTGGTTTGACTGACCGTGACCCTATAACTTGATCGGGACATTTGAAAAAAGGGTTTGTACGTATACTGGTATTCACGACAGAAAGGTTTTTGAATGATCCCAATCATTCGTTCTCAGTTGGGGTACAGTGTAGGCCGCCAGGCTGGCTAGGTGGTGCTACTACTCTTTGGTTCCTCCCAGTGCTACCTGAGACGGACCTACCGAGTCACGCAATAGGACTGACGACGGAATGAATCGAGCTTTATCTCTCTTTATTAATATTAGATATTGAATATCTAATTTATTGGACATTGGATGTCTAATTAATTATTTTAGGGACATTGGATGTCTAAATTAATTTATTGGATAAATTAATTTACGGCCTAATGTATTAAATAAATTACTGGGTGATTAATTTAATTCATAGATATGATTATTTCTTGGATAAGTCGGCGAGGAAAGAAAGAATAGAGAAGTGCATGCTGCTATTCACCTGATCATTAAAAAATATGATGCAGCCAAAGGGGGGAACCTCGGTTCT
Organism: Orobanche coerulescens; assembly: GCA_033398695.1. Lineage (NCBI taxonomy): Eukaryota > Viridiplantae > Streptophyta > Magnoliopsida > Lamiales > Orobanchaceae > Orobanche > Orobanche coerulescens. The sequence goes on from CM065809.1 coordinate 44,995,748, forward strand.
AAAAATCCATATCCCTCGGAGAGGTTTATAGCATTCACAAAATCCTTAATGAGGTCGACATGAAGATTTTTAAGAGGTTTTGGGACCACTACCCTAACCACACCGCGCCCGACAATATAGGTTGGGTCGACCGAGGATGCCAACGCAAAGGTTGTGACACGGTTTTCGAGGTAAGAAGAGGGCATCCAAGGGATGCGGGATCGCCGTGGGCGGCGACCTAGCAAACTCCTCTAGGTTTGACCAAGTTACGTCCCCCTCTATATCGTCCTGGAGGCCGGCCAATGGGCCGATGTCAGTTCGAACAGATGAGATTGTAGAGGAGAAAAGATGACATGACAGGCGTACTAGTAGCAGACATCGGTGAGTCAATAGGATTAGAAGACGGAGAAGATAGATTTTGCGAATCCAATTGACACGAAGATACTTTTTGAAAAATCGGGAGCTACAGATGACGAAAACTGCAGGAAAAAGGAGAAGGGAACACACAGAAAAAGGAAAATCAAGCCTGAGTTACAAGGAAGACGTACCATACCTATCAATGTTCAGGTGAGAATTCTTTTGAGAATTCTTTTCGGCAGAGAATAGACGACGCAGATAGCCGAAATATCCAGAAAAAAGGGATGTTCTCTGGTTTTCATGAAGGTTCATGGAAGGAGGAAGAAATCTGAAGATAAGGCAATAGGGTCATTTATAGAAAAAAGCCTTCGAGGAGAGTGTTGGATCAAGGTCTAGATAGGTGGTCTGATGAAAGTCGCCTCAAGCAAGAAATATGCAGACACCGGGTGTTAGGAGTTTGAATATCTGTGCCATCATTAGAAATTTTGTAGAATGTGATATGGGAAGAGACATTGGGGAGAGAACGAGTCCCCAGATACATGTCCCAATAAAGGCAATTTGCGAAACGTTACTTCATCAAAGACAAAGCTATGGAGAAACTCAGAAGGTAGCAAGTGTAAAATAACTATTCTACTTGAGTTAAGTTCATGCTCTACTCAGTTAGAGTAAGGGAGACTGGTTGATATGACATCAAATATAACTTGGACATATTAGGCCAGGTTGATCTGACCGGGTCTGCAAGGCGGGCCTGCTCGAGGCCAACCACGTCAGAGGTACTCCTTATTTAAAGCTCAAGCCAGTCAGCTCGGAGACTTCCGGCACATTCTCCGACCTCACATCATACTGGCCAAGTGCCGAACCAAGGGTGAATACATTGGATATGAAGGAATTTTACTTAGCTCGCCCGAAGAGCAATAACCAAAAAGATTCCTTAAGGGAACTGAAGCACATGGGAAGGTAGAAAACCATTCACAATCAACGGATTATGCGGCACTTTTGAAGGTGGGTTCACCTAAAAATCAGGAGTATTGGAGTCTTGGAAATTAAGTCACACCAAGTTTATAAATAGGGTTAAGTTAACTTTCTTCAGGTATTTTTTTACTCTTAGAAAATATACTCTTACTCTGTCGGATTTCTCTTAAAACATACATCTGACTTGAGCGTTGGAGTGTTCACGCCGGGACCCTCCCCCGACGTTTTTCCACTTAGATCTTTGGGAGCACGTCTGGTTCTTGGTACCCGACCAGTTAGGATTCATCAAATCCAATGTGAAAAGTGTTTACATGTTACAACTTCAAGAGGCAGAAATTTGATCATCTTCTAGAGAAAGTTCACATGATTAACTTGAGTTCCCTAATAATTACATTCTTTATTACACACAAACAGACGTGAAAAAGTACCTCCAAGTTGCGGTGACCTCTGTTGCCAGCATCCTCTCTCGTGTTTCAGGCAATATTGTATACTTGTCCCTGATGAATCCTTCGAATCCGGACTGTTATAATGCAAAACCTAATTTGAGAGACAGGTAATATCATACTGATAGACTCATGTGATAAGGCAGAACATACAGGAAGGGTAGCCACTTGCTTTCTATAAGAAACATTGCTTAGTTTAAAACAAACGAAAAAAGTTGTTCGATTGAAGAAGTAAAATTCTTCAAGCTTACAACATCAGAAAAAAGTTTTCTTCTATTCTCCAACTGAAAAATCATGTCTTTGACGATCAAGAATACATAAATATAGTAACTCAATAAGTGAGGAACCCCTCCTTTTTAGGTGGGACTACCAGCCTCTTGAATTTGGCTCGTTATTCCGACTGAGATGAGGATTTTATGCTATTTTCGAGATAACTCAACCAGTCAATTAAATAATGACACTTAAACAATTGTTATCTCCACTCATCCCCAACGCTTCACATATGAAAACACATCATGTTTGATCTAGAATCAAGTGAAACACAAGGAGCTCTATTAACTGTATCCATCTCATCAGAATGTAGTCCCATGTATTTAAATATACATGTATTAATATGTTTATACTAGCAATGCCGATGCATAGCACTAATTATATGTTTGGAAAATGCTAACTCTGACTGTAACAAGAGTAAAAGATGTTAGGCTATCTGAAACATCGAATATTTCTAAAACGGAAAAGTGGAAAGAATGGTGATCAAATATATAACACACTGAAACAAAACTAACAGAAACCAGGCTGGTGCAGAAATGGGAGCACAGCTCCAAAATTCAAGAAGTGTGAAATGAACATCGAGATGCTGCTAATGCACGCACAGAAGCTTGAAGTCCTATTTGATTTCTAGCATTAACTTTACAGAACAAAGGTTCACTGTACATATCACTCTTCTCGCAGCCAGCACGGCACATTTGAAATGTTGTGTATCCCCGGATTTTGCCTAATTAGAACATGCAGAGAGGTCTGGTAGATCAGGTGTCACAATACAATTTCTCCAGAACAGTAAACCAGAATGTCAGTCTGATTTCCAAACTGATTAAAGTAGAATATATCAGTTGAGTTTTAACTCACTTGGGTTGTCTTTAACACTGCCAATCCTTGAATACCAGAAATAACCTGCAGTCCACCCGACTTCTGAACCATGACTTCAGTTGTGTGCTTCTCAGATCCGAGCTTGAAACCTTGACAAGACATCAAACAGAACTTAAACAATCATAGAACTACCTATCCTCTGCTTCTTTAGTTCACCCAGAAAGCCACAATCCCAAACTTCCTCTCCCCCAGAAACAGCACATCGAAGATTATATACGCAGGTCACCAGACATCAAAATGATTGATCAAAAAAGCTTTATGACCAACGATTGCCGATTTCATTTTAGTAATTCTAATAGATATAGGAACAGGCATGCCAGGAGACCCAATGCCATGAATAAGAGCACATTTACAAAGTTCAGCAGTATCAACTGAAGCCTTACTTAGACAAAATGCAGAAATACAATATTTCCTACACCAACTTACCATGTTCATGTGGCTGACCATTTATGCTAATGCGCTCCCATGGCTTCTCAACTATATGGACTATTGCCGCAGTGACCTAGAAAAAAAGGTAACAATGAGATATTCTTTAAGCATAATGCTCAGTACAAAGTTAAGAAGTTCCTAAATCATGTAATATTACCATGGTATTAGAAAAGTGAAGCTCTTTCTATTACTGTGAAAAGCATGTTGTGTGCTATCATCAATCAACAAGCCAAATACATCAACCAAAATATCCTCCAAAAGAGTTAATGGTGTTTCTAACATCATAATTACATAAAGCCACACTGGAGCGATGATAATTATAAAACATCAACAATTATTTTCGCACGTGCACTGGTATTAAATTAGTGTTGGATAATTTAAGTGCCCAGGAATACATGTTATTTGAAGTATGTTAAGAAAGTGTGACCTGTTTTGTTGAACTGAGAATCAAGCATGGAGTCGGATTCTATTGCAAGATGAGATTTATAACATTAGCAGCCAACTTCTTAAACTAGTACCTGTCGATAAAAGGATGTGAAGTGCTTTCCAAGTACAATGGCAAAGTCCTCTACTGAAAGCGGTTGCTTGCATTCTTTAGCTTTGACATATACCTGAACCACAGCCCAATATGAATCAAACAACACAAACACAATCCCACTAATCCACACAGATGTTCATTACCGAAATTGGTATAGCCAGAGACATACAAACTGTTACTGATAAACATGAACGTGCAGAGCCCACAAACATGATCACTAGTATTGTATACTAGCCAAACTTTTTAGACACACCTCAATCAATACAAATCTAGTATTAAATACCTCTCTATTATTCAAGAGTTGTAATATTTATAGCTTTCCTAGTATCAAGGCGTTTGTTAGAACGGATCTAGTACTTCGCTTGCATTGTGCATAAGTTGGTATCAGAGCCATGTTTGTGAGTGTTAGTTTAGAGGGTTGTAGTTGTAACTGCGTCATATGCGCTGCTCTTGCCACTAATAAGGGAACCTGTGCATCAAAAAGCTTAATTGGACGATTGAGTCATATGATCTGCACTTGCCACATGTAGCCCCACCATGTGCATCACAAACCTATAAGCCGGAGAAGATGGGTGGCAGTGGAAAGGGCGGCAATGCTGACATCAATATTGCTGGTAGCAGCCATAACAGAAGCAAAGGCGACCATCATATTGACGGTGATCAATGAGATGGAGGCCATTCAGGAGACGATACAAGCGCAATAAGAAAAGGCTACCGTGAACTTCCGAGAGATTCCACGAATACTTTCAACCTTGAGCATAAACGCCAATAGGGTTCTTGAAAATGTGATCAACCATGTATGGCCAACCTGTCAATCAACGCGACCTTGCAATTCGTCATAGGCAACCAGCATATGAAGATTAATCTCATGAATAGTTTCTGAACTGTGAAGGAATGAACCAACCACAAACAAAGAGCTAGAAATTAACCACCACATCCTCATCAGTGTAGTTCTGCTAGACCTCGTAGACCACCAACATACTTGAAGCTCACATTGAAGAAATGAATCCAAGGCATCAACATGCAACCACATGCACCAGAAAGGGATAAGGCTTCGACATTTATCGGCTTAATGGCAATCTTGATATTGAAGCAAGTTTGACATATCTAGCTTATTACCAATGAGTCAAAATAAAACAAGATACTGAATGAAACGGTGGATAAACTAATGGGGAAGAACATATTGAAGAAAGCATGAGACCATGTGCAGTTCCAATTTGCCGACTCCTAAGATAGGTAGAAGCTGGAGAATGTGTGGGGATACTCGAATCAACAAAACCACAGTCAGGTACCATAATCCTATACCTCGATCAAAAGACATGTTAGATCAATTACAAGGATCAAGAATCTTCTCGAAGACTGATTTGCGCAGTATATATAATCAAACTGACATGATGCATGTCATAATCATATCTCAATTAGGAAATTTTACCATGACGGAATCATGTGTGACGTGAATCGTGATTTAAGTTCATGCACACCAAGTACATGCATGCGCCTCATGAATTAAGTTCACAAGCTATTCATATGACGGTTTGTCGTGGTTTATTTCGACAACAATTTGATTTATAATGGCAACAAAGAGTAACATGTGGACCACCAGTGTCAAATAAAATCCTTCACGACAACAAACTATTATCAACTTAAATAAATGTAGCTTTGTGGCTTAATTTTGTTGAGCTTCATTGTAAGCGCTGAAGGAATCCATATAGATGAAGAGAAATTTCAAGCAATCACAGACTCGCCTACTCAAAAAAAAAGGCCACATAAATTAGAAGCTTTCTGGGTTTAGCCATATGTTATAGGAAGATCATCAAGAATTTTAGTAGTTATCACCGATTGCTTAAAGAAAGAAAAATTCCAGTGGAGTGAGGTTGCTGACAAAAGCATTGCAAATATGCAACTGCACCTACCTTGGTGTTGCCAAATTTTGATAAAGTTTTTGAGGTGAAATGTGATGCAAGTGGACTGGATTTCAAGAATGTAAACTTGTTGCATTCTACCGTGAAAAGATCAGTGAGGCACGTCAAAAATGGTGAACATATAAGTAGAAGTTACATATCATGCTGCAACATTTACGACATTTGAAGTATTATTTGATCGCACATAAATTTGCAATATTTTAGGATCATGAAGCCCGTGAAGCATTCGAAGAGTCGAAAACATTTGAACGAGATGCATGCAAGGTGGGCTTCGTAGCAATTTCGACCTTCAACCATGTGTTGAAGCCCTGAGTAAGAGGGCAACTTTGTTGAGAAGTTTTAAGATTTCTATAAATGAAGGATCTCGGCGTTGAGAAGTCGTAAGGGTTTAGTCTGAAGGATCTCTACCCGGAGGGTGAAGATTTTAATGAAGTTTGAGTAAATAACTATTGAAACAACCAACTAAAGACTTCCACGTCCATAATGATCGCATATTCAAATGTAACAAACTATGCATTCTGAGGACATCCTTGAGAGAACTCAAGACTTGCATGGATGAGACGAGACTATTGGAAGTCTAGGAAAAAAGGTGTTTCTGGCCCATATAAAGAGATGTTAGCAAGTTTGTACAAGACTGTCAAATTTGTCCATTTCCAAAGGGTCAAGTCACAAAATTGGATTTTATATGTTGTTGCCTACTCCGGGAGACATTTTGGAAAGATTTGTCCATAAATTTCGTCTTGGATTACTTAAAACCGAAAAAGGAGTGGTTTTTCTGTATTTGTGGTTATGGATAAATTTTCAAAGATGATACATGTTATCCCTTCCAAGAAGACTTAACATGTAGTGCATATTGCAAGGTTATTCTTCCACAGATTATGCGACTTAATGGGGTTCCAGGGTCCGTTAGAGAAAGATTTTAATTCTACCTCACTGTTGGCTCACAACTGCAAAAAAAAACTGACAACGGCATTACTACAAACAAAGGTGGCAAAACAAGTGCAGTTTACCCAAGAAGAAGCAGAAACAAAAACTGGAGGCCTTAAATGGCTGCAGCTGATAAAAATAAAAGGGTTAAGCTATTCAAAAAAGGGGATATGGTCATGGCCTACTTAAGGAAAGAGATATATCCAAAGGGAAACTATAGCTAAAGATGATGAAGTTTGGTCCTATGAAACTTTGAAGAAGATCAATGACAATGCTTATATAATTGATCTTCAAGGAGTTGGGGAATCTCAAGGACCTGCAATGTTGTTGACTTATATGATTATTATCTATAAGAAGGTTCTTTATATCGGGAAATTAACTCGAGGGCAAGTTTTTCTCAAGTGCAGTGGATTGATGTGGAACATGATTCAAATTAATGAAAAAGAATAAAAACCAAACCAAGAAAAAAAAGGAAAAAATAAACTCTTCAAGAACCCTACACTGGAGCAATAAATCTTAAAGATGGATGTGTTATGTTGAAGTAAACTCTGCCTGTGGGTGTCTTCTTGACATCCATTGCCGGTCCCAAGCCCGGATAAAAGAGGAGGGTTGCGGTAGGTTAGTGGCAGCCAGCGTAAAACTCGTCACATTCCATGGACATGAATCAAACATTGAAAATCGTTGGGCGTCTCCTCGAAGCGGCTGCATTTCATAGCCCGGTGCGGATAAGTATGCGAGGGTTGCTAGGTCGTCGCCAGGCGGCGCGCCACCTTTACATCCGAGGGTGGTGTCAAATGAGCAAGGATGCGCTACACTTCATAGGCCGGGTGTAGTGGAAAATATGCAAGGGTTGCTAGGTCGTCGCCCGGAAGCGGCGCGCCACCTCGAAGTATGGGTGTGGTGTCAAATGTGCAAGAATCCTTGCAACGTGGACGGGGACAGAGAAGTTAGTTCTTGCGGCTAGTAAGGGTAGTAAGGTGCGGTTTGGAACTTGGAACGTTGGCTCTTTGACGGGGAAATCAGCAGAAGTGGGGGAGGTTATGAAAAGGAGGAGAATTCACATAATGTGTCTACAAGAGACTAAGTGGGTTGGCGAGAAGGCAAGAGTGTTAGCTCCTTGGGGTTACAAGCTTTGGTACTCTGGAAAGGATAGAAGTAGAAATGGAGTGGGTATTGTCATTGATAAAGAATTCATTGATGATGTGGTGGAAGTGTCAAGAAAGAGCGATAGAATAATGAGTATTAAGCTTGTGATAGGGGATGAGTTTCTAACTATCATAAGTGCTTATGCACCACAAGTAGGATTGGATGCATCGATCAAACAAGAATTTTGGGAAGATTTGGAAGAGGTTGTCGAACGAATTCCTATGGTGAGAAATTGATCATTGGTGGTGACCTCAATGGGCATGTCGGTGTTAGCAGAGATGGCTTTGAGAGCATTCATGGTGGCTTTGGTTTTGGGGAGAGGAATGAAGCAGGAAATGGTATATTGGATTTCGCATTAGCTCATGACTTGGGTATTATGAACACTTGGTTCGAGAAAAGGGACTCTCATTTGGTGACATATAGAAATGGAGGTAATGCAAGTCAGATTGATTTCTTTTTAGTAATGAATGTTTGGAGGAAAAGTTTTACTAATTGCAAGGTGATACCCGGTGAGAGTGCTGCAACACAGCATAGGGTTGTGGTGCTTGACTTTCGAGGTAAGAGGCACTTAAGAAAGAGAAGACCACAAGTTGACCCTCGAATTAAGTGGTGGAAGCTCCAAGGGGAGAGTCGACATACTTTTGTGGCTAAGATTGTTGATAGTGGTATTTGGTCTGATTGCATGGAGATGGATATAGATTCGATGTGGAACTTGTTGGAGCATAACATAAAGGAAGTTGCAAAAGAAGTCCTAGGAGAATCTAAAGGAAACAGACCATAAGTAAGGACACATCTTGGTGGAATGATGAAGTTAAGCAAGCGATAAAGACCAAACGTGAATGTTATAAGGTACTGGGTAAATGCTCGAGCGATGAGAATTATGAGAAGTACAAGAAAGCTCGAATAGAAGCTAAAAAGGCAGTGCGAAATGCCCGATCTAAGGTCAATCAAGAATTATATGCAAGATTAGATACTAAAGAAGGGGAAAAAGATATCTATAAACTTGCTCGAATGAGAGAGAAGAAGACGCGAGATATTGGAAAAGTTAAATGTGTAAAGATCTTGACCAAAAAGTTTTGGTTCAAGATAAAGAGATAAAAGAGAGATGGATGTCATACTTTGATACCCTATTCAATGGCCATCAAGAACAAGATATTGGGAATTTAAACATCCCCTCAAGTATGGTTAACCGAGAGTTTAAGAGAAGAATTCAAAAGGATGAAGTGACAATTGCATTGAAGAAGATGGGGTCAAAGAAAGCAGAAGGACCAGATGGTATACCTATTGAAGTTTGGAGGTGTTTGGGGGAGAGAGGGATCGAATGGGTAACTATGCTTTTCAATAAGATTTGGAGAAGCAATAAGATGCCATCAGCATGGAGGAAAAGTATTCTCGTCCTTTTGTATAAGAACAAAGGTGATGTTCAAGATTGTTCTAATTATCGCGGAATTAAACTAATGAGTCATACCATGAAGTTGTGGGAACGAGTGATTGAACAAAGGATCGAAATGTGTGAAGATAACGTAAAATCGGTTTGATTTATGCACGGAAGATCGACCATGGAAGCAATTTATCTTATCCGTGAGTTGATGGAACATTATCGAGATAAAAGAAAGATCTCGTATATGGTTTTATTGATTTAGAGAAGGCATATGATAAAGTACCAAGAGAAGTACTTTGGTGGGCCTTAGCAAAGAAGGGTGTATCGCGGAAATATATTGACATTATAAAGGACATGTATGAGGGAGCTAGTACAAGTGTACGTACTAATGTTGGAAGGACAGAAGAATTCCCTATTACGATTGGAGTGCATCAAGGATCTACTCTTAGTCCTTTTCTCTTTGCCATAGTCATGGACGAATTGACAAGAGAAATTCAAAATGACGTTCCGTGGTGTATGATGTTCGCAGATGATATTGTGTTGATTAATGAAACGAAGGTTGGAGTACAACAGAAATTGGAACTTTGGAGGGATACTTTGGAAGCTCGAGGCTTTAGCCGAAAGTATAAGATCGAATATATGGAGTGTAGGTTTAGCGAAAACAGTGATAGAGAGGCGGGGATGATCACATTTGATGGGAAAGTTGTTCATGGATCCACTTTCTTTCGGTATCTTGGATCTATTATCCAAAAGGATGGAGAGCTAGATGGCGATGTGACTCACAGAATAAAGGCAGGGTGGTTGAAGTGGAAGAGTGCCACAGGGGTTTTATGTGATCCTGGCATGCCTCATAGATTAAAGGGTAAATTTCACCGCACGGCAATTAGGCCTGCGCTGTTATATGGCACCGAGTGTTGGGCTGTAAAACAGTGTCACGTTCAAAAGACGAATGTGGCAGAGATGCGTATGCTACGATGGATGTGTGGTCATACAAAAAAGGATCGGCTCAGAAATGAGGTGATTAGAGAGAAGGTAAGAGTTGCGTCTATAGAAGACAAGATGATGGAGAATCCATTACGATGGTTTGGTCATGTGAGAAGAAGACCTATTGATGCCCAGTGAGGAGGCTCGAAAGTTGGGGAACAAGTAATGTTGTGAAAGGCAGAGGAAGACCCAAGAAAACTTGGATAAAGATGATTGAAAATGATATGCGGTTTCTTGGAATTGGAGAAAGTATGGCGATGGAGAGGCAAATGTGGCGGGAAAAAATACGGATGGTGGATAGAGTCTGATTTTTTTTTTAATTCCTATTTTCTTTTATTTCATGTTATCTTTTTTTCTCTTTTTTTTTTTTTTACATTCATTCTCTTTTTTTTATTTGCTTTTTTCTCTACTTTTTCCCTCTTTTTTCCTTTTATGTTATTTATGTAACGATTATTGACGGTTTCAAAGTTTGATTCATGTTAGCCGACCCCAAACCATTTTGGGACTAAGGCTTAGATGTTGTTGTTGCATGTTATCTTTTAATTTATTTTTCAGGATTTTTCAATTTTTTTTTTAACATTCATTCTCTTTTTTGTATTTGCTTTTTTCTCTACTTTTTCCCTCTTTTTTTCCTTTTATGTTATTTATATAACGATTATTGACGGTTTCAAAGTTTGATTCATGTTAGCCGACCCCAAATCATTTTGGGACTAAGGCTTAGATGTTGTTGTTGTTGTTGTTGTTATGTTGAAGTATTATAGATTGTTGTGAAGCCCACATGGTATACTACAAGTTCATCACAAGATTCGGCTTCAATCCTCACCTCAACATAATTTTCTAGTGCTGTCCAAAATTTATCATTTTTCATTATTTTATGAGTGAAGAGTACTATTCGGATCCAAATAGTACATAGGGTACTATATATATAAGTTGGCTTCATAAGCTCACTAGACACACCTAAATCATAAATAAAAGTGTAGTATTGTAAACTATCTACCTAGCAGATTAGAGTTGCATATATCTACTTGTATCAAGGCATTTATTAGAATGAATCTAGTATTTGGTTTCCATTCTGCATCACCATCTTTAGATAACTCAAAAATTATTGAAACAGCATCAGAACCCCAGCAAGCAATATTTTTACCGTGTTTTTCATGGTATCAGTGGCGACAATACCAGAACTGTCCCCATGAGTGTAAGCGGGGAGACAATCGGAGAGAAGGCTGATGCTTACATTCCATTCGACGAAATGATGCGCTCCGTTTGGTTCTCTCCACACTCTCCCTACTCTGACCCTTGCTTTGCCATGTCTCTGCTCCAGTTTCAATTCATCCATTGCAATATACTCCAAGATTCAGATTTAGAGCTGGGCCCGGAATCAACCGACGGTGGGCCGATTACAATTTATCCTACTCTTTTGTAGAATTGTGCAGGGCACATCACTTTGACTCCCCAGGTTTTGGCGATCTGGTAAAGAAAGAAAAGAAAAAGAAAATTAGGAGAGAGAAAAAAAAGGAGAAAGTAAAATAAAAGAAAATTGTATTTTGCGTTAAAAATGAAAAAAGTTAATCATTTTGTTCTTTTCTCTTCAAATTCTTTTAAATGGGAAGGAAAGTTAAGAAGTTTTACTTTCATTTCTTTTGGTTTCTTTCATTAAAAAAACCCAAAAAAACCAAATATTTTTTCTTTTTTTTTATTTTTCATTCATTTCCCTTCTTTTTTTCTGTAAGTTAAACTCGGCAACTAAGTATAAGTAGAAATACAGATTTGGGAAAGTTGGTGGGGCACGATTAGGGACGAAGAGGAGAAATCGTTTTTGCCCATTATCTTGACTATCAATTCACTTCAATTCGTTAAATTTGGCCGAGTTCAATTTTGATCCGTTATTTTATAAATTAGTTCAATTTTAGCCCGTTTTTCTTGTTTGACCGTTTTAGTTCAATTTTGGCCCTTTTATATGTAATACACGCGCCCCTCTTTATACCATAATAAATCTGAAATTCTACAATCGAGAGAAATAGAGCAATTAGAGCAATTTTAGAATTGCTATTCTTTGTCCATTTACGATCCAGTCCTGGAATTGTTTTTGGAACCATTTTTGCCCATTAAACCAAGAAACATCAAATCAAGAATTAGAGCAATTATTTCACACTTTTTTGCCCATTAAACCGAGAAGGAATTAGAGCAGTTCAATTGAAAGAATTGGTGCTTTTGTTGTTGGGGATTTTGCTTGTTATTGGGAATTTGGCTTCTTGAATGCAATTAGGTAGTAGGGTTCTTGAATGAAATGGAATGAAATTGCCGAAATCCGCTAAGCTCGTTTCCTTCAAGTTGGAAATTGGACTTTTTTTTTAATTTTTTTTCATCCCGCGTGTATTACTCGGGCACGCGCCCAAATGTGCCTAAATTGGATTAAAATTGTCAAACATGAAAAACGGGCTAAAACTGAACTAATTTGCAACATAACGGTCGGCCAAATTAACGAGTTGAAGTGAATCCACGAAGAGAGTATATGGCAACTTTTAATTAGTTGTCATTTAGTAAAAGGAAATTTGATTTTTTTAAAGTTTAAATATTTATAATTATTTTCTTTATTATCTATTCTTATATAAAATATATGAAATTGATCTTCATTTCACGATTTTCATTTTGAATTTCATTATATATATATTTATAAGATTTTTTATCGGAGTCACAAAATTGCGATCTTTCATCATATTTTTTTTCACACCAAATGTAATATTCGGCTGTGATTTTTTATTTTCATATTGGTGTATGTTACGTATTCAATCGAAATTGCACAAGTGATGTTGTATTGTATTTGAAGTTATACAATGAATATTGTATTGGATCATTGTGGAATTGAACTGTTTATGTTTATCGTTAGTATCGCTTTTACCGACTGTGCGATACTCTAAGTAAATCGTATCTAGCGGCGCTACATACAGATATAGCTTATGCTAGTTTGTGAACTTGGTGTACGCTAATGTTGAAGATTAGCGTACGTAAGACCAACATACAAGGATCCAGGTTGTGGTCGACAGGTGGGTCCATTGGCTGACAGCTTTCGACGTTCATATCCATGGCTGAGTCAATAGGCGTTTAGCGAGCGCTAACGAGAGGGCTAGCGCATGCAGATCAGTCCAAGAGAAGCTAATGTGTGGTCCCGGTTGCTTTCAGCGCGCGCTAAGGCTCTCATTAACGATGCTAGTAATGTATATGATATATAACTCTCGAATGGAAATTATTATTCACTTCGGCCATTTTTTCATTCTATCCGAGAGAGAGTCCTTAGAGTGACCGAACACTTGAGTATTCGTGGGATGGATCATCTTTAATGATTGGGAAGCGATTAGAAGAGGATTTAACCTTAGGATTCCATTCATTTCTCCGTAGAGATATTTATTTTTTATCTTCAAGAGGTATGTGGTCTAAGCTTGTGTTAATTCCGAGATAATAATATCTTTGATGATTACTTTATGTGTTGTTGAATTGTTGGAGGATATCAAGTTTATTGTTTGCTTTATGAACACATGAAAAAAGAACATTATGATTATAACTTGAAGATGAGTATGTTCTTGATGTTTAGAAATACTTGGATGTTATAATCATATTTTGGAAGAACTATGTTAAGCTTGATTGATAATTAATATAGTTTAGAGATGATGGTTGATATCAATTATATTCTTGGGAGGTCATAACCATTTTAATGAAGAATTATGATAAGATACGAGATAATTATCATAGTTTTAAAATTGTTAAACTTGATATTAAATCCGAAATTCTTGATGAATTGGTGATTGATGATTGTTTAAGACATCACGTTTAAGTGTTGGTAATGCTCTTGAGAAGAATATGATAATATATGATAATATTATCATAATAGTATGATTAATTTGACATTGTTCTTAATAATTCTTATAGAATGGATTATCATAAATGTTGAAGAACATTATGAACATGTTAATTTGATCATAGATATGAATTAAGGATGTTGGAATTCATAATCTAAGACATCGATATTCATTTAAATAGTTCGAACTATTCATGTTGAATCGAGGATGCTGATTTCCATTAATTCAATATCGGTATTGTGGAATAGTGTTATTGAATGAATTGTATTTAATTAAAGGCTGTTTGCTCGAGTGAGTGTTGTTGTCGAAGGACGTCATTCATTCGTTCAATGAAAGACTACTTTTCACCTTCGAAATTGAGGCAAGTTAATCTTGCTTTGTTATAATGATAAATAATTCTTGTGAATGTTGTACATTTTGTGTATGTGTAATGCTTTATGAATCTATGATTCATATTAAGGTTTCGTTGTTGATCATCTCGATCATTTCATTATGGGATTGTATTCCCAAGAATATTGTTGATCTCGTTGATCGTTGTTGTCACTTTGGTGAGTTCTTTGGTCCTTATTGGATATGTTGATTAATTGAGTTTAGTTGTTTATGTTGTATCGTGACATTTCTGAAATCATATATCTGCGCCATTTGATTATGTGTAGGATTTAATCGGGCATATGTGGTCGTTATTGACGTTTCCACATTGGACCGTGCACAGGAGACGATTACTTCATGAGACTAATTAAGTACATTATCACACGTATATCCTGAGGATTCCATATACAGGGTGGACATATGCACGGACATATTTTCGAGTCGGGGCATATTGTGATGTTCGTCTTTGAGTCATATTGATTGGTAGTTCACACACCAAGTGTGTTTGGGTATGTTTGACGGTTTGCGATTGGTTGTTCATACGCCCGAGGGGTATGTTCGAAAGTCGGGTTTGTTTCATTGAAATCTGTTGTGTAACACCCCCGATATATTCATAAATATTACAGCGCCGTAAATCCTTTACATAAGAATTTACAAGGCTGAAGAAATGAAAAGACAATAACAGATACCAACATATGAAAGTAACTGAAATAAAATACAACAGTTCTGGGCCAATACCGAGAATACAAATATCCAAAAGAAGAATATTAATACATCACCAAATCCAGTCATCACAAACGACGATGTACTCGAATACTTATTAAAAACAACACAAACAACGGACAATTAAACCTGGTCGGAACATCACTATGCACCCTCGTCGTCATGCAGCTCCAGTGGTTGTTTCCCTGCTCTCCTGGATCCTGAACATAAACAAATGTTCACCCCCGAAGGGGTTAGCACAACGATGCTAGTACAAGTACCACAATATATTATTCAACATCTTGCGAAGAATAATAATAACATAAATGACAAAATACCAACGAGTCTCCTCCTACGAGAAACTCATAAATAACATACACAAATGATAATCACAACATGATATCACAACATACACATGGTGATTCCGATGATCCAGCGTTCACTGCCTAGAACCCACGATGATCCATCAGACCACCCCGTGGTGGAAAAATCCATCCGATGACCCAGCGCACGCTAGCATAGATCCCCCGATGATCCCATCGGACCAACACGAGGTGGACATACAACAACGACATATATGCACAACAATATGTATAACATCAATACATTGAACAATTAAAGTATTTGCCTCAATTCAATGACAAGAATAACACTTCCACGAATATCAAAACGCTCGAAGGTCGCCCCTTCGATTAATCACATTGCAAAGCTCGAACCTTAAACAGAATAAATAATATAGAATTCATCTCACGTCGTACGAACATCTAACAATCCAAATTACGGTCAAAAATTCATAAAACGTATCCTGCCTGGTCTGCGTAACGTACGTTACGTATCAAACATAGCATACGTTAAGGCTGCTCGTTAGCGTACGTAAACTACGAAGTCTAGCGTACGCTAATCATATATTGACAGTATCTTCTCTGATCAGTTAACTAACTCGTCTGATGATATAATGTATGTTACCTACCAAACGTAGCGTACGTTAATTCTGCCCGTTAGCGTACGTATGCTGCAGAGCCTAGCGTACGCTAAACATGCATCTGACAGTCTCTTCCCTGATCAGACAACTCGCTCGCCGCACCAAATTCTCAGTGTTAACGTACGTTAACTCCATGCATGATACACTCATGAAAACTTGAATGATCTGCTGGTGTTCAATGTCTTACAACTACAAGGATAAGCATATCATCATGATGTCGTACTCCAATCTTTGATCACAAATTCTCTTACGTAATTCAGTTATTCTGAGGTTGATAATCTAGTTACCAATATCATCAACATATTCCAGCTTCATCATGAAGATTAATTTACTAAATCAACTTCAACCTTTGGTGATCCTTCATCTAATTCCGTTAAGCAAAAGTGATACCAATACTAAATCTACGACCATTATGGCAACACTATTTAGTACGGATAATCAATCTCAGAACATTACTCTCATCATTTGACGACACAGGATTCCAACTATGATGTTCTCAACAATGATATCTTAAGCATAATCATCCCAACTTCTAAACATGATGTTTGGTTGAATAAATCATCTATGGAACTTAATATCTTGATAGCATGATCATCATATCCTTAAGAACACGAATCCAAGGTTGGAGATAGTATTAACATACCTTAAGATGAAGAAAATACCGAGACAATAGGTAGAATCCAACTCCGGTTGCTTGTGGGTCAATCCAAAATGATTCTCCACTTCAATGATCAAGTATAAGTAATCTCCAATCTTCAATGATCAATAAAAGGTGTTCTAACGGTATAGAAAGTGGCTGGGAACTCTCTGGGGATGAAGTAGGTTGAAAGTCAAGTGAAATAAATGAATGAAATGAAATGGGATGATGTCTTATTTATAACTTTCTGACCTTAACGTACGTTAGTCTTCATGCATAACGTACGTTAGTCGCTTAGCGTACGCTACCCAGTATACTTAGCGTACGTTATGGTCACTGATAGTTAACTGTTCTCATTCTGTACTCGATTACGTACGCTACACCATCAGGTTACGTACGTAAGTAACACCCATTGGCGTACGCTAGATACATTCCTTAGCGTACGTTAACACTCGTTGACTTCAAAACTGTCCAGGTTCATCCGCGGGAATCTTATCCGGACCCATCGTCCGGCTGGCGCATGTACTAGCCACCCAGCTCAATTATTGGCCTCTTTACGTACGCTACGCTTCATTCATAGCATACGCTATCTTTGGCGGATAACGTACGTTAAGCTTCCTTCTTAGCGTACATTATCACATACTTGCATGAGAAAGTTTACATGTTGCTATAATCATGCACAAGGATACAAATATGAGAAATATCATACTTTGATTATTGATATCACAAATCTGAATAATACAGGGCTCAATTACAGATGAAATACTTAATAATTTATCCAGATATTACATACTCTCCTTCTAAAAAGGAGTTTCGTCCTGAAACTCAAGTCGAAAATAACTCTGGATATCTGGACTTCATGCTATCTTCCATTTCCCAAGTGGCTTCTTCCACTCCGTGGCGCGACCACTGAACCTTAACCAAAGCGATCAGTTTGTTTCTCAATTGCTTAACTAGACTCTCGAGTATCCTGATCGGTCTCTCTTCAAACGTGCCATCCTGAGCGACTTCGATCTCGCCGAAATCAATGACATGACTAAGATCTGGTATATACTTCCGTAACTGGGATACGTGGAATATGTTATGAACATGGCTCAATGACGGCGGTAATGCTAACTCTCCAAATCTCTCAAGGATCTCGAATGGTCCGATATATCTCGGACTCAGTTTTCCTTTCCTCCCAAAACAAAAGATTCCCCGAGAGAAACTTTTAAAAGCACGTGATCTCCAATACTGAACTCTAATGGATGACGGCGCACGTCTGCGTATGATTTCTGTCGACTCTGGGCGGTCAACAACCTTTCGTGAATCAAGGATATCTTCTCTCGTGTCTGCACGATCAATTTTGTTTCTGTCCCGATCAATTCTGATGAATTGTCCCAACATAGAGGCGATCTGCATCTCCTCTCGTATAATGCCTCAGACGGTGCCATATTAATGAAAGCATGCAAAATATTGTTGTAGGTGAATTTAATCAACGGCAGATGAACTTCCCAATTAGTTGACCAATCTAAGGCACAAGCCCTCAGCATATCTTCCACCATTTGAATAGTCCTCTCGGATTGTCCGTCTGTCTGCGGATGATAAGCTGTGCTGAAGTTCAATTCGGTTCCCAAGGCTTTATGAACTGCTTTCCAAAAATGAGACACAAAGCGACCGTCTCAGTCAGAAATAATGGTGTTCGGCGTACCATGCAATCGGACTATCTCTGAAATAAATACTCGTGCCAACTTCTTGGGTCCCCAAGTGTCCTTAATGCCTAGAAAATGAGCCGATTTGGTTTGACGGTCAACTATCACCCAAATCATATTCATTCTTGTCTTGGTTCTCGGCACATTAGTGATAAAGTCCATCGATGTGTCCTCCCACTTCCATTCAGGAATCGGGAGCAGCTTCATCATTCCATCCGGTCGTTGATGCTCGATCTTAACCTGCTGACAAGTCAAACATTTTGAGACATAATCCGCTACATCTTTCTTCATGTTGCCCCACCAGAAGTTCTGCTTCAGGTCCTGATACATCTTACTGGTGCTCGGGTGGATAGAATAGGGCGTGCTATGAGCTTCCTTCATAATTGTCTGCTTCAGAACATCGATATCGGGAACGCAAAGTTGGTTCTGAAATTTTAAAACTCCATCATCATGAATTACGAATCCTGGGGCCTTTCCCTTGATCACTTCATCACGTAACCGAATCATCAGAGGATCATCTACTTGCTTATATTTTATTTCTTCGGTTAGCGATGAAGTTAATTCCATCACACACTGTTGTCCTTGGACTCTTTGTAACCATACTTCAATTCCTTCGCGAATAAATTCTCGTTGAATGCTGGGCTGGGAGGTCAGAGTCTCCAACATCTGGATAGAAACAGGCTTGCGGCTAAGTGCATCGGCCACTACATTTGCTTTGCCTAGATGATAAAGAATCTCCAAGTCATAGTCCTTAATCAATTCCAGCCATCTCCTTTGCCGCATATTTAACTCTTTCTGACTGAAGATGTATTTAAGACTCTTGTGATCCGTAAAGATTTGACAGTGAGTCCCGTACAGGTAGTGTCTCCATATTTTCAAAGCAAAAACTACCGCTGCCTGCTCCAAATCATGCGTTGGGTAATTTACTTCATAAGGTTTCAGCTGTCGTGATGCATAGGTGATCACCTTCTCATTTTGCATCAATACACACCCGAGACCTTGGTTCGAAGTGTCACTGTAAACTATGAATCCTCCAGTTCCCTATGAGAGTGCTAAAATCAGTGTCGTCATCAATCTCTTCTTCAATTTATCAAAGCTAGTCTGGCACATCTCGTTCCACTCAAACTTTTGGGTTTTCTGCGGTAGTCGAGTAAGTGTGCGGGTAATTTTGGAAAACCCTTCCAAGAACCGACGATAATACCCAGCAAGTCCTAAGAAACTCTGGACTTCTTTCACGTTCTTAGGAGACTTCCAATTGTTGGCCACTTAAGTATACTGGATACAGTTTGGAAAAGTAGTTTAAACAACAAACTGTATGGAATCTAAATCTGAGTGCGTAGCGGAAGTCTTGGATACAGTTAGTTGCCGTGGATACAGCAACAAAGTATTAGGTGTATACTTAATATATCACAGTAATTTCAAACAAGAAAAGGTAAGGTAAATGACACAAGAATTTAAGTGGTTCGAGGTAAACCCCTCTACGTCCACCGGTCCTCCACACAGAGTAAAGTTTATTAAATAATTCTGCGTACACAACTACGTAATTATAAACAAACCTATCCTTGTATCGTTCACGATTGATACAAAGAATATCACTTTCAACCGTTCACACGATTGGTTAAAGCTTCCTTCTTGACTAGCTTCTTCACACACGCCCAAAGCTTCGTCCTTATTCGTCCCACACAGTCGAATAACTTGTTGAGTTCACACAGAGCTCGGTTTTTACAGAGGTAAAAGGTTAGGTAACCAGTAAGAATGACACTTTGAATATCAAGATCCGATGATAAATGTTCTTGATGTTTGAGCACTATATATCTCTTTCGTTCTAACTTGCGGTTTGCTCTGGAGATATGTTTGCTCAGATGATTACTTTGATAGCTTTGAGAGTTGGGTTACTTGGTAGATTTCGTGAGTAATCGATCTTCAATGTCTTCAAGGATATATATAGCCTCGAAGAAAGTATCCGTTGAGATGTCCGTTTGAATAAGATTATCCTTCAACGGAATATGACATGATCCGGATTTCATGATTCTCAAGATTCAAGATCGACGTATTTAAATACTTTATCCTTGAGTATTTAAATACTTCTTTGTTCAACGGAACTTGACTTGTGTTCTTTCTTGTCCTTTTGTGAACCGTATGGAGAATGACCGTATTAGGCATCGAGACAGCTTCATACTTGGTTTTCTTACAAGTCTTCTTGTCAGATCGACGAGCTTCACTTATGCCGATTCGAGGCGTCTTCGATACATGATAAATCCTTGAATCCTCGATACGCTTTTCCTTCAGTATCTGGCATATATGTCAAAACCTTTTCAATAACAAAAAACAAACGATACAGTGGATCGGGTATCCTACTGAATCGATACAGGTGTTTGTTTTTCCTAACAATTTCCCTTTTTGACAATTTGCCAAGTCTTAACTTAAACTCTTCGAGTCTTCTTGATGATGCCAAAACCTTCTTCATGAAGCGTTCTTCTTTGATGACTTCTGGCAGATTTCTTGGTCTTTTGTCAATAGGTCTGACTTAGTGACTTAGTCTACAATAATGAACTGCTCGCAGGCACGTTCGATACAGTTTGAGATTTATTACAACTTAAGCCTATGATTGGCGCGCAGGCACAATCTTACAATGTATTCTAAGTTTACAACTGAAACTATGAACTGTTCGTAGACTAGTTCGTACAGCTTAATTTTTCAATCAAGTTTATCTAACTTGAGATTCCTATCAAACAATTTAAGTAATCATACATAAACACAGTAGATTACGAGTTGTAATCTTTCAAGACAAACAAACTGTTTTATTGATATTCCAAAAAGATTGAGTACAAAGTTTGTGTCGAATAGAAATTACAAAAACAACAATAATATACTTAAATTTCAGCTTTTTATCTTTGATCCGCATGCCTCCAAGGTCTCCTTCCTGGCTCATTCTCGGTGCCGCGCCACCAATTTTGAAGTGAATCATTGCCTCGTTCTTGGTAAATTGCTCTTCCTTCATAAGAACGATCAAAGGCAAGTATCCAATCCTCTGGATGGGTGACCCGATCTCCTCTTCTATGTTTTGATTTCATTTCGATTTGGAGAGGGAGCTTACCTTCTTCTAGCATCTTTGAAAATTTGTCTGCCGCTTCCGCCAATGTCTTATAATTTTTGAAGATGGCGGATTCCCTGACGAGTCTGACAAAATATCTCATCAGTTCATTCTTCCTCCAGTGCTTCACTTCTTCGGCAGTAGGGTTGCGGTTGGTTGGCAGACGTATTTCCGAAGGTCTTTGAACAGGATTTTGCCAAGGGACATTTGGGTCATGGAATTCAGTCCTGAGCCCAAATTCTAAAACTTTGGGGTTGAGGTGCTAGCTTGTTCAATTCGGCGGCTATACCGCTCGAGCACCTCAAATTCCCTTTCTGTTGCGCCTTATTCTCCTTGCAGCCTTCTCGAGCTTCTTCCCCTTTTGGCCTCATCAAGACTTTGCAGGATTTCAAGAGCGGCGTCTGTTTGGTCTCGATCTTTGTTTATTCTTTCAACGAGGGAGGAAAGAGTCTGCGACATCTCTTGAATGGATTTGTCATGCGCACGCACTGAGAGCCGTTTCTCTATCATTGCACAGTTGTCTTGGCTTCAGCAATTCTTGTCTTGAAGCTTCCTCCTTCAAAGAATTGCGCTTGTTTATCTTCCATGATTTTAAAGTCTTGCTTGAAAACTTCAGGCAACATGAAGAATGCATCGACAACTAGAGATACTTCGTGTTGAAGAGTTGTCATTTCTTCAATCGCAGAGGTGTGCATCGATTGATGCCTTTTCTACTAAGAGAGAGCGTTAATCGCATCTTGATAAATACATACCAAGGCCAAGAGCTTGCAGGCGCTCTTTGCGTGCGGCAGAGATAGGAGAGTCAGGCTGGGCGAAGTCTTCAGCACCATTTAACCTTCTTACGTTCACGGATGGACGTGAAGTAAGTTGGACATCCTCAGGTTCGTTACCGTCCTCGGATTCCAAGGTTGCAGGGGCGGGAGTAGCTTCTTGTGGAATGGCGACAGTTGGTTCTGAAGCGTCCTGTGGCGAGGGTTCTTCGAAAGATAAGGATGCAGGAGGGACTGAATCCTCCTGTTGGGTTGTAGGACTGGCTTCTTTGGTCGCAACAGGCTCGTGTGCCTGTTCCAAAATTTCTTGATTTTCCTCGACTGGAGGGATTGATTCCTCCTGTTCGGGAATGTTCTCCGGCTGTGGCGAGGGTGGATTAGCTTGGGTAGATGGTCCTTCGTCGTTTCTGGGTGGAGAGGTGGCTTGGGCTTCAGCCTCTTCACGGCTCAATCTCAGACCTGCTTGAAGAGCATCGTCGTCGTCGTCTGAGTCGTGGTCGTCGTCGTCTTTTGGATTAATGGGAGAGTCCTCTGACTTCGTCTTTCCTTTTATTCTGGCATCGGATTTGTGCAGTAGGTGGCTTTCAATGAGATCTTTGCAAGAAGCGTTGTCCCATCGAAGCAGTGCCTCAATTTCAGTTGAGTCAGTTACTTCGGAGACAAATCGCTCTTTGTGGCTCCATTCGCTCCGGTTATGCAAAGGTGTCGTGACGGAGCTAGCCTAAAGCTTTTCCATTGCGTAAATCTTTCGACGCCTGTTCAATTTGTACCGAAAGAAGTGTTTGATTTATAATTGAGTCTGGGAGGGACTTGAATCACGTCTGAGACGCTGTTTCGAGGATTCCAGACAGTATGGGATCCTCGCACGGAAGATGGACTCCTTGCAGGGGATGGTGCCTCAAGGAAATTGATCTGTGACGGGTGTGGGATCCCGTAGAGGAGAAGTAGCTTTTGGCTCCGAATGGGCACCGACGTGCTAACGTCTTGAATGTTGGGCATGTCTCTAAATCGTCGTAGCCGCCAAGGGCTCGGGATCTACCGTCGATGCAAAGGAGACACCTCTTCCACAGGGGTTGGGCCACGGGGTGCTATATCGATGGTTGCGCCACGGACGAGACATCCTCGGAGTGTTTAGCTTTGATTTTTGAGAGCCTCCGGAGTCTCTTCTTCGACTTCTCATCAGCAGAGTGCTTCTTGCTGTGTGAACGCTTGCGCTTCTTCTTTGAAGATTCCAATTCAGGGACCTTCACGGTTTCGTCTCTGGGATTGTCAGAAATAGGCATGTGACTTGTTCTCGGGTGATTGGCATGCATTGTGCTCTGGTTATAGGCAGAGGGTTTGACGCCTCCTAAATATATCCGTGAGCTGTTTTTCTTGGCATCGGCGGATTGCTGGACTCCGCACTTCGTCAGAATGTAGTTTAGCATTAAACCGAATAATTTCTTTTGAGTGGCCGGTTTGCACACCTCTTCTTGAAGTCGTTTCAAAATGATTTGGCACCAGTTGACCTTTTCACAGGTCAAGATAGCTACCATCATTCTGAACCTTAGATTCGTGCGCATCTCGAACGCGCCGGTTCGATTTTCAATGATCCTGGAACAGAAATCGTGGAGATAAACGAAATGAAGAAGAAAATTTTTCTTGTGGCACGTGGTTGTCACCATATCAACCACTTTGGACCCGGTAAATAGTCCATAAAACTTGGTAATCAGCCCTTGAGACCCAAACGTCTCAAGCTGGTCCATGGTCAGGCCGTCGGCGGGCAGCCTGTAGATTTTCTGAAGTAGGTCGGTATTTATGCAGATTTGCACTCCTTGGGTATTGCGGTGATGTCGCAACATGTCCTCCCCGGCTAGTGAGAGAAAGCGAACGGCGGCGTTGAGGTAGAATTCCTCAACCAGATGAGCGTCGTATTTGTCGGGCTTTTGCTTCCGGCGATAAAGACCTTGTTGTTCAAGGCGAGTAATGATATACTCCATCGGTTCATGGTCGTTGATTTCAGAGATGATACGCTCGATGATGACGGGTTTCGAGAAGATCCGCCATCAATGATGTTGGAGGTTTTCTTGAGCGGGGATGAAGATTGATTAGCCATGGATGTTTTCTTAAAACGAAGGTGGAAGAAAACAAGAGAAATTGCAGTGAATATGCGTAAAATATGTAATTTGTTTGCTTGAGATCTCTTGTAATTGCGTAAAGCGTAAAGAGTCTCTAATGGCGCATACGATCCTTTTATACTTGGGCGGCGAAATAGGGTTTTGCAGAGTACGAATGGTCAGATTTTAAGGGATGGGAACCGTTTTTAAAATCGACGGTCAGGATGGATTTAGTATAACTGGTACGCTAATCCATTAAAAGGTTTTAAAATACAGCGGGTCCCACTTCTGACATAGGTTGATTACCCTAAATGCCTAAAACGGCGGTTTAAAAATAATAATCAATTTGAAAACATCGCGCTTTTGAGATTCATTGTCCAGATGTCGTGTAAGGCATTTAATGAACATGACGTTTGACATAAAACAGGCACGTGGACAAAAATTATTTTAAAAAGGAAATAATATTATATTATATCTTCAATCGAAATCCTATAGTATGTGCCGTTCTCCGCGTCGATACGTTGCCCCTTAAAAAGGTACTAATAGGATTTAAATTCCATACAGCAATAGTTGGATTAATGCTGTATTCATGTGTCCTACAGTATTCCCCCTTAATTATTGCACACATCAGCGGTAGTATTCATATGCCTTCGTTCGCTACTGATCGTATTGATGTTTCGAGTGTACGAGATAATTAATGTTGAATCTTGTATTCACGGGTCTTACAAAGATTCCCCTCAATTGTTGAGTAAAAGCGAAATTTACTTACAGGAGTCCGTTGTAGTATTCCCACCTCGTTCTTAGCATGTTGAATCTTGCCGTGTCGAGAGGCTTGGTGAAAATGTCGGCCACTGGATGTCCAGATGGACTTTTTCCGTGCGAACATCCTTGTTCTCGACATGATTCCCGAT
Source organism: Orobanche coerulescens (assembly GCA_033398695.1). Lineage (NCBI taxonomy): Eukaryota > Viridiplantae > Streptophyta > Magnoliopsida > Lamiales > Orobanchaceae > Orobanche > Orobanche coerulescens. Next base: position 45,021,078 of record CM065809.1, read on the forward strand.
GAAATGATGCTTCATGTTGATATGCTTAGTGCGCGAGTGCAAAACAGATTGTGCGTGATTGCAATTGCACTCGTGCTATCACACATGATTGGAGTCTCTCTAGCATCGATTCCATAATCGACAGCTTGTTGCCGCATCCAAAGGATTCGCATACGGCCTACCAAAGCAAAGATAGTACTGATTCAGCCGTGGAAAGAGAGTTTGCCAATTGCTTCTTACTGAACCAAGAAACGAGCCTAGGTCCAAGAAAGTGACAAGTTCCACTTGTACTCTTCCTATCTAGCTTGCATCCTCCGAGATCCGAGTCGCTGTATCCAACTAAATCGAATCCGCCTTCCTTAGGATACCACAGTCCTGCATCGACTGTTCCTTTAACGTATTTCAGGATTCGTTTAGCTGTATTGAAGTGTGATTCCTTAGGTGCAACTTGGTATCTCGCACACACTCCAACAAAGAATCGGATATCGGGCACGCTAGCCGTTAGGTACAGGAGCGAACCAATGAGCTTCTGTAGAGTGATTGGTCAAACGGCTTCCGGCTTCATCAAGACTAATTTGCACGGAAGTGCTCATGGGGGTTGGCGAGGATTTGGAAGTGTTCATTCCAAATTTGTTGAGAAGCTCCTTGCCGTATTTCTCTGGTTGATGAATATACTGTAGGCATCCGCTTTATCCGCAAACCTAGGAAATAACTAAGTTCCCCCATCATACTCATTTCAAATTTGCTTTGCATGAGATGTGAGAACCTTTGACATAGAGCAAGGTTAGTTGAACCAAAAATAATATCATCGACATAAATTTGTACCATTAGAAGGTCATCTCCTTCCTGTATTTTGAACAATGTTTTGTCGACAGCACCTTTCTCAAATCCGTTGTTGGTTAGATACTGGGACAGGGTTTCGTACTAGGCTCTAGGGGCTTGTTTAAGTCCGTACAGGGCTTTCCTTAGCCTGTAAACTAGATCGATACCGTCTGTGTTGGCAAACCCTGGTGGTTGTTCAACATAAACTTCTTCTGAAAGCTCTCCATTCAGGAAAGCACTCTTGACGTCCATTTGGTATACGATAAAATTCTTATGGGCGGCAAAGGCTAAAAATATCCTGATGGCTTCTAGTCTCGCTACAGGGGCGAAGGTTTCATCATAGTCGATTCCTTCTTCCTGACAATAGCCTTGTGCTACTAGTCTGGATTTGTTTCTTATGATAAGTCCATTTCCATCCTTTTTGTTTGAAATACCCATTTGGTTCCTATAACCGATTGGTGTGTGCCTCTGGGTACAAGATACCATACATTATTTCTTTCAAACCGTTAAGCTCTTCTTCCATAGATGTAATCCAATGAGAGTTGTTAAGAGCGTCTATGGTCGAAACAGTTCTGATTGGGCTAAGAATACGGCGATAGTGCACATATTGAGTCTCCTAAGTTCGATTGAGATTTCCATTCAGAAGCTGTGAGACTTGACAGATTAGATTCTTCTTGTGCACAAAGTACATTTCCTTGTGTACTCTGTATTCTCCTACGAGTAGAAACACTCGCATTAATGTTTCCAATGATCGGCTCTGCGGGTGATCTCTCAACCATCTTCGGCCGGGTTCTAGTTCAGATCCCGATCAGTATCGAAAGTTTCAGGTATAGCTTGACAAATACGCCTTCATCCACATCGATTCTTACACTGCGAGGTTGATTTCTAAATCAACTACAGTTCTATGGGTGTAGGTGGATCCAAGATAGATATATGGTGAATGTCCCGAGTGATATCATCTACTCCCGTAGGGTCATGGTGTGGTTCGTCGAACACTACATGAACCGATTCCTCGATCGTCACCTCCTTTTATTAAAGATTCAAAGCTTTGCCGACGAGGAGTATCCTACGAATATTCCTTCATCCGATTTTTCATCAAATGTTCTAAGTTGGTCCTTCCCATTGTTCAATACGTAACACCCGCATCCAAAATGTGAAAATACGAAACTAGTGGAGTTTTGTTGTTCCATACCTCGTAAGTCGCTTTGTTGTGGTGCTTGTTGACGATACGGTGGTTTTGAGTGTAGCACGTTTGTATTGGTTGCTTCACCCCGAAACGCCGCGCAATTTGCTTTCGCAATCATTGTCCTTGTTGCTTCTTTCAACGTCCTATTCTTTCGCTCGGCAACACCATTTTGTTGAGGTGTTCGGCACTGAGTACTCGTCCGTATTCCATTCTCCGAACAAGATTGCTCTATAAAGCGGTTAGTAAATTCAGTACCTCTGCCGAACGAATGCACACGATACTCGATGCTTTTTCATTCTCGCAACTTTCTCAGAGCTCTGGGCACCTTTGATGTTGTTTCCTTCTTCTTGCTAAGAAAGATCGTCCAAGCATACCCGGAATAATCATCAACAACAACCATACAATATTTCTTACCTCCCAAACTTACCGGGTCTACAGGACCGTAGAGATCCATGTGTAGCATTTCCAATACTCTTTGGGTTGAAAGGTAGGATTTGCTCTTCGTGGTTGACTTGATTTGCTTGCCTTTCTGGCATGGTCCGCAGACGCCGTCCTTTTGAATGACACATCCGCAAACCTCTTACCATACCTGTCTTGAAAGCTTGTTGATCGTCTTGAAGTTGACGTGAGACATCCTCTTGTGCCATAGCCAGCCTAAGATCTGCAGTGCCTTTGGCAACAAAACATGGAATTGAGGAGCTCATAGGCTTCCAATCGAATGTACATATTACTCGATCCGCTCTCGTAAGCACAACTTCCTTGGAGTGGGTGTTCTTGACTCTACAAATGATCTATATAGAACTTCACCGAGAATCGTTTATCACGTAATCGCTAATACTAAGTAGATTATACTGTAAGCCTTCAACATATGCGACATCGGTGACTTTGAATTTCCCGACAAGTAGGTTTTCTTTCCTCTTGTTCTTCCTTTAGATTTATCACCGAAGCGAACTTTTGACCGCGACCTTCTACAAAATCGGATAGCTTGCTCCTGTCTCCAAATATGTGACGAGCATCCACTATCGAAGTACTGTATCCTCCTCTAGAATGTCCCGTAACAAAGAAATTAGGTAGATTTAGGTCCCCTTTGATTTTGGGTCCATATATGTTAGTTCCTTTAGGTACCCAGATTTTCCCGACAAAGAATTGGTTTATCGTAGGATGTACTTGGTACAAGATTATGTATCTACGGGGCATATCCGTAGTTGTTATAATCATGATAATTATTATGCATGTAAAAATCAGATTATTATTATTCCAAGACGAGTGCCGTCTAGGAGGTGGAGCCATTTTTCTAGGCCTAATGACTTGTCTTCCGGGTCTCCACTGGATTCCCAATGCCGTTGTTGATACCGAATCGGCATCTCGTCTTGAGGGATAAAGGGGCTCCTGTATCCAATACCTAGGTGCACCGTATCGAGGGTACCGCCGTGCGGGCCTTTGGTGGTTGGATCTCTTCTTTTCCGAATGACTTTCGGCTTTGATGATATGCTTGGGGAGCATGCTTTAGATTACGCCTTCGAGTGGTTGTTGGTTCCACTGTCTCGAATTGTAGAGTTGTGGAGGCGAATGGCAGCCTTCGGTTTTCTCGCACACAGAGTTCCTTTATGGGACTAGGAACATCTTCCGATTCTGGAATGTGTTCCACACTCTTGACGAACACAAGACTAGTTTTACCTTTATTCGAACATGAGCCGTATCCTAAGCCACTTTTATCATGAGCATGTTGCCCAGTTGCTCTAATTTCTTCCATTCTTTTGGACGATTTTTCAAAAGACTTCAGAATGGTCTCAAGTTCAGTTTCTCGCTTCTCGAGAGTTGTAATTTTGGTTTGTAGTAGAACCAAATCATTTGTCTTGCTCTCATTATGGGTTTTAACCTCATTTAGTTCATGAGAAAGTTGATGATTGCTCTCCATGAGTTTTTCAAAATCGACCTTGCTGGTTTCACAATCAATAGACATATTATCATAGTTTATCTTCAGCAAGTCATTCTCATCTTTCAGCTCTAGATTTGTTAATTGAAGCTGTATATTCTCAGTTTTTAGAGTCTCATGGGATTTTTGAATGTTTTTGAATTCATTCATTATATTTTCGAAAGTATGAGATGCATTAGATGGAATAACTGAGGTTGAACTTACCTCATCGTCGCTGTCTTCACCTTCTGGAACATCTTTGGCCATAAAGCACATGTATGCTTTATCATCGAACTCATCGTCAGATGAATCACTTTCAGTGACCACCTGAAGACATTCTCGCCGATTTGGATGGTGTGGGGAGGCTTCGATTCTCCAATCGGGGCCTTGAGCTTGTCTTTCCAAGCACGTCTTCTTTCATCTCGCTCTTGTTGCTCGGCCTCCGGCAACCTTTGGACTTTGGGATGAGGACATTTGTTTGCATAATGGCACGGTTTCCTGCGATTATAACACGAGTTAGCATCAGGATGATGTTTGGTACTTACCTTGTTGTGAGTTTGGGCTATAGGAGTCTTTCAGTTGTTTGATAAACTTTTGAATTTATGCATTAGTAGAGCCATGTCATCTGGTGACAGGCTGTCGTCGTGCCTGGCGGCGCGCGTGTGACCGGGGTTCGACGAGCTAGGCAAGCGTGTCGACGGTTCGTCTGACGGCGAGTGTGACCTTTGAAGGAGATTCTTGACTTTCTCTCTTCTCACAATGTCATACTCAAAAGCTTTAAGGTCGAGAAGAGATCAAAAGTGGATATTTCATTAAGATTACATGATACACGCATAGCTGTGGTCTTAATGTCCCATCGGGCCGGGAGAGATCTGAAAATTTTTAAGTTCTTCTCCTTTTGGGTGTAAATCTTGCCTAACGCTTCAAGTTCACCAACAATACCAGTAAATCGAGGTCAAGTTCCTCAAGTGTTTCGTTGGTTTCATTTCAAAAGATTCAATTCCGAGTGAGTTTTGAAATTTTGTTTTCTTTTGAGAGCTCTGTTCCTCACAAATAAACTTGAGTTTATCCTAGATTTCTTTGGCTGTTTTGCAGCTCTTTACCTTTGAGAACGTGCCTTTGTCAAGAGTGACAAATAACGCGTTCTTAGCCACGTTGTCTAGATTGGCTCGCTTCCTTTCATCGGTTGTCCATTGCTCGCGTTCCTTCTCGAGCATTTCAGCATGGGCTTGGCCCTCAATCCTTGCGGCCGGATTGACCTTCATAATCTTGATCGGACCATCCTGTATAACAAAGATCATCTCTTCGTGCATTGCTGCAAGATGAGCTTCCATTCTAATTCTCCAGTCGTCAAATTCGTTAATAGAGAACATAGGGACTTTGTTAATCATAGAAGTATCCATACTGATAATATAGGAATGAAAGAAACTGTTTTGAAAATAAGTGATTTGAATCTGATTCGGTTAAAAGAAATACGACTGATTCTTTTTAGAATCAACCGCTCCGATACCACTTGTTGGCCACTTAAGTATACTGGATACAGTTTGGAAAAGTAGTTTAAACAACAAACTGTATAGAATCTAAATCTGAGTGCGTAGCGGAAGTCTTGGATACAGTTAGTTGCCGTGGATACAGCAACAAAGTATTAGGTGTATACTTAATATATCACAGTAATTTCAAACAGTAAAAGCAGAAGGTAAATGACATAGTAATTTAAGTGGTTCGAGGTAAACCCCTCTACGTCCACTGGTCCTCCACACAGGAGTAAAAAGTTTATTAAATAATTACTGCGTACACAACTACGTAATTATAAACAAACCTATCCTTGTATCGTTCACACAGATTGATACAAAGAATATCACTTTCAACCGTTCACACAGATTGGTTAAAGCTTCCTTCTTGACTAACTTCTTCACACACAGTTCCAAAGCTTCGTCCTTATTCGTCCCACACAGGTCAGAATAACTTGTTGAGTTCACACAGAGCTCGGTTTTTACACAGAGGTAAAAGGTTAGGTAACCAGGTAAGAACAACAGCTTTGAATATCAAGATCTGATGATAGCTGTTCTTGATGTTTGAGCACTATATATCTCTTTCGTTCTAACTTGCAGTTTGCTCTGGAGATATGTTTGCTCAGATGATTACTTTGATAGCTTTGAGAGTTGGGTTACTTCAGTAGATTTCGTGAGTAACTGATCTTCAATGTCTTCAAGGATATATATAGCCTCTGAAGAAAGTATCCGTTGAGATGTCCGTTTGAATAAGATTATCCTTCAACGGGAATATGACATGATCCGGATTTCGCGGGATTCTGAAGATCTGAAGACTGACAGTATTTAAATACTTTATCCTTGAGTATTTAAATACTTCTTTGTTCAACGGAACTTGACTTGTGTTCTTTCTTGTCCTTTTGTGAACTGTATGGAGAATGACTGTATTAGGGCATCGAGACAGTTTCCATACTTGGTTTTCTTACAAGTCTTCTTGCTGTACTGACGAGCTTCACTTATGCTGATTCGAGGCAGGTCTTCGATACATGATAAACCCTTGAATCCTCAATATAGTTTTCCTTTACTGTATCTGGCATATATGTCAAAACCTTTTCAATAACAAATAACAATCGATACAGGGATCGGGTATCCCGGCTGAATCGATACAGGGTGTTTGTTTTTCCTAACACCAATCCATAACTGCTTCGATTTTCTAGGGATCTACTCGGACTCTTTCTGCTGATAGCACCTGACCGAGGAATATTACTTCCTTTAGCCAGAATTCACACTTAAAAAGCTTGGCGTACAATTGCTCGTTTCTCAGAAGGTCTAAAAAGATCCGCAGATGTTGTGCATGCTCTTCCGGGATCTTGGAATAAACCCGAATGTCATCAATAAATACGACCATGAATTTGTCCAAATACTCTATGAACATTCGGTTCATCAATTTCATGAATACAGCAGGTGCGTTAGTGAGACCAAACGGCATCACTACAAACTCATAGTGTCCGTAGCGAGTTCTGAACGCTGATTTTGGAACATCGGATTCCTTATCCCGACCTCAAATCGATCTTAGAAAACACTGTTGCTCCTTGTAACTGGTCAAACAAATCATCAATCTGTGGCAACGGATACTTGTTCTTGATTGTCATCTTGTTCAGCTCTCTATAGTCAATGTTGACTCAAAAAATATTTTGATGATAATTCCATTCAAAACATTTAATAAAATCATTCTCAGCACGCTGTTATATTCAAGGAGCAAAACGGACTTAGTGTGCGCTACTCTGGCATAGATAGCGCACGCTATCGAGAAAAATATATATAGCCTAGTCAGTTAGCTGCAGTCCAGTGAAGTTACCTGATGGATAGCGCACGCAAAATCTTCAACATTAACGCACGCTATCGCATCATTGAGTCAGAGGTGAGTAAGGTCTGGAAAGAAAATAGAAAAGGACTAAGCGCACGTTATTCTTAATTACTTGCGCACGCTACCGGATATCATGGTTAGCAGTCCAGTAGCTACTGGACTCAAGATAAGAAGGACTTTACATACGCTACATAGGGTAACATATGTTACTGAAGAAAACATTTAGCGCACGCTACAATATATTATTAGCGCACGCTAAATCAGTCAACAGCTTACCATTGGAGTTTCTACCGTTGGAAAAGCAGGAGTCAATGAAGATCCGTGAAATCTGGAAAAGCTGGAATTAATTAAAACTAGGGCACGCTATGCATGATTGCTAGCGTATGTTAAGTTCAAATTTAGCCGTTGGATAAAGAGACGTTGGGGAGACAAACCAACAATTTCAAAGTCAAGATTGAAGACTTGTTGACCAACCGATAACGCACGCTACGAGTACATGACTAGCGCACGCTGGCAATATTATTTTACCATTAGAACAGTTTTGTGACCGTTCAGAAAAGCCAAGTCAGAATCGATTGCGCACGCTAGAAGATATTATTAGCGCACGCTAATAATACAATTTTCAATTTTTGAAGAATGGCTCACACCTATAAATACCCATAGGACTTGGGTATCAAATACACAACTTCAAGCATACAAGCATACAAGCATTCTTGAGCTCAAATTACTACTGATTACCACATTATAAGTTGTGAGAAGAAAAGACACAAGAGTGATTTTTATTGTAATATCTATTATACTTTGTATTCTTTCATTGGATTGTAAGTGTTGCATCACTTTCACTTGAGCGTAAGAGAAACAAATCAAGAGTCACTAATCCGGTGTTATTAGGATCATTGATCCGGCATTGTTAGGATTATACTCTCATATTCGTTTAGTGAGGATTATCTAGTTCCTATAGAACACTAAATATATGAAAGTTTATATTGAGAGAGGTTGAGCTTGGACCGATAGAATACAAGCGGTTGTAACGGTTGTGTACTCGGACCGATCGAAGATGAGTAAAGTTTGTGGTTGTTCTTGAGCCAATAGAAAAGGAAGTCGGAGAGAAGACGTAGGCAAGTTGCCGAACCTCTATAAATCTTTGAGTCTTTATTTTCCGCACTATTGTTCATTTATTCGCAAGAAATTTCGTTATTCCGCATTACCACTATTCAACCCCCCTTCTAGTGGTAAATTTATCTCTTCAGTTGGTATCGGAGCGGGTCTCTTTTTAAAGGTTTAACCACCTAAGTGAAAAAGATCCGCAAATGGCACTTCTTGGCCAAATCGAAGGAAATGCTCTCAACCGTCCTCCCTTCTTCGACGGTTCCAATTTCATGACATGGAAAAAGAAAATGGCTATCTTCGTTCAAGCCTACGATATTGAAATTTGGAAAGTTATTGCTCTTGGTCCGAAGCTTGCTAAGAAAGAGGATGGATCATTGAAAAAGTACGACGAATTCAATAACGAGGATTGGAGGAACACACACGTCAACTCACGAGCTACTCAACTTCTCTATTGCGCTCTTAATCCCCAAGAACTCAATAGGATATCGTCCTATGAAAGCGCAAAGGAAATTTAGGAAATTCTCGAAGCCACTCATGAGGGAACCACCCAAGTCAAGGAAACCAAAATCAACATGCTACTTCATGACTATGAACTTTTCTCCATGAAAGATGAGGAAACGATCACAAACATGTTGGATCTATTTTCGGCTATAACCAATGGTCTTGCATCTTTTGGAAAGCCTATATCGAGCAGCGATAAAACAAAGAAAATTCTTCGCTCGTTGCCACGAGAATGGGATGCTACGGTTACCGCGATTATGGAATCCAAAGATCTCAACAAGCTCGAGTTTAGTGCCCTCATCGGTTCACTCATCAATTATGAGATCGTTCTCAAGTCAAGAGGCACCAAACCAAAGCCTCGTGAAAGAGTAGTCGCATTCAATGTTGATAGCGATGTTGAGGAAGATGTTCCCAAAGATGAAGACGACGAGGAACTTGCTCTCTACGCCAAGAACTTTAGAAGGTATAAAAACCTAATTCAAAAGAGGCGAAGTTTTCTTGGCCGGGATGGCAAACCGGAGCAAAAGAAGAGTGGCTATGTTCCTATAAAGAAGTTCGACAATAATTGTCGGAAATGTGGTCAAGCCGATCACTATGCCAAAGAATGCCGAGGATCCTCTTCAAAGCCTCAAATGGAAAGATTCAAAAAGAAGGAGGTCTTAATCGCTTCATGGAGTGATGACGAGGAGGAGATTGAAAGATCTCTAGACACAAATCTCACATTCATGGCACTCAACTCCAAAAGCAATATCGAGGTACCGGCATCAAGGAAAAGCAAGTGGTACATTGATAGCGGATGCTCAAGGCATATGTGCGGCTCCGAGGACTTATTTAAAGACCTCGAATATCAAGAACAAGGACATGTGACCTTTGGGGATAATCAAAAGGGAAAAATCAAAGGCATCGGCAAAGTCGGTAAGGAACCTTCTCCCTCTATCAACAAAGTATTGTTTGTTGAAGGTTTGCATCATAATCTTCTTAGCGTTTCACAACTTTGTGATGAAGGTTTTAAAATTCTCTTTGAGCAAACGCATTGCACGACATTTAGAAATAATAAAATTGCATTCATCGGTTTGAGATGTGGAAACATCTACATTGTTGATCTTAATGATAAAAGTTCATTCAATGAAAAATGTCTTATTACTTTGGATGATAATGCATATTTATGGCATCGAAAATTGGGGCATACATCTTTACCTATTATTTCCATTTTATCTAGATATGACCTCGTTCGTGGATTGCCCAAACTCAAGTTTGATAGAAAGCATTTGTGTGAATCATGCATAAAAGGGAAACACACTCGAGAATCTTTTAAACCAAAATTCGAGGTTTCCACTAGTCGTGTTCTTGAACTTGTGCATATGGATTTGATTGGACCATCTAGACATGTTAGTTTAAATGGCAAACTTTACACTTTGGTTATTGTTGATGATTTCTCTCGATTTACTTGGGTTAGATTTTTAGCGCATAAGGATGATGCATTTTCCGAGTTTTCTAAATGGTGCCGTTTGGTATCAAATGAGAAAAATCTCTCCATAATCTCTATTCGCACCGATCACGGAGGTGAATTTGATTGCACTCCGTTTGAACTCCTATGTGATAAATACGGGATCAATCATAACTTTTCGGCTCCTAGAACGCCTCAACAAAATGGATTTGTTGAAAGGAAAAACCGATCTTTGGAAGAAATGTCGAGGACTATGCTTAATGAATACTCTCTTCCACGATACTTTTGGGCCGAAGCAATCTTTACGGCATGCTATGTGATTAACCGGGTTCATGTTCGTAGAACTCATCTTAAAACCCCGTACGAATTATGGAAGGACAAAAGGCCCAATATAGCTTATTTTCATCCTTTTGGTTGCAACGTATTTATTTTAAACAATGGTAAGGATAACTTGGGAAAATTTGATGCTAAATCCGACTCTGGAATATTTCTTGGTTATTGTACTAATAGCAAAGCATATCGCGTTTATAATATTAGAACGAATAAAGTTCAAGAGTCCATACATGTTAAATTCAATGATATGATCTCACCCCCGAGAAAGGTAGAATACTTTGATGATGCGGGTACCTTTCCAGATCCCTCACCCGAAGTGAAGAAAATTTCGGAAATCGAAACAAACACAATCGTTGATTTACCGAAAGATTGGAGGCACATTAAAGACCATCCAAAGGATCTCGTAATTGGAAACATTGAAGACGGTGTTCAAACCCGAAGGAGAACCACCGAATTTATGGCTCATTGTGCTTTCGTATCTGAAATAGTTCCCAAGAATATATCCGAAGCTCTCGATGATGAAAGTTGGGTGATGGCAATGCAAGAGGAGCTTGTGCAATTCATGCACAATAATGTATGGAATTTAGTTCCCGCCCCTAAAGATAAAACAATTATCGGAACTAAATGGGTGCATAAAATTAAGAGTGACGAAGACGGTTATCCAATTCGAAATAAATCTCGTTTGGTCGCTCAAGGGTATAATCAAGAGGAAGGTTTTGATTATGAAGAAAGTTTTACTCCCATGGCTCGACTCGAAGCCATCCGCTTGTTATGTGCATTTGCTGCCCATAAAAAGATCAAACTAGTTCAAATTGATGTGAAAAGTGCATTCTTGAATGGCTACATTCAAGAAAAAGTCTACGTCAGGCAACCTCCCGGTTTTGAAGATCATCAATTTTCGGATCACGTCTACAAGCTCAACAAGGCACTCTACGGGTTGAAGCAAGCACCCCGAGCATGGTATGATCGTTTAAGTCAATTTTTAATTGCAAATGACTATAAAAGAGGCAAAGTCGATAATACCTTGTTTGTTAAAATATTGAATGATGATATACTTGTTTGCCAAATCTACATTGATGACATTGTATTTGGAGCTACTAATGAATCCTTGTGCCAAGACTTCTCTACTCTTATGAAAGGAGAGTTTGAGATGAGTATGATGGGAGAATTAACGTTCTTCCTCGGGCTTCAAATCAAGCAATGCGAAGATGGAATCTTTATCCATCAAACGAAGTACTCAAACGACCTCCTCAAGAAATTCAAAATGGAAAGTAGCAAGTGATATCTACGCCAATGTCTTTTTCATTAAAGCTTGAAAAAGATGAAAATGGCAAATTCGTAGATTAAAAATTATATCGAGGTATGATCGGATCTTTGTTATATTTGACTGCATCTAGGCTAGACAAAATTTTTGCTACATGTTTATGTGCTCGATTCTAAGCTAATCCCAAGGAATCACATTTAACTGCTTGTAAACGCATTTTTCGCTACTTAAAAGGGACTATTGGACTAGGTCTATGGTATCCTTCTTGCTTGGATTTTAATTTAATTGCATATAGTGACGCCGATTTCGGCGGATGTAAAATTGACAAAAAGAGTACTAGTGGTACTTATCATTTTATTGGATCATGTTTAATATGTTGGGGAAGTAAAAAGCAAACCAGTGTAGCATTGTATACAGCTGAGGCCGAATATGTCGCTGCAGTTGTTATGGATTAAAAATCAACTCCGCGACTACGACATATATTTTGAAAATACCCCTATTCTATGTGATAATACCAGTGCGATTAATCTGAGTAAAAATCCTGTGTTGCATAGTAGAACTAAGCATATAGACATTAGACATCATTTTCTATGCGATCATGTTCAGAAGAAAGATATCTGTTTAATTTTTGTCGGGACGAAGGACCAACTTGCTGATATTTTTACTAAACCTCTTCCCGAAGAATCGTTTAATTCTATTCGTTTACAACTTGGTATGGGATATATAGACAATTTTTGAAATAAGTTTTCTACTCAAGAAATCAATATCCTTGATTCGCTTCATTCGCTAGCGCGCGCTAGCTTCATTTTCTTAATGCGCGCTAAATACCGCTTTCGATAGCGTACGCTAATCGTCTCTGCCTTGCGTATGCTAATTAAAACCTTTCGTATTCCAAATCAGCTACTGGACAGTCCAGTAAGCTTCCTATTTTTACCTAACGTACGCTAACCTTATGTTTCTAGCGTACGCTAATTAAAAACCCAGTTGACTATATAAACTCCGTACGACCCAGAAACACTTTCATCCTTTCTTAACGTACGCAATAGCAAGAAAACCCCTTTCCGCAAAAAACGCTAGACACAAAATTCGAACCACAACTTACGATTTCTCCCTCAAATCTTCAAATTTCCTCAGAATCATGTCTAGCAAGGGACGCAAAACCATGGAAAAAACCTATAAACACCCTCGCAACACTGAATACGACGCGACCCGATTTGTATCCTATGCCGCATCGAAGGTGTTCTTCGATATCCTTCCTCAGTAGAATCTTACCGACTGCTACTTCTTTAATTTCAGCAGTCTTGAACGAGCAAAGGTCAGTATTCGTGAGTTTTTTGAAGCTTTAGGGATAGCCCGGTTTGTTGAATGCAAAGAAATCATTTACCCTGCTTGTGTCCGCGAATTTTATGCCAATTTGCACTTGGGTGACGGTGATGGTGGTCTTGTTTTGGGTAGTCTGGTGAAAGGTACAGTGGTGAAGATTTCCTCGGAAATACTTCACGAATTATTTGGTTTATCGAAGGATGGTTATGATTGTTGTGGGAAATCTATTGCCGAAGAGTCTCTTGTGTCCGAGAGAGATGTCGCTGACTTTCTGTGCTCGAAAACAGTCATCAAGGTTACGGATGACGTTTTTGAGAATAATGATTTCGGAATTAACATTCGCTTGTTGTTGGCTGCACTAACCAAGTGCTTGATGCCGAAAGTTAATACCCAACACAAGCTAGTAGGCATTGATAAAAATGTGGTATATCGTGTGTTGAAGGACGACAGGGTGGACTTTACCGGTATTGTGCTAAACTGGATGAAGGCTAAAGGGGACTCATTTCGCTCAAAGCATTACTTGTCGAGGACTCGAAAATCAGGGCTGCCTTTTGGCTCTATTCTCACGGTGATCTTCCAACACTTTCATGTGGACTTGTCTAGTGAGGCACCCGTTCTGGTGTCTCGAGGACACAAAATAAGCGACCTCACCCTCAAAGCCATGCATTATGTTGAAACATACAATAGAGGCTGGGTGTTGTTTCCGTATCTTCGAGAAAATGATCAAGTATCGAAGGGGACGCGAATGCCAATACCGGTCGAACGTGTGATGCACCGAGGACCCCATACGCTTCGGGAGATACAAACCGAAAAATTTGTTCGCCACCTGAATACAAAAGGGAAGCGACCGATGCGAGACGCCGTCACGGAGGACGAAGAGAGTGATCTTTGCGCTCGGATGCGGAGCATCGAGACCTCTCAAATGGAGATTCGATAGGATGTTCGGTCTCTTCGCACGAAAGTCGGGTCTCTTCGTTCAGAAGTAGGGGAAGTTCGCGAGCTGATCTCCGATTTCATTCGATACACACATCCGTCGTTCCCATTCTCATCCTCCTCTTTCGATCCAGCACCTTAGAGTCTAGGAATTTGATTCTTGATTGTAGAAACTTATCATTCGAATGGTTTTTATGTTTCATGTCTTGAAATTTTATGTATTGCTTGAACTTTGTTTTAATGGAATTTGCATTTCGCTTCATTTGGTTGGTTAAAATTTGGCATTTGCTGTTTACGTGTATTGCTATTTACGTGATTTTGGTTCATGACATTTTTGTTGGTATTATTTGTTAAAAATGCAACAATTCAGGGGGAGTTCCTTTTTGCTTATGTCAAAAAGGGGGAGAATACTCCAAAAACCGAAACACACTAATATATCGAACAAGTTACCTTGATTCGAAGTTTTTTTCAAAACGTTTTTACAAGTATAAATTAAATGTCTTGACATCATCAAAAAGGGGGAGATTGTTGACTCAAAAAGTATTTTGATGAAAATTCCATTCAAAACATTTAATAAAATTATTCTCAGCACGCTGTTATATTGAAGGAGCAAAACGGACTTAGCGCACGCTACCTATGCCAGAGTAGCGCACGCTATCGAGGAAAATATATACATCCTAGTCAGTTAGATGCAGTCCAGTGAAGTTACCTGATGGATAGCGCACGCAAGATCTTCAACATTAACGCACGCTATCGCATCATTCAGTCAGAGGTCAGTAAGGTCTGGAAAGAAAATGGAAAAGGACTTAGCGCACATTATTCTTAATTACTTGCGCACGCTACCGGATATCATGGTTAGCAGTACAGTAGCTACTGGACTCAAGATAAGAATGACTTTACGTACGCTACACAGGTAACGTACGTTACTGAAGAAAACATTTAGCGCACGCTACGGTATATTATTAGCGCACGCTAAATCAGTCAACAGCTTACCGTTGGAGTTTCTATCGTTGGAAAAGCAGGAGTCAATGAAGATTCGTGAAATCTGGAAAAGCTGGAATTAATTAATACTAGCGCATGCTATGCATGATTGCTAGCGCACGCTAAGTTCAAATTTAGCCGTTGGAAAAAGAGACGTTGGGGAGACAAACCAACAATTTCAAAGTCAAGATTGAAGACTTGTTGACCAACCGATAACGCACGCTACGAGTACATGACTAGCGCACGCTAGGCATATTATTTTACCGTTGGAACAGTTTTGTGACCGTTCAGGAAAGCCAAGTCAGGATCGATTGTGCACGCTAGAAGATATTATTAGCGCACGCTAATAATACAATTTTCAGTTTTTGAAGAATGGCTCACACCTATAAATACCCATAGGACTTGGGTATCAAATACAAAACTTCAAGCATACAAGCATACAAGCATACAAGCATTCTTGAGCTCAAATTACTACTGATTACCACATTATAAGTTGTGAGAAGAAAAGATACAAGAGTGATTTTTATTATAATATCTATTATACTTTGTATTCTTTCATTGGATTGTAAGTGTTGCATTACTTTCACTTGAGCGTAAGAGAAACGAATCAAGAGTCACTAATCCAGTGTTATTAGGATCTTTGATCCGGCATTGTTAGGATTATACTCCCATATTCGTATAGTGAGGATTATTTAGTTCCTATATAACACTAGATATACGAAAGTTTATATTGAGAGAGGTTGAGCTTGGACCGATAGAAGACAAGCAGTTGTAACGGTTGTGTACTCGTACCGATCGAAGACAAGTCAAATTTGTGGTTGTTCTTGAGCCAATAGAAAAGGAAGTCGGAGAGAGGACGTAGGCAAGTTTCCGAACCTCTATAAATCTTTGAGTCTTTATTTTACGCACTATTTTTCATTTATTCGCAAGAAATTTCGTTATTCCGCATTACCACTATTCAACCCCCCTTCTAGTGGTAAATTTATCTCTTCAGTCAATAGACAATCGAAGCGATCCATCCTTCTTACGGACAAAAAGAACTGGTGCACCCCAGGGCGAAACGCTTGGCTGGATATAACCTTTGTCCAGTAACTCTTCCAGTTGCTTCTTCAATTCATACATCTCAGTAGGTGCTATACGATACGGCGCCTTAGAAATTGGTGTAGCTCCTGGTTCCAGCTCGATGGTGAATTCTACATCCCGTCATGGAGGTAGTCCAGGTAATTCGTCAGGAAACACATCCGGAAATTCGTTCACAACAGGAATGGATGAGAGTTCTACTTTTCCGTCTTTTTTGCGTAGCACCAGAATCCGGTACAACCCTGTTTCAATAATTTGACAGCTTTCATTGCCTTGATCAGCTTTCCTGAGCTTCCTAGTTTCCATCCTTCAAACAGTATTTCGGAACCATCATCAGCTATCACCGAGATATTCCTCTTTCGGTAGTTTACAATAGCTCCATATCGATTAAGCCAATCATCTCCGAGTATCAGGTCCTCTCCTTGCATTTCTATCACAATCAGATTTGAGGGCCACTCTTTGCTTCCAAATGATATAGGGAAATGTCTAGTTTCTAAGTTTCCCACAACCCTCTCTCCACTCGGTAAACCCACAACATAAGGCTCACAATTATGAAAACCAGAAATATTCAAACGATTTACACAAGACAAGGATATAAATGAATGCGTAGCTCCTATATCGAATAAAACGCTAACTGGCTGTGAAAGGATCCGAACAGTACCTGATGCGACGATAGCATCCTGTTCGTTTGCCCTTCTCATCTCGTATAAATGTGGAGGAACAGATCAGGCACTCGATGTCCCCTTTCGGTCTAACTGTCCTCTGCCTCGTCCGCGACCAAAATTTTGGGGCAGCTGAACACTCTGCTGCGTCTGCTGAATACTTGATTCCTTCTGAGCTGGCTGTGACGTACGAGCTCTAAAAGATTTTGCAACCTACTCACAGAACACCGCATGATGTCCCTCTCGACCACAATCAAAACAAGTCCCGGCAGGAAGGGGGCAATTTCGTCGATAGTGTCCCGTTTGACGACAGTTAAAGCACTTCCTTATCACATCTGTCGTGGCTGATACTGCTTCGAAGTTCTTTCCGCTCTTGTATGGGTGCAGAGGTTTCTTGAACGAATGAAAGGATGACTGGGCCTTGCGGGGACCACTGCTCTTGTGCTCTGTGAAACTACCAGAGACTTTCTGCTTCTTGGATTTTGCAAACTTTTCCATCACTGCTTCTTTGATTTGATACGCCAATGCTTTATCCTCATATTGACGGGGAGTGGTACATTCAAAACCGGACATGTACCTCTGAATCTCTAGTTTCATTTACATATCAAAATGGATCATCATTTCTACATCTGTTCTGACCAGATGTCGAACAAATGCCAGCTGCTGGTTAAACGTCTTAATCGCCTGAGATACTGGCACATCCGAAGGCTGCGCGGAGAAAAACTCCAGAACTTTGGCTTCCCTCACCGGACGATGGCAATACTGAGCTTGCATCATCAATTTAAATTCTCTCCAGTCGGCATCATGATCTACAGGCCGGATGGCTTCCCACCACTCGGACGGTTCCCCTATCAAAAAGTACTATGCAATAGAGGCTCTCCGATCGTCTAGGCAATTAATCCCGGCAAAAATTTCTCCAGTTCTTTTAACCAGTGATCCCACGTTGGTGTCTCAGAAAAGCCGTCGAATTTGGGTGGTTGCATCTTCGCCACCTCTTGCAGCCATTGGTCGCCTCGATTTCCCATGTCTAGGATACCTTGCTGTCTATCTCCCTGTTGTAATCCTACTGCCACCTGCATTCGGTCCATGACCTGGGCAAACTGAATTATCTGGTTAACCACCTTACGAAGGATTTCGGGCACAGCAGGTTCTGGTTCATTGTTGATAGATCTTTGTGGCTCGCCTGAGCTGTGGCTGGCCTGATTAGAAGGCGAAGCTTCTCTTTCAGCATTCCTTTGTCTGCGTCCGCCACCGCGACCACGTCCATGTCCACCTCTCAACATACTGTAAGCATAAATACTCAATATACAGGAAACAATATCGTTCTAATGTTCAAGTATAAAGAGGTATAACATGTAAAGGACGAGATATAGTTTAGGAACTTACAACCACTGTTCGCACGAAGACGTAGGCAGTACAGTGATGTTATTCACGGCCTATTTTAACCTAATGGACAAGATATCCATAATCTTAGCTCCGATACTATATTCCGTAACACCCCCGATATATTCAGGAATATTACAGCATCGTAAATCCTTTACATAAGAATTTACAAGGCTGAAGAAATGAAAAGACAATAACAAATACCAACATATGAAAGTAACTGAAATAAAATACAACAGTTCTGGGCCAATACCGAGAATACAAATATCTAAAAGAAGAATATTAATACATCACCAAATCCAATCATCACAAACGATGACGTACTCGAGTACTTATTAAAAACAACACAAACAACAGACAATTAAACCCGGCCGGAACGTCACTCTGCACCCTCGTCGTCATGCAGCTCCAGTGGTTGTTTCCCTGCTCTCCTGGATCCTGAACATAAACAAATGTTCACCCCCGAAGGGGTTAGCACAACTATGCTAGTACAAGTACCACAACATATTATTCAATATCTCACGAAGAATAATAATAACATAAATGACAAAATACCAACGAGTCTCCTCCTACGAGAAACTCATAAATAACATACACAAATGATAATCACAACATGATATCACAACATACACAAGGTGATTCCGATGATCCAGCGTTCACTGCCTAGAACCCACGATGATCCCGTCAGACCAACCCGTGGTGGAAAAATCCCGATGATCCAGCACACGCTAGCATAGATCCCCCCGATGATCCCTTCGGACCAACACGAGGTGGACATACAACAACGATATATATGCACAACAAATATGTATAACATCAATACATAGAACAATTAAAATACTTGCCTCGATTCGATGACAAGAATAACACTTCCACGAATATCAAAACGCTCGAAGGTCGCCCCTTCGATTAATCACATTGCAAAGCTCGAACCTTAAACAAAAGAAATAATATAGAATTCATCTCACGTCGTACAAACATCTAACAATCTAAATTACGGTCAAAAGTTCATAAAACGTATCATGCATGGTCTGCTTAATGTACGTTACGTATCCAACGTAGCGTATGTTAAGGCTTCTCGTTAGCGTACGTAAACTATGAAGTCTAGCGTACGCTAATCATATATTGACAGTATCTTCTATGATCAGTTAACTAACTCGTCTGATGATATAACGTACGTTACGTACCAAATGTAGCATACGTTAATTCTGCCTGTTAGCGTACATAAGCTGCAGAGCCTAGCGTACGCTAAACATGCATCTGACAGTCTCTTCCCTGATCAGACAACTGACTCGCCGCATGAAATTCTCATTGTTAACGTACATTAACTCCATGCATGATACACTCATGAAAACTTGAATGATCTAATGGTGTTCAATGTCTTACAACTTCAAGGATAAGCATATCATCATGATGTCGTACTCCAATCTTTGATCACAAATTCTCCTACGCAATTCAGTTATTCTGAGGTTGATAATCTAGTTACCAATATCATCAACATATTCCAACTTCATCATGAAGTTTAATTTACTAAATCAACTTCAACCTTTGGTGATCCTTCATCTAATTCCGTTAAGCAAAAGTAATACTAATACTAAATCTACGACCATTATGGCAACACTATTCAATACGGATAATCAATCTCAGAACATTACTCTCATCATTTGACGACACAGGATTCCAACTATGATGTTCTCAACAATGATAAATCATTTATGGAACTTAATATCTTGATAGCATGATCATCATATCCTTAAGAACACGAATCCAAGGTTGGAGATAGTATTAACATGCCTTAAGATGAAGAAAACACCAAGACAACAGGTATAATCCAACTCCGGTTGCTTGTGTGTCAATCCAAAATGATTCTCCACTTCAATGATCAAGTATAAGTAATCTCCAATCTTCAATGATCAATAAAAGGTGTTCTAACGGTATAGAAAGTGGCTGGGAACTCTCTGAGGATGAAGTAGGTTGAAAGCCAAGTGAAAAAAACGAATGAAATGAAATAGGGTGATGTCTTATTTATAACTTTCTGACCTTAACGTAGGTTAGCCTTCATGCATAACGTACGTTATTCGCTTAGCATACGCTACCTAGTATACTTAGCGTACGCTATCATCACCGATAGTTAACTGTTCTCATTCTGTTCTCGATCGCGTACGCTACACCATCAGGTTACGTACGTAAGTAACACCCATTAGCGTACGTTAGACACATTCTTTATCATACGTTAACACTCGTTGACTTCAAAACTGTCCAGGTTCATCCGCGGGAATCTTATCCGGACCCATCGTCCGGCTGACGCATGTGCTAGCCGCCCAGCTCAGTTATTGGCCTCTTTACGTACGCTACGCTTCATTCGTAGCGTACGTTATCTTTGGCGGATAACGTATGTTAAGCTTCCTTCTTAGCGTACGTTATCACGTACTTGCATGAGGAAATTTACATGTTGCTATAATCATACACAATGATACAAATACGAGAAATATCATACTTCGATTATTGATATCACATATCCGAATAATACAGGGCTCAATTACAGATGAAATACTCAATAATTAATCCGGATATTACATGTTGTGAGTGATTTGTATAACATCTTGAGATTTATTATCAAGTACATTTGACCCCGTAGCTTTGGACAAAATAATTGTTGTTTGTATTTTAGTTCAAGGCAAGGCTAAGGCACAGGAGGAGCATCGTGACGGCGAAGGAATACTACTTTGGGGCCCGGGTCTTCTTTCCTCCAGTTATGATTGAAAAATGTATTTTGTTTCCGCTTTATTGTATTTCTTTTCAGTTATATTATTTTGGGTATACTCCATCTTCATATGGTTTATTACTGTATTTTAATCCTGTGTATTTGGGCAATTTATAGCCATATGATGTATAAACTCCTCATCAGAGTATTGGTAATATTATGTGGTTTGGTATTGCAGTTATATTATGGTTGGTTAGTGTGTGTTATATCACATGGTGGGTCCCGATGCGGGGCCTACTCCACTGTAATTGCCGCTTTTTGGAGGTGTTACACCAACTTTCATCTAATATATCAAATTCTGAATTTCTCAAGTTTCAAGCTTTCAAATTTTCAATTATTCTATAATTAGAAGTTATAATTGTAATTTATTATTAGTTATATACTTACATAAATTTGATTTCTAATTATTATTTTTTATTATCAAAAATACCAATTAAATTACTATGACAAGTGGAAGAAATGACAGAAGAGAAATATTTGAATTGAAGAGCCGGATGATAGTGTGTATGTATATAACAGTAAGTTTCTTATTTTTATTTAGTTCAATATTTATTTGTCTTTAGTTCTAGTTTCTATTATATTTGGTAGTTGTTATAATATCTAAGTAAATAATTATAAATTTGTAGTTTATAATTCATAAGAGGATGGAAAAAAATCAAAATCGTGGGTATGGCTATATTTAGAGAGGGTGCCAACCGAAGACTCAAAGGTTTTCAAGACGAGTTGTCTTATATATAAGAACCCGAGCAATTCGAAATGACATTCAGTTGGAGGGTTGGTAGTATGACGGGAATGTTATCTCACCACTTGGAGAACTGACATAAGCTAACTAGGGACAGTCACGAACAACAACATGATGGGGATGGTCAATCTCAAATATTCGGTTATTATTCACAATCCATCGGTGGAGGTATGCTTTTCGTTTATAATTATCAAAAATTAATTGAAGAATTTTCTACATATGTTACACTTGATGAATTACCTCTATGTCATGGTGAAAGTAAAAATTTGGAATATATGAAGAAAATCTTTGTAATACCCGCAATTTCGGATTTCAGTGATTTTCTTTTTTTTTTCGGCAGGAGTACGTTTTGATGACTCTCTCATGACCGTTTCGACATTTCGAGAATATTTAATTCTGCACTTTTTATCATCCGGGTTCGTTTCGGTATCGTTTTGTTGAGTTCCGTGTTCTTAAGCGGCTTTTCCGCACTTGAGTTCGATTCGTGCGAATCTCGTCCGAAACTGTTGTTTCGAGTTTCTCGTAAGTTCATTTAATGTTATTATTCATGTTTCGAGCTTTGGTTTGGTGTTTCGATCGTGTATCGTGTATTTCGGACGTTTTGGGCCGTTTTCGTAATTTCTCAAAGTTTGGGGTAATTACTTTCCGTTGTCAAATTTTGAGCCTTAGGGTGGTCGGAATTGTGTGTTCTCTTAATGCTCGGATTTGTCTTTGCGAGTACTTCGTAACTGTATCTTCTTTTCATATTCAGGTTCGGGTTTCGGGGTCGTTCGGGCCGTCGGAGTTGGCCACGGCCGAGTCACGGCCGCACATTTTGGGCTAGGGACCCGCCTGGCCGAGTTACGGCCGTAAGGTGCCGGATACGGCCGTAAGGTGCTAGGCAAGTTCCGGGCGAATGCCGCTTACGGCCGTAAGGTGTGATCGGGTACGGCCGTAAGGTGCTGGGCAGCATCCGGACGAAGGCCGGTTACGGCCGTAAGGCGGATTGGCTATGGCCGTACGTGGTCGGCAGGCTGCTGGGCAGTATATATATGATCGAGCAGACAAGTTTACACCCATTTTTCTCATTTTTCTCATTTACTTTCCATGGTTGGGGCTTGGAGAACATGAAGAGATGTTTTTCAACTATCAATCCACGAAGTTCTTGAGTTTCTAACGCCGATCAATCATCCCATAACCTCCTCCGATCTACCGAATCAAGGTTAGATTTCTTAAAAATCTAGTTTTGGGGAATTTGGGTGTTTTGGTTGTTTTCATCCGTTTAATCCAATTTAACTTAGGATTGTGATGGATTGATGATTATTTAGATGTATTATATCATTTCCCTTATTATTCCATGGTTGGATCGTATCGATTCGTTGTTTTGGTCGAGTTCTTGATCGACGCCTTGAAGGTGTCCGGTAGAATGTCTTAGAGGAGTTTTTGGACGTTCTACGATTATTCTTCCTCGTATGATCATTGATTTATTGATTATATGATGTTAGGGTCGAGTTTCTTGCGAAGAAACTGCTTTGAACCCTTACGTTCGTCGTCGTCTTCCGTTTTGATAGCATCGGGCGTTTCGAAGCTTTCCGGCTGAGCCGTGTCAATTCGTGGTTCCGTTGCTCGTGGTTTCGAGGCAAGTACCTTGTCCATACAATTCTTGTTTTGTGAATATGATAATTAGTGATCGTCTATTCGTGTTTGTTTGATCGTTTGATTTGAACTTTCAAAAGATTCGGTTTAGCCTCGTTAAGGGCTCACTTTCAAGACGCGTGTGTTTTGTGAATATTCTGCCCCGTTAATGATTAAGTGAACCCTATGAATTCGCTTGTTGTTGTTGTTGTTGTTGTTATGCTTTGATAATATATATACACATATTATCTCTTTTCGGTGCGTTATGGTTTGACGTGGTGTTTTGCTAAGTGTTGGTTGCATTAACTCATGGTTTGATGTGATTGTGATTGTGGCAAATGTGAAACCCTTGTTGTGAACTCGATGCATTGATGATTTGACCACAAGGTTATCTAATCGGGTAGGTCTGGAGAGGGCTCCGAGAATTTCACTTGCGAGTGCGATGTCACGATAACTTGTGGGCGTGTTTGAATGATGTTAACCGGATAGGGACCCATAAGGCCTCCGGCGGCGCGTTACTTGCGAGTACGGCCATTTGATATGATTTGACCATAAGGTTATCGAATCGGGTAGGTCTGGAGAGGGCTCCGAGAATCGTTACTTGTGAGTACGATGTGAAGATAACTTATGGGTGGTTCGAGTTTGTTTTGCTAGCCAGCTCAGGAGGGTCCTTAGAGGCCTCGAGTGGGATTTGTGGCTTCATCCCGGTCCTAGGCGATGCGTGTGCGTGATTTGTTTTACGATTGTGGCCAGCTCGGGAGGGTCCTTAGAGGCCTCGAGTGGGATTTGTGGCTTCGTCCCGGTCCTAGGCGATGCTTGTATGTGATTATGTTGTGTTGATTTTATATCCGTCGAGGACACGTGACTTGGGTTTTGGCCCTGTAAATTGTTGTCGGTTTTCTATGTGTGAAAACAAGACCTTTGGGTTGTGACCCTGTTGATTTTGGAAAGAGAAGGATTTGATAATCCTAAGTTGTTTTCTATTAAAACTCCTGAGGGTATTTTAAACCGTTTTGCAAACTGTTCTCGTTATTTGTGATCTTTCGGATATGGAAAGTTTTACTCAAATTCTTGCCTCTGGAAGTATTCGTTTCGTTGTTTTTGAATTTTTGACGATTCCTGATTATCGTATTCTTGGAATTTGAGTTGTATGACTCGTATTTGTACTTTGTACTTGCACCAGCAAAACAGTGGAGTTTTGCTAACCTCCGAGTATTCGGGGGGTGGATGTCTGTATTGCATTCAGGTTTCAGGGAGCGTGGCACAGGGTCGGCATGAAGGATGATGAAAGATGATCGATACTAATTACATGTGGAACTGTACGTTGAGAATTGGTTCAGTTGTACTTTATTTTCCGCTGCAGTAATTTTTCCCCGTTGTACGGGAGTTGTTGTATTTGACCCGTGCGTGGGCATGAATTGTAACTGAGTTGTATGTTTTTATTGAAAGACCAAGTCGGTATACTGAGTTATTGTAGCCTTAAAGGTATCGTCGACTTGTTCGTTTGTTGTTACCAGCCTGGTAGATCCTTGAGGAAAGGTTCTACATCGTGTAATATCCTTGAGCGGATTGGGGGTGTTACATAAATTGTATCGGAGTTTAGGTTGTGGAAACCTAGGCTGTAGGGTCAAGTCGTGTTGTTTGAGTCTTGTTTCGTCGGATTTTATTTGACTGAGTCGTGTCGCGATGCATCATCTGAGTTTGTTGGTCGTGATTAGTATCGTGGGGCGATCATCATCTTCGTGCGACCTGTGGATGTAAGTCTCCCTTCTTTGTGTTTGTGCCTTGTCTGATGCGAGTTACAGGTATGATTATGAGTTAATTGACGGAATCCTCTTATGGATTTTGATTTCGTGATATGTGGTTATTTGACTCTCATATTTCGTTCATATGAGGAGTAGTGTTGCTGGATTGTGCATGTTGGACTGTCTTTCTTTTATCCGCTGCGTGAGTTCTTTTGATGGCTTTCGGTATTTTACCGACTGAGTTTTATTTCGAAAACCGATTCCCTTAACCGAGTTTTTGGCATTATGGCCTTGATCGTTTTGGCGAAATTCTTATGCCGGTATTTAATATTTTGTAAATGGCTTTTGTGAGTTTTTGAAATATTACCGTCATCGGCCTTTTTGGCGTTTTTGTAAATGGTTTTTAGCCTGGTGGGTTCCGGCACGGGACCCACGGCGCTGTAATGTTCCGTGTAATTACCTGAAATTTTTGGGCATTCTAGCCCATTGAATTATCTTTGAAAACCTTGAGTATCTTAGAAAACAAATTTCGAGACGTACTTTTAAAATGAATTATTTTCTCATGGTACATCCAAGGTGCCACAATATGTTTCAAAATTCTTCTACCTCGAGGACCAAAATATTTTGAGATATTTTCAATGTTTTAGAAACACTTTTACTTAGACCCGAGGGTCGAATATTCTGAAAGTTTTTCACTAAGAGAAAGTGTCCTTATTTTTATCAAATGCGAAATGGTCCTCCAAAGTCTCGATAACGATATTTCACATTTGTACTTTTTTGAAAGGTGATACTCAAGATCAACCGGTGTTTTTCTAAATTATTTTCAAAAGGAGGTTTTCGTTTTTAAAACCTATCCATTCCCGTTTGAGGGCTGGGTATGTATGTATGATGTTCGCATTGTCGTTATGATGTTTGCTCCCGAGTATGATCGAATTGGTGGCATGAACGTCGAGGCGTTGCCACACATTTGTTGTACTAGCCCTCTGTGAGAGGTGTGAACTGGTGTTTATTGTTTATCGCCTCGTGGTGATTTGCGTGTTGTCGTACGAGTGTGAGTTGTTAAAGCTTGTATTTTTGTGCGTTTATGCACATAGGTGATTGTTTCATGATGTTTGTGATTGTGTGCTGGCTATCATTCAGGCCATTGTAATCGTCGAACGATGCCGTTGTTGTTGTGATTTTTGTATGCGTCGATATGTTATGCTGAGTTGGCATCTCCGGTATGTTGTTTTGCGGTGTTATGTTCCATTGTATCTAGCATCTGTATTTTCGGTATGCCGAGCCGAGGCATTTCAACCGTGATGTGCCGGGGAAATGTACGTGCAATTTGTCCTTCCTCGCCTGTGACGCATTTTAAGTGCATACTCGAGGGACATCATGTTCAGTTTTGTGAGTTTATTACCGAGCCTTCCGAGGCACGGACTTGAGCATTGATATCAGGACCAGCTCCGAGGAGTCCCTGAGGGGATGTTATGTTATTTCCTTACCTTGTTGTTTCGAACTTCGGAAATTAAGTTCTTTTATTCGAAGTGGATCGGATTTGGAACTTCTGTGTTTTCGACTTTGTCGAATCGTTTATGCTCGTTAACATTTTTTGAGCTTGCCCCGTCCCTTGCTTTTGTTGATCGAACGAGAGTGGTATTGTTTCGGAATTACTCGTTTGTCGTTGTGACTTTTCAATTGCTATTCCCTTTCCTGTGGATCTTATGTGAGTGCACATCTTGTTGTTTTCACCGGATCATGTTTTGTCTCGAGTCGAGATGTGAACCTCGGAGTTGTCGGTTGAACCTTATTGTTCTTCGTGATCCGAACATGATTGTTCGATTTTTGTTGTCTCGATCGTTGTGGTTCGATCATTGATTGTTCAGTTTTTGTTGACCCTGTTTCGTGATTGTTGAGCGTTCAGACTCCTTCCTAATTTCCTTAAGTTCGGGAAATTAGTATCGTTTTCGATCTTCCAACCCTTGGGCGGTGGAATTCCGTATTTGTTCAGCGATTAGCTCGCGTGTTGATTGATGTACCGTTAGGTTGGTCAATCGTGTTGATTTTCGTTCGTTGTGTTTTGCGATTGTTCGGATAATCGACTTGATTGTATTATCTGTTTGATGACGCTTGTCACTTGTTGGTTTTATTATGTCTTTATCGGTGGCGTTGTGTTGGTCGTCTTGGAGCGTGTGTACACACCGTATATTCCTTTGCGTTGTTTGTAATGTTTCGCCGTTGGGCGTTAGTTATGCATTCTTGTGTATCTCATTGAAATATTCCTGGTGGTATATTTCTTCTCCCTACTTGTTTTAAGTTTCGGGACGAAACTTCTTTTAAGGAGGGTAAAATGTAATACCCGCAATTTCGGATTTCGCTGATTTTCTTTTTTTTTTCGGCGGAAGTCCGTTTTGATGACTCGCTCATGACCGTTTTGACATTCCGAGAATATTTAATTCTGCACTTTTTGTCATCCGAGTTCGTTTCGGTATCATTTTGTTGAGTTCCGTGTTCTTAAGCGGCTTTTCCGTACTTGAGTTCGATTCGTGCGAATCTCGTCCGAAACTGTTGTTTCGAATTTATCGTAAGTTCATTTAATATTATTATTCATGTTTCGAGCTTTGGTTTGGTGTTTCGATCGTGTATCGTGTATTTCGGACGTTTTGGGCCGTTTTCGTAATTTCCCAAAGTTTGGGGTAATTACTTTCCGTTGTCGAATTTCGATCCTTAGGGTGGTCGGAATCGTGTGTTCTCTTAGTGCACGGATTCGTCTTTGCGAGTACTTCGTAACTGTATCTTTATTTCATATTCAGGTTCGGTTTTCGGGGTCGTCCGGGCTGTCGGAGTTGGCCACGGTCGAGTCACGGCCGCACGTTTTGGGCCAGGGACCCGCCTGGCCGATTTACGGCCGTAAGGTGCCGGATACGGCCGTAAGGTGCTAGGCAGGTTCCGTACGAATGCCGCTTACGGCCGTAAGGCGTGATCGGGTACGGCCGTAAGGTGCTGGGCAGCATCCGGACGAAGGCCGGTTACGGCCGTAAGGCGGATTGGCTACGGCCGTACGTGGTCGGCAGGCTGCTGGGCAGTATATATATGATCGAGCAGACGGGTTTATGTTGGAAAGTAAAACGCAGCGGAAGCGAAGTTTGGGAAAAGATGATAATCGCGTTTTATGCATCTACGAGCATAAGATCTATTTAGGCATGCTAATTAATTAATTACTCAGACTAATAAGCAATTTAAATATTATTTATTATTTATTAATTAAATATGTTGATTATTAAAATATCCTAATCTAGATCCAAGATCATAGGATATTACCTTTTGAAGAGTATTGGTTGCTTCTGTCTTGATCACCTTGTATTTCTACCTTTAGACCTTCTAGAGTATGATCCACCTTGAACCAGACGTTGTGTGGGCAACGTGCTACCGGATCTTGTTTGGACAACCTTGGGATCGGCCGATTTCTATCCCTCACAACTCTCGATTTTCTTTTCTTCAAGTTATTCCGATATGTAGCAAGAATAAAAGTGTTCTCTCAATTGTGGAATCAAAGACACAAGTCAAGATCCACAATTAGACACTTAGAAGAAAAAATCGAAATTCCTTGTATATGAATAATGCTTAAAATCGGCCAACACCCATAAGTCCTATATATAGGCTCTTGGACTACTACTAGGGATCTTAAGGAGGATTATGGAAGGACTCCCAATAAATTCATCTTACCTTATTAGGACTCTTCCTAATATGATGAATCTATTAATATCAACTTAGTCCACTAAAAAGTTGATATTGCACTTCCTACCAAAATCCCAAATTACGAAATTGGGCTCCTCATTAAATATATTATTTCCCGTGTTTAAGATATCGAATGTCCATTAATTAATTATAAGCTACTGACAGCTTTAATTAATTAATATCTTATCCAAGAGTAGTACCACTCGAACCTTATTATTATATCGGAATTAAATCCACCTGCAGGGTTTAATATAATAATCATTATCGAGCTTCTCAAGGGGACATCATCAACCCGCACGAGTTGGGACACAATTTCTAGTAATAATAATAACTGTCGTATAAACAATATTATTGCCCAAGATACGAGGCTTATTGAGTCGATCATTTTGACTCTCACCTATGGTAAATCAAAGCAATAATTATTATAAATACACAATTAAATATCATATACTTATAATTAAGAAATAATAATTATCCGAGATTTACGTTCTTCTTACAGTCAGTACAGAAGACACTATCTCACCTCGATCCAGTTCAATGTATGCAAATATGCTAATGTATGCTAATAGTCAAGACCAACTATTCTCAAGCATACACTACAACCTTTTATATAATTTGTCTAATAATTATATAGGTTGTGAACTATTATATTATTTTATAAGGCACCGATAATGTGATCTTCCGTGTGACACCAACACACCACATTATCTACAATATAAAATAATTATACATTTCATTTGCATAACCATAACGTGAATAAATATGCAAAAGATGTGATTAAATGTAATTAATATTCTCATAGATAGTAACAGGGAAATTAGGTAATACAAGCATAAAGTATGCTTTGCAGTATACAATCCTAACAATCTCCCACTTATACTCAAAGCATGCTTTTAGGTATACTACTTTATTACATAGTCTCTCATTTCTCCCATTTATACTCAAAGCAATGCTGCCATACACCGTAATCCCATTCCTTCCACATGCCTTTCAAAAACTTTTGAAGGTAGGCCTTTCGTGAAAGGGTCAGCAAGATTATCTTCCGATGCAACCCTGGCTACAACTACGTCTTCTTCCTTTACGAAGTGTCGTATGATGTGGCACTTGCGGTTGATATATTTACTTGCCTGGTGGGCTCGTGGTTCCCTCGAATTTGTGACTGCACCAGTATTATCACAATAAAGTGTAATACCCTCTAGCAAATCGGGAATCACATCTAAGTCCTGCAGGAAGTACTTGAGCCACACTGCTTCCTTGGCTGCCTCAGAGGTTGCCACGTACTCGGCTTCCATGGTAGAGTCCGAGATGCATTTCTGCTTCACACTCCTCCAACCAATGGCTCCACCTCCCAGGCTAAACACATAACCCGAAGTAGACTTGGACTTTTCTTTGTCCGATGAAAAATCTGAGTCAGTGTAACCTACCGGAAATAGGTAGTCTGATTGATATACAAGCATGTACTCCCTAGTCCTTCTCAGGTACTTGAGTATGTGCTTGACAGCAATCCAGTGTCCTGGTTCTGGGTTTGACTGATATCTAGCAGCCATGCCCACGGCATGATAGATAGCTAGTCTAGTGCAAAGCATAGCAATCATGAGACTACCCACAGCAGATGCATAAGGGACCATCTTCATGTCATCTATCTCCTTTTGTGTCTTAGGACACATGTTCTTAGATAGTTGAATTCCATGCCTGTAAGGCAGAAAACCTTTCTTGGAATTCTCAATGCTAAACCGCTTCAGCACTGTATCGATATAGGATGCCGGGGATAAGCATAACATCCTTTTCTTCCGATCACGAAAGATCCTGATTCCAAGGATGTGTCCTGCTTCTCCTAGATCCTTCATATCGAACTGCTCAGATAGCCATACCCGTACGTCCGACAATTCCTTCACGTTGTTTCCGATCAGAAGGATATCGTCTACATATAGTACAAGAAACACCAACACGTTTCCATCGCATTTATTATACACACAACTCTCACTCGGACATTGGACGAATCCATATGACTGTACTACTTCGTCAAAATGAGTGTTCGAAGATCTAGATGCTTGCTTAAGTCCATAAATGGATTTCTTAAGTTTGCACACCAAGTGCTCTTCTCCTTCAGCAATGAATCCCTCTGCTTTGCGCATATAGATTTCCTTGTCTAGACTCCCATTCAAGAATGCAGTCTTAGCATCCATCTACCAAATATCCAGATCCAAATGCGCAGCTATAGCTAAAAGAATCCGGATTGACTTAAGCATGGATACCGGTGAAAAGGTTTCATCATAATCGATACCCTCTTTCTGAGTGTAACCTTTTGCAACAAGCCTCGCTTTGAAGGTTTCAACCTACCCATCACGTCCTTTCTTTCGCTTGTAGACCCACTTACTCCCAATGGCTTGTACACCATCAGGTAGCTCTACTAGCTCCCACACTTGATTGGAATCCATAGATCCCATTTCTGATTCCATTGCTACTTGCTAGGAGTCAGCATCTTTATCTTGGATTGCCTCCTTATAGGTCCATGGATCTGATTCATCTTCGCATGGGATTGAGTCCGAAGACTTTCCCACGCGTATGAATCGTTTGGGCTGGTGAACAACCTTCCCACTACGACGAGGCAAATTATGAGTTGGTGTAAAAGTATCATAATCGATACGTGGCGCAGTGTTAGTTGGCGCTTGTACGATTGGTATAGACGGAGTCTCACCCCTCAGCTCTTCCAAAATTATCTCGCTCATGGGCTTGTGACTAATTATATAACCCTCTTCCAGAAATCGGGCATTAGTGCTAACAATGACCTTCTGATCCTGGGGACTATAGAACAAGCCACCATTCGTTCCCTTAGGATATCCTACAAACACTCGTACTTCTGTACGAGATGCCAACTTATCAGCTTCTTTATTCAACACATGTGCTGGAGTACCCCAAATCCGAACATATCCTAGACTGAGCTTACGCCCACTCCACAGTTCTGTGGGTGTTTTTGGAACTGATTTCGAAGGAACCAGGTTTAGAATGTACGCCGCTGTTTCTAAGGCGTATCCCCAAAACAAAATAGGTAAATCTGAATAACTCATCATTGATCTAACCATTTCTAAAAGAGTCCTATTCCTTCTTTCAGCCACACCATTTTGTTGTGGAGTTCCCAGCACGGTGAGCTGGGACGAAATCCCCTCATTCGCCAAGAAATCCAAAAACTCTCCACTAAGGTATTCGCCACCACGATCAGATCATAGTGACTTGACACTCTTCCCATGACGCTTCTCCGTTTCAGCCTTGAAGTCTCTGAACTTGTCAAAGGCTTCAGACTTATGTCGCATCAAATAGATGTATCCCTATCTCGAATAATCATCTATGAACGTGATGAAGTATTCATTGGACCACATACATCCGTATGAACCAATTCTAACACATTCTGAGCACGGTTTCCCTTGGTTTTAAAAACCCTTTTGGTCATTTTACCTTCCAGACAGGATTCACAAATTGGAAATGACTCAACTTGAAGATCATCCAATGGGCCATCATCTACCAATCTTTGAATCCTTCCAAGGTTTACATGTCCTAACCGTAAATGCCACAGATATGTTTGGTTTACGCTTGAAGGTTCTTTTCTCTTTTTAGGTTTAGACAAAGAGTTAAGTGATTTATGCATAGGAGTTTGTGCAGTATTAACGACATATATTCCATCATTAAAAATACTTTTGCAAATGTATTCACCGCTTCTTTTCTTAATAATGGCATCATCATCAAAAGAAAATGAATAACCATCGTTTTTTAATTTAGAAACTGAAATTAAATTCATTCTAAAATCCAGTACCAATAATACATTATTGAGGACTAATAATTTATCATTAATCTTCAACTGTACGACTCCCATTGCAACAGCCATAAGCCTGGAATAATCGCCCCAGTTGATGGTAATCTCGCCCGCACTAAGCTGCTTGGTTACCTGAAAACCATGCGAGTCAAAGCAGACATGATCAGTGGAGCCTGAATCAACTATCCACGAAGTGGAAGAACAAGCTGCCAAACATGTTTTGACTATTAGTGCACGAGACATACCTTTCTTAAGAGCAGGGCAGTCCGCTTTAAAATGTCCTTTCTGACCGCAATTGTAGCACTTTCGCTTTGGCTTTTTGTTCGCCTCGGGGTGAGGAGCCTTGCTTTTCACCTTGAGAGTTGCCACTTGCTTCTGGCCAACCTGCTTTTTCTTCTTTCCCCATTTGGGTTTGGAAGAAGTAGCACCGGTTGCCGCAAGAATCTGATGATAACCTTGTTTGAAGAGACTTTCAGCAGATTGAAGCTCTGTCAGAAGTTCCTACAAAGTATATGCCCTACGGTTCATATTGTAGTTAAGGCGGAACTACTCAAAGCTTCTAGGTAAGCTGCCTAAGATAATATCGACCTGCGTTTCCGCATCGATAGTAGCCCCCAGTATGCTCAGTTCATTCAAATGAGATATCATTTTCAGAATATGATCCATTACTGGGGTCCCTTCAGACATTTGGTTTGTCATTAATAACCTCATTGCATTTTGTCTAGCCGCCCGGTTCTGATGACCAAACATCTCGGTGAGAATTTTCATCATTTCCGCGGCCGAGCCCATCGTCTGATGTTGATGCTGCAATACATTCGTCAGTGAAGCCAAAATGTAACAGCGAGCCATCTCATCAGACTTTTTCCATTTTCGGAATTCAGTCAACTCTTCGGGAGTGGCATCCAGTTCTAGTTCTAGAGGGCTCTCCTTGATTAAGACAAATTTATGCCCCTCAGCAGTCAGGACAATGTCAAGATTTCTTTTCCAATCGGCAAAATTAGTGCCATCAAGTTTATTTTCTTTGAGAATAATAGCTAGTGGATTGAAAGACATCTGAGATAAAAATTAAAAACATCCATCACATAATGCATAGCAAAATATATCGAAAAACCTCAAAACACAATATTATGCTAGCAACCAACACCTCGAAAAATTCGCACATGCAAGCCACGATCGTGTGGACGTTTACACACACATTTCTCAAGTAGAGTTTTACGTCTTTAATTTTACTATCTAGTCAAATTTCGTTATGACAAGTAAAATTAATAGTTGATTCCTCTTGGCCATGTATTAATTAACATAGACTCCGATGGGGAGCTTATTAATTAATACACCTAAGTGAACACCATAATTTAATATCCTTAAAATATTATCTTTTAAATAATAGTCCTACAGATGGAGAGGTCCTATCATAAAAAGTAATATTTACCTTATGTTATCATTTTGAAATTTAAAACTACTGAACCTATAATTAGCGCATCCGATATGGAGGAAGACTCTAATGTCAACGCACATGCTAATTACTTCACAATTTAAATTAATTATGGAGGCCAATTCGATTTTATTTTAAAAAAATAAATCAATTTAATCACTTAGTTATTTTATCCTTAAGGTTTTTAATTTTCTCATCCTAACATGCAAGGAGACATATCACACATACATCCATACATGCCATACATCAAAACAATAAAAACCAAAAATAAAGCATGGATAATTAAATTATCCAATTATCATGGTCTTCTTCCTTGAGTTGAATCCGAGAAAATCTTCGACTCGATCTCTCCCACTGAATCAAGCATCTCGTCGCTCCTCCCGATCGGCAGTGGATTTCAAAATTAAAATTTCACTTTTATGCAAAATTAATTACATAAAAATTTAATTTTAAATCCCGATCAGCCAATGACGCATTAACGACAGCGAAAACGGACCGACCAAAATCGAGACGGCCCGAACTAAATAATCGCCCGGACTAGGTCGCCATGCACTAACAAATGCTCGGCTGTTGTCGGCAGCCGTGTCTGCTTCAGCCGCTTGCTTGTCGGCCATGGCCGCCAATGATCCCCGATCCCTGGTTACGCTCTATTTCTTTGTGATCCCGTCTTTTCCGAATTCGATTACAATTTTATACAAAATAAAATACATCGAAATTACATCAAGATTACATGAAAAAGAAAACCACCTAGAACTACCCGCAGATTTTCTCATGGAAAAACCATTACATGCCTAAAAAACCGGGCCAAACCAACAATTGCATAATTAATAAAAATAAATAAATACACCATTCATATAAACCATGATAATTGGATCATATCACCTGTAAGAACACATCTAGCAAAATATTCCAACATCAAAATATATGAATATTTAAATTGCTATCAATTAATCACCAAAATTAATTAAAATAGCAAAAGCCTAAAAATCCGGTTGTTGGAAAGTAAAACGCAGCGGAAGCGAAGTTTGGGAAAAGATGATAATCACGTTTTACGCATCTACGAGCATAAGATCTATTTAGGCATGCTAATTAATTAATTACTAAGACTAATAAGCAATTTAAATATTATTTATTATTTATTAATTAAATATGATTATTATTAAAATATCCTAATCTAGATCCAAGATCATAGGATATTACCTTTTGAAGAGTATTGGCTGCTTCCGTCTTGATCACCTTGTGTTTCTACCTTTAGACCTTCTAGAGTATGAACCGCCTTGAACCGGACGTTGTGTGGGCAACGAGCTACCGGATCTTGTTTGGAGAACCTTGGGATCGGCCGATTTCTATCCTTCACAACTCTCGATTTTCTTTTCTTCAAGTTATTCCGATATGTAGTAAGAATAAAAGTGTTCTCTCAATTGTGGAATCAAAGACACAAGTCAAGATTCACAATTAAACACTTAGAAGAAAAAATCGAAATTCCTTGTGTATGAATAATGCTTAAAATCGGCCAACACCCATAAGTCCTATATATAGGCTCTTGGACTACTACTAGGGATCTTAAGGAGGATTATTGAAGGACTCCCAATAAATTCATCTTACCTTATTAGGACTCTTCCTAATATAATGAATCTATTAATATCAACTTAGTCCACTAAAAAGTTGATATTGCACTTCCTACCAAAATCCCAAATTACGAAATTGGGCTCCTCATTAAATATATTATTTCCCGTGTTTAAGATATCGAATGTCCATTAACTAATTACAAGCTACTGACAGCTTTAATTAATTAATATCTTATCCAAGAGTAGTACCACTCGAACCTTATTATTATATCGGAATTAAATCCACCTGCAGGGTTTAATATAATAATCATTCTCAAGCTCCTCAAGGGGACATCATCAACCCGCACGAGTCGGGACACGATTTCTAGTAATAATAATGACTGTCGTATAAACAATATTATTGCCCAAGATACGAGGCTTATTGAGTCGATCATTTTGACTCTCACCTATGGTGAATCAAAACAATAATTATTATAAATACACAATTAAATATTATATACGTAGAATTAAGAAATAATATTTATCCGAGATTTACGTTCTTCTTACAGTCAGTACAGAAGACACTATTTCACCTCGATCCAGTTCAACGTATGCAAATACGCTAATGTATGATAATAGTCAAGATCAACTATTCTCAAGCATACACTACAACCTTTTATATAATTTGTCTAATAATTATATAGGTTGTGAACTATTATATTATTTTATAAGGCACCGATAATGTGATCTTCCGTGTGACACCAACACACCACATTATCTACAATATAAAATAATTAGACATTTCATTTGCATAACCATAACGTGAATAAATATGCAAAACATGTGATTACATGTAATTAATATTCTCATAGGTAGTAATAGGGAAATTAGGTAATACAAGCATAAAGTATGCTTTGCAGTATACAATCCTAACAGTTTACACCCATTTTTCTCAATTTTCTCATTTCCTTTCCACGACTGGGGCTTGGAGAACATGAAGAGATGTTGTTCAACTATCAATCCATGAAGTTCTTGAGTTTCTAACGCCAATCAATCATCCCATAACCTCCTCCGATCTACCGAATCAAGGTTAGATTTCTTAAAAATCTAGTTTTGGGGAATTTGGGTGTTTTGGTTGTTTTCATCCGTTTAATCCGATTTAACTTAGGATTGTGATGGATTGAAGATTATTTAGATGTATTATATCATTTCCCTTGTTATTCTATGGTTGGATCGTATCGATTCGTTGCTTTCGTCGAGTTCTTGATCGACGCCTTGAAGGTGTCCGGTAGAATATCTTAGAGGGGTTTTCGGACGTTCTACGATTATCCTTCCTCGTATGATCGTTGATTTATTGATTATATGATTTTAGGGTCGAGTTTCTTGTGAAGAAACCACTTTGAACCCTTCCGTTCGTCGTCGTCTTCCATTTTGATAGCATCGAGCGTTTCGAAGCTTTCCGGCTGAGCCGTGTCCATTCGTGGTTCCGTTGCTCGTGGTTTCGAGGAAAGTACCTTGTCCATACAATTCTTGTTTTGTGAATATGATAATTAGTGATCGTCTCTTCGTGTTTGTTTGATCGTTTGATTTGAACTTTCAAAAGATTCGGTATAGCCTCGTTAAGGGCTCACTTTCAAAATGTGTGTGTTTTGTGAATATTGTGCCCCATGAATGATTAAGTGAACCCTACGAATTCGCTTGTTGTTGTTGTTGTTGTTATGCTTTGATAATATATATACACATATTATCTCTTTTCGGTGCGTTATGGTTTGACGTAGTGTTTTGCTAAGTGTTGGTTGCATTAACTCATGATTTGATGTGTTTGTGATTGTGGCAAATGTGAAACCCTTGTTGTGAACTCGATGCATTGATGATTTGACCACAAGGTTATCTAATCGGGTAGGTCTGGAGAGGGATTCGAGAATCGTCACTTGCGAGTGCGATGTCATGATAACTTGTGGGCGTGTTTGAATGATGCTAATAGGGTAGGGACCCATGAGGCCTCCGGCGGCACGTTACTTGCTAGTACGGCCATTTGATATGATTTGACCATAATGTTATCTAATTGGGTAGGTCTGGAGAGGGCTCCGAGAATCGTTACTTGCTAGTACGATGTCAAGATAACTTATGGGTGGTTTGAGTTTGTTTTGCTAGCCAGCTCGGAGGGTCCTTAGAGGCCGCGAGTGGGATTTGTGGCTTCTTCCCGGTCCTAGGCGATGCGTGTGCGTGATTTTTTTACGATTGTGGCCAGCTCGGGAGGATCCTTAGAGGCCTCGAGTGGGATTTGTGGCTTCGTCCCGGTCCTAGGCGATGCTTGTATTGGATTATGTTGTGTTGATTTTATGTCCGTCGAGGACACGTGACTTGGGTTTTGGCCCTGTAAATTGTTGTCGGTTTTCTATGTGTGAAAACAAAACCTTTGGGTTGTGACCCTGTTGATTTTGGAAAGAGAAGGATTTGATAATCCTAAGTTGTTTTCTATTAAAACTCATGAGGGTATTTTAAACCGTTTTGCAAACTGTTCTCGTTATTTGTGATCTTTCGGATGTGGAAAGTTTTACTCAAATTCTTACCTCGGGAAGTATTCGTTTCAATGTTTTTGAATCTTTGAGGATTCCTGATTATCGTATTCTTGGAATTTGAATTGTATGACTCGTATTTGTACTTTGTACTTGCACTAGCAAAACAGTGGAGTTTTGCTAACCCCCGACTATTCGGGAGGTGGATGTCTGTATTGCATTCAGGTTTCAGGGAGCGTGGCATAGGGTCGGCATGAAGGATGATGAAAGATGATCGATACTAATCACATGTGGAACTGTACGTTGAGAATTGGTTTAGTTGTACTTTATTTTTCGCTGCAGTAATTTTTCCCCGTTGTACGGGAGTTGTTGTATTTTGACCCCTGTGTGGGCATGAATTGTAATTGAGTTGTATATTTTTATTGAAAGACCAAGTCGGTCTACTGAGTTATTGTAGCCTTAAAGGCATCGTCGAGTTGTTCGTTTGTTGTTACCAGCCTGGTAGATCCCTGAGGAAAGGTTCTACGGCGTGTAATATCCCTGAGCGGATTGGGGGTGTTACAATCTTGATGCAACCACAATTTAGAAAAATGCTTATGAACACTCTTATACGACGAATTCAAGAACAATACTACATGCAACATGTTCGTTTGAAAGAATTCTTTGGAATATTTAAGATTGTGTATCTCTTACTAGTGATTGTTGGAGTTCTCCTACGGCTGAACCTTATCATTGCATTATTGTTTATTTTATTGATATATATTACGCGCTACATAAATGTAGTATTGCTTTTGATATTGTGGAAGAGTCACATACTGGTTTGAATATTATACATGGAATTGTACAAGGTTTAAATGATTTTAATATATTGGAAAAATACTACCTCTTCCTCTCGATAATGCTTATACAAATACTAAGTATACAGATTATTTATTAAGCGACTTGCCTTTACTTATTGAAAGGTATCTTTGCATATTAGAGGTTGTGCTCATATATTAAATTTATCTACTAAAGCTGGAATTGCTATGTTATCACCTATTTTGACCACCTTTAAAAAATATAAATTGGATTACACCAAGTCAACATGTTAAAAGATATTAGAAAAGTTTATGTAAGCAACAAAATTTCAAGGCTAAGAATTAGAGTTACACCTACACGTTCGAGTTCTACTTATAAAATGCTTGATGCAACTACATATATGAATATTATTCGTGAAATATATAACTCTGACCCTCAACAAGAAGTGGTTGGGGACTTAATTACTAATGACCAATGGGTCTTGTTATAATTATCCATGATATACAGTTAAATTATAATAACTTACATACTTATTTGGATAATGTTTGTGTTTGAATGTCACTTATATGCTAGACAAATGAAAGACATACTTCGATACATCCTTACATTTAAGGTGCTGCATGCCTTCTTGAACCTGGTGTAAAAGGAGAAGCACTTGGTAACCTTAAGAATTATTACTGTTCAGCCTTAGATCAAGAATCTAACAAGGACAAGTATGTTAATTCTTGTGTGAATATACTATCTGCGTTAGTTGATTCATGTACTGCTAAATATAAGCATGATCTTCTTGCATCTCAATCGACCTTTAAATATAAAGGTAGTTTTGATAGTCTTACATCTTCAATCCATTAAAAAAATCGATATTTTGCTCTACCTCCTCTTCTACTCAAGTTCTTACTGATTATTTCAATTGTGCGCATGAGATAGATGCCGACTTTCAAATTTTCAAAAGGTTGAATTTCCATGAGGAACAACATCAATATTGGCTAGAATTTGGAGGGACATCCTTGCAGTTCCGTTATCAATAATTGCTTCCGAGTCTGCTTTAGTGCAGGTAGGAAAGATTAGATGATAAGAGAATATTTCTATCGTCCAACGTTGTGAAGATATTAGTACGCAAAAAAAGATTGGGATAAATTGAAAAAATGACAATACAAGAGTTTCAAGAAGAGACCAACTACGATGACGATCCTTGGCTTCATATGAATCCGAAGCTTCAACAAGTGCAAGCCTCGATGATCGAGCACACCCGACTTTCAACCAGGCTCAAGATAAACAAGGTAAGTAAGATAAGTAAAAAGGAACTATGGGGACATTGATTTCTTTCTAATACATATGCATCTTAACTTCTAAAAATTAAATTAAATTTAACAAGTTAATCTAATATCTAAAAGTTAAGCTCAAGTTTAATTTTCCTTCTCATCTTTTTTCTCCCCTTTTTAAAATTAGATTAAATTTAAGAAGTTGACATAATTTATAAAAATTATACAACTCAAACTTTTTTTTTAAATTAAGCACAAGTACAACTTTTTCTCACTCTTTCCCTTTTCTTAGACAATGATTAAAAATATTTTTCTGTTTTGATTTGATTTTTTATTTCAGTTTTTTTAAATCAATTATTTTAATTTGATTTTTTAAAATTAAGAAGGTAATCTATTTCTATTTCGATATGTTGTTATGTTTTATTTTTTTATTTCATTTTCTAAGTCCGATTTTTCACATTTTCCCTTTCCTCTTTTTTTCAAATATTAAAAATTAAGTAAGCTACTTTATAAAGTTTCATTTTTTTAAAAAATTGGCAGGAGCTTTTTAAAAAATATAGCTAACCCGTTTTCATTTTTTGTTAATTCAATTTTTTCCTTAAACAGGCCATCCAGACCCGTATTTGGCCCTACATGGGTTGAAGAAATTCAACCCGACCCAGGCTGGGACTAGCCTGGACCTGCCCATGGCCATCTCTATTCTGATGCATGAATATCTTATGCATCTCCACATAGATTGTTTTCTGAAATCTAATAACTAAAGTCCACAAGTTTAATTTAATAACATTAATTTCAAATAGATTCAACTCAAAACCCTTTTGTAGTGTAAAATGTGAGATCATTTATTGAGGAGATTGACTAGTTGTAAATCATCATAGGAATATGAAAGTGGTAAATACTCTGAAATACTCGTTCCAAAAAATATCCCATAATTATTATTTTCTTATAAATTGAGATTTTTTTGTAGTTTATCAACTTAAATACAGATAATTCTTTTTAATAAGTAAAATAAATAGATTTTTTTTGTATAACAATTTCGGGAATATAAGATATATCTCTCCTTACAGATTTTCAATTCAAAAAACAGCTATTAATAACCGAACATTGTTCATCAAGAATTACATTTTCTCTACCTAGTAGGTTAGTGTCTCCAATGCCATATCTAAACCCACTCTCCATCTCTTCACTCCCCCATTTCCACCATTTTTCCCTTTTTATTAGGTTGAACCTATAAACAAAGTCTTGCAAATATGTAGATGTTTGTTATGAACATAGAGAGAAAAAGGAAAATATGAGTGAAGATGAGAGAAACAAATGAAATTGTGTATCTCATTATGAAGGCCATAGACCTCTATTTATAGGTACACATATAGGGTTTTAGGGGCATATTAGTCATTCATCAAATACATGACTTATTTACAATACTCCATCTTGAATGACTATTTACATAAAAGTCTATTGGAATAGTTTGAAGAAAAAACCAATGGGATAAAAACTTCCAAACTATTTGGAGTGATCTTGTAACACGCATAACCTGTTGCATTATACTGCTGTTAGGAAAAGTCCTGAGCAATAATTGAATTTGCTCCCCCTCATATCGATCATTCTTGTATGAATATTCATGTGCCGCCTCAGTAAAACCTCATGGGACAAAAACTGAGTGATCATAAGAGTATAAGTTTCTCCGTATACAGAATATTCATATAGGAGTATCCATGTGTTGCCTCATCACAACCTTGTCAAGAAAACCCTGTGGGAAAAACTTGATCGAAGGAAAAATTGTACAACTACTCCTTCGTACTTTATTTCTTGAGGTCTAATATCGATCTTTGTAATGTCCTCATTATGCCATGAATTTGCCTCGTCAAAATCTTATTAGGAAAAACCCAGCGGGAAAAATCCTAATGAAGGGAAAATAGCACACTATTCATGTTAATACGCCATCCTAGTTGCCTCGTTAAAAACCTTGCTAGGAAAACCCAATGGGATAAAACCTCAACCAAGGAAAAAAGAGTGCAATGCGTATTTTTATATAAATATGCTTCAGGCATTTTAAAAATCCTCCCCGAATTAGCATAGGTATCATATTCAGTACAAGTTACAATCTCGAACTCACATGTTGGTGAGACATGTCATCTCTTCTGGAGATTTCACATTAGTTGTGGTTAAACTCATCAACCATAATGTTCTGAGCTTCATGTGTTACAATAATTTCATAATCATTGAGAGATGTTGTTAGTAAGACTTACTTCTGTAACACCCCCAGATCCGACCGGGAATATTACAGCGCCGTGGGCCCCGAGATGGAACCCACAAGACTGAAGGAAATTTTCGCAAATATTTACAAATGCCCAAGAGGCTAACGACGGTACTGTCTTTTAAAAATATTTGAAGACTTAATAAAACCCGTTTATCAAACCGTCGTAAAATCTCATTTGAAACCACAAGGCCCGAAATGCCAAAGCTCAATAGTTTAAAAACATACGGTAAGCTATCGCTTACACGTACCGACAGAATAGATTTAGAAAATGATTGCCAAAGTAACCTAAGTTACCAGATACCAAAAGGCCATTTAAAAATGCTCACTCAGCGGAAAAACACAAACAATTTAAAATACTCTAGCAGCGGAATATAACATCTGATCAGAAACTCAATACACAAATACATGTCCTAGCCAGTATCCTCCGGGAAGCTCATCTCTTCACGACCGCTACAAGCTTGATAATCCAAGAACCTAAAAAAAAGCCCACGACGGGGTCAGCCATAATATCCAACAATGATAACCATCACATCACGTCAATAATTACATATCAATGGAAATACTAAGTAAGAATACGACCAATGTAATCCTACGGTCGTAACTTTACGAAAATCCACGATTCATATCCTTAACAACACATTAAGATAATACTGAAATATCTGTACGGTATCTCAACAATACCCAAGGTTCTCAAAACATGATCATAACTCGCGATACGGAAATTATACCAACTCTGGCCAATTCAATCCATCGGATGACGCCGACAATTCCAATACGATAATCGATTGTCCCTCAAAGACAAGTACCATGGAAATACGGAACAGACCTCAAGATACGAAAATACCATGACAATCACGTTAGTCTAATCCGAGATCAGATCAACACAACATACGAACATGGTCCTAACACAAGACCTACAATTGCATACTCATATGACAACGTCAATATGATCACAACAATAACGACAATGTATACTTATGGCAAACCCATAATATACATATGCACAACAACAATACATGGCAATCCGATGATCCAGTGTTCACTGCCTAGATCCCCCGATGATCCCGTCAGACCAACCCGAGGTGGAAAACCCATCCGATGATCCAGTGCACGCTAGCATAGATCCCCCGATGATCCTGTCGGACCAACACGAGGTGGACATATGACAACAATGCACAACTGCACAAAACAACATTACACAATACATGACAACAACAATGCACAAATGCATGACAATGACGATACATGAATGTATCACCACATGATCGATACAAATGATAAAAATGATTAGAGTACTTGCCCCGAGTCCTTCGAGAGCGATCTCAATGTCTAAGCCATCACGAACCATTATCCTCAATACTCGACGGTCCAAAGTATCACGGATTGCAGATAATTGATATCTTTATCTTTATCACAATATATTCTCGATATACAAGTATACAAAAGTAAATCATATACATTATGATTTAGATTCCCAAAACCCGAATACGATTTATAATCCCAAATCTCCTGTGATTACGATTATAAATATTGCTATACGAATTATACACGAATGAAATGGAAACCATTTATTAAATAATATAAACTGAGCAAGTAATAACTTACCTCGATACCGATGAAGCCGTTACCAATTCCATTGGTGTCATCTACAAGTCCCTTGGCCCTGATCAATGCAATTCACGAACATTCTCGAACACGACCGCAAAGCATGGTTCTAATCACCAATCAATAATCTCAACCTATTACAATAATCGATAAACAACAAGTTCGACAACAATCAACAATCGATAAAACCAATTCACAAACCCAACGGCTCAATAATATCTCGATTAACCACAAGTCTGATCAAACCTACTTAAACGATCACGAATTCATAACCGAAACAGAATACACTACCCTGTCTGCCTACTTAGCGCACGTTAATCACTTAATGTAGCGTGCGCTAAGTTGCTCCCATTAGCGTGCGCTAGACAATAAGCTTAGCGTGCGCTAATGCT
Organism: Orobanche coerulescens; assembly: GCA_033398695.1. NCBI lineage: Eukaryota > Viridiplantae > Streptophyta > Magnoliopsida > Lamiales > Orobanchaceae > Orobanche > Orobanche coerulescens. The sequence continues at coordinate 45,065,562 of CM065809.1, forward strand.
GTACAGTTTGCATGCTTTTCAGGTACCGATCAACATATGATGATTATCAAGAACACTAAGTGATCCAAAACCATGTTTATAGTCATCAAAACAATGAAATCCGATATCCTTTAACATATAAACAATCATCCAACTTATAATCCAAGTTCTATATCCATATATCATCTTCCTTAATATCAATACATGAAACATCAAGAACGTAACAACACTTCCTTAATCTTCCATTACAGAGAGTAATCATCGACAATAACATCAACATCCAAAACTGAGGAGAAGGATTCACCAACTTATCTCAAGAAAACGAATTACACAATTCAAACCACATGAATCATATTAATATCATCATACTCTGGTAATCCATCTCATAATCATGTTTATCAACTCGTTTATGTAATAATCATCAACTCGAGAACATCAACATTCAATCCAAAACAAAATCCAAAGATAAAGAGTGATTACCTTTCTGAAGGAATGGATTGAATCCCAAGTTTGAATCCATTTCCAAGAATCGCCAATGATTTAAAGAACAAAGCTTTAATCCATGATTTCCATCTTTAATCTTGTTAAAGAGGATCATCCCTCAGTGTTTAGGAACTCCAAAAGTCCTCCCAAGTTTCTCTCTATCGGTTTCAAGAAGAGAATGGACGAAATGCTTCATAATACCCGTCTGTCCCCTTATATAGAATACATTACTAGCGTGCGCTACGGCTTTAGCGTGCGCTAACTGACTTTGTTAGCGTGCGCTATCGCAGTACAGGGGCTACTGTCTGGCTTCGTACATGCGCTTACATACGTAATACCCATGCATTAACGTACGTAATTTACACTCTCTAGCGTACGCAAGTCCTTGCGTTTAGCGTGCGCTAATATCAGTTGACTCATTTGTCTGTATGCTCCGAAGACTGGTCCACACGCCGACAGTGCTGACGAGGATAAGATTCCTTTTGGTCCAATATACCATTAGCGTGCGCTAATCTTTAGGGTTTAGCGTGCGCTAGTACTACATTACAAACATCCGTTGACTTATCAGAACGTGTGCCAAAAGTGGCCTGGTCCACACGCAGATTCCTTCCGATCTGAGTGCATTAACGTGTGCTATGATTTTACCTTTAGCGTGCGCTAACCCTGCATGGTAGCGTGCGCTAAGCTTAACTATTTGCATGCGATAATAAGGCTATACTTAGCCATTTTCAGCTATTCTTCTCCAACATCTCGACATATCGGATACGTATACATGACGCACTATATCCTCTAATACAATTGTCGACCAAATACGACAATTATACCGATATTGACATCTCAGTCCTTCATTTATTTTATCTATACTATACAGATTCCACGCTGTACAATATAAGCCAGATAAAATAATATTAAACAACGGTAGTAGAAATTCCGGATATTACATACTACACCACTTAAAATAAGTTTCGTCCTCGAAACTTGCAACCCGTCATAGAAAAACAAACAAACCATTCAACCAAAATATTCTGAAACCATCACAGCAACGATCAATCATCATCATTAACGAATAACCAAAACAACACACTTACAAATGCGCAAAGTCGACGATTTCCTGAGATCCTAGCAATCACAATTCCATGAGTCTCAAGAAAATATATCATCTTCAGATGAAATAATCTATCCGTTTCAAATCCTGTCTGCGTGATTACATAATCAAGTCTAAATCCTGATACAAATCAATAATACACGATACATCTGTGAAATAACTACCCAAAACAACGACATAAATTCCGAAACATCGACACAAAATCTGAACGCTCATATGATCACCAACAATGTTCAACCAATAAATTAACCGAGAATATCATCGACATGATAAAATCCGATACGACCAATCCAAAGGTCAAAACATAATCGAGAATATCATCAACATGATAAACTCCAATATAACCAATGAACGATCAACGATAATCGAGAATATCTTCACACGAGAAGCCCCAACTCGATCAACACAGAACCACAGAAACAGATATACGAAAGAATAACATTCTCAAAACGACACACCAATCACATACAGTGGATCTCAATAAACACACCTGACTGTCGAACATACTCCTCGACATACGAACAACCAATCACAATCCCAACAAACATATCCAATCATACATGGAGTGGGAACGACCACTCAATTTCCAAAACAACCAGCATGGGGTTACCATCCCCAAATCTACACTTACAAAGGAATCATTCAAAAGTCACTATGGTAGAGTCGTGCTACTACCATACCAATGGAATCACATAGTACATATGTCCCGGTTTCATAAAATCTAAAGTTCCAAAATCATATCCTGTACCCGAATCTACAATATGCAGCATATTCCTCTTATCTGATCAATTAATCGATCATCCCTGGATAACCAAATTACCATACTAAAGTTCGGTTCTCTCTTCGTCGTACCATTAGAGTGTTATCCAGCTTGTGAGTCTTACTCAGAATTTCACCATGATATGCACTATGCACTAAATGCGTATGTATATGAATCACATTTTCAAAACCAGTTTGAAATCATATAGTCTTCTCACGAAGACAAATTATCGAAAGTTCTTTCAAAAATTTTAAAACTCAAAACATAAATTTTCGTAAGACCACAAAATCAATTTTCGAAAAACTAAATCGGCTCGCTGGTGCCAAGTATTCGATAAGAGTTTTCCTTCGAATCCACACGATTTCGAAGTTTTAAAATGAAAACTATGCAGATGATTGACCACATCCATACTCCTGTATACCAATTCGGTTCGTCACCAATATCCACTGATATTCCATCAGAAAACCACATGATAGAGTTCCAAAATCTCAGTATATAAATTCTGACCAAAAACTCCTATTCCACATATGACTCGCAACGTTGACCATTTTCCATCCTGGATCACCTCAAATATGCTATGACAAAACATTGAAACAAATCATCACAGCGAAAGACTTCCCGAGAAGTTTCATTTGAACAAGTAAGTCAAAACCGCGACAGGCAGAAACGAAATAGGTAAATGATTGATAAAGTATTTTACAAGTCTCGGGAGTTTTAAGAAAACAGAAAAGCCTTTTGAAATATTAGGGTCTCAGCCCGGATCCCGTTTCGCATTACAAGAAGTTTATAAAGTAGAAAATCCTTCTGGACCTCAAGTCCTGAGTTATAAAACTATTTTAAAATCGATAGGGTTTCGACCCAAAAATCATTTTCCGTAAAACATTCGTAAAACATTCATTTTGAAAAGTATCATTTTCAAATGCTCAAAACAGTTCATGTATCTCAAAATGTACTAACATGACTACATGTTCTTCTCAGCAATCTCCGACATTCTCTCAAATGCACAATTCCGTTCCAAAATTTAACTGACATATTGATTCCCAAAATCATAACTTCTCAAGATCATCAATCATATCCCAACTCTGTCACCTTATACTGCAATGCATAATATTCTGCTGAATCTCAAAGCATATCAACTTAGAACGGCAATAATTCTCGATGAAATTCAAAAATCCAAATACTTATAGATCGTGAAGCCGATGATTCCCCGTGATACTGGCACCTGTCTCGAATCTAGAAAATACTCGACACAGATATTTTCAAAACACACATTTTGCAGACCCAGTTCAACTCGAGAACACAACATAGCTCTATCTGAAGAAACACGTTAACACCATTTGAAAAAGTTTACAACAACCCCAGTACTACACTGGTAAATCACATAACGCAGAAGCCCGAGTGAACAACAAAACTCAAAGCTCAAACACTTGTCAACCGACAACTCGAATGACACGACAAAAATACGACCCAACTCATCCCGACTGCCTAGGTTTTCACAACCTAAGCTCCGATACCATATTCTGTAACACCCCCAGATCCTACCGGAAATATTACAGCGCCATGGGACTCGAGATGGAACCCACAAGACTGAAGGAAATTTTCGCAAATATTTACAAATGCCCAAGAGACTAACGACGGTACTGTCTTTTAAAAACATTTGAAGACTTAATAAAACCCGTTTATCAAACCGTCGTAAAATCTCATTTAAAACCACAAGGCCCGAAATGCCAAAGCTCAATAGTTTAAAAATATACGTTAAGCTATTGCTTACACGTACCAACAAAATAGATTTAGAAAATGATTGCCAAAGTAACCTAAGTTACCAGATACCAAAAGGCCATTTAAAAATGCTCACGCAGCGGAAAAAGACAAACAATTTAAAATACTCTAGCAGCGGAATACAACAACTGACCAGAAACTCAACACACAAATACATGTCCTAGCCTGTATCCTCCGGGAAGCTCATCTCTTCACGACCGCTACAAGCTTGATAATCCAAGAACCTAAAAAGAAAGCCCACGACGGGGTCAGCCATAATATCCAACAATGATAACCATCACATCACGTCAATAATTACATATCAATGGAAATACTAAGTAAGAATACGACCAATGTAATCTTAGTGTCGTAACTTTACGAAAATCCACGATTCATATCCTTAACAACACATTAAGATAATACCGAAATATCTGTACGGTATCTCAACAATACCCAAGGTTCTCAAAACATGATCATAACTCGCGATACGGAAATTATACCAACTCTGGCCAATTCAATCCATCGGATGACGCCAACAATTCCAATACGATAATCGATTGTCCCTCAAAGACATGTACCAAGGAAATACGGAACATACCTCAAGATACGAAATACCATGACAATCACGTCAGTGTAATCCGAGATCAGATCAACACAACATACGGACATGGTCCTAACACAAGACCTACAAATGCATACTCATATGACAACGTCAATATGATCAAAACAATAACGACAATGTATATTTATGGCAAACCCATAATATACATATGCACAACAACAATACATGGCAATCAGATGATCCAGCGTTCACTGCCTAGATCCCCCGATGATCCCGTCAGACCAACCCGAGGTGGAAAACCCATCCGATGATCTAGTGCACGCTAGCATAGATCCCCCGATGATCCCGTCGGACCAACACGAGGTGGACATATGACAACAATGCACAACTGCACAAAACAACAGTACACAATACACGACAACAACAATGCACAAATGCATGACAACGACGACACATGAATGTATCACGACATGATCGACACAAATGATAAAAATGATTAGAGTACTTGCCCCGAGTCCTTCGAGAGCGATCTCAATGTCTAAACCATCACGAACCATTATCCTCAATACTCGACGGTCCAAAGTATCACGGATTGCAGATAATTCATATCTTCGTCTTTATCACAATATATTTTCGATATACAAGTATACAAAAGTAAATCATATACATTATGATTTAGATTCCCAAAACCCGAATACGATTTATAATCCCAAATCTCCTGTGATTACGATTATAAACATTGCTATACGAATTATACACGAATGAAACGGAAACCATTTATTAAATAATATAAACTGAGCAAGTAATAACTTACCTCGATACCGATGAAGTCATTACCAATTCCATTGCCGTCATCTACAAGTCCCTTGGCCCTGATCAATGCAATTCACGAATATTCTCGAACACGACCGCAAAGCATGGTTCTAATCACCAATCAATAATCTCAACCTATTACAATAATCGATAAACAACAAGTTCGACAACAATCAACAATCGATAAAACCAATTCACAAACCCAACGGCTCAACAATATCTCGGTTAACCATAAGTCTGATCAAACCAACTTGAACGATCAAGAATTCATAACCGAAACAGAATACACGACCCTGTCTGCCTACTTAGCGCACGTTAATCACGTAACGTAGCGTGCGCTAAGTTGCTCCCGTTAGCGTGCGCTAGACAATAAGTTTAGCGTGCGCTAATGCTGTACAGTTTGCATGCTTTTCAGGTACCGATCAACATATGACGATTATCAAGAACACTAAGTGATCCAAAACCATGTTTATAGTCATCAAAGCAATGAAATCCGATATCCTTTAACATATAAACAATCATCCAACTTATAATCCAAGTTCTATATCCATATATCATCTTCCTTAATATCAATACATGAAACATCAAGAACGTAACAACACTTCCTTAATCTTCCATTACAGAGAGTAATCATCGACAATAACATCAACATCCGAAACTGAGGAGAAGGATTCACCAACTTATCTCAAGAAAACGAATTACACAATTCAAACCACATGAATCATATTAATATCATCATACTCCGGTAATCCATATCATAATCATGTTTATCAACTCGTTTATGTAATAATCATTAACTCAAGAACATCAACATTCAATCCAAAATGAAATCCAAAGATGAAGAGTGATTACCTTTTTGAAGGAATGGATTGAATCCCAAGTTTGAATCCATTTCCAAGAATCGCCAATGATTTAAAGAACAAAGCTTTAATCCATGATTTCCATCTTTAATCTTGTTAAAGAGGATCATCCCTCAGTGTTTAGGAAGTCCAAAAGTCCTCCCAAGGTTCTCTCTATCGGTTGCAAGAAGAGAATGGACGAACTGCTTCATAATACCCGTCTGTCCCCTTATATAGAATACATTACTAGCGTGCGCTAACATCTCATGTTTAGCGTGCGCTACGGCTTTAGCGTGCGCTAACTGACTTTGTTAGCGTGCGCTATCGCAGTCCAAGGGCTATTGTCTGGCTTCGTACATGCGCTTACATACGTAATGCCCATGCATTAGCGTACGTAATTTACACTCTCTAGCGTACGCAAGTCCTTGCGTTTAGCGTGCGCTAATATCAGTTGACTCGTTTGTCTGTATGCTCCGAAGACTGGTCCACACGCCGAAAGTGCTGACGAGGATAAGATTCCTTTTTGTCCAATATACCATTAACGTGCGCTAATCTTTAGGGTTTAGCGTGCGCTAGTACTACATTACAAACATCCGTTGACTTATCAGAACGTGCGCCGAAAGTGGCCTGGTCCACATGCAGATTCCTTCCTGTAATATCCGCAATTTTCGATTTTCGGTAAATTTCTTTTTTTCGGCGGAAGTCCGTTTTGACGACTCGCTCATGACCGTTTCGTCATTACGAGAATGATTAATTCTGCACTTTTTGTCATCCGAGCTCATTTCGGTGTCGTTTTGTTGAGTTCCGTGCTTTTTAGCGGTTTTTCCGCACTTGAGTTCGATTCTTGCGAATCTCGTCCGAAACTGTTGTTTCGACTTTCTCGTAAGTTCATTTAATGTTATTATTCATGTTGCGAGCTTTGGCTTGGTGATTCGATCACGTATCGTGATTTTCGGGCGTTTTGGGCCATTTTCGTAATTTCCCAAAGTTTGGGGTAATTACTTTCCGTTGTCGAATTTCAAGCCTTCGGGTGGTCGGAATTGTGTGTTCTCTTAGTGCTCGGATTCGTATTTGCGAGTACTTCGTAACTGTATCTTCGATTCGTACTCAGGTTCGGGTTTCGGGGTCGTTCGGGCCGTCGGAGTTGGTCCCGGTCGAGTCATGGCTGGGCATGCTGGGGCCAGCCCAGCCCTGACCGAGTAACGTGCGGTAGTGATCGGCCGTTACGTACGTAAGGCCGGTTACGTACGTAAGGCCCTGGACGGTAACGTACGTAACGCTTCCGGCATTTCCAGCAAAGGCGTTCGCCATGGCTTACGTACGTAAGCCATGGCCGATTCACGACGTAACTACGGCATTGCCTATTTAAGGCCTGGCAGCGTTTTTCCTCAGCCATTTCTCGTTCTTTTTCTTCCCGTACGCGGCTGTGGGTGTGTATATCATGGAGAGATGTTGTTGTACAATAAATCCATGAAGTCTTGGAGTTCATATCATCAATCATCCATCCTATAACATCCTCCGATCTACCGAATCAGGTCAGATTTTCTAGAAATCTAGTTTTGGGGAATTTGGGTGTTTTGGTTGTTTTCATCCGTTTTAATCCGATTTAACTTAGGATTGTGATGGATTGATGATTATTTAGATGTTTTATATCATTTCCTTTATTATTCCATGGTTGGATCGTATCGATTCGTTGTTTGAGTCGAGTTCTTGACCGACGCCTTGAAGGTGTCCGGTAAAATGTCTTAGAGGGGTTTTCGGGTGTTCTACGATTATCTTTCCTCGTATGATCGATGATTTATTTATTATATTGTTGTTAGGGTCGAGTTTCTTGTGAAGAAACCGTGTTGAACCCTTCCGTTCGTTGTCGTCTTCCTTTTCGTTAGCATCGGGCGTTCCGAAGCTTCCCGGTTGAGCCGTATCCGTTCGTGGTTCCGTGCTCGTGGTATCGAGGCAAGTACCTTGCCCATACTTTTCTCGTTTTATGGATATGATGATCGGTGGTCGTCTTGATGTGTTTGTTTGGTTATTTGAAATGAAGTTTCAAAGGATTTCGGTTTGGCCTCGTTAAAGGCTTTCTTTCAAAACGAGTGTGATTTGTGAACGGTGTTTTGAGAATTGATTATGATTTGGTTATTTTGAACGTTGAAGGATTTTATGATGATACTCCTATTGTTTAAGTTATGGAATTGTGTATTCCGTATTTAATCTTGTTATTGTATTTTTGAAGAGTTTGGTAATGGTGTCGAGTTAATGGCCATCTCTAGTGAGTATTCTTAATGAACTTACATTCTTAGCATGTTAGTATTGCATGAGTAACGTGTGTGTGTGTATGCTCACTACGGGTTAGATCCGACGGGGTCTCGGTAGGGCTCCACGAAGCTGTGGAACCGCGAGCTTGCTTTTAACCACTGTGGGTTAGATCCGACGGGGTCTCGGCAGGGATCCACGAAGCTGTGGGTCCAGATTAATTGTGGTGCATTTTGCAAATGTGATTCGATATTGGCATTTCGAAATGAGTGCTTTGAACCGTGTTTTCATGATTGCATGCATCGACTAAGTGTGTAAGAGGTAAGTGTTCGTTTGGCTTACTTGGCTAGGATGGCACCGGAGTATTTTGTTGTTTGTGTGGATTTTGATGTTGGGATACGAACCTTGTGGTCGTTCTTGTGTCTTGTGAGTTGATGAGATTTGGGGCTAAAATCCCAATGGTTTTATAAAAGTCGTTTACGGATTTGGGGCTAAAATCCCAACGGTTTGGTAAATGTCATTTTCGGAAAGTAAACCTTTGGGGCGGTGACCCCTTTTGTCTTTGGATTTTGAAAAGTAGGATTTGATAATCCTAAATTGTTTTCTATTAAAACTCTCGATGGCATTCTAAATCGCTTTTATAAATTGTTCCATTGATTCGTGATCTTTCGATTTTGGAACGTTTTCTCAAATTCTTGCCTCGAGAAGTGCTTTTCGCTTCGTTTGGAACCTTGAGGATTCTGGTTATTGTTACTCGTGGAATGTGAATTGTATGGCTCGTATTTGCACTTTGTTCTTGCACTAGCAAAGCGGTGGAGTTTGCTAACCCCGAGTATTCGGGGTGGATGTCTGTTTTTGCATTCGGGTTTTGGAGCATAACACGGGGTCGGCACGAAGGATGATGAAAGATGATCGATACTAATCACATGAGGAACCGTACTTTGTTTATTGGTTCGATTGTACTCTATTTTTCATTTGCTATATTTTCCGTTATGCGGGTGTGGTTGTATTTTGACCTGCGTGGGCATGAGTTGTATTTGAGTTGTATGTATTTGTTGAAAGACCAAATCGGTCTCTTGAGTCATTTTAGCCCGAAAGGCATGGTTGAGTTGTTATATGTCGTTACCCACTGGTAGATCCTTGAGGAAAGGTTCTACGGCGTGTAATATCCTGAGCGGATTGGGGTGTTACATAAATGGTATCGGAGCTTAGGTTGAGGAAACCTAGGTCATCGGGTCAAGTCGGGTTGTTTGAGTCTTGTTTCGTCGGATTATCTGACTGAGTCGTGTCGCGACGCGTCGTTTGAGTTTGTTGGTTGTGATTAGTATCGTGGGGCAATCATCATCTTCGTGCGACCTGTGGAAGTAAGTCTCCCTTCTTTGTGTTGTGCCTCGTGTGACACGAGCTATCTTTATGATTATTTGTTAAGTGATGAAATCCTTCTGTGGATTTTGATTTCACGATATGTATTTAGTCGACTCTCGTATTTGGTTTATACGAGGAGTGTCGTTGTTGCGGATGTCTTTTTATTGTTGTTTTTGTCCGTTGCTGATGATTTTCGAATCGATCTGCTCGTTTTACAAGTTCTCTTGTGGAAGCCTTGTGCTTATACGCGTACGACTTGTTCACTAGTCAGTACGGGAGGGTCCTTAGAGACCTCGAATGGGGTCAGTGGCTTTGTTCTGAATCCTAGGCGGTCCTCGACTGTGGTATTTTATCGTTTATTTCCGTTTAAAGACATGTATTGTCTTGATTTTAAACGTTTTGATGCGTGTACTAGGAGTTGTTTTAGTGAACGTCGATATGTGTGATTTTTGGGCATTCTAGCCCATTGAATTATCCTTGAAAAACTTGAGTATCTTAGAAAATAAATTTCGAGACGTACTTTTAAAATGAATTTTCTCGTGGTACATCCAAGGTGCCACAATATGTTTCAAAATTCTTCTACCTCGAGGACCCAAAATGTTTTGAGATATTTTCAAGTTTTATAAACACTTTTACTTAGACCCGAGGGTCGAATATTTTGAAAGTTTTTCACTACGAGAAGGTGTCCTCATTTATGTTCAAACGCAAGATGATTTTCAAAGTCTCGATAACAATGTTTGCACTACTTTTTGTAAAGTGATACTCAAGATCAACTGTTGTTTCCAAACTGTTTTCAAAAGGTGGTTCTCGTTTTTAAAACCTATCATTCCTGTTTGCGGACCGGAAATGCGTGTATGGTTTTCGAACTTTCGTTACGGTGTTAACCCCGAATTGTGATTGAATTGGTGGCGTGAACGTTGAGTCATCCGCCACGCATATGTTTTGTTAGCCCGTTGTGGGAGGTGTGATGACGATCTTTAATGTTGTCATTTCGTGGTGGCTTGCGTGTTATCGCACCTGTGTGAGCTGTTAAAGCTTGGAATTTTATGCGTTTATGCACATTGGTGATCGTTTCATGATGTTTATGGTTGTGTGCTGGCTATTGTTTAAGCCGTTGTAATCGTCGAACGATGCCGTTGTTGTGATTTTTGTATGCGTTGATATGTTATGCTGAGTTGGCATCTCCGGTATGTTGTTTTGCGGTGTTAGTTCCATTGTATCTAGCATCTGTATTTTCGGTATGCCGAGCCGAGACGTTTCGACCGTGATGTGCCGGGGCATGCACGTGTAAATTGTCCTTCTCGTCGGTAACACATTTCAAGTGTGGACTCGAGGGACACCGAATTCAGTTTTGCGAATTGGCTACCGAGACTTTCGGAGTTCGCGCTCCAGCACAGTTATCAGAATCGGCTTTGAGAGGCCTTTGAAGGATGTTTCTGTCGGTTGCTTGTTGTGTTGTCGCCTTGATTTCGTTGTTGTGAGTTTCGGGGACGACACTTCTCTTAGAAGAGGTCGAATATAATACCCGTATTATATTTGGCTCCTGCATTTTCCCTTTCTCAATTCTATCGGCTCGCTCGTGTTCGTTGATACTTTCTGAACTTGTCCTGTATTTCGGTTTCATCGTTCGAACGAGCTGTGATCTTGTTTTGGGTCGATCTGGTTATCGCTGTAACTTTTCCGAGTTCGGTTCGATTCTTGTGAATCTTGTTCGGAAGTAACATCATTTGGTTCTACTAATTCTTTTATTGGAAGTGGATCGGATTTGGAACACTTGTGTTTTCGACTTTGTCGACTCGTTTATGTTCGTTGACATTTCTGAGCTTGTCCTGCCCCTTGCTTTTGTTGATCGAACGAGTGTGGTATTATTTCGGAATAACTCGTTTGTCATTGTGACTTTTCTATTGCTATTCCCTTTCCTGTGGATCTTATATGAATGCACATCCTGTTGTTTTCACCGGATCATATATTGTCTCGAGTCGAGATGTGAACCTTGGGGTTGTTGTTTGAATTTTATTATCCTTCGTATTTCGGACATGATTGTTCGATTTTTGTTGTCTCGATCATTTGTTTGTTCGGTTTTGTTCTCGTTTCGTGATTGTTGAGCGTTCAGGCTCCTTCCTAATTCCCTTAAGCTCGGGAAATTAGTCTCGTTCTCGATCTTCCAACCCTTGGGCGGTGGGATTCCGTATTTGTTCAGCGGTTGGCTCGCGTTTTGATTGATGTACCGTTGGGTTGGTCAATCATATTGATTTTCGTTCGTTGTGTTTTGTGATTGTCGGATAATTGACTTGGCTATATTATCCGTTTGATGACGCTTGTCATTTGTTGGCTTTATTATATCCCTAACGGCGGCGTTGTGTTGGTCGCCGTGGAGCGTGTTTTCACGCCGTATATTCATTTGCGTTGTTTGTAACATTTCGCCGTTGGGCGTTAGTTACGCGTTTCTTGCGTATCTCGTTGAGTTTTCCTGGCGGGATATTGCTTCTCCCTACTTGTTTTAAGTTTCGGGACGAAACTTCTTTTAAGGAGGGTAGAATGTAATATCCGCAATTTTCGATTTTCGGTAAATTTCTTTTTTTCGGCGGAAGTCCGTTTTGACGACTAGCTCATGACCTTTTCGTCATTACGAGAATGATTAATTCTGCACTCTTTGTCATCCGAGCTCGTTTCGGTGTCGTTTTGTTGAGTTCCGTGCTTTTTAGCGGTTTTTCCGCACTTGAGTTCGATTCTTGCGAATCTCGTCCGAAACTGTTGTTTCGACTTTCTCGTAAGTTCATTTAATGTTATTATTCATGTTGCGAGCTTTGGCTTGGTGATTCGATCACGTATCGTGATTTTCGGGCGTTTTGGGCCATTTTCGTAATTTCCCAAAGTTTGGGGTATTTACTTTCCGTTGTCGAATTTCAAGCCTTCGGGTGGTCGGAATTGTGTGTTCTCTTAGTGCTCGGATTCGTATTTGCGAGTAATTCGTAACTGTATCTTCGATTCGTACTCAGATTCGGGTTTCGGGGTCGTTCGGGCCGTCGGAGTTGGTCCCGGCCGAGTCATGGCTGGGCATCTTTGAGGCGGGCCACTGGCCGAGTAACGTCGGTAGTGATCGGCCGTTACGTCGTAAGGCCGGATTCGTCGTAAGGCCACGGCGTAACGTCGTAACGCTTCCGGCATTTCAGGCGGTGCGTTCGGCCATGGCGATTCGTCGTAAGCCATGGCGATTACGTCGTAACGTGGCCGATTAACTATTTAAGGCACAGCGACATTTTCCTCGGCCATTTCTCGTTCTTTTTCTTCCGTCTGTAATTTGTGGGTGTGTATATCATGGAGAGATGTTGTTGTACAATAAATCCATGAAGTCTTGGAGTTCATATCATCAATCATCCATCCTATAACATCCTCCGATCTACCGAATCAGGTCAGATTTTCTAGAAATCTAGTTTTGGGGAATTTGGGTGTTTTGGTTGTTTTCATCCGTTTTAATCCGATTTAACTTAGGATTGTGATGGATTGATGATTATTTAGATGTTTTATATCATTTCCTTTATTATTCCATGGTTGGATCGTATCGATTCGTTGTTTGCGTCGAGTTCTTGACCGACGCCTTGAAGGTGTCCGGTAAAATATCTTAGAGGGGTTTTCGGGCGTTCTACGATTATCCTTCCTCGTATGATCGATGATTTATTGATTATATTGTTGTTAGGGTCGAGTTTCTTGTGAAGAAACCGTGTTGAACCCTTCCGTTGTCGTCTTCCTTTTCGTTAGCATCGGGCGTTAGAAGCTTCCGGTTGAGCCGTATCCGTTCGTGGTTCCGTGCTCGTGGTATCGAGGCAAGTACCTTGCCCATACTTTTCTCGTTTATGGATATGATGATCGGTGGTCGTCTTGATGTGTTTGTTTGGTTATTTGAAATGAAGTTTCAAAGGATTTGATTTGGCCTCGTTAAAGGCTTTCTTTCAAAACGAGTGTGATTTGTGAACGGTGTTTTGAGAATTGATTATGATTTGGTTATTTTGAACGTTGAAGGATTTTATGATGATACTCCTATTGTTTAAGTTATGGAATCGTGTATTCCGTATTTAATCTTGTTATTGTATTTTTGAAGAGTTTGGTAATGGTGTCGAGTTAATGGCCATCTCTAGTGAGTATTCTTAATGAACTTACATTCTTAGCATGTTAGTATTGCATGAGTAACGTGTGTGTGTGTATGCTCACTACGGGTTAGATCCGACGGGGTCTCGGTAGGGCTCCACGAAGCGGTGGAACCGCGAGCTTGCTTTTAACCACTGTGGGTTAGATCCGACGGGGTCTCGGCAGGGATCCACGAAGCGGTGGGTCCGCGGTTAATTGTGGTGCATTGTGCAAATGTGATTTGATATTGGCATTTCGGAAATGAGTGCTTTGGGCTGTGTTTTCATGATTGCATGCATCGACTAAGTGTGTAAGAGGTAAGTGTTCGTTTGGCTTACTTGGCTAGGATGGCCTTTGGAGTATTTTGTTGTTTGTGTGGATTTTGATGTTGGGATACGAACCTTGTGGTCGTTCTTGTGTCTTGTGAGTTGATGAGATTTGGGGCTAAAATCCCAATGGTTTTATAAAAGTCGTTTACGGATTTGGGGCTAAAATCCCAACGGTTTGGTAAATGTCATTTTCGGAAAGTAAACCTTTGGGCGGTGACCCCTTTAGTCTTTTGGATTTTGAAAAGTAGGATTTGATAATCCTAAATTGTTTTCTATTAAAACTCTCGATGGCATTCTAAACTGTTTTATAAATTGTTCCATTGATTCGTGATCTTTCGATTTTGGAACGTTTTCTCAAATTCTTGCCTCGAGAAGTGCTTTTCGTTTCGTTTGGAACCTTGAGGATTCCTGGTTATTGTTACTCGTGGAATGTGAATTGTATGGCTCGTATTTGCACTTTGTTCTTGCACTAGCAAAACAGTGGAGTTTTGCTAACCCCCGAGTATTCGGGGGGTGGATGTCTGTTTTTGCATTCAGGTTTTGGAGCATAACACAGGGTCGGCACGAAGGATGATGAAAGATGATCGATACTAATCACATGAGGAACCGTACTTTGTTTATTGGTTCAGTTGTACTCTATTTTTCCGCTGCTATATTTTCCCGTTGTACGGGTGTGGTTGTATTTTGACCCCTGCATGGGCATGAGTTGTATTTGAGTTGTATGTATTTGTTGAAAGACCAAATCGGTCTACTGAGTCATTTTAGCCTGAAAGGCATGGTTGAGTTGTTATATGTCGTTACCAGCCTGGTAGATCCTTGAGGAAAGGTTCTACGGCGTGTAATATCCCTGAGCGGATTGGGGGTGTTACACTTCCGATCTGAGTGCATTAGCATGCACTATGATTTTACCTTTAGCGTGCGCTAACCCTGCATGGTAGCATGCGGTAAGCTTAACTATTATCATGTGCTAATAAGGCTATACTTAGCCATTTTCAGCTATTTTTGTCTAACGTCTCGACATATTGGATACGTATACATGACACACTATATCCTCTAATACAATTGTCGACCAAGTACGACAATTATACCGATACTGACATCTCAGTCCTTCATTTATTTTATCTATACTGTACAGATTCCATGCTGTACAATATAAGTCAGATAAAATAATATTAAACAACGGTAGTAGAAATTCCCGATATTACAACTTCATAGATTTTCAGTGGCAGTTTTATTGAGCTCTTCAGGAGTCCCAATTAAGTTTAAACATCAACTTATACTCCTATAATTGCAAATCTATTACTTATTTTCTTTTTGAAACTTTCGGATCGGACAACATCATTTATTGTTAGGCGTATTTTTATGCATTTATTTATCATTATTTTATATCCATTTTAAGTCTAAATCTGCATAAATGAGTTTTTAATGCACTATTCTTATATGTTTTGCAGGAAATTGGAGTCCGAAAGCCTCAACGACGAAAAACGGACAAAAACGATGATTTCTGGTCATGAGCCGCGGCACCCGTATGCTGAGCCGCGGCACACGAAGGTGACTAGCAAGCCCCGAACCCACTGTACCGGGGGCCGCGGCACGAGGATGCTGAGCCGCGGCCCATGAAGAAAACTGCGCCCAGGCGTAGGGCGCTGATCGTTAAGGGCCGCGGCACACACTTACTGAGCCGCGGCCCACGGGGCGGTTTTGATGGATTTGCCGCGTTTCTGGGCCATTTTTGGAGCCTCTTCTCGACCTAATCTACGGACACGTTTTGAAGACGACAGATGGTTATAAATAGGGAGTTAAGGTCTGGATGGAAGGGATCAAATCATTGAGGAATTAAGAGAAGAAGAAAAACATCAAGGAGCAGAACGCGGAAGCTAGAGAATGGAGGAATCGGAGTTCTTCGACTGCGTTTGATTTTTATGCTTTCTTTAATTCTTTTTGTATTCTTATTTTCTAGCATGTCAGGATAGAAACCTATTCTAGGATTTTGATGAAACCGAAGTTTTGACGAATTTACTTTTGATTATCAATATAATTCCCTTTTCTATTGAGTTTTCCCAATTGTTTTTAATGCTTTCAATTGTGTGGCCTATAATTGAATTGTTTTAATTACGCAACTCGAATCGGGAGAGGAGAGCTGGTACAAAAAATTGGTGAGAACCATTTTATCTTGTGAGATAGGAATATACTCATAGGAATGACGTGGCCTATCTGAAGATTCCGTGCTTTTTGCCTATTGTCGAATTAATCCACCTAGGAATAGAGTGTGTTATTTGCCTTAGAAAAATCTATTGACCTCGGGAGAGGCGGTAGAGTATTTTAGCAACCTTCGCCTTCAATAAATTCGGAAATCATTAAATTCATATAATCGAGAGTAATTCGGATAAACCAAGGTGGATTCACAATCCTAGATTAATTCCTTATTTGATTTTCTTTCTTCAAACAATCGATTTCACTATTTATTCTTTTATTAATTTTCGTTAATTACTACTTGCATCTAAAATTTCGGTAGTTCAGATAAAATTAGAATACTCATAAATTGATAGTTAGTAAGTCAGTCGTCGTGGGAACGATATCTTACTTATCACTTTATTACTTGTTTACGATAACGTGCACTTGCGTTCACCAAATCAAGCAACAAGTTTTTGGCGCCGTTGCCCGGGACTGATTATTTTACTAATATCGATTTCAGTATTTCTAGTCTTAATTTGAACATTATTTTCTTTTTGTGTAATTTTATTTATTTGTTTTTCTTTTCAGGAATTTCTGGTTAGTGCATGAGAAAATTCGGTAACGAAGGCCCACTACCTTTGGATACTGAACTCGAGCGCACTCTTCGGAAAAGCAAGAAGGAGAAACGTGAGCTACCGACAACAGGCACCATGGCCGATAACGTGGAAAATCACGGAGTAGACAACCCTATTCAGCAAGCTCAACCGGCATTAGCACTCCGTGATTACGCAATGCCACAAATAAATGCAAACTTTTTGGGGATTCGGCGTCCTACCATCCAAGCGAACAACTTCAAAATTAAGCCGACTATTATTCAGGTGGTGCAAACAAGCCAATTTTGTGGACTGGCAAACGATGATCCCAACGCACACATCGCTTCATTTCTCGAGATTTGTGACACCTTCAAGAATAATGGTGTTACCGATGATGCTATTCGTCTGCGGCTTTTCCCTTTCTCTCTAAGGGACAAAGCCAAGTTTTGGTTGAATTCATTACCGTCGGGCTCTATCACGACTTGGGCAGAATTAGCACAAGCCTTCCTGGCTAAGTTATTTCCACCATCAAAGACGGCGAGACTTAGGAACGAGATAACTACTTTCGGGCAATTTGATATGGAGTCGCTTCACGAAGCTTGGGAGCGATACAAGGATTTACTACGGAGATGCCCACACCATGGCTTACCGGATTGGCTACAAATCCAAACCTTTTATAATGGATTGAGTGCTTCTACACGCACTCTTGTTGATGCAGCCGCTGGAGGAGCATTAATGGGAAAGACGATGGCAGAAGCTCATTCTCTATTGCAAGCGATGGCTGCAAATGCTTATCAGTGGCCTTACGAACGAGTGATTCCGAAGCGAGTTATGGGAGTTTCCGACAACGATCCGATCTCTACACTATCGGCCCAAGTTGCCGCCTTGACTCAGCAACTTCAATATTTTTCACATGCTCCTTTTACCATCACTACAGAATCATGTAATTGGTGTAATGGGTCTCATCCTAGCGCAAAATGTCAAGTTGGAAATTCTTTCGAGCAACACCCGATGGAACAAGCTCAGTTTGTGGGGAATGGGAATCGGCAGAACAATCCGTACTCCAACACATATAATCCGGGGTGGCGTAATCACCCTAACTTTTCATGGAAAAACGGACAAAACTCAACCCAACCTCAGTTTGCTCAACACCAACAACAACCTCCTCTCGTTCCAAAAATCTCTCTAGAGGAAGCAATGGCGAAATTAGCAGCAAATACGAGTCAGTTCATGACCCGTATGGAAGCAACCTTGAAAAACCATTCCGCTTCTATTCGCAACTTGGAAGTCCAATTGGGCTAGATAGCAAATGTGTTGACAGCCCGCCCGAAGGGTACCTTGCCAAGTACGACTGAGACGAACCCCAGAGAGAGTATTAATGCCATTGGTTTGAGAAACGGGAAGGAATTATGTGAGCTGCCCGGGCAGAACAAAAAGAGAGGTGATGATGAGGAGAAGAAAAATTCGGCGACCGAGAAATCACAAATTTCTAGATGCTCGAAATTATCTCCAGATAATCCAACAGCCTATGTGCCACCCATCCCGTTTCCGCAGCGATTGCAAAAGCAAAAATTGGACAAACAATTTTCCAAGTTTCTAGACGTCTTCAAGAAACTACACATCAACATTCCATTTACTGATGCCTTAGAACAAATGCCGAGCTATGTGAAGTTCATGAAAGAAATCTTATCTAACAAAAGGAAGCTCGAGGAATATGAAATGGTGGCACTAACTGAAGAGTGCAGCGCAATCTTGCAAAGAAAGCTCCCGCCTAAATTGAAGGATCCACGAAGCTTCACTATACCGTGCACTATTGGGAATTTGTCTTTTGATAGAGCGTTGTGTGATCTCGGCGCCAGCGTTAATCTCATGCCTCTTTCTATTTTCAAGAAGCTAGGAATTGGGGAAGCGAAACCTACTACAGTCTCTTTACAACTACCCGATAGATCCATCAAGTACCCGAGAGGGGTAATAGAAGACGTCTTGGTCAAGGTCGATAAATTCATTTTCCCTGCTGATTTCATTGTGCTTGATATGGAAGAAGACCATGAGATTCTGATTATTTTGGGTAGACCGTTATTAGCCACCGGAAGGACCCTTATTGATGTTCAAGAGGGTAAATTAATACTTCGGGTTGAAGATGAGCAAGTCACATTCAAAGTGTTTCGATCTCTCCCGTGTCCAAGCAAGGACCAGAAGTGTTCACAAATTGATATCATTGAGAAAGACGCACACCGGGAGAGTTGTCGGTCAAAGTGTTCAGAATCCGTTTCAGCTGCTCCGACGTCTAATAAAAATGAATAGCAAGTCGCATATCTTAGGCATTTGAATATGTCATCTTCAACATCCGTTCATCCATTATCGAAAAATTCTCATGCTGTCATAAGTTCGCCCGTGGAGTTGAAAATTAAGCCGGATGTCAAACGAGTACCAAGTCAATTGTAAAATGGGTGTTTTGGACGGCTGCTATTGTTAAAGCCGTTTCGCAAAGAACGTTGGATGTCCAAACCAAAAGTCGAACGGTTGAAATTTAATGGTCAACAATTTAAATCACGTAATAACGGTTCGATGGATTGTGCCGATTCCAAATGGTCTTTGCGAAATGCGAACTGATTTTCAATAAGTCCGACTGAAGACTATAAACTTAGCGCTTCTCGGGAGGCAACCCGAGTATTAGTTGTAGATTTTCATTTTTCAGTGTTTTCTTTCATTTTAGAGTCTGTGTTTTTCGTCATTTTTTGCTTTGATATGCTCATCTCTCGCGTTCTAAGTGTTTTCCTTTGAAAATTCTGTGCAGGAATATCCCCAGGGGAAAACTTAACCCTGAGCCGCGGCATAAGGATAGTGAGCCTCGGCACACACAAGTCGAAAAAAGGGGGCTAAACTTCCTTTACTCTGTGCCACGGCACGAGCTTACTGAGCCGCGGCACACCCGGTCTTTGAGCCGCGGCACCCATATATTGAGCTGCGGCACACGGCAGCATCACAAAAAGGCCCAGGGAGGCTGTACTCTGGGCCGCAGCTCACTTAAGCTGTTCCGCGGCCCCTGCTGCGAATTTGAACCGCCCAGGCTTGCTTTATAACATCGATCGACCGGCACACCAGGTAAGGTTTCTTCCCTTTCTGTGCGCGGCACTCGGACGATCCCATTCAATGTTTCTTCTTCTTGCATTTCTTCAATCCAAACAAGGTAATTCTCAATCTCTTAATCCTAATTGCTACATGACTTGAAAATTGAAGTATTTTTATTCATTCGATGATGAATATGTTGTTAATTTTTCAAAGTTCTATCAAGGTTGAGTTGGGATATGAAATTTTTGATTGGTTTTCGATGGAAATTGTTGATTATGAATGAATTGTTGATGTTATTTGTCGTTTATCATGACTATCGATTTATGTTGTTATTTTTGGGGATTGGAGTAAACCATTGTCATTCTTATTCTTAATTTAAACTTATGCACACTAAGTGTTTGATGAAATGCGTCAATGAAAAATTGTTGAGCCAAATGTTTGTAAAACTATAGGCAACGAATTATTTTATCGGATTACATCATACCCCAACCCTTACGTCATGCTTAAATCTGAAAGATCAGTCTTAATTTCCCCTTACAATGGTGCAAGACTCTATATTCACGTTTAGCGTAGCTTAAGTCGAGAGTGGTCTGGTTTTCCTTAAAGGTTGTGTAATTTCCGGTGTTTATCTTTTCAGGCCCGCCGGGCCAATCGACGTGAGGAGAGGCGCTTGGCGGCGAGGGATGCTTATCATCGGGACTACCTTTCTGCGTGGACGAGCCATATTCTGCACCCGGATGGGCCATTCATTCCACCAGTTAGGCCATCCACACCACCCTCCTCGCCGGACGAGGCCGGCACCAGTTCATGAGCGGACATTAGGGGAACACTTGACCTTTTCTTTTATCGCATTATTATTATCTGTGTCCATTGAGGTTAATGTACGTCCTAAGTTTGGGGGGGGGGGGGGTTACTTTCTGTTGCTTTTTGCTTATTCGTTGACATTTTTCATTATTTTTCATTATTTTTGACGCTAGCCTTGCTTGTCTTGTTTTTATTTGCATTCGTGAATTTTTCGTGCTTCCTTGTGTAAAACTGATATTATGATACTGATTCTCTTTGAAGAAACGGTTGAGTATTTGGTCGAGTCGCAGTCAGCGATATTTGTTTCCTCTGAGTATTCATTTAGGGGTGATATTTTTTGTGATTGTAGAAATTTTAGCGTATAAGAAAGGAGACATACGTGTTTTCAAATCGCCGTCAATACGTTTGGTTACACTTTTCGCGTAGCTAGTCGTCAAGTAACATGAGTCTTGTTGGCACTTAGATTGAGTTTAGAGTCGGACAGTCTTTCCCAAAAAGTCGAGAAATTGTTCTATGATGGGCAGTCTAGTAACCGGGAGTATTCGCGTGACCCGTTGTTTACTCTCGCGAAAAACGACAACCCTAAATAGGCTAATGGTTTTGAGTTATCGCATGTGCTGATGATGGGGAGCCTAATAACCGGGGGTATTCACGTGACCCGTTGTTTACTCTCGCGTAAAACAGCGACCTTGAATCGGACATGCAGGAATAGCTATTCGAGTTTTTTCTCCGCTGTGGAGGGGAACTTAGTAACTAGAAGCATCCATGTGCCCCATTAGTGTCTTTTACGTCAAACGGTTCCCCAATACATGAGAATGGAAATCCACCCTAGGGTTATCCCGATGAAACATCCCGAGAGCCGGAACCTAGTGGGTAACTCGAATCATTTTATTGATCATATATAAGGGAATGCTGTCCGAGGATTATTTTTTTACGGTGAAACTCTTGAAATTTTTGCCACTAGACTGTGGGACTGGACGAGTTGGCTTGTTTATTCTAACCCTTCATATTGGCGGTCGGTTAAATTCACGCTTGTTAATCTTTGAGCTTGATTTTCTTCATGAACGATTGATTAACACTAAAAATGGTGACTTTGTGGAATCAGTGTCCTGGATGTGACTCACTATTACGACACTCATATTATTCTTTGAGATTTTCAGGGTAGTATTGATTAAGTTGAGCACTACGGATGTGCACGATCATTCACGATACTTTTTGTTTAAAATTAATTTTTGCTTGAGGACAAGCAAAGGCTCAAGTTTGGGGGTATTTGTTAGGCGTATTTTTATGCGTTTATTTATCATTATTTTATATCCATTTTAAGTCTAAATCTGCATAAATGAGTTTTTAATGCACTATTCTTATATGTTTTGTAGGAAATTGGAGTCCGGAAGCCTAAACGACGAAAAACGGGCGAAAACGACGATTTATGGTCATGAGCCACGGCACCCGTATGCTGAGCCGCGGCACACGAAGGTGACTAGCAAGCCCCGAACCCACTGTACCGGGGGCCGCGGCACGAGGATGCTAAGCCGCGGCCCACGAAGAAAACTGCGCCCAGGCGTAGGGCGTTGAGCGTTAAGGGCCGCGGCACACACTTACTGAGCCGCGGCCCACGGGGCAGTTTTGATGGATTTGCCGCATTTCTGGGCCATTTTTGGAGCCTGTTCTCGACCTAATCCACGGACGCGTTTTGGAGACGACAAATGGTTATAAATAGGGAGTTAAGGTCTGGATGGTAGGGATCGAATCATCGAGGAATAAAGAGAAGTAGAAAAGCATCAAGGAGCAGAGCGCGGAAGCTAGAGAACGGAGGAATCAGAGTTCTTCGACTGCGTTTGATTTTTATGCTTTCTTTAATTCTTTTTGTATTCTTATTTTCTAGCATGTCAGGCTAGAAACCTATTCTAGGATTTTGATGAAACCGAAGTTTTGACGAATTTACTTTTGATTATCAATATAATTCCCTTTTCTATTGAGTTTTCCCAATTGTTTTTAATGCTTTCAATTGTGTGGCCTATAATTGAATTGTTTTAATTACGCAACTCGAATCGGGAGAGGAGAGCTGGTAGGAAAAATTGGTGAGAACCGTTTTATCTTGTGAGATAGCAGTATACTCATAGGAATTACGTGGCCTGTCTGAAGATTCCGTGATTTTTGCCTATTGTCGAATTAATCCACCTAGGAATAGAGTGTGTTATTCGCCTTAGAAAAATCTATTGACCTCGGGAGAGGCGGTAGAGTATTTTAGCAACCTTCGCCTTCAATAAATTGAGAAATCATTAAATTCATATAATCGAGAGTAATTCGGATAAACCGAGGTGGATTCACAATCCTAGATTAATTCCTTATTTGATTTTCTTTCTTCAAACAATTGATTTCACTATTTGTTATTTTATTAATTTTCGTTAATTACTACTTGCATCTAAAATTTCTGTAGTTCAGATAAAATTAGAATACTCATAAATTGATAGTTAGTAAGTCAGTCCTCGTGGGAACGATATCTTACTTATCACTTTATTACTTATTTACGATAACGTGCACTTGCGTTCACCAAATCAAGCAACATTTATATCGTCTCTCCTCTTGATCTGCACATCACTTGTAGATCACGAATAGATATATCTTCTTCTCACCACACACCATATTGACTCTATGCAAATAGTTGGGATAACTTCATTCTTCTATTACAGCCTACAATTCTTTCAGATCTAGTGGGTGATTGATTTTATTTCAACGCACTCTCAATGCATTATAAATGCAGAGAATCATATAAATAAATATAAAAAAAATTCTTTGCGGATAGCATTGAAGTTTTCAATACTTTCTTTGAATGCTAACCATTAGATGATGAATTAAGCCTTGATTATATATTAGTTCATGTAGAACTAGTAAGATATACAAATGCAAATATTGCACTGAGATGTGATGCTTCCGGACCATGAATCTCTTCATCATCATTTGGTATAAAGGTGTCCTTAATAGGATCAGGTGACGTATCAATCATTTTGATGAGCGTATTTCATTCATGTAAATCGTTCTATACCTTCTAGGTATAAGTGAGTTGATATATAATAATACACTTTCCAAGTGTTTGTAACCCAAGGTATATTCTAGATATTTCAATACGATCTCAAATTATCTTTTCAAATATTCAAATGTCATTCATATCTATATATGACATTGAGTCATTAATATACCTTTCTTTAGTCGGATAATATTGACTAAGATGGTTATTTCAAATTCGACTATAATATTTGAATCTATATAAAGACTCTTACAATTTGAAGGAATATATATATTTAGATTTTGATTTATATGCTTCAGGTATATCATCCTTCTAGGAGTTTATGTATTTATAAGACAAATTTTCATGTACTTCCAAATCTCACTCAATATCTATATATAATTCAATTCAGGAGTGATCTTATAAAAAATATAATCATTTTAAGCAATTTTGATTACAAAAGTCGTGCTTCATATCTCATGTTTACATGAGTAATGCTTAAAATTGTTTGTAACTCTTCAAGAGTTCAAATCATCATAATTATATAATGTATGAATATTAATCAATATTCAACAAACTTCATTCAATTTGCTATTTTGAACTGCAGGCCAAATAACAGAGTATTGACATTAATCTAAATCATATTAGATTGTTTTGCCCATCTTGACCAAATATTTCATTTCCGACATTAATCAACTTAGATCATTATGATCTTTATTTGTATAAAGTGCTATTATTAACTCTATTGATATAGGCTCCAAATTTCATTGTAATAAAATTCGTAGAACGTTCTATAATTTAATTCTCTTCAAGAGTATGCTTTTCAAGAGCGACGTCTTCAGGACGTTGAATTTTGTCACTAATGTTTATTTTTTGATCTCTGGAGATATATAATATAGTTCTCACCATTTAGGTGGGCTAGCCTTAAACTCAATTGCAGCACTTGCATGTGTCTTCCAAGACATCAATTTCCAGCTAGATTTATTTAAACTCTTCTAGAGCATATACATATATTTGATTGCAGTTTCAGCAAAATCGAAAATCATTTGAACTTCAAGTTCATAATTTTTCAAATAATTTTCTTGGTCGGTTGATACTTTCCTCCCCCTAATGTCAGGAATAATACTGTCTTACAATATCAATCTTATTCATATCACCCATCAATACTTCAGGTATTGTCATAAAGAGGACCATACTCGACATATTTTAATATTCATTTTGGAGACATAAACGGGGATATGTACACTGAATTACTTGTTAGAATTCAAAACAATGCACTTTTATCGATATCAAATCATAAATTATTCAAATATGTAAACTTTAAGTTGTAACACCCCCACACTCGGGAATATTACAGCACCGCAGAGCCCCTCAGTGGGGATCTACCAGGCTGAATACGGAAAACACTACGATAAAAAACATGCCGACATGGGTAACTAACGAACCATTATACCGATTTGGTCTTTTACCACAATATACACGTCAATCATACATTACTCTTTCTCGCAACTCATACCCACGCAGGGTTTAACATAAATCAACATGCCTATAAAACGGGAAAATAAACACAACGGAAGGACAAAACAACAAGACATCACCAAATACTCAACACCGGTCTTCATGTGATTAGTATCGTCGCCTTCCATCATCCTTCGTAACGATCCTGTGAATTGCTCCCCAGCGACCTGCATGAACCTGGACGCAATACAGACATCCACTCCCCGAATACTCGGAGGTTAGCAAAACTCCACTGTTTTGATAGTGCAAATATAAATACAAAGGCAAGTCATACAAATCATACTCCAAGAAACATAGAAATCGTGAATATACTTCTCGAGATAATTCACTTGATTAAAACCGTTTGAATTATGAAAGATAGGAATAAAACCATTGTACATCTTACAAAGCATTTTACGATCTTGGGAGTTTTGGAAATGTTTGGGTTTAAGAATTCTCAAGCCTTTCAAAACACTTAGGGACACAGCCCAAAAATCACTTATTTCAAAATACGATTCCGATTACAAAATACGGTGTCCACGACCCAACCATAACATTCCATTCACAAACACGGGGCCCACGACCCTAATCATCCACATCACATACTCGCTAGAATAACCCGACGGAAACTACACGATGTCAAACATTACCATGACAACAGTCTCACAGAACGACATCAAAGAGCACAAGTTTGCAACTTGACCATACGGTCGAACTCGACACACCACAGAGTTACAATGCACAGAGCAACCACAGAACTCAAGTACTCATATCAAATTATCGCAGCCAAGAGACAATCACACAACACATTTACTAGTGCCATTCCATCCAAGTACGATACCATTTGTACTGCCATTCTAATCAGACGAAATATGCGCCAAAAATCATAGTTCTCCAACAAAACAATTCAAAGTTAACCGTTGGTACGAGACTCACGACCGCCGTACCCCGCAGAGCCCCGTCGGACATCCCGGGGTGGTTAACCCTAGTTCGTGATACGCACACACATGGAAATATGTATCCCTAGAGGCCCCGTCAGACCGTCCCTAGGTGAACACACATAAACATCCACAATGCCACGGGAAGCCATAATTCGAATACTAGAATATGCAAACAAATGCTAGGTACTTTGCTAGAATGGCCACTTTAATCGACGTATACCCACACGAATGTCACACAACAACAAGCAAGTACCAATACCAAACGACACCAAGCGCCACAACCTCCTTACGAAGGAGTAATAACTAATATCACGCAATGTCACATATTCACCGAACAATTACACATATCAATACACAATCCTCAGCAAATAATTATGATCTACTAAATTCGTTAAATATGTTCAACATCTTCCAAGATACGAAACTAATGCACATATACCGAAAGCACATCAATCCACGAAGCATACGAGTTATCTTTTGAAAGACAACAATTATCGAGAATATACTAATCCTTCTAAAAGTTCATTAAAACATTCAAATTGTAATTTGGTTCCAATACCAACGAATACGTCTACGAAACACGAAATGTATGGGCAAGATACTTGCCTCGATACCACGAGCGACAAAACGACGAACAGACACGGTCGGGTAGCCTTCGAACTTCTAAAAATGACCAAGAATTCGACAGCCCACGAATACTATGAAAACAATACCACCATGAATCAATAGTACATCGAAAATATAGGGATCATCTTAATTTCTATCCAATGGATCAATTCGTCGGACATCTCAAAGGCTCACACCAACATAACCGACGAACATATGCATTTATGAAGTTCAATCCACAAAGTCTAAAGATTAACAAAGGATATCGAGTATACAACGAAGATCTCACAACAATCTGGGCTAGATAGGCTTAAATCGGCTGAAACCTAACAAACCCCCAAAATTCAAGAACTAGGGTTCTAAGAAGAGATTACCTTGATTTGGACCAAGAAGATGATTAGATGTTGTTAAACACCTACAAATCCGCTCCAAGATGAAGCTTGATGAAGAAGGTCGCTCAAATCGCCTCTGGAGCTCACTCCCATTGGAAGGGATGAAGAAGGGAGAGAAAATGACGAATTAACGTTGTTGTCTAGTATTTATACTGGACAGTTATTAGCGTGCGCTAAACACCCTGCATTAGCGCGCGCTAACGGGGTCAACGCCCCAGAAAATACCGCCTATAACACAGTTAGCGTGCACTAGTCCAATAAGCGTAGCGTGCGCTAACGGGTCACGAAACCACTCCAGTAGCCCCTGAACAGATCTGCACCTACCAGGTAGCGTGCGCCAGAAAGAACGATTAGCGTGCGCTAAGCAGTCGATAGCATGCACTAGCTACCAACCTTAGTGTGCGCTAACGAGACCCCAGTCCCAGTCCAGTAGCTCCTGGACTGCCAGTTAGCGTGCGCTACACATCCGGTAGCGTGCGCTAATCACAACACAGTAGTGTGCGCTATGCCACAAGCATTAGCTTGCGCTATACCACAAAACCCAAAAACTCGCATAGTGATCCGAAACGCCTCCAAACATATGGCACAAAATTCCAATGATGAGGACAATACCAATCCGGTAAAACCCAGAAAACTCGACGAGTCTGGAACAAAGATCTCGGGTATTACATTATACCCCTCTCAAAAGAAGTTTCGTCCCCGAAACTTAAAACATAAAACGATCGACGCAAAACAATCTCAGATAACACACGCTGTCCGTTGCCAATGGCTTGTAACAAATCACATGCAACACGTGGCTGCTAACATCCACATCGCCATTTCAGAATGATAACAAAACGCACGGACAAAATCAGTATGGTTGAACAACCCAAACAGTACATCAATCAAAACGCGAGTTAATAGCTGAACAAATACGAAATTCCACAACACGAGGATTGGAAGATCGAAAATGAAGTTAAATTCCCGAACTTAAGGAAATTACGAAGTGGTCTGAATGCACAAAATTATGATACGATATCAACGAATACCGGACAACAAACGATCGAACAACAACGATCGAGACATAAGCGGTCGAACAATCATATCCGAATCATAACGAATAACAGAAATCGAATAGCATCCCCAAAGTCCACATCACGAATCAAGACAATCTGATGAAAATGAGATGATATACATTTTCATAAGATTCACATGGGCGGAGCCGAATTTGGAAAAGTAACGACGACAAACGGATTAACCCGAAACAATACCGCAACTCGTTCGAACAACAAAAAGTGAAGAGTAGAACAAGTCCAGAAAATATCGACGAACACAAACGAGTCGATAGAGTCGAACAAAATGAAAGCGAAAAAATATAGAGTCGAACAAAACTAAAGCGAAAAAAATATGGGTATTACACCATATCACCTTTAAAAGAGGTTTCGTCCCAGAAATCTAAACAACAAGAACGAAGTGCTAGAATAGCAACCTTCCCGGAAACCTTCTCTTGGTCCCGCATCTGATCTCCATGACTGTCTGTATCACGGTCACGACCGCGCCCTTTGCCCCTCAGCATATTAAGCGGATACTCACTCAATACAATGGTACAACATCGCAAAATAATATACCAAATTGCCAACTCGGCTTGACATATCACATAAGACAACTAATAGCAACTCGATAAGAAGATCCACGAGGTATCATTTTAAATGATATCATTTGAAAATCCTTGGATTTGCATGTTTATTCAAAATAAATCTTTGAAAGTATTTTTGGTACCTCAGGCTTTTTGTCAAAACTTTTAAACAACGGACTTTAACTGTCTCATTTGAAATTATTTGCAAAACAATATTTCCTTACAACTGGCACTATCAAAATCACTATGCCACTACACATCATCATTTTGGAGTGATTCAAGGTCACGCACAATAACTGACTCAGTACAGAAAACTTTTCTAAATCCGAGTTTGAAGTTAAATCGAGTAAGATTCTTCATCTCTCACAATATATTTTGAAAATAAAAATTGTATTGGTTCTTGAAAATAAAAAATTTTGATGGTGTGAAAGATTTCTGAAAATCATGTACTCGAATCATTTGAAAATACAACAGTACGTCAAAATTCATTTTTGAAAAACTTCTCAACACTACACAATAATCAACGACGGTAACATTTTACAAAATGTTCAAATGTACTTTAAAACGACTCTTTCAATACCATCGGGGTTTCTTTAGAAAATTCAAGGCCGGCTCGCCAATTTTAAATGATTTTCAAAGTCCACACGAAGCCGCCGATTAAGCGAACCGTCAAAACTTTATGAAATTTAATTTTCCACAACTTGCTCAAGTTTATAAAATTTTCAGAAAAGCATTTTCGAACACACACACAACAGATATAATTTACCACTTTATCAAAATACGATCCATTACCATCAAATCCAATCACACGTCAACATCATCTGTCCACATAATTACAGTATCACACAAGCGACCGTCAAAAGATAATTAACATCTAAAATTGAAATCCTACCTCTCAGTAATGAGGACTCTCACAACAAGTGCATTTAGGACGACTTAACGTTCACACCACCAACTTAATCACAATTTTGAGCATTATTGACGAAATAATAATGCCAACATCACTACATACCCCCTAACTGACGATCATGAAATCAAAAAGTCGAAAGCAACAGCCACGTTTCGAGTAAATTTTTGGTAGACCTCATTTGAGTCTTTAAAATCAAATGTTGAAAACTTGCAATGCAAGATGAAAATAAAATATAAGTAGTTAAGTTCTAAAAAAAAGTCCGGTCTGGAGGTCATCATACGAAATCAAAAATTTTGCTTTATTGAAGGACGTTTTAAAATAAAACTTAAGTGACTCTTCAAAAATAATTAAACATTGAAATATCACATTGACAAACTTTCCTTGCGGGATCACACCAAGCCGTTACTCCAGTAAAACGATTCACACAATATATATACATATTTATACACCGATATCACTTTTCATTCCAGTACAACACAAGAATCAAGCATGGATTACGTATTCACAATTCACATTTGAACTCCACATAATAACACATAATCACACAAGCTCGTATAACACGAGACGCAAGAAGGTAGGGAGACTTACATCCATAGATCGCACGAAGATGATGGCTGCACCTCGATACTAATCACGACCGACACCTCAGACGACGCGTCGCGACACGAATCAGTCAGACAAAATCTGACAAGACAAGACAAGATAAGACAAGGCCCGACAACACACAACTCGACCCGACAGCCTAGGTTTCCGCAATTTGGCGCTCCGATACCATATTCTGTAACACCCCCAAACCACTCGGGAATATTACAGCGCCGCAGACCCCCTCAGTGAGGATCTACCAGGCTGAATACGGAAAACACTACGATAAAAAACATGCCGACATGGGTAACTAACGAACCATTAGACCAATTTGGTCTTTTACCACAATATACATGTCAACCATACATTACTCTTTCTCGCAACTCATACCCATGCATGGTTTAACATAAATCAACATGCCTATAAAGCGGGAAAATAAACACAACGGAAGGACAAAACAATAAGACATCACCAAATACTCAACACCGGTCTTCATGTGATTAGTATCGTCGTCTTCCATCATCCTTCATATTGATCCTGTGAATTGCTCCCCAGCGACCTGCATGAACCTGGATGCAATACAGACATCCACCCCCCGAATACTCAGATGTTAGCAAAACTCCACTATTTTACTAGTGCAAATATAAATACAAAGGCAAGTCATATAAATCATACTCCAAGAAACATAGAAATCGTGAATATACTTCTCGAGATAATTCACTTGATTAAAACCATTTGAATAATGAAAGATAGGAATAAAATCATTTTACATCTTACAAAGCATTTTACGATCTTGGGAGTTTTGGAAACGTTTGGGTTTAAGAATTCTCAAGCCTTTCAAAACACTTAGGGACATAGCCCAAAAATCACTTATTTCAAAATACAATTCCGATTACAAAATACGGGGTCCACGACCCAACCATAACATTCCATTCACAAACACGGGGCCCACAACCCAAATCATCCACATCACATACTCGCTAGAATAACCCGACGGAAACTACACCATGTCAAATATTACCATGACAACAGTCTCATAGAACGACATCAAAGAGCACAAGTTTGCAACTTGACCATACGGTCGAACTCGACACACCACAGAGTTACAATGCACAGAGCAACAACAGAACTCACGTACCCATACCAAATTATCGCAGCCAAGAGACAAATCTCACACAACACATTTACTTGTGCCATTCCAGCCAAGTACGATTCCATTTGGACTGCCATTCTAATCAGACGAAATATGCACCAAAAATCATAGTTCTACAACAAAACAATTCAAAGTTAACCGTTGGTACGAGACTCACGACCGCCGTACCCCGCAGAGGCCCTTCGGACATCCCTGGGTGGTTAACCCTAGTTCGTGATACGCACACACACGACAATACGTATCCCTAGAGGCCCTGTCAGACCGTCCCTAGGTGAACACACATAAACATCCACAACGCCACAGGAAGCCATAATTCGAATACTAGAATACGCAAACAAATGCTAGGGACTTTGCTAGAATGGCCACTTTAATCGACGTATACCCACACGAATGTCACACAACAACAAACAAGTACCAATACCAAACGACACCAAGTGCCACAACCTCCTTACGAAGAAGTAATAACTAATATCACACAACATCACATATTCACCGAACAATTACACATATCAATACACAATCCTCGGAAAATAATTATGATCTACTAAATTCATTAAATATGTTCAACATCTTCCAGCATACGAAACTAACGCACATATACCGAAAGCACATCAATCCATGAAGCATACGAGTTATCTTTTGAAAGACAACAATTATCGAGAATATACCGATCCTTCTAAAAGTTCATTAAAATATTCAAATTGTAATTTGGTTCCAATACCAACGAATACGTCCATGAAACACGAAATATATGGCCAAGATACTTGCGTCGATACCACGAGCGACAAAACGATGAACAGACACGGTCAGGTAGCCTTCGAACTTCAAAAAATGACCAAGAATTCGATAGCCCACGAATACTACGAAAACAATACCACCATGAATCAATAATATATCGAAAATATAGGAATCATCCTAATTTCTACCCAATGGAGCAATTCGTCGGACATCTCAAAGGCTCACATCAACATAAACGACGAACATATGAATTTATGATGTTCAATCCACAAAGTCTCAAGATTAACAAAGGATCTCGAGTATACAACGAAGATCTCACAACAATCTGGGCTAGATCGACTTAAATCGGCCGAAACCTAACAAACCCCCAAAATTCAAGAACTAGGGTTCTAAGAAGAGATTACCTTGATTTGGACCAAAAAGATGATTAGATGTTGTTAAACACCTACAAATCCGCTCCAAGATGAAGCTTGATGAAGAAGATCACTCAAATCGCCTCTGGAGCTCACTCCCGTCGAAAGGGATGAAGAAGGGAGAGAAAATGACGAATTAACGTTGCTGTCCAGTATTTATACTGGACAGTTATTAGTGTGCGCTAAACACCCTGCATTAGCGCGTGTTAACAGTGTCAACGCCCCAGAAAATACCGCCTATAACATAGTTAGCGTGCGCTAGTCCAATAAGCGTAGCGTGCACTAACGGGTCACGAAACCACTCCAGTAGCCCCTGGACAGATCTGCACCTACCAGATAGCGTGCGCTAGAAAGAACGATTAGTGTGCGCTAAGCAGTCTATAGCGTGCGCTAGATACCAACCTTAGCGTGCGCTAACGAGACCCTAGTCCCAGTCCAGTAGCTCCTGGACTGCCGCTGGACTACCAGTTAGCGTGCGCTACACATCCGGTAGCGTGCGCTAATCACAACACAGTAGTGTGCACTATGCCACAAGCATTAGCGTGCGCTACACCACAAAAACCCAAAAACTCGCATAGTGATCCGAAACGCCTCCAAACACATGGCCCAAAATTCCAACGATTAGGACAATACCAATCCGGTAAAACCCAGAAAACTTGACGAATCCGGAACAAAGATCTCGGGTATTACATTAGTTTACTGTGATGATGATTCGAATTCAAAATAAGAATAAAGAGAACTATGTCAACCTCGAATTCATTCTTGAATAAGTTTGTGACATAATCAACCTTTATTTTATTAAATTTTTAACTCGATAATCTACTTCAAGAGATATCAATAATATTCTATCTTTAAACATTAAAAGATAGTAGTAGTTTCTCCTTCAAGGAGATATATCTTTTAAGTGCATTTATTTTCTCAACTGCGTATTTATACTTTATCAATGATACAGATATCATCATCAATATTATATGTAATAACTATCGTTATTACTCTTCTTCCATAAGAAAATGCAATAATTATTATGTAATTAATCTAACATCTATAGAATGTTGAGGAAAATTGGTCAACTCAAATAATTTTAAGTATATAAATGTACTTCAGGACATTCGCTAGAAATTTATGATATTTAGCATACAGCATGTGATAATTTGTACTAATATATCTTCAGGATTTATATCATAAATAAACACGTAGTTAAATAAAATATAAAAATGATATAAATAGACTTTAATATCAAACATGTAATTTTAAACATGTAAATATTGAAAGTCTTGTGATTAATATGTCATTTACATTGATAAATTCTCTAATACCAATTTATTTTCTTCAGAAATTGTATATGTCATTTGTCTCACTTGTTATCTCGGAATCTTATACATTTCAAGTGATAGTTTAGAAACCCATAAATTTATCGATACTTAGAAGATAATAGTGCATAATCTTCAACTCTTTAGGGAGGAATTTATTGTTTCCTCATGAACTGTCAATAAATTTGGCACTACCTTTTTTTTCACACAAAAAGTATCATTTATTTCTAAAGATATCATGCATATTTGCACTTTGATGAGACAATATATTGTGACCACTAAGAACTTGAGATTCGATTTACAAAAAGAAGAAATAAGATAAGCCAAGAATTTGAATGATGTAAACATCTTCAGGATATTTGACCTTTTTATCACTAATTATATACGATCAATTCAAATCATACTTCAGATATGACATCATATCTCATATTGATAAAAACTCATAATATATTATAAGAGATAATAAAATATTAAATTACACGATATATAAGATTAGATATTGACATATAATCTTAATATTATCATTTTTGTGTCCTTATCATTAACAATTGATAATATCCAATCCACAGGATAAAATTTATAAGTAATTATCCTCTACAAGGATAAACTCTAAATTTTATTTACTTCGGGAGATAAAATTTGAGCCATGTAATATTGAAGTTTTTATTTAATATTGTTCACTTCCGGGAACAACTTGATAGGAATATCCGACCACTCACTAATCTTGCTACCATTGGAGCAAAATCGGATTATGATTGTAGTGTACATCATATACACTACACCATATATGACCTATTGCAAGCCCACAAAAGTGTGTTCTTAGACCCAAAAAAGGTTACAGTAAGATATTTATGTAACGTTTTGGCCAAAATTCGGCGTTACATTTACTAGCGTTGCCTATGCTCTCTATTGCAACATTATGTGTATTTATTGCTATTAGGAGTATGCCCTCGAATGCTACTCAGAGGATGTTGAGTGAGGGCATTGTACTTGTAATTATGTAAATAATTATCATAAGGCAAATGAATGTTTTTTTATTTACTGGTAGTTACTGGCATCCTAACTCGTAAATATACATATAGAAACTAGTCCGTGTAACGTTCCACTCCTTATTGGATAAGGGGGTCGGCACTGGAAAGGTTTATAGCTTAAATACTTAATCGTTCGCAAGTCGATGAAACTTGACTAGGCTTTAAGTTTATGTGAAGACTTGTATGACGTGTTCTTTGACAAGGAGAGTGCCTGTCGAACACTAATGGTTAGTGGGAGCACACATTATAGGTATGCTAATTGGATTAGTATACTCGAACCGACTCACCCTTGATTCGTCACACGGATTTCACTTCGAGACAGTCAATGACAGAATCGAAAGGTTGTGATAGGTATTCGTGAACCTTCGACTTGAGGATTTAGTAGGGATGTGCTTGTGACGTCAAGATTTTCATAAGAGTAGTTCGACCCTGTAAACCGGAAGGCGGGGGTCAACCTCGACGTGCATCTTGACGGGCAAGTAGCAGGTCCTACTGAACACCAAGATAGAATTCTTTCTCCCATTAGTGAGCGGGTTATATATCATATGCGGTTATTGGCAGATGAGATCATAAGTCTTTGGCCAAAGCATTGGAGCTAGCTGTATTAGATACACGAGAGCTCAATGATCTCGATTTGCATTAACGCATGCATAGCGTCAAGTACAGACAGGGTTTGACTGACCATGACCCTATATCTTGATCGGGATATTTGAAAAAAGGGTTTATACGTATACTGGTATTCACGACAGAATGGTTCTTGAACGATCCTGTAACACCCCCAAATCCCATTGGGTAATTACAGTGCCGTGGACCCAACACCAGGAGATCCACCAGGCGAACACGACCAAAAATACAAAAAACTGACCAAAAGGGGAATCTCAGTCCCTACTATGATATCCGACATGATATTCCGATATGGAATTTCAACGACAAAAGTAGGCCTACATGGCCAAAATAAAAATACAACAACACTCACGAGCCTCGCTCGGATAATATAAAATGACAATAATTGCACAAAACTGGAGTACTCCAAACTGTCAGACTGACATGAACACCAAAACATCTCGGACTAGTATCGCTCGAATGCCTCGTCGCCATCGTCATGCCCCTGTGTCCCAACTCTCTCCTCGCAAGCACCTAAAACATGTAAACATGTTCCGCCACCACGGGGTCAGTCATCCAGAGAATGAATATCAAATAGATGTACAACATGATATGCATCTAAAAGCAGAATAAATGGTACAACATGGGTAATACGAGATGCTCACAAATCAAAGTAAGAATCGAGCATTCGAGAAACACTATGCCTAAGGCATACGATCGGTACCTGCTCAACATGTTAGAACACCAGTGCCCAACGGCGAATCATCAATATAGAACACAACCAAAACATTACCCGAAGGTAAAGCAAACCAATGCTAAAATAAATACAAATCACAATGCCCGAAGGCTACAACGATAATACCGATACATCACAATGGCTTGAAAGCCACTCAGCCGAAGCTGCCACAATATCACAATGGTCTGAAAAACCAAACAGCCCGAAGCTGTATCATCTGAGGGCCGAAGCCACGGCACGAAGCCGTATCACAATGAGGGCCGAAGCCACGGCAAGAAGCCATATCACAGTGAGGGCCGAAGCCACGACACGAAGCCGTATCACAATGAGGGCCGAAGCTACGGCACGAAGCCGTATCACAATGAGGGCCAAAGCCCCGGCACGAAGCCGTATCACAATGAGGAATCCAATGGTCGTGACCTACTGAACTATAGGTGTTGGGAAACAAACCGCGAAGGTTCAAGCCCCAAACTTACCTAAAATGAGATCACCCAGTGACCATGACCTGCTGAATCGCAGGTGCTGGGAAACCAACCGCGAAGGTTCAAGCCCCAGACTTACCCATCGAGCACTATCCGAGACTAGCCTCCAAAACACAATTAATCACAAACGACAATGATCCCAAGATTACTGAATTACAAGAATAATAGTGTGCTGCCTTGAGTTGGCCAACACGACAACAATAACTTACGGATGGGCACCGTCCTCGGCTGTCCCAATTCAATTACCTCGACTGCCTTGGAATGGCCAATCGATCACAACAACTCAAAGGATGGAAACTATCCTTGACAGTTCCAATTCAACACCTCGATTACCTTAGAATGGTAAATCGATGACAATGACTCAACGGATGGGAAATGTCTTCGACAGTCCCAATTCAATATTACCTTAGAACGGTAAATCAATAACGACACCTCAACAGATGGAAATCATCTTCGATAATCCAAATTCAATACGTCGATTACCTTAGAATGGTCAATCAATAAACAATGATAAAACGGATGGGAATTATCTTCGATAATCCCAATTCAATACCTCGATTGCCTTAGAACGACCACTCGATAACAACAACTCGATTAGAATAGATGTCCCGGTGTCTTAAACCGACCACCGAAAACAGAGATGAAAATCGGATATGTCAAATGCCTTCAATCGGCCAATACAATAGCAACAATATTAATTCGATAACAACAACCCCAGCGATGTCTTAGACTGACATCAACGTCAACTATAATAATCGATACATCGATACCGTGGACCGGCTATCGACAACAACAATAACAACAAAAGTTTCTATGCCTTAAACAGGCTGTTAACGAATAACAATAACATTTTGCATAATTGCCGAAGGGTATTGCATCAAACAATCCCCAATTATCAATGAAATCATAGAGAGACCAAGTCTTGAAATGATACACACATTCATACACATACATGATAACATTAATCTCATTGACCAGTACAAGTATAAAACTTGCCTCAAACCGAAGGCGAGAAAGTCTTTCCACGATCAACGTCCTTCTACGAAACGACGAACGACGTCTTCCGACGATCACAACCACTCGAACCACCTTGAATGAAATACAATTCACTCAATAACACAAAATCAATAGAAAACAACACTAAGGGTAATCCCGATTCAACCTCGAATCGGTTAAACTCCACCAACGAATATCATAGTTATCAACTATGAATTCTAACGTCCTCCAACACCTCAATGATCGATTAACATGATCATTACGTTCTTAACACTTGCGAAATCAATACAACAAGAATCACTTAAGAACAATCATCATAACAAACATCTCAAAAATGATAATATCACCAATATCATCATGAATACCCCAAGAACATAATAATCTCAACAAACATGATGTCTAAACCATAATCAATCAACTATTCAAATCAACAAGGTTCACTCAACCATTTCAAGATTATGATAATCATTACATAATTCATCATAATTCCTTACTAAAATGGTTATAATCCCTCCAAAACACAATCAACAACAACAATCATATCAAGTCTATGTTAATCATATAGCAATCTTAACATAATCCTTCCTAGACATGATTATAACCTCCAACCCTCCTAAAACATCAAGAACAACTCCTCCTCAAGACAAAATCATCATGTTCTACAATACAAGTTATGAAAAATCATCAAGAATCATGATATACTCCAACAATCACCAACTATACGAGGAAAACAACAACAACAACATCATCATATTCAAAAATCACTTGAAGAACAAGAGATTAAGAGAACTTACCAATGAATAACAAGAAGAACTCTCCAAACAACAAAGGAGCACCAACAAACTTCCAACTTCAAGCTTCAATCCAAGCTAGGATGATCAAAATCGTGTTGGAAGAGGCTAAATATCAAGAACAAGTCCAGAAGGACGATTCTAGGGAGAGAAATATGATTTTGGTTCGTTAAGAAATGAAATACGAAACCAAGTTATATAATCTGAAAAACACATTACGTACGTTATACACCAAGGTTAACGTACGTAAGGGCCATTACGTACGCTATGCCAAACATTAACGTACGTAATGCTAACTCCAGAACTAACTGACCCAAAATACGAAGACATTAACGTACGTAAACAATAACCATTTACATACGTTAGCAAGCTACATGGATTACGTACGTAGAGCTCGCCTCTTAACGTACGTAAGGATCCGTTTACTGCAACAGTAAGATCAGATCAAAGATGCCCGGGACCCACCGTCCGAAAGTCGAGTCCGAGGAAGGTTCCCTCCACCTACCACTCATTACGTACATAACATGAACATCATAACATACGTAACGCCTAAAGACTAACGTACATTAAGTGCACAAGCTAACATACGTTAGCTCAACAAAGTGGACAACCAAGTTGTTCCACCAGCTCTCAACCGGAATGAACGAACTACAATCCAACGCACCTCAACAAACACGAAGGATACAATACAACGGTATTTGTACAATTCCAAACGAATATGTACAACTCAATAGTGAAACGAAAAAAAATTACCCCCGGATATTACAGATCCCATCATTCATTCTTAATTGGGGTACAGTGTAGGCTGCCAGGCTGGCTAGGTGGTGCTACTACTCTTTGGTTCCTTCCATTGCTGACTGAGACGGGCCTACTGTGTCGTGCAATAGGATTGCCGACAGAATGAATCAAGCTTATTATCTCATCATGAATATTAGATATTGGATATCTAATTTGGGACATTGGATGTCTAAATCGATTTATTGGATAAATTGATTTACGGCCTAATGAATTAGATATATTACTGGGTGATTAATTTAATTCATGAATATAATTATTTCTTGGAGAAATTAATTATGTTATTATGTTTTTAATATGATTAATTAATTGGATTAATTAATCGATATAAATACATCGAAATGGAATCAGAGTTTATCTGTTTGGACTCACGGGAGTCCGAAATGGACCGAAATCGCCCGGATCCTTCTAGATGGCCGGCCCAATCACCTACCCTCCATGGTCTTGGTCTTCACTTGGTGGGGCTCAAACCTTGTGACCTTTCAAGGGAACAAAATATCACCTTGGGTGATTTTGTCAAAAGGTGATTGATATGGGGAGATATGATGAGAATATATGGGAAGACCATATATCCTTGGACAACACTTGGTAACTCACGGTTTTGGCAAGAGAAAAAGGGGAGAGGAAAAGTTTTTCAATGTTTTTTCATCTTCTTCACTTCTCTTCCTAAGTTTTTTCTGGGAGAAAATATTTGTGAGATAGAAAGGTTATATATTAAACACTTAGAGT
Organism: Orobanche coerulescens; assembly: GCA_033398695.1. Taxonomy (NCBI): domain Eukaryota; kingdom Viridiplantae; phylum Streptophyta; class Magnoliopsida; order Lamiales; family Orobanchaceae; genus Orobanche; species Orobanche coerulescens. Next base: position 45,105,901 of record CM065809.1, read on the forward strand.
GTTCTAATCTTGATTAGAAAAGCTTCTACAACCTTGTTCTAGCCGTATCCTTGTAGGATAATGAGGTTTAGTTGTTTCGGTCGTTTCTCCAGTGCGTGACAGGTAGAGACGTTGTCTTTTCGGCATTGGATCATCCAAGAGCTTGGAGCGCATTGGATCGTAGGGATATTCCTATAAAGCTTTGGGAATAGATCAAGAGAAGGAATCCATTTAATCAACGGACTACAAAGGTGAGTTTCTTATATCTCTTGTGATTTCGTTTCTATATTCGTATATACGTAGCTCGATCAATCCTCGTAGGGATTCAGATCGAATTAATTTTCGTTTTACGACTTCCACTGGGCCTTCGATTTAGGCACCGAATCCCAACAGTGGTATCGGAGTGTAGGTCTTGCAATCTTATATACGATATTGGCATTTGGAATGCTTGATTAGATGGTGAATGATTTGGAATTATTTATAGTCATAATCGTGGTATATGTTTTACGTTCGTTATAGTCATGTTTTTCGTAAGTTTATGTATAAATATAAATCTTTAATTTCTAGGAAATGTGATTTATATTGAAGATATAAATGTTGGAAAATATAGATATGGGATATCCGGTCGAAAAACTAGCCCCGGAATTGCTGTTGGACGGCCCAGGAGTGGACCGGAAGAAGGAGGCCGCGACCCAGGGCTCAGAGGGCTGCGGCCCAGGGCTGTTGCAGCCATGACACTCTTTCTGGACTGGGGGCAGCGGCCCAGGGCTCAGGGGTACGTAGCCCAGGGCTGCTAGGCAGCCCTACTTGCTGTCCGATGAGTTTTCGGGCACGGTCCAGCCCCTTTCGGACCCGTTTCGGGCTTATTTTCTTCGTATATTCCTAAAAATTGATTTCCCACATTTTAAATTGGATTTAATATGATTAAAAGGATATATGGTATTTCATTTTATAAGGGGAAATTGATTTATTGGAATACTTGTGATCGACTGAATTATTTTGAACGTTTTCATATTACCGATTGTGTGAATCGATTGGATCGGTTCATATCGTTGATTGGATCAATGTATCTCTATGCTTTCCATTTATATAGTATTTATTAGATGAATACTTTTGAATGGGGATGTGGTTCATGGACTTAGTTTTTGAATCGTTCGTTTTATTCGATTGGGTTGTAAAGGCCGTTTTGAGTCTATTTATTTTACTAGAAATATTTGTATCTAGGATGCAATTTTCAATGTAAAATTTATATGTAATTGTAACACCCCAAACTAGGCGACTATTACAGTGCTGTGGACCCCCGACTAGGACCCACCAAGCGAATGAAAATTAATGACTTAAATAATATAATCGTAGTACCGAACCACATTATATCATCCCTTACTCCGATGAGGAGTTTGATTACAATACACCCAAGATAATACCGAATACAGGTATATTTTATATGGAGATAAAATATACAACACTCGGGTGGGGATTTCATTCAACTTCTGGGTGACCATGGATTTCATCCAACCACTTTGATCCGATGAATACGTGTTAAATCAACTATGACTCATTGGATCAAAGACTTGTTGTATATCAACTATGTGTTAAATCAACTATCCAAGCTTCACAAATGAATGAAGATGATGAAAACCGAACACCCAAGTGATTGATGATGAAAAATCTGTCCCAAGAACTTCTCTCTCGGAACTCAAGTGAAGAAATGAGAAAAATGAGCTCAAAACCCCATCCAGGTACTTAAGTACTGCCATGGTTACGGCCGTAACTCGGCCTACTTATGGCCGTAACATACCTAAGTTAACGGCCTTACGGCCGTAACCAGCCATATCGTACGGGCGTAACTCGGCCTCGTCGAAAAATTTACCGACAGTCATACGTCCGTACCCGCACATGCCTTACGGGCGTAACTCGACCTCGTCGAAAAATTTACCGACAGTCATACGTCCGTACCCGCACATGCCTTACGGGCGTAACTAGACTGATAAGGCCGTACTTGGTAAGGATTACGGGCGTATAAAACCTTCGTCGAAACTGATCGGGCACTCTGCTCGAAACGTACGACCATAACCAGCCAAGCCTTACGGCCGTACCTGCCTCATCTTACGGCCATATGCCGCAACCCTTACGGCCGTAAGCCCTCTTCGTCCGACATGTCCTGAAAACCAAGAACGCCTGTTACGGCCGTAGCCTGCCTATCCTTACGGCCGTATCTCACCTTCGGCCAAAACATCCTTAAGCCAATGAATGAATGTTACGGCTGTAATGCATGATTAGTTACGGCCGTAACTCACTGCTGGAAATGACAAAGTCCGACAACTCCGTCATCTCGCTACGAAGGGTGAATGACCCGACATACAATACTTGTATGAATGTAATTAAGTCCAATAACACGTGATAGATGATACTTCCAACAGAAGACTACCATTCATGATGATTATGACAATACTCTCGTCTCGATTCTCAAACAGAGATGAATGATGATCAATAACTAATAAATGGTTACAATATGCCAACGATGAGTACAAATGAATGAATCATGAATGATGAGTGATTATTAATTAGTGAAAATTACTGAGTGACAATTACTGACTGGTAATTACTGAATGATAATGAATGAATTACAACCGGGTATTACATACTCCCCCCTTAAAAAGAGTTTCGTCCCCGAAACTAAGGGTCAAACAACTCGGGATAACTCTCCCACATGCTATCTTCGGTTTCCCAAGTAGCCTCTTCGACTCCATGTCTAGACCACTGAATCGTGACCAAAGGAATTGTCTTGTTCCTCAACTGTTTGATTCGCCGCTCTAAAACTCGTATAGGACACTCCTCATATGAATGATCATCCGCGATCTCGATTTCATCGAACTGAAGTACGTGACTCGGGTCGGCCGCATACTTCTGCAACTGAGAGACATGAAACACATTATGAATTCGGCTCAACGGAGGAGGTAAGGCCATTCGATAAGCCAGACTGCCTACTTGATCCAAAATCTCAAACGGTCCGATGAATCTCGGACTCAACTTTCCCCGCTTCCCGAAATAGAAGATACCTCAACTCGGGGATACCTTGACCAAAACGTGGTCACCTGCCTCGAACTCTAGTGGTCGATGATGATTATCTGCATATGATTTCTGTCGACTCTGAGCGGTCAACAAACGACTCCTGATCAAAGCTACCTTCTCACGGGCGGCTATAAGCATATCGGGCTCGGTGCCAATTGATTCTGATAAGTCATCCCAACACAAAGGAGATCGACAACGATGACCATACAAGGCCTCGTAAGGTGCCATCTTAATCGAAGCATGCCAACTGTTATTGTACGTGAACTCAATCAACGGTAGTTGGGCTTCCCAATCGTCTTTCCAATCGAGGACCCATGCCCTCAACATGTCCTCCAATGTCTGAATAGTTCTCTCTGATTGTCCGTCGGACTGAGGATGAAAAGCTGTGCTGAAATTAAGCTGAGTTCCCATGGCATGATGAAATGATTTCCAAAAATGTGACACGAATCGCCTGTCACGATCAAAAACGATACTCTTAGGAGTACCACACAATCTCACTATCTATTTGATGAACAACTGGGCAAGTCTCTCGGGACCCCACGTATCCTTAATCTCAAGGAAATGAGCTGACTTAGTTAAACGGTCCACAACTACCTAAATTGTATTCATCCCACGATGAATTGTCGGCAAACTCGTGAAGAAGTCCATAGAAATATCTTCCCACTTCCACTCTGGAATAGGGAGAGGTTTCAACATACCTACTGGTCGCTGATGTTCTATCTTGACTTGCTGACAGGTTAAACATCTCGAAACAAATTCTGCGACTTCTCGCTTCATATTACTCCACCAGTAATTTTGTTTCAAGTCCTTGTACATCTTGCTAGACTCCGGATGAATGGAATAAGGGGTAGCATGAGCTTCTCTCAAAATCGAGTTTTTCAACTCGTCATTCGCCGGTACGCATAACCGATTCTTAAATCGCAAAAGTTCATCCTCGTGGACCACAAATCCAGGGGCTTTCCCCTGAGCCACATCCTCTCGGATGCGCAACAAAAACGGGTCTGAACCCTGATTCACTCCGATTGCCTCCTCAAATGGCAATGAAATCTCCAACATGCAAAGTTGCCCTTGCACTCGCTGTAACCAGACCTTGATCTCGGGTCTAAGGAATTTCTACTGAAGCTCTTTCCGAACTGTTAGACGAGCAAGCATTTACTCCTGAATGGACTTACGACTCAAGGCATTGGCGACCATGTTCGCCTTGCCCGAGTGGTACAAGATCTCAATATCATAATCTTTGATTAGTTCCAACCACCTCCTCTGTCGCATATTTAACTCTTTCTGAGTAAATATATACTTCAAACTCTTATGATCGGTGAATATCTGACAGGTGACGCCATAAAGGTAATGATGCCAAATCTTCAATGCGAACACCACGGCTGCTAGCTCCAGGTCGTGGGTCAGATAATTGACTTCGTAAGGTCTTAGTTGCCGAGAATCATAAGCAATAACTTTCCCATTCTGCATTAATACACATCCAAGACCGTGTCCAGATGCGTCACTATAAACCACAAATCCTTCCGTCCCTTGTGGCAAGGAAAGGACAGGTGCTGAAATTAAACGGCTCTTGGGTTCATCAAAACTTTGTTGACACGCATCGGACCACGTGTATTTCTTATCCTTTCGCAAAAGGTTCGTCATTGGTTGAGCGGTTTTAGAAAATCCTTCCACAAACCGCCGGTAATAGCCGGCTAATCCGAGAAAGCTTCGGATTTCCTTAACATTCTTCGGAGGCAGCCAATCTCGGATAGCATCCGTCTTCTGAGGGTCGACACGCACACCGTCTGATGAAATTACATGTCTGAGAAATGTCACTTCGGACATCCAGAACTCACATTTGGAAAACTTTCCATAGAGTTCATCTCGCCTCAACACGTCGAGAACCTGATCAAGGTGAACCTCGTGCTCCCCTCGGTCACGAGAATAAATCAAAATGTCGTCAATGAAGACAACCACAAACTGATCCAAATAGTCGATGAAAACCTGATTCATTAACTCCATGAACACCGCAGGTGCATTAGTTAACCCAAATGGCATTACCACAAACTCATAATGACCATAGCATGTTCGAAATGCCCTCCTTGCGATATCCGACTCTCGAATTCGCAACTGATGATATCCAGATCTTAAATCGATCTTGGAAAATACTGAAGCTCCCTAAAGTTGATCCAAAAAATCGTCAATACGGGGTAGAGGATATTTATTCTTTATTGTCACCCTGTTCAACTCCCGATAATCGGTATATAAACGAAAAGAACCGTCCTTCTTCTTGACAACTAACACTGGTGCTCCCCGCGGGGACGCACTCGGTCGGATATAACCTTTCTCGGTCAAATCCTCCAATTGATTATTCAACTCCTGCATTTCGGTCGGGGCCATCCGATATGATGCCTTCGATATTGGAGATGTACCAGGCTCCAACTCAATCGTGAATTCCACATCTCTCTGTGGAGGCAAACCAGGTAACTCGTCTGAAAATACGTCGGCATATTCTCTCACTACTGGAATATCCGCCAACATTATTGATGATTTCTCGGTCTTGGTCATATAGCACCAATAACCAACACACCCTGACTGAGTAATTTCACTGCCTTCATCAAGTTGATGACTCTCCCGGAACAACTGGGATTACCTCCCTGAAAAACACATTCGACCCCATCGTATGAAATGATAGTGACCATACGCTTACGGACACTAATGACGGAATCGTGACGATCCATCCAATCAATACCCAAGATGACATCATCTCTCGGTAAATCTACCACGATTAGGTCTGCTAACCAATCACGGCCATGAAGTTGAATCAGACAATTCTTAATCTCATGATTTCCAATAATTCGTCTACCATCAGGTAGACCAATGACATACGGCTCACAACTAGTGGCACTACCCAGATGTAGTCTACTCAAACATGATTCGTAAATGAATGAATGCGACACACCAGTATTAAAAAGGGTACACACAGGTTGAGATAGAATATCGAGTGTACCTGAGATCATACGGGCCTCCGGATCGTCGGTCTTCTTCATCTCATAAATTCGGGGCTTGCCGGCCCCCGACCGGACGCTCCCGTCTGATAGCTCTTGGCTCCGCCTTTGCTTGCTCCCGTCATCTTGAACGATGCAGACTGAGTGTCTTGATTATGAACAGCTGACTGCTTCGGGTCCTGAGATGACGCCGGAGTAGGTTTGGAGCCCCTTCGGCAAAAACGGGCCTTATGACCAGCAATCCCATAGTTATGGCATGTGATAGTCTGCCTCGGACACTTGGTGCTGACATGACCAAGTTCTCCATAGTTGAAACAGGTGATGGCCGAACTGGCTGCTCAGGACTGCGATTCCGTAGGTCTGGGCGCCACAAGAGGTCGTTCAGAGAAAGTAGAGCACGCACGAGGTTTCTTGAATGTTGCCTGACTGCCTTCAGACTAATTACGATTCTTACACTTCTTGATAGCATATGAAGGTTGCTGCTTAGCAATCTCCTTAGCAGTAAGCTCATAAGTAAGAGCTTTCTCGATGAATTCGGCCAGAGTGGTGCAATTGTGATTAAGTAACTGCATCCGTATACGAGGTTTCAACGTCTTGCTGAAATACTTAATCTTATCCGCCTTGGAGTGAATAATAGATGAGGCGAAAGGAAGAATTTCCTGAAATTTCTCGGCGATGGCGAGAACATCATCTTCCGCTGAGGGGTCGGGAGTGAGTATTTCTGATAACTTGGCCTCTCTGAGTGGGGCCGGATAATACCTCTCCATCATGAGAGTCTTGAATTGATCCCAAGTACATGAGCAGTCGGTGGGCTTCAACGATAATCACCATGAATGAGCGCTCTTACCCAGATAGTAAGCCGCAACTGAAACTTTGTGCCCTTCGGGACACTCTACCATATCAAATAACTTCTCAAAATGCTCGAGCCAGTGAACATTATCCACCGCTTCAGATGAGCCCTCAAAAGTAGGTAGCCTTTAGCGAGAGATGTCGCCAATAATACTGCTTACACCCATCTCTTGCCCCTAAGGTGGCGGCGGAGGAGCCTGCTGATTCTGAGCTGTTGGGTTCTGCATCGTCTCCATGAGGCATGCCATCTGTGTCATATGGGACATCATGCCCTACATAAAAGTGAGTGGGTCAACCCAAACACCTTCTGATTGAGATGTGTCCTGGGTACGACTACCTGACAGTGAATGATCATTTTTGGGTGAATGAGTGGCAGCGTCGCTGCTCGATGAATTAGCATTGATCCTCGCGTTCAAGCGTGTATTAACACGAGCTCTCGGGTTTCGGCCCGCACCGCGGCCTCTTCCCCCGCGTCCTCTGCCTGCTCTCTCCATACTGAAGTAGGAAAGTCACATGATAATTATAGCTCTTGTATGAATATCACATTATGATTACGTCATGAAATGATGAAAATGAGCATACGCGCTCTAACACAATGATTACATGAATGATCAATTGAGGTGACATGATTATATGATGAAATTCTTGAAACGATTATCTTGAACAAGTTAACCAGATTAATGATACGATACTTAAGATCAACAACTGAACAATGAAATGAAATGAGTGATTAATGAATTAACATGATCGATATGATCAAAAATGAAATGATGATTGAGGATTGTTGACTGTTGAATGATGAATGAGTGATTCTTATTACCAAAAATTATACCATGGTGTCAGAAATCTTACTGTTCTTTGGTCTGAGGGGCTTGGCTCTTGCACAGATCACACGTGACGCGAAAGTCCAATGATACTAGTATGATGAACAATGATTTCAATGAGACATAACTCGGAAGGTAGTATTCAAAACCACGCTCCGATACCAACTCTGTAACACCCCAAACTAGGCGACTATTACAGTGCCGTGGACCCCCAATTGGGACCCACCAGGCGAATGAAAATTAATGACTTAAATAATATAATCGTAGTACCAAACCACATTATATCATCCCTTACTCTGATGAGGAGTTTCATTAAAATACACCCAAGATAATACCGAATACAGGTATATTTTATATGGAGATAAAATATACAACACTGAATAAAAATGAGTATTCAAACGGAAGTCTGCAGCGGAAATAAAATGAAGAACACAAATGACTGAAAAGGACTGGGGCCCCCTACTAGTCTCACTGGGATTCCTCGCCGTCAATGTTTTCTTCCCGTGCTTTAGCCTTGCCATGACCTGAAAACAACATCCCCCAACGGGGTCAGTTACACAGAACAACAATCCTTAAGAGTTGAATAAACACAATCATGATATATCTTAATTATGACATTAAGCTGAAGAGGGGCATCGTAGTACACCCGTAATGGTATGTGCACATGCACAAGACGAGTGTCCGGACACACCTTCCCTTGTACCTAATTAGTCTCACGGAGATACATTACCGTGTGCACAGTCCATTGTGTCGGTGAACCCGAACACATGACTATCATGTGTCCGACTAAAAGTTCCACACATCCCCACCCGGCCACACGATATGAACCCAGAAGGTCATATGAACGAGCATGACCATGATGAATATAATGAATAACAATCCGACAAAGTCAAGAATGACTCAACGAGATGAAATAATAGTGAAGTGAATGATAGCTCAATGAAATGATTGGAACCGTCATTCCTCGTGAATGAAGTGATTATTCGACAATTACAAGTCTCAATATGGTTAATACATTATGAATGAGTTATGATTATGAATGAACAGCAACGAAAGGAATGAGTATCGTTTTAACCGAGTAAGAATTAACTTACTCAACACTGGTGAAGAATGTCCTTCCTCGAACAAACGTCCTACAATGAGATGTCGGTCGCTTGAACAACCTTGAATAACACAATTACCAACAATCCGCTCAATATACGCATCAAACACGATTATAACTAATTCAAAACGCCGATATGACATTACCAAGTTCATTGGGGCATTATGACAAACATGTTGTAAACCATCTTCGATTGTTTGCAACCAATTCTCAATTAATCGATACCAAACTTCCAAGGGGTGGTAAAATCCAACAAAACATCTTCAATACCATCAATAATCCAATATGAATATCCAAATCGAGATTTCAACAACATCTAATTGAAAAACCCCAAATCTAAATCAATATTTAAAGTGTTCTACAAATAATCCTTCAATAATCCGATAAATATACATAACAACTCACAATCATATGTGTATCTCTTCATATAACATGATTTTAACATCCCAAAACATCATATTCCATCATAGATTCGGAATCTAGGGTGTTGAAGAATATTACCTTTGAAGATCCAACCTCTTTGATCAGATGAATACGTGCTAAATCAACTATCCAAGCTTCACAAACGAATGAAGATGATGAAAACCGAACACCCAAGTGATTGATGATGAAAAAATCTCTCCCAAGAACTTCTCTCTTGGAACTCAAGTGAAGAAATGAGAAAAATGAGCTCAAAACCCCGTCCAGGTACTTAAGTACTGCCATGGTTACAGCCGTAACTCGGCCTACTTACGTCCGTAACATCCCCAAGTCAACGGCCTTACGTCCGTAACCAGCCATCTCGTACGGGCGTAACTCGGCCTCATCGAAAAATCTGCCAATAGTCATACGGTCGTACCCGCACATGCCTTACGGGCGTAACTAGACTGATACGGCCGTACTCGGCAAGGCTTCCGAGCGTATGAAACCTTCGTCGAAATTGACCGAGCACTCTGCTCGAAACGTACGGACGTAACCGACCAAGCCTTACGGACGTACCTGCCTCATCTTATGGCCGTATGCTGCAACCCTTACGGCCGTAAGCCCTCTTTGTCCGACATGTCCTGAAAACCACAAACGCCTGTTACGGCCGTAGCCTGCCTATCCTTACGGCCGTATCTCACCTTCGGCCAAAACATCCTTAAGCCAACGAATGCATGTTACGGCCGTAATGCATGATCGGTTACGGCCGTAACTCACTGCTGGAAATGACAAAGTCCGACAACTCCGTCATCTCGCTACGAAGGGTGAATGATCCGACATACAATACTTGTATGAATGTAATTAAGTCCAATAACACACGATAGATGATACTTCCAACACAAGACTATCATTCACAATGATTATGACAATACTCTCGTCTCGATTCTCAAATAGAGATGAATAACGATCGGTAACTGATAAACGGTTACAATATGCCAACGATGAGTACAAATGAATGAATCATGAATGATGAGTGATTATTAATGAGTTAAAATTACTGAGTGACAATTACTGACTGATGATTATTGAATGATAATGAAGGAATTACAACCAGGTATTACAGTACTGACGAATACCGGAGGAAGATCCGTTTCGAGAAGATGAAGATTCAAGGCGAAGACTTGTAATTAGATTACGGAGTTTTTGTTTTCTAAGAACAGTCCATGAACCACATGTTGGTAGCAACTATGTTGTGAATGGTTGTTCATATTGTATGAATGCTACAAACGCGCTTAAATGAATTAATGTGCAAATTGTAACATTAATCGCGAAAATTCTCCCACGACAAATTATTAAGTTTATAAGTGTTGCGAATTTCGTTTAACGCAAGTGCACGTTATCGTAGACAAGTAATAAAATGATGAGTAAGATATCGTTCCCACGAGGACTAAATTACTAATTACCAATTTATATGTATTCTAATTTTATTTGAACTATCGAAATTTGGGATGCAAGTAATAATTAAAGAAAATTAATAAAGAATAAAGAGTAAAACGATCGCTCGAAGAAAGAAAATCAAATAATGAATAAATCTAGGATTGTGAATCCACCTCGGTTTATCCGAATTTACTCTCGATTATATGATGTTAATGATTTCCCAATTTATTGAAGGCGAAGGTTGCTAAATACTCTACCGCCTCTCCCGAGTCAGTAGATTTTTCTAAGGCGAATAATACACTCTATCCCTAGGTGAATTAATTCGACAATAGGCAAAAGGTACAGAATCTTCAAAAAGCCACATAGTTCCTATGAGTATATTCCCATCTCACAAGATAAAACGGTTCTCACCAATATTTCCTCACCAACTCTCCTCTCCCGATTCGAGTTGCGTAATTAAAACAATTCAATTATAAGCCACACAATTGAAAGCATTAAAAAACAATTGGGAAAACAACAAAAAGGGAATTATATAGATAATCAAAGTAAATCCGTCAAAACCTCAGTTTCATCAGAATCCTAGAACAGGGTTTAACCCTGATATGCTAAAGGATAAAAATACAGAAATAATGAAAGAAAGCATCGAAATCAAACGCAGATGAAGAACTCGGATTCCTCCGTTCTTCTGGCTTCCGCTCTATGCTCCTTGGTGTCTTCTGTTTCTTCTTCCTTCGATCCTCTATTCCGCGATGATAATCCCCATCCTCGATTCAGACCTTAAACCCTTATTTATAACTCTTATCAGCCTCCAAAACGCATCCGTGTTATTAGGTCGAGAACAGGCTCCAAAACGGCTCAGAAACGCGGCAATTTCTATCAAAACCGCCCCGTGGGCTGCGGCTCACTTAATATGTGCCGCGGCTCACGGTGCTCCGCGCCTATGCCTGAGCGCACATTTTTCTTCCTGGGCCGCGGCTCAGCATCCTTGTGCCACGGCTCAGGGTACAGTTGGTTCGGCACTTTCAGGTCACCTTCGTGTGCCGCGGCTCACTTGGTTCGTGCCACGGCCCCAGGCCAAAAATCGCCGTTTTCGCCCGTTTTTCATCGTTCGAGCTTCCGGACTCCAATTTCCTGCAAAACATAAAAGAATAGGGCATTAAAAGCTCATTTATGCAGATTTACACTTCAAATGAATATAAATTAATGATAAATAAGCGTATAAAAATACGCCTAACAAATACCCACAAACTTGAGCCATTGCTTGTCCTCAAGCAAAAATCAATTTTAAACAAAATGTATCGTGAATAATCGTGCAAGTCCATAGTGCTCAACTTAATCAATACTACCCTGAAATCCTCAAAGAATAATACAAGTATCGTAATAGTGAGTCACACCCAGGACACTGATTCCACAAAGTAACCAATTTCAGTCCTAATCAATCGTGCATGAAGAAAATCAAGCTCAAAGATTAACAAGCGTGAATTTAACCGACTGTCAATATGAAGAGTTAAAAATAAACAAGCTAAGTCGACCAGTCCCACAGTCTAGTGGCAAAAATTTCAAGAGTTTCATCATCAAATATAACCCTCGGACAATATTCCCTTATATGTGATCAATAAAATGATTCGAGTTAACCACTAGGTTCGGATCTCGGGATGTTTCATCGGGATAATCCTAGGGTGGAATTCCATCCTCATGTATTGGGAAACCGTTTGACGTAAAAGACACTCATGGGGCACATGGATGCTTCTAGTTACTAAGTTCCCCTCCACAGCGGAGAAAAAACTCGAATAGCTATTCCCGCATGTCCGATTCAAGGTTGCTGTTTTACACGAGAGTAAACAACGGGTCACACGAATACCCCCGGTTACTAGGCTCCCCATCATCGGCACATGCGAAATCTCTAAACCACTAGTCTAATCAAGTGCCAACACGACTCATGTTAATGGACAACTAGCTACGCGAAAAGTGTAACCAAACGTATAGATGGCGATTTGAAAACACGTATGTCTCCTTTCTTATCTGCTAAGATTTCTACAAAAACGAAAAATTTCGGACCTAAATGAATACTCAAGAGAAATAGATATCGCTGACTACAACTCGACTAAAACTCAACCGTTTCTTCAGAGAGAAATCAGTATCGTAACATCAGTTTTACACAAAAAGAAGCATGAAAAATTCACGAATGCAAATAATATCACGACAAGCAAGGCTAGCATAAAAACTAACGAAAAATAACGAAAAATGCAAACGAATAAGTACAGCAACAGAAAGTAACCCCCCCAAACATAGGACGTACATTGACCTCAATGTACATAAAATGTAATATGTAATAAAAGAAAAGGTCAAGTACTCCCCTACTGCCCGCTCATGAACTGGTGTCGGCGTCGTCCGGCGAGGAGGGTGGCATGGCTGGCCGAACTGGTGGGATGAAAGGCCCGTCCTGGTGCATAATGTGGGCCGTCCATGCAGCAAGGTGCTCCTGGTGGTAAGCATCTCTCGCTGCCAGGCGCCTTGTCTCACGTCTGTTGGCCCGGCGGGCCTGCTCTCTCATCTCATCTCGGACGGCTGCGATGATGCTCTCTCTCTCCGTCTGAAACTCCTCTCTCAGGGCATCCAGATGGATCTCTCTCTCTCTCTCCTCATCTCCTCTCTCCAAGCAGTCAAGTGACTCTCTCTCTCTCTCTCCTCATCTCCTCTCTCAGGCCGTCGAACATTGCCTGCAAGTGCTCTCTGTCGGGCGGCGGGCTGGACCCTGCCTGCCCCTGTGTCAGAAGAAGAGGCTCGGGGGACTGCTCGTGTGCCTCATCAAGAAGAAATCCTCGCCCCCGAGCGTGTGCCGGCGCTCCACCCCACTGGTCGAAGTGCGAGATGATGCGATGATCAATCGGACCCTGGGGGGCTAGCATCGGCTCATCATCCGACCACGTCATGCCCGACTGCCGGAATAGAGCGCAGATGAGAGAGGGGTGCTTCAGCCCCGTATTGGCCCCTCCTTGAATACACAACAGAATAGATCGGACCAGAAGAGGGGCCACATCAAATCTTAGCCCGGAAGTGATGGCATATAGTGTACGGGCACGAGAGAGTAAAACAGAGTGAATCTGCGAGGTAGGATCTACACGAGCGCAGATGAAATACAACCAGGCTTGCTCGAGCCGAATGAGGCGCGAGCTCTTAAAGTAGAAGGCCGAGGAACCCGGGGCGCGCATCTCCAAGACGGAGCCGGGCTGTGTGAGTGTCTCGAGCAGGGCCTCCCTTGTGAGGCCACTCATAGCTCGCGTATATGCTGTATCGTCCACCACAGGCAGCTCGAATAATCTCCGAATAGCAGCCACCAAAAAATCCACTGTAATGCCCCGGACGACGACTTACGTCCGAGTATCTAACTGCGGTATCATCTGCCCTGCTCAGATATGCTTCAGCAGAGCGCTAGCATAAAACTCCTGTACAATGGAGATCACTATCGGCTCGGGAGGCACAGCGAAACGGGCCCACCCCATCTCGTCGATCATCGTCAGAAGCTCCCCGTCCTGGGGGGCTGGAGTGAATCCCCGCTTCGGAATCAAAGGTCGAGGACGAACCTTTTCATTGAATATTTTATGGATTTCCGGGTCGGATAATTGGTGTGACTCCAACTCGGCTCGGCTTTGTGAAGTTTCCCCTCGTGTGGGGGACGATTGCGTCCTAGCCCTTGTCCTAACCTTTCTCTTTCTGGCCATGGCGAGTTCGTGAAAAGATAAAAACCGGAAATTACTTAAGCTATAAGGAAAACAACACCACTTGACTAACGATATGCAAAACGTGAATAAAGAGTTGAACGAGCGTGCATCGTCATGAGAGAAAATTAAAATTGAGCTTCATGTTTAAACTTGACGTAAGGGTTGGGGTGTGCTGTAAATCCATAAACAATTTCGTTTGCACATAGTTTCAAAACGTTGACTTAACAAAGAAAAATTTTCATTCATGCATTTCATCGAACACCTTGACTGCATGAGTTCCAATGAAGAACAAACATTGTAATAACTTGATTCAATCCCCAAAAATAACATCCTCAAATCGATCATCGTGACAAACGATATATAACATACACAATTCATTCATAATCGATAGATAACATCCATAATCAATAAAAAACTTCCTATTCCCAACTCAATTCTTGATAGGACTTTGAAAAAGAAAAACTAACAATATAATCATAACCATACCTTACTTCTCAAATCATGTATGAATAAGGATTAAAGGATTGAGGATTACCTGATTTGGATTGTAGTATGCAAGAGGAAGAAGAAGATGAGAAGAAGTTCTCGGACGATCGCTTTTACAAAAGAGAAGAAGAAGGTTACCTGGTGTGTCGGCCAATTCGTGTTATAAAGGTACCTGGGCTTTTGAACTTCCAAACGGGGGCCGCGGCACAACTTAAGTGAGCCGCGGCCCAGAGTACAGCCTGCCCGGGCTTCTTTGTTCCATCGCCATGTGCCGCGGCTCAGCATACGGGTGCCGCGGCTCAGAATGTTAGTGTGCCGCGGCTCAGTTGGTCCGTGCCGCGGCACCTAGTACAGGTTCCTGGGCGCATCTTTGCCATTTGGTGTGCCGCGGCTCAGCAGCAACGTGCCGCGGCTCAGAGATCAAGTGTGCCGCGGCTCAGTAAGGTCGTGCCGTGGCACAGAGTATAGGAAGTTTAGCCTTCTTTTTTCGATTTGTGTGTGCTGCGGCTCACAATCCTTGTGCCGCGGCCCCTTTGCTCAAGTTTCCCCTGGGGTGATTTCTACACAGAATTTTCAAAAGAAAACATCAATAGCGTGAGAGATAAGCATATCCAAGCTAAAACGACAAAAAATAATGATCCAAAACTGCAAGAAAATACTGAAACACAAAAAACTACAACTAATACTCGGGTTGCCTCCCGAGAAGTGCTAAGTTTATAGTATTCAGCCGGACTTTTTGAAAATCAGTTCGCTTTTCGCAAACACCATTTGAACTCCGCCCCGTCCATCGAACCGTTAATGTGTGTTTAAATTTTTGACCATTGGTCATTAACAATCCGATTTTCGGTTTGGACACCCAATGTTCTTTGTGAAAAGATTTTAATAAAAACAACTTCCCGAAACACCCTTTTTGCACTTGACTTGGCACCCGTTTTACTTCCGGCTTATTATCCTTTTTCTCGAACGAACTTATGACAGCATTAGGATTTTTCATTGGTGGATGAACGGTTGATGATGACGACATGTCCAAATGCCTAAGATATGCGACTCGTTCTACATTTTTCTTAGATGTCGGAGCATCTGGAATGGATTCTGAACACTTTGACCGACAACTCTCCCGGTGTGCGTCTCTTGCAAAGATATTTACACTTTCAATTTGTGAACTCTTTTCGACACCACTTGGACATGGATAGGGTTGAAACACTTGGAAAGTGACATGCTCATCTTGAACCCGTAGAGTTAGTTTCCCTTTTTCCACGTCAATGAGAGTTCGGCCTGTAGCTAAGAATGGTCTTCCCAAAATAATTGGGATGTCTTGGTCCTTCTCCATGTCGAGCACAATAAAATCAGCTGGAAAGATGAATTTATCTACCTTGACTAAAACATGTTCTATTACCCCCTCGGGTACTTGATATATCGATCTGCTAATTGCAGTGAGATTGTTGTCGGCTTTGCTTCCCCAATGCCTAGCTTCTTAAATATAAAAAGGGGCATCAGATTAATGCTAGCGCCGATATCGCACAACGCCCTATCAAAAGAGAGGTTTCCTATGGTGCACGGTATATTGAAGCTTCATGGATCCTTCTATTTTGGCGGAAGCTTTTTCTGTAGAATCGCGCTGCACTCTTCAGTCAGTGCCACTGTCTCATATTCCTCGAGCTTCCTTTTATTTGATAAGATTTCCTTCATAAATTTCACATAGCTCGGCATTTGTTCCAAGGCATCAGCAAATGGAATATTTATATGCAGTTTCTTGAAGACATCAAGAAACTTGGAAAATTGCTTGTCCAATTTCTGCTTTTGCAAACGCTGTGGAAACGGGACGGGTGGCACATATGCCTTTGGATTGTCAGGAAACAGTATCGAGGGTCTCGAATTTTATGATTCCTCGCTCACCGAGTTTTTCTTCTCCTCACCCTCACTTCTCTTCTCGTTCCTCTCAGGCCGGTTACACACTTATTTCCCGCTTCTCAAACTGATGGCATTAATACTCTCTCTGGGATTCGTTTCAGTCGTACTTGGCAAGGTACCCTCCGGGCGAGCTGTTAATACATTAGCAATTTGGCCCAAAGACTTCCATGTTGCGAATAGAAGCGGAATGGTTTTGCAAGGTTGCTTCCGTACGGGCCATGAACTGACTCGTATTTGCTGCAAATTTCGCCATTGCTTCCTCTAGAGAGATTTTTGGAGTGGGAGGAGGTTGCTGTTGGTGTTGAGCAAACTGAGGTTGGTTTGAGTTTTGTCCGTTTCTCCATGAAAAGTTAGGATGATTACGCCACCCCAGATTATAAGTGTTGGAGTACGGATTGTTTTTCCGATTCTTGTTCCCCACGAACTGAGCTTGTTCCATCGGAGGTTGCTCGAAAGGGTTTCCGACTTGGCACTATGCGCTAGGATGAGATCCGTTGCACCAATTGCACGATTCAATGGTAACGGGGGAAGGAGCATGCGAAAATGCTTGAAGTTGCTGAGTCAAGGCGGTGACTTGAGCCGAGAATGTAGAGATCGGATCATTATTGGAGATTTCCATTACTCATTTAGGGATCACTCGTTCGGAAGGCCACTGATATGCATTTGCGGCCATTGCTTCCAATAGAGAGTGTGCTTCGGCCATCGTTTTTCCCATCAACGCTCCTCCAGCGGCTGCATCCACAAGAGTGCATGTAGAGGCACTCAATCCATTATAGAACGTCTAAATTTGTAGCCAGTCCGGTAGGCCATGGTGTGGGCATCTCCGTAATAAATCCTTGTATCGCTCCCAAGCTTCGTGAAGCGACTCCATATCAAATTGCCCAAAGGTAGTAATTTCGTTCCTTAGTCTCGCCGTCTTCGATGGTGGGAAGAACTTAGCCAGGAAGGCTTGCGCTAATTCCGCCCAAGTCATGATAGAGCCCGATGGTAAAGAATTTAACCAAAATTTGGCTTTGTCCCTCAAAGAAAAAGGGAAAAGCCGTAGACGGATAGCATCATCGGTGACACCGTTGTTTTTGAAGGTGTCACAAATCTCAAGAAATGAATCGATATGAGCGTTGGGGTCATTGTTCTCCAGTCCACAAAACTGGCTTGCTTGCACCATCTGAATAATAGCCGGCTTGATTTCAA
The DNA here is from genome assembly GCA_033398695.1 of Orobanche coerulescens. Classification (NCBI taxonomy): domain Eukaryota; kingdom Viridiplantae; phylum Streptophyta; class Magnoliopsida; order Lamiales; family Orobanchaceae; genus Orobanche; species Orobanche coerulescens. The sequence goes on from CM065809.1 coordinate 45,123,863, forward strand.
AGTTGTTGGCTTGGATGGTTGGATGCCAGATCCCCAAAAGGTTTGCATTTATTTATGGCATAGCATAATCTCGAAGTGCCAATGCCGGTTGAGCTTGCTGCACAAGATTATCTCCTCCGTGATTTTCGGTATTATCGGCCATGGTGACTGTTGTCGGTAGTTCACGTTTCTCCTTCTTGCTTCTCCGAAGAGTGCGCTCGAGTTCCGTATCCAAAGGTAGTAGGCCTTTGTTACCGAATTTTCTCATGCACTAACCGGAAATTCCTGCAAGGAAAAACAAATAAATAAAATCACACAAAAATAAATAAAAAATATTCAAACTAAGACTAGAAATACTGAAATCGATATTAGTAAAATAATCAGTCCCCGGCAACGGCGCCAAAAACTTGTTGCGAATTTCGTTTAACACAAGTGCACGTTATCGTAGACAAGTAATAAAATGATGAGTAAGATATCGTTCCCACGAGGAGTGAATTACTAATTACCGATTTATATGTATTCTAATTTTATTTGAACTGTCGAAATTTGGGATGCAAGTAATAATTAAAGAAAATTAATAAAGAATAAAGAGTAAAAACGATCGCTCGAAGAAAGAAAATCAAATAATGAATAAATCTAGGATTGTGAATCCACCTCGGTTTATCCGAATTTACTCTCGATTATCTGATGTTAATGATTTCCTAATTTATTGAAGGCAAAGGTTGCTAAAGTACTCTACCGCCTCTCCCGAGGTTAGTAGATTTTTCTAAGGCGAATAATACACTCTATCCCTAGGTGAATTAATTCGACAATAGGCAAAAGGTACAGAATCTTCAAAAAGCCACATAGTTCCTATGAGTATATTCCTATCTCACAAGATAAAACGGTTCTCACCAATATTTCCTCACCAACTCTCCTCTCCCGATTCGAGTTGCGTAATTAAAACAATTCAATTATAGGCCACACAACTGAAAACATTAAAAAACAATTGGGAAAACTCAACAAAAAGGGAATTATATAGATAATCAAAGTAAATCCGTCAAAACCTCAGTTTCATCAGAATCCTAGAACAGGGTTTTAGCCTGACATGCTAAAGGATAAAAATACAGAAATAATGAAAGAAACCATCGAAATCAAACGCAGATGAAGAACTCGGATTCCTCCGTTCTTCTGGCTTCCGCTCTCTACTCCTTGTTGTCTTCGGTTTCTTCTTCCTTCGATCCTCTATTCCGCGATGATAATCCCCATCCTCGATTCAGACCTTAAACCCTTATTTATAACTCTTATCAGCCTCCAAAACGTGTCCGTGTGATTAGGTCGAGAACAGGCTCCAAAACGGCCCAGAAACGCGGCAATTTCTATCAAAACTGCCCTGTGGGCCGCAGCTCACTTAATATGTGCCGCGGCTCACGGTGCTCAGCGCCTATGCCTGGGCGCGCGTTTTTCTTCTTGGGCCGCGGCTCAGCATCCTTGTGCCGCGGCTCAGGGTACAGTTGGTTCGGCACTTTCAGGTCACCTTCGTGTGCCGCGGCTCACTTGGTTCGTGCCGCGACCCCAGGCCAAAAATCGCCGTTTTCGCCTGTTTTTCATCGTTCGAGCTTCCGGACTCCAATTTCCTGCAAAACATAAAAGAATAGGGCATTAAAAGCTCATTTATGCAGATTTACACTTCAAATGAATATAAATTAATGATAAATAAGCATATAAAAATACGCCTAACAATAAGGTTTAAAGGTTTTCATTCCCTCCATCGAGCTTTTGGGAAATTGAAATCCAAACTGGATGTGCTATGCTTCCGAGTTATTTGGGTAGTCGTTCGGGGAGGATGAATAAATTACCGGGAGCACATTGGATGCCTTCGGTTGGAGCAAATTTTATCCCTAGAAACCTAATAGGTTGCCAGATAAGATTCAATTGTGAAACTGATTTGCATCGATGGTATAAACTAAACTTGTTCACGAATCATAGAAACCGTATAGGTTGAGGGGAGTGAACAAGGGGAGAAAGAAGATCGAATCATCCATTAGATGGGTTGGTGTTGGACACCACTTTATGAAAATTAATAGACTAGAAACCTGTTCGGTTGCCTCTATTAAGATTTATAAAGAACTCGATCACCACTATGAAGTAGAGCGACGATACTTCCGGATTTCACATTCCGATAAAAATAGTGGGAGCTGGGTAACAAGAATACAAAAGACCTTAATTCTATACTCAGATCATAATTAAACAAGTCACAAATTAATATGTCATACTTAATGCAGACATAACTCTCAATATGACAATGAACCCACTCGTAATTGGCTCCGCAATCTGATGAGTGTCCTCAGTATAGAGGCACTGGGATACGTCTTGGATACGAACATTCTGGCGCCTCCTGTGCGGACCAGAGCCAATCAGGAAGAGATTGAAAACCACAAAAAGTGGGTTAAGGATGACGTAAAAGTCCGTGCATACATGATGGCTTCTATGTCTAATGAGATTCAGAGATCTCATGAGAAAATGACTTCTGCTAGGTAGATTCTATCTCACTTAACCGAGCTTTATGGTGAGCACAGCAGAACTGCTAGATATGAGATATCTAAGCAACTGTTCGGTGCAAGGATGAAGGAAGGCGAGAAGGTTGGGGAACACATCCTCAAAATGATATCCATGATCGAGAGATTGGAGTCTCTTGATTTTAAAATGGATACTTCTCTCCAAACTGACCTTATCCTGCAGTCTCTCCCTGATTCCTTCGCACAGTTTGTTATGAACTTCAACTGCAATGAGATTGCGTGTAACTTAGCTGGGCTAATGAACAAAATTGTGACCGCTCAGTCTCAAATGAAGACTCCGCGGATGAAGGAGTCTGCTCTTGTGATTTCTTTTGGACCTCGGAGGTCTAAAAACAAGAAGAAAAAGACCAAGAAGCAGACGGGACCACGAGTCAAGGACTTCAAGGGTAAGGGAAAGGCCTCGCTGGTTCCGAAGAACAAGAAGAAGTAGGATGATTGTCTCAAGTGCGGTGATCTGGGCCACTGGGCTAGAGACTGTCCGATTCTTTATGGCACTTCAGGTACAGAACTTTTAGTTTGGGAAACAAATTGTTCTGCTACTGTATTTTCTACTTCCTGTATACTAGATTCTGGTGTTAGTTCTCATATTTGTACCGTGAATCAGGATCTGGAACAAAGTAGGAAGCTTGGAGCTGGAGAAGTTATGATCACTATCGGAAACAGGGATAATGTCGAGGCAACCGACATAGGATTACTTCTTTTGGGTTTAGAATCCAGTTTTGTTCTGACTTTAGAAGTTCTACTTGTTTTGCCCAAGGGGCATAAAAACATTGTATCCATTCTGGTCATGCACTGAAAAGGCTTTTCATTTTTCATTGGTGATGGTTCCTGCAAAATATATTTCAGAAATAAACTAGTGGGTACTGCTACATTGTTAAATGGATTGTATCATCTAAACCTCAGTAACAAAGTCGTTGTAAATACTATGACTAGGAAGCGTGGTATGGATGAAACCAATCAAGTTTTGAAATCGCATCTTAGACTTGGTCATATCGGTCTGACTAAGGTTTACAAAATGGAAAAAGGATGGACTTATGGCTCCATTGGGATCGAATCCCTTTCCTACTTGTGAATCTTGCCTTAAAGGGAAAATGACTAAGTCCCCCTTCACAGGGACTTTTGAAAGAGCCACTGATAAACTGGGATTAATCCATACCGATGTATGTGGTGATTTGGAAGCAACACGTAACGGATATCAATATTTCATTACGTTTACAGATGATCATACTGGGTATGGTTATATATACTTAATGAAACATAAATCCGAGGCCTTTAAGAAATTCCAGGAATTCAAGGCCCTAGTCGAGAAACAAACTGGTAATCATATCAAAGCATTTCAGTCGGACCGAGGTGGCGAGTATATGAGTATGGAGTTTTACGAGTTCCTGAAGGAACATGGAATATCATCACAACTAACACCTCCAGGTACTCCTCAGTTAAATGGTGTGTCAGAAAGAAGGAACCGGACCTTGTTGAACATGGTCCGTTCCATGCTGGGCTATACTGACTTACCGATTTACCTATGGGGGTATGCACTCCTGACTGCCGCTTACATCTTGAACAGATGTCCTTCCAAATCCGTTCCTAAAACTCCACTTGAGATGTGGGAGGGCAGGAAACCAAGTCTTAATCACATTAGGATTTGGGGATGTCCCGCCTATGTCAAGAAAACTAAGGTGGAAAAGTTGGAAGCTAGGTCCGCGAAGGGACGTTTCATTGGATTCCCATCTGGGACGATGCGGTATCTATTCTACATGCTCGAAGATCGAAAAATCGTTGTTGCTTTACAAGCACACTTCCTGGAAGATGAGTTCATTCAGAAAGGCGGAGCAGGTAGAAGTATTTCTTTGGAAGAATATAATGAAAATCCTCGGGAGACACCTATGCAAGAAACTGGAACCGAACCTTCTGAAACACAAGTACAACCACCTCGTAGGTCTAGTAGGATGTCTCATTTACCTAAGAGGTATGGGCTTGTGCACTTGGAGGGGCTGGGTCTCCATGAGGTTCCAAGTGATAGCCAAGAGACCGACCCAACGACCTATGACCAAGCGATGGTGGATGTAACTCCGCGAAATGGCGTGAAGCTATGGAAGTTGAGATAGACTCGATGCATGTCAATCAGGTCTGGACTCTAGTAGACCGCCCCGAGGGCATAGTGCCTATTGGGAATAAGTGGATCTAAAATAGAAAGACTGATGGAGATGGCAAGGTTGACACCTATAAGGACAGACTTGTGGCAAAGGGTTATACCCAGAAGGAAGGGATCGATTGCCACGGTACCTTCTCGCCCGTAGCCATGATCAAGTCTATTAGCATGATGCTTGCTATAGCTGCCTACCACGATTGTGAGATATGCCAAATGAACGTAAAGACGGCTTTCCTTAATGCATTCCTCGAGGAGGAAATATATATGGAGCAGCCTAAAGGCTTTGTGTCCGAAGTCGATATTCAGAAAGTGTGCAAGCTTCAGCGTTCCATTTATGGACTGAAGCAAGCGTCGCATAGTTGGAACCTTCATTTTAACGAGGCAGTCAAAGAGTTTGACTTCGTGCAAAATGAAGAGGAACCTTGTGTGTATAAGAGGGTTAGTGGGTGCAAGATCACATTCTTAGTACTATATGTGGATGACATTCTACTAATAGGAAATGATGTGGGAATGCTCAGTTCTGTGAAAGCTTTGATTTCGAGTAATTTCTCCATGAAAGACTTGGGAGAAGCAACCTATATTCTTGGTATTCGGCTCTACCGGGATAGAGCGAAGATAACAATTGGTCTTTCCCAATCCCTCTATATGGATATGATCTTAAAGCGATTTAAGATGGATGATTCTAAAAGAGGGTTCCTTCCGATGCGACATGGAATAAAATTCACCTCGAAGATGTGTCCTCAAAGTGAGGAACAACGAAGGGAAATGAGTAATATACCATATTCTTTGGCAGTGGGTAGCCTTATGTATGCTATGTTGTGTACGAGATCTGACATTGCGGATGCTGTAAGCGTGGTGAGTAGGTTTCAGGCAAACCCAGGTAGGGAACATTAGACTGCCGTAAAGAACGTTCTCAAGTACTTAAGAAGGACTAGAGACATGGTTCTTATGTATGGCGGTGGAGAATTGGATATGGTGGGATTCACTGATTCGGACTTCCAAGAACAGAAGGACGACTCGATGTCTACTTCTGGCTATATATTTACTCTTAATGGAGGAGCAGTATCTTGGCATAGGCCAAGCAAAGCGCGACTGCTGATTCCACCTGTCAGGCTGAGTATCAAGCAGCCTCGGAGGCTTCCAAGGAAGGGTTCTGGATTAACAAGTTTCTGGGAGAACTTCAAGTGGTATCATGTGCAGAGCTGCCTATTCCGCTCTGCAACAACGACGGAGCTGTAGCACAGGTCAAGGAGCCGAGGTTTCACAACAGCACCAAACACATTAAGAGGAAGTATCATCTCGTAAGAGAATTTGTTCGCAAGGGATACATTGTGCTGCACAGAGTAGACTCGGCCGACAACGTCGCTGATCCACTGACCAAGCCACTTTCTCAGACTAGCTTGGAGCGTCATCTAGAGAACGTGGGTATTGGATACCATAGTGTGTGGCATTGAGTGCAAGTGGGAGATTGTTAGAAGTATACCCTCGAATGCCACTCAGAGGATGTTGAGTGAGGGCATTGTACTTGTAATTATGTAAATCATTATCATAAGACAAATGAATGTTTCTTTATTTATTGATAGTTACTGGCATTCCTAACTCGTAAATATACATATAGAAACTAGTTCGTGTATTTGAGAGAAAAACGTTCCACTTCTTATTGAATAAGGGGGTCGGCACTGGAAAGGTTTATAGCTTAAATACTTAATCGTTCGCACATCGATGAAACTTGACTGGGCATTAAGTTTATGTGAAGACTTGTATGATGTGTTCTTTGACAAGGAGAGTGCGTGTTGAACACTAATGATTAGTGGGAGTACATGTTATAGGTATGCTAATTGGATTAGTATACTCGAACCGACTCACCCTCGATTCATCACACGGATTTCACTCTGGGACAGTCAATGACGGAATCGAAAGGTTGTGATAGGTATTCGTGAACCTTCGACTTGAGGATTTAGTAGGTATGTGCTTGTGACGTCAAGATTTTCATTAGAGTAGTTCGACCCTGTAAATCGGAAGGCGTGGGTTAACCTCGACGTGCATCTTGACGGTCAAGTAGCACGTCCTACTGAATACCAAGATAGAATTCGTTCTCCCGTTAATGAGCGGGTTATATGTCCTATGCGGTTATTGGCAGATGAGATCATAAGTCTTTGGCCAAAGCATTGGAGCTAGCTGTATTGGATACACGAGAGCTCGATGATCTCGATTTGCATTAACGCATGCATAGCGTCAAGTACAAATAGGGTTTGACTGAACGTGACCCTATATCATGATCGGGACATTTGAAAGAAGGGTTTATACGTATACTGGTATTCACGACAGAATGGTTCTTGAATGATCCCATCATTCGTTCTCAGTTGGGGTACAGTGTAGGCCGCCAGGATGGCTAGGTGGTGCTACTACTCTTTGGTTCCTCCCATTGCTGACTGAGACGGACCTACCCAGTCGCACAATAGAATTGACGACGGAATGAATCAAGCTTATTATCTCATCATGAATATTAGATACTGGATATCTAATTTGGGACATTGGATGTCTAAATCGATTTATTGGTAAATTAATTTATGGCCTAATGAATTAAATATATTACTAGGTGATTAATTTAATTCAAGAATATAACTATTTCTTGGAGAAATTAATTATATTATTATGTATTTGGTATGATTAATTAATTAGATTAATTAATCGATATAAATACATCAGAACGGAATTGGAGTTTATCTGTTTGGACTCATGAGAGTCCAAAATGGACCGAACTCGTCCGGCTCCTTCTAGATGGCCGCCCCAATCACCTACCCTCCATGGTCTTGGTCTTCACTTGGTGGGGCTCAAACTTTGTGACCTTTCAAGGGAACAAAATATCACCTTCAGTGATTTTGTCAAAAGGTGATTGATATGGGGAGATATGATGAGAATATATGGGAAGACCATATCTCCTTGGCCAACACTTGGTAGCTCACGGTTTTGGCAAGATAAAAAGGGGAGAGGAAAAGTTTTTCAAGGCTTCACCATATTCTTCATAATCTTCACTTCTCTTCCTAAGGTTTTTCTTGGACAAAATATTTATGAGATAGAGAGATTACATATTAAATACTTAGAGTGTTCTAATCTTGATTAGCAAAGCTTCTACAACCTTGTTCTAGCTGTATCCTTGGAGGATAACGAGGTTTAGTTGTTCCGGTCATTTCTCCGGCGCGTGACAAGTAGAGAAATTGTCTTTTCGGCGTTGTATCATCCAAGAGCTTGGAGCGCATTGGATCGTAGGGATATTCATCTCAAGATTTGGGAATAGCTCAAGAGAAGGAATCCATTTAATCAACGGACTACAAGGGTGAGTTTCTTATATCTCTTGTGATTTCGTTTCTATATTCGTATATACGTAGCTCGATCGATCCTCGTAGGGATTCAGATCGAATTAATTTTCATTTTACCGCTTCCGTTGGGCCTTCGATTTAGGCACCGAATCCCAACAATTGCAATACATTTTGTAATATTACAATAGCACTTTTTTGTAACACTTTGATCTGTTTTAGTAATATTTTAAGGTGTTATAATAGACTAATGCAATACTTTTTAGCAACATTTATATCCCTATTGTAATACTTTTAAATTTTATTTGCAACAGTAATCTGCAACACTTTTTATTAGTCCGGATTGCAATATCCTGTTTGAAATTCATCATACGATACAATCTCGATAGAGAATATTCTCAAATTATATTAATATTTTTTATTTGAGATATAAATTATATTTTCCTTCAGAGATAATACCATGCTACATTAAGAGCATAATGATTTAATTATGCTATTATATTTATAAGTAATAAATTAGTATTCTTCAGGAATATTGTATTATCACATAATTCATGTATAAATAAAAATTATTCATTTAGAATAGTAATATTCTTCAAGAATATTACAATTAATTGTGCTACTTCGGGAGCAATAATTTTAAGATCCATAATTTAATATACAAAGGGAAAAAAATAGTACGAGAATTAATCAAGGCTCGAAATAACTAAACTAAAATAGTTGCTTCTTCAAGAGCACTTACAATAATTTTCAAGAATATTATTTTGTATTTTTCATTAGGAATTGCATAAATTATTAGATCTCATAGTGTTCTTCATGAATACATCGTACTCAACTAAAATATGACGAGATAACATTGTCCTTCTTCAAGAACGACAATAAATCTATAATCTTCTGGATTATTAAGTATTGTTGAATCATGTTTCCTCTCGAAACAAAGAGGAATATGATTTGATAATAGATTTCGAGGTCATCATATATATTATTTATATATGATGTACACGAAAACATAAAATTTAATCATTAAAGAATATATATTTTTTCTCGAAATCAACATATGCAAGAAAGTTTTTGAAGGAGTAAATAGAATTAATACCCTTCACCAATGCAAAAAAAAACACTATTTCTGCTTGGATTTTTTTTTTATGTATGCAATACACTTTAGAATCCGATATTCACCGTTGAATTTGTATATCTGTTTGTCAGGAAGATACTGTAAAAAATTCATGCTGATCCGACGGTTGACAAAGCGGGAATCGCGATTTTTGCGCGGTCTTGCAGTGCAGAAAATCTGCTCGCGTTTTTTTATTTCGAAAATCGGAGAGAAATAAAATTTTTACTGGTAGAATATCGTGCTGATAACGTCTTATGAATATTGAGAGAAAGAGGAAAATATGAAGGAAGATGAGAGAAACAAATGAAATTGTGTATCTCATTATGAAGGCCATAGATCTCTATTTATAGGTATACATATAGGGTTTCAGGGGCATATTAGTCATTCATCAAATACATGATTTATTTACAATAATGTCAAATATATACACTTATTAATTTGGGCATATGTCAAAAAACTTAAAAAGGTATATTTAATATGGTAAATAGGTGGACTGCATTTTGCAATAGAGGGAGTACTCAAATAATAGGAGATTTAATAATATTTCATTTTGTTAAATGGTTTGTTAAAATTAGGACATTGAAAATTCTTTCTTCTAAATATAGATCATTGTAATATACAAACATATTATTGTGAATATTCGGATATATAAAGTTACTCATTTGAATTTTATTATACAAGGAGTATTTTTGAAAAAAATAATGGTTGGGATATTTTATGAATATATGTATTTCTATTTGTGTGTTTGGTTTAAAAAAAGTATGAGATTGTAATGTAAGCGGTTCTTGATGGAATTGTATATGTCGAGAAAGTGTCCTCGATTGTTTGTATATGTTCATATTATTATTTCACAATTAGAAATTCAAAACATTCTTAATGGTCATTTTCTTTAGAAAATTTTGCGCACTTGGTTGAACTTTGAAAGATCATCACTGACACTTGTGAAGTCTAAAATTTCTCAAAAATAGTAGTTAAGAAATTTAGTTATCTATCAAATGGTTCAAACAATAAACTAATCGGAGTTTAGATGAAGGAGTTATGCTTGAAATAGTGAGGACTACATTGACAACAAAAGTTGTAGGAAAGATACTGCCTTAATCTCTTTAAGTATATAAACCGGGTGCAATCTTGAATGAAATATATCAAATTATTTCTCCATTTCTCTTTATCTGTTTCGTGACTCTTCACCACTTTTCACCATTTTGGGGACTTGTGAACATAATGTATCATTTATTAAGAGAGAAGAAAGAAGGAAAGAACGAGGAAAACAAGAGATATTCGCGAGTGATTAGTTCATTTGCGCATAAATTTTATAGACAATATATAAAATGGAACCCTTGGATCTGTATGAAATTTGGGTAGGATGTTTGAAATATGTTGAAGGTCATTCTGAACAGTGAAGCTTCAATTTCGGTTTCCAGACATTCCAATAAATGATCTGATAGGTACATGCTTTCTAGATCTCTATTGGGTAATCTCGATGTTGGTACAATCCCGGAACATCTACCTATTGGATTTGGCCGATTTTTGAATATATTGTGACATCTCGAGGTACATTTTGGATGGTGGAGATAATGATTAGTGTTCTCCATTTTATCATTTTATTTTCGAGCAGAAGGATGCTGGAAGTTGTTAAATTTGCAGAACTTGTCATTAACCACCGGTCATTTTTATCTAAATAGAGGTAGATTGCAAATAACTCTAACTTAGGATATTGTCGGGGGGTCTTTTGGGTTATTTTTGTGTTAATCCCTGATTTTGATCGATGACTTTGTGAACTCTGTGTAGAGACTGTTCGAGTGTTGGTGTATATGAGTTGTTGTGATGGATCTTACATGAATCGAGTGGAATATCAATTTCTGGTCGATATCTTCATAGTATGGAGTCATCTCGAGAGATAGAATCATAAATGGGGGGTTTTGGGGATTGCATTTCTGTTGTTGGTTTGATTTACATATTAAATTATTTTTAATGAATGTTAGGACTAGATTATCGAGATTTCGCCAGAGAAACTTGTGAACTTGTGTGTTTGTTTCCAACAAAAGTCGAGGCAAGTTTTAATCTCATTTTGCATGTTGTAGCATTTTGAATATTACATGTGTGTATGTGTGTTCACCAAGAATGGTTCGATGGGACATCTGAGTCCGTGCCCGTGAGTGCGGATCATGAACATTTGGGGTTAACCACCCAGGGATGGTCCGACAAAATCTATGAGGATTCATTGCTGCGTATGTGAATCGTGATTAATCACAAAAAGTATTTTAAAATATGTTGGTCACAATATACAGTAAAAATAGCTTAGAAAGGGGGTTGAATAAGTTGTATCCTTTTCAAAGTTTATTTGCATACCGGAAGTCTAATGTTAAGTTGCTGTAAATACAACAATTGAATAATCTCCTATTAGCTTGATGCGTACATGATTTTTACAATATGTATACTAAAATTACATAGGCAGATGGAAAACAGTAAATGGCAGAATGTAAAGACATACTGATTAAAGTGGTTCGAGGTAAACCCCTCTACATCCATCGATCTTCCACGCAGGAGTAAAATATTTATTAAAATCACGGCGTACACAACTATATAACTTTAACTAAATGCGTCATGTATTGTTCACACATATTGATACAACCAACAGTATCTTGGGCCGTTCACACAGATTAGCTTGGCTTCTTCGACTCGCTTCTTCTCACATAGATTGAAGCTTTGTCTTTGGTGCTATTTGTCCCACACAAGTCAGAGATAGCTAGGCTTAGTCCACACAGGGCTAAGTAAACTCAACGACAGGTTTAGTATGACAAGATCAAGCAGCATCTGTATGCTTGATGAGCGTTCGCTATAAGTGTGTTGTTTGCGTTGAGGACTTTGTATATCTTTTCTATTGATGAAGTTGTATGCTCGAAGAAATATATTGCTCTTGTAAGCTTGATATTCAGATTGTTAATGCATCATATTTTTAATGTCCTCTTGCTTGGGGCTATTTATAACCTTAAAAATAGATCCATTATAAATGTAGTCGTTGTCTGGTTGGTGAGTTTGAGACTGCTCTTATTGGCAGCTTCAGAATGTTTCGAATTAAAGGCGATTTGCATTTAATGCTCCAGACATTCTTTTTTACTATCATTGAATGCTCTTCAGGCTGTAGTATCTTCGACAACATTAAATGCTGTCCTATCAGCATTAAATGCTACTTTAACCTTGAGTACTTGGTGAATAAACAAGGTTTGCTTTCTCAACGGTTTAAAGTTTCTTCAGTCCTGTTGGATGTGTGTTTTATTTTTCCTAAGTAAAACACTTACAGCAAGTTTGCTGTATCCAACATCTTCGTCTTTTGTTGTTTCTTGACGATCACGCTGTAGGAAAGGACTCCTCACTTTTCTAGAAGATCATATGCTGTATGGACTGGGTATATGATATTCTCCTAACAGCTTCCATACTTAGACTGAAATTCTAACTGGGAAGATCTTGCTGAATGAGGCAATTATCAAAACACAGGGAGGATTTTCCTAACAATTTCCCCCTTTTTGATAATGCCAAAACTCTCTCAATAAAGAGAGGTTGTCTTCAAGTCTTCTGTCGAAAGTTCTGATCTTCGAGACTTAATCTAAAAATTTGAACTGATCGCAGGCAGTTTCTAAAATGATAAATCCTACAGGATTTAGTGTATTGCAACATAAATTATGATTGGCACACAGGCACAATCTTACAGGAAGTATTCCGATTTGAATACAACTTAATCTATGAACTGTTCTCAGACAAGTTCTTACAGCTTTGAGATTTATCGATATTTTATACTTGGTAAAACATTTCAACACAAAGTATAATCAAAGTAATAACACTAGATCGTGAGCTGTAATCTTTTGAGAAAAAAATGGTCTTTTGTTGATAATTAGATTATAGTGCTGTTTGCATTAAAGATTACACTGGAAGAAAAACAGGAAATGTTAATATGCAGAAAACATAAGTTCTATCCCCTATAGGACTGATGTCTCCAAGTTTTCCGGGAGGGGTCATGTTCGGTTCCCTTTCACCAGTTGACGAAGGCATCTCTTCCTCGATCCCTGTATAAACTTCTTCATTCTTGGGATACATCAAAGAAGAGATTCCAGTCTTTCGGATGGCTTGGCCATTCGCCCTTTAGGATTTTGGATTTCAGTTTGATTTGGAGTGAGAACTTTCCTTCTGCTAGTAGCCTCGAAAACTCTTTGGCGGCATCCTCGAACATCTTAAATTGATTTAGCATGGGTGATTCCCTGATGAGAACACAGAAGCATCTCACCAGTTCATTATGTTTTCATGCCTTCAACTCTTTGGCTGTTGGTTGTCTGTAAGTTGGAAGTTCGTGTAACACCCCCAGAATACATCCGGAAATGTTACACGCCGTAGGCCCTTCTTACAAGGATCTACAAGGCTAAACTCTACTAGACTACAAAATGACTGACCGACCGGGGTCAATCTAAATACAACACAGACCGACAAGGTCATTAAACAATTCAGAAACAAATGAACTTTACATCTCAATGATGAAAATAAAGATGAACACAGAAAAGAACGACAATTCAATTTAATAAATGAAAACTACACCCATGCAAGGGTGAATACTCGAACGACAGAGAAATACCGACCAAAATGAAACAAAAGAAAAGACTCTAACTCTGGTGTGATTAGTATCATTGTCCTCCATCTCCTTCCCGGCCAATCCTGTGATGCTCCCGAGCCGCCAAAACACAGCGCATATGACACCCACCCCGAAAACTCGGGGTTAGCAACCGGAATTTTGCTAGTGCAAGTACATAACACACAAGATATACGAATAATAATAACACAAACTCAACAATCGTGAAACCTTAACACAACCCACACATTCAAATGGCTAACACGAATAGTATTACATACACAAGGTGAAAGATAATCACATTGTCATATTCTCCGTCTGAACATAACACAAATGAAACTTTAAACGAGCCCAAGGAGTCGAAAATTCCCTTTTAATAAAATGAAAAGTGTTTTGATAAGAAAGATCGAACACATAAATATTTACTCGGGCAATCTAGGGAATTACAAAATCAGATGGAAATATATTTTAGAAAATAATTCAAAAGCTCTCGGGTCCTTGACCCGGCATGTGGAAAACAATTTGCAAGAAAACCATTACAACGTTATTCGGGGTCCTCGACCCAAATGATAAAACACTATCACAAGTGAATCATTACAACATCTCACGGGGTTCTCGGCCCAATCCAAATAATATCATCACGAGATCAAATCTCAACATCTCACGGGGTCCTCGACCCAATACAGAATAATCAACACAAGACAATCAAAGGCATGACCTCTCATTCGACAAATCCTGCTCAAGACCCTGGTTAATTAACCCTGGAGATCTCGTCAAATATCCTTGGTTAATTAACTCGATACCAACATTTAAAACGAGTTGGAGCGAACTCCAGAAACACAATCCGCGGTCTACATCAAGACCAACATTAAAAGCAAGTTGCAAGGATTTAAATTTGAAAATCATTTGGTAACGGGTCTTAGCTATCACTCAAATATCCGTTACCAATAAGCTCACGCCAGGCGCCTCCCTTGCACACTGTGTACCGGCGTTCACTCCACTATATTGGCCGCCCATTGCACATGTCACCGCGCCGGCGTTCACTCCCACAGGAGCCGCCCCTTGCTCGCGCATTAAGTAACACCGGTGTTCACCAATCATATGGAGCCGCTCATTGCAGCGTACAACAGGCCGGAGTGCACGCCCCGCCCTCAGAGGTACCCGGATATGACGTCTCTCATAACAAGTATTCACATTATTACAAATACCAAGCACACAGTCAATCGTTTCCACAATTATCAAATCAGTTCATCAATCCACATAATTTAATCGCCAGTACGCAACTACGCAGAATAAACAATAACTCACACGTTATTCATCAAGACTTTGCACATCAGGCCTTCAACTCTATCAATTAATACTACATAAATATCCACACATATCTATATATATATATATATATATATAATATAAATACAGATATTCATGACATAATTCATATACTTCAGCAACAATGATTTCAACGTAATTATAATTCGTATATCAAGGTACTTGCCTCGATTTGAAGATAATAACAATACTTCCACGGAAATGAACACTCGACGGTCGTCCTCCTCAATCAATCACGTAACGAGGCCAAACCTTAACAAAAGAAATGATATAGGATTTATCTCACGTCGCATGAATGTTTAACAATTTGATTCACGGTCAAAAGTTCATAAAATACAATCTGCCTGAACTGCTTAGCGTGCGCTACGTACTCTACGTAACGTGCGCTAAGCAGGCTTGTTAGCGTACGCTATCGTGTAAGACTAGCGTGCGCTAGCCACGGTCTGGCAGTCTGACTCGGCTGGTCTCATAACGTACGCTACGTACGTTTCGGGCGTTAACTGACCCCGATAGCGCACGTTAACTCACATGTGTTAGCGTGCGCTAATATTGCATGGCAGAATACTACAACCCGAAAACTGGGTTGAATGGTGAAGAACTCATGAATTCTACCGTGATAATACAAGTTATCTTCGGGCAAATCATGCTAATAAGGTTTGTGGAAGATTTATGATCGTGAAATACAAATATACGGATAGTCATCTCAATATCATATCTTTTCTAAGATCTTCAGGAAGTATTCTAAGTTCCGATTATTCCAAGTCCCAAAACACATGATTCCAACGTGTACAACGTAGCAACTGGGTAATATCCGATTACTGATCATAAATTGATTTGAAAACGCTTAGGAGTCCAATCTACTAAGATGGTTCAAAGGTTCATAAGATAGATAGTGCCGATACGTCAAAGTATCCTTCTATCATGTGATGACCGATCATAAACGAAATAACGGCTATCTAAGCATGATCGACGTCTTTAAGAACATTACTAACATTAGTGAAGAATCACCTACCTCAAGTAGTAAAGAACACGGAGGAAAATGAAGCAATCCGACACCGAAAGCTTGAACAACAATCTCCAATGATAAACGATCTTCAATCACGAATCAGGATGTTGATATGAGATGTTTAGGAAGAAGGAAGACATGTTCTAAGTGTAGGAACTCGGGTAATGGGAGAAGAGAGAACTGAAATCACGAATAGGATGCTGTCCTATTTATAATAAATGGCTATTAGCGCGCGCTAGACCCTGCTCGTAGCGTGCGCTAACGGCTCACTGGACTAAACTGTACTCGGCACTTAGCGTGCGCTACGCATATACCTGTAGCATGCGCTAAGTCGTTGACTCGGCTCTTCCCCGAAAGACGTCCAGGTACATCCCGACACCAACCGACAGGGGTCCCCCGGCCAGCTCTCACCTACCGCACGTCTCAATCAATTTGACTGTACATAGCGTGCGCTAAGGACACTCAGTAGCCTGCGCTATGAACCCACGTTAGCGCACGCTAAACATAGCTGATAGCGTGCGCTACATGCGCAGATTTACAATCTTTAATTCCAAATCACGAAATTAAACGCTCGACAACATCGGATTATGAAATACGGAAAATAATACTCAAATCAAGTACAATCATTACAATATCACAAGTTCCAACTACATAACAGAAATCTCGGGTATTACATCCTTCCTCCCTAAAAAGAAGTTTCGTCCCGAAACTTAAAGTAGAGTGGTGGAACCACCAAGGAAAAGTATCTACTTGCTCAACCCCAAAATATCACGAGCGATGCGCGAATGCAAGGTTCAAAAAGAAATACGATGATCGGACTTAGGAAGTATCAGGCACGTCAATTGAGGCAATAAGTTATACTCTTACTCGAGAAGATAGATAGTAGAATTAGAAGCTCACGTAATTAAGGAAATTCACAAATGGCTCTGATGTACCAAAATCGCATGTCGAGCTCGACCCACCGTATTCAAGTTCATAACACATTGGAAATATTAATCATACGAATGGAAACAAATAGTTTCGAACAAAATTACAAAGATTAAGTTCAGATGTGAATAGACCACAATAATTCAAAGAGTCTAACAAATCGGTTACGAAATTCGTTCGAATGATGGTAGGTTCGTAGAACATGGTAGTTTGAAATTGTCAAGAGAATCACGGATGAATCATCAACAATGAAAGTCTCCTAACATCGGAAATACTAAGAAGAGCACGATTACTACGTGTCCCCGTATTAAGAAGACATGTCACCACGAAACTTAAAGCAGCAGGAGTTGGAAACGAAAAGCAATTAAAATAAAAACAATCAAAATCACGATTGTTGGAAACGAGAACGACTAGAACACGGCACAAAATCTTCATTCGCCTATGATAGGCTCTTCATTGAAGACATAAGGTTTGGTCATTCTCCGTCCACTTGCTCTGCTCACCCGTGAGTAGCATTCTTTGCCAATTCGGAAATTATCTCACAATGTTTCTCCCGATGGCCTTCACACCCGCACCGATGACAAGTCAAGAGTGGGGAGGTACGATTACACGGATATGTCCCGTGCGGTTGCGGTTGAAGCACACTCTCTTCTTACCGAGTCACCGCCGTCTTGGGATTCCGATGCTCATTCTCGACCGCGAAGATGACGTATTCGAACGACGTGGGGGTTTGAGAACCTTAATCTCTTCACCACCCAAAAATTTTCCAGATGTCCTCGGTCTCTTTTCTCCGCTCGTTGGCTCGGTCACTGAGGAGGTTTCATAGGTTATCGTCTGATCTTGATATTCCTTCACCGTAACATGAATCGTTGTCGTACGAACCACTTCACCTCTTCCGCTTCCTATATTATGTCTACATCCGCGGAGCTCGTCATGCTAATGCAGATAGTACCGTCTATTGTTATCACATAGTCGGTTATGCAGTATACCACAATTATAAACATAAGGTTTAATTAGCATCCTTAGAATAACGGTAATATCGTAAAGCACGAAATTTTCTAAAATCAACTTCCAGTCCTTCGTCCAGGACGATCATTATGCGTATGCTTTTTTAAAAAAAAATTTGAAACAAAAGTCGAATCACGTTGTGATCAAAACTTGTAAATATTGTCCTTTGTTTTGGAAGAGGAAGTTTATACAATGACTCTAAAAAATTTATTTTCGAGTAATGCTTACAAGAAAATTGAAAATCGAATTGTAACTAATTTAAAATATTTCAAAAGTGTTGAGTCCCAAATACCACAATTTTGAAAATCCTTCCTCTTCTACCAAAATGTTTATTCGAAAGAACTTTTTACCAAAATACGTGACTATTCGACACGACTACATTAAATCATGAGGTTTACAATGCTAGGAAAATTTTAAAACACTACTTTGAAATGTTCGTAATTCGGCCCGGAAATATCACATGCCGGGGATTACGTAGGAACCTACTGTGCTAAAAACCATTTAAATTCATTTCAAAATATGCCAAAAAGCCGATGACGGTAGCATTTTCCAAAACTTACAAAATCATTTGTAAAATATTAAATACCGTCATAAAAATACCGTTAAAATGTGCAAGACTAAAAATGCCAAAATGTCAAGAGTCATTTCAAAATACTCACGCAATGGATAAAATTAACACTCAAAGATTTATCCTTGAAATGTAGAAACCGATAAATATGTTCGACTACCGAAGTATACTACATAACCATTCTCACTCGAACCGTATACGCAGGTGATATCGTAAAACAATATAATCTCTAACAAGTTCAAATCCTAGGTTCACGTTAAGCACAATATAATCAAATACGTATATAAGGGGACTTACAATTGGAAGGCTTACCATCACGGATTGCTTGAAGATGATGTTGGAACCACAATACTAATCACAACTTTGACGCGCGACTTACACAAGACATGGACTTGACCCAACGGCCTAGGTTTTTCGCCAACCTAAGCTCGATACCATATTTGTAACACCCCTGAATACATCCGGAAATGTTACACGCGTAGGCAGCCTTCTTACAAGGATCTACAAGGCTAAACTCTACTAGACTACAAAATGGTGACCAAATAGGTCAATCTAAATACAACACGGACCGACAAGGTCATTAAACAATTCGAAACAAATGAACTTTACATCTCAATGATGAAAATAAAGATGAACACGAGAAAAGAACGACAATTCAATTTAATAAATGAAAACTACACCCATGCAAGGGTGAATACTCGAAACGACAGAGAAATACCGACCAAAATGAAACAAAAGAAAAGACTCTAACTCTGGTGTGATTAGTATCATTGTCCTCCATCTCCTTCCCGGCCAATCCTGTGTTGCTCCCATTGCCAAAACACCGAGCGCATAAGGCACCCACCCCGAAAACTCGGGGTTAGCAAGCGGAATTTTGCTAGTGCAAGTACATAACACACAAGATATACGAATAATAATAACACAAACTCAACAATGTGAAACCTTAACACAACCCACACATTCAAATGGCTAACACAGAATAGTATTACATACACAAGGTGAAAGATAATCACATTGTCATATTCTCCGTCTGAGAACATAACACAAATGAAACTTTAAACGAGCCCAAGGAGTCGAAAATTCCCTTTTAATAAAATGAAAAGTGTTTTGATAAGAAAGTTCGAACACATTAATATTGACTCGGGCCATCTTGGGATTTTGAAAATCAGATGGAAATATATTTTAGAAAATACTTCAAAAGCTCTCGGGTCCTTGACCCAGCATGTGGAAAACAATTTGCAAGAAAACCATTACAACGTTATTCGGGGTCCTCGACCCAAATGATAAAACACTATCACAAGTGAATCATTACAACATCTCACGGGGTTCTCGGACCAATCCAAATAATATCATCACGAGATCAAATCTCAACATCTCACGGGGTCCTCGACCCAATACGAGAATAATCAACGGTACAATCAAAGGCACGACCTCTCATTCGACAAATCTGCTCAAGACCCTGGTTAATTAACCTCGGAGATCTCGTCAAATATCCTTGGTTAATTAACTCGATACCAACATTTAAAACGAGTTGGAGCGAACTCCGGAAACACGATTCGCGGTCTACATCAAGACCAACATTAAAAGCAAGTTGCAAGGATTTAAATTTGAAAATCATTTGGTAACGGTCTTAGCTATCACTCAAATATCCGTTACCAATAAGCCTGCCAGGCGCCTCCCTTACACACTGTACCGGCGTTCACTCCACTATATTGGCCGCCCATTGCACATGTCACCGCGCGGCGTTCACTCCCACAGAGCCGCCCCTTGCTCGCGCATTAAGTAACACCGGTGTTCACCAATCATATGGAGCCGCTCATTGCGGCGTACAAGCCGGAGTGCACGCCCGCCTCGAGGTACCGGATATGACGTCTCTCATAACAAGTATTCACATTATTACAAATACCAAGCACACGATCAATCGTTTCCACAATTATCAAATCGGTTCATCAATCCACATAATTTAATCGCGATGCGCAACTACGCAGAATAAACAATAACTCACACGTTATTCATCAAGACTTTGCACATCAGGCCTTCAACTCTATCAATTAATACTACATAAATATACACACATATCTATATATACATATATATATATATATATAATATAAATACAGATATTCATGACATAATTCATATACTTCAGCAACAATGATTTCAACGTAATTATAATTCGTATATCAAGGTACTTGCCTCGATTTGAAGATAATAACAATACTTCCACGGAAATGAACACTCGACGGTCGTCCTCCTCAATCAATCACGTAACGAGGCCAAACCTTAACAAAAGAAATGATATAGGATTTATCTCACGTCGCATGAATGTTTAACAATTTGATTCACGGTCAAAAGTTCATAAAATACAATCTGCCTGAATCGCTTAGCGTGCGCTCATTACGTAACGTGCGCTAAGCGAGCTTGTTAGCGTACGCTATCGTGTAAGACTAGCGTGCGCTAGCCACGGTCGCGATCGACTCGGCTGGTCTCATAACGTACGCTACGTGCGTTTCGGGCGATCGACGGCCCGATAGCGCACGTTAACTCACATGTGTTAGCGTGCGCTAATATTGCATGGCAGAATACTACAACCCAGCTGGGTTGAATGGTGAAGAACTCATGAATTCTACCGTGATAATACAAGTTATCTTCGGGCAAATCATGCTAATAAGGTTTGTGGAAGATTTATGATCGTGAAATACAAATATACGGATAGTCATCTCAATATCATATCTTTTCTAAGATCTTCAGAAGTATTCTAAGTTCCGATTATTCCAAGTCCCAAAACACATGATTCCAACGTGTACAACGTAGCAACCGGGTAATATCCGATTCGATCATAAATTGATTTGAAAACGCTTAGGAGTCCAATCTACTAAGATGGTTCAAAGGTTCATAAGATAGATAGTGCCGATACGTCAAAGTATCCTTCTATCATGTGATGACCGATCATAAACGAAATAGCGGCTATCTAAGCATGATCGACGTCTTTAAGAACATTACTAACATTAGTGAAGAATCACCTACCTCAAGTAGTAAAGAACACGGAGGAAAATGAAGCAATCCGACACCGAAAGCTTGAACAACAATCTCAATGATAAACGATCTTCAATCACGAATCGGGATGTTGATATGAGATGTTTAGGATGAAGGAAGACATGTTCTAAGTGTAGGAACTCGGGTAATGGGAGAAGAGAGAATCGAAATCACGAATAGGATCTTTGTCCTATTTATAATAAATGGCTATTAGCGCGCGCTAGACCACCTTTCGTAGCGTGCGCTAACGGCTCACTGGACTAAACTGTACTCGGCACTTAGCGTGCGCTACGCATATACCTGTAGCGTGCGCTAAGGCGTTGACTCGGCTCTTCCCCGAAAGACGTCCAGGTACATCCCGACACCAACCGACAGGGGTCCCCCCGGCCAGCTCTCACCTACCGCACGTCTCAATCAATTTGACTGTACATAGCGTGCGCTAAGGACACTCAGTAGCCTGCGCTATGAACCCACGTTAGCGCACGCTAAACATAGCTGATAGCGTGCGCTACATGCGCAGATTTACAATCTTTAATTCCAAATCACGGAATTAAACGCTCGACAACATCGGATTATGAAATACGGAAAATAATACTCAAATCAAGTACAATCATTACAATATCACAAGTTCCAACTACATAACAGAAATCTCGGGTATTACAGTTCGGTCTCTGCAGGCTTATGCACACTATCTTTCCATGTGAAGTTAGGATCTTGGAACTCGGTACAAGACTCGGAAACCATGCATCTTTTGTCTCCTTGACCTAGCCTGGGTCCGGCTGGTGTTCCAATCATAGATGTAACACTTTCATCTAAGATGGCCTCCATATCCTTCTCCTTTTACAGTCTCCATCTCCTTCCAGCCTCTCGCGCCTCTTGCCCCCCTTTTTTAGCATTGTGAAGATCAGATACCATACCATGAATATCCCGAAGGATGTCCAATGACTCGGCCTGCTTGGTCCTGAGATGAGTGATGCAATCCACCAGGCTCGCAACTACTGCTGTCAGTTCATCGATCTTTTGATCATGGGCAGTTAGTATTGATCCTGTGAATTCGAGGGCAGCGACAGTCTTAGCCTTAGCAACTCACAGCTTCTCTTGCTTCTGTTTCAGGATTCGCCCCTGATGCTGCTTCAACTGGTTGAGGGCTTGCCATATTGCATTGGGCATGAGGCAGAAAGCCTCTTCCACGTCCAGTATGGGCCTCTGCAGCTTAGAAAGCTCATCCTGAGTAGTTTCTCTCATCCAATCGACCTCCTTACCGATGTCATACAGGGCTTTGACAGCATCCTGCAGGAAGACAGCTTGGCGACCGATAGCTTGCAGCTGTTCGATGCGGGCTTCTGTGTGCGGAGAGTGGGAGCGAGCTTGGCATCAGATGGCTCTCCAAGATGTTTAAGTATGACATTGTGATGATGCCTTTGGGGCTCGTCATCAGCAAGAAAATCCTCTTCTTATCCAGATGGGGATCCTATTTGGAGAGGAGTGGATACCTATTATGGGGCGCGAACCCCCGGATAGTTCCGCTTGTGCTGATAGAGAGACAGAGGGGACTGATTCCTCTTGTCTCTGAAAGGTTTTTGTATCCCGGGGTACAGGAAGGACTAGGTCCCCCTGTTGGATCTCAGAAACCGCCTGTTCCTTAGCAGGGACTGATTCCTCCTGTTGGACGGTGCGAGTCTCATCGGCTCCTGTCCGAGGGACTGATTCCTCCTGGATGGGGACATATGATGGTTGATTGGCCATTCGCGTCTTTGGACTGAGCGAATTCTTTTTCACGAGCCTCCTCATGGCTCAGCCTCAGACCTGTCAGTAGGTCATCGTCATCTTCGTCTGAGTCGGAGTGATGGCTCGAGCTTTGTGGCTTGTCGGCGGACGGTTTATTTCCCTTTCAGTCTAGTTTTTTTTTGCCACAAAGTGTGAGGTGATCAGTTCATGGCAAAAGGGATTATCCCATTTGATCAAGACTTCGACATTCTGGGTGTTCGTGACTTCTAAAACGAACATCTCTTCCTCTTTCCAGTATTCCTAGTTGTATAGGGAGTCGTATGGGGCGACCCTATGTGATTTTCATATCTTGAAGCGCTCAAATGCTCCATCAATCTAGACCTGGAGGAGAGTGTTGTTTATAATATCTATTTGGGAGGGACTCCGAACAGTAGAGGGTTCTTCTTTCTGATTTAAGGGTGGGTCGGTACGGTATACCGTAAATTTTACGCCATACCGTATACCTTACTGTAAAACTCGGTATGAGAATTTTCATACCGTTGCCGTGCCATAACTTTCGGTATACCGAAGATCGGTATACGATAAATTTCAGTATGGAATTTTCTCATACCGTTATCGTGCCGATATATCGGTATACCATACCGGCAGTCGATATACCGTGCTTTCACGTTATACCGATATGCCGAAATGTACGGTATATACCATAATCTACGGTATATAGCGAAAATTTACAATAAAACCTATAGATTTAGAAATTAAATTAAATAAATATAATTAACATCCTAAAAAATAAACATTAACAAGATCTCAAACAAAATAAAAATCAAACTCTAAAGTATAAAGTCCAAACCCAACAATGCGATCACAACAATCAATTCCCAAGTCTCAAACACGACAAATAAATTACCAAAATCTACAAAAGACTACGGTCAACAAACTTTCATTTGATTTTTTTTTCTTCATAACTTCAAACCATGACCTTCATTTCATTGATTTCCACGCCTCTTCGTGGAATACATTACACCTCCCCTGCGAATATCACATTTAAAAAAAAAAAAAATCAAACAATCAATTCCTATTATAAAATAAACAGCTCAGTACATTACACTACACAATTTGATACATTCATTTATGCAGATTTTGCATTAAGATTATGCAGGAATAACAAAGTCGCATGGTCTCTATTTCTCCCATAAAGCCAAAAAAAATGCCAACTTACAAAATAAATAGAAGAGATACTTATAAACCATCATATGTTGACCAACTAATAAATATATACTAATCAATTAAACAATATCTACCACAAACTTAAAGAAAGAAAAACAAATGAGATACTTGCAAAAAAAAATGTATATATTTAATCTTACATTCAACTTGACAAAGTGGATGTCGGAGTAATAGCTTGAGAAGAATCTTGATTGATGCTTGCATCTGTAGAATAAATACAAAAATATTAATATAAAGAAATTTAATAAAGTTAATAAAATAAATAGGTTCTTACTCTTTTCAATTTCGTCAATTTCCTTGTACAACTCAAAGTCATCATCAATTGGATCCTTATACAAGCTAAAATCTTCCGCTTTGAGCCAATCATCGCTGCATACCAATGCTTCTACCATTTTAGGACTCAAGCTAGTCCTAAAAGGATCTACAACCCATTTTGCTAAGCTAAAAGCGGACTCACTAGCAACCGTTGATCTTGGAATAGCAAATATATCTTTTGCAATGAGCGACAGGACGGGATACTTACTTTCATATCCTTTACACCATGTTAAAAGATCGAAATTGGGATTAGAACGCTTCTCGATCTCATCGACTAGGTACTTATCAACTTCATTGGATATTTGTTAAAGTTGTTCTTCTTCATTTTGTTCTTCCACAACAGCGTACAAGAAGATCCAAAATTTTCTGCCATCTCTACTACTAGTACCATCTCCATCACCAATATCCAAAGGCATATTTTGTCTCTCACTAACCATTATATTATTTTGTCCCTTATACTCTGCCCACAATGTAATCAACTCACTTTTAACTCGATCAATGTGCTCTTGGACCTTTTGTGTATCACCCCCATCTTCTCGTCGTTCACTTTGATCATTTGAAGCTTGTTTCTCGGATCCAATATGTTAGCAATGAAAAGTAAATGATTTATTTTATCCCAATCCCCCCAATACTTTTCAAATTTTTCGTTCATGGCAATTGCAACCTTCTTAAGGACCGGCTCCGAATCATCAACACACTTTTCCATAATTGCAACTTGTATGGCAACCATTGATTGATAAATCAATTGGGATGTTGGGGTTGTTAATGCACTAAGCTCTAAAGTAGCATCATATAAATTTTCAAGAAAGTACACAAATGCTCTTGTATTTTCCTAATATTATACAATTGGAGGTCCCATTTGTAATATCCTAGAATTTCACTATGAATTTTTCGCATTATTTTATCTGGGTTGTACTGTACAGAATGGGACCGATACGATAAGAGTGGATAATTTTGGAAACCGTGACGGTCGTGCCAGTATGTCTATCGAGGTTATTTTGATTCTAGGATATTACATGCTTGGTGTGTTTTTCGATGTCGGATATACCGTATGAGTATTTGTATGATTGCCGTACTTGGTCGACAGTTGTAATTGAGGGTATCGTGCATCAGACGTACCATATGAGAATATTTTGGGTTGAGTATATGTGTATTTAGTGTGCCGTACGTTCGTATTCGGTATGTCGAGATGGACCAGAACAGTTGGATTTTGGATAAGTACATAAGGCCATTACGTACGTTAAGTTTATGGGCTAACGTATATTAAATTATACGCTTTACGTACGTTATGCATAAGGCATTACGTACGTAACAAGAGGAATCGGACAGTTGGGCCCGGTGTCGGCAGCTTTCGGCGCGGATGTGGACAGGTGAGTCAACGGATGGAGTTACGTACGTTATACATGGTGTATTATGTACGTAATACGAGTATAATACAGTAGCAAGTCAACGTACGTATTACGTACGCAATGAAATAAGTGTTACGTACGTTACGGGGTGGCTGGCCGAGTCGTGGCCGAGAGGACCTGCAGTGGCCGAGCCTGGTCGGCAGTGACTCGCAGGGATGGCCGATCGCGGTCGGCAGTGACTCGCTGGGGGCTAGGACTGGCCGATAACGTACGTAAGGCTGTGGCCGATTACGTCCGTAAGTGCCCGTTACGTACGTAAGGCTATCAGCCAAACTGGATAGTAAGGTAGGCCACGGTCGGTTACGTACGTAAGCCACGGCCGGTTACGGCCGTAACATGCCAGCAGGTCCTGCCTATATAAGGCCTGGACCGAGCCACATCCGGCATTTTTCACTTTTCTTCATTCCTTTCGCGATTTCTTCAGCAAAGATGATGGTTTTGAGTAGAATCAACTTATAACAACATGTTTTGGAAGTTGGAATCATGGATTAACATCATCTTCCACCCGGATCGAAGGTAAGAACACCTAAACTTTTGGTTTTTGGATGTTCTTGAGGTTTCTTGGTGTTTTGGCCGATTTGCTTCGTTTTGATTCAGATTGTTGATTGGACTTGATTGTAAACTCGTAATCATTCAATATTCTTGAAGTTTTGTGGAACGAATTCGAGTATTTCTTTGAATAATCGATTGAATTGGACTATCCCTTCAAAGTGTTCGATGAAATGCCTAAATGAGTAGAACTTGGGAAATTCTATACATTTTCATATGAATGGTGATTGAATTAATATTATTGTGATTTAGGAATGAACTTTTGAAGGAGGTTGAATCGGTACCGTTTCCTTTCGTCAATTTCTTCGCACCGTGTTATTCAAAACGAGTGATTACTTGTGTATTTTATCTTCTAAGAGGTATGTTGAGTAATCCTCTCCTTGAGTAATCCTCTTCAGAGACATCTCGGGGATCATTTGATGTCGGGAAGGAGAGAATTTTGACTTTTTGCAACAAGGAACGCCTTGTTGAAGACATATGGCTTGTAGCCTCCAAGGAATTTCCCGGCGAGGATCTTTTTGGCGTTTGGTGACTGTTGCATGCCACAGCTAGTCAGGATGTAGTTCAGAATGAGGATAAAAGATTACCTGGAATAATCTGTCTACGATGCTTCCTCCTAAAGTTGTTTCAAGATAATCTACCACCAGTTCACCTTTTCTCCGGTCATGATGGCCACCATCATCCGGAATCGCAGACTCATGCACATTTCGAATGCGCCAGTTCGGTTTTCAACAACACTGCAGTAAAAATCACGCAAGTAAAGGTAGGGTAGAGTAAAGTTCTACTTGTGGCAGGAGAGATGAACTTGAGAAGGTTGGGAGTTCCCAGTGAACAGATCCCAATAGGCCTTAAAAATCTCATCAGACCCGAATGGTTCCAGCTCCTCTTATGTCAAACCATAAGAGGAAAGTCTGTACCAACGCTCATGGAGTTACCGTTAATGGTTATCTCCTGCTCTTACACGGTGCTGACAATAGCAGTGACATCAGAGCCTTTTTGTCCGAGAGCGATGGGTTACGGGCTCATCTCATATGCATCAAATTCAGCTTTTAAATCTGCTGGACGTATACCGAAACTCAGCGTCAACAAAAAATTCTTCTACAATTTGCTCATCGTAGTTTTCTGGATGCAGGCTACCCAAACGGTAGAGTCTTGTTTGCTTCACACGGGAGACAACTAAGTTCATCCCATCCATATCCTTGTCCCCTGACATGATATGCTCCTGCAAAACTGAGCGAGCAAAGATCCATCCACCGATGATCATATCCTTCTTCTTCACTGACAAAAATGAAGTGTGGGAAGAAGATATTATTGCAGAACTGAATAGAAAAGAAGTAAGTTAGAAAGTTCAAAGGTATATAGGTTGTATGCTGTAGACTCGGAAATTATGCAGAAAGCGTAAATTTTCTGTGGATCAGCATACTGGCCCTTTATAGTGTGCATGGAAGCTAGGTTATAGTGAGTCATATTTAAGGGATGGGAACCATCTTTGAATGAATGTACATATATATTTCGATGTAACTTGTACGTCTAATCTGTTATTTTTTGAAATTAATGATCGGTCCCACTTCTGACATAGTTCGTCTTCCACTATTGCATGATATGGCGGTTTGAATTTTGAAATTATGGTTTTCAAGGCATTGAAGTATAGGTGTCTCTTCAATATTGAAAGATAAATCATTTTAAATTTAGACAATGCACGTGGACTGAAAATTGTTTGTTATGTTCAAGAGTATCAATTTAGATATGCTTAAAATATTAATTGATTTCCTGTTTTTGCTGTATCTACAAAACTACAGCATTCCCCCTTAAAAGTTGCATACATGATTCAATTCTTACAGCAATTTTGGATTATCACTGTATTCATGGGTCATACTAATTAATGCACATATCATCTGTAGGAAGGTAATATTGCATTCTTATTCCCACAGTAAGGATATAACTCAGAGTTCTGATTGTACAATTAATTAGAGTGGATACTGTATTCATGGGTCTTACAGCATTCCTCCTCAATTGCTGAGTAAAATGTAAAAACATACAAGGAGTCGGGCTGTAGCATTCCCAGTTCTTGCCGAAGCATGCAGAATCTGGTGGTGTTGAGAGGTTTTGTAAAGATGTTGGCTAACTAGATCTATGTATGAATCTCCTTGATCCAAACATCTTTATTTTCAACATGATTCCTAATGAAATGATGCTTCATATCAATATGCATAGTTCGCGAGTGCAATACAGGATTGTGCGCGATTGCAATTGCACTCGTGCTATCTGCCATAATCTTGTAATTGCGGTTGTATCCACAGAATCTGCATACAGCAACTTCCAGCAGCATAGTATTCCAACTCAGTTGTAGAAAGCGAGTTGGCCAATTATTTCTTACTGAGCCATGACACAAGTCTTGGTCCAAGGAAGTGACAAGTCCCGCTTGTACTCTTCCTATCCAACTTATAGCCTCCGAGATCCGAGTCATTGTAGCCTACCAAATTGAATCCTCCTTTCTTAGGATACCACAATCCTACATCGAGTGTTCCTTTCACGTACTTAAGGATTAGATTGGTTGTGGTGAAGTGTGACTCTTTAGGTGCTACCTGATACCGGGAACACACTCATACAACAAATTGGATATCGAGCCTGCTTTAGGTATAGGAGTGAGCCTATAAGCTTCATGTAGAGTGATTCATTAACCAGCTTTCCAGCTTCACCAGCAATTATCTATGTGGAAGTGCTCATGGGTGGATGATGATTCAGAGTTTTTCACCCCGAATTTGTTGGGCATCTCCTTGCTCTGCTTCTCTTGGTTGATAAATATACATGTAGGAAGTTATTCTACATGCATTCCTAGGAAATAACTAAGTTCTCCCATCATACTCATTTCAAATTTACTTTGCATGAGATGACGGAACCTTTGCCATAAAGCAAGGTTAGTTGAACCAAAAGTGATATCATCTACATATATCTGAACCATAAGGAGAATGTCACCTTCCTAAATTTTGAAAAGGGTTTTGTCGACTGCACCTTTCTAAAATCCATTATTGATCAGATCTAATGATAGGGTATCATACCAAGCTCTAGGTGATTGTTTGAATCCATACAGTGCTTTCCTCAGCCTGGATACAAGGTCTCCGCCTTCTATGATGGCAAACCCTGGAGGTTGTTCAACATAGACTTCTTCAGCGAGATCTCCATTCAGGAATGTGCTCTTAACATCTATTTCATATACAATAAAGTTCTTGTTAGCAGCAAACGCCAGGAATATCCTGATGACTTTTAGTCAAGATACACGGGCAAAGGTTTCATCATAGTCGATTCCCTCTTCCTGTCTGTATCCTTGGGCAACTAATCTAGATTTGTTCTTGATCACAATTCCAGTTTCATCCTTTTTGTTTCGGAATATCCATTTAGTTCCTATGACTACCTGATGTGTTGGTCTAGGAACTAGGTACCAAACATTGTCCCGTTCAAAACCATTGAGCTCTTCTTCCTCCAGTGAGAATTATTTAGAGCCTCATTGGTTGAACTGGTTCGGACTAGGCTAAGAATACAACTAAGGTGCACATAGAAAGTCTCTTAAGTTCATCTTGAGATTTCCATACAAGGAATTGAGACTTCTTAGAATCTGTCTCTTCCTGTGCACATAGTACAGTGCCTTGTGTACTCTATATTTTTCTATGTATGGTTATACCAAAATCGATATCTCTAATTATTAGCTCCTGTGGGTGACCTCTCAACCACCTCCTGTCTGGTTCTAGTTCGGCATCCCGTGCTGTGACATGTTGAACTGTAGCCTCAACTTCAGCATGTACAACATCAGCTTCGACTGTTTTTGTTCTTACAGCGTCAGGATTCATTTCTAGGTCCACAATTTCTGGTTCTATAGGAGTTTGAGGTTCATCAATAGAAAGTGTCTGGATGCTCTGGGTTATGTCTTCTACTCCTATAGGGTCATAATGGGGTTCATCAAATACTACGTGGACAGATTCCTCTATCGCCAGCTTCCGTTTGTTAAATATCCTGAATGCCTTGCTGATATAGGAGTATCCAACAAAAATACCCTCAGTCGACTTTTCGTCGAAGGTCTTCAGTTGATCCTTCCCATTGTTGAGCACGTAACACCTATATCCAGAAATGCAAAAGTATGCAACCAATGGAGTTTTGTTATCCCATACCTCATATGATGTTTTGTTGTGATGCTTGTTGATGAAACAATGATTTTATGTATATCATGCTGTATTTTTATGTACACAATGACACAATATATATGTTACTTGACCAGCTTCCTATGAGGGAGATTTGCTTTTTTTTTTATGTCCTTCACCCTACAGTGATCTACATAGAATTTGATCGAGAACTGTTTCTCACAGAACTGCTAATACTAAGTAAATTGTACTGTAGTTCTTCAACATAGTCTATGTCGGTGGCTTTTAATTTTCCTACAAGTACGGTTCCTTTCCCTCTTGTTCTTCATTTGGATTTGTCACCGAATCGCTGTTGGGATTCGGTGCCTAAAACGAAGACCCATGCGGAAGCGGTAAAACGAAAATTAATTCGATCCGAATCCCTACGAGGATCGATCGAGCTACGTATATACGAATATCAAAAACGAAAAGCAAGAGTCGTAAGAAACTAACCCTCGAAATCCGTTGATTAAATGGTAATCTTCTCTTGAGCTATTCCCCAAGCTTTAGTTTGATCTCTACGAGTCTATTCTGCTTCAAGCCCTTGAACGATCCAACGCCGAAAGCACCGCGTCTCTACTTTCCACGCGCCGGAAAAATGAACAAAATGACAACACCTTGCTATCCTCCGAGGATACGGCTAGAGATAGGTGATGATGCTTTTATTACTACACTCTAAGTGTATAATATATCTCTCAATAATTTCTCTCAATTTTCTCCAAGAAAAATGAAGAAGTGAATGAAGAAGATGAAGAAGACAATTGAGAAAAATGGTTTCTCTCTCTCTCTCTCTCTCTCTCTCTCGTTGGAAGGCTTCCAAAAGTTGATTGAGTTGAGATGAAAGTCATCTTCCCATTCTTATTCAACTCCCCACCACTTGCAACAACTCATGCATGTGGGAATCTAACCCCACCTCCACAATTACCATTCATTAAAGAATGAAGACATAAGTCCAAAAGTAAGGTGGCTAGAAATGTGGGGGGGGGGCATGGAGAAACGGATGAGTTCGGTTCGTTTCGGACTCCCGAAAGTCCAAACAGATAAACTCCAATTCCGTTTCGATGTATTTATATCGATTAATTAATCCAATTAATTAAACATATCAAATACAAAGTAATATAATTAATTTCTCCAAGAAATAATTATATATATGAATTAAATTAATCACCCAGTAATTTATTTAATTCATTAGGCCGTAAATTAATTTATCCAGTAAATCGATTTAGACATCTAATGTCCCAAATTTAGATATCCAATATCTAATACACATAATGAGAGAATTAGCTTGATTCATTCCGTCGTCAATCCTAATGCGCGACTCGGTAGGTCCGTCTCAGTCAGCAATGGGAGGAACCAAAGAGTAGTAGCACCACCTAGCCAGCCTGACGGCCTACACTGTACCCCAACTGAGAACGAATGATTGGGATCATTCAAGAACTATTCTGTCGTGAATACCAATATATGTATAAACCCTTCTTTCAAATGTCCCGATCAAGTTATGGAGTCACGGTCAGTCAAACCCCATCTGTACTTGACGCTATGCATGCGTTAATGCAAATCGAGATCATCGAGCTCTCGTGTATCTAATACAGCTAGCTCCAATGCTTTGGCTAAAGACTTATGATCTCATATGCCAATAACCGCATAGGACATATAACCCATTCACTAACAGGAGAAAGAATTCTATCTTGGTATTCAGTAGGACCTGCTACTTGCCCATCAAGATGCACGTCGAGGTTGACCCCCACTTTCCGGTTTATAGGGTCGAACTACTCTAATGAAAATCTTGACGATACAAGCACATCCCTACTAAATCCTCAAGTCGAAGGTTCACGAATACCTATCACAACCTTTCGATTCCATCATTGACTGTGCCGGAGTGAAATCCGTGTGACGAATCGAGGGTGAGTCGGTTCGAGTATACTAATCCAATTAGCATACCTATAACGTGTGCTCCCACTAACCATTAGTGTTCGACAGGCACTCTCCATGTCAAAGAACACATCATACAAGTCTTCACATAAACTTAACGCCCAGTCAAGTTTCATCGACTTGCGAACGATTAAGTATTTGAGCTATAAACCTTTCCAGTGCCGACCCCCTTATCCAATAAGGAGTGGAACATTTTGCTCTCAAATACACGGACTAGTTTCTACATGAATATTTACGAGTTAGGACTGCCAATAACTACCAGTAAATAAAGAAACATCCATTGCCTTATATTGATGATTTACATAATAACAAGTACAATGCCCTCACTCAACATCCTCTGGGTGGCATTCGAGGGCATACTCCTAACAATCTCCTACTTGCACTCAATGCCACACACTATGGTATCTAATACCCATGTTCTCCAGATGACGCTCCAAGCTAGTGTGAGAAAGTGGCTTGGTCAGTGGATCGGCGACGTTGTCGGTCGAGTCTACTCTGTGCAGCACAATGTATCCCTTGCGAACAAATTCTCTTACGAGATGATACTTCCTCTCAATATGTTTGGTGCTATTGTGAAACCTCGGCTCCTTGGCCTGCGCTACAGCTCCGTCGTTGTCGCAGTATAGCGGAACAGGCAGCTCAGCACATGGTATCACTTGAAGTTCTCCCAGAAACTTCTTAATCCACAACCCTTCCTTGGAAGCCTTCGAGGCTGCTTGATACTCAGCCTGACAGGTGGAATCAGCAGTTGCGCTTTGCTTGGCACTATGCCAAGATAATGCTCCTCCATTAAGAGTAAATATGTAGCCATAAGTGGACATCGAGTCATCCTTAGGTCCTTGGAAGTCCGAATCAGTGAATCCCACCACATCCAATTCTCCACCGCCATACATCAGAACCATATCTCTAGTCCTTCTTAAGTACTTGAGAACATTCTTTACGGCAGTCCAATGTTCCCTACCTGGGTTTGCCTGAAACCTACTCACCATGCTTACAGCATGTGCGATGTCAGGTCTTGTACACAACATAGCATACATAAAGCTACCCACGGCCGAAGCGTATGGTATATTACTCATTTCCTTTCGTTGTTCCTCACTTTGAGGACAGATCTTCAAGGAGAGTTTTATTCCATGTTGCATCGGTAGGAACCCTCTTTTAGAATCATCCATCTTAAATCGCTTTAAGATCATATCCATATAGAGGGATTGGGAAAGACCAATTGTTATCTTCGCTCTATCCCGGTAGAGCCGAATACCAAGAATATAGGTTGCTTCTCCCAAGTCTTTCATGGAGAAATTACTCGAAATCAAAGCTTTCACAGAACTGAGCATTCCCACATCATTTCCTATTAGTAGAATGTCATCCACATATAGTACTAAGAATGTGATCTTGCACCCACTAACCCTCTTATACACACAAGGTTCCTCTTCATTTTGCACGAAGTCAAACTCTTTGACTGCCTCGTTAAAATGAAGGTTCCAACTATGCGACGCTTGCTTCAGTCCATAAATGGAACGCTGAAGCTTGCACACTTTCTGAATATCGACTTTGAACACAAAACCTTTAGGCTGCTCCTTATAGATTTCTTCCTCGAGAAATCCATTAAGGAAAGCCGTCTTTACGTCTATTTACCATATCTCATAATCGTGGTAGGCAGCTATAGCAAGCATCATGCGAATAGACTTGATCATGGCTACGGGCGAGAAGGTATCGTGGTAATCGATCCCTTCCTTCTGGGTATAACCCTTTGCCACAAGCCTGGCCTTATAGGCGTCAACCTTGCCATCACCATCAGTCTTTCTCTTGTAGATCCACTTGTTCCCAATAGGCACTCTGCCCTTGGGGCGGTCTACTAGAGTCCAGACCTGATTGACATGCATCGAGTCTATCTCAGCTTCCATAGCTTCACGCCATTTCGCGGAGTCTACATCCACCATCGCTTGGTCATAGGTCGTCGGGTCGGTCTCTTGGCTATCACTTGGAACCTCATGGAGACCCAGCTCCTCCAAGTGCACAAGCCCATACCTCTCAGGTAAATGAGACACCCTACTAGACCTACGAGGTGGTTGTACTTGTGTTTCAGAAAGTTCGGTTCCAGTTTCTTGCACAGGTGTCTCCCGAGGAGTTTCATTGTATTCTTCTAAGGAAATACTTCTACCTGCTCTGCCTTCCTGAATGAACTCATCTTCCAGGAAGTGTGCTTGTAAAGTAACAATGATCCTTTGATCTCCGGGCATGTATAATAGATATCCCATTGTCCCAGACGGGAATCCAATGAAACGTCCCTTCGCAGACCTAGCTTCCAACTTTTCCACCTTAGTCTTCTTGACATAGGCGGGACATCCCCAAATCCTAATGTGATTAAGACTTGGTTTCCTTCCTTCCCACATCTCATGTGGAGTTTTAGGAACGGATTTGGAAGGACATCTGTTTAAGATATAGGCGGCAGTCAGGAGTACATACCCCCACAGGTAAATTGGTAAGTCAGTATAGCCCAGCATGGAACGGACCATGTTTAACAAGGTCCGGTTCCTTCTTTCTGACACACCATTTAACTGAGGAGTACCTGGAGGTGTTAGTTGTGAAACTATTCCATGTTCCTTAAGGAACTCGTCGAATTCCGTACTCATATACTCGCCACCTCGGTCCGACCGAAGTGCTTTGATATGATTACCAGTTTGTTTCTTGACTAGGGCCTTGAATTCCTGGAATTTCTCAAAAGCCTCGGATTTATGTTTCAATAAGTATACATAACCATACCTAGTATAATCATCTGTAAACGTAATGTAATATTGATATCCGTCACGTGCTGCTTCCAAAGCACCACAAACGTCAGTATGGATTAATCCAAGTTTATCAGCGGCTCTTTCAAAAGTCCCTGTGAAGGGGGACTTAGTCATTTTGCCTTTAAGGCAAGATTCACAAGTAGGAAAGGGATCTGATCCCAATGGACCCATAAGTCCATCTTTTTCCATCTTGTAAACCTTGGTCTGACCAACATGACCAAGTCTAAGATGCCATTTCAAAACTTGATTGGTTTCATCCCTACCATGTTTTCTAGTCATAGTATTCACAACTACTTTGTTGCTGAGATTTAGATGATACAATCCATTCAACAATGTAGCAGTACCCACTAGTTTATTTCTAAAATAAATTTTGCAGGAACCATCACCAATTAAAAATGAAAAGCCTTTTTGGTCCATGACCGGAATGGATACAATGTTTTTGTGCCCCTTGGGCAAAACAAGTACATCTTATAAAGTCAAAACAAAGCCGGATTCTAAACCCAAAAGAAGTGATCCTATGTCGGTCGCCTCAACACTATGCCTGCTTCCGACTGTGATCATAACTTCTCCAGCTCCAAGCTTCCTACTTTGTTCCAGATCCTGATTCACAGTACAAATATGAGAACTAGCACCAGAATCTAGTATCCAGGAAGTAGAAAATATAGTAGCAAAACAATTTTTTTCCAAAACTAAATGTTCTGTACCTGAAGTGCCATGAAGAATCGGACAGTCTCTAGCCCAGTGGCCCAGCTCACCGCACTTGAGACAAGCATCCTTCTTCTTGTTGTTCTTTGGAACCATTGGGGCCTTGCCCTTACCCTTAAGGTCCTTAACTTGTGGTCCAATTTGCTTCTTGGTCTTTTTCTTCTTGTTCTTAGACCTCCGAGGTCCAGAAGAAATCACAAGAGCAGACTCCTTCATCCGCAGAGTCTTCATCTGAGACTGAGCGGTCACAAGTTTGTTCATTAGCCCAGCTAAGTTGCATGCAATCTCATTGCAGTTGAAGTTCATAACAAACTGTGAGAAGGAATCAGGGAGAGACTGTAGGATAAGGTCGGTTTGGAGAGAAGTATCCATTTTAAAATCAAGAGCCTCCAATCTCTCGATCATGGATATCATTTTTAGGACGTGTTCCCCAACCTTCTCACCTTCCTTCATCCTTGCACCGAACAGTTGCTTGGATATCTCATATCTAGCAGTTCTGCTGTGCTCACCATAAAGTTCGGTTAAGTGAGATAGAATCTGCCTAGCAGAAGTCATTTTCTCATGAGCTCTCTGAAGCTCATTAGACATGGAAGCCATCATATAAGCACAGACTTTCATGTCATCCTTAACCCACTTTTCGTGGTTTTCAATCTCTTCCTGATTGGCTCGGGTCCGCAGAGGAGGCGCCGGAATGTCCGTCTCCAAGACGTATCCCAGTGCCTCTATACTGAGGACAATCATCTGATGACGGAGCCAATCCATAAAGTTAGGTCCCATTAAGGTGTTCTTTTCGAGCAGAATTGCGAGTGGATTCATTGTCATATTGAGATTTGAGTCTGCATTAAGTACGATAGATTAATTAGTGACTCATTTAATTATGTTCTGAGTATAGAATTAAGGTCTTTTCTATTCTTGTTACCCAGCTCCCACTACTTTATCGGAATAACACACTCCCATGTGAAATCCGGAATTATCATCGCTCTACTTCATAGTGGTGATCGAGTTCTTTATAAATCTTAATAGAGGGCAACCGAACAGGTTTCTAGTCTATTAATTTTCACAAAGTGGTGTCCAACACCAACCCATCTAATAGATGATTCGATCTTCTTTTTCCCCTTGTTCATTCCCCTCAACCTATACGGTTTCTATGGTTCGTGAACAAGTTAAGTTTATACCATCGACGCAAATCAGTTTCACAATTGAATCTTATCCGGCAACCAATCAGGTTTCTAGGGATAAAATTTGCTCCAACCGAAGGCATCCAATGCGCTCCCGGTAATTTATCCGTCCTCCCCGAACGACTGCCCCAATAACTCGGAAGCATAGAACATCCGGTTTGGATTTCAATTTCCCGAAAACTCGATGGAGGGAAGGAAAACCTTGAAACCTTATAAACTTAATAATTTATCGTGGGAGAATTTTCGCGATTAACATTACACTTTGCACATTAATCAGTTAAGCGCGTTTGTGGCATTCTTACAATATGAAAACAACCATTCACAACCTAGTTGCTACCAACATGTGGTTCATGGACCGTTCCTAGAAAACAAAAACTCCATAATCTAATTACAAGTCTTCGTCTTGAATCTTTGTCTTCTCGAAATGGATCTTCCTCTGGTCTTCGTCATTACATATAAATTTTACATTGAAAATTGCATCCTAGATACAAATATTTCTAGTAAAATAAATAGGCTCAAAACGGACTTTACAACCAAATCGAATAAAAGGAACGATTCAAAACTAAGTCCACGAACCACATCCCCATTTAAAAAGCATTGATCCAATAAATACTATATAAATGGAAAGCGTAGAGATACATTGATCGAATCAACAATCGAACCGATCCAATCGATTCACACAATTGGTAATATGATAACGTTCAAAATAATTCGGTCGACCATAAATATTCCAATTAATCAAATTTCCCTTATAAAATGAAATACCATAAATCATTTTAATCATATTAAATCCAATTTAACATGAGGGAGATTAATTTTCAAGAATACACGAAAAAATCGAGCCGGGGTGAAAAAGGCCTGCCATGGCCGAGTCACTGCCGGCAGCATGCCGACAGACAAGCCTGGCATGGCCGAGTCACGCTCGGCGGTGCCCGGCCGGCTACCCGACAGGCACTGGCCGCGGCCCCAGATCTGATGGCTGCCTGGGCCGGCCTGCAGCCCAGGCCGCGGCCCCCTGCTCCCGGACCCCTCCGGGACCGTCCAACGGCATTTCGGGGCTAGTTTTTCGATCGGATATCCAATATCTATATTCTCCAACATTCATATCTTCAATATAAATCATATTTCCAAGAAATTAAGATTTATATTTAGACATAAACTTGCGAAAAATATAACTGCAACAAACGTAAAAACATTTACCATGATTATGACTAAAATGATTCCAAATCATTCACCATCTAATCGAGCATTCCAAATGCCAATATCATATATACGATCGCAAGACCTACACTTCGATACCACTGTTGGGATTCGGTGCCTAAAACGAAGGCCCATGCGGAAGCGGTAAAACGAAAATTAATTCGATCCGAATCCCTACGAGGATCGATCGAGCTACGTATATACGAATATCAAAAATGAAAAGCAAGAGTCATAAGAAACTAACCCTCGAAGTCCGTTGATTAAATGGTAACCTTCTCTTGAGCTATTCCCCAAGCTTTAGTTTGATCTCTACGATTCTATTCCGCTTCAAGCCCTTGAACGATCCAACGCCGAAAGCACCGCGTCTCTACTTGCCACACGCCGGAAAAATGAACGAAATGACAACACCTTGCTATCCTATGAGGATACGGCTAGAGCTAGGTGATAAAGCTTTTATTACTACACTCTAAGTGTATAATATATCTCTCAATAATTTCTCTCAATTTTCTCCAAGAAAAATGAAGAAGTGAATGAAGAAGATGAAGAAGACAATTGAGAAAATTGGTTTTTCTCTCTCTCTCTCTCTCACGTTGTAAGGCTTCCAAAAGTTGAGTGAGTTGAGATCAAAGTCATCTTCCCATTCTTATTCAACTCCCCACCACTTGCAACAACTCATGCATGTGGGAATCTAAACCCACCTCCATAATTATCATTCATTAAAGAATGAAGACATAAGTCCAAAAGGAAGGTGGCTAGAAATGGGGGGTGGGTGGGCATGGAGTTCGTTTGGGACTCCCGAAAGTCCAAACAGGTAAACTCCGATTCCGTTTCGATGTATTTATATCGATTAATTAATCCAATTAATTAAACATCTCAAATACAAAGTAATATAATTAATTTCTCCAAGAAATAATTATATATATGAATTAAATTAATCACCTAGTAATTTATTTAATTCATTAGGCCGTAAATTAATTTATCCAATAAATCGATTTAGACATCTAATGTACCAAATTTAGATATCCAATATCTAATACACATAATGAGAGAATTAGCTTGATTCATTCCGTTGTCAATCCTAATGCGCGACTCAGTAGGTCCGTCTCAGTCAGCAATGGGAGGAACCAAAGAGTAGTAGCACCACCTAGCCAGCCTGGCGGCCTACACTGTGCCCCAACTGAGAATGAACGATTGGGATCATTCAAGAACCATTCTGTCGTGAATACCAGTATATGTATAAACCCTTTCTTTCAAATGTCCCGATCAAGTTATGGGGTCACGGTCAGCAAACCCCATCTGTACTTGACGCTATGCATGCGTTAATGCAAATCGAGATCATTGAGCTCTCGTGTATCTAATACAGCTAGCTCCAATGCTTTGGCCAAAGACTTATGATCTCATCTGCCAATAACCGCATAGGACATATAACCCGTTCACTAACAGGAGAAAGAATTCTATCTTGGTATTCAGTAGGACCTGCTACTAGCCCATCAAGATGCACGTCGAGGTTGACCCCCGCCTTCCGGTTTATAGGGTCGAACTACTCGAATGAAAATCTTGACGTCACAAGCACATCCCTACTAAATCCTCAAGTCAAAGCTTCACGAATACCTATCACAACCTTTCGATTCCATCATTGACTGTCCCGAAGTGAAATCCATGTGACGAATCGAGGGTGAGTCGGTTCGAGTATCCTAATCCAATTAGCATACCTATAACATGTGCTCCCACTAACCATTAGTGTTCGACAGGCACTCTCCATGTCAAAGAACATGTCATACAAGTCTTCACATAAACTTAACGCCCAGTCAAGTTTCATCGACTTGCGAACGATTAAGTATTTGAGCTATAAACCTTTCCAGTGCCGACCCCCTTATCCAATAAGGAGTGGAACGTTTTGCTCTCAAATACACGGACTAGTTTCTACATGTATATTTACGAGTTAGGAATGCCAGTAACTACCAGTAAATAAAAAAACATCCATTGCCTTATATTGATGATTTACATAATAACAAGTACAATGCCCCCACTCAACATCCTCTGAGTGGCATTCGAGGGCATACTCCTAACAATCGCACCTTTAGACCGCGACCTTCTACATAATCCAAAAACTTGCTTATATTTCCTGTCATGTGGCGAGAACATCCACTATTAAAATACCACATATCCTTCTCCTTGGTGTCCTGTAATCAAAGAAATTAAGTAGATTTAGGTCCCCTTTGATTTTTGGGTCCATAGTTGTTAGTGCCTTTAGGTGCCCAGATTTACCTGACAGCAATTGGTTTGATGTAGGTTACCTTTGGTCCCATTTTATGATATTTACATGGGACAGGCACGTAAACGCTTTAATTCTATTATTCATAAAAATCTAGTGTTTTGTCTCCATTACGATTGCTATCTCGGAGGGGGAACCATTCTATTTGGCCTCAATGCTTGCCTTCTAGGTTTCCAGTTGGATTCCCAGATCTGTTGATGATGGAACTTCATGGCATCCTGCTTCCTGGGTGGATACCCAGGTTCCTGTATCCAGTATCTAGGTGCACTGTACTATTGA
This sequence comes from Orobanche coerulescens, assembly GCA_033398695.1. Classification (NCBI taxonomy): domain Eukaryota; kingdom Viridiplantae; phylum Streptophyta; class Magnoliopsida; order Lamiales; family Orobanchaceae; genus Orobanche; species Orobanche coerulescens. Next base: position 45,165,224 of record CM065809.1, read on the forward strand.
TAGTACTGCGGTGCATAACTTTGATACTTAGATACATCCTTCTTTCTGGCTGGCTACTGATGTTGTTGGTATATGACTAGCATTGCGTCTTACAGGTCTAGGTGGTTGGGGGTTTCCGCTGTTTATGATATGAACTTGGTGGTAGAATCTCAGCCTTCACTATCCGAGATGGGACAGTTGTTACCTTTACGGGACTCAGGGCTACTTTGCGTTTCGAAATGGGTTCCACTCCCTTAACAAACACCATACTCTATTTGTCCTTGTGGGAGAACGAGTCATATCCTAAGTCACGTTTATCATGGGCGTGCTGCCCAGTGCTTAGAGTGTCTTCCATCCTCCTTGATGATTTCTCAAATGATTGAAGGATAGTCTCGAGTTCTCCTTCTCATTTCTCGAGAATTTGTATCTTAGCTCTAACAAAGCATAATCATCTGTCTTGCAATTATTATGAGTTGTTACCTCATTTAGTTCTGTTGCAAGTTGATAATTGCTTTCCATGAGTTTTTCTTGGGTAATTTTGATGTTTTCACAGTCTAAAGACATGTTTTCATAATTGTTCTTTAGCAAATCATTTTCATATTTTAGCTCTAAGTTTGAAATAGAGACCTGTATATTTTCCTATTTGAGCATCTCATGGGCTTCCTGAATGATTCTAAACTCATTCATCATAATTTCAAAAGTATGCGATGCGTTCATAGGAATAGTTGAGGTTGAGCTTACCTCATCATCACTATCATCATCATCCTCTTCTTCTTTGGCCATAGCGTTCAACTGAGCGGCAGACCCGACGCAAAGCACATATATGCTTTATCCTCTATTTTATTATCGGATGAGTCACTGTCAGTGATTGCATGAGGGCATTATTCGGTCTTGGTTCATGCGGACGAGGCTTCTGATTTTCTAATTAGGGCCTTGAGTTTATTTTGCCAAATACGCCTTTTCTCATCTTTCTCTTGTCTCGGCTTCGGGCAACTTTTTTACTTTTGAATGAGGACACTTATTCGCACAATGTCCTGGTTTTCTGCAGTTGTAACACAGGTTAGAATCTGTAGACGAAGGTGATTCATAACACACCCTATTAGATGGCTGTAATACTCGTACCTTTTATTTTCCCGGTTTAATTGTTATTGTTCAATTTGTGGTTGTTTACCTCAGACCGTTCCGGTTTATTGGATATTTATCGTTACTTTGTGTTTTTCTCGGACCGTTGGGTCAGCATCTCGCGTTATGGTTTTATCATTTTCTTAGTTGTGGTAGCGTCGTCATGGAACCAGAGGCTGTCTGGCATGACCTGTGCAAAACGGCGCTAAAACTGGCTAAGACTCAGCCATGTTCCTACGCCGTTTATCAAACGGCGCTGCCGAGCATTGAGTCCTGCGCTAGCTGTTCGCGCCTTTGGCCTCATGCCGAGAAACGGCCGAGACACCCGTGTGAGTGCATGCCGTGGGTGATGCGCCATTTGTCGCAACACGGTGCTAGACCCGCGACACCTTACGTCGTGTCTGTGCGCCGTGACGCACATGTGCACGTACTGTCTCGTAACACGGTGCAAGACCCGCGACACTTTGTGCCGTGTCTGTGCGCCGTGTCGTACAGGGTCGCTCACTGACTTGCAATACGGCGGGAAACACAGCGCTAGTTGGGCCGTTTGTTGCGCTGTGTTTCGTCCGAGTATAAATAGGACAGACACGGGTTTTAACCCCATTTCCTCCTTTTCCTCTCGGCTTTTCACTCCTCCTTGGAAATTTTGGGCGATTTCACTCGGATATTACATTCTATCATCTTATAACTCGGAATTGGATATTATAGCACGAATCAACCGTCTTCCTTCCATCATTTCATCGTCGAATTGAGGTATTTTGACATTATACCTAATGTTAGGGTTCTTGGCTATAATTCATTTTCCTTTTCAATTTTGCTTCGATTGATGGTGGATTATCGTTGTGTAATCATGGTTTTAGGTTTTCCTAGAAGTTTTGTGGGTTAATTCCGATTTTCCCCTTCGTTGATCAAGTTTAACCCTTATGCCTTCATAGTGTTCGGTATATTGTCCCTAAGGGTAGAACTTCGTATGATTCTTGGTTTTTCAGTGGGATTGTAGTTGATTGAGTCTCCATTGTTGTTAGGATCGGAATTTGGAGATAATCCAGACCGAAGCCTTTTACATTCGTCGTTCACTTCATATTTTAGGAACCAAGGCAAGCACTTTATTGATTTATATTATGGCATGCATTTCGGTAATGAAATTCTGATGTTGGAGTGTTGTAAGGATGTTCTCGAGGTACTCTCACCTGGGGTTGCTCGACGGGGCACACAGGGACTTGGCTGTGTGGTCTTGCGCGAGGGTTACCTTTGAGGGGAGGTATTCTCACCTAGGCATTGGCTCGACGGGGCCCACAGAGTCTTGGCCGAGTGGTCTTGCGCGAGAATTACCTTGAGTGATGTTTTTGATTGATGAATTGTTGGTCCCAGAATGATGAAGACTGTCCTCAATGTACCAACACGAGTCTTTTCTAGCGCGCTTTGTCCTCACTCATGCGCACCGGAGAAACTTCCCAGGGGGTCACCCTTCCCATAACTACTCCAGGCTAAGCATGCTTAACTTTGGAGTTTCTATGAGATGGATACCAAAAAAAAAATGCATCTTGTTGGTATGAGTAGTCCAAATCAATTCATTTAACCACTTTTCTAGTGGGAGCGCAGAGCCCCGTACAGCGACAGGCGGGCATGAGGGGCTGCACCACTAGGGTGCCGCGGGTCGGGATGTTAAGCCCGACCAGTTACGTTCTCCCGAGTCGAAGGTGAGGACGATGGATGCAAAGCATTCCCAACAATCCCCCCAGCGTATGCCAGAAGACTCGAACCCGCGACCTCGCTCCAATACCAATTGTTGGTCCCAAAAAATGATGAAGACTGTCCTCACTGTACCAAAATGAGTCTTTTCTAGCGCGCTTTATCCTTACTCACGCGCACCTGAGAAACTTCCCAGGGGGTCACCCATCCCATAACTACTCCAGGCCAAGCACGCTTAACTTTGGAGTTTCTATGAGATGGATACCAAAAAAGAAGATCCATCTTGTTGGTATGAGTAGTCCAAATCAATTCATTTAACCACTATTCTAGTGGCAGTGCAGAGCCCCATACTAAGCGACAGGCGGACATGAGGGGCTGCACCACTAGGGTTCCGCAGGTCGGGATGTTAAGCCCGGCCAGTTACATTCTCCCGAGTCGAAGGTGAGGAAGCTGGCTGCAAAGCATTCCCAACATGAATGACGATGGATATTCCGGAATATCATGACTATGTAATGTTTTATAAATGATTTTTGGAAATGCCTATGTATTAAAATATCATAATATTATACTTGCACTAGATGTTGTTGCTAACCCAAGGTTGGGGTGGAATGTTTATGCATTTCAGGTGGTGTCGAGAATCAGGAGCCTACACGTGGTCCACACGGAGTTGACGGGCAGCCGAGATGTTAAATAGCTCGAGTCAGTATTTTGGAATGTATCTGTAATCATTTCACTTTTAATAATGTACTGGAGTACGCTGTTGTTCGTCCGGTGATGTCCTTGTATTATATTTAAATTGTACTGAACTTACATATTTTGGCCGAGGCCACGGCCCCACTTTATTTTTAGTTACGTTTTCATATTATTGAGTTATTGTGTGTGTTTGTGATGTCAGCCTGGTAGGCCCTGGTGGGTCCTACGACGTGTAATTATCCGTAAGAGAATTGGGGTGTTACATTTATGGTATCAAAGAGTTGGTTCGAAAATACCTAGGCCTTTGGTTATTGGGTCTGTCAGGTCCTTAGAGTCATGTTAACTGACCAAGCTTAACATCGGGTGATGCTGCCGAACCGTGTGACCCGTGGTAGTAAGACTTCTTGAAACTCTTCTTATGTTTTATTGCTTCCGTGGTAGCATAAACCTGAATTCATAGAATTGTGAACTGTGCTGATAGTTTCAACTCTTGTATCGCTTAGCATGTTGAGAGGGCGTGGCAGACGTGGTCGTGGCAGAGGCCGTGGACGTGGTACTGTTCTTGAGTTTGATACACCTTCTAGTGCCGTATCTGGCTCGGTGCCCCGTACGGTGCCAAACACCGACTCTTTGAACCCTGGCGGTCAGCCAGATCCTTCTGTTAATCAAGAACCGTCGGCTAATCCTAACGTGAATGTCGGCATAGATGCTATACTTGTACAGGTAGCAGCACAATTAGTTCAGTTGAATGAGGCTGGGCACCGTGACTAGCCAACAGATGAGATTGCTGGGGCTACTAAGTGGCTTCAGGGAGTGATGAAGATGCAGCCTCCCCGTTTCGCTGGGGCGTCTGATACGTTGGCCTGGGAGGGTTGGTTGTTCCAGTTTGGCAAAATCTTCGATGCTATTGCTTGCCCAGAGGAGAGACGGTTCCTATTTCTAAGTACTTTCTTGAAAAGGAAGCCGCGGACTAGTGGGAAGCTGTTGGGCGTACTGATCGTGTGGCCACCTGGGCCGAGTTTAAAGTTGTTGTGGAAGAAGAGTATTGTCCTTGGCCAGTTAAATAGAAACGCATTGCATATTTCTTTACTGCAACTCCGCAGGATGTATCTATCACTGAGGCCATCGTTTCATATAATCAACAGCTGGGCTATGTTCGTGAGCAGGTGAGGACTGAGGCGGATAAGATCCGTTATTTTGATTTGCAGATGAAACCCAGGATTCGAGAGGGTATGGCGGGCTTTCGATGTGCTACTTTGAAATAATACTAGGACCGTGCTGTGGCCATTGAGATGGTTATTTCTACATCAAGATCGGGCACCGAGAACAAGAAACTGAAGACTGGTGGTTTTTCAGGAAACAAGGGCAGTGGATTTTGTAAACATCAGGCTTCTCATTATACTATCGGGAAACCAGTTCATCAAGCTTATAGTGCTCCAAGTTCACGATCGGGCCATCCTTCGGCATCTGGTATAGGGCTATGTTTTAATTGTAATCAAGTAGGTCACCAATTCAGAGATTGTCCCTCTTCTCCTACGACTTGCTTTTTGTGCGGACAGACCAATCACAGAGCTGCCTATTGTGAGGTTGCCACCTGGCTCAACAAGCAACAAAATTCGGCGTCAACTCCTAGTGTGAATCCGGGGGCTACATCTGGTCAACCACAACAGACTTTTGGATGAGGCAGAGGCCGAGGTTGGTCAGATCGTCAGACTGCATCGAGTGTGGGTTCGGTTCAGCCGAGGGTATATCAGATGAGATGCGCGGACAATGCAGAGGCTCCAGTAGCTGCAGGTACCTCACAGATACTTCCTCAGCCTATTTCTATATTATTTCTACATTCTTTTATTGCACTTGACTGTGTGTATCGTTTGGGTCTTGATTGTTTTATTGAATGTGAACCGTTTGTGGTGGGTACTCCGAGTGGGGAGCGTTTGCTTGGTAAACGAGAGGTTGGGGATTATCTTGTGTACATTGGGAGTCAGGATTGGCCTTCAGACCTCATTGTAGTAGATCTGAAGGGTGAGGATGTGATTCTCGGAGATGATTGGTTGGTTCAGCATGGCGCTATTATGAACTATCGGACTCGAACCATTTCTATATTAGCTGAGAATGGTGTCGAGCATACTTTCGTGGGTCGGAAGCCGGGTAGTTCGGGCAGAATGATTTCAGCCGTCAAGGCGATGAAATTGCTGAACCAAGACTGTATCGGTTATTGGTGCTATGCCCTAAGTACCGATGATGGTGGAATTGATCTATCATCAATTCCAGTTGTGAGCGAGTATCCTGATGTATTTCTGGATGATCTCCTGTATTTAACCCCATCTAGAGATGTAGAGTTTTCCATTGATCTCGAGTCGAGTGCGGCACCTGTTTCTCGTGCACCGTATCGTATGGCACCTACTGAGATGTTAGAACTGAAAAAGCAGCTGGGTGAGCTTCTTGACAAAGGGTATATTCGACCGAGTGCTTCACCTTGGAGTGCACCAGTCCTCTTCATTAAGAAGAAAGACGGCTCGTTCCGTCTGTGATTATCGAGAGTTAAATAAGCTGACCATCAAGACCAAGTATCCATTTCCCCGTATAGATGACTTGTTAGACCAGCTTCAAGGAGCTACTATTTTCTCTATGATCGACTTGTGTTCGAGATATTATTAGCTTAGGATTCGGGATTTAGACATTCCGAAGACTGCTTTTCATACCTGTTATGGTCACTATGAGTTCGTGGTTATGCCGTTTGGGTTAACTAATACTCCCGCTGTGTTTATGCAGCTGATGAATAAAGTCTTCATTGATTATCTTGATAAATTTGTGGTCATTTTTATTGACGACATCTTATCTACTCACAGAACGAGGTAGATCACGCTGAACACCTCCACATAGTGTTGAACACCTTGAGAATAGAGAAACTTTACGCAAAGTTTTCTAAGTGTGAGTTTTGGCTTAAGAGAGTGACATTTCTTGGGCACGTAATTTCAGCTGAAGGAGTTCGGGTGGATTCTCAGAAAATAGCGGCAATTATTGAATGGGAACCACCTAGGAATGTGAATGAGACACGGAGTTTCTTGGGACTTGTCGGGTATTACCGTAGGTTTGTCGAGGAATTTTTGAAAATCACTCGACCACTTACTCAGTTGCTCCAGAAATCCCAGAAGTTCGAATGGATTGTGGAGAGACATAACAGTTTTAATGAGTTAAAAAGGCGGTTAACTTCGGTGCCAGTATTGTCATTACCTCAGGGTACTGAAGATTTTGTTGTCTATAGTGATGCTTTGGGTCTCGGACTTGGATGTGTTCTAATGCAGAGAGATAATTGCTTATGCATCACGACCGTTGAAACCATATGAAGCAAATTACCCTACACATGATTTGGAGCTAGCTGGAGTTGTTTTCGCTTTAAAAATTTGGAGGAATTATCTCCATGGATCGTCGTGTAAGATTTACACGAATGACAAGAGTTTGAAGTATATCTTTAACCAGAAATAATTGAACATGAGGCAGTGTAGGTGGCTGGAATTAATTAAGGATTATGATCTTGAGATTCTTTACCATCCAGGCAAGACCAATGTAGTGGCGGACGCGTTGATCCATAGACCGATGGCTTTACAGATGTTTGAGGTACTTACACCTCAGAGCAGGATCCAGCAGGATTTGATTTGTCAAGATATCGAAGTTTGGATTCAGAGAGTTCAGGGTCAACTTTGTGCATTAGAAATCACTTTGTCTTTGAATGATGATATCAAGGCAAATCAGTACGACGACCTATCCTTAGTTCAGTTGATAGAGGATGTGAAGAAAGGGAAAGCTCCGGGATTTGTAGTTCATGATAACGAAATTTTAAGATTTTATGGTACGTTGTGTGTCCCGTGCGAAATTTGTAACACCCCCGATCCGATCAGGGATATTACACGCCGTAGAACCTTTCCTCAAGGTTCTACCAGGCTAGTAACAACATGAACCATCTCGACAATGCCTTTAAGGCTAAAATGACTCAGTAGACCGATTTCGCCTTTCAATAAAAACATACAACTCGATTACAACTCATGCCACACAGGGGTCAAAACACAACCACACCCATACAACGGGAAAAATATATCAGCGGAAAATAAAGTACAACTGAACCAATACACGACGTACGGTTTCTCATGTGATTAGTATCGATCATCTTTCATCATCCTTCGTGCCGACCCTGTGTTATGCTCCAAAACCTGAATGCAAAAACAGACATCCACCCCACGAATACTCGAGGGTTAGCAAAACTCCACTGTTTTGCTAGTGCAAGTACAAGTGCAAAAATACGAGTCATACAATTCACATTCCACGAATAACAATAATCAGGAATGCTCAAAGATCCAAACGAAACGAAAAGTACTTCCTGAGGCAAGAGTTTGAGAAAACATTCCAAAACCGAAAAATCACAAATCAATGGAAATAATTTATAAAACAGTTTACAAAGCCATCGAGAGTTTTAATACAAGACAATTTAGGATTATCAAATCCTACTTTTCAAAACCCAAAAGACGAAAGGGGTCACCGCCCCAAAGGTTTACTTTCCGTAAGATGACCTTTACAAAATGTTGGGATTTTAGCCCCAAATCCGTAAAATGACCTTTACAAAACCATTGGGATTTTAGCCCCAAATCTCATCAACTCACAGTACACGAGAACGACAACAAGGTTCGTCTTCCAACATCAAAACTCCACAATTAAAGGATTTAACACATACAACAAAATACTCTAGTGCCATCCTAGCCAAGTAAGCCAAACGAACAACTTACCTCTTACACACTTAGTCAATGCATGAAATCATGAAAGCCGTTCAAAATACTCATTTCCAGAAACGCCAATAATCCAAATCACATTGCAAAATGCACCACAATTAGCCGCTGACCCACAGCTTCGTGGATCCCTACCGAGACCCCGTCGGATCTAACCCATAGTGGTTAAAAGCAAGCTCGCGGTTCCACGGCTTCGTGGAGCCCTACCGAGACCCCGTCGGATCTAACCCATAGTGAACATACACACACACACACGTTACTCATGCAATACTAATATGCTAAGAATGTAAGTTCATCAAGAATACTTATTAGAGATGGCCACTTATCCGACAACATTATCAAACTCTTCAAAACACAATAACAAGATTAAACACGGAATACACGATTCCATAACTTTAAACAATAGGGATATCATCAAAGCCTTCAACGTTCAAAATAATCAAATCATAATTAATTCCCAAAACACACCGTTCACAAAACACACATGCATTTTGAAAAAGAGCCTTTAACGATGCCAAAACAAATCTTTTGGAAATTCATTTTAAAATAACCAAACAAACACACCAAGACGACCACCGATTAATCATATCCACAAAACGAGAAGCGTATGAACAAGGTACTTGCCTCGAATAAGAACAACGCGTAGAATCGACCGAAGTAGGTTGACACGAACCGACTACGAACCCGCCGACTCCACCGATCGCCAAATCGCGATAATAAACTACGAAGGAAAATAACAACAATGAAAATGAATTCCATAGCACGACTTAAAGACGTTGAATTCAAAGAACGAATGACGAAAGTTCAAGTGTTTCCCCCAAAACGGCCAAGAACACGATTCGTCCCGACGAAACACGAAAACGGAATTCCAAGTTGAAATATGGATATACAATCCATAGAATGTGTTTAACAACATCATTTAACCACAATCGATCCATCAAAAACGGATGGAAAACGAGATCGAGAACAAATCCCCCAAAAAGTCGATTCGAAGGAAATAAAGAAATATACTTCGATTCGACGAAGAACAATGGGTTAAATGATGTTAAACACAAGAATACTACCAAGATTAATCATACCCATCATGAATTAATCAACGATACGGAACGAATCGGGCAAAAACGCAAAAACCCCAAAATTTCTCAAAATAGGGTTCTAGGAAATCTCACCTTGATTCGCCGGATCGAAGGATGATATAGGACTGACAATTGATGATATGAACTCCAAGACTTCATGGATTTGTTGTTCAACAACATGGCTTCAAGATCCCCAAGGCTCCAGCCGCGGAAGAGAAAGAGAGAAATGGGAAAAATGACCGAAATTGGACTGCTCTGCCACATTTATACTGGGCCGGACTAGCGTGCGCTAGGCTGCCGAGCTAGCGTGCGCTATCGGCCCAGGCCGCAATCCAGTGACCTTATGGACTAAACTGCTCGGCCAGGTAGCGTGCGCAGCCTTACGGCTGTAGCGTGCGCTACCTGCCAGTCGTAGCGTGCGCAGTGTCCGACAGTAGCGTGCGCTAACTACCGATCCACTAGAGTCCAGAGCCTCACCGCCCCCTACTGCCCAGCCCGATAGCGTGCGTCGGCCGGCCGCATAACGTGCGCTACTCCTGTCGGTTAGCGCATGCAGCCTTCCGGCAGTAGCGCGCGCTACGCCGGTTCCTGCCGCGTCAGCCCGGCCAGTGCCCTCAACCGTCCGGCCAGGACCCGCCACCGTCCGACTAGCTGTTCAGCCGCCATGGCCCGACGACTCGATTTCCGAAAACGTACGGAACGAACACGACAAAAAGCTCGCGGACAACATCATCGACCCGAAATGAAAACATAATACAATAATTAATCATATGCGACCAAGAAATGGGTCGAGGCAACAATTACAGATACGGATACCCATAACTTTGGGTAAATTACAAAATGGCCCAAAACGCTCGAAAATCACGATACGTGATCGAATAACCAAACCGAAGTTCACAACACGTCTAAAAAAGTTAAACGGACTTACGGGAAACTCGAAACAGCAGTTTCGAACGAGATTCGCAAGAATCGAACTCAAGTGCGGAAAAGTCGCTAAAAAGCATGGAACTCGACAAAACGACACCGAAACGAACTCGGATATCAAAAAGTGTAGAATTAATCATTCTCAGAATGACGAATCGGTCATGAGCGAGTCATCAAAACGGACTTCCGCCGAAAAAAAGAAATTACCAGAAATCGAAATTACGGGTATTACATTCTACCCTCCTTAAAAGAAGTTTCGTCCCGAAACTTAAAACAAGTAGGGAGAAGCAATATCCCCTGCCAGGAAAACTCAACGAGATACACAAGAAACGCGTAACTTACGCCCATCGGCAAAACATTACAAGCAACCAAAGGAATATACGGCGTGAAAACATGCTCCACGGCGACCAACACAACGTCGCCGTTAGGGATATAATAAAACCAACAAATGACATGCGTCATCAAACGGATAATATAGCCAAGTAAATTATCCGAACAATCACAAAACACCACGAACGAAAATCAATATGATTGACCAACCCAACGGTACATCAATCAAAATGCGAGCCAATCGCTGAACAAATACGGAATTCCACCGCCCAAGGGTTGGAAGATCGAAAACGAGACTAATTTCCCGAACTTAAGGGAATTACGAAGGAGCCTGAACTCTCAACAATCACGAAACAATATCAACAAAAACCGAACAAACAAACGATCGAGACAACAAAAATCGAACAATCATGTCCGAAACACGAAGGATAATAAAATTCAAACAACAACTTCTAGGATGATCTGGTGAGAACAACAAGACGTGCATTCCCATAAGATCCACAGTAAAGGGAATAGCGATTGAAAAGTCACAACGACAAACGAGTTATTCCGAAACAATACCACCCTCGTTCGATCAACAAAAGCAAGGGGTAGGGAAAGTTCAGAAAATGTTAACGAGTATAAACGAGTCGACAGAGTCGAAAACACAGGAGTTCCAAATCCGATCCACTTCAAATAAAAGAACTAATAGAACCAAATGATGTCACTTCCGAACAAAGTTCACAAGAATCGAACTGAACTCGAAAAAGTCATAGTGATAACCAGATTGACCCATAACAAGATCACAACTCGTTCGAACGATGAAACTGAAATTATCAACGAACACGAGCGAGTTGAAGGAATGGAGGAAGAGAAAGTACAGAAGTCAAAACAGTACGGGTATTACCTTCGATCTCGTCCACGAAATTCACAAAAACGGGAGCAAGGTAACAAGACATTAAACAACCGACACATAACGGAACAATCACCGATGCACACGGTCATACCAAACCAAGCTCTAACAGCTCGCACATGCGCGACAACGCAAAAATCACTACGAGGCGGCAACATTCAACACCAACATCCCACCTCTCACAGAGGGCTAACACAACAAATGTGTGGAAAATGACTCAACGCTCACACCGTCGATTCGATCATACTCGGGAGCAAACATCATAATGACAACGCGAACATCGTACATACATACCCAACCCTCAAACGGGAATGGATGGGTTTTAAAAAAAACGAAAACCTCATTTTGAAAATAATTTTAGAAGAACACCAGTTGATCTTGAGTATCACTTTTCAAAAAAGTACAAACGTGAAACATCGTTATCGAGACTTTGGAGAACCATTTCGCATTTGATAAAAATGAGGACACTTTCTATTCGTGAAAACTTTCAGAATATTCGACCCTCGGGTCTAAATAAAAGTGTTTCTAAAACATCAAAAATATTTCAAAACATTTTGGTCCTCGAAGTAGAAGAATTTAGATATTGTGGCACCTTGGATGTACCACGAGAAAATAATTCATTTTAAAAGTACGTCTCGAAATTTATATTCCTAAGATACTCAAGGTTTTCAAAGATAATTCAATGGGCTAGAATGCTCAAAAATTTCAGGTAATTACACGAAACATTATAGCGCCGTGGGTCCCGCGCCAGAACTCACCAGGCTAAAAACCATTTACAACGTCAAAAAGGCCGATGACGGTAATATTTCAAAAACTTACAAAACCCATTTACAAAATACTAAATACCGTCATAAGAATTTCACCAAAACGATCAAGGCCATAATTCCACAAACTCAGTTAAGGGAATCGGTTTTCGAAATAGAACTCAGTCGGTAAAATACCGAAAGCCATTACAAAAGAACTCACGCAGCGGATAAAAGAAATAAAGTCAAACATACACAATCCAGCAATACTACTCCTCATATGAACTAAATATGAGGGTCAAATAACCACATATCAAGAAATCAAAATCCATAAGAGGATTCCGTCACTTAACAAATAATCATAAAAATAGCTCGTGCCACACGAGGCACAACACAAAGAGGGGAGACTTACATCCACAGGTCGCACGAAGATGATGATCGCCCCACGATACTAATCACGACCAACAAACTCAGGTGACGCGTCGCGACACGACTCAGTCAGATAAAATCCGACGAAAAAAGACTCAAACAACACGACTGACCCGACAGCCTAGGTTTCCACAACCTAAGTTCCGATACCATTTATGAAACACCCCCAATCCGATCAGGGATATTACACGCCATAGAACCTTTCCTCAATGATCTACCAGGCTAGTAACAACATGAAACATCTCGACAATGCCTTTAAGGCTAAAATGACTCAGTAGACCGATTTGGCCTTTCAATAAAAAGATACAACTCGATTACAACTCATGCCCACACAGGGGTCAAAACACAACCACACCCGTACAACGGGAAAAATATAGCAGCGGAAAATAAAGTACAACTGAACCAATACACGACGTACGGTTCCTTATGTGATTAGTATCGATCATCTTTCATCATCCTTCGTGCCGACCCTGTGTTATGCTCCAAAACCTGAATGCAAAAACAGACATCTACCCCCCGAATACTCGGGGGTTAGCAAAACTTCACTGTTTTGCTAGTGCAAGTACAAGTGCAAAAATACGAGTCATACAATTCACATTCCACAAATAACAATAATCAGGAATGCTCAAAGATCCAAACGAAACGAAAAGTACTTCCCGAGGCAAGAGTTTGAGAAAACATTCCAAAATCGAAAGATCACAAATCAATGGAAATAATTTATAAAACAGTTTACAAAGCCATCGAGAGTTTTAATAGAAGACAATTTAGAATTATCAAATCCTACTTTTCAAAACCCAAAAGACGAAAGGGGTCACCGCCCCAAAGGTTTACTTTCCGTAAAATGACCTTTACAAAACATTGGGATTTTAGCCCCAAATCCGTAAAATGACCTTTACAAAACTGTTGGGATTTTAGCCCCAAATCTCATCAACTCACAGTATACGAGAACGACAACAAGGTTCGTCTTCCAACATCAAAACTCCACAATTAAAGGATTTAACACATACAACAAAATACTCTAGTGCCATCCTAGCCAAGTAAGCCAAAGGAACAACTTACCTCTTACACACTTAGTCAATGCATGCAATCATGAAAGCCGTTCAAAATACTCATTTTCGGAAACGCCAATAATCCAAATCACATTGCAAAATGCACCACAATTAACCGCGGACGCACAGCTTCGTGGATCCCTACCGAGACCCCGTCGGATCTAACCCATAGTGGTTAAAAGCAAGCTCGTGGTTCCACAGCTTCGTGGAGCCCTACCGAGACCCCGTCGGATCTAACCCATAGTGAGCATACACACACACACACATGTTACTCATGCAATACTAATATGCTAAGAATTTAAGTTCATCAAGAATACTTACTAGAGATGGCCACTTATCCGACAACATTATCAAACTCTTCAAAACACAATAACAGGATTAAACACGGAATACATGATTCCATAACTTTAAACAATAGGGATATCATCAAAGCCTTCAACGTTCAAAATAATCAAATCATAATTAATTCCCAAAACACACCGTTCACAAAACACACACGCATTTTGAAAAACAGCCTTTAACGATGCCAAAACAAATCTTTTGGAAATTCATTTTAAAATAACCAAACAAACACACCAAGACGACCACCGATCAAGCATATCCACAAAACTAGAAGCGTATGAACAAGGTACTTGCCTCGAATAAGAACAACGCGTAGAATCGACCGAAGTAGGTTGACACGAACCGACTACGAACCCTCCGACTCCACCGATCGCCAACTCGCGATAATAAACTATGAAGGAAAATAACAACAATGAAAATGAATTCCATAGCATGATTTAAAGCCGTTGAATTCAAAGAACGAATGACGAAAGTTCAAGTGTTTCCCCCAAAACGGCCAAGAACACGATTCGTCCCGACGAAACATGAAAACGGAATTCCAAGTTGAATATGGATATAAAATCCATAGAATGTGTTTAACAACATCATTTAACCACAATAGATCCATCAAAAACGGATGGAAAACGAGATCGAGAACAAATCCCCCAAAAAGTCGATTCGAAGGAAATCAAGAAATATACTTCGATTCGACGAAGAACAATGGGTTAAATGATGTTAAACACAAGAATACTACCAAGATTAATCATACCCATCATGAATTAATCAACGATACGGAACGAATCGGCCAAAAACGCAAAAACCCCAAAATTTCTCAAAATAGGGTTCTAGGAAATCTCACCTTGATTCGCTGGATCGAAGGATGATATAGGACTGAGAATTGATGATATTGTTGAGATTTTTCTTTAACACAAGTGTACGTTATCGTATACAAGTAATAAAGTGATGAGTGAGTATCGTTCCCACGAGGACTGAATCACTAACTACCGATTTTTATGTATTCTAGTTTTATTTGAACAATCGAATTTTGGGTTTGCAATTAATTACTAAAAGAATTAACAAAAGATTAAACAGTAAAAACGATAGCTTGAAGAAAGAGAATCAAATGATGAATAAGTCTAGGATTCTGAATCCACCTCGGTTTATCCGAATTTACTCTCGATTATCTGAAGTTAATGATTTTCCCAATTTATTGAAGGCGAAGATTGCTAATATACTCTACCGCCTCTCCCGAGGTCAATAGATTTTTCTAAAGGCGAATAACGCACTCTATCCCTAGGTGAATTAATTCGTCAATAGGCAAAAAGCATAAAATCTCCAAAAGGCCACGTAGTTCCTATGAGTATATTCCTATCTCACAGAATAAAACGGTCCTCACCAATAGTTCCTCACCAACTCTCCTCTCCCGATTCAAATTGAATGATTAAAACAATACAACTATTGGCCAGATAATTGAAAGCGTTAAGCACGATTGGGAAAACTCAACAAAAAGGTAATTAATTAGATAATCTCAAGCAAATTCGTCAAAACGTAGGTTTCATCAAAATCCTAGATTAGGGTTTTAGCCTGACATGCTAATAAATGAAAATACAGAATTAATAGATAAAAGCATGAAAATCAATCTCAGATGAAGCTCGGATTCCTCCGTTCTTCTGGCTTCCGCCCTCTGCTCTTGAAGTCTTCTGCTTATCTTCCTCTTCTGCCGTCTACTCAAAGATTCTCTAATTCCAAGATTCAAAGATTTAAGATAATTACTTAGGGTCTTAAATCCTTATTTATAGCTCTGCACAGTCTCCAAATCGCGTCCGTGTGAGTAGGTCGAGAACTGGCTTCAAAACGGCCCAAATCCGCGTGGAGCTCACCATAACCGCCTAGTGTGCCGCGGCTCACTAAATCTGTGCCGCGGCACACTGTCCTCAGCTGGATGCCTGGGCGCCTTTTAATTCATCTGTGCCGCGGCTCATCTGGACTGTGCCGCGGCACAGAGTACAGTCTACTTTGTGCCCGCTAGTTGTCTTCCTGTGCCGCGGCCCACTTGCCTTGTGCCGCGGCTCACAGCCAAAATTTGCCGTTTTCGCCCGTTTCTCCTCGTTTTAGCTTCCGGACTCCAATCTCCTGACAAACATACAAAATTAAGGCATTAAAAGCTCATTTAAGTAAATTCACTCTCCAAAATAATACAAAATAATGATAAATAAGCGTATAAAAATACGCCTAATAAATACCCCTAAACTTAAGCCTTTGCTTGTCCTGAAGCAAAAAGATTAATTTCAACAAAAGAGTGTCATGAATAATCGTGCAACTCATAGTGTTCAACCTAATCAATACTATCCTGAAATTCTCTCTGAATAATACGAGTATCGTAATAGCGAGCTACACTCAGAACACTGATTCTACAAAGTAACCAAGTTTAGTCCTAATTACTCGTTCATGAAGAAAATCCAGCTCAAAGATTAACAAACGTGAATTAAATCGACCGTCAATATGAAAGGTTAAAATAAACGAGCTAAAGTCGCCCCGTTCCATAGTCTAATGGCAAAATTTTCACGAGTTTCATAAAAATAATCCTCGGACAGTATTCCCTTATATATATGTGCTCAAGAAATTGATTCGAGTTGACCACTAGGTTCGGATCTCGGGATGTTTCTTCGGGATAATCCTAGGGTGGAACTTCCATTCTCATGTATTGGGAAACTGTTTGACGTAAAAGACACTCATGGGGCACATGGATGCTTCTAGTTACTAAGTTCCCCTCCACAGCGGAGAAACAACTCGAATAGCTAATTCCCGCATGTCCGAATCAAGGTCGCTGTTTTACGCGAGAGTAAACAACGGGTCACGTGAATACCCCCGGTTACTAGGCTCCCTATCATCGGCACATGTGAAATTTCTAAATCACTAGTCTAATCAGGGTCGTCGTTTTACGCGAGAGTAAACAACGGGTCACGTGAATACCCCCAGTTACTAGACTTCCCTTCATAGAACAAAAATATCTCGACTTTTTGGGAAAAACTGACCAACTCTAAACTCACTCTCAGTGCCAACACGACTTATGTACTGGACGACTAGCTAACCGAAAAATGTAACCAAACGTATCGACGGTGATTGTAAAACAAGTATGTATCCTCTCTTATCTGCCAAGACCTCTACAATCACGAGAAAAAATTTTGGACCTAAATGACGACTTAGCAGAAACAGAAATCACTGACTACAACGCGACTAAAACTCGACCGCTTCTTCAGAGAGAAAAACAGTGTCGTAACATCACTATCACACAAATAGAAGCACGAAAAATTCACGAATAGAGTCAAATCAAGACAAGCAAGGCTATCGACAAAAATAACTTAAAGTAATAAAAAATGCAACGAAAAAAATACAGCAATAAATGTAGCGACAGAAAGTAAACCCCCCCCCCCCAAACTTAGGACGTACATTAACCTCAATGGACAAAATATAATAAGCAATAGAATAAGAAGGTCAAGTACTCCCCTCCAGTCCTCTCACGAGGTGGTGCCGGCATCATCCGGCAAGCTTGTACGCTTATCGACTACATCATGCGGAGTGTGAATAAATGAGCTTGCATCATCAAACAGGAAGTTGAGTACAAGCTCTCAAGTTTAACATGATGTAAGGGTTGGGGACAATGTAATTCGATAAAATGATTCGTTGCATATAATTTGAAAATGCTTGGCTTACCAATTTTCATTGCTGCAATTTATCAAACACTTGGTATGCACAAGTTAAAATGA
The DNA here is from genome assembly GCA_033398695.1 of Orobanche coerulescens. Lineage (NCBI taxonomy): Eukaryota > Viridiplantae > Streptophyta > Magnoliopsida > Lamiales > Orobanchaceae > Orobanche > Orobanche coerulescens. Next base: position 45,183,019 of record CM065809.1, read on the forward strand.
AGAACAAAAATTTTTGATGGTTAATTCCAAATCCCAAAAATAATAACACAGATAATAACCATGAATAACGACAACTATCATCACCAATTCGTTCATAATTACCAATTCCATCACAATTAAATACCAAATTCCCCATATTCCAACTCCATTTTAGAGAAAACATTGAAGAACAACTAGCAATATATAACTTCAATTCTTTTCAAATCAAGTATCACTTGTGATTAAGAAATCAAGAATTACCTGAATAATTTGAGAAGGAGACTAAGAGAAGGGTATCGACTGACCTCATTGTGCGAAGGAAGGAAGGAAGGAAGGAAGGGACCTTGTGCTGGCCGATCGACTGTATGAAGCATACCTGGGCGTTCTTATTTTGCGACGGGGGCCGCGGCACAATATAAGTGAGCCACGGCCCAAGGTACAGTCGGCCTGGGATTCTTTGCAATACCGCCGGGTGCCGCGGCTCAGTGTAGACGTGCCACGGCTCAATGTGTTAGTGTGTCGCGGCTCACTTGCCCCGTGCCGCGGCACAGAGTACAGTTTCCTGGGCGTTTCTTGAACATTTGGTGTGCCGCGGCTCAGGGAATGTGTCGCGGCTCAGTGACCTGGTGTGCCGTGGCTCAGTAAGATCGTGCCGCGGCACAGAGTACAGTTTGTTTGGCTATGTTTCCTCAACTGGTGCGTGCCGCGGCTCACTTTTATTGTGCCACGGCCCATCATTGAATTGCTCCCCTTGGGTGATTCCTGCACAGAATTTTTAAACGAAAACATCAAGACAAGAGGGATGGACGGATCAAATAAAAAATGACGACAAAAAAAAAAAAAGACTCTAAGAATGCAGGAAAACAAGAAAGATTCTACAACTAATACTCGGGTTGCCTCCCGAGAAGCGCTACGTTTATAGTCTTCAGCCGGACTATTCTCGCATTCATCTGGCGGTGGATAAGACGACACTCGTTTTCTGCGTGTCTATTGGATTTCCCAAGTATGCCTTCAACCGTTGTCCATTAACTTTGAATTTTCAGTCATCTTTTTGTACTTCTACCGCACCATGTGGGAACACTTGAACTACAGTGAACGGTCCCGACCATCGTGAATGCAATTTCCCGGGAAATAACTTTAAGCGAGAATTAAATAGCAACACCTCTTGTCCCGGGACAAACTCTCTCTGCTTGATGTGCTTATCATGCCAAGTCTTTGTCCGCTCCTTATAAAGTTTCGCATTTTCGTATGAGTCGTGGCGAATTTCTTCCAACTCGTTCAGCTGCAAACAACGCTTTTCACCAGCAGATTTCAGATCAAAGTTTAGTTTCTTTATCGCCCAGTAAGCACGATGTTCCATCTCTACGGGTAAATGGCAACCTTTCCCATAAACTAATCTGTAGGGCGACATTCCGATAGGTGTTTTATACGCAGTCCGGTACGCCTAAAGTGCATCATTGAGTTTAAATGACCAATCTTTTCGAGACGAGCTGACCGTGTTTTCTAGGATCCACTTGAGCTCTCGATTTGATATCTCGACTTGACCGCTCGTCTGAGGATGGTATGCTGTAGCAACACGATGAGTGACTCCGTATTTTCTCAAAACCGCATCAAGAAATTTGTTGTCGAAGTGTGACCCACCATCACTGATAATAGCACGTGGAGTCCCAAAACGTGTGAAGATATATTGTTTTATAAACTTGATTACGACATTGGACCCATTCGTAGGTAGTGCCACCGCTTCAACCCATTTTGAGACATAATCTACGGCCACCAAAATATAGAGATTCTTATTTGATGGAGGAAATGGACCCATGAAGTCGATCCCCCATACATCGAACAATTCAACTTCAAGTATGGTGTTTAGCGGCATTTCGTGTCGTCTTGAGATGTTTCCCGTCCGTTGACACCGATCACACGCGGACACAAAGGAGTGAGCATCCTTGAATAAGGACGGCCAATAGAACCCCGATTGTAAGACCTTCGCTGCTGTTCTATTTCCACTAAAATGTCCACCGTAGGGTGATGCATGGCAATGGTTTAGCACACTGTGGATTTCCTCATCCGAAATACATCTACGAATGATTTGATCGGGGCATCTCTTGAAAAGAAAAGGATCGTCCCACAAATAATACTTAGTGTCCGAGATTAGCTTCTTCTTTTGATGGCGTGAGAGGTCGTTCGGAATTGTTTTACTTGCCAAGTAGTTCACTAGATCCGCATACCAAGGCGCGTGTTTTGAATCCAACTTGTAGAGCTGCTCGTCGGGGAAGGTTTCCATGATTTGTGGCTCACTTTCTCCCTTCTCGAGGGGACTCTCTAATCGTGAAAGGTGATCGGCTATAACATTTTCAGTCCCTTTCTTGTCCCGAATCTCCAAGTTGAATTCCTGAAGGAGTAGTACCCACCGAATCAACCTTGGTTTGGCATCCTTCTTCTCCAAAAGGTATTTTATTGCTGAATGGTCAGTCCACACTATCACTTTCGTTCCCAGTAGATACGCCCGGAATTTATCAAATGCAAAGATCACCGCCAACAATTCCTTCTCCGTTGTGGCATAATTTCTTTGGGCGTCATCGAGTGTTCGGCTCGCATAGTATATGACATGGAACACCTTCCCTCGTCTCTGCCCCAAAACATCCCCAATGGCAAAGTCGCTTGCATCACACATTAACTCGAACGGAAGGTCCCAGTCCGGAGCGACTATCACCGGTGCAGTGCTTAGAGCTTTCTTCAATAAATCGAAACTTTCTTTACACGATTCGTCAAAAGTAAATGGAACATCCTTCATGAGTAGATTGTACAGCGGCTTCGTGATCTTCGAAAAATCCTTAATAAATCGGCGATAGAAACCGGCATGTCCCAAAAAACTTCTAATCCCGTTGACCGAAGTGGGCGGAGGCATCTTCTCAATTGTTTCAATTTTCGCTCGGTCGACTTCAATTCCATGTGAGGATATTCGATGGCCAAGCACAATGCCCTCATGCACCATAAAATGACACTTCTCCCAGTTCAAGACCAAATTTGTCTCTTCGCATCTTCTCAAGACTTTCTGCAAATTTTTCAAACAAATGTCAAACGAATCTCCAAAAACAGGAAAATCATCCATAAAAATCTCAATACACTGCTCTACCATGTTAGAAAAAATAGCCATCATACACCGTTGAAACGTAGCCGACGCATTACATAATCCAAAAGGCATGCGCCTATAAGCGAAAATGCCGTAAGGACATGTAAACGTCATTTTCTCTTGGTTTTCGGGGGCTATGTAAATCTGATTATACCCCGAGTAACCATCGAGAAGGCAATAGAAATCGTGTCCGGCTAATCTATCTAACATCTGATCAATAAAAGGTAAGGGGAAATGATCTTTTCTAGTGGCCTTATTTAATTTCCTATAATCTATGCACATACGCCACCCCGTGACAATCCTAGTGGGAATTAATTCATTATTATCATTTTGAACCACCGTTATCCCACCCTTTTTCGACACAACTTGGACCGGACTTACCCACTTGCTATCAGAAATCGGAAAGATCATACATGCGTCGAGGAGTTTTAAAACCTCGACTTTTACCACCTCCTTCATGTTTGGATTCAACCGGCGTTGATGCTCCACGGATGGTTTGTAGTCTTCCTCCATCAAAATCTTGTGCATGCAAATTGACGGGCTGATCCCCTTTATATCCGCAATAGACCATCCAAGAGCAGATTTGTACTCCCTCAAAACTCTCAATAATTTTGCCTCTTGATCCCCTGCTAAAGTGGCCGAAAGAATAACTGGAAGAGAGTCGTCGGGCCCTAAAAATGCATATTTTAAATGAGGTGGCAGCTTCTTGAGTTCCAACTTTGGAGGTTTTTCGATCGATGGGACTGGTCGAGTTAGTGAACTTCCGAGCTCCTCGAATGGTTGGCGAATGAAAATTGGCGGGAAAGCATCCATGTGGCGTACGTAGGCTGCATGCTCTACATTTAGTTCAGAAACAGCCCCAATCAAAACAGATTCCAAAGGGTCGGGTGGATAATTCTCTAGAAAGGTTCTACTCACGCACGAGTCAATGACGTCAAATTGGAAACAATTTTCAGCATCATTCGGATATTTTACGGATCGAAAGATATTGAACGTTACTTGCTCCTCTTGAACACGTAGAGTCAGCTTCCCCTTTTCCAAATCGATCAAAGTTCGGCCGGTCGCCAAGAATGGTCTTCCCAGGATAATTGGGATATCTTGATCTTCCTCCATGTCGAGCACAATAAAATCCGCTGGAAAGATAAATTTGTCAACCTTTACTAACACGTCCTCTATTACTCCCCTCGGATATTTGATAGACTTATCGGCCAATTGTAAGGACACCGTCGTCAGCTTGGCTTCCCCAATGTCCAGCTTTTTAAAAATAGAAAGGGGCATAAGGTTTATGCTGGCTCCGAGATCGCATAGGGCTCTTTCAAAAGACGAATTTATGATGATGCAAGGGATGGTAAAACTTCCCGGATCTCTCAATTTAGGTGGGAGCTTCTTTTGTAAAATAGCGCTGCACTCCTCCGTTAATGCGACCGTCTCATATTCCTCGAGCTTTCTTTTGTTTGACAAGACTTCTTTCATGAATTTTACATAACTCGGCATTTGTTCCAACGCGTCGGCAAATGGAATGTTTATGTGCAATTTCTTGAAGACGTCGAGGAACTTTGAAAATTGCTTGTCTAGTTTTTGCTTTTGGAAACGCTGTGGGAATGGGATTTGAGGAGTGGGCTGAGTAGTCGATACTTCATTTGGCTTGGGCGCCTCATCCTTTTCCTTCTCATTTTGCTCGATCGGCTGCTCTTTGTTATTGATAGGCTGCCCTTTCAACTCCTTTCCACTTCGTAATTCGATTGCTTGCACGTTTTCCTTGGGTTTCATTTCGGCTGCGCTGGGCGATGCACCTTGAGACCGAGAAGACAATAGATTAGCAATCTGCCCCATTTGTGTTTCTAGATTTCGGATGGAGGTAGAATGATTTTGGAGGGTCGTTTCGGTGCGAGTCATGAATTGGCTCGTGTTAGCCGCCAATTGAACAAGAGCATCTTCCAATGATACCTTTGGTGATTGAGGGGGCTGCTGTGGGGGTTGCGCAAAGTGAGCTTGTGGAGGTTTTAAAGCTTGCCCGATCCTCCATGAAAATTTTTGTTGATTTCGACATCCTTGATTATAAGTGCTTGGGTAAGAATTATTTTGTTGATTTCCGTTTTCCACGAATTGAGCTTGCTCCATCGGATGTTGCTCGAACGGGTTTCCGACTTGGCACTCCGCGCTAGGGTGAGATCCGTTACACCAATTGCAAGTCTCAATGGTAACGGGGGAAGGAGCATGCGAAAATGCTTGAAGCTGCTGAGTCAAGGCTGCGACTTGGGCTGACAATGTAGATATCGGGTCATTACTGGAAATTTCCATCACTCGCTTCGGCGTTATTCTTTCAGATGGCCATTGATATGCATTTGCGGCCATAGCTTCCAACAACGAGTGTGCCTCGGCCATAGTCTTTCCCATAAAAGCTCCACCGGCGGCTGCATCCACAAGAGTGCGTGTAGAGGCACTCAATTCATTGTAGAACGTCTGAATTTGAAGCCAGTCTGGAAGGCCGTGATGTGGGCATCTCCGTAACAAATCTTTGTATCGCTCCCACGCCTCGTGGAGCGATTCCATATCATACTGACCAAAGGTGGTGATCTCGTTTCTCAATCTCGCCGTCTTAGAAGGTGGGAAGAATTTAGCAAGGAAGGCTTGCGCTAACTCTGCCCATGTTGTGATCGACCCCGGCGGTAAGGAATTCAGCCAAAATTTCGCTTTATCCCTCAAAGAGAAAGGGAAAAGCCGTAATCGGATAGCATCGTCGGTGACACCATTGTTCTTGAACGTGTCACAAATCTCAAGAAAAGAAGCAATATGAGCGTTGGGGTCGTCATTCGGTAATCCACAAAATTGGCTCGCCTGCACCATCTGAATAATAGCAGGCTTGATCTCGAAATTGTTCGCCTGGATAGTGGGACGCCGAATCCCCGAAAAATTATCATTAATCTGCGGCATAGCATAATCTCGAAGAGCTAGTGCCGGTTGAACTTGTTGCACATGGTTATCTCCTCCTTGAATTTCAATATTTTCAGCCATGTTGACCGTTGTCGGTAGCTCTCGTTTCTCCTTCTTGTTCCTTCGAAGAGTGCGGTCGAGTTCGGTATCCAAAGGTAGTAGGCCTTCGTTACCGAGTTTTCTCATGCACTACGCGAAAGATCCTGAAAGGAAAAACAAATAAAATAAATAAAATTAAATACACGAAAATAAGTAAATAAAATGTTCAAACTAAGACTAGAAATACTGAAATCGATATTAGCAAAATTTCAGTCCCCGGCAACGGCGCCAAAAACTTGTTGCGATTTTTCTTTAACGCAAGTGTACGTTATCGTATACAAGTAATAAAGTGATGAGTGAGTATCGTTCCCACGAGGACTGAATCACTAACTACCGATTTTTATGTATTCTAGTTTTATTTGAACAATCGAATTTTGGGTTTGCAATTAATTACTAAAAGAATTAACAAAAGATTAAACAGTAAAAACGATAGCTTGAAGAAAGAGAATCAAATGATGAATAAGTCTAGGATTCTGAATCCACCTCGGTTTATCCGAATTTACTCTCGATTATCTGAAGTTAATGATTTTCCCAATTTATTGAAGGCGAAGATTGCTAATATACTCTACCGCCTCTCCCGAGGTCAATAGATTTTTCTAAAGGCGAATAACGCACTCTATCCCTAGGTGAATTAATTCGTCAATAGGCAAAAAGCATAAAATCTCCAAAAGGCCACGTAGTTCCTATGAGTATATTCCTATCTCACAGAATAAAACGGTCCTCACCAATAGTTCCTCACCAACTCTCCTCTCCCGATTCGAATGGAATGATTAAAACAATACAACTATTGGCCAGATAATTGAAAACGTTAAACACGATTGGGAAAACTCAACAAAAAGGTAATTAATTAGATAATCCCAAGCAAATTCGTCAAAACGTAGGTTTCATCAAAATCCTAGATTAGGGTTTTAGCCTGACATGCTAATAAATGAAAATACAGAATTAATAGATAAAAGCATGAAAATCAAACGCAGATGAAGCTCGGATTCCTCCGTTCTTCTGGCTTCCGCCCTCTGCTCTTGAAGTCTTCTGCTTATCTTCCTCTTCTATCGTCTCCTCCAAGATTCTCTAATTCCAAGATTCAAAGATTCAAGATAATTAATTAGGGTCTTAAACCCTTATTTATAGCTCTGCACAGTCTCCAAATCGCGTCCGTGTGAGTAGGTCGAGAACTGGCTTCAAAACGGCCCAAATCCGCGCGGAGCTCACCAAAACCGCCTAGTGTGCCGCGGCTCACTAAATCTGTGCCGCGGCACACTGTCCTCAGCTGGATGCCTGGGCGCCTTTTAATTCATCTGTGCCGCGGCTCACCTGGACTGTGCCGCGGCACAGAGTACAGTCTACTTTGTGCCCGCTGGTTGTCTTCCTATGCCGCGACCCACTTGCCTTGTGCCGCGGCTCACAGCCAAAATTTGCCGTTTTCGCCCGTTTCGCCTCGTTTTAGCTTCCGGAATCCAATCTCCTGACAAACATACAAAATTAAGGCATTAAAAGCTCATTTAAGTAAATTCACTCTCCAAAATAATACAAAATAATGATAAATAAGCGTATAAAAATACGCCTAACAGATATGAACTCCAAGACTTCATGGATTTGTTGTTCAACAACATGGCTTCAAGATACCCAAGGCTCCAGCCGCGGAAGAGAAAGAGAGAAATGGGAAAAATGACCAAAACTGGACTGCTCTGCCACATTTATACTGGGCCGGACTAGCGTGCGCTAGGCTGCCGAGCTAGCGTGCGCTATCGGCCCAGGCCACAATCCAGTGACCTCTCGACTAGATCGCCGCTGTAAGCGTGGCGCACTTTACGGCCGCACCGTGCGCTACTCGCCGGCCAGAAGGCGGCAGTTGTCCGACAAGATGGCGTGCGCTAACCGCCGATCCAGCAGAGTCCAGAGCCTCATCGCCCTACCGCCACCTGAGCAATGGCGTCGGCCGACCGCATAACATGCGCTACTCCTGTCGGTTAGCGCACGCAGCCTTCCGGCAGTAGCGCGCGCTACGCCGGTTCCTGCCGCGTCAGCCCGGCCAGTGCCCGGAACCGTCCGGCCAGGACCCGCCACCGTCCGGCCAACTGTTCAGCCGCCATGGCCCGACGACTCGATTTCCGAAAACGTACGGAACGAACACGACAAAAAGCTTGCGGACAACATCATCGACCCGAAATGAAAACAAAATACAATAATTAATCATACGCGACCAAGAAACGGGTCGAGGCAACAATTACAGATACGAATACCCATAACTTTGGGTAAATTCCAAAATGGCCCAAAATGCCCGAAAATCACGATACGTGATCGAATAATGAAACCGAAGTTCACAACACGTCTAAAAAAGTTAAACGGACTTACGGGAAACTCAAATGTTAGCCAACGAGATTCGCAAGAATCGAACTCAAGTGCGGAAAAGTCGCTAAAAAGCACGGAACTCGACAAAACGACACCGAAACGAACTCGGATATCAAAAAGTGTAGAATTAATCATTCTCAGAATGACGAATCGGTCATGAGCGAGTCATCAAAATAGACTTCCGCTGAAAAAAAGAAATTACCGGAAATCGAAATTACGGGTATTACAATATTAAGTTGAGACAGAAGATTTTGAGAGAAGCTCACAGTACGTCTTATTCTATACATTCGGGTACAAGCAAAAAGTACAAGGATGTAAGGAGTAACTTCTGGTGGAGTAATTTGAAGATGGACGTTAGCGAGTTTGTGTCGAAATGTTTGACCTGTCAGTAGGTCAAGATCGAGCATCAGAGACCCGCAGGGCTATTGCGACCACTTCCTATTCTGGAGTGGAAGTAGTATGATATTTCTATGGATTTTATTACTAGTATGCCTAGGACTCGGGCTGGGATGAACATGATTTGGGTCATTGTTGATCGACTAACCAAATTTGCTTATTTTCTGGGTATTAAGGAAACTTGGGGGCCGGAGAGATTGGCATGGGTATTTATTGCGGAGATCATGAGATTGCATGGGACTCCTAAGAGTATTGTTTCGGATCGAGATGAATGGTTCATATCACATTTCTGGCAGACTGTTCATCGAGCTCTGGGGACCGAGTTGAGACTCAGTACATCTTATCACCCTCGCATGACGGACAATGGAGCGGACTATACTGCATAATCGGAGGATATGTTGAGAGCCTGTGCTTTAGACTGGAAGGATGATTGGGAGTCACACCTGCCATTACTCGAGTTCACGTACAACAACAGTTAGCATGCCTCGATTAAAATGGCACCATTCGAGGCCTTGTACGGAAGAAGGTGTAGATCACCTTTATGCTGGGATGATACATCTGATTTAAGAGGTATTGAACCAGATTTGGTAGTTGAGATGAGATAGAAGATTTCTCTGATCGGTGATAGGCTATTGACGGCTCAGATTCAACAGAAGTCCTATGCCGACATGCATCGTCGACCGTTGGAGTTTGAGGTTGGAAATCACATTTTACTGAAGTTGTCGCCGACTCGAGGAGTTTACCGCTTTGGTCGGAAGGATAAACTTAGCTCGAGGTATATTGGACCCTTTGAGATTTTGGAGCGAGTTTGGGATCTCGCCTATCGTTTGGGTCTTCCGCCATCGTTAAGTCACGTACATAATGTGTTTCAGATCTCACAATTGAGGAAATACGTGCCGGATCCTAAACATATAATTGATTTTGGGGAAATTAAATTGGGTTCCGATGTCATGTTTGAAGAGAAGCCGATTCAGATTTTGGAGCATCGAGTGAAACAATTTAGACGCAAAGTTATTCCACTGGTGAAGGTTCAATGGTCAAGACATGGGACGGAGGAAGCTACTTGGGAAACCAAGGACAGTATGAAGTCGAAGTATCCAGAGTGTTTCACATTTTACATTTCGGGACGAAACTTTTTGTTAGAGGGGGGGAATGTAATACTCGTACCTTTATTTTCCCGGTTTAATTGTTATTATTCGATTTGTGGTTGTTTATCTCGGACCGTTTTGGTTTATTGGTTATACTTTGTGTTTTTTCTCGGACCATTAGGTTGACATGTTGTGTTATGGTTTTATCGTTTTTCTCAGTTGTGGTAGCGTTGTCATGTAACCAGAGGCTGTCTGGCATGACCTGTGCAAAACGGCGCTAAAAATGGCTAAGACTCGGCCGTGTTCCTGCGCCGTTTGTCAAACGGCACTGTCGAGCGCCGAGTCCTGCGTCGGGTGTTCGCGCGTTTAGCCTCATGCTGAGAAACGGCCGAGACACCCATGCGAGTGCCTGCCACTAGTGATGCGCTGTTTGTTGCAACACGGCGCTAGACCCGCGACACCTTAAGCAGTGTCTGTGCGCCGTGTCGCACAAGTGCGCGCACTGTCTCGCAACATGGCGCAAGACCCGCGACGCTTTGCACCGTGTCTGTGTGCCGTGTCACACAGGGTCGCTCACTGACTTGCAATACGGCGGTAAACACGGCGCTAGTTGGGCCATTTGTTGCGCCGTGTTCCGTTCGAGTATAAATAGGACAGACACGGGTTTTAACCCCATTTCCTCCTTTTCCTCTCGGCTTTTCACTCCTCATTGGCGATTTTGGGCGATTTCACTCGGATATTACATTCTATCATCTTATAACTCGGAATTGGATATTATAGCATGAATCAACTGTCTTCCTTCCACCATTTCATCATCGAATTGAGGTATTCTGACATTATACCTATGTTAGGGTTCTTGGCTATAATTCGTTTTCCTTTTCGTTTTTCCTTCGATTCATGGTGGATTATAGTTGTGTAATCATGGTTTTAGGCTTTCCTAGAAGTTTTATGGATTAATTCTGAGTTTTTCCCTTCGTTGATCAAGTTTAACCCTTATGCCTTCATAGTGTTCGGTATATTGTCCCTAAGGGTAGAACTTCGTATGATTCTTGGTTTTTCAGTGGGATTGTAGTTGATTGAGTCTCTATTATTGTTAGGATCGGAATTTGGAGATAATCCGGACCGAAGCCTTTTTCGTTCATCGTTCCTTCATATTTTAGGAACCAAGGCAAGTACTCTATTGCTTTATATTATGGCATGCATTTCGGTAATGAAATTGTGATGTTGGAGTGTTGTAGGGATGTTCTCGAGGTACTGTCACCTGGGGTTGCTCGATGGGGCACACAGGGACATGGCCGTGTGGTCTTGCGCGAGGGTTACCTTCGAGGGGATATATTCTCACCTGGGGATTGGCTCGACGGGGTCCACAAGGACTTGGCCGAGTGCTTTTGTGCGAGAATTACCTTGAGTGATGTTTTTGATTGATGAATGATGATGGATATTCCGGAATATCATGACTACGAAATATTTTATAAATGATTTTTGGAAATGCCTGTGTATTAAAATATCGTAATATTGTACTTGCACTAGCTGTTGTTGCTAACCACTCGTTGGGGTGGAATGTTTATGCATTTCAGGTGGTATCGAGAATCAGGAGCCTACACGTGGTCCACATGGAGTTGACGGGCAGCCGAGATGTTAAATAGCTCGAGTCAGTATTTTGTAATGTGTCTGTAATCATTTCACTTTTAATAATGTATTGGAGTACGATGTTGTTCGTTGGGTGATGTCCTTGTATTATATTTAAATTATACTGAACTTGCACATTTTGGCCGAGGCCACGGCCCCACTTTATTTTTAGTTATGTTTTCATATTATTGAGTTATTGTGTGTGTTTGTGATGTCAGCCTGATAGGCCTTGGTGGGTCCTACGGCGTGTAATTACCCGTAAGAGAATTGGGGTGTTACAATGGCTTGGTCCTGTATGGGGTCTTTTTAGATTTCTTGATGAGCTTCCGGAATTTATGCAAGAGCAGGCCCATCTCGTCTTGTGATATGATGTCATCATTGCTGTCTACTGCTTTGCATGCGGATTTGGATGTGCTAGTTGCAGAATTGTGTCTCGTGTCATTTACAACAGCTAGTGTTGTAGTTTTGGTATGTGACTCTTCAGCCTTCTCTCTCCTGTCAATGTCATACTCAAAAGCTTTGAAGTCAGAGAAGAGATCAAAAGTAGATATGTCATTAAGATTACAAGACACACACATAGTTTTGGTCTTAATGTCCCATCGCGCAGAGAGTGATATAAAGATTTTTAGATTTTTCTCCTTTTGGGTATACACTTTACCCAATGCTTCAAGTTTACCGACAATGCCGGTAAATCTGAGGTCAAGCTCCTCAAGCGTTTCGAAATTTTTCATTTCAAACGATTCAAACTGCTGAGTTAATTTAGAATTTTTTTTTTCGAGAGCTCAGTTCCCTCGCAAATTAGCTTGAGTTTCTCCCATATTTCTTTGGCGGTCTCACAACAACCTTGGAGAATGTGCTTTTGTTGAGAGTGACAAATAGCGCATTCTTAGCAACATTATCGAGGTTCGTATGGTTGAAATCATTTATTGTCCATTGCTCGCGATCCTTCTCGAGCATCTCTGTATAAGGTTGTCCATCGATTCTTGCAGCTGTGTTTACCTTCATTATCTTCATTGGCCCTTCTTGGATGACGAAGATCATCTCTGTAACACCCCCAGAGCCATCCCGGAATATTACAGTGCCGTGGGCCCCGAGATGGAACCCACAAGGCTGAAGGAAATTTTTGCAAACATTTACAAACCCTCAAGAGGCTAACGACGGTATTATCTATTTAAAACATTCGAAGACTTCATAAAACTCGTTTATCAAAACCATTGTAAAATCTCACTTGAAACCACAAGGCCCGAAATGTCAAAACTCAACAGTTTAAAAACATACGTTAAGCTATCCCTTATACGTACCAACAAAATAGTTTAGAAAACGATTGCCAAAGTAACCTAAGTTACCAGATACCAAAAGGCCATTTAAAAATACTCACGAAGCGGAAAAAGACAAACAATTAAAATACTCTAGCAGCGGAATACAAGAACTGATCAGGAAACTCAATACACAAATACATGCCCTAACCAGTATCCTCCGGGAAGCTCATCTCTCCACGACCGCTACAAGATTGATATTCCAAGAACCTAAAAAGAAAGCCCACGACGGGGTCAGCCATAATATCCAACAATGATAACAACCACATCACGTCAATAATTACATACCAATGAAAATACTAAGTAAGAATACGACCAATGTAATCTTACCGTCATAACTTTACCAAACTCGTAGTTATTCTCACAAGAATAACCATCATCGCAATGCACATCTCATAATCTCGATTAATCAATTAACTCAAATATAACGTCCATACGGTACCTCAAGCAATACCCATGATTTTCAAAACATCATCATAACTCGGAATACGGAAATATACCAACTCTGACCAATTCGATCTATCGGAAATAAACATCATCAAATCTCAACACGACAATCGATTATCCATCAAAAGATAACTACCAAAGGAAATACAGAACATACCTCGAGATGCACAATACCACGACAATCATGTCAGTCTAATCCGAGATTAGATCAATTCATCATACGGACACAGTCCTAACATAAGACCTACAAATGCATACTCATATGACAACATCAATATACTCACATCAATAACAACAATGTATACTTATGGCAAACCCATAATATACATCTGCACAACACATAGGTAATCCGATGATCCAGCGTTCACTGCCTAGATCCCACGATGATCCCGTCAGACCAACCCGTGGTGGAAAAACCTGTCCGATGATCCAGCGCACGCTAGCATAGATCCCCCGATGATCCCGTTGGACCAACACGGGGTGGACATATGACAACAATGCACAACTGCACAAAACAACAATACACAATGCACGACAACAACAATGCACAAATGCATGACAACAACGATACACGAATGTATCACGGCATGATCGACACAAATGATAAAAATGATTAGAGTACTTGCCCCGAGTCCTTCAAGAGCGATCTCAATGTCTAAACCATCACGAACCATTATCCTCAATACTCGACGGTCCAAAATATCACGGATTGCATACAATTCATATCTTCGTCTTTATCACAATGTATCCTCGATATACAAGTATACCAATAACAAAAGTAAATCATATACATTATGATTTAAATTCCCAAAACTCGAATACGATTTATAATCCCAAATCTCCTGTGATTACGATTATAAACATTGCTAGACGAATTATAAACGAATGAAGCAGAAACCATTCATTAAATATTATAAACTGAGCAAGTAATAACTTGCCTCGATACCGATGAAGCCGTTACCAATTCCTTGTCGTCGCCTACAAGCTCCTCGGTCCCGATCAAACCAATTCACAAACCCAATGGCTCAACAAAATCTTGATTAACCACTAGTCTGATCAATCTAACTTAAACTATCACGAATTCATAACCGAAACAGGATATACTACACTGTCGGTTGACTTAGCGCACGTTAGTCACTTAATGTAGCATGCGCTAAGTCGCTTCAATAAGCGTACGCTAGCCAGTAAGCTTAGCATGCGCTAATGCTGTACAGATGCATGCCTTACATCTATCGATCAACATATGGCGATTATCAAGAACACTAAGTGATTCGAAACCATGTTCATAGCTATCAAAACAACGAAATCCGATATCCTTTAACATTGAAATAATCATCCAAGTCATATATTCATAGATCATCTTCTTCCTCAATATCAACATATGAATACCAAGAATTCATAATCATCGCCATGATCACCATCATATTAAGAAACCAACAACAACAACATCAAAGACCCGAATTGAAGGAAGACATTAACTAACATATCTCTTTGAAGATAAACAACATAATTCGAAACCATTCAGATCAATCAATACCCGTATATCAACAATAACATCAGCATAACTTGGTAACCAATCTAATAATCATACTTGTTAACTCATATACATGTCGATTATCAACTCCAGGACATCATATACAATCCAAAACGAAATCTAAAGTGAAGAGTAATTACCTCTTTGAAGGAATGGATTGATTTCCAAGGTTGAATCCATTCTCAATCACTTCCATGCTTCAAATGTTGTTATGGATGATTAACTCCACCATAATCCAATGTTTGGAACTTCAAACATCTCTCTAAGAACTCTCTCTATCGGTTGCAAGGAAAGAATGTACGAAATGAAGAATAATGGCCAACTGCACATATATATACTGACTATTATTAGTGTGTGCTAACTGTCTTGTTAGCGTGCACTATCGAGGTCCAAAGGCTACTGACTTACTTCATACAATGATTTACGTACGCAATACCCATGCAATAGCGTACCTAAAGGCCTATACTTAGCATATGTTAGTGTCCGATCATAGTGTGCGCTACTCATAGTTGACTCGTTTGTCTGTATGCTCCGAAGACGGGTCCACCCGCCGAAAGTTATGACAAGGATAAGATTCCCTTGTTGACCGATCTGATGTTAGAGTGTGCTAACCAAAGGATTTAGCGTGCGCTAATCCTTTACCTTTAGCGTGCACTAAACCTGCACGATAGCGTGCGCTAAGCTTGAATATTAGTGTGCGCTAATCGGGCTATACTTAGCCATTTTCAGCTACTCTTGTCCAACGTCTCGACATACAGAATACGAACATACGGCATACTGAAAACACATTCTCCTTCCAATAATATTCTCATACGATACATCTAATACACGATATCCTCAAATGCAATTGTTGACCAAGTACAACAATTATACAAGTATAGAAGTCTCAGTCTTTCCATTATTTTATCCATATGGTACAGATTCCACACTGTACAATATAACTCGGATAAAATAACAGTAGTAGAAATTCCAGATATTACATACTACACCACTTAAAATAAGTTTCGTCCTCGAAACTTGCAATCCATCATAGAAAAACAAACGAACCGTTCAACCAAAATATTCTGAAACCATTATGACAACAATCGATCATCATTATTACCGAATAACCAAAATAGCATACTTACAAATGCGCAAAGTCGACGATCTCTTGAGATACGAGCAAGTGACTTCACTGTAAAGCCTCAATACGCTTACAATCACATTCCATGAGTCTCAACAAAATATATCATCCCTTGTAATACCTCCGGTATTCCATGCTTGATTACTTTGTACTGTATGAATGTTTGGTAATATGACGTCATTTCTATTTATGTATTCCATTGAGTGCTATATAATTGTACAATGTGAACGAAACGAGGGTGACACACCTTGATGCCGTGACACGATCGTCGGTGCGAATATGACGGTGGCCAACGTCTTGTTCCCCGATAATTGTTGACGAGCGGAAGGGATGGTCACCCGAGATGGTTAGAATGTGTTTGAGGCTAAAATTTTTGTCTAACGTACGCTATAACCCATGCCTAACGTACGCTAAATTTCAATGGTTACGTACGTTAAGGCAGCCACATTACGTACGTAACGGGTAGGTCGGTCTCCCGACCAGAATCTTCCTTTGACACGACAGGGCTACTTTCGGCGGGCTAGATGACAAACGAGTCAACTGTTTGTTACGCACGTAATGCCCAAGAATTAACGCACGTAACACTTGGGCACATTTCGGGCGGTTAGTTCCTTACGACGTTGTCATCGCCCGTTACGCACGTAATACACCTTACGACGTAACACTCTTATCGTTAACGACGTTATCTAAATCGATTTTATAAAATGATAACTCCCTTCTTCATTTGCACGTCCCAACACAAAGTCACTACTATCCTTGGAGAAATTCCTAGCCCTATACCCGGTTCTTAAGCCTTAAACACTTGAATTAACATTGAGGAGGTAGATTCTTGAGCTTCGGTGAAGATAATACAAGTCGTTCAAGTCACTTCTCGTTCTCCTCGTAGTTCTTGTGAATCCGTCAACTATCTTCACTATTCTTCTTCTTCCAAAGGTAAGCCACCAATCCCTGGAGTTATATCTTCGATGTTTTCTTAGTTATACTTGTTATATTGCGGGTATGGGGTAGATTTTGCTAAACTTCGTAGACAATCTTGTCGGATGAAATTGTGGTAACCGTAAATTCCGTTTCTTATATGTTTAGTTTCATACAAACGAAATTTCACTTCAAATCATCACTAGGAATGTAAAATTTGACGAATCAATTGTGGGGAAATTCATAATAATCCGTCACCGTATGTTCCATTGTTCGTAGCTACCCTCACCTTTGATTTTTGACACTTAGCAAAACTAAGGAAGTAATTCGATAGTATAATCAATATGGGTTGTTGAACCACCGGAGTTATTGTGCAATAAAATCCGTCGATTGTAGTATTCGGAATATAGAATTATAATAGAAAGCATAGGATTCGATTTCGCCATAATAATTCATTGACAACCGAAGAATGGTAGGATTATCTTCTTGAATAAATCGATATACCTAATGTTAACTATAAGATTGAACGAGATAATGGTACACGACACTTGAAAACTTGGAAACGATACTCATACCGACAATTAAAACTATACTAGGAATCCGGTTAGGAAAGGGAGACTAGTTTTATTCATTATGGTCCGTACGAGGGGTTAATCGGATGTTTCGTGGCTAGGTTAAGCTCGAGCGGGCGTGGGGACTTCGTCATCATAAAGCACCTACTATCGGATCACAGGCAAGTGAAATCTTGCTCGTGAATTTCTAATATCAATGTTATACCGTATGTGTGTACGTGCCATTTTGATATAAGCCGACGTTGTCTTTCTCTAAAGATATATAAATGGGCCGATGTGTTGGGGATAAAACCTGTATGGTACCCGCGTGGAAATGTGTTAGGGGGTAAGACCCGAATTGGGCACCTATGTTCCGGGGTATTCCCGTGTGGATACTTCCGTGACCCTTGGTTGCGACCTTGGGGGTTTATGTGATAAAGAGAGAGACACGTCGGTTAAGTGGTGAAATATTCCTTGTGATTACTAGGTACGGTGATTGTAAAAATGTCGTATACTGTTGTTAGTAGTTGTTATTTGATATGCATTCTCTGACTCTGGTTACCTGGTATGACGAGTCATACCAGGTAAAATTGTTCATCATGTGCAGGACATTCCCGAGGGGTCCGGTCAGACTTGAGCGGTGTTGGGATTATCTTTAACCGTTGCTTAAATTGGAATAAATTGTTTTCTTTGGAAAAACATTTGTTGTGTAATAATTCTTGAATTAAATTTTTCCTTAAATCTTTCGTTTCACGTCATGTAACCCTTGAATTTGAGGTTTTATCACGATTTTCTTAAAATGCCTATTTTTTAATTAGCCTTGTGGGTCCCACGTGATTCACGGCACCGTAATACTCGGGATATTTTGGGGTGTTACGTAAAATGGTATCGAGAGAAACTCTGGTTGAATAAACTTTTTCCTATTTCCTTCCTTTTTAAAAAAAAAAAATCCAACACCCCAAGCGATCAAGCTCCTCATGGGAATGCAAGTAAGTGATATGTGTGTGTTTCTATTTTGTGCAATATTTAATTGTAAACCATGCGTGAATCGGCTTTAGATTAATACCGTAGCGATGGCACGCCGAGGAGCTAAAGGGGTGGTGAATGACGCTCGTGGTTCCGCCGCGAACCACAATGAGGACGGAACACCGCGAGACCCATCCTGCGGGGCCCGCCACCGATTAATCAAAATGATCGGGAAGCGGAACGCCGTAACAACAACCCGGAGGCATGGATCCAACTTTTGTTCAGTTCTTGCTCAGCTATCGCCATGGGAATTGCTCAGTCAATCAAAGTGAACGGATACCGGTCATCAATGTGGAAGAAAACGCAGAAAGGATCGATGGTCGGGAGAGATGTCAAGGCTAGGCCTCCATTATTTGACGGACAGAGAGAAACACGTGGACGATCGGATTTCAAATGGAGACCGCCTTCAAGTAATCGGATGCCCAAAAATGTAAAGGTGCCGCTCGGAATTAATCAACTTCGTGACACTGCTGCACGATGGTGGAGAACTTACAGGCCAGAGGACCGAGTGTTTGGGTGGACCGAATTTGCCCGACTACTACGAAGCGAGTACTGTCCCAGATCAGCCCGAACCGCTCGCGCACGAGACTTTTTCGGCCGCCCGCAACATGCCAAGATTTCAGAGATCATTCGGGCCTACCGAACCGAGCTAAGTTACATCTCCCGATGGTTCCATCAAGATCAACGAATATGCCATCTTGCACAGAGGTTACCGGGAGGATGTACAACGCTATGCCGCGATTTCACCGCACCACCACGAGAGCATACGAGGACGTAGTCACGGATATGCCAGACAGAGTTAATAACGACATCGGGCATAACTCGAAGAAGCGTAAGACATCACCAGCCTGGGAACAACAACAAAACGAATTCGACCCGCATCTTCTTTTAAGTCGGCGGTTTCGTACCAACGAAGGGGTGTATCTCGATCGGCCTTACCGTAGGGACTGCTTCAATTGTGGCATGACCGGGCATACTAAGGATCGGTGTCGAAGACGGCCACCAAATGTTTCACTTGCGGAAAGAGTGGACACATGTCTCGTTATTGCCGGGCGGGCCAATTCCGCTCGAGCCCAGCCTTCGCAACCAAGTCAACAAGGCTCATGCAATCCCCTCAGACGCCCGTCAAGCTTTCCAACTACCGAGCTCCATCCCACTGAACCAACCACCACCGCACGGTGCCGGACGAGGCCGTGGCGCGCGGAGGTACCTCGTCCTTCTCGGAGTCGGGCTGCCTCGTGTATTTGAGCCGAGGGCTACGGATGGTCACTGCGCCCGACTATTTCAGTACTCTTTTGTTAACTCTCGGCGGTGCATGTACTATTTGATCTGGAGCCACCCATTCGTTTATATACATGGAATGTGTTGAACGCTTAAATCTTGTTTGTGTACCTTGTGATCCCTTTACCGTAAAACTACCCGAGGGTAGTAGATTAAGCGGTGATCAAAGGTTCGAGGCTGTCGGATCTGCATCAACGATCACAATTTGGACCGCTAATCTTATGGTCTTCCCGCTCGAGAATGAAGATATCATATTAGGTATGGTGGATGCCATTGCACGAACGATCTTGGATACCTATCACTGACTATCTCCATTTCGGCTCATGATGGTACCACACATGTCATCACGGACGTGAACACTTGATACAAAGGTTCTCTCGGCATTATCGCATCGAAGCCACTGCGGCTCTCGAAATGAATACTACCGGTGTTATGTTCTTCGAGAGGACACTTCACAACTTGCAATCACAAACATTCCGGTGGTGAATGAGTTTCAGACGTTTTCCCGATGAACTACTGTGGTGCCACCGCACCGAGAAGTTGACCTTACCATTGAACTCGAACCGGGACGAGACCTATTTCCAAAGCTCCTTACGAATGGCACCGCCGAGATGAAGGAATTAAAGATCTGACTCGAAAATCTGTTGGAGAAAGGGTTGATCCGCCCAAGCACCTCGACGTGGGGCGCGCCGGTATTTTCGTTAAGAAGAAAGATAACTCTCTACGCTTGTGCATCGACTACAGGAGCTGAATAAGGTTACTATCAAGAATCGTTATCCACTACCAAGGATTGACGACCTCTTGGATCGATTACAAGGGCGATCGTGTTTTCAAAGATCGATTTACGGTCGGATATCACCAATTGAGGATTCGGGAGGAAGATATACCCAAGCGCATTTCGGTCGAGGTATGGGCATTACGAATACATCGTGGTATCATTCGGGTTGACTAATGCCCCAGCCGTTTTCATGGAACAGATGAATAGAGTTTTGATTGATTTCCTCGATAAATGCGTGGTGGTTTTTATCGACGACATCCAGATATAATCTCGAAGCCGACAGGAACACGAGGAACATTTGAGGCAAGTCCGGGCGTGTTAAGACAACACCAACTTTATGCGAAACTGTCCAAGTGCGAATCTGGATGCCGGAGGTAATTTTTCTCGGGCATATTGTTTCGGCAGAAGGTGTCAAGGTCGACCCACAAAAATCGAGACAATAACGAGTTGGGAACCCCGAAGAATGTCTAAGAGGTTAGGAGCTTCCTAGGATTGGCGGGTTACTATCGAAGATTCGTCGAGGCTTTTACTGTAACGCCCGACCGTTAACGAACCTACCCAGAAAGAGCCCCCAATTTGTATGGACTGCAGACGCGAAGAGCTTCGACGAGCTCAAGAGAAGGTTAACTATCGCCCCACTACTAGTGATACCACAGAGTATGAAGGATTCATTATATACACGGATGCATCCAAGCATGGACTAGGATGTGTCTTCATGCAGAATGGCAGAGTCGTTGCGCACGCATCCCGACAACCGAAGCCGCACGAAGTAAATTACCCGACACATGACTTGGAGCTAGCCGCGGTGGTGCATGCCCTCAAGATTTGGAGGCACTATCTTTACGGAGTTACTTGCAAAGTTTTCACGGATCATAAGAGTTTGAAATATATCTTCACGCAGAGAGAACTAAACATGAGACAGAGGCGTTGGTTGGAGCTAATCAAGGACTACGATGTGGAAATTTCCTATCATCCCGGAAAAGCCAACGTGGTAGCCGATGCTCTTAGTCGGAAGACTACACAAGAGGTGATGGTATCGGATAACAGTTCAGCCTGATCGGCAAGAGATCGGGAGAAGCAACACCGAAGTATGGATACAACGTAGGCAAGGACGATTATGCTCAATCAATATACTTTCGTCCTTACTAGACGAGATACGTCTAGCACAGATGGAAGATCTGAATTACGTGCGATTGGTGAAAGAATCGAGAGAGGGGATGTTTCCGACTATAAGATTCAGTGGTGACCTGGTGAGGTTCAAGAACAGAATATGTATTCCATCAGATGACGGACTGAAGCAAACTATATTGAAGGAGGCGCACTCCACCCCTTATTCTATTCACCCCAGAGCAAGCAAGATGTACAAGGATCTAAGACAGAGTTTTTGGTGGAAAAACATGAAGTGGGAGGTTGCTAGGTTCGTCGCCCGATGTATGACATGCCAACAAGTGAAGATCGAACACCGCAGACCAGCTGGAATTATGCAACCCCTACCCATCCCGGAGTGGAAATGGGAGATCATATCAATGGACTTTGTCACTAAGCTACCCACGGCGGTGGGAGGAAAGGATACGATTTGGGTCATTGTTGATCGATTGACAAAGTCAGCACATTTCATTCCTATTCAAGAGACAACCGGGACAGAGCAGCTGGCTGTCATTTTCATCAGAGAAATCGTAAGGCTACATGGTGTTCCCTCGTCCATCATTTCGGATAGGGACACCAGATATGTGTCTCGTTTTTGGAAAGCCGTCCATAAAGCTATGGGGACACAGATACACTTTAGCACGGCTTATCATCCTCAGACAGATGGATGAGGCGAGCGGACGATTCAAACCTTGGAAGATATGTTGAGGGCGTGCGTGCTCGATTGGGGAAAGGATTGGGCTAGACATTTGGGGTTAGTGGAGTTCTCGTACAACAACAGCTGGCACGCAAGCATAGGTATGGCACCGTTTGAGGCCCTGTATGGGCGAAGATGCAAGTCACCATTATGCTGGGATGATGCCTCCGACACCGCGGTTACCGAGTTGGATCTTATCCAGGAGTCCATTAAGAAGATCTCTATAGTTCGGAAACACATGCTGGCCGCACAGAGCCTAAGAAATCTTATGCCGAAAGCGGCCAATGCTAGAATTTACGGTCGGGGATCATGTTTGGGTCAAAGTATCACCTATGCGAGGCATTCGGCGTTTCGGCCAGAAGGGCAAGTTAAGCCCGAGATTTATAGGTCCGTTTGAGATATTGGACCGGGTAGGAAAACTCGCGTATCGATTAGCTCTACCGCCGCACTGGATGGAGTGCATAATGTTTTTCACGTCTCCCATTAAGGAAGTATGTCTATGACCCGATCCACAAGCTCAATTTCGAAGAAGTGGAAATTTCCGATGACGCTACCTTTAGGGAGATACCGATCGCCATTCGGATCGGCGTGTGAAGATGTTAAGAAATAAAGCCATACCTCGTGAAGATTCGGTGGTCGCACCACGTACGGAAGAGGCGACTTGGGAAACCGAGTCGAGCATGAAGGAGAGTCATCCCGAGTTATTTTCTTAAGTTTCGTGACGAAACTATTTTAAGAGGGGTGATATGTAATACCTCGGTATTCCATGCTTGATTACTTTGTACCGTATGAATGTTTGGTAATATGATGTCATTTCTATTTATGTATTCCATTGAGTGCTATATAATTGTACAATGTGAACGAAACGAGGGTGACACACCTTGATGCCGTGAGACGATCGTCGGTGCGAATATGACGGTGGCCAACGCCTTGTTCCCGATAATTGTTGACGAGCGGAAGGGATGGTCACCCGAGATGGTTAGAATGTGTTTGAGGCTAAAATTTCTGTCTAACGACGCTATAACTCATGCCTAACGACGCTAAATTTCAATGGTTACGACGTTAAGGCGGCCACATTACGTACGTAACGGGTAGGTCGGTCTCCCGACCAGAATCTTCCTTTGACACGGACAGGGCTACTTTCGGCGGGCTAGATGACAAACGAGTCAACTGTTTGTTACGTACGTAATGCCCAAGAATTAACGCACGTAACACTTGGGCACATTTCGGGCAGTTAGTTCCTTACGTACGTTGTCATCGCACTGTTACGTACGTAATACACCTTACGTACGTAACACTCTTATCGTTAACGTACGTTATCTAAATCCAGTTTTATAAAATGATAACTCCCTTCTTCATTTGCACGTCCCAACACCAAGTCACTACTATCCTTGGAGAAATTCCTAGCCCTATACCCGGTTCTTAAGCCTTAAACACTTGAATTAACATTGAGGAGGTAGATTCTTGAGCTTCGGTGAAGATAATACAAGTCGTTCAAGTCACTTCTCGTTCTCCTCGTAGTTCTTGTGAATCCGTCAACTATCTTCACTATTCTTCTTCTTCCAAAGGTAAGCCACTAATCCCTGGAGTTATATCTTCGATGTTTTCTTAGTTATACTTGTTATATTGCGGGTATGGGGTAGATTTTGCTAAACTTCGTAGACAATCTTGTCGGATGAAATTGTGGTAACCGTAAATTCCGTTTCTTATATGTTTAGTTTCATACAAACGAAATTTCACTTCAAATCATCACTAGGAATGTAAAATTTGACGAATCAATTGTGGGGAAATTCATAGTAATCCGTCACCGTATGTTCCATTGTTCGTAGCTACCCTCACCTTTGATTTTTGACACTTAGCAAAACTAAGGAAGTAATTCGATAGTATAATCAATATGGGTTGTTGAACCACCGGAGTTATTGTGCAATAAAATCCGTCGATTGTAGTATTCGGAATATAGAATTATAATAGAAAGCATAGGATTCGATTTCGCCATAATAATTCATTGACAACCGAAGAATGGTAGGATTATCTTCTTGAATAAATCGATATACCTAATGTTAACTATAAGATTGAACGAGATAATGGTACACGACACTTGAAAACTTGGAAACGATACTCATACCGACAATTAAAACTATACTAGGAATCCGGTTAGGAAAGGGAAACTAGTTTTATTCATTATGGTCCGTACGAGGGGTTAATCGGATGTTTCGTGGCTAGGTTAAGCTCGAGCGGGCGTGGGGACTTCGTCATCATAAAGCACCTACTATCGGATCACAGGCAAGTGAAATCTTGCTCGTGAATTTCTAATATCAATGTTATACCATATGTGTGTACGTGCCATTTTGATATAAGCCGACGTTGTCTTTCTCTAAAGATATATAAATGGGCCGATGTGTTGGGGATAAAACCTGTATGGTACCCGCGTGGAAATGTGTTAGGGGGTAAGACCCGAATTGGGCACCTATGTTCCGGGGTATTCCCGTGTGGATACTTCCGTGACCCTTGGTTGCGACCTTGGGGGTTTATGTGATAAAGAGAGAGACACGTCGGTTAAGTGGTGAAATATTCCTTGTGATTACTAGGTACGGTGATTGTAAAATGTCGTATACTGTTGTTAGTAGTTGTTATTTGATATGCATTCTCTGACTCTGGTTACCTGGTATGACTCGTCATACCAGGTAAAATTGTTCATCATGTGCAGGACATTCCCGAGGGGTCCGGTCAGACTTGAGCGGTGTTGGGATTATCTTTAACCGTTGCTTAAATTGGAATAAATTGTTTTCTTTGGAAAAACATTTGTTGTGTAATAATTCTTCGAATTACATTTTTTCCTTAAATCTTTCGTTTCACGTCATGTAACCCTTGAATTTGAGGTTTTATCACGATTTTCTTAAAATGCCTATTTTTTTAATTAGCCTTGTGGGTCCCACGTGGGATTCACGGCACTGTAATACCTCGGGATATTTTGGGGGTGTTACAGAAAATGGTATCAGAGAGAAACTCCTGGTTGAATAAACTTTTTCCTATTTCCTTCCTTTTTAAAAAAAAAAAAAATCCAACACCCCAAGCGATCGAAGCTCCTCATGGGAATGCAAGTAAGTGATATGTGTGTGTTTCTATTTTGTGCAATATTTAATTGTAAACCATGCGTGGAACTGGCTTTAGATTAATACCGTTAGCGATGGCACGCCGAGGAGCTAAAAGGGTGGTGAATGACGCTCAGGGTTCCGCCGCGAACCACAATGAGGACGGGAACACTGCCGAGACCCATCCTGCTGGGGGCCAGCCGCCACCAGTTAATCAAAATGATCAGGAAGCGGAACGCCAGAACAACAACCCGGGAGGCATGGATCCAACTTTTGTTCAGGCCCTTGCTCAGGCTATCGCCATGGGAATTGCTCAGGTCAATCAGGCGGAACGGATACCGGTCATCAATGTGGAAGAAAACGCAGGAAAGGATCGATGGCTGGGAGAGATGCTGAAGGCTAGGCCTCCATTATTTGACGGGATAGGAGAGAAACACGTGGACGACTGGATTTCTGAAATGGAGACCGCCTTCGAAGTAATCGGATGCCCAGAAAACAGAAAGGTGCCGCTCGGAATTAATCAACTTTGTGACACTGCTGCACGATGGTGGAGAACTTACAGGCCAGAGGACCGAGTGGTTGGGTGGACCGAATTTGCCCGACTACTACGGAGCGAGTACTGTCCCAGATCAGCCCGAACCGCTCGCGCACGAGACTTTTTCAGTGCCGGCCCGCAGAACATGCCAGTACCAGAGATCATTCGGGCCTACCGAACCGAGCTAAGTTACATCTCCCAGATGGTTCCATCAGAAGATCAACGAATATGCCATCTTGCACAGAGGTTACCGGAGGATGTACAACGCTATGCCGCCGGATTTCACTGCACCACCCTGAGAGCATACGAGGACGTAGTCACAGCATATGCCGGTACAGTTGTTAATACCGACATCGGGCATAACTCGAAGAAGCAGAAGACATCAGTTCAGCCTGGGAACAACAACAAAACGAATTCGGGACCCGCATCTTCTTTTAAGTCGGCGGTTTCGTACCAACAGAAGGGTGTATCTGATCGGCCTTACCGTAGGGACTGTTTCAATTGTGGCATGACCGGGCATACTAAGGATCGGTGTCAGAAGACGGCCACCAAATGTTTCACTTGCGGAAAGAGTGGACACATGTCTCGTTATTGCTGGCGGGCCAATTCCGCTCAGAGCCCAGCTTCGCAACCAAGTCAACAAGGCTCTGTGCAATCCCCTAGGACGCCTGCTGTTTCCAACTACCGAGCTCCATCCCACCAGAACCAACCACCACTGCACGGTGCCGGACGAGGCCGTGGGCGCGGCGGAGGTACCTCGTCCTTCTCGGAGTCAGTGCCGTCTCGTGTATTTGAGCTGAGGGCTACGGATGGTCAGCCTGCGCCAGCTATTTCAGGTACTCTTTTTGTTAACTCTCAGCCAGTGCATGTACTATTTGATACCGGAGCCACCCATTCGTTTATATCTGTGGAATGTGTTGAACGCTTAAATCTTGTTTGTGTACCTTGTGATCCCTTTACCGTAAAACTACCTGAGGGTAGTAGATTGCTGGTGATCAAAAGGTTCGAGGCTGTCGGATCTGCATCAACGATCACAATTTGGACCGCTAATCTTATGGTCTTCCGCTCCGAATGAAGATATCATATTAGGTATGGACTGGATGCCATTGCGAAACGATCTTGGATACCTATCACCCGACTATCTCCATTTCGGCTCATGATGGTACCACACATGTCATCGTGGACGTGAACACTTCAAGACAAAAGGTTCTCTCAAAGATTATCGCATCGAAGCCTCTGCAGCCTCTCGAAATGAATACTCGGTGTTATGTTCTTCGAGAGGACACTTCACAACTTGCAATCACAAACATTCCGGTGGTGAATGAGTTTCAGACGTTTTCTGATGAACTACTGAGTGCCACCGCACCGAGAAGTTGACCTTACCGTTGAACTCGAACCGGGGACGAGACCTATTTCCAAAGCTCCTTACAGAATGGCACCGGCCGAGATGAAGGAATTAAAGATACAGCTCAAAAATCTGTTGGAGAAAGGGTTGATCCGCCCAAGCACCTCGACGTGGGGCGCGCCGGTACTTTTCGTTAAGAAGAAAGATAACTCTCTACGCTTGTGCATCGACTACAGGGAGCTGAATAAGGTTACTATCAAGAATCGTTATCCACTACCAAGGATTGACGACCTCTTGGATCAGTTACAAGGGGCAGTTGTGTTTTCAAAGATCGATTTACGGTCCGGATATCACCAATTGAGGATTCGGGAGGAAGATATACCCAAGACTGCATTTCGGTCGAGGTATGGGCATTACGAATACATCGTGGTATCATTCGGGTTGACTAATGCCCCATCCGTTTTCATGGAACTGATGAATAGAGTTTTGATTGATTTCCTCGATAAATGCGTGGTGGTTTTTATCGACGACATCCTGATATATTCTCGAAGCCGACAGGAACACGAGGAACATTTGAGGCAAGTGCTGGGCGTGTTAAGACAACACCAACTTTATGCGAAACTGTCCAAGTGCGACTCTGGATGCCGGAGGTAATTTTTCTCGGGCATATTGTTTCGGCAGAAGGTGTCAAGGTCGACCCACAAAAATCGAGACAATAACGAGTTGGGAACCCCGAAGAATGTCAAAGAGGTTAGGAGCTTCCTAGGATTGGCGGGTTACTATCGAAGATTCGTCGAGGCTTTTTCCTGTATCGCCCGACCGTTAACGAACCTACTGAGAAAGAGCACCAAATTTGTATGGACTGCAGACTGCCAGAAGAGCTTCGACGAGCTCAAGAGAAGGTTAACTACTGCCCCACTACTAGTGATACCACAGGGTACAGAAGGATTCATTATATACACGGATGCATCCAAGCATGGACTAGGATGTGTCTTCATGCAGAATGGCAGAGTCGTTGCGTACGCATCCCGACAACTGAAGCCGTACGAAGTAAATTACCCGACACATGACTTGGAGCTAGCCGCAGTGGTGCATGCCCTCAAGATTTGGAGGCACTATCTTTACGGAGTTACTTGCAAAGTTTTCACGGATCATAAGAGTTTGAAATATATCTTCACGCAGAGAGAACTAAACATGAGACAGAGGCGTTGGTTGGAGGTAATCAAGGACTACGATGTGGAAATTTCCTATCATCCCGGAAAAGCCAACGTGGTAGCTGATGCTCTTAGTCGGAAGACTACACAAGAGGTGATGGTATCCAGCATAACAGTTCAGCCCAGACTACAGCAAGAGATCAGGAGAAGCAACACCGAAGTATGGATACAACGTCGGCAAGGACGATTATGCTCAATCAATATACTTTCGTCCTTACTAGACGAGATACGTCTAGCACAGATGGAAGATCCTGAATTACGTGCGATTGGTGAAAGAATCGAGAGAGGGGATGTTTCCGACTATAAGATTCAGGGTGACCTGGTGAGGTTCAAGAACAGAATATGTATTCCATCAGATGACGGACTGAAGCAAACTATATTGAAGGAGGCGCACTCCACCCCTTATTCTATTCACCCCAGAGCAAGCAAGATGTACAAGGATCTAAGACAGAGTTTTTGGTGGAAAAACATGAAGTGGGAGGTTGCTAGGTTCGTCGCCCGATGTATGACATGCCAACAAGTGAAGATCGAACACCGCAGACCAGCTGGAATTATGCAACCCCTACCCATCCCGGAGTGGAAATGGGAGATCATATCAATGGACTTTGTCACTAAGCTACCCACGGCGGTGGGAGGAAAGGATACGATTTGGGTCATTGTTGATCGATTGACAAAGTCAGCACATTTCATTCCTATTCAAGAGACAACCGGGACAGAGCAGCTGGCTGTCATTTTCATCAGAGAAATCGTAAGGCTACATGGTGTTCCCTCGTCCATCATTTCGGATAGGGACACCAGATATGTGTCTCGTTTTTGGAAAGCCGTCCATAAAGCTATGGGGACACAGATACACTTTAGCACGGCTTATCATCCTCAGACAGATGGACAGACCGAGCGGACGATTCAAACCTTGGAAGATATGTTGAGGGCGTGCGTGCTCGATTGGGGAAAGGATTGGGCTAGACATTTGGGGTTAGTGGAGTTCTCGTACAACAACAGCTGGCACGCAAGCATAGGTATGGCACCGTTTGAGGCCCTGTATGGGCGAAGATGCAAGTCACCATTATGCTGGGATGATGCCTCCGACACCGCGGTTACCGAGTTGGATCTTATCCAGGAGTCCATTAAGAAGATCTCTATAGTTCGGAAACACATGCTGGCCGCACAGAGCCGGAAGAAATCTTATGCCGAAAACCGAAAGCGACCGTTAGAATTTACGGTCGGGGATCATGTTTGGGTCAAAGTATCACCTATGCGAGGCATTCGGCGTTTCGGCCAGAAGGGCAAGTTAAGCCCGAGATTTATAGGTCCGTTTGAGATATTGGACCGGGTAGGAAAACTCGCGTTTCGATTAGCTCTACCGCCGCACCTGGATGGAGTGCATAATGTTTTTCACGTCTCCCAGTTAAGGAAATATGTCTATGACCCGATCCACAAGCTCAATTTCGAAGAAGTGGAAATTTCCGATGACGCTACCTTTAGGGAGATACCGATCGCCATTCTGGATCGGCGTGTGAAGATGTTAAGAAATAAAGCCATACCCCTCGTGAAGATTCAGTGGTCGCACCACGGCATGGAAGAGGCGACTTGGGAAACCGAGTCGAGCATGAAGGAGAGTCATCCCGAGTTATTTTCTTAAGTTTCGTGACGAAACTATTTTAAGAGGGGTGATATGTAATACCTCCGGTATTCCATGCTTGATGACTTTGTACTGTATGAATGTTTGGTAATATGACGTCATTTCTATTTATGTATTCCATTGAGTGCTATATAATTGTACAATGTGAACGAAACGAGGGTGACACACCTTGATGCCGTGAGACGATCGTCGGTGCGAATATGATGGTGGCCAACGTCTTGTTCCCCGATAATTGTTGACGAGCGGAAGGGATGGTCACCCGAGATGGTGAGAATGTGTTTGAGGCTAAAATTTCTGTCTAACGTACGCTATAACCCATGCCTAACGTACGCTAAATTTCAATGGTTACGTACGTTAAGGCAGCCACATTACGTACGTAACGGGTAGGTCGGTCTCCCAGGCTAATCTTCCTTTGACACGGACAGGGCTACTTTCGGCGGGCTAGATGACAAACGAGTCAACTGTTTGTTACGTACGTAATGCCCAAGAATTAACGTACGTAACACTTGGGCACATTTCGGGCAGTTAGTTCCTTACGTACGTTGTCATCGCACTGTTACGTACGTAATACACCTTACGTACGTAACACTCTTATCGTTAACGTACGTTATCTAAATCCAGTTTTATAAAATGATAACTCCCTTCTTCATTTGCACGTCCCAACACCAAGTCACTACTATCCTTGGAGAAATTCCTAGCCCTATACCCGGTTCTTAAGCCTTAAACACTTGAATTAACATTGAGGAGGTAGATTCTTGAGCTTCGGTGAAGATTATCCAAGTCGTTCAAGTCACTTCTCGTTCTCCTCGTAGTTCTTGTGAATCCGTCAACTATCTTCACTATTCTTCTTCTTCCAAAGGTAAGCCACCAATCCCTGGAGTTATATCTTCGATGTTTTCTTAGTTATACTTGTTATATTGTGGGTATGGGGTAGATTTTGCTAAACTTCGTAGACAATCTTGTCGGATGAAATTGTGGTAACCGTAAATTCCTTTTCTTATATGTTTAGTTTCATACAAACGAAATTTCACTTCAAATCATCACTAGGAATGTAAAATTTGACGAATCAATTGTGGGGAAATTCATAGTAATCCGTCACCGTATGTTCCATTGTTCGTAGCTACCCTCACCTTTGATTTTTGACACTTAGCAAAACTAAGGAAGTAATTCGATAGTATAATCAATATGGGTTGTTGAACCACCGGAGTTATTGTGCAATAAAATCCGTCGATTGTAGTATTCGGAATATAGAATTATAATAGAAAGCATAGGATTCGATTTCGCCATAATAATTCATTGACAACCGAAGAATGGTAGGATTATCTTCTTGAATAAATCGATATACCTAATGTTAACTATAAGATTGAACGAGATAATGGTACACGACACTTGAAAACTTGGAAACGATACTCATACCGACAATTAAAACTATACTAGGAATCCGGTTAGGAAAGGGAAACTAGTTTTATTCATTATGGTCCGTACGAGGGGTTAATCGGATGTTTCGTGGCTAGGTTAAGCTCGAGCGGGCGTGGGGACTTCGTCATCATAAAGCACCTACTATCGGATCACAGGCAAGTGAAATCTTGCTCGTGAATTTCTAATATCAATGTTATACCGTATGTGTGTACGTGCCATTTTGATATAAGCCGACGTTGTCTTTCTCTAAAGATATATAAATGGGCCGATGTGTTGGGGATAAAACCTGTATGGTACCCGCGTGGAAATGTGTTAGGGGTAAGACCCGAATTGGGCACCTATGTTCCGGGTATTCCGTGTGGATACTTCCGTGACCCTTGGTTGCGACCGTGGGGGTTTATGTGATAAAGAGAGAGACACGTCGGTTAAGTGGTGAAATATTCCTTGTGATTACTAGGTACGGTGATTGTAAAAATGTCATATACTGTTGTTAGTAGTTGTTATTGATATGCATTCTCAGACTCTGGTTACCTGGTATGACTCGTCATACCAGGTAAAATTGTTCATCATGTGCAGGACATTCCCGAGGGGTCCGGTCAGACTTGAGCGGTGTTGGGATTATCTTTAACCGTTGCTTAAATTGGAATAAATTGTTTTCTTTGGAAAAACATTTGTTGTGTAATAATTCTTCGAATTACATTTTTTCCTTAAATCTTTCGTTTCACGTCATGTAACCCTTGAATTTGAGGTTTTATCACGATTTTCTTAAAATGCCTATTTTTTTAATTAGCCTTGTGGGTCCCACGTGGGATTCACGGCACTGTAATACCTCGGGATATTTTGGGGGTGTTACATCCCTGGATGAAATAATCTATCCGTGCCAAATCTTGACTGCCTAATTGCACAATCAAGTCTCAATTCTGATACAATCAATAATGCACGATACATCTGAGAAACAACTGCCCAACACAACGACACAAATCCTGAAACATCGACATAAAATCCGAATGCTCATATGATCACCAACAATGATCAACCAATAAATCAACCGAGAATATCATCGACATGATAAACTCTAATACGACCAATCCAAAGGTCAAAACGCAGCCGAGAATTTCATCAACATGATAAGCTCCAATATGACCAACCAGAGGTCAAAACACAATCGAAAATATTATCATGATAAACTCCAATATGACCATCCAGAGGTCAAAACACAATCGAGAATATCATCAACATGATAAACTCCAATATTACCAACGAACGATCAACGATAATCGGGAATACCCTCACACGGTAAGATCCAACATGATCAACACAGAACCACAGAAACCGATATACGAATGAATAAAGTTCTCAAAACGACACACTAATCACATACAGTGGATCTCAATAAACATACCCGACTGGTGAACATACTCCTCGGCATACGAACAACCAATCACAAATCGGCGAACATACCAAATCATACATGGAGTGAGAGCGACCACTCAATATCCAAAACAACCAGTATGGGGTCACCATCCCCAAATCTACACTTACAAAGAAATCATTCAAAAATCACTATGGTAAAATCGCGATACTACCATACCAATGGAATCACATAGAACATATGTCCCGGTTTCACAAAATCCAAAGTTCCAAAATTACATCATGTTCATGAATCTACAACACGCAACATATTTCTCTTATCCGATAAATCAACTGATCATCCCTGGATAACCAAACTACCATACTGAAGTTCGAATCTCTTTTTATCGTACCCTCGATATGATATCCAGTTTGTGAGTCACACTCATAACTTCACCATGATATGTACTATGTACTAAATGCATATTATATCAATCACATTTTCAAACCAATTTGAAATCATAGTCTCGTCAAGAAGACAAATTTTCAAAAATTCTTTCAAAAATTTCAAAACTCCAAAACATAAATTTTGGTAAGTCTACAAAATCAATTTTCGAAAAATTAAACTGGCTCGCTAATGCCAAGTATTCGATAACAGTGTCCTTTGAATCCACACGATTTCAAAGTTTGAAAACTATGTAAATGATTGACCACATCCATACTCCTGTATACCAATTCACTTCGTCACCAAATCCACTGACATTTCATCGGAAAACCACACGATAAAATTCCAAAATCTCAATATATAGACTCCGATAAAAACTCCTCTTCCACATATGACTCGCAACGTCAACCATTAACCCCTCCCGGATTACCTCAACCATGCTATGACAAAACATTGAATAATCAACAAATCAAACACATCGAAAGACTACCCGAGAAGTCTCATTTGAACAAGTAAACCAAAACCCCGAAAGGTAGTAATAAAATAGATAGACGATTGGTAAAGTGTTTTACAAATCTCGGGAGTTTTAGAAAATAGAAAAGCCTTTTGAAACATTAGGGTCTCAGCCCGTATCTCGTTCCACGTTACAAGAAGTTTAAAAAGTAGAAAACTCTTCTGGACTTCAAGTTCTGAGCTATAAAACTATTTCAAAATCGATTGGGTCTCGGCCCAAAAATCATTTTCCGTAAAACATCCGTAAAATATTTGTTTTGAAAAGTATCATTTTCAAATGCTCAAAAACAGTTCCTTATATCTCAAAATGAACTAACATGCCTACATGTTCTTCTCATCAATCTACAATCTTTCTCCCGAATACACAATTCCATTCCAAAACTTAACCGACATATTGATTTCCAAAATCCTAACTTCTTAAGATCATCAATCCTGTCCCAACTCTGTCACTTGTACTATAGCGATTAATATTCTGCTGAATCTCAAAGCATATCAACTTAGAATGGCAACAAATCTCAATGCAATTCAAAAATCCAAATACTTACAGATTGTGAAGCCAACAATTCCCCGTGGTACTGGCACATGTCTAAACTCTAGAAAATACTCGACACACACATTTACAAAACACACATTTGCAAACTCAGTTCAACTCAAGAACACAACACAGCTCTATCTGAAGAAACACGTTAATACCATTTGGAAAAGTTTACAACAACCCCAGTACCGTACTGGTAAATCACATAACGCACAAGCCCGAGTGAACAACAAAAACCTAGGGCTCTAATATTTGTCAATCGACAACTCGAATAACGCAACAAAAACACGACTCGACTCGACCCGACTGCCTAGGTCTTCTCAACCTAAGCTCCAATACCATATTCTGTAAAACACCCAGAGCCATCCAGGAATATTGTAGCGCCGTGGGCCCCGAGATGGAACCCACAAGGCTGAAGAAAATTTTCGCAAATATTTACAAATGCTCAAGAGGCTAACGACGGTATAATCTATTTAAAACATTCGAAGACTTCATAAAACTCGTTTATCAAAACCGTCGTAAAATCTCATTTGAAATCACAAGGCCCGAAATGCCAAAACTCAACAGTTTGAAAACATGCGTTAAGCTATCGCTTAGACGTACCAACAAAATAGTTTAGAAAACAATTGCCAAAGTAACCTAAGCTACCAGATACCAAAAGGCCATTTAAAAATACTCACGCAGCGGAAAAAGACAAACAATTAAAATACTCTAGCAGCAGAATACAAGAACTGATCAGGAAACTCAATATACAAATACATGCCCTAGCAAGTATCCTCCGGGATGCTCATCTCTCCACGACCGCTACAAGCTTGATATTCCAAGAACCTAAAAATAAAGCCCACGACGGGGTCAGCCATAATATCCAGCAATGATAACAACCACATCACGTCAATAATTACATACCAATGAAAATACTAAGTAAGAATACGATCAATATAATCTTACCGTCATAACTTTACCAAACTCGTAGTTATTCTCACCAGAATAACCATCATCGCAATGCACATCTTGTAATCTCGATTAATCAATTAACTCAAATATAATGTCCATACGGTACCTCAAGCAATACCCAATATTTTCAAAACATCATCATAACTCGCAATACGGAAATATACCAACTCTGACCAATTCGATCTATCGGAAATAAACATCATCAAATCTCAACACGACAATCGATTATCCATCAAAAGATAACTATCAAAGGAAATACGGAACATACCTCGAGATGTATAATACCACGACAATCATGTCAGTCTAATCCTAGATCAGATCAATTCATCATACGGACACAGTCCTAACACAAGACCTACAAATGCATACTTATATGACAACGTCAATATGCTCACATCAATAACAACAATGTATACTTATGGCAAACCCATAATATACATATGCACAACAATAACACATAGGTAATCCATTGATCCAGCGTTCACTGCCTAGATCCCACGATGATCCCGTTAGACCAACCCGTGGTGGAAAAACCTGTCCGATGATCCAGCGCACGCTAGCATAGATCCCCCGATGATCCCGTCGGACCAACACGAGGTGGACATATGACAACACTGCACAACTGCACAAAACAACAATACACAATGCATGACAACAACAATTCACAAATGCATGACAACAACGATACACGAATGTTGTAATATCCGCAATTTCGATTTCCAGTATTTTTTTTGGCGGGAGTCCATTTTAACGACTCGCTTAGGACCATCTCGTCATTTCGAGAATGATTATTTCTGCACTTTTGACTTCCGGGATCGTTTCGGTGTCGTTTTGTTGAGTTCCGTGTCCTTAAGTCACTTTCTGTATTTGAGTCTGATTCTTGCGAATCTCGTTCGAGACTGTTGTTTCAAGTTTCCCGTAAGTTCGTTTAATGTCGTTATACATGTTGTGAGCTTCGGTTTGGTTATCCGTTGTCATATCCTGATTTTTCGGATGTTTGGACCGTTTTGTAATTTCCCAAAGTTTTAGGTACTTGTTTTCGTACTCGCTTTTACCTACCTCCGAGTTGTCGAGATCATGTGTTTGTCGTAAACTTGAGCTCGTGTTTTTATTGTCGTACTACTTGTCTTGTTTGACCGTAGTGATTCGTGTTCGTCGCGTTCCGCGATCCTTTTCGGATATGACATCTGGCAGCTGTTCTGTACTGCCAGATGATTAGCGCACGCTATTCCTCATCGGTAGCGTATGCTATCGGTACCTCTATTACGTACGTAACATAGCATTTGTTACATACGTTACCTTGTTCAGGTTTTCAGACAGTTGAGTCAGGATGACTCTTACATACGTAATACTTTGTCCCTTACATACTTAAACCTCACTAACGTACATTAAGGCTTCTGGCTTACGTACATTAGCTTCGCGCAAGTATATATATTTGAGGGTTGACTGATTTCGGGTCATTTCCTTCCTGCCTTCTTCCTTGCAGCGTTTTTGGCGATTTGAGGGCAGATTTTGGACAAGCTTTCATCGGCCTTTGATGGTAGTAATAATCTCGGCGGGTCTTCTTCGTGTTCATCCTCGTATAGCCTTCCTTCTTCTCCGAATCAAGGTAAGGTTTTAGAACCCTATTTGAGATATTTTGGGTTTGTCTCGATTTCGTGATTTCAATCCGAGATTGTTGGTTCTATTATCGTTATCAATTCGTATTGATCTTAACCCATGGGTTGGAATTCCGTTTTCATGATTTTGTCGGATCGATTCGTGTTCTTGGCCGTTTTGGGGAAAACCCTTGAACCTCCGTCATTTGTTCTTTTAATTCGGCGGCTGTGGGTCGTATTTTTGGAATTCATTTTCATTGTTATTGTTGTCGTTCGTAGTTTCTTGTCGTGGGTTATCGTTCGGCGGAGTCGGCGGGTTCGTATACGGTTCAAGCCTCCTCACTTCGGTCGATTCTCTGCGTTGTGATTATCCGAGGCAAGTACCTTGTTCATACATTTCTTATTTTGTGTATATGATGATCGATGATTGTCTTGGTGTATTTGTTGGGTTGTTTGAAATGAAATTTTTAAAAGAATTATTTTGGCCTCGTTAAAGGCTCTCTTTTCAAAATGCATCTGTGTTTTTTGAATGGTGTGTTTTGAGAATTGATTATGATTTGATTATTTTGAACGTTGAGGGCTTTGATGATACCCCCATTGTTTAAAGTTAAGGAATCATGTATTCCGCATTATTTGTGTTATGTTGTGACGAGTTTGATAATGGTGTCCGGTAAGTGGCCATCTCTAGTGAGTATTCTTAATGAACTTACAATCTTGACATGTTAGTTTTGCATGAGAAATTATGTGTGTGTGTGTGTGTATGCTCACTACGGGTTAGATCCGATGGGGTCTTGGTAGGGGTCCACGGAGATGTGGATCGAAGAGCTTTGCTTTTAAACACTACGGGTTAGATCCGACGGGGTTTAGGTAGGGGTCCACAGAGGTCTGGATCGACGGTTAATTGTGGTGCATTTTACAAATGTGATTTGGCTTATGGCTGTAATATCCGCAATTTCGGTTTCCGATAATTTTTCTTTTTTTTGGCGAGAGTCTATTTTGACTAATCGCTTGTGACAGTTTCGTCATTTCGAGAATTATTAATTCTACAATTTTTGACACCCGAGTTCTTTTCGGTGCCGTTTTGTTGAGGTCCGTGCTTCTTAGCGGCTTTTCCGCACTCGAGTTCGATTCTTGAGAATCTCGTTCGAAACTGCTGTTTCAAGTTTCCCGTAAGTCCGTTTAACTTTGTTAGACGTGTTGTGAACTTTGGTTTGGTTATTCGATCACGTATCGTAATTTTCGGGCATTTTGGGCCATATTGTAATTTACCCAAAGTTGTGGGTATCCACATTCGTAATTGTTGTCTTGACCCTTTTCATGGTCGCGTGTGGGCTTGATGGTAGCTCAAGATCTTAGTATGATATTATTCTGGAGTTTTCCGTGCGTATCTTGAACTTGACATTTCGATTGGAGGAGTCCGTCGTTGTACCTGTTTGGAGAACCCTACTGCTGTAGTTTCTGGGGGCATTAGCCCGCGCTAATGGATTTCCTTAGTGCACGCTGTCGTGCAGCAGATTCAAAACTGTGGGTACTGGAGTACCCCGTTAGCGCACGCTACCATATGTGTAGCGTACGCTATTTATGCTTCATTACCTACGTAACACGGCCTTCGTTACCTACGTTATCACAATCAAGATTTCGGACAGATCGCCTGGACCAACCTTTACGTACGTAAGAGGTCATACCTTACGTACGTAAACATTGCTAACGTACGGTATGAGATTCCTTCTTACGTACGTTAGCCTCCTGCGGGTTTATATACCTGGAGTTGACCGATTCGGATCATTTTTATCTTCCTCCTCCTTCCTTAGGTTTTGGCGATATGGGCACCTGTGGGATGATCTTTCATCTGCCTTTGATGGTAGTAATCATCTCGGTGGGTCTCCTTCGTGTTCATCATCGTCTAACCTTCCTTCTTCTCCGAATCAAGGTAAGGTTTTAGAACCCTATTTGAGATATTTTGGGTTTTTCTCGATTTTGTGATTTCAATCCGAGATTGTTAGTTCTATTGTCGTTATCTATTCGTGTTAATCATAACCCACGGGTTGAAATTCATTTTATAATTTCATCGGGTCGATTTGCATTCTTGGCCATTTTGGGGGAAACCCTTGAATTCATATTGTTCTTAACCCCGAATCCAATCCGATAAAGATGAATCGATTGGTGCTAGATGTTGTTGTTGAACATGTTTTATGGATTGTATACCCATATCTTCGGTTCGTTTCAACCCGAAGGGTGATTTCGATGTTCTTGAGGTGTAGTGAACATTTAATGCTCGATTAAATGTTCGAATGAGTTTTTCCTTTGATAGTTTGTTGTAATCTCTGTTGTTTTTGGTCTTGATCCTCGTCGTAATCATGTTTTGTTGTTCCTTCCGGAGGATTATAGGTGCTCGAGAATTCCGAGTTGAATCCCATTTGGTGATTGATATTTCGTGTTGTGTTATTCTCATAGTTTCGCGGTGCTATCGTGTTTTTGATAGTGTTCGGGAGTTCGGGGCTGTTCGACTACATCCAATCCGTCGTCTCGTTGTGATCGTGGTTTCGAGGCAAGTACCTTGTTCATACATTTCTTGTTTTGTGGATATAAGGATTGGTTATTGTCTTGACACGTTTGCTTGATTGTTTGGAATGAACTTTCAAAATGATTCGGTTTAGCCTCGTCAAAGGCTCACTTTCAAATCGCGTGTGTTTGTGAATGTTGTGTCTCATGAATGGTTAAGTGAACTCTATTAATATGCTTGGTGTTGTTGTTGTGCTTTGATAATATATATATATATATATATATATATATATATATATATATGCATATATTGCCTTATTTCGGTGCGTTGTGGCTTGACATTGTGTCGTGCTTTGTGTTTGTTGCCTTTGAGTGAATTGTTTGGATATCCTTGGTGTGATATGTTATTTGTGTGAATGCGTGGATATGGTCGAAGGTCTACAGTTACACATGGCATGTGATCATTTGGTCAGGATGCAACAAGTGATTGATCCAACCGGTGAGAGCCTAAGACAATCTACGGTGACACATGGCTTGTGATCATGTGGTCAGGATGCAACAAGTGATTGGTCCAACCGTGAGATGATAAGACCTGCGGTGACATATGGCATGTGATAATATGGTCAGGATACAACAAGTGATTGATCCAACCGTGAGATGATGTGCATGTGTTCACGGTGTTATGTATATGATTGTGAATGTGTTTTGCTCACCTCAGGAGGGTCCAGCGAGGTCTCGAGGAAATCCAATGGTATAGCCCTGGATTCACGAGTTGGTGTTGTTTTCGATGACCAAGATTTGTGTATCTTGGGTAATTATGTTGTGTTGATTTTATGTTCGTCAAGGATACGTGACGTGGGTTTTGACCCTGTGAATTGTTGTTGGTTTTCTATTTGCGAAAATAAAACCTTTGGGTTGTGACCCCTGTTGATTTTGGAAAGAGAAGGATTTAATAATCCTAAATTGTTTTCTATTAAAACTCACGATGGCTTATTAAACCATTTTGTAAATTATTTCTCTTGAATTGCGAACTTTCGGTTTTGGAATGTTTTACCCAAACTCTTGCTTCGGGAAGTGTTTTTCGTTGTATTTGAATCCTTGAGGATTCCTGGTCATTATTATTCTTGGAACTCGAATTGTATGACTCGTATTTGCACTTTGTACCTGCACTAGCAAAATAGTGGAATTTTGCTAACTCCCGAGTAATCGGGGGGTGGATGTCTGTTTTTGCATTCAGGTTTTTGGAGCATAACATAGGGTCGGCATGAAGGATGATGAAAGATGATCGATACTAATCATGAGGACCCGTACGATGTCGTATGGGTAGTTGTACTTTATTTCCGTTGCAGTATTTGTTTCCCTTTGTACGGGAGTGTGTTGTATTCGACCCCTGCGTGGGCATGTATTGAGATTGAGTTGTATATATAAAATGAAAGACCAAATCGGTCTACTGAGTCATTTTAACCTTAAAGGCGATGTTCATATGTTTAATTATTTTTTTCAGCCTGGTAGATCCTTGAGGAAAGGGTCTACGACGTGTAATATCCGTGAGTGGAATGGGGGTGTTATAATGGCATTTCCGAAAATGTGTGTTTCAACCGATGTTTTTATGATTGCATGCATTGACCAAGTGTGTAAGAGGTAAATTGTTCATTTGGCCTACTTGGCTAGGATGGCGCTAGAGTATTTTTGTCGTTTGTGTTTAGTCCTTTAATTGTGGGGTTTTGATGTTGGAAAACGGACCATGCTATT
The DNA here is from genome assembly GCA_033398695.1 of Orobanche coerulescens. Lineage (NCBI taxonomy): Eukaryota > Viridiplantae > Streptophyta > Magnoliopsida > Lamiales > Orobanchaceae > Orobanche > Orobanche coerulescens. The sequence continues at coordinate 45,224,330 of CM065809.1, forward strand.
GTTCACGTGTACTGTGATTTGATGATGAGATTTGGGTTTAGATCCCAACGGTTTTGTAAAGCTCGTTTTACGGAAAGTAAACCTTTGGGGCGGTGACCACTTCTGTCTTTTGGTTTTTGGAAAGAGAAGCACTTGATAATCCTAATTTGTTTTCTATTAAAACTCCCGATGTCATATTAAACTACTTTGTAAACTGTTTTCCCTTGAATTATGATCTTTGGGTTTTGGAATGTTTTACTCAAACTCTTGCCTCAGGAAGTATTTTTTTGTTGTGTCTGAATCTTTGAGGATTCCCGATTATTATTCGTGGAATATGATTTGTATGACTCGTATTTGCACTTTGTACTTGCACTAGCAAAATAGTGAAATTTTGCTAACCCCCGAGTAATCGGGGGGTGGATGTCTGTATTGCATTCAGGTTTTGGGGAGCATAACACAGGGTCGGCACGGAGGATGATGAAAGATGATCGATACTAATCATATGAGGACCCGTACGTTGTTGTATTGGTTCGGTCGTATTTTATTTCCGCTACAGTATTCTTTCCCCGTTGTACGGGAGTGTGTTGTATTTGATCCCTGCGTGGGCATGGATTGTGATTGAGTTGCATGTATTTATTGAAAGACCAAATCGGTCTACTGAGTCATTTTAGCCTTAAAGGCATTGTTGAGATGTTCGATGTTGTTACCAGCCTGGTAGATCCTTGAGGATGTAACACCCCAAACTAGGCGACTATTACAGTGCCGTGGACCCCCGATTGGGACCCACCAAGCGAATGAAAATTTATGAATTAAATAATATAATTGTAGTACCGAACCACATTATATCATCAATTACTCCGATGAGGAGTTTCAAGTACAACACACCCAAGAGATACAGAATACATGTATATTTTATATGAAGATAAAATATACAACATTGAATAAAAATGAGTATCCAAACGGAAATCTGCAGCGGAAAATAAAATGAAGAAACATGAATGACTGAACAGGACTGGGCCCCCTACTAGTATCACTGGGACTCCTCGCCATCAACATTCTCTTCCCGTGCTTTAGCCTTGCCAGGACCTGAAAACAACATCCTCCAACGGGGTCAGTTACATAGAACAACAATCCTCAAGATTTGAATAAATACAATCATGATATATCTTAATTATGAAATTAAGGTGAAGAAGGGCATCATAGTACGCCCGTAATGGGACGCGCAAGTGCACAAGACGAGTGTCCGGACAAACCCGCACTTGTACCTACTTAGTCTCACGGAGGCACGTTACCGTGTGCACAGTCCATTGTGTCGGTGAACCCGCCACATGACTATCGTGTGCCTGACTAAAAATTTTACACATAACCACCCGGCCACGCAATATGAACCCAGAAGGTCACATGAACAAGAATGACCATGATGAATATTAATGAATAGCAATCCGACAAGGGTCAAGAATGACTCACCGAGATGAAATAATAGTAAAATGAATGATAGCTCACTGAAATGATTGGAACCATCGTTCCTCGTGAATTGAATGATTAGTTTGATAATTACAAGTCTCAACATGATTATTACACTATGAATGAATATGATTTATGAATGAACAACAACGAAAGGAATGAGTATCCTTTTAATCGAGTAAGAATTAACTTACACAACACCGAGAAGAATGTCCTTCCTCGAACAAACATCCTAAAATGAGATGTCGGTCGCTCGAACAACCTTGAATAACACAATTACCAACAATCCGATTAATAAACGAATCAAATATGATCACAACCAACTCAAAACGTCGATACGACAAAACCAAATTCATTGGGGCATTATAACAAACACGTTGTAACCAATCTTCGATTGTTTACAACCAATCCTCAATTATATTGATACCAAACCTCCAATGAGTGATTCAATCCAACAAAACATCTTCAACACAATCAATAATCCAATATGAATACCCAGTTCGAGATTTAAACATCTAATCGAAACCCTCAAATCCAAATCAACATTCAAAGTGTTCTTCAAATAATCCTTCCATAATACACATGAATATACATACAAACTCATAATCATATGTATACCTCTTCATATATCATGATTATAACATCCAAAAAATCATATTCCATCATGCAATCGAAATCTAAGGTTTGGAGAAAATTACCTTTTGAAGATCTAACCTCTTCGATCCGTCAAAACTATTATTAATTGACTTCCCAGGCTCCACAAACGGATAAGGATGATTAAACCCGAACATACAAGTGTTTGATGATGAGAAATCTCTCCCACAAGAACTCTCTCTCGGAAACAAAATGAAGAAGGGGTGCAATGAGCACAAAAAATCTCGTTCAATCCTTTATAAACTGCGCAGAGTTACGGCCATATCTCTGCCACCCTACGGCCGTAACTACCCAAGTCAACGGCCTTACAGCCGTAACATCCATTTCATACGGCCGTAATGATGATTCGTCGAAAAACCAATAATGCCTGCACTGGCCGGGTTACGACCGTAACCAAAACTACATTACGGCCATAATACAACACTTACGGCCGTATCCTGCCAAACTTACGGCCGTAAGCTGCCTTCGTCAAAAACACCCTCCTGCCCAACGAATGCATGTTACGGCCGTAGTCTTCCAAAACATACGGCCGTACCCTCGAGCTTACGGCCGTAACTAGAATGACTTACGATTGTAAGTTTTCTTTGTCCAAAAGACACCAATTCTATGAATGCATGTTACGGCCGTAACAATGACCAGTTACGGCTGTAGCTCACTGCTGAAAATGACAAAAATCCGACAACTCCTTATTCTCATTACCAATTATGAATGATCCGACATATGATACTTGTATGAATGTAATTGAATCCGAAACACGTGATAGATGACACTTCCAACACAAAACTACCAATCACGATGATTATGATAATGCTCTCGTCTCGATTCTCAAACGGAGATGAATGACAGTCGGTAACTGATACACGGCTAAAGTACGCCAACGATGAAAATAAATGAACGAACGTGAAAGAGAATGATTATTAATGAGTGAAAATTTATTGAGTGATAATTACTGAATGATAATTACTGAATGATAGTGAATGAATTACAACCGGGTATTACATACTCCCCCTCTTAAAAAGAGTTTTGTCCCCAAAAATACGGGTCAAACAACTCGGGATAACTTTCTCGCATACTATCCTCGGTTTCCCAAGTAGCCTCTTCGACTCCGTGTCTAGACCACTGAATATTAACCAAAGGAATCGTCTTATTCCTCAACTGTTTGATTCTCTGTTCTAAAACCCATATAGGATGCTCCTCATATGAATGATAATCCGCGATCTCTATTTCATCGAACTGAAGTATGTGACTCGGGTCGGCAAGAGACTTCCGCAACTGAGAGACGTGAAATACATTATAAATTCGGCTCAATGCCGGAGGTAAAGCCAATCGATAAGCCAGAATGCCTACTCGATCCAAAATCTCAAATGGTCTAACGAATCTCGGACTCAACTTTCCCCGCTTCCCGAAATGGAAGATACCTCAACTGGGGGATACCTAGACCAAAACGTGGTCACCTGCCTTGAACTCTAATGGTCGACGACGATTATCTGCATGAGATTTTTGTCGACTCTGAGTGGTCAACAAATGACTACTGATCAAGGCTACCTTCTCGCGGGCGGCTATAAGCATATCGGGCTCGGTGCCGATTGATTCTGATAAGTCATCCCAACATAAAGGAGATCGACAACGACGACCGTACAAGGCCTCGTAAGGTGCCATCTTAATCAAAGCATGCCAACAATTATTGTATGTGAACTCAATCAACGGTAATTGGGCTTCCCAATCGTCTTTCCAATCGAGGACACATGCCCTCAACATGTCCTCCAATGCCTGGAGAGTTCGTTTTGATTGTCCGTCGGACTGAGGATGAAAGCTGTGCTGAGATTAAGCTGAGTTCCCATTGCACGATGAACTGGTTTCCAAAAATGTGACACGAATCGCTCGTAACGATCAGAAATGATACTCTTAGGAGTACCGTGCAATCTCACTATCTCTTTGATGAACAACTGGGCAAGTCTTTCGGGACCCCACGTATCCTTATTCTCAAGGAAATAAGTTGACTTAGTTAAGCGGTCCACAATTACCCAAATTATATTCATGCCATGATGACTCGTCGGCAAACTCGTGATGAAGTCCATTGAAATATCTTCCCACTTCCACTCTGGGATAGGGAGCAGTTTCAGCATACCCGCTGGTCGCAGATGCTCTATCTTGACTTGCTGACAGGTTAAACATCTCGAAACAAAATATGCGACTTCTCGATTTATATTACTCCACCAGTAATTTTGTTTCAAGTCTTTGTACATCTTGTAGACTCCGGGTGAATGGAATAAGGGGTAGTATGAGCTTCTCTCAAAATTGAGTTTTTCAACTCCTCATTCGCCGGTACGCATAACCTATTCTTAAATCGCAAAAGTCCATCCTAGTGGACCACAAATCCAGGGGTTTTCCCCTGAGCCACATCATCTCGAATGCGTAACAAAGATGGGTCTGAACCCTGATTCACTCTGATCGCCTCCTCAAGTAGCGATGAAATCTCTAACATGCAAAGTTTCCCTTGCACTCGCTGTAACCAGACCTCGATCTCGGGTCCCAGAAATTCCTGTTGAAGTTCCCTCTGAACTGTTAAACGAGCAAGCATTTGCTACTGAACGGATTTACGACTCAAGGCATCGGCGACCATGTTCGCCTTACCCGGTTGGTATTGAATCTCAATATCATAATATTTGATTAGTTCCAACCACCGTCTCTGTCGCATATTTAACTCTTTATGAGTAAATATATACTTCAAACTCTTATGATCGGTGAAAACCTGACAGGTGACACCATAAAGACAATGATGCCAAATCTTCAACGCGAATACCACAGCTGCTAGCTCCAGGTCGTGGGTCGGATAATTAGCCTCGTAAGGTCTCAGTTGTCATGAAGCATAAGCAATTACTTTCCCGTTCTGCATTAATACACATCCGAGACCGTGTCCAGATGCGTTACTATAAACCATGATTCCTTTTGTCCCTTGCAACAGGTGCTGAAATTAAATGGCTCTTGAGTTCGTCAAAACTCTTTTGACATACATCAGACCACGTGTATTTCTTATCCTTCCGCAAAAGGTTCATTATAGGTTGAGCAATTTTAGAAAACCCTTCCACAAATCACCGGTAATAGCCTGCTAATCCGAGAAACCTTCGGATTTCCTTAACATTCTTCGGAAGTTGCCAATCTCGGATAGCCTCCGTCGTATGAGGGTCGACGCGTACTCCGTCTCATGAAATCAAATGTCCGAGAAACATCACCTCGGACATCCAAAACTCGCAATTGGAAAACTTTCCATAGAGTTGCTCTCGTCTCAACACGTCGAGAACCTGATGAAGGTGAACTTCGTGCTCCTCTCGGTCACGAGAATAGATTAAAATGTCATCAATGAAGACAACCACGAACTGATCCAGATAGTTGATGAAAAATCGATTCATTAGTTCCATGAATACCGCAGGTTCATTGGTTAACCCAAACGGCATTACCCCAAACTCATAATGACCATAGCGTGTTCGAAACGCCGTCCTTTTGATAAACGACTCTCGAATTCGCAACTGATGATACCCAGATTTTAAGTCGATCTTGGAAAATACCCTGAAATTGATCTAAGAGATCATCAATATGGGTTAGAGGATATTTATTCTTAATCGTCACCCTGTTTAACTCTCGATAATCAATGCACAAGCGAAAAGAACCGTCCTTCTTCTTGACAAATAACACAGGTGCTCCCCACGGAGACGCACTCGGTCAGATATAACCTTTCTCGGACAATTCCTCCAGTTGATTCTTCAATTCCTGCATTTCGGTCGGGGCCATCCGATATGGTGCCTTCGATATTGGAGCCATACCAGGCTCCAACTCAATCGTGAATTCCACATCTCTCGTTGGAGGCAAACCAGGTAACTCGTCTGGAAATACATCGGCATATTCTCTCACTACAGGAATATCCGCCAACTTCACTGATGATTTCTCGGTCTTGGTTATATAGCACCAAAAACCAACACACCCCTGATTGAGTAGTTTCACCGCTTTCATCAAATTAATGACTCTACCGGAATAGCTGGGATTACCTCCCTGAAATATACATTCGACTCCATCGTCTGAAATGATAGTAACCATATGCTTACGGACACTAATAATGGCATATTTGTGATGATCCATCCAATCGATACCCAAAATGACATCATCTCTAGGTAAATCTACCACAATCAGGTCCGCCAACCAAACACGACCATGAAGCTGAATCGGACAATTCTTAATCTCGCGATCTCTGATAATTCTTCTACCATCAGGTAGACTAATGACATAATGCTCACAACTAGTAGCACAATCCAGACGTAGTCTACTCAAACATGACTCGGAAATGAATGAATGCGATGCACCAGTATCAAAAAGGGTACACACAGGTTGAGATAGAATTTCGAGTGTACCTGAGATCATCCGAGCCTCCAGATCGTCGGTCCTCTTCATCTCATAAATTCGGGGCTTGCCGGCCCCCGAACCGGACGCTCCCGTCTGATAGATTTTGGCTCCACCTTTGTTTGCTCCCGTCGTCTTGAGCAGCCTTGGTGAAAGTCTTTGATTATGAACAATCGATCGCCGGGGCCTGAGATGACGCCGGAGTAGGTTTGGAGTCTCTTCGGTAAAAATAGGCCTTATGCCCAGCAATCCCACAATTATTCCACGTGATAGTCTGCCTCGGACATTTAGTGCTGAAATGACCCGTTTCTCCACAGTTCAAACAGGTGACGACCGAACTGGCCACTCGGGACTGAGATTCCGTGGGTTTTGGCGCCATAGGAGATCGCTCAGAAAAAGTAGAGCCCGCACGAGGCTTCTTGAAGGTTGCCTAACTGCCTTCAGACTGATTACGATTCTTTGACTTCTTGCTAGCAGATGAAGGATGTTGCTTAGCAATCTCCCTAGCAGTAAGCTCATAAGTGAGAGCTTTCTCGATGAATTCAGCCAGGGTGGTGCAGTTATGATTAAGCAACTGCATCCGCATACGAGGTTTCAACATCTTACTGAAATACTTGATCTTATCCGCCTCGGAGTGGATAATAGATGAGGCGAAAGGAAGTAGCTCCTGAAATTTCTCGGCGATGGCGAGAGCATCATCTTCCATTGAGGGGTCGGGAATGATTAATTCTGATAACTTGGCCTCCCTGAGTGGGGCCAGATAGTACCTCTCCATCATGAGAGTCTTGAATTGATCCCAAATACAAGATCCGTTAGTGGGTTTCAAAGATAACCACCAAGAGTGAGCGCTCTTACCCAGATAGTAAGTCGCGACTGAAACTTTATGCCCTTCGGGACAATCCACCATAGCAAATAACTTCTCAGAGTGTTCAAGCCAGTGAATTATATCTGCCGGCTCAGATGAACCCTCAAAAGTAGGTGGTATCTGGCGAGAGATGTCGCCAATGATACTGCTCATAGTCCTCTCTTGTCTCTGAGGTCACGGCGGAGGATCCTGTTGATTCTGCGCGGTTGATTTCTGCATCGTCTCCACGAGGCGCGCCATCTGAGTCATCTGGGCCATCATGCCCTGCATAAACGCGAGTGGGTCAATCCAAACTCCTTCTGAATGAACGGTGTCCCGGGAGCGACTCCTTGACAGTGAATGATTATTTCCAGGTGAATGATTGGCAGCGTCGCTGCTCGATAAATTAGCATTATTCCTTGCGTTCGCGCGTGTATTCACACGAGCTCCTGGGTTTCGGCCCGCACTGCTGCCTCTTCCCCTGCGTCCTCTGCCAGCTCTCTCCACACTGAAGTAGGAAAGTCACATAATAGTTATAGATCTCTCATGAATACCGCATTATGATTACGCTATGAAATGATAATAGTGAGCATATGCGCTCTAACACAATGATTACATGAAGGATCAACTGAGGTGATAAGATTATCTGATGAAATTCTTAAAATGATTATCTTGAACAAGTTAACAAGATTAATGATACAATCCTTAAGATCCACAACTGAGTAATAAAATGAACTGAGTGATTAATGAGTTAATGTGATCGACATGATCAAAAATGAAAATGATGATTGAGGATTGTTGACAGTTGAATGATGAATGAGTGATTCTTATTGCCAGAAATTATACCATGGCGTCAGAAATCTTATTGTTCTTTGGTCTGAGGGGCTTGGCTCTTGCACATGTCACACGTGACGCGAAAGTCCAATGATGCTAGTCTGATGAACGATGATTTCAATAAGGCATGACTCGTAAGGTAGTATTCAAAACCACGCTCCGATACCAACTCTGTAACACCCCAAACTAGGCGACTATTATAGTGACGTGGACCCCCGACTGGACCCACCAGGCGAATGAAATTTATGAATTAAATAATATAATTATAGTACCGAACCACATTATATCATCAATTAATCTAATGAGAAGTTTTAAGTTCAACACACCCAAGAGATACAGAATACATGTATATTTTATATGAAGATAAAATATACAACACTGAATAAAAATGAGTATCCAAACGGAAATCTGCAGCGGAAAATAAAATGAAGAAACATGAATGACTGAACAGGACTGGGGCCCCCTACTAGTATCACTGGGACTCCTCGCCGTCAACGTTCTCTTCCCGTGCATTAGCCTTGCCAGGACCTGAAAACAACATCCCCCAACGGGGTCAGTTACATAGAACAACAATCCTCAAGAGTTGAATAAACACAATCATGATATATCTTAATTACGAAATTAAGCTGACGAGGGGCATCATAGTACGCCCGTAATGGGACGTGCAATTGCAGAAGACGAGTGTCCGGACACACCCGCACTTGTACCTACTTAGTCTCACGGAGGCACGTTACCGTGTGCACAGTCCATTGTGTCGGTGAACCCGCCACATGAATATCGTGTGCCCGGCTAAAAATTCCACACATAACCACCCGGCCACGCAATATGAACCCAGAAGCTCACATGAACAAGAATGACCATGATGAATATTAATGAATAACAATCCGACAAGGGTCAAGAATGACTCACCGAGATGAAATAATAGTGAAATGAATGATAGCTCACTGAAATAATTGGAATCGTCGTTCCTCATGAATTGAATGATTAGTTTGATAATTACAAGTCTCAACATGATTATTACACTATGAATGAATATGATTTATGAATGAACAACAACGAAATGAATAAGTATCCTTTTAATTGAGTAAGAATTAACTTACACAACACCGAGAAGAATGTCCTTCCTCGAACAAACGTCCTAAAATGAGATGTCGGTCGCTCGAACAACCTTGAATAACACAATTACTAACAATCCGCTTAATAAACGAATCAAACATGATCACAACCAACTCAAAACGTCGATACGACAAAACCAAATTCATTGGGGCATTATAACAAACACGTTGTAACCAATCTTCGATTGTTTACAACCAATCCTTAATTATATTGATACCAAACCTCCAAGGAGTGATTCAATCCAACAAAACATCTTCAACACAATCAATAATTCAATATGAATACCCAGTTCGAGATTTCAACAACATCTAATTGAAACCCTCAAATCCAAATCAACATTCAAAATGTTCTTCAAATAATCCTTCCATAATCCACATGAATATATATAAAAACTCATAATCATATGTATAACTCTTCATATATCTTGATTATAACATCCAAAACATCATATTCCATCATATAATCGAAATCTATGGTTTGGAGAAAATTACCTTTTGAAGATCCAACCTCTTCGATCCGTCAAAACTATTGTTAATTGACTTCCCAGGCTCCACAAATGGATAAGGATGATTAAACCCGAACACACAAGTGTTTGATGATGAGAAATCTCTCCCACAAGAACTCTCTCTCGGAACCAAAATGAAGAAGACGTGCAATGAGCACAAAAAATCCCGTTCAATCCTTTATAAACTACGCAGAGTTACGGCTGTAACTCTGCCACCTTACAGCCGTAACTACCCAAGTCAACGGCCTTATGGCCGTAACATCCATTTCATACGGCCATAATGATGATTCGTCGAAAAACCAATAATGCCGTAACACAACACTTACGGCCATATCCTGCCGAACTTAAGATCGTAAGCTGCCTTCATCAAAAACACCCTCCTGCCCAATGAATACATGTTACGGTCGTAGTCTTCCAAAACATACGGCCGTACCCTCGAGCTTACGGTCGTAACAAGAATGACTTATGGCCGTAAGTTGTCTTCGTCCAAAAGACACTAATTCTACGAATGCATGTTACAGCCGTAATGATGACCAGTTACGACCGTAACTCACTGCTGAAAATGACGAAAATTTGACAACTCCGTCTTCTCGTTACTAATGATGAATGATCCTACATATGATACTTTTATGAATGTAATTGAGTCTGAAACATGCGATAGATGACACTTCCAACATAAGACTACCAATCACGATAATTATGATAATACTCTCGTCTCGATTCTCAAACAGAGATGAATGACGATCGATAACTGATACACGACCAAAGTACGCTGTTGTAGCCCGAAAGATTATCCGGAGATGAATATTGCTGGAATGATTGAGCAACATAAAATTGCGAGAGCACGTCCGTGGGGGGTCAATAACACAAGATTTGTCGGGTTTGTTAGGCCCGAGCTTGAATTCTCTAGTGAGATGTTATTAATAAGAATACGTATGAGTACAAATATTAATGTAAGGATGCGAATACAATGAGTGTAAAAGATCCTAGTTATCTAGCTATTGAGCGAAGCTTTGTGTGTTCTTGCTCTCGTTTCTGCCGACCGTCTTAGGATTAAGAGGTTCCGAGAATGAGAGATGAACTAATGTCCGAAGTGTATAGCGTTGCCAAGAGAGAAAGCCAAGTTATGAGCTGAGCTTCTGTACTGTGTGTCCAACTGAACCGTGAACCCCTTTTTCCACTGCTGGAGGCTTCCTATTTATAGGAATGGCCTTAGTTGGGTGATCGCCTTTCTTGTATTATAATAATGGAGTGATCGTCTTGCAGCACGTGGGTTGGTTGCCTTAAAGTCCGCGACATGGGCTGGCAGCCAGCTGTGCGGTCCAATGAGAAGTCCGCACGCGTCCTGAGTCACTGTCCCGAGCGGTTCCACTTTACACCTTTTGGCGGGTCTATAGGTAGATGAGTAGATGCTGACAGGCTGTGGTCAACGATCCATGTTCTGCGGCGCCTTTTCTGAATCTGCATGTGGGTCTCTGTCCTGAGCTTCGGCCTTTGCCGACTAGACGGGTGCTGGACTCGCGTGGCATGAGGCGGTCGTCATTGGCCGGGCACCAGAGTCGATCGTCAGGTGCCAAGGGACGATCGCCTTCGATGCCGATCGATCGGCTCTGGGACTTGATCTGGGACCTTCGATTGGCAAGCCTGCCTTAGTCTATTCGACTCTAACTCAGTCGCCCGTCGTCTGCGCCGATCGCCTGTTGAGGTGTATAATTCTCGACACAACAATTGCCCCCCAGCTTGCTCCGATGTTGAAGACACGGGGTGAGGTGGTTCTTACAGGCAATCGTTTGAGGATGAAGACGGGCGAACCGTTTGTGCGGACTCTGATTTCGTACTTTGGGCGATCTGTTCGATTGGCGAGCTATCTTCGGTCTTGTACCTGCAATTTTCAAATTTGGCCGATCCCTCGTAGAAAGCTGATTGCTTCGTCGCTGAGGAATCGTGCACAGTTGCGGAGTTCGATGGACCGACCTCCATGACCGTGTCTTATGCGCAAGTGACATTGTCTGTCTCGTGACTCATTTTATTGTGAGGGTCCTCCGCTAGGCTGCGCCTCGCCTCGTATTTAAGCGAAGTACGTGCGGTCTCGGTCTGGAGGAGTCCTTGCGCGGGGCATCGTCGGATTAATCAACTCCACTTCCGCGGCTTGTTAGCTCTGCTTCCACCTCAGCCCGCCATGAAGATGGCGACCCTCGACGGTGTACGTTGAGATGGGGGTAGGGATGCGTCGCATTGTTCGGGTCCACCAAGTTAGATGATGAACCTTTGAGGGCGGGCGAGCGTGTCCACTGTTTGATTAGAGAGTTCTTCGGCTACGCCCGCCTCGTATTTAAACGAAGGGCGAGCAATCGCAGCCCAAAGGAACCTTGCATGGCCGAAGCAGTCGGTTCCATCGACCACCAGGACCATGGCTGCACTCTTCTACCTCGGATCGTCATGATGGATGTCGACCCTCGACGGTATATGTTGTGCGGGGAAGGCGATCTCGTGCCGTAGTCCACCATGTTAGATGATGAACTGTGGATGGAGAGCAAGTCCTCCAGTTTTGGAGATGTTGTTTGGTAATGGCGATCGGGTTGGAAGACTGGTGATCGTCGTTCGGTCGCCGATCGCGCTGCTCATAGGTGGAAAAGTAACCTTTGCCTGGCCAGAAAGTCTGCGGCCTTGGCGCGGAAGATCGCATAGGTCAGGGGGATGTCTTTTGTTAGATGCCTGAACATAGGCGAAAGACCATCGAATCCCCCTAGGACCGAGTAGAGGGCGATCTCGTCGCTCACGGGATCGCTGTTGAGGATTATATCATCCACCCGATCGATGTAGTCTGCGTCGGAATCGTCTTCCCCTTGCCTGATTTGCATCATGCGGTGGGGACCTTCTGGTCGAGCGACCTTGGCGGAGAAGTATGATGTGAAGCTGTTCGCCAGTTGTTCAAATGAGCTGATGGACCGTGGCGGCAATGTGATGTACCACCTACGGGCCAGGTCACCCAGTGTTAGCGGGAACATTCGGCACCTGGTCGCGTCTGATGCCCCACACCCGGTCATGTAGATCCGGAACTTGCTCAGGTGAGTCTCGGGATCTGACCTCCCCTCGTACATAGGTGTTTTGGGAGTAGCGATCCTTCGCTGCACGGGGGCGAGCTCGATGTGGACCGCGAGTGGCTCGCTCGGCCCGACGATCTTACCATTGGCGCCTGCCCAAGATTCTAGAAGCGCCTTCATGTCGTCGAGCTGGCGCTGCATCGCGGCCATCGCTGTAGCATGGTCGCTCGTAGTTTGGCTTCCGGAGTGGGAGCCGAGGCGATCGTGTACCGATCTCCTGACTCCGCGGTCGCCGATCTCGGTTCTTCGGCGAGGAGGAGCCAGATGGTTGGCCTGCCTTCTGGGAGTTAGGTACGCCGAACTCCTGGTGACGGACTCGGGTTCCGCCGTCTCGTGGCTGGGGCTAGACTGCCCCGGTCGCCAAGATGGGTTGCTGCCTAGGCGGCTGAAAACGGAGGTGTCCTGCCTTGCGGACGTCTTTTCTTGTGAATCGGGGCCTCCTGGCGATCTCTCGGCCAGTAACTCCTTGAACTTCCGTTTGCTCACACGGCGGATGGCCGAGGGGGTTATAGCAGGCGTGTCGAATGCTCTCCGTCGCTCTTGTAGGATGGCCATGGCCTCCTCGATCTATTCCGCGATTTGGAACTGATCGAGCGAGAGGCTTGGGCCGTCCCTCGGGGGCGGGATCGAGAGTCTCGGGTCGCCGCGACTCCCCTCCACCATAGGCCGAGGCTCGGATTGAATCGTAATGAGGCGTCCGACGGATTGGCCAGCAGCTTTCTTCGATGTGGAGGCGGAAGTCATGATTCTGAAAGCTTTTCTCTGAAGAACAGTGAGTGTTTCTTCAGGTATATACCCCAGAGAACAGTGAGTGTTCTTCGAGACGGATGGAATAAAAATGAAGGTTTAGATCCCCTTCTTCTAGCGCCAATTGTTGTAGCCCGAAAGATTATCCGGAGATGAATATTGCTGGAATGATCGAGCAACAGCAAATTGCGAGGGCACATCCGTGGGGGGGTGAATAACACAAGATTTTCCGGATTTGTTAGGCCCGGGCTTGAATGCTCTCGCGAGATGTTATTAATAAGAATACGTATGAGTACAAATATTAATGTAAGGATGCGAATACAATGAGTGTAAAAGATCCTAGTTAACTAGCTCTTGAGCGAAGCTTTGTGTGTTCTTACTCTCGTTTCTGCCGACCGTCTTAGGATTAAGAGGTTCCGAGAATGAGAGATGAACTGATGTCCGAAGTGTATAGCGTTGCCAAGAGAGAAAGCCAAGTTATGAGCTCAGCTTCTGTACTGTGTGTCCAACTAAACCGTGAACCCCTTTTTCCGCTGCTGGAGGCTTCCTATTTATAGGACTGGCCTTAGTTGGGCGATCGCCTTTCTTGTATTATAATAATGAGGCGATCGTCTTGCAGCATGTGGGTTGGTTGCCTTAAAGTCCGCGACATGGGCTGGCAGCCAGCTGTGCGGTCCAATGAGAAGTCCGCACGCGTCCTGAGTCGCTCTCCCGGGCGGTCCCACTTTACACCTTTCGGCGGGTCTGTCGGTAGGTGAGTAGATGCTGAGAGGTTGTGGTCAACGATCCATGTTCTGCGGCGCCTTTTCCGGATCTGCATGTGGGTCTCTGTCCTGAGCTTCGGCCTTTGCCGACTAGATGGGTGCTGGACTCGTGTGGCATGAGGCGGTCGTCATTGGCCGGGCACCAGAGTCGATCGTCAGGTGCCAAGGGACGATCGCCTTCGATGCTGATCGCTCGGCTCTGGGACTTGACCTGGGACCTTCGATTGGCAAGTCTGCCTTGGTCTATTCGACTCTAACTCGGTCGCCTGTCGTCTGAGCCGATCTCCTGTTGAGGTGTATAATTCTCGACACAACATACGCCAATGATGAAAATAAAGGAACGGACGTTAAAGATGAATGATTATTAATGAGTGAAAATTTACTGAGTGACAATTACTGAATTGTAATTATTGAATGATAATGAATGAATTACAACCAGTTATTACAGAGGAAAGTTTCGACGGCGTGTAATATCCATGAGTGGATTGGGGGTGTTACAAATGTATCACGACATGATTGACACAAATGATAAAAATGATTAGAGTACTTGCCTGAGTCCTTCAAGAGCGATCTCAATGTCTAAACCATCACGAACCATTATCCTCAATACTCGATGGTCCAAAATATCACGGATTGCAGATAATTTATATCTTCGTCTTTATCACAAGGTATCCTCGATATACAAGTATACCAATAACAAAAGTAAATCATATATATTGTGATTTAAATTCCCAAAACTCGAATACGATTTATAATCCCAAATCTCCTGTAATTACGATTATAAACATTGTTAGACGAATTATAAATGAATGAAACAGAAACCATTCATTAAATATTAGGCTAAAATGTTCCTGCGGTCCCTTAACTTAATTTTAGGTAACGATTTAGTCCTTTATCTTTTTTTTGTACCAACTAAGTCCTTTATCTTTCAAATTTAAAGCATAGTCAGCCTTGGTTATGCTTTTCCGTTGACGGCGTTAACTGTAGTCTAGTTGGCTATCAAGTTGCTCACGTGGATGCCAAATCAGATTCTGAGTATCATCTTCTTCATTTAAACCCTAGATCTCATCTTTCACCATTGTTGAGTTCTGAAGGTTTGAAAATCTGAAAGCTTGTGAAATCTTGAAACACCATAACAATGGCGTCTTATCGCTCCAATGGGTCACAATCCAGAAGTTCCCATTTTGTTTCAGTCGCTTCAAGTGGGAAACGTGCGCCTACAAAACCACCAAAGTGCAGATGTGGAACCAAAGCCGTTGTTCGCACCGTCATCAAAGTTGGACCCAACAATGGCAAAACATTTTGGGGTTGCAGGCACTTTGTGGTAAGCTCGTGGCTTCTGCCATGGTGATTTGGTTTCTGCATATTTTTTCATTAACGATTCGGTCCCTTATCTTATTTTGTAATATTAACTAAGTCCTTTATTTTATTTAACCTAAAACAATTTTGTCCTCTTTGATATTGTAGGCTACTGGCATAGATTGTGGTTGTGGATTTTTTCTGTGGTACTCAGATTGGCTTGAAAAGTATGTTGATGAGGACGACGATGAATGTTTACAATGTTCCGAGAAGGATATAGAGTTAACAATGGTGAGGAGGACATTGATGACTATGAATGAGGAGAAGAAATCGATGAAGATGAAGATGAAGTTTGTTGTTGTTATATGCATTATTTTAGGAGTAACTTGTGCAATGTTGTTATTCAAACCTCCGAAATGTGGAGCACATCATTTGAAATTAGGCTTTAACTGAAAAGCTATATGTAATGGTTCAATTTGAAGTTTGAATTGGTCGTTGAAAATGATGTTTGATTTGTTTGAAACCAACATATGTATTGTTTCAATAATTTAGACCAAAGTAAAATCAAAGTCGTTAAACCTGCCATTCACATTAAACCTACCATTCACATTAAACTTGCCAATACACATAAACGTAGTCATTAAACCTGCCATTCATTAAATCTACCAACATTGTTCCAAAAAGGGCATACATTAAACACCCAAAAGGGCAGACATTAAACACTAAATCTTTTGCCCATGCATTCACTATTGTTCCAAAAGGGCAGATATTAAAGCAAGATACATGCACCAACAAAAGGGAAGAAATTAAAGATAAACAATGAACACTAAACATAAACACTAAACACTAAACATAAACACTAAATCTGAGTAGCCCTCCTTGTTGGTAGCTTCACTCTGAGGGATATTTCACTTTTTCAACTTCTTCATCACTAGACATTTCTGAATATTCAGTTTCAATTTCTTCTGTATAGTAATCCTCATCAGATAGCCCTCTATCACACCTCCTTACTTTGTTTCTCTTTTTTTTACCAATGTATAAATCATCTTCACTAACAGATTCTTCTAACTCAACACCATCTCCCTCATTGATAGGTTCTTCAAAAATTTTCTTCTTAGGCCTCCCTCTCTTTTTCCCAGATTTAGTCTTCTTACCTTTCCCAGATTTAGTTTTCTTACCTTTCCCAGATTTAGTCTTCTTACTTTTCCCAGATTTAGTCTTCTTATCATCCCCACCTTCAAACCCAACCCCCACAGTTGGGTCTTGTTCAAACCCATCATCAAGGTCAACTTCATCATCAGAGTCAACATTAGTTTTGGTTCCAAATCTTACATTTAGTGCACTATCCTCACTATTATATCCTACATCAGGTTGGGCCTCAACATCACTTTGGGACTCAACATCACTTTGGGACTCAACATCAGGCTGGTCCTCAACATCATGTTGGGCCTCAACATCAGGTTGGGTATCAATATCAGGTTGGGCATCAACATCAGGTTGGGCATCAACTACTAATGGTTGTGACACTGGATGGATAAGGTACAAGTCAACCTTTCCATTTACCTTAGACCAATGTACCATTTCCATAGCACCAACATCATTCAGTAATTGTTTTTTTAGCTCCATTTACTTCATAAAACATTGCAACTAGTTCTAAAAAACCCATGTCCTTACAAATCCCTAGAATCTCAAAGTAGGACCACCTATCAGCATCACATTTCCAAGTAGCCACCTCACCTTCATATGTAGTCATTTGTGTGTCCACAAAATGACCACAATGGTGAACATCAACTATAAAACTATCCATTATGACCTATAAAATGAAGAATTAAACAAATAACCATCAGTTTCTGTCATTTTCAGTTAAATGTAGTGCCAAACAAAGACAATAACACATGAATCAACAACAAAAGTTACATATACTGACATCCACATGGAAAAGAATAGTATAATGGAACACATGCCAAAACCCCACATTCAATCTTTTCCCTAAACCTAGAAATAGAAACAAAACACCTGGAAATAGAAAAATGCATAATTTGTTTCAACAACCAAACAAACAAAAAGAAGATTACACTGACCTTTTCGATTTGCTTCGCGTTTTTTTCTTCCTCTTATCTCGTTTTGCTTCGCGATTTTTCTTATTCTTCTGCTGCTGCTTTGTTCGCGTTTTTTTCTTCCTATTCTCTCAATTAAAGTCACCTTCTTTCTTTTTCTTCTGCTCTGTGCGAAACCCTACTTCTCACCGTTCACCTCCCTTCTCTCTTCGTTTTCTGAGAACTTAACCTAATTTCAGGAAATTGGGGCTATTTGATTTTACAATAATCCACATAGGCAAGAAAATGGACAGGTACGTTAGGGATTTGCCACGTAGGAATGGTTATGGCCACGTAGGTTTAAAATCAACGTCTTATTGACTATTCTAACGGAGACCAACGGAAAAGGCTGACTTTGCTTTAAATTTGAAAGATAAAGGACTTAGTTGGTACAAAAAAAAGATAAAGGACTAAATCGTTACCTAAAATTAAGTTAAGGGACCGCAGAAATAGTTTAGCCTAAATATTATAAACTGAGCAAGTAATAACTTGCCTCGATACCGATGAAGCCATTACCAATTCCTTGCCGTCGCCTACAAGCTCCTCGGTCCCGATCAATGCAATTCACGAACATCCTCGAACTCGACCGCAACATACGGTTATAATCACCGATCAATATTCTCAACCTATTACAGTAATTCGATAAACAACAAGTTCAATAACAATCAACAATCAATAAAACCAATTCACAAACCCAACGGCTCAATAATATCTCGATTAACAACTAGTCTGATCAATCCAACTTAAACGGTCACGAATTCATAACCGAAATAGGATATACTACACTGTTTGTTGACTTAGCGCACGTTAATCACTTAACGTAGCGTGCGCTAAGTTGCTTCAATTAGCGTGCGCTAGCCAGTAAGCTTAGCGTGCGCTAATGCTTTACAGATGCATCCCATACAAGTATCGATCAACATATGGCGATTATCAAGAAGACTAAGTGATTCGAAACCATGTTCATAGCTATCAAAACAACGAAATTCAATATCCTTTAACATATAAACAATCATCCAAGTCATATATTCATAGATCATCTTCTTCCTCAATATCAAGAGATGAATACCAATAATTCATAATCATCGCAATGATCACCATCATATAAAGAAACCAACAACAACAACAACAAAGACCCAAATTGAAGGAAGACATTAACCAACATATCTCTTTGAAGATAAACAACACAATTCGAAACCATTCGGATCATATCAATACCCGTATATCAACAATAACATCAACATAACTCGATAACCAATCTCATAATCATACTTGTTAACTCATATACATGACGATTATCAACTCCAGGACATCATATACAATCCAAAACGAAATCCAAAGTGAAGAGTAATTACCTCTTTGAAGGAATAGATTGATTTCCAAGGTTGAATCCATTCTCAATCACTTCCATGCTTCAAATGTTGTTATGGATGATTAACTCCACCATAATCCAATGTTTGGAACTTCAAACATCTCTATAAGAACTCTGTCTATCGGTTGCAAGGAAAGAATGGACGAAAAGAAGAACAATGGCCAACTGCACATATATATATACTGACTATTATTAGCATGCGCTACCTGTCTTTGTTAGTGTGCGCTATTAAGGTCCAGAGGTTACTGACTTACTTCATACAATGATTTACGTACGCAATGCCCATGCAATAACATACGTAAAGGCCTCTACTTAGTGTACGCTAGTGTTCGATCATAACGTGCGCTACTTATAGTTGACTCGTTTGTCTGTATGCTCCGAAGACGGGTCCACCCGCCGAAAGATCTGGCAAGGATAAGATTCCCTTGTTGACCGATCTGATGTTAGCGTGTGCTAACTATAGGATTTAGCATGCGCTAATACTTCATAACAAGCATCCGTTGACCTCGTCGGCACATGCACCGAAAGTGGCCGGGTCCACACGTAGATTCTTTCTGATTTGGTCTGTACTAGCGTGCGCTATCCTTTACCTTTAGCGTGCGCTAAGCTTGAATATTAGCGTGCGCTAATCGGGCTATACTTAGCCATTTTCAGCTATTCTTGTCCAACATCTCGACATACAGAATACGAACATACGGCATACTGAATACACATGCTCCATCCAATAATATTCTCATACGATACATCTAATACACGATATCCTCAAATACAATTGTTGACCAAGTACAACAATTATACAAGTATAGCAGTCTCAGTCTTTCTATTATTTTATCCATATGGTACAGATTCCACACTGTACAATATAACTCGGATAAAATAACATTAAACAACAGTAGTAGAAGTTCCGGATATTACAATCTCTGCGTGCATCGCAGCCAAATAAGCTTCCATTTTAATTCTTCAATCATCAAATTCATTAATAGAAAACATAGGGAATTTATTGATCATAGAGGTGTCCATGATAGAGTAAGATTAATGATGAAGATATGAAAATAAAGTTTTTAAAAGCTAGTGATTTTATGGATCTGATTCAGTTTTCAAAAGTTAGCTTCCATTTTAATCCTCCGACTGATTCTTTGTAGAATCAACCTCTCCGATACTATTTGCTGGTCACAATATGAAATAAAAATAGCTTAGAAGGGGGGGTTGAATAAACTGTATCTTTTTTGAAGTTTATTTGCATAGCGGAAGTCTACTATTAAGTTGCTGTAAATATAACAACTGAATAATCTCCCGTTAGTTTGATGCGTACAGGGTTTTTACAATATGTGTACTAAAATCCCACAAGCAGATGGAAAACAGTAAACGGCAGAATGTAAAGACACACTGTTTAAAGTGATTCAAGGTAAACCATTTTACGTACACTGATCCTCCACACAGAAGTAAATTTTTTATTAAAATCACGACATTCACAACTATGTGACTTTAACTAAATACGTCGATTTATCGTTCACACAGATTGATACATCCGACATTAGCTTGGGCCATTCACACAGATTGGCTTGCCTTCTTTGAATCGCTTCTTCTCACACGGATTGAAGCTTAGTCTTTGGTGTTATTCGTGCCACACATGTCAGAGATAGCAAGGCTTGGTCCACACATGGTTAAGTAAACTCAACGATAGGTTTGGTATGACAAGACCAGACAACAGCTGTATGCTCGATTAGCATTCGTTATAAGTGTGTTGTTTGCGTTGAGGACTTTGTATATTTCTTCTGTTGATGAAGTTGTATGATCGAAGAAATATATTGCTCTTGTAAGCTTTTTACTCATATTGTCAAAGTGTTAATGCGTCAGATTTTCAATGTCCTCTTGCTTGGGGCTTATTATAACCTTGCACATAGATCCGTTATGCATGTAAAATCTAATTTTATATATAAAAAATTCAACATATATATATAAATTTGATTTATATTTGAAGTTATATATATATATATATATATATATAATTTAAAAAATAAATATAAAATTACCGGTGGATAAAGAAACTCACCAACAAAATCAAAAATTCGGTAATGCCTGAAAAAAAAATGCATAGATAAATGTAGAAAATTTTAATTTACAGCAGAATTTTCCGTCGGTAAAAGAATAAAAAAAATATAAAAAATAATAAATAATCGACGCTATTCCATCGGTTATCCATCGTTCTTGTCGATGGAAAAATCTGTTAATAAACATCCGTCGGTAATTTGCTATATTGAACTAAATTTAAAGACACTCTTAACTTTATTCTATTTTGTTTCGTGTTTTGATGAATCGTAATGAAGTAATTATATATTTGAATTGTTTATGTCCAAAGATATTGTGTCTTGAATGAAATATGTAGTAACCTACTCATTTATATGTATATTTTGGTGTGCATGTGCGGACCTCAGGCAATATATAATAGTGTTATGGATTCGAACCATTAGATTAATTCTTTTTTCTGTGTGGCATTTTCTTAATTTTGGACTCCTATTTATTTAAAATCTTTAATCCCATATCAATTTAAAGTGATACTTAACTGATGGACAATCCAAATAAATAAAATTTGATATCTTGAATTCCACATCGATTTAAAATAGGACTCCACAAATAAAGAACCTAAGTAAATACTTAGAATCAATGTGTATTTTTCAACCACATCGTTATTTTACAACACAAGCTTGAGAATATTATTTTTATTGTGTTTAATTTGGCCAATTATTAAGTTGGACAAATAAACAGTTTAAATTTTTAATAAAAATTTAATTGGGTCAATTATTAAATTTACATTAATTTTATTATCTAAAATTGAATCTCACATCTATTTTATTTAGTAGTTTTATAATAATTAAAAATATATATAATAGCGTTACGGATTTAAAGCACCATATTGACTCTCTCTCCTTTGTGGCATTTTCTGAATTTTGTATTCCTATTTATCTAAAATCTTGAATCTCACATCTATTTAAAATGTTACATTAAAAATATAATTTGGCAAATTATTAAGTTGGCCATATAAATATTTTGTATTAAAAAAATTAATTTGACTAAAGTATTGACATTTAATTTAATTTATTTATCAATATATAACAATTTGAGTAAATTTGAAATTTTTTAAAGCCAGGTGTAACAACCAATTATTATAACGTTATAAATTTAATTATTTAGGTTTTGTGTATTTTAATAGATTTGGGCAATTAGTGTAACTATACGGATTTGCGAGGGGATCATGTACTAAAATTATTTTTTTGGAATGAGTATAGGTATATAATATATAAATGGGTTTCAGATGATTAAACTCTAGCTGTATTGTTTCGGATATTACTATATGGGTTGGAGATGAAAATGTGTAGTAAATTCACCTTTAGGTCAGATTTTGGACTGGTACGATTATTTTATTATATAAATTACAAATACACTACCACTTTAATATAATCATCTATTGAGTTGGCCAAATGAATTATTTTATTCTTTTTAGAAAATTAAATTTGTCAAATTAATAATTAAACCTCATTGGCCAAATATGTACATATTTATTTTTCAATATCTAATTTATATATGCATAAATATTATTTTTATATTTTTATATTTTTTAATAAGCTCGATTGTCTTCATTTACAAATAAATATATAAAGTATATAATAGCAATATAAGTTCAGAGTACCATGTTAACTCTCTCTCCTACATGAAGTTTTTTATTTTTTTAGTTTTATTTATTTAAAATCATGAATTCGACAACAAAGTATAGGTACATAAATTGTAAAGGATTTTTGAAAATCGTATAATTCTAAAATTATACTAGGAATTTAACTTTTATTTTTTTGTCATTCAAAATATTTATTCTTAACCTTGATTTTACAATGTTTGAGTTTTCATTAAGACAGATTAATCAGTTAATTATTATAGCAACATATGTTAAGTTTAATAATTTATTTAAATTTAAATACGTTGAATAATTAGCGGATATTATATAGAGATATGGAATATAAGCGAATAATAAAGTCATCTTTTAATCGAGCTTGATGAATGTGGGTATAAAGATTTTAAACAGGTCTGAGAATTGTTAGCAGACATTCGTTGTTTCATGTATTACTATATGAGTTTAACTGAAATAATTAGTAAAATTATCTTTCAAACAGGTTTAGGACGAGTATAAGTACATAAATTCTAAATGAGTTCGAGTGGCTGAATTTCATCATCATTATTTCTGTTTATTGATGTGTTCACCTGCAGTACGATTTTAAGGGGCTGAACCCTAACAAAGTATTAAATTATTTTTGGGATTTTACTTATAAATTACAATATAAAGTGATTATCCGCCGAGTTTCGACGGGCTATACAATATAGATGCTAAAATTGTCGAAGCAATTTTTTTAACTTTGTTGGAGATTCCGATATTATTATTTTTCCTAAAGTTGTTTGAATATTTTAAATAATACTGCATTTTGTTGGTGCTGATTACTTCATTACTTAATATAAATTTATAAAGCCCATATTATTAGCTTTCGCTTTGAGCCTTATGAGATACAGGATTGGACCTGTGCATGTAATTGTGTATAGAAAATCTAATACTTGCATGAATTACAGCCGTATATAATAAGGCTGCATCTTTTCATCGCTCGTCTCCTGCCTCACCGCTGCCAGCTGTGTGCTTCATCCTTCCTCTTCGCCTCACACGTCCTCCTTCGTTTTTTGCAAATCTCGCCGTCTCCTGCCTTATCACCCTTCACCCTTTCCCTTCGATTTACACGTTCTCTCTTTCTCCCAAATCTCATGCCCTAGTTGTAACTTTTTCCTTCTTGCATATTATCGTTGAAGGTTTTTTCATTGTGGAGAGGTCAGAACTCTAACCCTGACAACTCCTTCTTCTCTCCTGCTGTTGGGTTGTGTTGTCTCGATTGATTTAGGGTTTTTTCCTGATGTTCGCGGCCTTTTTTGGCCTAGATCGATCTAGGGTTTCGTTTTTGGTTGTTTTTTTGTTTAGATTATGACCTCTCCCTTTTATTTTTTTCAAACTATTAAATCTGTTGTAAAATATTTTCATACATTCCTACAGATTCATGAAGAATATTCATTTTGGTTCTTGTAATTGGTCATAATTATCTTTCCAGAGAATAACTTGCTTTTTTGGGGGCCTCGATCGATTTAGGGTTACGGTTTTCGTCGTTTTTAGTTGTTTACATGATGTCTTCTCCCTTTCAATTTTACAAACTATTAAACCGTTTTAAAATATTTTCAGAGATTCCTATATATTCATGCAGAGTATTCATTTTGGTATTTTTCAGATATTTGTTTATAACTCACTACAATTTGGGTAAAACTAAGATTTGCATTATATTTTTGCAGGGTAAATTGCAGATTTGGTCCCAAGAGATTGAGTCCAAAATAGTTTTGGTCCCAAGGTTTCAAAATGATCCTTTTTTTAGCAGTTTTAGTCCCAATCATTAGTCAAATGGATGGAAACCGTTAGTTGACCAAAAAAATTGGGACCAAATTTGCAAAATAAAAGAAAATAATACTAAATTTTAATTAATTATATATGTAATCAACATGAATTGATAAATTATAAATTAATTGTAAAATTATATACATAATTTAAATAAAACTAAAAAAAATATTTTTGTAAACTTAATAATAATTTATGTAAATTTTTATAAAATTAAAAAAATACTATATACTCCCTCTATTTTTTAATAGATGTCATTCTGGAGTTTTTAGGACAAATTATGGACATATTTTTATTCCCAAATTAACCTTAATTAATATTATTTAAATATTAATTTCTATTGGTTGAAAAATTATACACACAACACTTTTGTAGGAAATTTGAATTTTGAATTTACCATATTATGGGTAAATATGAGATAAAGGGTGAGAAAATCCCAAAACGACATCTATTATAGAAATATTTGAAAAAACTAAAACGACATCTATATAAAAATGGAGGGAGTATATAGGACCTGCATATAATTTAAAAAATGAATAATCTTTTCAAATCCAATAACGTATAATTTAAAAAAAAAGATATATATATATATGATATGAATATAATTAATTCAAAATTTCTCATAAATTTTAAAATTTTATTTGTAATGCATGATACACATGAGACTCACTCTGAATTCATTTAAACCACATAAAATAATAATAAACGTATTTTATAAAACATTAACAAAATTACCTAAGTAATATAGATAAGCCAAACCATAAACTAAAGATAATAAGAACAGAAAATGAATAAATTTATGAAATTTTTAAAATTAAACTAAATAGATTATAAATTAATTATAAAGATGTTCTTATTAAGTTATAAATTAATATGTGTAAAATTTGAAAATAACACTAAAAAATAACAAATTAATTTTTTTGGGACCAAATCTGCAATTCTTTGGGACCAGATCTGCAACTAACGGATTGTGTAATTCACTTCCGTTAAAAATGGATGGAAAATCTTATGGGACGAAATTTGTCGGAAATGGGACCATTTTGCAATCAGCCCATTCTCTTGGGACCAAAAGTGCAATTTACCCTATTTTTGCAAATGTCTATATTGAATATTACTGATTTTCTTTTTCAGCTTTGTGTTCTTCTCTGCTACCGAGAGTTTTTGTTGTACTTTCATTATCATGTACATGTTCAGTTGAGATTATTATTATATTTTTGTGTTTGGGATATTCTGTTATATTGTGTTTAAGTGTGGACTGTTATTTCTTAGGGTTTGTTTTGTAGGTTTATCGTATATATTTGTCAAACTCCAGTTGATTTTGGTGCCGAAATGCTGTATTTACCTTATAAAATCCCCTTAGAGTATGAATTCGAATTCTACGTATTATTATGATTTGAATCAGTAGCCCTGATACGAGTCTTGCTATATTGGTCACTATAGGTTTGGAAATTGGGGATTGATAGCTCCTGCCCGAGTTTTACCAACCTCATTTAATCGTCGAAGTACTCAAGGCAAGTATCTTGCCTATACACTTCATGCGGTAATAGTTGGTAATTGACTATGTGAGCGATTGGAATGTTTTTAATGAACTTATAAAAGAATCGTACGGAAGGATGTCGACCAAACTGGGTAGTCTGTTTTCAAAGACCGACTACGTACGTAAGGACGCTGCCGGTTACGTACGTAAGGAACCGGCAGGTCTCGGCCTATTTAGGGCCTGGAGTCATCCGATCATTTTCACCTTTCTTCTTCGTCTCTTCGCATTTCTTCATCAAAAATGGGTGGATTTGTATGGAATCATCATATAGAAACATGTTTTGGAAGATTTAATTCATGGATAACATCATCTTTTGCCCGGATCGAAGGTAAGAACACCTAAACTCTTGATTTTGGAAGTTTTTGAGGTTTCTTGATGTTTTGGGCGATTTGATTCGTTTTAACTCAGATTATTGATGGAACCTTGTTGTATTCTTGAGATTATTCATTACTCTTGAAGTTTTGTGGAACAAATTCGAGAATTTCTCCGTTAAATCGATTAAATTGGATTATGCCCTCAAAGTGTCCGATAAAATGCCTCAATGAGTAGAACTTGGGAAATTCTACACATTTTCATATGAATGGTGATTGAATTGATATTGTGGTGATGATTCTTGGTATTTACGGGAATTTTGTTAAAGGAAGATGTTGGCCACTACGTATATTGGATACAGCTGGGAAAGTGTTTTAAACAACAGGCTGTACGGTTTTTAAATCTGAGTGCGTAGTGGAAGTCTTAAATACAGTAAGTTGCTGAGAATACATCAACTCGGTGTGCAGTGTATACTTAAATAATCACAATTAGTAAAACAATGTCATACCTTGATGATGCCAAAAAAGGGGGAAGAAGCAAGGGAAGGTGCTAGGAGAACGAGGTTGGAGCAAGAGAAAGAGTTGTTAGCTCCATCTGAAGACTCCATCACTGCAGACATAGCCCGTATCTCAACACCGAACGTGAAGACCAGAATTCCAAGATCCTAAGTATCCTTGGAAAAGCCTAGTCCGAAAGCCGCACTCTATGAACCTCCCGGCAGACCGTCAACCTACCGCTGCAGAGATCAAAGACTGGAGGAGAAATGAACTGTTAAGATACTTCGTTGTATTTATCAGGGATTCTCCATTATTCAATAGATGCATAATGGTACAGGAAGCCGTAGAGGAATTAAAGAAGAAGCTAGAAGAAGGAACACTCCCGCTACAGCTGCAGATGAAATCAAAGCACAAAAATGGTGACTTGGTGACCCACCCAGAGGATTGGATTCTTGTCTTCGACAAATCATATGAAGGTCGAGCCATCTATCATAATCGAGACAAGGAAGCACATCAATAATGGTGGAAAAACACCAAGAATGACCTAAAAAGACCATGGAGGCATTCAGACTATAGGATTTAATTTCCTTGTATTATAGTTTTTGTAATCTTATCTTCCGAACAACAAAATTTTGTACTCCTCATTTCAAATATCAATAAATTTTTTGCTTGTCTTGAAAGATTACAACTCGTAATCTACTATGTTCTTATATGTTTACAGTCACTTTATTTATTCTTATTGTATTCATATTATGAAATTTATCTCATACAGAAGATGTAAGAACTTGTCTGCGAACAGTTCATAGTTTAAGTTGTATGCATCTAGAAAACAATGTAAGATTGTGCCTGCGCGCCAATCATAAGTTTTCAATGTAACTTTCTTTTGATAAAAGCTGAACTTGCCTGCGAGCAGTTCTTAGTGTTAAGCCAAATACCGAAGGCCAGAACATTCGAAAGAAGACCAAGAAGTCTGCCCTACTTCAAACTACTAAGTGTCAAAGTTTTGGCATCATCAAGGATGTTTGGATAACATCATAAGGTTTTAAAGGAAGACTCGGAAGGACTTGGCAAATTATCAAAAAGGTGGAAATTGTTGGGATAACAAATCCCTGTATCGATGCTGCTTGGATAACAAATCCTTGTATCGATCGTATTGTCATAATGTTTTGACAATATGCCAAATTCTGAATACCACCTCTAGCTGTATCGAAAAGCCGATCAAGTATCAAACCTGTATCGAAGACTTCTCGCAGTCCCTCCCATACAGTATATCTATCGTACAACAAAGAGTCCCGCAAAGCTAAAGTATGGAAGATGTCTCAAAATATCAATACAGTGATCCTTCCATACAGCGCTCAACAGGACCAGAAGGAATCTTCAGTATTGGCCAGAAGTCAAGTCACATTGATAAAGAAGTATTTAAATACTAAAGGATAAAGTATTTAAATACTGTAAGTCAGAAGATCTTCAAACCCCGCAATATCCGGATCTCAGTTAAATATCAGTTGTCGCAGAATCTTGCTCAACGGATATATTTCAAACGGATATATTTCAGAGGCTATATATATCTCCAGAGTTTGAAGATCATCAACTACGAAAGAATGACTGAAAATCTATAGATTATTCCCGACTTATAAGAGAACAAAGCTTACAAGAAATATTCAGAGCAAAACATATCTCCCCAAGCTTTCTGCTATTCTGATAAAAGAGATATACAGTGCTCAAACCTTGAACAACACATTATCAGCTTAAAGCCCAGAAAGTCATAGCTATTGTTCAAACCCTGTTCTATCTTTGAACAAACTCATATCAGCCCTTTTGGACTGGGGAATCCTTGCTACTCCTGAACTGTCTGTGACAGACTTGCATTGAAAAAGACGAAGCTTCAGAACTGTGTGAAGAAGCCAGTCAAAGTGTTAGGTCAAACCAATCTGTGTGAACGGTTGAAAGCTAAGATCTTTATATCAATCTGTGTGAACGATATATTGATTAAGTGTTGTTATAATTACATAGTTGTGTACGCAGTAATTATAATAAACTTTTTACTCCTATGTGGAGGACCAGTAGACGTAGAGGGGTTTAGCTCGAACCACTTTAAATACTATGTTATATACCTTCTGCCTTGATTTCTCTTTCCTGTCTATATCATACTCGAAAGCTTTGAGGTCAGAAAAGAGATCAAAGGTATATATTTCACTAAGGTTACACAACACATGCATAGCTGTGGTCTTAATGTCCCATCGGGCAGGGAGAGATCTGAAAATCTTTAGGTTTTTCTCCCTTTGAGTATAAATTTTGCCTAAAGCTTCAAGTTCACCAACAATTCCAATGAATCTGAGGTCAAGTTCCTCAAGTGTTTCAGTTGGTTTCATTTCAAAAGATTCAAATTGCTGAGTTAATTTGGAAATTTTATTTTCTTTTGAGAGCTCAGTTCCCTCACAAATCAACTTGATTTTATCCCAGATATCCTTGGCTGTTTTACAGCTCTTTACCTTCGAGAATGTGCCTTTGTCGAGGGTGACAAACAATGCCTTCTTTGCAACATTGTCGAGGTTGGCGCGCTTTCTTTCGTCTGTGGTCCATTGATCGTACTACTTCTCGAGCATCTCAGCATGGGCTTGGCCTTCAATCCTTGCGGCTGGATTTACCTTCATTATCTTGATGGGGCTATCCTGTATAACAAAAATCATCTCTTCGTGCATTGCTGCAAGATGAGCCTTCATCCTGATTCTCCAATCATCAAACTCATTAATAGAGAACATAGGAACTTTGTTGATCATTGATGTATCTATATGAGAATGTGGGAATGAAAAAGACTGTTTTATAAAATATGTGATTTTGGATCTAATTCGGTTAAAAATATGACTGATTCTTTTTAGAATCAACCGCTCTGATACCACTTGTTGGCCACTAAGTATACTGGATACATCTTGGAAAGTGTTTTAAACAACAGGCTGTATGGTTTTTATATCTGAGTGCATAGCGGAAGTCTTAAATACAGTAAGTTGCTCAGAATACAGCAACTCGGTGTGCAGTGTATACTTAAATAATCACAATTAATAAAACAATAAAGGCAGAAGGTATATAACATAGTATTTAACGTGGTTCGAGGTAAACCCCTCTACGTCCACTGGTCCTCCACACAGGAGTAAAAAGTTTATTATAATTACTGCGTACACAACTACGTAATTATAACAACACTTAATCAATATATCTTTCACACAGATTAATATAAAGATCTTAGCTTTCAACTATTCACACAGATTGGTTTGAGTTAACACTTTGACTGGCTTCTTCACATACAGTTCCGAAGCTTCGTCTTCTTCAATGCAAGTCCGTCACACACAGTTCAGGAGCAGCAAGGATTCCTCAGTCCACACAGGGCTAATATGAGTTTGTTCAAAGATAGAACATGGTTTTAACAATAGCTATGACTTTATAGGCTTTAAGCTGATAAGGTGTTGTTCAAGGTTTTAGAACTGTATATCTCTTTTATCTAAATAGCAGAAAGCTTGGGGAGATATGTTTTGCTCTGAATATTTCTTGTAAGATTTGTTCTTTTATAATTCGTGAATAATCTGTAGATTTTCAGTCGTTCTTTCGTAGTTGATGATCTTCAAACTCTGGAGATATATATAGTCTCTGAAATATATCCGTTTGAAATATATCCGTTGAGCAAGATTCTGCGACAACTGATATTTGACTGGGATCCGGATATTGCGGGATTTGAAGATCTTCTGACTTACAGTATTTAAATACTTTATCCTTTAGTATTTAAATACTTCTTTATCAATGGGACTTGACTTCTAGAGCATACTGAAGATTCCTTCTTGTCATGTTGAGGGCTGTATGGAAGGATCATTGTATTGATATTTCGAGACAGCTTCCATACTTTAGCTTTGCGGGACTCTTTGTTATACGATAGATATACTGTATGGGAGGGACTGCGAGAAGTCTTCGATACAGGTTTGATACATGATCATCTTTTCGATAGAGCTAGAGGTGGCATTCAGGATTTGGCATATTGTCAAAATATTCTGACAATACGATCGATACAGGGATTTGTTATCCAAGCAGCATCAATACAGGGATTTGTTATCCCAACAGAAAATAATGAATTGATGATCAAATGTCTTGATTATGTTGTTATGATTATGGAATCGTAGCATTCTCGATGTTCTTGGTAGTTTGTTGCGATTCATGATGTTATGAGAAGTATATGTTGAAGAACATGATTATATACACCTCGAATTATGAATGAAGATTGTTTAGATGTTTGAACACATCAGATTATGTCGTTTGAGGATTTTAAATGTGATTTCAGAATAAGTTGTGTTCTTAAGGAATTCTTGGATTATATGAATGATGAACATGTTTAAGTGACGTTGGTGTTTTGGATATGAATATGGAATATTCATACCTAGAACTAAGTTATGTGTTTTGGTACAATATTCGTATAGGAATATGAATGTGGTTCCGGGTTTGATAAGATTATGATTAACTTTTTGAGAATTCATACGTATTGAACAAGTGTTCAATTCGGATAATGGAAATATTTGAAACTCTTGGAATATGATTATCTATAATGTTGAATTAATCGGATGGTTTTAGGGGTGTTACAGTTGGTATTCTCGGTTGTTGGTCCTTGATTGATCTTGTTGAGGTTTACCATATTGTTGGTATTCCCGGTTGTTGGTCCTTTATTGATCTTGTTGGAGTTACCACATCATGGTATTCTCGTTCGTAGTTGATCCTTTGTTGATCTTGTGCGGAGTTATCATGTCATTGATATTCCCATTTGGGTGCATTGGTTGTTTATCATTTCTTCCATTGTGTGAGCATTCATGCATTGTATTGATATCTGAGACTTGCCATTATCTCGGGACAGTTGGTTTACAGAAATGCCGTATGATATCGGTTTTATCAGAATTGGGATCCGATTGTGCGACCCAGCGGACAGGATTGTTCACAGACAGATTACTCCGTATTTGAGATGTATTTATGATTTCGAGGATTTTGGCTTTGTTTGAAAACAGTATAGATGGTTATTTCGAATTTATTCGTCACCTGAGGATACGAGGTGTGAATTGAGGTGAGGGTTGGTTTAATATAAGTCACCACGAATCGGTAAGGTTATTTCGTTAAGATTACATTGGAAATATTCTTGCTTTGTAATTACATTGATTTGTAATTGTATATGTTGATGTGATCGTTATCATTTTGGGTATTATGACTGACCACGTCGTGGGCTTTGTCATTAGGTACTCGGAGTTCGAGCTAGTAGCGGTCGTGAAGGGATGAGCTTTCCGGTGTTACGGGCTATGGCATGGTTATTGGGATTTGTGTATTCTTTTCTGGATTTTATAATTCCGCTGCAAATGTATTTAATTATGTCTCTATCCGCTGCCTGTGTAATTTGATAGTGGCTATCAGTATTTTCCAACTCGTGTTGACTTTCTAAATGCCCTTTTGGCGTCTTTGCCTTGTGCTTTCAAATGATATTTTCTGACGGTAATTGAGAACAACGTTTTCAAAAATATTTGAGTATTTAAAACACTACCGTCATTGGCCTTTTGGCATTTTTAAATATTTGCGAAATTGATTTTAGCCTTGTGGGTTACAATGTGGGGCCCACGGTGCTGTAATATTCCCGGTCGGTTCTTGGGGTGTTACACAAGATGGTATCGGAGCTTGGGTTTCGTAAAACCCGGGCATGTGTGTTATGTGGCTCTACTGGTGCGGTAGTAGTGTGATTTTTGAAAATAATTTTCCGACTTTCGAGTCAAACTGATTTTTGGAGATTCTAGAATGTTTGAAATATTTTAAAATTGCTATATTTGCGATGCTGGTGTGTTGTTATTGTGTTGAGACTTTGTGTGGGAGTCGTATGCTAGTATCACGGGAGATCATCGACTCCACGGACCTGTAAGTATGTTCTTTCAGTTATTTGGTTTTGATGATGATTATTGAGGATGGTGTCACGATTTTTAGATATTTCGGGATTGAGATACTGATTATAACAGGTGTTGAGTTTCGAGGACGAAACTTATTTAAGTGGGTAGATATGTAATATCCTAGAATTTCGCTATGAATTTTTCGCATTATTCTATCTGAGCTGTACTATACAAAGTGGGACCGATATAGTATAGATAAATAATTTTGGGAACTGTGACAGTCGTGCCAATATATCTATCGACGTTATTTTTAATTCTAGGATATTACATGCTTTGTGTGACTCGCTAGGTGGCCGATCACGGTCGGCGGTGACTCGCAGGGATGGCCGATCACGGTCGACAGTGACTCGCTGGGCGTAAGGACTGACCGATAACGGCCGTAAGGGCCTATTACGTACGTAAGCTGGTGCCGGTAACGGCCGTAGGGGTGTTGTCCGAATTGGGCAGTAGGGTAGCCATGGCCGGTTACGTCCGTAAGCCATGGCATAGCGGCCGCAAGTGACCGACAGGGCTCGGCTATTTAGGGCCTGGACCGGGTCACTTGGCCATTTTCATCTTTTTTCTTCGTTTCTTCGCGATTTCTTCATCAGAAATGGATGGATTTGATTGATAACATCATGGAGCAACATATTTTGGAAGTTTTATTCATGTCTAACATCATCGTTTGCCCGGATCGAAGGTAAGAACACTTGAACTCTTGGTTTTGGGAATTTTTGAGGTTTCATGATGTTTCGGCCGATTTCTTTTGTTTTAATACATATTATTGATAAAACTTCATTGTATTCTCGGAATCATTCATTAGCTTTGAAGTATTGTGGAAGAAATTGGAGAATTTCTCCGTTAATCGATTAAATTGGATTATGCCCTCAAAGTGTCCGATAAAATGCTTCAATGGGAAGAACTTGGGGAGTTCTATACGTTTTCGTGGAATTGTGATTGAATTGATATCGTTGTGGTATATGAACGAAATTTTGAAGGAGGTTGGATCGGGACTCTTTCCTTTCGTCGATTTCTTCGCACCGTATTAATCAAGGAAAATGATTACTTGTGTATTTCATCTTCTAATAGGTGTAATAATCGTATCTTTTATCGCTTATAATTATGAATTCATGAACTTTGTAGTTTGGTTCGTAATTTTTTTTCGAACATTGGTATCATGTGTTTGATTCGAAATTGAGCCTGTATGTTGTGTTCTTTTTAGTATTCCGTTAATATCCGTTATCGTGGTGTCGAACCGCTTGCATCGCTTCTGCAACCTAGGATTAGCGTGCGCTACTTTATATGGGTAGCGTACGCAACGGAAGTTGTAGGCTAGCGCGCGCTACTACAAGAGGTTACGCACGCTAACCGGCAGCATGGGGCAGTCCAGAGAGCACTGGACTGGGACTAAAATCGAGCTAGCGCACGCTAAGGCATCATAGTAGCGCACGTTAGGGGAACAGGTAGCGCACGCCACTGTTGGGTGTTAACGCACGCTAAGTGACCCGGATAGTAAGGACAGTGAGGTCTGGACTCTGGCCAGACCAACAGGTAACGTGCGCTAAGACGGTCATTGCGTGCGCTAACTTTCCGGTCGTAGCGCACGCTATTCGGTCATAACGCATGCTACTGGTGTGGACAGAAGGGTTTATGAACAGGGCAGAAGGTTCTGGACTTAGACTGGACACCAGATAGCGCACGCTAAGGCGGAAGCTGCGCGCGCTAACTCGGCGATACAGCGCACGCTAACTCGATTGAGTAGCGCACGCTATCGGACGTGGTGCACACCATCTCGGCTGGGCAGAAGGGTCTGGGCTGTAGACCTAGACCGATAGCGCGCGCTATTCGGTAAGCGTTAGCGCGCGCTAAGGCGCACTTATATAAATACATGTGTTGCGGTCAACACTCGTCATTTTTCATCTTCTCTCCTCTTCTTCAAGCTTCTAGACGACTCCAGGGCGGTTTAGGCGAGGCTTTCGGCGGAGCACGGTTGAAATTCAAATCTTTTCAACTTCAAGTAAAGATCTATCATTCTTACATCGTATTTACCAAGGAATTGAGGTAATCCTTCCGTAGAACCCTAACTTTGGGGAAATTTGGGGAATTTGGGGATCTCGTTTCTCCAGCTGTTTTAGCTCTAAATTTTGATGGATTGTGGTTGAAACTGGTTGTATAGGTATGATTTCATGATTTCCTTAAGGTTTTGTGGATTAATTCCAAATCTTCTTTTGTAAATCGAGCAAAACCCATTATGCCCTCGTAGTGCTCGATTAAATGGTCCTAAGGGTAGAACTTAGGATGGATTTTTATGTTTTCCATCAAAATTGTAAACGATTAAGCCTCAATGTTTGTTAGGAGCGGGATTCGGAAGATAGTTCGGACCGTAGCCTTGTTCGTCGTTTGTTCCCTTGAGAGTAAGAAGTTCAGGCAAGTACTTTATTGCATTAGTTTATGGCATGCATTTCTGTGGTGGTTTAGAGAATGATGAGAGTTGAAAGGTTATTCTCGGGTACTCTCACTCAGGGATTGACTCGACGGGGTCACACGGGGACCTGGTGGCTTAGCGGCTGGACCGGGTCACGAGAGATACTTTGAGTGGACATCCTCACCTGGGGATTGCTCGATGGGGCACACAGGGACTTGGTGGCTTGAGGGTCGGACCGGGTCGCGAGGGTTGTCGGAGTGTTTTTACTGGTGATTGATATTGATATTCCGGAATATCGTGAATTGAACTGTTTTGGGATTTTGAAATGATTTGGAAATGCCTGTGGATTAAAATAATTGTAATACTGTACTTGCGCTAGCGGTTGTGGCTAACCCCATTGTTGGGGTGGAATGTTTTGTACATTTCAGGTATTCTCGAGGGACAGGAGCCCCCATGTGGCGCACACGGAGTTGACAAGCACACTGGATGTTAGAGAGCTCATATCAGTCTTTGTATTTGTGATGTTGAGTCAGTTTTATATATTGTATTATGGTTGGTTTTGAGTTGTACTTTGCCGTGTTATGTTTGCGTTCAGTGATGACTTGAAATATACTATTTTAGCCGCGGCCGAGGCCTAACTTATGTTTTGTATCCTTTGTTGGACTATTATGTCATGGTTGTTATGTATTGGATTGTGGTTTAATCTTGTGTGTCGTCAGCCTGGCGGGACCCTTGTGTGTCCTGTGGCGTGTAATAACCCAAAGTGAAATTGGGGTGTTACATTTATGGTATCGGAGCCTAGGTTTCAGAAATACCTAGGCCTTTGGACATTCGATTGTCAAGTCGTAAGAGTCGTATAAACTGATCGAGCTCAACACCGTGTGTTGCTGTCGAGCCGTGTGACCCATGGTGGTAAGACTCCTTAACTCTCTTTGTGCCTTGTCGCTTTCATAGTAAGGTAGATTTAAGTTCCTTGAATTATGAACTGTTCTGATAATTTTAATCCTTCTATATTTCAGTATGCTGAGAGGCCATGGTGGACGTGGCGGACGTGGACGCGGCAGAGGCCGTGGTCGTGGTACCGCTAACGAATCTGGCACACATTCTAATGATGCATCTGATTCGGCATCCCATACGGAGCCGAACACCGCTTCTATGAACCCGAGCGGTCAGCCAGATCCTACTGTAAGTCAAGAACCGTCGGCTAACACTAATGTGAATGCTGGCATAGCTGCTATACTCCAGCAGGTAGCAGCACAATTAGTCAAGTTGAATGAATCCGGACATCATGATCAACCAACAGATGAGAGTAAATGGCTTCAGGGGGTGATGAAAATGCAACCTCCTCGTTTTACTGGTGCGTCTGATACGTTGGGATGGGAAGGATGGTTGTTTCAGTTTGGCAAAATTTTTGACGCCGTTGCGTGCCCCAAAGAAAGACGGGTCCCTATTGTACAGTATTTCCTTGACAAGGAGGCTGCGGATTGGTGGGAAGCTGCGAAACCTACGGATCGTGTGGCCACTTGGGCCGAGTTTAAAGCTGCGATAGAGGAAGAGTATTGCCCTTGGCCTATTAGAGAAAAACGAATTGCAGATTTCTTTACGACAACACCTCAGGATGTACCTGTCACCGAGGCCATTGTTACGTATAATCAGCAACTCAACCATGTTCGTGAGCAAGTAAGGACCGAAGCGGATAAAATCCGTTACTTTGATTTGAGAATGAAGCCCAGGATTCGTGAGGCTATGGCGGGTTTCAGATGCATTTCGTTGAAGGAATATCAGGATCGTGCTTTGGCTATCGAGATGGTCATTTCCGCGTCGAGGTCGGGTACCGAGATGAAGAAGCCAAAGACGACCGGTGGTTTTTCAGGAAGTAAAAGTGGTGGGTTTCACAAATCCCAAGCTTCTCACTCTGCTATCGGGAAATCTGTTCAGCAAGCCAGTAGTGCTCCGAGTTTACGATTGGGCCAGTCTTCTGCCTTTGGTAGAGGACAATGTTTCAATTGTAATCAAACAGGTCATCAATGTCGAGAGTGTACACTTCCTCCCGTTATTTGTTTCACATGCGGCTAAGCCGGTCATCGGGCGGCTCATTGCGAGGCTGCCACCAAAATTGTTAAACAGCAGAGTTCGGCACCAACTCCAAATGTGAACCCGGGGACTACATCTAATCAGCCGCAACAGACTCTGGGACGTGGAAGAGGTCGAGGTCGGTTGGATCGTCAAGCTGCATCGAGTGTGGGTTCGGTGCAGCCAAGAGTGTGCCAGATGAGGCGTGCAGACGAAACAGAGGCTCCGGTAGCTTCAGGTATCACGCAAATACTTTCTCAACCTGTATCGGTATTATTTGATTCGGGAGCTACCCATTCGTTCATTGCTCTTGATTGTGTGAAACGTTTGGGTCTTGGGTGTTTGATTGAGTGCGAACCATTCGTAGTAAGTACTCCTAGTGGAGAGCGTTTGATTGGGAACCAAGAGATTAAAAATTGTCTCGTGTATATCGGGAGTCGAGATTGGCCTTCAGACCTCATAGTGGTAGATCTGAAAGGAGAGGATGTAATTCTCGGAGATGATTGGTTAAATCGTCATGGTGCTATCATGAACTATAGAACGCGAACTATTTCTATAATAGCGGAAGATGGTGTCGAGCACACTTTCTTGGGTCGTAAACCGGGTAGTTCAGGTGGAGTGATTTCCGCCGTTAAGGCGATAAAATTGTTAAAACAAGATTGTATTGGTTATTGGTGTTATGCCATGAGCACAAATGACGGTGAAGCCGATTTATTATCCATTCCAGTTGTGAATGAATACCCAGATGTATTTCCGGATGACCTACCGGGATTACCTCCATCTAGAGAAGTAGAATTTCCTATTGATCTTGTGCCAAGCGCAACACCTGTTTCCCGAGCGCCTTATCGTATGGCACCCTCCGAGATGTTATAACTGAAGAAACAATTGGGCGAGCTTCTGGATAAAGGGTACATCCGACCTAGTGCATCGCCTTGGGGTGCGCCGGTCCTTTTCATTAAGAAGAAGGACGGATCGTTCCGTCTATGCATTGATTATCGTAAATTGAATAACTTAACTATTAAGAACAAATATCCTTTACCTCGGATAGATGATTTGTTCGACCAACTTCAGGGTGCCACAGTGTTCTCTAAAATTGACTTGCGATCGGGATATTACCAGCTGAGGATTCGGGATTTTGACATTCCGAAGACTGCCTTCCATACTCGGTACGGCCATTACGAATTTGTGGTTATGCCATTTGGCCTAACCAATGCTCCTGCCGTGTTTATGCAGTTGATGAACAATGTTTTCATTGACTATCTTGATAAATTTGTGGTCGTTTTCATTGATGATATTCTTGTCTACTCCCGGAATGAGGAAGATCATGCTAAACATCTCCGAGTGGTGTTGAACACTTTGAGAGTGGAGAAACTTTACGCTAAATTCTCAAAGTGCGAATTCTGGCTTAAAGAGGTGACATTTCTTGGTCACGTAATTTCGGTTGAAGGAGTTCGAGTGGATCCCCAAAAGATAGCGGCCATTGTTGAGTGGGAACCCCCTAGGAATGTGAAGGAGACCAGGAGCTTTCTAGGGCTTGCCAGATACTATCGCAGATTCGTCGAAGGATTTTCAAAAATCGCTCGACCAATTACTCAGTTGCTCCAGAAATCTCAGAAATTCGAGTAGACAGACGAGAGGCAAAATAGTTTTGATGAGCTTAAACGACGACTAACTTCGGCGCCCGTGTTATCGTTATCTCAGGGCACCGACGATTACGAGGTGTACAGTGATGCTTCCGGACTTGGATTGGGTTGTGTTTTGATGCAGAGAGGTAGAGTGATTTCATATGCGTCCCGACAATTGAAACCATATGAAATGAATTACCCTACCCATGATTTAGAGTTATCGGCGGTTGTATTCGCGCTAAGAATTTGGAGGCATTATCTTTATTGTTCCCCGTGTAAAATCTACACGGATCACAAAAGTCTAAAATATATATTTATCCAAAAGGAGCTAAATATGAGACAACGTCGATGGTTGGAGTTGATTAAGGATTACGACCTTGAAATATTATATCATCCAGGAAAAGCTAATGTGGTAGCAGACGCATTAAGTCGGAAACCCGTAGCCCTCCAAATGCTGAGTATGCTTACATCTCAACACGAGATCCATTGAGACATAATTAGGCAAGATATAGAGATTTGGCTCCAGAAAGTTCAAGGCCAATTATGTACTTTGGAGATCACGTCGTCCTTGATCAACGAAGTCAAGTCGAAGCAATTTTAGGATCCGTTACTAGTCCAGCTAAGGGAGGATGTGATGAGAGGAAAAGCTCCAGGATTTATGATTCAGGATGATGGTGTTTTAAGGTTTAGAGGTAGACTTTGTATACCTGCAGACGTCGAGCTTAAGCAGACCATATTGAGGGAAGCGCACACTACACCGTATTCTCTTCACCCCGGTACGAGCAAAATGTATAAGGACGTGAAGAATAACTATTGGTGGAGCAATATGAAGAATGATGTAGAAGAGTTCGTT
The DNA here is from genome assembly GCA_033398695.1 of Orobanche coerulescens. NCBI lineage: Eukaryota > Viridiplantae > Streptophyta > Magnoliopsida > Lamiales > Orobanchaceae > Orobanche > Orobanche coerulescens. Next base: position 45,264,222 of record CM065809.1, read on the forward strand.
TCGAAATGCTTGGCGTGTCAACAAGTCAAGGTTGAACATCAATGGCCAGCGGGGTTGCTTAAATCGCTACCAATCCCAGAATGGAAATGGGAGGATATAACGATGGATTTTGTCACCAACATGCCGAGCACGCGATCAGGGATGATTATGATTTGGGTTATTGTCGATCGACTAACCAAGTCAGCTCACTTTCTGGGAATTAAGGATAATTGGGGGCCCGAAAAACTAGCTCGTGTATTCATCGCGGAAATTGTATGGTTACACGGGACTCTTAAGAGCATTATTTCCGATCGAGATGGTAGATTTGTGTCGCACTTTTGGCAATCCGTTCATCGAGCTCTAGGGACGGAACTGAGGCTCAGTACATCGTACCATCCTCAGACTGATGGGCAGTCTGAACGGACAATTCAGACTCTTGAGGACATGCTGCGAGCATGTGCCCTAAATTGGAAGCAGGACTGGGAATCGCATTTGCCACTAATCGAATTTGCCTACAATAATAGTTGGCATGCGTCGATTAAGATAGCACCGTTTGAGGCTTTATATAGACGGAAATGTAAGTCACCATTGTGTTGGGATGATTCCTCTGAACTGATTGGGACAGAGCCGGATATGTTAGTGGAGACCCGGGAAAAGATCTCTTTGATTCGCGAGAGGCTTTTGGCCGCCCAAAGCCGACAGAAGTCCTATGCCGATAATCGATGTCGACCGCTAGAGTTTGAAGTCGGCGATCATGTGTTGATAAAAGTATCGCCAACCCGGGGAGTTTATCGCTTTGGGAAGAAAGGTAAACTCAGTCCGAGATATGTTGGGCCATTCGTGATTATAGAACGGATTGGCGAACTTGCTTACCGAGTGGGCCTTCCGCCTTCACTGGGTCATGTGCATAATGTATTTCATGTTTCGCAGTTGAGGAAATACGTACTGGACCCTAAGCATATCATTGATTATGGGGAGATTGAATTAAATTCCGATGTCACCTTTGAGGAAAAACCAATCCAGATTTTGGAGCGTCGGGTAAAACAACTTAAGCGTAAAGTTATTCCCTTGGTCAAAGTACAATGGTCGAGACATGGATCGGAATAAGCCACGTGGGAGACAGAAGAGGATATGAAGTCTAGATACCCCGAATTATTCACTTCGTAAGTTTCGGGATGAAACTTATTCTTAGGGGGAGAGAATGTAATAATCGTACCTTTTATCGCTTAAAATTATGAATTCATGAACTTTGTAGTTTGGTTCGTAATTTTTTTCGAACATTGGTATCATGTGTTTGATTCGAAATTGAGCCTGTATGTTGTGTTCTTGTTAGTATTCTGTTAATATCCATTATCGTGGTGTCGAACCGCTTGCATCGCTTCTGCAACCCAGGATTAGCGTGCGCTACTTTATATGGGTAGCGTACGCAACGGAAGTTGTAGGCTAGCGCGCGCTACTACAAGAGGTTACGCACGCTAACCGGCAGCATGGGGCAGTCCAGAGAGCACTGGACTGGGACTAAAATCGAGCTAGCACACGCTAAGGCATCATAGTAGCGCACGTTAAGGGAACAGGTAGCGCACGCCACTGTTGGGTGTTAACACACGCTAAGTGACCCGGACAGTAAGGACAGTGAGGTCTGGACTCTGGCCAGACCAACAGGTAACGTGCGCTAAGACGGTCGTTGCGTGCGCTAACTCGCCGGTCATAGCGCACGCTATTCGGTCGTAACACACGCTACTGGTGTGGACAGAAGGGTTTCTGAACAGGGCAGAAGGTTCTGGACTTAGACTGGACACCAGATAGCGCACGCTAAGGCGGAAGCTGCGCGCGCTAACTCGGCGATACAGCGCACGCTAACTCGATTGAGTAGCGCACGCTATCGGACGTGGTGCACACCATCTCGGCTGGGCAGAAGGGTCTGGGCTGTAGACCTAGACCGATAGCGCGCGCTATTCGGTAAGCGTTAGTGCGCGCTAAGGCGCACTTATATAAATACATGTGTTGCGGTCAACACTCGTCATTTTTCATCTTCTCTCCTCTTCTTCAAGCTTCTAGACGACTCCAGGGCGGTGTAGGCGAGGCTTTCGGTGGAGCACGGTTTAAATTCAAATCTTTTCAACTTCAAGTAAAGATCTATCAATCTTACATCGTATTTACCAAGGAATTGAGGTAATCCTTCCATAGAACCCTAACTTTGGGGAAATTTGGGGAATTTGGGGATCTCGTTTCTCCAGCTGTTTTAGCTCTAAATTTTGATGGATTGTGGTTGAAAATGGTTGTATAGGTATGATTTCATGATTTCCTTAAGGTTTTGTGGATTAATTCCAAATCTTCTTTTGTAAATCGAGCAAAACCCATTATGCCCTCGTAGTGCTCGATTAAATGGTCCTAAGGGTAGAACTTAGGATGGATTTTTGTGTTTTCCATCAAAATTGTAAACGATTAAGCCTCAATGTTTGTTAGGATCGGGATTCGGAAGATAGTTCGGACCGTAGCCTTGTTCGTCATTTGTTCCTATGAGAGTAAGAAGTTCAGGCAAGTACTTTATTGCATTAGTTTATGGCATGCATTTCTGTGGTGGTTTAGAGAATGATGAGAGTTGAAAGGTTATTCTCGAGTACTCTCACTCGGGGATTGACTCGACGGGGTCACACAGGGACCTGGTGGCTTAGCGGCTGGACCGGGTCACGAGAGATACTTTGAGTGGACATCCTCACCTGGGGATTGCTCGACGGGGCACACAGGGACTTGGTGGCTTGAGGGCCGGACCGGGTCGCGAGGGTTGTCTGAGTGTTTTTACTGGTGGTTGATATTGATATTCCGGAATATCGTGAATTGAACTGTTTTGGGATTTTGAAATGATTTGGAAATGCCTGTGGATTAAAATAATTGTAATACTGTACTTGCACTAGCGGTTGTGGCTAACCCCATTGTTGGGGTGGAATGTTTTGTACATTTCAGGTATTCTCGAGGGACAGGAGCCCCCATGTGGCGCACACGGAGTTGACAAGCACACTGGATGTTAGAGAGCTCGTATCAGTCTTTGTATTTGTGATGTTGAGTCAGTTTTATATATTGTATTATCGTTGGTTTTGAGTTGTACTTTGCCGTGTTATGTTTGCGTTCAGTGATGACTTGAAATATACTATTTTGGCCGCGGCCGAGGCCTAACTTGTGTTTTGTATCCTTTGTTGGACTATTATGTCATGGTTGTTATGTATTGGATTGTGGTTTAATCTTGTGTGTCGTCAGCCTGGCGGGACCCTTGTGTGTCTTGTGGCGTGTAATAACCCAAAGTAAAATTGGGGTGTTACATTTATGGTATCGGAGCCTAGGTTTCGGAAATACCTAGGCCTTTGGACATTCTATTGTCAAGTCGTAAGAGTCGTATAAACTGATCGAGCTCAACACCGTGTGTTGCTGTCGAGCCGTGTGACCCATGGTGGTAAGACTCCTTAACTCTCTTTGTGCCTTGTCGCTTTCATAGTAAGGTAGATTTAAGTTCCTTGAATTATGAACTGTTCTGATAATTTTAATCCTTCTATATCTCAGTATGCTGAGAGGCCGTGGTGGACGTGGCGGACGTGGACGCGGCAGAGGCCGTGGTTGTGGTACCGCTAACGAATCTGGCACACATTCTAATGATGCATCTGATTCGGCATCCCATACGGAGCCGAACACCGCTTCTATGAACCCGAGCGGTCAGCCAGATCCTGCTGTAAGTCAAGAACCGTCGGCTGACACTAATGTGAATGCTGGCATAGCTGCTATACTCCAGCAGGTAGCAGCACAATTAGTCAAGTTGAATGAATCCGGACATCATGATCAACCAACAGATGAGAGTAAATGGCTTCAGGGGGTGATGAAAATGCAACCTCCTCGTTTCTCAAAAGTGCCCGATACGTTGGGATGGGAAGGATGGTTGTTTCAGTTTGGCAGAATTTTTGACGCCGTTGCGTGCCCCGAAGAAAGACGGGTCCCTATTGTACAATATTTCCTTGACAAGGAGGCTGCGGATTGGTGGGAAGCTGCGAAACCTATGGATCGTGTGGCCACTTGGGCCGAGTTTAAAGCTGCGATAGAGGAAGAGTATTGCCCTTGGCCTATTAGAGAAAAACGAATTGCAGATTTCTTTACGAAAACACCTCAGGATGTACCTGTCACTGAGGCCATTGTTACGTATAATCAGCAACTCAACCATGTTCGTGAGCAAGTAAGGACCGAAGCGGATAAAATCCGTTACTTTGATTTGAGAATGAAGCCCAGGATTCGTGAGGCTATGGCGGGTTTCAGATGCGTTATGTTGAAAGAATATCAGGATCGTGCTTTGGCTATCGAGATGGTCATTTCCGCGTCGAGGTCGGGTACCGAGATGAAGAAGCCAAAGACGACCGGTGGTTTTTTAGGAAGTAAAAGTGGTGGGTTTCACAAATCCCAAGCTTCTCACTCTGCTATCGGGAAATCTGTTCAGCAAGCCAGTAGTGCTCCGAGTTTACGACAGGGCCAGTCTTCTGCCTTTGGTAGAGGACAATGTTTCAATTGTAATCAAACAGGTCATCAGTGTCGAGAGTGTCCACTTCCTCCCGTTATTTGTTTCACATGCGGCTAAGCCGGTCATCGGGCGGCTCATTGCGAGGCTGCCACCAAAATTGTTAAACTGCAGAGTTCGGCACCAACTCCAAATGTGAACCCGGGGACTACATCTAATCAGCCACAACAGACTCTGGGACGTGCAAGAGGTCGAGGTCGGTTGGATCGTCAAGCTGCATCGAGTGTGGGTTCGGTGCAGCCAAGAGTGTACCAGATGAGGCGTACAGACGAAACAGAGGCTCCAGTAGCTGCAGGTATCACGCAAATACTTTCTCAACCTATATCGGTATTATTTGATTCGGGAGCTACCCATTCGTTCATTTCTCTTGATTGTGTGAAACGTTTGGGTCTTGGGTGTTTGATTGAGTGCGAACCATTCGTAGTAAGTACTCCTAGTGGAGAGCGTTTGATTGGGAACCAAGAGATTAAAAATTGTCTCGTGTATATCGGGAGTCGAGATTGGCCTTTAGACCTCATAGTGGTAGATCTGAAAGGAGAGGATGTAATTCTCGGAGATGATTGGTTAAATCGTCATGGTTCTATCATGAACTATAGAACGCGAACTATTTATATAATAGCGGAAGATGGTGTCGAGCACACTTTCTTGGGTCGTAAACCGGGTAGTTCAGGTGGAGTGATTTCCGCCGTTAAGGCGATAAAATTGTTAAAACAAGATTGTATTGGTTATTGGTGTTACGCCATGAGCACAAATGACGGTGAAGCCGATTTATTATCCATTCCAGTTGTGAATGAATACCCAGATGTATTTCCGGATGACCTACCGGGATTACCTCCGTCTAGAGAAGTAGAATTTCCTATTGATCTTGTGCCAAGCGCAGCACCTGTTTCCCGAGCGCCTTATCGTATGACACCCTCCGAGATGTTAGAACTGAAGAAACAATTGGGCGAGCTTCTGGATAAAGGGTACATCCGACCTAGTGCATCGCCTTGGGGTGCGCCGGTCCTTTTCGTTAAGAAGAAGGACGGATCGTTCCGTCTATGCATTGATTATCGGGAATTGAATAACTTAACTATTAAGAACAAATATCCTTTACCTCGGATAGATGATTTGTTCGACCAACTTCATGGTGCCACAGTGTTCTCTAAAATTGACTTGCGATCGGGATATTACCAGCTGAGGATTCGGGATTTTGACATTCCGAAGACTGCCTTCCGTACTCGGTACGACCATTACGAATTTGTGGTTATGCCATTCGGCCTAACCAACGCTCCTGCCGTGTTTATGCAGTTGATGAACAAAGTTTTCATTGACTATCTTGATAAATTTGTGGTCGTTTTCATTGATGATATTCTTGTCTACTCCCGGAATGAGGAAGATCATGCTAAACATCTCCGAGTGGTGTTGAACACTTTGAGAGTGGAGAAACTTTACGCTAAATTCTCAAAGTGCGAATTCTGGGTTAAAGAGGTGACATTTCTTGGTCACGTAATTTCGGTTGATGGAGTTCGAGTGGATCCCCAAAAGATAGCGGCCATTGTTGAGTGGGAACCCCCTAGGAATGTGAAGGAGACCAGTAGCTTTCTAGGGCTTGCCGGATACTATCGCAGATTCGTCGAAGGATTTTTAAAAATCGCTCGACCACTTACTCAGTTGCTCCAGAAATCTCAGAAATTCGAGTGGACAGACGAGAGGCAAAATAGTTTTGATGAGCTTAAACGACGATTAACTTCGGCGCCCGTGTTATCGTTACCTCAGGGCACCGACGATTACGAGGTGTACAGCGATGCTTACGGACTTGGATTGGGTTGTGTTTTGATGCAGATAGGTAGAGTGATTTCATATGCGTCCCGACAATTGAAACCATATGAAATGAATTACCCTACCCATGATTTAGAGTTATCGGCGGTTGTATTCGCGCTAAAAATTTGAAGGCATTATCTTTATGGTTCCCCGTGTAAAATCTACACGGATCACAAAAGTCTAAAATATATATTTATCCAAAAGGAGCTAAATATGAGACAACGTCGATGGTTGGAGTTGATTAAGGATTACGACCTTGAAATATTATATCATCCAGGAAAAGCGAATGTGGTAGCAGACGCATTAAGTCGGAAACCCGTAGCCCTCCAAATGCTGAGTATGCTTACATCTCAACACCAGACCCATCGAGACATAATTAGGCAAGATATAGAGATTGGGCTCCAGAAAGTTCAAGGCCAATTATGTACTTTGGAGATCACGTCGTCCTTGATCAACGAAGTCAAGTCGAAGCAATTTGAGGATCCGTTACTAGTCCAGCTAAGGAAGGATGTGATGAGAGGAAAAGCTCCAGGATTTATAATTCAGGATGATGGTGTTTTAAGGTTTAGAGGTAGACTTTGTATACCTACAGACGTCGAGCTTAAGCAGACCATATTGAGGGAAGCGCACACTACACCGTATTCTCTTCACCCCGGTACGAGCAAAATGTATAAGGACGTGAAGAATAACTATTGGTGGAGCAATATGAAGAATGATGTAGAAGAGTTCGTTTCGAAATGCTTGGCGTGTCAACAAGTCAAGGTTGAACATCAACGGCCAGCGGGGTTGCTTAAATCGCTACCAATCCCAGAATGGAAATGGGAGGATATAACGATGGATTTTGTCACCAACATGCCGAGCACGCGATCAGGGATTAATATGATTTGGGTTATAGTCGATCGACTAACCAAGTCAGCTCACTTTCTGGGAATTAAGGATAATTGGGGGCCCGAAAAACTAGCTCGTGTATTCATCGCGGAAATTGTAAGGTTACACGGGACTCCTAAGAGCATTATTTCCGATCGAGATGGTAGATTTGTGTCGCACTTTTGGCAATCCGTTCATCGAGCTCTAGGGACGGAACTAAGGCTCAGTACATCGTACCATCCTCAGACTGATGGGCAATCTGAACGGACAATTCAGACTCTTGAGGACATGCTGCGAGCATGTGCCCTAAATTGGAAGCAGGATTGGGAATCGCATTTGCCACTAATCGAATTTGCCTACAATAATAGTTGTCATGCGTCGATTAAGATGGCACCATTTGAGGCTTTATATGGACGGAAATGTAAGTCACCATTGTGTTGGGATGATTCCTCTGAACTGATTGGGACAGAGCCGGATATGTTAGTGGAGACCCGGGAAAAGATCTCTTTGATTCGCGAGAGGCTTTTGGCCGCCCAAAGCCGACAGAAGTCCTATGCCGATAATCGACGTCGACCGCTAGAGTTTGAAGTCAGCGATCATGTGTTGATAAAAGTATCGCCAACCCGGGGAGTTTATCGCTTTGGGAAGAAAGGTAAACTCAGTCCGAGATATGTTGGGCCATTCGAGATTATAGAATGGATTGGCGAACTTGCTTACCGAGTGGGCCTTTCGCCTTCACTGGGTCATGTGCATAATGTATTTCATGTTTCGCAGTTGAGGAAATACGTACCGGACCCTAAGCATATCATTGATTTTGGGGAGATTGAATTAAATTCCGATGTCACCTTTGAGGAAAAACCAATCCAGATTTTGGAGCATCGGGTAAAACAACTTAAGCGTAAAGTTATTCCCTTGGTCAAAGTACAATGGTCGAGACATGGATCGGAAGAAGCCACGTGGGAGACAGAAGAGCATATGAAGTCTAGATACCCCGAATTATTCACTTCGTAAGTTTCGGGACGAAACTTATTCTTGGGGGGAGAGAATGTAATAATCGTACCTTTTATCGCTTATAATTATGAATTCATGAACTTTGTAGTTTGGTTCGTAATTTTTTTTCGAACATTGGTATCATGTGTTTGATTCGAAATTGAGCCTATATGTTGTGTTCTTGTTAGTATTCCGTTAATATCCGTTATCGTAGTGTCGAACCGCTTGCATAGCTTCTGCAACCCAGGATTAGCGTGCGCTACTTTATATGGGTAGCGTACGCAACGGAAGTTGTAGGCTAGCGCGCGCTACTACAAGAGGTTACACACGCTAACCGGCAGCATGGGGCAGTCCAGAGAGCACTGCACTGGGACTAAAATCGAGCTAGCGCACGCTAAGGCATCATAGTAGCGCACGTTAGGGGAACAGGTAGCGCACGCCACTGTTGGGTGTTAACGCACGCTAAGTGACCCGGACAGTAAGGACAGTGAGGTCTGGACTCTGGCCAGACCAACAGGTAACGTGCGCTAAGACGGTCATTGCGTGCGCTAACTCGCCGGTCGTAGCGCACACTATTCGGTCGTAACGCACGCTACCGGTGTGGACAGAAGGGTTTTTGAACAGGGCAGAAGGTTTTGGACTTAGACTGGACACCAGATAGCGCACGCTAAGGCGGAAGCTGTGCGCGCTAACTCAGCGATACAGCGCACGCTAACTCGATTGAGTAGCGCACGCTATCGGACGTGGTGCACACCATCTCTACCGGGCGTATGGTGCGGGTCAGAGACCTAGACCGATAGCGCGCGCTATTCGGTAAGCGTTAGCGCGCGCTAAGGCGCACTTATATAAATACATGTGTTGCGGTCAACACTCGTCATTTTTCATCTTCTCTCCTCTTCTTCAAGCTTCTAGACGACTCCAGGGCAGTGTAGGCGAGGCTTTCGGCGGAGCACGGTTGAAATTCAAATCTTTTCAACTTCAAGTAAAGATCTATCAATCTTACATCGTATTTACCAAGGAATTGAGGTAATCCTTCCGTAGAACCCTAACTTTGGGGAAATTTGGGGATTTTGGGGATCTCGTTTCTCCAGCTATTTTACCTCTAAATTTTGATGGATTGTGGTTGAAAATGGTTGTATAGGTATGATTTCATGATTTCCTTAAGGTTTTGTGGATTAATTCCAAATCTTCTTTTGTAAATCGAGCAAAACCCATTATGCCCTCGTAGTGCTCGATTAAATGGTCCTAAGGGTAGAACTTAGGATGGATTTTTGTGTTTTCCATCAAAATTGTAAACGATTAAGCCTCAATGTTTGTTAGGAGCGGGATTCGGAAGATAGTTCGGACCGTAGCCTTGTTCGTCGTTTGTTCCTTTGAGAGTAAGAAGTTCAGGCAAGTACTTTATTGCATTAGTTTATGGCATGCATTTCTGTGGTGGTTTAGAGAATGATGAGAGTTGAAAGTTATTCTCGGGTACTCTCACTCGGGGATTGACTCGACGGGGTCACACGGGGACCTGGTGGCTTAGCGGCTGGACCGGGTCACGAGAGATACTTTGAGTGGACATCCTCACCTGGGGATTGCTCGACGGGGCACACAGGGACTTGGTGGCTTGAGGGCCGGACCGGGTCGCGAGGGTTGTCGGAGTGTTTTTACTGGTGATTGATATTGATATTCCGGAATATCGTGAATTGAACTGTTTTAGGATTTTGAAATGATTTGGAAATGCCTGTGGATTAAAATAATTGTAATACTGTACTTGCACTAGCGGTTGTGGCTAACCCCATTGTTGGGGTGGAATGTTTTGTACATTTAAGGTATTCTCGAGGGACAGGAGCCCCCATGTGGCGCACACGGAGTTGACAAGCACACTGGATGTTAGAGAGCTCGTATCAGTCTTTGTATTTATGATGTTGAGTCAGTTTTATATATTGTATTATGGTTGGTTTTGAGTTGTACTTTGCCGTGTTATGTTTGCGTTTAGTGATGACTTGAAATATACTATTTTGGCCGCGGCCGAGGCCTAACTTGTGTTTTGTATCCTTTGTTGGACTATTATGTCATGGTTGTTATGTATTGGATTGTGGTTTAATCTTGTGTGTCGTCAGCCTGGCGGGACCCTTGTGTGTCCTGTGGCGTGTAATAACCCAAAGTGAAATTGGGGTGTTACAATAGGTATGTTGGGTAATCCTCTCCTTGGATTCGGATTTTGATGTTATTGTTGATGAATGATTCGTATGAAGATGATTATGGTTTTGTTGTTACGATTCTTGAGGTTATATAAACTATATGTTGAAGACATTGTTAGGACTATTGATTATCGAATTTCGGCTTGTATTCGTATTGTTAATAGTTGATATGGTTTGGTTTCATATGATCGAGATATCATTGAACCGTAGAGTTTGATTGGTTGATTATATTGGTTATCGATTTCTATCAAACGTATCGTTAATTGACCATTGCATTAGGTTGCATTAAGTGATCATTGGTGATTAACCGTTGCGCTGCGGTTGAGGTTGGAGAATGCATGAATCGTCTTGGTCGGGGCTGAGGAGCTTGTAGATGAAGACGGCGGGATTGATAGTGGCTTCATCGAATTGGCACTACACCATATATGGGTTTCAGCAACACCTGAAAAACTATTTTCAAAAGTCCAAAAAGTGTTGCTGAAGGTAAAAAAACAGGCTATGTCTACACTTTGACCAAATTTGGAGGTGTTACAAAAACGGCCGCAACCATAGGGGTCTAAGGTAACACTTTTCTTGTTTTTGGTAACATGTGAAAAAAGTGTAACAATAGACCCCTATGCCAACACTTTTCTTGTCTGTGCCTACACTAGATTTTGTGTTGCTGTAGACTTAAGGCCACACTTCTATATATCTAGTGACACAAATATTTGTGTAGCTGTAGGCCTATGCTAACACTCATGAGGTCTAGTGCAACATTAAATTATGAAACACTTTGACATCTTTACCAACAACTTTAACACTATGGCTACACTTATATATGAATAGTTCCAACTTTTGCCAACACACTTTTAATCTTTGCCAACACAATTTTTATATTTTGCCAACAAGAAGAATTATAAATTAGTGTCTATGGCTATATTTTCGCAGGTTTTTACCAATATTTTTCATGGTAAAAAGCAACATGTTATATTGAAAAATAGATATTACCATAAAACAATTAATACCATTAAACACTGTCAACCATAACAACATCCAAATATTCAATGTATAATCAAACAGCCAAATGCATTTACGTAACCCAACATCTAAAATCTAACTTAAAATGTCATTCAACAACTAACTTAAGTACTATTTAATAGCTAAGAATAAGTTACCATCGCAATCCATAAATATAATAAAACTACTTGAGTCACTTAGCAAAATTTCATCATCTCAGCCCCCCCCCCCCCCCAAAAAAAATGACAACTCTAGTTGCCTCATGGTCTACGTCGAGCAGAACGTTTTGCGTCTCCGACTTCTTTCCTCGCACTATCAGTTGTAGAGTATGTTGTTGTATTTGAGAAGAGCCCGCATTATCTCCCCCAGTTGAAGGAAGTTCCTAGCCTCCACTGCTATGCTGGCCAGTTTGTGGTATCTGGTTGCTCTTTATGAAGGAAGTTCCCAGTCTCAGTTGGGCAGTATACCAAGAACACTTGCATACAATTTCAAAATTATTATCAAAGAAAATAAACCTTGAACTTGGTGTAAACTAATGACAAAAAATAAACATTGACTAGCACGTGTGCAAACATCTTCACTCATATATACTATGTTTAGCAGTGAGAATCAGAATGATATGTTCAAAATATATTAGTATAACTCAAGTGACAAGACCGAACTCAAGCGTAACAATAAGTTAGTTCCTGCTATAGTGAAATGAAAGAATATGCATTCCGTTTAGTCCTGCTGATATTGCATAGCAGGGAGAAAACGGTGACAACAACATACCCGGAAACAATGCAGCCTACCAGGAGAAACAACATGACGACATTCAAAAACAAGAACACCCATTGATTTACAACATTTCTCCATCACTACACCAAGGACACTTGAATGCAATTTCAACAGTGATTATCAGAGATAATTAATTGCTCATTTCAGGCACACAGGAAGCCCAAGTTCTCGATACACCCACTTCAATGTGCAACATACCCGGAAATATCACTATGCCTAAGCGCTGGCATACAATTTCAAAAATGATTATCAAAGAAAATGCTCATTTCAGGGACACAGGAATCTCAAGTTCCAATACTAAAACAACACATATGAACGCTCACTTAGATATGCACATCATATATTGTGGGGAAAGCAGAACGACATGATACGACATAGATGGAAATATTATCCGGATGAGCTGACTCTGTTGCTCTACCTACCGGCGACTCCTTCTTCACAGAGAAAATTTCAAAAAGAGGCAATTGAGTTCAGTGTATCGAGCAATGGAGAATATGAAGAAATGAAACATCATAACAAGGAAAATATGTGTAGAACCACAAATTCAGGATTACAATTATAGATGTAGAAAAAAAAATTCTTCAACAAAAATAAATTCTGTCTACGCCACATTCAGAAAGGATACATCGAATTTCAATAATACAATTTAAACAAAATTTCAATAGCCATATTCAATGGAAGAAAATTGAACCGAAAATGAAGGGATAAGGACCTTAGTGGTGTAAACTTTGTCACCATTTCGTTGATGTAAAATCGGAGATACATCTTCAGCAAGCACTCAAAACCACCTTAATCTACAAAATATATATCATAAATATATCATTACTGAGAAGAAGCAATCGAGCGATAATCTAAAACCAAAACATATACTTCCTAACCACAAAATTCAAAATCAGCTCCACAAATTTAGTCAACAACTGCGCAACCAGATACCACAAATTGGAAATATAAGATGATTATCTCGTTGAGGAGAAATAAAGGGCAATACTAACAGCATGAATGATGCAAGAAAGGTGCATGATATTTCCAATTTCATCACATAACACATATTTAGGGATAATTACAAGAGCTGGCCCTCAAGTTCAGCTTAATTACAAATATAAAATCCAGTTATCTTTTAAAATGAGATCAGCATCTTGAGAATTTCCGCTTTCTTCCTCACCATCTCCATTGCGACCACTATCATTTTTATCGTTGAAACCATCAAAATTACCAACTTCGATTACCTCGAGTGTAGCTTTCTGATCAGCTTCATCAGTTGCAGACTTAGTTGCATCTTGATCACTATTCTTCCCTGCACTAACATATGCATGAGCTAATTAATTAATTGCAAGAATAAAAATCCACATTATAATAATACAAGAAAACTCTCCTCTGACCTCTCTCCATTTGGTGATGGTACTTTCTGCATATTATTCAATCACACCTGAAAATGAACACGGGAAAAGGAAACGCGCATCCAACTTGAGAAACAAAAGCAAGTTCTATTACTTGCCTGGGACTTTTCTCTTTTCCCTTTAAGATATATATAAGGACATTGTGTATAAGGAAGTACCTATGGATGAAACTTTGTGCCAAAATTTGCAATGAAGCACCCCATGTGTGCCCGTATATTTGGGACCCCTGGTGCACAACTCTATTTACAAGCATAAACTTGATTTTCTCGAAGAATATATAAGATCAATTGATGGATTCATAAAAGGTCATTTCTTCTGATTGTAACCTAGAAAGAGTGTTAGAACTGTAGGGAATGAGGCTGTGATTTGAGATGATGAGACTTGGTTTTCTTTTCCTTATTCAAGTCACGTCATCCTTGACAAAAGAAGCCTAAATTAAATTAAAAGTGTCATTCATTTTGGGACAGAGATTACCTGAGTGCTAAAAGGACGGGAAGAGAGATCCCTGATCTCAACGATTATTGAAAAATGAAGCCCAAATTAATAAAAGGATGACTATAAAACCATAAAATTTTCAAAGCAAATACATAGAGCAAATTAATAGAATTTTGAAGAAAATGGGTATGGAAGAAAGATGGAGATAGAGAAAAGAGGCAAGAACGAACCATACAGAGGCGTCGTAGAGGAGGTGAGGCAGCTGCGGTCGTGCGCGCGTCTCTCTCGCGATCTCCCGTTCTTCAATTTTTTGAGACGTTTTCTCTTCCTGGAACGTGTAGCAAAATGAATGAATCCCACCAATATTTTCTCCCCGACTTTTCTTTGTATATGAGGGGGGAGTGTCGATTTTGTGGGGCAAGATGTTTCTTATCCTTACCATTTAACCCTACTGCAAGAGTCCCCTTGATAAGTTGAATCCTCATTTATATCCTCTGGGTCAGAAAAAGCTTTCCTCTTTTTGCCTCCAGAGCTGCTACTATCCTCAGCTTCCATATGAGAACTAGAAGGGAGCAAATATCTAGAACCATTAAGTAATCCTTTTCGACCCAAGTTATAGTTATAAGCAAATGTAACAACTACAACCTCATGCTCTAGGACCACGTTAGTATCCTCATTGGTGAAAACATTATGCCTAAGCCATTCACACCATATTCTACGAATTGCAGAGGAGAAACCATCCTTCTGGCAAAACCTAACCCCAACTCGTCCAACACCCACATGCTTCACGACCAAATCGGATACCTCATATTTTTGTATCACAGCTGGAATAACAAGATCATGATTAGTTCCATCCCCCTCCAGATCTGAATCAGAAGGAATTTCATCAGAATCTGCATTATCCATAATATCTTGTGAAACATGAGTACTAGAATTTGGTCGCAAGTTGTTTTTATAACTACCAATAGCAAGGCTTTCTACATCCACATGATGTGCATTCATCTAAATAGCATTCATCTAAAATAGCATTCAACAATTAAGAAGAATAAAATAGCTTTCAACTTTTTTTTTTGAAAGGCCAACAATACCATTATTAATACCATAAGGAATATAATTATTGTCCAGGCTTTGTTCCTCTTACAATTTGCAAGTTGCAAACTAGGAAGATAAGAAACAATTCAACTGAAAAATAGAAATAAGCAACATAGTAGGAGCAACAATTGTTAAAAATATAGCCAAACTCAACTGAATTCTATCTACCAAAGCACAACAGAGGACGGAATCCATCTACCAAAGCACAACAAAGCAACAAAAATAACCAAATCAACCATGAACAATCATTTATGAACAAAAAACAAGCCAAGTACATGAATTGAGCAAAAACAGAAATTCAATCCTTCAAACAATCTGGACAGTGAGATTATAAATAGCAATTTCACAACAAAAGATGGAATTCTCACTTGCATTGTCGGACTTTAAGTCTAAATATTACCAATTTTAGGACAGATCTGACTGGAGAAGATTTGGGGTCGACGACTGGACTGATATGAGGCGGCAGCATGGATAACGACACCAGTCTCCACAGGACGGCGACTGGGCTGATGTGAGGTGGCAGCGGTGGTCTGTGACTCGTTTGAGGTGATGATTATGTGAGGCGGTGGCTCGTGTGTAGGGATCGACGGTGGCCGGAGACTCGTGTGAGGGAGTACTGTGGCCGGCGACACTTGTGAGGTGGAAAAGGTTGCCGACGATTAGTGGGAAGCGGCGATCGGGAGGTGGAGGAGGAGGAGGAGGAGTTTGAGATAGGGCTTGTTTCTTGATTTTGAGTCCAGCACATTCCCGTCTGTTTTCATAATTATGATTATTTTTTATTTTTTTAATATTAAAATAATAAATACATTATTATAGTAAATATTTTTGGAGCTACACTATTATGATAAATATTTTTTTTCAATAATACTAGTTTGGTAAAAAACTCAGGGTTGGATTGATGCTGGGTCAATTAATTCCCGTTCTCAAGATATACACTTCGCAATTGTAAAAATTTTTTGGTAAAAAATAAAATTTCACACTTTTTACTTCAGTAATTATCAAATTAGCGAAGTCTTTGTAACTTAAAATTTCTAACTAGTTCCTGCTTTATTGTTTGGTACCATTTACTGAAGTCTATGTGGGTTGTTTACTTCTGTAAATTGAAAAGCGAAGTTGTTGTTTGTTTTTACTTTACTAATATACATTACCGAAGTGAGACGTACCGAAGTCTTTGATGTTTATTCTACTAGTGTAACGACTTTAAGTTTTTACAGGTTTTCCTTATTATAAAAATATATTCATAAAATACTATTAGAAAAATCGGGTCGTTACGATTTTTACAGGTTTTTCTTATTTTTCGCCTATTTTTTTTTCCCTTGTAATGATTTTTTTAAAGATCAACGGTAACATCTAATTTGGTGTTACCATAGATACTATGGCAACACCGGTTACTATCAACTGTAACGATAAAAAAAGTGTTAGCGTAGATTAATTTTAAGGCATCTATGCTAACACTTTTGCTTGTAACATCGAAATAAACGTTGCTGAAGGCCATTTGTGGCGTAGTGTGGTAAAGGCAAGTTATGCTTCTTCAGTTCATAATGTTTAATAAATGGTTTCGCTTTCATTATATTTATGATTCATATAGCAATGGTATTCTGGGATATGAATTGTCGGGATGGTGGTATGTATATTATGCTTGGACTGAGATAAATCATAATGTATATGATTTTAAAGATGTCTAATGGAAACGGTGACGTGAATCATATATTATATGAGAAGTTAGATATCAAGGTTAGTTATCATGTCGAGATTGAACTTGAGATGGTAGGTTGGTATTCGTAATGGACTGTACTTCATTTCGGACTATTCGAATAACTGTGTATTCGTTCAGGGATATTGGTCGCGGAAAGGTTAGCGTCCCCAGCTTGAGGTAACTAATACTGTTAGATTATGATAATCATCCCGTTGCATTATTGCATGTGTGTGTTGATACTTCATGTGGTGAGTGTGCATCATTGTTTGCTACATTTTGTGATGTGCTCTTCCTTTGAGTTGTAATCTGTGGGGCAGATGTGTTGAGGGATAAGACCTAGATGGCACCCATATTCCGGGGTATTCATGTGTGGATACTTTTGTGACCCTTGGTTGCGACCTTGGAGTATTTTGTGATTGCATGAACTGTATTAGGGGATAAGACCTAAATGGCACCTATGTTCCCGGGTATTCCTGTGAGATGCTTCCGTGACCCTTGGCTGCGGCTTTGGGGTTTATGTGCAAATATCATATGCATTGTTGAGCATGCTGTGAACTGTTGTCTGACGGAAATACGACATTGTGGTCATGTCGATCATGATCGAGTTATCGTTGATCACTTGAAAAGTCTTCAGATCCTTGTTGGATATGCGTTTCCTTGGGATTCATTGTCATGTTGTATCGTGATATATCTGGAGTCAGATACATTCTGATCTGTCATGTGTAGGATTTTCAGGGCGGGCACGTGTAGCATGTGTTGGTTTCGACCTCATATTGAACCGTGCACACGAGACGTACTTCGTGAGGCTGATTAGGTACGAGACCATATGTGTATCTGATCAATACCAGTGGTTGGCTTATACACGGACACATGTCCAGATCGGGCGTATCGTGACGTCCATCTTGAGTCTTATTGATTAGTCGTTCATAGTCCATGTATAATCGGATCTGTTAGATAGTCGGGTTGTCTTTGAAATCCCGTATATATGATTTGTATATGGTTAACGATTTTATTCTCTCGTGTATCTATCACCGTTGACCCTTTACTAACCCCGTATGGAGTTACCATATCGATGGTCAACTCATTTGTTATCGACCCTTCATTAATGTTGTTTGGAGTTCAGCCCATCATTGGTAATCTTGTTCGTTATTGATCCTCATTGATTCTGTTTGGGAGTTTGTCTTACCGTTGATATTCTCAGTTGTTGGTCCTTGATTGCTCTTGTTGGAGTTTACCGTATCGTCGGTATTCTCGATCGTTAATCCCTTATCGCTCTTGTTGGAATTTACCGTATCATCAGCATTCTCGGTTGTTGAACCTTTATTGATCTTATTGGAGTTACCGTATCGTTGGTATTCTCGGTCGTTGATCCCTTGTTGCTCTTGTTGGAGTTTACCATATCGTTGGTATTCTCAGTTGTTGGTCCTTGATTGATCTTGTTGAGGTTTACCGTATTGTTGGTATTCCGAGTTATTGGTACTTCATTGATCTTGTTAGAGTTACCACATCATGGTACTCTCATTCGTGGTTCATCCTTTGTCGATCTTGTGTGGAGTAATCATGTCATTGATATTCCCATTTGGGGGCATTGGTTGTTTATCATTTTTTTCATTGTGTGAGCATTCATGCCTTGTATTGATATCCGAGACTTGCCATTGTCTCGGGACAGTTGGTTTACAGATGTGCCGTGTGAAATTGGTTTTTTCAGAATTGGGATCCGATTGTGCGACCCAGCAGACAGGATTGGTCACGGACCGATTACTCCGTATTTTAGATGTATTTATGATTTTGAGGATTTTGGCTTTGTTTGAATACAGTACATATGGTTATTTCGAATATATTCGTCACCTAAGGATACAAGGTGTGAATTGAGGTAAGGGTTGGTTTAATATAAGTCACCACAAATCGGTAAGGTTATTTCGGTAAGATTACATTGGAAATAATCTTGCTTTGTAATTACATTGATATGTAATTTTATATGTTGATGTGATCGTTATCATTATTGGGTATTATGACTGACCCCGTCGTGGGCTTTATCTTTAGGTACTCGGAGTTCGAGTTAGTAGCGATCTTGAAAGGATGAGCTTTTCGGTGATACTGGCTATGGCATGGTTATTGGGATTTGTGTATTCTTTTATGATTTTTATAATTCCACTGAAAATGTATTTAATTATGTCTTTATCCGCTGCGTGTGTAATTTGATAGTGGCTATCAGTATTTTCCAACTCGTGTTTACTTTCTAAATGCCTTTTTGGCATCTTTGCCTTGTGCTTTCAAATGATATTTTCTGACGGTAATTGAGAACAACGTTTTCAAAAATATTTGAGTATTTAAAACACTACCGTCATTGGCCTTTTGGCATTTTTAAACATTTGCGAAATTGATTTTAGCCTTGTGGGTTCCAATGTGGGGCCCACAGTGCTGTAATATTTACGGTCGGTTCTGGGGGTGTTACAGAAGATGGTATCATAGCTTGGGTTTCGTAAAACCCGGGCATATGTGTTATGTGGCTCTACCGGTGCGGTAGTAGTGTGATTTTTGAAAATAATTTTCCGACTTTCGAGTCAAACTGATTTTTGGAGATTCCAGAATGTTTGAAATATTTTCAAATTGCTATATTTGCGATGCCGGTGTGTTGTTATTGTGTTGAGACTTTGTGTGGGAGTCGTATGCTATTATCACGGGAGATCATCGACTTCACGGACCTGTAAGTATGTTCTTTCAGTTATTTGATTTTGATGATGATTATTTGAGCATGGTGTCACGATTTTAAGATATTTCGGGATTGAGATACTGATTATGACAGGTGTTGAGTTTCGAGGACGAAACTTATTTAAGTGGGTAGATATGTAATATCCTAGAATTTCGCTATGAAATTTTCGCATTATTCTATCTGAGTTGTACTGTACAAAGTGGGACCGATACAGTATGGATAAATAATTTTGGGGGCTGTGACAGTCGTGCCAATATATCTATCGAGATTATTTTTAATTTTAGGATATTACATGCTTGGTGTGTTTTTCGATATCGGATATACTGTATGAGTATTTGTACAAGCCGTAATTGGTCTCCATCAGACATGCCATCTGTGTCATCTGGGCCATCATGCCCTGCATAAATATGAATGGGTCGACCCGAACACCTTCCGATTGAGCTTTTTCCCGAGTACGACTCCCTGACAGTGAATGATTATCTACTGGTGAATGAGTAGCATCATCAGCTGAGTTGGCAGCATCGCTACCTGTTGAACTAATAACATCCCTCGTGTTCGGAAAACCCGCATAAACACACGCACTTGTGCCTAATTAGTCTCACGGAGGCACGTTACCGTGTGCACGGTCCAATGTGCCGGATTACCCACATAACACATGACCATTGTGTGCCCGACTAAAAATTCCACACATATACCACTCGGAAACGCAATACGATCCCAGAAGGTCACAAGAACAAAAGCGACCATAATGAATAATAATGAATAGAAATCCGACAAGGGCCAAGAATGACTCACCATGGTGAATAATGCAATGAGTGATAGCTCAAATGAAATGATTGGAATTATCGTTCCTCGTGAATTAAGTAATTAGTTTGATAATTACAAGTCTCAATATGATTGATATACTATGAATGAATTATATGTATGAATGAACGACAACGAAAGGAATAATTATCCTTTTAACTGAGCAAGAATTAACTTGCCTGGAATGAGAGGAAAGAGTACGAACGACGCGGTACCAAGGCTGAGGAATTAACAACTCCAAACCTAGACAAGTTCGTAATCAATTATCAATAACCCATCGGTAGGAAAATAAGTTGGATTCCACCCGAAAATACTACCCACAATACATGTATTCCGGTAAGAAAACCTCTAGATGGTGAATCACACTCCACCATCCCAAATACTCAACAATTTCGGAAAATACACCAATAAATCAATAGGAACACATCTATCCAAGGTAGATAATTCATACCCAACATATTCCAGCACAATAGCAACCTAACTCGAAGAGATCAGACGGAAAACCCCCAAATCCCGAAATCCTAGGGTTATGCAAAGTTGACCTTGATTATGAGCGGTGAAGAGGATTAAACGTTGAATAATCCGAACTAGAAGCTTGAAGATGTTGATAGATGATAGTATCTCAAAGAGATCTTCACTAATCGCCCAAAATCGCCCGAAATCACCCAAGGAATGAGGATAAATGGATAAATGACGAAATGGGGCTGAAATGTCCTATTTATACTCAAGGCAGCTTAGCGCGTAATCTATGAGGATAGCATGCGCTATCGGGTTCACCGGGTATTCCAGTGAACTCCGCCTTCCTCATTAGCATGCGCTACGTATGCTGTAGCGTGCGTTAACGCCTTACTCTTAGCGTACGTTAACCGAGTGTTAACGCGCGCTACCTGATAGTTGGCGTCCAGAATATTGGAGTCCAGAACATACTGTCCTCTGCTTGCTCGAGCATTCACACACTACTACGATAGCTTAGCGTGCGCTAATAACACAGCTAGCGTGCGCTATCTCCTACTCATAGCGTGCGCTACGAATTCTCCATCTCGGTCTAGTATCTACTGGACTGTCTGCCTCAATTACACTAGCGCGCGCTAATGTTGATCGATAGCGTGCGCTACCAGTACTCAAATAGCATGCACTATAAAGAGTACGTAGCGTGCGCTACACCCCACACACAGGCTACCAATTACGATGATAACGATAATATTCTCGTATCGATTCTCAAACAGAGTTGAAAGACGAATGATAACTGATACACGATTCAGAATACGCCGAACGATGAACACAATGAATGAATATAAATGATGAATGATTATTAAAGAGTGAAAATTATGAGTGATAGCTACTTTATTATAATAAATGAATTCACAACCGGATATTACAAGTGGAGGAAAATAGAGCACTAAGGCTGAGAACATGACACTCAAGGAGAAAGAAAAAATGCTACAACTAACAAGTGCAACTGGGAACACTCAAGGCTGAAAACAGAGCACTCAAGGTTGAGAACATTATGTTTTTAGTTTTTTTATTTGTTTAATTTAATATATGACATGAAATTTTATTTGTTTTAAAAAAAAAAAGAAAAATGACTTAAATACAAGGTGGAAGCCACGTATTTTTAATCGCCAGAAACCGCCCACGCGTGCCTCGCACGTGAGGCGAAACAACGTCATTTTGCATTTTCCGGCGAAAATGGGACGAAAATTGGACCATGTCAGAGAAATTGGGACTAAATCTGGAAAAAAGTTAATTTTGGGATTGAATCTATTTTGTCAGAAAGTTATGGGATGATTTGTGATCTATTTTGGGATTGAATCTATTTTAGGAAGTACAATATGTTACCTAATACAACAACATAATTGAACTTTTACGAATTATGACATAGTTAAAGAGGCTTTTTTGTTTACAATATAAAACTATGTTAAATTAGAATCTAGAGTCAAATGGAAAGGAAATTAACAACATGGCACCCAATTGTATTTATAATGTATTACGATACATAATATTGGTTTTCTTTTTGGCAAAATGATACAGTCCGATACACGATTCGAGTACCTTGGATTTACTTTTTTTTTTTTTTTTTTTTTTTTTTGGAGAGTTTGAGTTGGGACCCAACCTTGGATTTACTTACTCATATAGGGATACCATAGAGCATCACCGATTTGGTAATTAAAAAATGCCGCCCCGTTATGATTCACAGAGCCGCAGAACAAAATCGAGTTACGGTGATCAGGGGCGGAGGGAGGTGGGGTCCAAGGGGTCCACGAACCCCTCGAAGGATGAAAATTTCTTTATAAAATAGGGGAAGTTATATATATAGTTGTCCAACAACGATAATTTTTATAGTTGCGGACTCTACTGAGTAAATACTCTGTTTCCACCACTGACAGCGATCGAGTAAATGTTACGTTGTTTAGCTGCAGAAAAATAAATACGAACGTCCTCTCGGTTTTTTGCTTTATTTCCTTGATTTGTTTTCCCAAAAACAACGGTAAGAGAAGTGGATAATGGTTGACCTACAGTAGAGCGTATCATCTATTAGTTGTGGCCCTAGGTCTGCCACCTTTTGAAATTTTCTCATCCACTGTCCACCACGTAATTCAGCTCACAATATTGCCTAAAATTTGGAAAATCACACATTCACACATATAGACACATGCTTCCTGTATTTCCTAATAAGGAATTCCTTTCCAGACATCTTTAGCATTAGTTTCTGATCATTATTTCTAGTCGTTTCTTCTCAAACTCCGACCAATATGGTACCGGTGCCTTATTATGCGGCTCATGCATCAACCACAACAGTCCTGATTGTAACCGTCGTGCATTCAATTGGTGTCAACTATGGTACCCTAGGTGACAACCTCCCTCCGCCAACCCAGGTGGCGCAGTTCCTCAAGAATAAGACAACCATTGACTGCATCAAGATCTTTGACGCCAACCCCAACATCCTCCGTGCCTTCGCCAACACCGGCATCCTAGTCGCGTAACAGTCCCTAATGGTGAGATACCAAATCTCACCAACATGAGTATTCCCGCAGTTGGGTCGCCGCCAACATCAAGCCCTTCTACCCTCAGACGCTGATTAACTACATCCTCGTCGGCAATGAGATCCTTCATTGGGGTCCACAGAACCTCATCGACAACCTCATCGCCTCCATGGAATCCGTCCATGAAGCTCTCATGCAAGAGGGTATCAAGGATATAAAAGTAACCACCGCACATTCTCTAGCAATCCTTGAGCCATCCGAGTTGCCGAGTTTGGCCAGGTTCCGAGCCGTATGGGATCGGGGAGTCCTCGCTCCGATGTTGCAATTCCATCGTCACACAAAAACGCCTTTCATGGTCAACCCTTACCCCTACTTCGCTTACACACTCGAAAAGGCCGACTTGGCTCTCTTCCGACCCGGCAAACCCATTTTTGACAAGTTCACCAGAAGAACCTACGGTAACATGTTCGACATGCTGCTTGACTCCGTCTACGTTTCAATGATGAAAATGGGATACAAAGATATGGAGATCGCAGTGGGGGAGACAGGGTGGGCGTCGGAGGGTGAGACGTTTGAGCAGCCAAAGTGCTCGGTAGCTAATGCGGAGTCTTACAACGGGGGACTTGTGAGGCATTTCAACTCTGGAAGGGGGACCCCCTTAATGCCAAAGAAGAAATTCGACACATATATATTCGGGTTGTTTAATGAGAATCAGAAACCTGTGTCACGGCAAAAAGTTGACGACGGGACAGACGTGCACGTCCGGTCGCACGAGGTGCTGAAGATCAAGCACGAGCAAGACGCCGTGAAAGGCATCGGGCTGGAAATGGAGGTTCAGCCTTATAAGCAGCATGGTCGGACGGAGAACCATGTGAAGAAGCCGTGGGAGGAACACAGGCGCCGTAATGGGAGGCGATTCGCCCAAGGGACAACGTGCCTTAGAGTTCAGGACACTTGGGCATTCCGGTCGGGACATGTGCGGGACTGTCCGGCAGTGCATGGAGCACGGGCAAGGCCGGCCGAGCAAGCAGTGCTCGGAATAAGGAAAGATGACGAGGCGAGGTCGAGTCGCGAGGCAAGACTCAAGCGAGGATGTCGGGCGCAGGCATGGGATGCCGGACGCGGCCGACAGGCGCGGGCGCGCGCGCGCAGGGTGCGAGAGAGACCCTCCCCCCCTATAATAGGCTTAGCGGGATATACCCTTGTGGGGGCAGTGGATACTGAAAAGCTGAGGAACCACTCTGCGGGGAAGACTCGACCAGGAGCAGCCAGGTGCGGACCAGAATGGCCCAGAAGGTTCGGGAAGACTCCAGAAGGTTGCGAAAGTAAGAGGACTGTGTGGGGCGATGCGGGCCGGGATGGGCCGAAGCGGGCCGAGACGGACTGGAACGAGCTGGAGCGCCCGGATGAATGTAGAACCCTCGGGAACCTTCAAGAAAGGATTGGATCTTAGAATACTTGTGGAATAGTCTAGAAATATCATATAAGTCTTGAAATGTAAAGATATGTATGGAATGTTCTAGTGTATTCTTATTATGTAAAGATAGGAGAAATATTGTAGACTTCTCTAGAACCCTCCATAAGAGGAGGTGAGAGAAGTATAAATAGGGGGAGCTCATTTGCTCCAAGACCATCAAGAAGTATCATCAAGGAGATCAAGAAGATCAACAAGATCAAGAAGTGTAACCAAGAAGTGCTTGTAATCTTTGAAGTTCATATAATAGAAAACCTCTTCTTACCTTGTAGTCTTCAACCTTTAGTTTCTTGCTTTCCAAGTCCGTTAGAACATCGTAAGGAGTGGAGTTAGCTGACTTAGCTAGAAGTGAGCTAAGTGGCACACGAGATCGGCTAGACGTGAAGTCATCCCGTGACAACGTGGTATCGGAGCCTCGGTTCGCGAAAAGCAAAGACTATGGTTACAGAAGGAACTAGTGAAGTTGCCAACATTCCCCCACTTGTTGAAGGAGTGGAAAAGGAGAAGAAGGCAAAATCCAAGAAGAGGGAGCAGTCGGTAGATACCTTGGCCAGCTTTGACAATAGACTGACAAGGGTCGAGATTAACGTCGGTGAGACCCTGGAGTGGAAGGATACCATCGACCAATTCGCTGCAGAGATAAGTGACACGAGCGATGGATTGAAAGATGCCATCGGTGTCATGAAGGAAGAAGTACTTGGGCTTATCAACGCCCTAAGGAATGAGTTCCGGGAGAAAACACGCGCTTTGGAAGTTGAAGTAAACTTGTGCAAAGCAGCGATTGCCGGAGGAGCCATCACCAAGAGGATGCCGCGCACGGAAGCACCACCACCTTTGAAGTACGGAGGTAAGCGCGACTCTAAAGTACTTGATGAGTTTCTTTGGTCCATAGAATGCTATTTCAATGCGACTGAGGTAAAAGACGACAAGTCAAAGATAGACACTGCCGTCCTTTACCTAAGTGAAAACGCTGCTCTATGGTGGAGACGAAAGCATGGAGACATTGAGAAGGGACTCTACACCATAGATACGTGGGAAGAATTCAAGAAGCAACTTAAGAGGCAATTCTGCCCACACAATGCTGAAGAGATAGCCATGAAAAAGCTTCGGGAGTTGAAACACACGGGTTCAATCAGAGACTACGTGGTGGAATTCACCACGCTGATGCTTGAACTACCCGACTTACAAGAGAAGGATAAGTTATTCTACTTCCAAGACGGATTGCAAGCTTGGGCTTACAATGAGCTCAAGAGAAGGAACGTTCGAGACGTGGATGAAGCAATTGCCGTAGCTGAAGATCTCATGGATTTTCGTCAAGACACACCCGCTAGGAAGACTGGTGAAGTGGAGAAGCCAGCCCCTAAGCCGCCATCAAGAGAGGAGAAACCTGTTTCCCGACGTTCGAATCCCAAAGGAAATCCGGTTGAAGGAGGAAGTTCAAGGGAGTACAAGTGTTACTTATGCGATGGCCCTCACTTGATTCGGGACTGCCCTAATAAGAAGGCCTTCAACGCAATGGTACTTGAGGAAGAGAAGAAAGGAACGGAAGACGCTTACATCAGCTCAATGCGACTCCTTAAATCCATGGCGAAAGAGGATACCAAGACTCCCAAGGAAACCGAGAAGGGACGAGGCCTCATGTTTGTCAATGCCAAGCTTAACAAAGGTCACGTAAGAACATTGATCGACACAGGTGCGTCTCACAACTTCCTTGCTGAAAGTGAAGCTAAGAAAATGGATATTCAATACACCAAGGAGATAGGTTGGGTAAAAGCAGTAAACTCTCCCTCCCAGCCTATCCTTGGAGTTGCCCAGGGAGTGCCCATTGAAATAGGAGGATGGAAAGGCACTATAGATCTGACGGTAGTACCCATGGACGAGTACCACATGGTGTTGGGAATGGAGTTCCTCGACGAGGTACGTCCTTTTTCATTTGAAGCCGAAACCATGCGGATCACTAAGGGTTCGACGATACATATCGTGCCTTTGGAAAGAAGTAAAACAGAGACTCGAGTTCTATCGTCCATGCAACTCAGTAAGGGACTTCCGAAGTTGGTCACCATGGAGCACACCAAGGCGCAGGATGTTGCCGAGAGCAAGGAGGTCTCCACAGAGGCAGTACAGAAGATTGAATCATCCATTCGGAACACAAAGGTCGCAAGCAATGTGCGACGGGGCCTAGGCACAGGGCATGCACCAGTACACTTCAAGGCAACCACAATGGACGACCGTGACAGCATCTTGAGCACGGAGAAAACCAATGATTCGCCACGTCGACGGGGACGTCGACGAAATGGGCGGGGGAGAGTGTCACGGCAAAAAGTTGACGACGGGACACACGTGCACGTCCGGTCGCACGAGGTGCTGAAGATCAAGCACGAGCAAGACGTCGTGAAAGGCATCGGGCTGGAAATGGAGGTTCAGCCTTATAAGCAGCATGGTCGGACGGAGAACCATGTGAAGAAGCCGTGGGAGGAACACAGGCGCCGCTATGGGAGGCGATTCGCCCAAGGGATAACGTGCCTTAGTGTTCAGGACACTTGGGCATTCCGGTCGGGACATGTGCGGGACTGTCCGGCAGTGCATGGAGCATGGGCAAGGCCGGCCGAGCAAGCAGTGCTCGGAATAAGGAAAGATGACGAGGCGAGGTCGAGTCGCGAGGCAAGACTCAAGCGAGGATGTCGGGCGCAGGCATGGGATGCCGGACGCGGCCGACGGGTGCGGGCGCGCGCGCGCAGGGTGCGAGAGAGACCCTCCCCCCTATAATAGGCTTAGCGGGATATACCCTTGTGGGGGCAGTGGATACTGAAAAGCTGAGGAACCACTCTGCGGGGAAGACTCGACCAGGAGCAGCCAGGTGCGGACCAGAATGGCCCAGAAGGTTTGGGAAGACTCCAGAAGGTTGCGGAAGTAAGAGGACTGTGTCGGGCCGATGCGGGCCGGGACGGGCCGAAGTGGGCCGAGACGGACTGGAACGAGCTGGAGCGCCCGGATGAATGTAGAACCCTCGGGAACCTTCAAGAAAGGATTGGATCTTAGAATACTTGTGGAATAGTCTAGAAATATCATATAAGTCTTGAAATGTAAAGATATGTATGGAATGTTCTAGTGTATTCTTATTATGTAGAGATAGGAGAAATATTGTAGACTTCTCTAGAACCCTCCATAAGAGGAGGTGGGAGAAGTATAAATAGGGGGAGCTCATTTGCTCCAAGACCATCAAGAAGTATCATCAAGGAGATCAAGAAGATCAACAAGATCAAGAAGTGTAACCAAGAAGTGCTTGTAATCTTTGAAGTTCATATAATAGAAAACCTCTTCTTACCTTGTAGTCTTCAACCTTTAGTTTCTTGCTTTCCAAGTCCGTTAGAACATCGTAAGGAGTGGAGTTATCCTGACTTAGCTAGAAGTGAGCTAAGTGGCACACGAGATCGGCTAGACGTGAAGTCATCCCGTGACAACGTGGTATCGGAGCCTCGGTTCGCGGAAAGCAAAGACTATGGTTACAGAAGGAACTAGTGAAGTTGCCAACATTCCCCCACTTGTTGAAGGAGTGGAAAAGGAGAAGAAGGCAAAATCCAAGAAGAGGGAGCAGTCGGTAGATACCTTGGCCATCTTTGACAATAGACTGACAAGGGTCGAGATTAACGTCGGTGAGACCCTGGAGTGGAAGGATACCATCGACCAATTCGCTGCAGAGATAAGTGACACGAGCGATGGATTGAAAGATGCCATCGGTGTCATGAAGGAAGAAGTACTTGGGCTTATCAACGCCCTAAGGAATGAGTTCCGGGAGAAAACACGCGCTTTGGAAGTTGAAGTAAACTTGTGCAAAGCAGCGATCGCCGGAGGAGCCATCACCAAGAGGATGCCGCGCACGGAAGCACCACCACCTTTGAAGTACGGAGGTAAACGCGACTCTAAAGTACTTGATGAGTTTCTTTGGTCCATAGAATGCTATTTCAATGCGACTGAGGTAAAAGACGACAAGTCAAAGATAGACACTGCCGTCCTTTACCTAAGTGAAAACGCTGCTCTATGGTGGAGACGAAAGCATGGAGATATTGAGAAGGGACTCTACACCATAGATACGTGGGAAGAATTCAAGAAGCAACTTAAGAGGCAATTCTGCCCACACAATGCTGAAGAGATAGCCATGAAAAAGCTTCGGGAGTTGAAACACACGGGTTCAATCAGAGACTACGTGGTGGAATTCACCACGCTGATGCTTGAACTACCCGACTTACAAGAGAAGGATAAGTTATTCTACTTCCGAGATGGATTGCAAGCTTGGGCTTACAATGAGCTCAAGAGAAGGAACGTTCGAGACGTGGATGAAGCAATTGCCGTAGCTGAAGATCTCATGGATTTTCGTCAAGACACACCCGCTAGGAAGACTGGTGAAGTGGAGAAGCCAGCCTCTAAGCCGCCATCAAGAGAGGAGAAACCTGCTTCCCGACCTTCGAATCCCAAAGGAAAGCCGGTTGAAGGAGGAAGTTCAAGGGAGTACAAGTGTTACTTATGCGATGGCCCTCACTTGATTCGGG
This sequence comes from Orobanche coerulescens, assembly GCA_033398695.1. Classification (NCBI taxonomy): domain Eukaryota; kingdom Viridiplantae; phylum Streptophyta; class Magnoliopsida; order Lamiales; family Orobanchaceae; genus Orobanche; species Orobanche coerulescens. The sequence goes on from CM065809.1 coordinate 45,293,517, forward strand.
ACTGCCCTAAGAAGAAGGCCTTCAACGCAATGGTACTTGAGGAAGAGAAGAAAGGAACGGAAGACGCTTACATCAGCTCAATGCGACTCCTTAACTCCATGGCGAAAGAGGATACCAAGACTCCCAAGGAAACCGAGAAGGGACGAGGCCTCATGTTTGTCAATGCCAAGCTTAACAAAGGTCACGTAAGAACATTGATCGACACAGGTGCGTCTCACAACTTCCTTGCTGAAAGTGAAGCTAAGAAAATGGATATTCAATACACCAAGGAGATAGGTTGGGTAAAAGCAGTAAACTCTCCCTCCCAGCCTATCCTTGGAGTTGCCCAGGGAGTGCCCATTGAAATAGGAGGATGGAAAGGCACTATAGATCTGACGGTAGTACCCATGGACGAGTACCACATGGTGTTGGGGATGCCGGACGCGGCCGACAGGCGCGGGCGCGCGCGCGCAGGGTGCGAGAGAGACCCTCCCTCCCTATAATAGGCTTAGCGGGATATACCCTTGTGGGGGCAGTGGATACTGAAAAGCTGAGGAACCACTCTGCGGGGAAGACTCGACCAGGAGCAGCTAGGTGCGGACCAGAATGGCCCAGAAAGTTCGGGAAGACTCCAGAAGGTTGCGGAAGTAAGAGGACTGTGTCGGGCCGATGCGGGCCGGGACGGACTGGAACGAGCTGGAGCGCCCAGATGAATGCAGAACCCTCGGGAACCTTCAAGAAAGGATTGGATCTTAGAATACTTGTGGAATAGTCTAGAAATATCATATAAGTCTTGAAATGTAAAGATATGTATGGAATGTTCTAGTGTATTCTTATTATGTAGAGATAGGAGAAATATTGTAGACTTCTCTAGAACCCTCCATAAGAGGAGGTGGGAGAAGTATAAATAGGGGGAGCTCATTTGCTCCAAGACCATCAAGAAGTATCATCAAGGAGATCAAGAAGATCAACAAGATCAAGAAGTGTAACCAAGAAGTGCTTGTAATCTTTGAAGTTCATATAATAGAAAACCTCTTCTTACCTTGTAGTCTTCAACCTTTAGTTTCTTGCTTTCTAAGTCCGTTAGAACATCGTAAGGAGTGGAGTTAGCCTGACTTAGCTAGAAGTGAGCTAAGTGGCACACGAGATCGGCTAGACGTGAAGTCATCCCGTGACACCTGGCTCTTTAGCTGAGAGGAACTTTGGGCTTTTCCGTCCAGATTATACACCCGTCTATGATGCTGGTGTCATGCGAAGAAGACCTGCTTAATTATCACACACAGACACACACACACAACAAAAAAAGTTCTAATATAGATTTTAAGCCCTTTATATCTTGTCGAAAAATAAATAAAAAATAGCTTATTCATGGAAAGATATTTGTTGAAATACCAAGTAAAAACTAAATGGTCGATCCATTGAAGATATGGAGAAATAGACATCCAATCCTTGCACTATATATTGTTGGGGTGTAAGGGTTTATTATGGAGATTCAGATTTCCAATGGATCGTGTAAAAACTTTCCGAACTGATATTTCTACCCTATGCCCGGGTTACAAGAAATTCAGTCTAGGATAATCCAATGGAACACTTACGAATCTAGGCACAGAAACGTAAGCCAAATTGCTAGAGAAATTCTGTGTTTATCAGAAAGAGAGAGAGCTCAGAAAAGGGTGTCTCTAAACTCAAGAGGAGAACCTTATATATACATGTCGACCAGGGTTAAATTAGGTTGATTTTTAGGGTTTACGAGAGTGGCGTCGTCATTAGTGATCCGAAATTAGGGTTAACGGATGGTTTACCAAAATTGACGTAATTAGTCAATTTACCATAGTCTCCCTCTAAAATTCGGAAATATCACTAAATCCCTAGTCTAAATTTCCGAAGACCTTTTGGGGCGCTGCCCCATGGACCCCGCCGAGCGGTCTGGGACCCTTTGCAGGCGCCCCATGGACCCATGGGGCGCCCCTAGACCTCACATGGGCGCGCCCGACCCCGACATTAGGCCGCGTCTTATAATTCGATCTTATACATGTGTGCACTCCGCACATACCCGAACATATATTAGAATACAAATTATATACCCCTAAGCTCACATATTAGTTTCAATTACACAAAATGAATGGTGACACTAAAATCACCAACAATCCTCCCCCATTTTAGTGTAACCCGTGAACCAATATAACATTAATCCAATCAAACCAAACTAGTACATAAATGAAAATATCAAAACGATTGGATTTCCATCTTAGTATCATACTCTTTCAAATACTCGAGAATTAGGGTGTTCTAAGAATTGAACCCTTCAACCCATTTGAATACCTGAAGATAAAATACATACCAATTTATTGAATTTTTCTAACAAAATACAACTTGACACTATTATTTAAGCCGTGTGTCCTAATCCTCTCATGACTGTATCAAGGCCAAGTCCTCAACCTCTTGAAATGCTGCTACACATCACAATCACGTAGGTAATTCCTTTACTTCATGTATCTGCACATACATTTTATCAAAGGAATTATTAAGAAGTTAAACTTCATCCTAGTCAACTGCATAACCGAACACATACCTGGGATGAATACTTTGTGTGTTCCAATCTATAAGTGTGAGCTTTCCTCATTGAATTCAACTACTAATGTCATATTAGAAGGGAATTGGGTATTTCAGCAATACAGAATTAGATGGACTTTAATCCCATCCCAATTACAGACTTGTGCACTAAGTCTCTTGACAGGCCCTTAGTCAAATGATCTGCCAAATTTTGTTGTGATTTCACAAACTCAACCGAAATCACACCATTCATGATTAGATCTCTAATCATACTGTGTCTAACACCTAAGTGTCTAGACTTTCCATTATAAACTTGGCTATATGCCTTAGCCAAGGTTGCTTCTCATCAAAAAGGATAGAAATTGGTGCTATCGGTTTAGACCATAAAGGAATCTCGTAGACTAAATTTCTTAGCCACTATGCTTCTTTACCAGCAGCAGCTAACGCAACAAACTCAGATTCCATTGTCGAGTATGTAATGCAAGTTTGCTTCTTGGAAGCCCGTGAAATGGCACCTCCCCCAAGCAAGAATACCCAACCAGAAGTCAAGGAATGGTCCTCCAAGTTGTTTATCTAACTTTTTTTTTTATAAAAAAATAATATTATAATAAAACAAAAAAGGATAGGGGGGCCTATTCCCTTACAAAGCCAATTTCTACTGTTATTCATGGGGACAAATCCCTAACATGACCAATACTAACAAAAGGAAAATTAGGAAATACAAAGAAATCCCGATTACAACACAGAAACCCATTAGTTCGAGTTTTTCTTCTCCTTGACTTTTTTCTTTTTATTTTTGCTCACGACTTCAATGTAACCCTCAACCTCTTCGGATGTGCCAATGATTTCATTTTGTGGACCTATTACTCGATCATTTGCCTCGAAATCTTCTTCCACGTTTATAATTTCTTTTTCTGGTTCCCATGCTCGATCATTTTCCTCGGAACATTCTTCCATGTTGTTAGCGGGTAAGATTTCATATGATTGAAAGATATCATCTCTAATCTTTTGAACAATCGACCGCTCGAGCATTAGACGAAGCTTGCGAAAGTGGGGTCCCTGATTCGATCGAAAAACTGAGTCTTCATCGAACTCCAGGGGTAACCTCAAGGCCGGATCAAGTGGCTCGAACAAATCGTTCTTTGTCTGTTGGGTAAGAAACATTTTGGAGCTGATCTTTCTCTTCAATTGCCACAAGACATTTTTCCAAAATCTGAGTATTTTTTGCTTACCCGTTTCATAAGAGGCGGGCTGCATTTTGGGCTTGGTGACATTCTCCAATTGAGGTGAGGTTGAATCTGATCGGAGCTTTGGGAGTTCCAGCAAAGTGTTGGGGGCGACTTCCTTGCTGTCCAAGCCGTCAACCGTAAGGGGCTGCTGCGGAGTGCCCTGGATAGTGTCTACTTTAGGCGTGCCACCCACAAACATTTTAGTCTGCTTTATAGGAGATTTGCATTCTTTAAGTTCATGCCCGAGATGTTTGCATGAGCAGCAAAAGGATGGGATGTTCTCGTACTCCATAGCTTGAATCATTTTGCATCCATCAAGTCGGATTTCAATTTCTGGCAAACGAGTTTTAGTTAAGTCAATTTCAATGCACACACGCGGAGTAGAAGCACGAGTTAATTCAGCCGTTGCACTATCAATACGTAGAGGTTTCCCAATAATTGAAGCAATGATGAACAGACTCCGTCAATCAAATAAGTGGACAGGAAGATACGGAAATTTCACCCAAACCGGAGCGAAAGGGGATTCGACTTGAGGTGCAAAATCAGGAGTCCATTTTATCCAACTTGCATCCGAATGTCCTTCGAAAACCGAAGGATATCCCAATTAACTCAAGCCATAATCCATAGTTCCCTTGAGATACTTAAATACTCTATTCAACGCTTGCCAATGTTGAGCACTAGGATTACTAGTGTATCTGCTCAATTTTCCCACAACAAAAGCAATGTCAGGCCTGGTACTTGTCATGGCATACATCAAGATACCAATGGCCTTAGAGTATTCCAATTGTGAAATGGGAATGCCAGTGTTTGGCATTAATTTCACACTAGAGTCTATAGGAGTGCTGACGGGAGAACAATCACTGAAATTAAACCGTTTAAGAATTTTCTCAATGTAATGACTTTGAGTCATTACTAAACCTTTGTTCACCCGCTTAATTCTTATTCCAAGAATTACATCATCCTCTCCCAAGTCTTTCATAGAAAATTTAGATGACAATAATTTCTTAGTTTCATCTACTTGATTTTGGTCAGTACCGAAAATCAGCATGTCATCTACATATAAGCAAATGATCACTCCAGCACTAGTAGTTTCACCAAATCTACTATAAACACATTTGTCACATTGGTTTAACTTAAAACCAGAGGACAAAATAACCTCATCAAACTTTTGATACCATTGTTTGGGTGCTTTCTTCAGCCCATACAATGATTTCACAAGTTTACATACCATATGCTCTTTATCGGGCATAACAAAATCTTCTGGTTGTTTGATGTAAACTTCTTCATCAAGTTCACCATTCAAGAAGGCTGTCTTAACATCCATTTGATGGACAATTAGATTATGAATACTTGCCAAGGCAATTAACAATGTAATAGTAGAAATATGCGCCACCGAAGCATAAGTATCAAAATAGTCAATACCGGGTTTTTGTCTAAAACCTTGAATGACCAACCGGGCTTTAAACTTGTAAATAGTATCATTAACAGTCATTTTCATTTTGAAAATCCATTTGCAACCAAGTGGTTTAGAACCCGGAGGCAAATCACACAACACCCACGTGTCATTTTCAAGAATTGACGACATTTCGTCATCAATAGCTTCCTTCCAAAAAACAACATCTTGAGACTCCATGGCCTCTTTAAAAGTTTTAGGATCATCCTCAATGCTGTAGCAATAACAGTATTGAAAACCAATTTCGTCCCTTGTCCCTTCTACCAAATAGAGTTGGAAGTCGGAACTGAGATTTTTCGCAATTCGGCCTCTTTTGCTTTTTTGAGACTCTTGTGTTGTTGGTACAGCAACACCATCTAAATTTCCTGGATTTTGCACTTCATTAGTTCCAAAAATCAGATCCTTAGGCCTTTGAATCGACGAAAAACGCATCTCATCAAAAATCGCATCCCGTGACTCGATCACGGTGTTAATCGATACCGAATCATTAGGTTCTATTACATAAAACCTATATGCCTTGGAATGTTCAGCATATCCAATGAATATACGATCTATTCCACGTTCACCCAAAGTTTTCCTTTTGGGTTCGGTAAGTTTTACAACTGCCCGACATCCCCAAACCCGAAAGTAACTTAAATTCGGCTTTTTCTTGAACCAAAGTTCATATGGGACAGTTTTGTTCTTTTTATTTGGAACCCTATTCAGTAAATAGCAGGCCATTAACATGGCCTCTCCCCAGAATCTCTCACTCAATCCCAAGTAAGAAAACATCGAGTTTACCAATTTTTTTAAAACTCGATTTTTGCGTTCGGCGATTCCATTCTGCTGGGGCGAGTAAGGTGCTGTGGTTTCATGAATGATACCCACTGATTGGAAGCATATGGGATCCATATATTCACCTCCTCGATCAGTTCTAAGACATTTAACTGGATTGCCTAATTGCAATTCCACCTCGGTTTTGTATAGTTTGAATTTATCTAAGGCTTCATCCTTAGAATGCAACAAATACACATAGCAAAACCAAGTACAGTCATCAATAAATGTGACAACATACTTTTTATTACCCAAGGAAGGAGTAGAGTAAAAATCACACAAGTCACTGTGTACAAGTTCCAAAAAGCCGAATTCCTAGTGACACTGGGAAAAGGCTATTTTGTCACGTTTGTAAGCATGCATGTTTTACATTTTTCTAGATTCATGTCAAAGGCTGGAAGTAATCCATCTTTTGACATCTCATGCATCCTTCTAAAATTGACATGACCCAATCTAGCATTCCAAAGCATAGAGTCATCAATCTTAGAAGTAGAAGACACAAATGCAGAATTTTGAACAGTTATACATTTATCAATAACATTCAAACGAAACATTCTATTATTCAAATATCCAAAGCCAATAAACATTCAATCTCGAGATAGGATAAACCTATCTGATTCAAAAGCTTGTCTAAAACCATCAGAATTCAAACTACTACCACTAACTAGATTCTTTTGAATCTTAAGAACAAACAAAACATCAAAAAGTCTAATAGTCTTTCCAGAAGCAAATTGAAGACAAACGACACCGACACCACATATAGGTATAAAAGAATCGTCTCCCATTTTCAGCACCGATCCATCTTCAAGGGGTGTTAATGTTTCAAACCACCGTTTATCCTTGCATACATGGTTCGTTGCCCTAGAGTCGATCCACCAAGCAACATCATCATCCTGCACATAGAATGATTCCGGAATGACTGAGACATAATAGACATAATTCTGTTTAGAATTATCAAGGTTAGTCAAGTACTGACCTCCTTTAACTTGGTCCTTAGACCCATGTCTACTTCCATTGGCTCCACTGTTTCCAGTACCATTGTTGCCTAGATTCACACGACAATCACGCTTGCAATGTCCCACCTTGTTGCACCTCCAACAAGTAATTACCTTATTCTTTTTGTTGGTGTTATTTGGGACATATCCTTGCTTACGTTTGCCATGTCCTTTGTTATTCGGGTTCCTTGGTTTGCTTTCAACCATATGAACAGAGGGCTGTCCAGGTTCAACTTTTCCTTTGGTTTTATCAGATTTGTCATTATCCTTTGCACGAAGAGATTCTTCAATGCGAATATGACTAGCAAGTTGAACCAAAGATAGTTCCTCCTTTTGATGTTTTAGGTTATGTTTGAAATCTTTACAGGATGGCAGAAGTTTTTCAATCACACTTGACACAGCAATGGATTCGTCCATGTTCATGTTGTGCAGTTTGAATTGACCCAAAATATGAAGGAGTTCATTGTATTGTCCTATGATAGACCTTGAATCAACCATCTTATAAGCATTAATATCGCTAACCAGAAACTTCCTACTCGAAGCATCCTCAGCGATGTATTTTGATTCAAGGGTGTCCCACAATTCCTTCGCACTCTTAGCATCACCATGGATATCGAATAAAGAATCAGACATATCGTTCAATATGTGACCTCTGCAGATGTAGTCATCATTGTCCCACTTGCTCCTCTTTCTGGTTTCCTCCAATGTCTCGTTCTCAACCACCTCTGGCCTGGGAGTACTCAGCACATACGCCGCCTTCAGAGTAGTCAGCATGAAGTGCATCTTCTTCTGCCAGTGCCTGGAATCGTTGCCTTCGAACTTGTCTAGTTTGTTGAACTTTGTAGTTGTAACACCCCGAGATATTCGGAATAATTACAGCGCCGTAAACCCTTTAAGTAAGGATTTACAAGGCTAATTAAAAGAAATGTAAATATAATCCAATAATACCACAGAAGTGCAAAATACAAAACTGGTTCCAACTAATCCATTGAGTTAATTAATACAACCATATCGAAATGATATTAATAAGACATGCGTACTCGAGTACTGAAAATGAACCAAGAAGACAAATCATAGTAACAACAAATATCACTGAGCCCCTTCGTCGTCACGTCGGTACTGTGGCTGTTTCCCCGCTCCTCGGCTACTTGAACATCAAAACAAATGTCCACCCCTGAAGGGGTTATCAAAACGATGCTAGTATAAGTATCATATTAAACAAATCGAATATGCATCAACAATACATAACAAGATACACCACACGGACTTCCGCTACCGGAATCCAACAATGCGAATCCACAAGATTCCATTAACACGGTATGGGTATTCCAATGATCCAGCACCCTCAGCATAGATCCCAAGATGATCCCGTCGGACCAACACGAGGTGGAAAAACCCGTCCAATGATCCAGCGCCCTCAGCCTAGATCCCAAAATGATCCCGTCGGACCAACACGAGGTGGAAAAACCCATCCAATGATCCAGCGCCCTCAGCATAGATCGTACAACATACACAAACACAACTCATGCATACATATATGCAAAAATCACTATGTCCATCAATATGAACACATAAACACTAGATAACGAATATTATGACAATTCAACGAAATAAATCCCATGTTCAGCAACATGAATAAACCACATGCATGCTCAAAATACTAATATTAACAAATTACGATACTTGCCTCAAAGATGGCAAGAACTAATCACTCCAATGATCTCAACACACTCGAAGGCCGCCTCCTTCGATCAACGTAGCACGCTCGAACCTTAACAAAAGAAATAATATAGAATTCATCTCATGTCGTATGAATGTCTAGCAATCCGATCTACGGCCGAAAGCTCTTAAAATGTAATCTGCCTGAACTACTTAGCGTACGCTACGTATTCTACGTAACGTGCGTTAAGCTCGCCGTTAGCGCACGTAAGCGAAGTCTAGCGACGCTAACTATGTTGACGATCCTCTCGATCACCGCCGACTACTTTGATGACGTAACGTACGTTACGTACCAACCGTAGCGTACGTTAACTCATTCCCGATAGCGCACGTTAATATACATATCTTAGCGTGCGCTAACCGTGCATGGCAGTTTACTACTGGGTAGCAGACTTTATCTAATGGTGATGAAACTCATGAAATCTTTAGTGTTAATACATGTCATCTCCATGCATATCATGCTCATACGGTTTATGAATGATCTATATGGATTAAACGACTTCGAGATACAAGGATACGTATAATCATCACAACACCATAATTCATCTTGATCTTCAAGAAAGTATCCTAAGTTCCATCCATTCTATGTCCCAAAACGTATAATTCCATTATGTAAAAACATAAGAACTTGATAATCTCCATAAACTGGTCATAATCGGTTTTGAAGCTTCATGAATATGCTAGGAGTTCAAACACAAAAAGGTTCAATGGTTTATACGATGAAGAAGTACCGAAACATCGAAAATATCCTTCTAACAACATGATGTTCGACTATGTACGAATTTAACTGACTAGCTAATCCCAAATCATGATCAAAACATCGTTAAGAATATTACTTAAATTGGTGAAGAATCACCCACCTCAAAGTAGTGAAGAACAAGGAGGAACTTGAAGAAATCCAACACCGAGGGCTTGAACACCAATCTCCAGTGATCTACAATCTTCAAACTCGTGCTAGGATGATGATATGAGAGGTTGAGGATGGAGGAAGTAACTCTCTAAGTCTAAAAATTCGGATTTGGGAAGTGAAAAAGTCTGAAAAATGAAAAAGGGTGTTGCCCTATATATAGAAAATGGTTATTAGCGCGCGCTAGTCCATATCCATAGCGTGCGCTAACGGCCATACGAAGCTTACTGAACTCACTGTACTCAACATTTAGCGTGCGCTATCCTTATACTAGTAGCATGCGCTACAGCGTTGACTTGGCTTTTCCCAAAAGCCGTCCAGGTTCATCCCGACATGATCCGACCAAGATCCGCGGCTGATCTGACCTACCACCCTGTCTTAATCATGTTGACTACGTATAGCGTGCGCTAAGGTTCATACTTAGCGTGCGCTACGAACCCAATTTAGCGTGCGCTACGCCTAGTCGATAGCGTGTGCTACATGTGCAAAAATCACAATTTAGAACACATTCATGCAATCATACGTTCAACAACACCGGATCATGAAATACAGAGAATAATACTCAGATCAAAATGCAACAAATACAATATCACAAGGTTCAAATACACATCAGAAATCTCGGGTATTACATCCTCTCTCCCTAAAAAGATGTTTCGTCCCGAAACTTAAGATGAAAACAACTCCGGATACCTAGCCTTCATATTGTCCTCTGTTTCCCAAGTGGCCTCTTCAACCCCGTGTGGTGACCATTATACTTTATTCAAGGGTATTGGTTTATTCCTCAATTGTTTGATCCGACTCTCAAGTATCTTGATTGGTCTCTCTTCGAAGGTGCTGTCATAAGCTATCTCGTTCTCATCGAACTCAATGATATGACTGGGATCTGGTACATACTTCCGTAATTGGGAAACATGAAACACATTGTGAACGTGACTCAGCGATGGCGGTAAGACCACCCTGTATGCTAAATCCCCAACTCTCTCGAGGATCTCAAATGGTCCGATATATCTCGGACTTAGCTTACCCTTTCTCCCAAAATGGAAAATTCCTCGTGTAGGAGACACCTTCAATAGTACGTGGTCCCCAATGTCGAACTCTAGCGGGTGACGACGCACATATGCATAATACTTCTGTCGAGTCTGGGCAGTCAACAGTCTTTCCTGAATCAGAGCTATCTTCTCTTGAGTCTGAACTATCAATTCCGGTTCTGTCCCGATCAAGTCCGAAGAATCATCCCAGCACAGGGGTGATCGGCATCTTCTCCCATACAAAGCTTCAAATGGTGCCATCTTAATAGAAGCATGCCAACTATTGTTGTAGGTGAATTCAATTAAGGGCAAATGAACTTCCCAATCAGTTGACCAATCCAAGGCACAAGCTCTAAGCATGTCTTCTACTGTTTGTATCGTCCTTTCGGACTGACCGTCCGTCTGAGGATGATAAGCTGTGCTAAAGTTCAGCTCGGTCCCCAAAGCCCTGTGAACTACCTTCCAGAAGTGCGACACGAAGCGACCATCTCGATCTGAAATAATGGTCTTCGGCGTCCCATGCAATCTGACTATCTCTGCAATAAATACTCGTGCCAATTTCTTGGGTCCCCACATGTGTTTAATTCCTAGGAAATGAGCCGACTTGGTTAGTCGATCAACTATAACCCAAATCATGTCCATTCCCGTCTTGGTCCTTGGAATATTAGTGATGAAATCCATCGAAATATCCTCCCACTTCCACTCAGGGATTGGAAGCGGCTTTAACATTCCGGCAGGTCGCTGATGTTCAATCTTAACCTGCTGACAAGTCAAACACTTCGAAACGTACTCTTCTATGTCCTTCTTCATATTTCCCCACTATAAGTTTTTTTTTTAGATCCTTATACATCTTACTGCTGCCTGGGTGAATAGAATAGGGCGCTCTGTGAGATTCCTTCAGAATTGTCCGTCTCAAATCATCATCATCGGTAACGCAAAGTCGACTCTGAAATCTCAGAACTCCATCATCTTGTATCACGAATCCTGGGGCCTTTCCTTTCTTTACCTTGTCACATAATCAGAGAATCAGAGAATCGTTCAACTGCTTAGATTTGATTTCCTCGACTAGTGACGAAGTTAGTTCTATCACATATAGTTGCCCTTGGATTCCTGGTGACCATACTTCAATCCCTTCGCGGATCAGTTCTCGTTGAATGCTGGTTTGGGATGTAAGTGCTTCCAACACTCGAAGAGAAGCAGGTTTACAGCTCAGTGCATCAGCTACTACGTTTGCTTTACCCGGATGATAGAGGATTTCCAAGTCGTAATCCTTGATCAATTCTAGCCACCTTCTCTGCCTCATGTTTAATTCTTTCTGACTGAAAATGTACTTGAGGCTTTTATGATCTGTAAAGATCTGATAATGAGTGCCGTATAAATAATGTCGCCAAATTTTCAAGGCAAAGACCACAACTGCTAACTCTAGATCATGAGTCAGGTAATTAACTTCGTACGGTTTCAACTGTTGAGAAGCATAAGCAATCACCTTATCCTTTTGCATCAACACACATCCCAGACCCTGATTTGAAGCATCGCTGTATACCATGAATCCATCAGTTCCATCTGGTAATGCTAATATAGGTGCTGTCGTTAGTCTCCTCTTAAGTTCATCAAAACTAGCCTAGCATTTCTCATTCCACGTGAACTTTTGAGTTTTATGTAACAACTGAGTGAGCGGACGAGCAATTTTGGAAAATCCCTCTACAAAACGACGATAATATCCAGCAAGTCCTAAGAAGCTTCGGACTTCTTTCACGTTATTAGGAGCTTCCCATTCCAAGATTGCTTCGACTTTCTTCGGGTCCACCTGAACTCTGTCAGCTGATATCACATGCCCAAGGAAGGCTACTTCCTTAAGCCAGAACTCGCATTTGGAAAGCTTCGCATAAATCTGTTCATTCCTCAAGGTGCTCAAAACCACAGGTAAATGCTCAGCCTGCTCCTCTGTGTCTTTCGAATAGATCAAGATGTCATCAATGAAAACGACCACTAACTTATCTAGGTATTCTAAGAATACCTGATTCATCAATTGCATAAATACCGCAGAAGCATTGGTAAGTCCGAATGGCATCACCACGAATTCATAGTGCCCATACTGGGATCTGAAAGCAGATCTCGGTATATCCGATTCCTTAATTCTCAACTGATGGTATCCTGATCGCAAGTCAATCTTCGAGAATACCCTTGCTCCTTGTAGTTGATCAAACAAGTCGTCGATCCGAGGTATAGGATACTTATTCTTAATCGTCACCTTGTTTAGCTCCCTGTAATCAATACATAATCGGAGGGATCCATCTTTCTTCCGGACAAAGAGAACGGGCGCTCCCCAAGGAGAAACGCTAGGTTGAATATAACCCTTCTGTAATAATTCCTCCAGTTGCTTCTTTAGTTCATACATCTCGGTTGGTGCCATATGGTATGGTGCTCTGGAAATAGGAGCTGCTCGAGGCTCTAATTCGATATTGAACTCCACTTCTCTCTGCGGAGGTAACCCAGGTAGTTCGTCAGGGAATATATCTGAGAATTCATTCACAACTGGAATAGATGAGAGCTCTACTCCTTCTTCTTTCTTCATGGCATAGCACCAAAATCCGTGACAACCCTGCTTCAGTAATTTCACTGCTTTCATCGCTTTGATCAATTTTCCCAAGCTTCTCAGTATCCATCCTCTGAATAAGTGTTCAGATCCGTCATCAGCAATGATAGAAATGACTCTTTCGGTAATTCAAAATAGCTCCATAACGGTTGAGCCAATCGTCTCCGCAAATTAAATCGTCACCATGGATGTCGACGACAATAAGATTCGATGGCCAATCTCTCCCTCCTATAGACACTGGAAAATCTCTAGATTCTAGAGTTCCCACAATTCTCTCTCCGCTCGGCAAACCCACAACATAAGGTTCACAATCAAATAAACACGAGATTTTCAAACGATTAACACAGTTCAATGATATGAAAGAATGTGTAGCTTCTGAATCGAATAAGACACTAACTGGTTGCAAAAGGATCTGAATCATACCTGATGCAACAGCAGTGTTCTGATCGTCAGATTTCCTCATCTCGTACAGGCGCGGAGGAACGGACCCAGCACTGGATGTCTCTCTCTTCCCAATATTCTGCTGCTGAAATCCACTCTGCTGCGTCTGGTTCACACTTATCTCCTTCGGAACTGGTGCTGGAGTGCGAGTACCAAATGATCTAGTCTCAACTCCGCAGAAAGCCGCACGGTGCCCTTCTTTCCCACAATCGAAACAAGTCACAGAAGATGCGGGGCAATCACGTCGAATATGCCCTGCTCGACCACAATTATAGCAATTCTTTGATGCGTCCGAAACTGCTGATGTTGTCCGGAACTTCTTTCCACCTCGAGAAGGATGTGGAGGTTTCCTAGATGAATAAATTGAAGACTGGCCTTTGCGGGGCCTACCACTCTTGTTTTCCGAGAAGTTGCCGGACACTTTCTGCTTCTTTGCCTCCATCGATTTCTCCACCTCCGCCTCTTTCATGTCATAGGCCAGCGCTTTGTCTTGATACTGTCGCAGCGTAGTACACTCGAATCCGGACATGTACTGTTGAATCTCCGGCTTCATCCGCATATCGAAATGAAAAATCTTTTCTACCTCCGTTCTGACCAAGTGTCGCACACAAGTCTGCTGATGATTAAAAGTTTTGATTAAGTCTGTTATAGATGCTTCCGAACTCTGCGGTGAGAAAAACTCTCGGATTTTTGCCTCTCTAACTGGACGAGGACAATATTGTGCTTCCATTATTAGTTTGAATTCCGTCCAGTCAGCATTATGATTCTTAGGTCGAATAGCTTCCCACCAGTCAAAAGCCTCCCCAGTCAGAAAATACTGGGCAATAGGAACTTTTCGGTCCTTGGGACAGTTAATACCCGCAAACATCTTCTCTAACTCCTTTAGCCAATGATCCCAAGTAAGTGCCTCAGCAGATCCGTCAAATTTTGGCGGGTGCAATTTGACCACCTCTGCAAGCCATTTGTCTCCCCGGTTATCCTCGTGGTGCTGCTGTCCCATCGCCGTCTGCATGCGGTCAACTACCTGAGCGAACTGGTTTATCTGAGCCACCACTTATTGAAGCACTCCCGACATGTTAGGATTCGCGTTGTCATTCGCTGATCCCTGCTGTCCTCCAGAATGGGAATCGGTTCGACTAGCCGATAATTCTGGGGTAGTTGCGGAATCCTCCTGTCTCACCTTACCACGTCCGCGTCCACGACCGCGTCTGCGTCCACATCCTCCCCTCAACATACTGTAAACACAATTACTCAATATCCAGGACAAAATTTTCAAAAATAAATCCCGTCAATATTCACAAAACAGAAATTAAATAAAACGGTAGTATAAGAGATTAGGAGACTTACAACCATGGTCCACATGACGACTTTGGCTGAACAGTGATGTTACGAACGACCCGTAAAATAACGAAAACAGACCCAACTAAAACCCGACAGCCAAGATATCCATGAATCTTAGCTCCGATACCATATTCTGTAACACCCCGAGATATTCGAAATAATAACAGCGCCGTAAACCCTTTAAGTAAGGATTTACAAGGCTAATTAAAAGAAATGTAAATATAATCCAATAATACCACAGAAGTTCAAAATACAAAACCGGTTCCAACTGATCCATTGAGTTAATTAATACAACCATATCGAAATGATATTAATAAGACACGCATACTCGAGTACTGAAAATGAACCAAGAAGACAAATCACAGTAACAACAAACATCACTGAGCCCCTTCGTCGTCACGTCAGTACTGTGGTTGTTTCCCCACTCCTCGGCTACCTGAACATCAAAACAGATGTCCACCCCCGAAGGGGTTAGCAAAACGATGCTAGTACAAGTATCATATTAAACAAATCGAATATGCATCAACAATACATAACAAGATACACCACACGGACTTCCGCTACCGGAATCCAACAATGCGAATCCACAAGATTCCATTAACACAGTATGGGTATTCCAATGATCCTGCGCCCTCAGCATAGATCCCAAGATGATCCCGTCGGACCAACACGAGGTGAAAAAACCCGTCCAATGATCCAGCACGCTCAGCCTAGATCCCAAGATGATCCCGTCGGACCAACACGAGATAGAAAAACCCGTCCAATGATCCAGCGCCCTCAACATAGATCGTACAACATACACAAACATAACTCATGCATACATATATGCAAAAATCACTATGTCCATCAACATGAACATATAAACACTACATAACGAATATCATGACAATTCAACGAAATAAATCCCATGTTAACAAATTACGATACTTGCCTCAAAGATGGCAAGAACTAATCACTCCAATGATCTCAACACACTCGAAGGCTGCCTCCTTTGATCAACGTAGCAAGCTCGAACCTTAACAAAAGAAATAATATAGAATTCATCTCATTTCGTACGAATGTCTAGCAATCCAATCTACGGCCGAAAGCTCTTAAAATGTAATCTGCCTGAACTACTTAGCGTACGCTACGTATTCTACGTAACGTGTGTTAAGCCTGCTCGTTAGCATACGTAAACGATGAAGTCTAGCGTACGCTAACTATGTACTGACAGTCCTCTCTGATCAGACGACTGACTCGCCTGATGACATAACGTACGTTACGTACCAAACGTAGCGTACGTTAACTCATTCCCGATAGCGCACGTTAATATACATATCTTAGCGTGCGCTAACCGTGCATGGCAGTTTACTACTGGGTAGCAGACTTGATCTAATGGTGATGAAACTCATGAAATCTTCAGTGTTAATACATGTCATCTCCATGCATATCATGCTCATACGGTTTATGAATGATCTATACGGATTAAACGACTTCGAGATACAAGGATATGTATAATCATCACAACACCATAATTCATCTTTATCTTGAAGAAAGTATCCTAAGTTCCATCCATTCTATGTCCCAAAACGTATAATTCCATTATGTAAAAACATAAGAACTTGATAATCTCCATAAACTGGTCATAATCGGTTTTGAAGCTTCATGAATCTGCTAGGAGTTCAAACACTAAAAGGTTCAATGGTTTATACGATGAAGAAATACCGAAACATCGAAAATATCCTTCTAACAATATGATGTTCGAATATGTACGAATTTAACTGACTAGCTAATCCCGAATCATGATCAAAACATCCTTAAGAATACTACTTAAATTGGTGAAGAATCACCTACCTCAAAGTAGTGAAGAACAAGGAGGAACTTGAAGAAATCCAACACCGAGGGATTGAACACCAATCTCCAATGATCTACAATCTTCAAACTCGTGCTAGGATGATGATATGAGAGGTTGAGGATGGAGGAAGTAACTCTCTAAGTCTAAGAATTTGGATTTCGGAAGTGAAAAAGTATAAAAAATGAAAAAGGGTACTGTCCTATATATAGAAAATGGTTATTAGCGCGCACTAGTCCATATCCATAGCGTGCGCTAATGGCCATACGAAACTTACTGACCTCACTGTAATCAACATTTAGCGTGCGCTATCCTTATACCAGTAGCGTGCGCTACAGCGTTGACTTGGCTTTTCCCAAAAGCCGTCCAGGTTCATCCTGACATGATCCGACCAAGATCCGCGGCTGATCTCACCTACCACCCTGTCTTAATCATGTTGACTACGTATAGCGTGCGCTATGGTTCATACTTAGCGTGCGCTACGAACCCAATTTACCGTGCACTACGCCTAGTCGATAGCGTGCGCTATATGTGCAAAAATCACAATTTAGAACACATTCATGCAATCATACGTTCAACAACACCGGATCATGAAATACGGAGAATAATACTCAGATCAAAATGCAACAAATACAATATCACAAGGTTCAAATACACATAAGAAATCTCGGGTATTACATCCTCTGTCCCTAAAAAAATTTTCGTCCCGAAACTTAAGATGAAAACAACTCCGGATACCTAGTCTTCATATTGTCCTCCGTTTCCCAAGTGGCCTCTTCAACCCCGTGTCGTGACCATTGTACTTTAACCAAGGGTATTGGTTTATTCCTCAATTGTTTGATCCAACTCTCAAGTATCTTGATTGGTCTCTCTTCGAAGGTGCCGTCATAAGCTATCTCGATCTCATCGAGCTCAATGATATGACTGGGATCTGGTACATACTTCCGCAATTGGGATACGTGAAACACATTGTGAACGTGACTCAGCGATAGCGGTAAGGCCACCCTGTATGCTAAATCCCCAACTCTCTCGAGGATCTCAAATGGTCCGATATATCTCGGACTTAGCTTACCCTTCCTCCCAAAACGGAAAATTCCTCATGTAGGAGACACCTTCAATAGTACGTGGTCCCCAATGTCGAACTCTAGCGGGCGACGACGCACATCTGCATAAGACTTCTGTCGTGTCTGGGCAGTCAATAGTCTTTCCTGAATCAGAGCTATCTTCTCTTGAGTCTGAACTATCAATTTCGGTTCCTTCCCGATCAAGTCCGAAGAATCATCCCAGCACGAGGGTGATCGGCATCTTCTCCCGTACAAAGCTTCAAATGGTGCCATCTTAATAGAAGCATGCCAACTATTGTTGTAGGTGAATTCAATTAAGGACAAATGAACTTCCCAATCAGTTGACCAATCCAAGGCACAAGCTCTAAGCATGTCTTCTACTGTTTGTATCGTCCTTTCAGACTGACCGTCCGTCTGAGGATGATAAGCCATGCTAAAGCTCAGCACGGTCCCCAAAGCCCTGTGAACTGCCTTCCAGAAGTGCGACACGAAGTGACCATCTCGATCTGAAATAATGGTCTTCGGCGTCCCATGCAATCTGACTATCTCTCCAATAAATACTCGTGCCAATTTATCGGGTCCCCACGTGTCTTTAATTCCTAGGAAATGAGCCGACTTGGTTAGTCGATCAACTATAACCCAAATCATGTTCATTCCCATCTTGGTCCTTGGCATATTGGTGATGAAATCCATCGAGATATCCTCCCACTTCCATTCAGGGATTGGAAGTGGCTTTAACATTCTGGCAGGTCGCTGATGTTCAATCTTAACTCTTGACAAGTCAAACACTTCGAAACGTACTCTGCTACGTCCTTCTTCATATTTCCCCACCAGAAGTTTTGTTTTAGATCCTTATACATCTTACTGCTGCCCGGGTGAATAAAATAGGGCGCGCTGTGAGCTTCCTTCAGAATTGTCCGTCTCAAATCATCATCATCGGGAACGCAAAGTCGACTCTAAAATCTCAGAACTCTATCATCTTGTATCACGAATCCTGGGGCCTTTCCTTTCTTTACCTCGTCACATAATCGGAGAATCAGAGAATCGTTCAACTGCTTAGATTTGATTTCCTCGACTAGTGACAAAGTTAGTTCCATCACATATAGTTGCCCTTGGATTCCTGGTGACCATACTTCAATCCCTTCGCGGATCAGTTCTCGTTGAATGCTGGTTTGGGACGTAAGTGCTTCCAACACTCGAAGAGAAACAGGTTTACGGCTCAGTGCATCAGCTAATACGTTTGCTTTACCCGGATGATAGAGGATTTCCAAGTCATAATCCTTGATCAATTCCAGCCACCTTCTCTGCCTCATGTTTAATTCTTTCTGACTGAAAATGTACTTGAGGCTTTTATGATCTATAAAGATCTGACAATGAGTGTCGTATAAATAATGTCACCAAATTTTCAAGGCAAAGACCAAAACTGCTAACTCTAGATCATGATTTGGGTAATTAACTTAGTACGGTTTCAATTGTCGAGAAGCATAGGCAATCACCTTATCCTTTTGCATCAACACACATCCCAGACCCTGATTTGAAGCATCGCTGTATACCATGAATCCATCAGTTCCATCTGGTACCACTAATATAGGTGCTGTCGTCAGTCTCCTCTTAAGTTCATCAAAACTAGCCTGGCATTTCTCATTCCACGTGAACGTTTGAGTTTTCTGTAACAACTGTGTGAGCGGACGAGCAATTTTGGAAAATCCCTCTACAAAACGACGATAATATCCAGCAAGTCCTAAGAAGCTTTGGACTTCTTTCACGTTATTAGGAGCTTCCCATTCCAAGATTGCTTCGACTTTCTTCGGGTCCACCTGAACTCCGTCAGCTGATATCACATGCCCAAGGAAGGCTACTTTTTTAAGCCAGAACTCGCATTTGGAAAGCTTCGCATAAAGCTGTTCATTCCACAAGGTGCTCAAAACCACACGCAAATGCTCGGCCTGCTCCTCTGTGTCTTTCGAATAGATCTAGATGTCATCAATGAAAACGACCACAAACTTATCTAGGTATTATAAGAATACCCGATTCATCATTTGCATAAATACTGCACGAGCATTGGTAAGTCCGAATGGTATCACCACAAATTTATAGTGCTCGTACCGGGATCTGAAAGCAGATTTCGGTATATCCGATTCCTTAATTCTCAACTGATGGTATCCTGATCGCAAGTCAATCTTCGAGAATACCCTTGCCCCTTGCAGTTGATCAAACAAGTCATTGATATGAGGTATAGGATACTTATTCTTGATCGTCACCTTGTTTAGCTCCCTGTAATCAATACATAATCGGAGGGATCCATCTTTCTTCCGGACAAAGAGAACGGGCGCTCCCCAAGGAGAAACGCTAGGTTGAATATAACCCTTCTGTAATAATTCCTCCAGTTGCTTCTTTAGTTCATACATCTCGGATGGCGCCATACGGTATGGTGCTCTGGAAATAGGAGCGGCTCTGTGCTCTAATTCGATAGTGAACTCCACTTCTCTGCGGAGGTAACCCAGGTAGTTTGTCAGGGAATACATCTGAAAATTCATTCACAACTGGAATAGATGAGAGCTCTACTCCTTCTTTCTTCATGGCGTATCACCAAAATTCGTGACAACCCTGCTTCAGTAATTTCACTGCTTTCATTGCTTTGATCAATTTTCCCGAGCTTCCCGGTCTCCACCCTCTGAATAAGTGTCCAAATCCGTCATCAGCAATGATAGAAATGAGTCTCTTTCGGTAATTCAAAATAGCTCCATAACGGTTGAGCCAATCGTCTCCGAGAATTAAATCGTCACCATGGATGTCGACTATAATAAGATTCGATGGCCAATCTCTCCCTCCTATATATACTAGAAAATCTCTAGTTTCTAGGGTTCCCACAATTCTCTCTCCGCTCAGCAAACCCACAACATAAGGTTCATAATCAAATAAACACGAGATTTTCAAACGATTAACACAGTTCAATGAAATGAGAGAATGTGTAGCTCCTGAATCGAATAAGACACTAACTGGTTGCAAAAGGATCTGAATCGTACCTGATGCAACAGCGGTGTTCTGATCGTCAGATTTCCTCATCTCGTACAGGCGCGGAGGAACGGACCCAGCACTGGATGTCTCTCTCTTCCCAACATTCTGCTGCTGAAATCCACTCTGCTGCGTCTCGTTCACACTTATCTCCTTCAAAACTGGCGCTGGAGTGCAAGTACCAAATGATCTAGTCGCAACTCTGCAGAAATCCGCACGGTGCCCTTCTTGCCCACAATCGAAACAAGTCACAGAAGATGCGGGGTAATCACGTCGAATATGCCCTGCTCAACCACAATTATAGCACTTATTTGATGCGTTCGAAACTGCTGATGTCATCCGGAACTTCTTTCCACCTCGAGAAGGATGTGGAGGATTCCTAGATGAATAAAATGAAGACTGGCCTTTGCGGGGCCCACCACTCTTGTTTTTCGAGAAGTTGTCGGGCACTTTCTACTTCTTTGCCTCCATCGATTTCTCCACCGCCGCCTCTTTCATGTCGTAGGCCAGCGCTTTGTCTTGATAATATCGCAATGTAGTACACTCGAATCCGGACATGTACTGTTGAATCTACGGCTTCATCCGCATATCGAAATGAAAAATCTTTTCTACCTCTGTTCTGACCAAGTGTCGCACACAAGTCAGCTAATGATTAAAAGTTTTGATTAAGTCTGTCACAGATGCTTCCGAACTCTGCGGTGAGAAAAACTCTCGGATTTTTGCCTCTCTAACTGGACGAGGACAATATTGTGCTTCCATTATTAGTTTGAATTCCGTCCAGTCAGCATTATGATTCTCAGGTCGAATAGCTTCCCACCAGTCAAAAGCCTCCCCAGTCAGAAAATACTGGGCAATAGGAACTTTCCGGTCCTCGTGACAGTTAATACCCACAAACATCTTCTCTAACTCCTTTAGCCAATGATCCTAAGTAAGTGCCTCAGCAGATCCGTCAAATTTTGGCGGGTGCAATTTGACCACCTCGGCAAGCCATCTGTCTCCCCGGTTATCCTCGTGGTGCTGCTGTCCCATCGCCGTCTGCATGCGGTCAACTACCTGAGAGAACTGGTTTATTTGAGCCACCACCTGTTGAAGCACTCCCGGCATGTTAGGATTCGCGTTGTCATTCGCTGATCCCTGCTGTCCTCCAGAATGGGAATCGGTTCGACTAGCCAATAATTCTGGGGTAGTTGCGGAATCCTCCTGTCTCATATTACCACGACCGCGTCCGCGTCCACGTCCTCCCCTCAACATACTGTAAACACAATTACTCAATATCCAAGACAAAATTTTCAAAAATAAAGCCCGTCAATATTCACAAAACAGAAATTAAGTAAAACGGTAGTATAAGAGATTAGGAGACTTACAACCATGGTCCACATGACGACTTTGGCTGAACAGTGATGTTACGAACGACCCGTAAAATAACGAAAACAGACTCCAATTAAAACCCGATTGCCAAGATATCCATGAATCTTAGCTCCGATACCATATTACGCAACACCCCGAGATATTCGGAATAATTACAGTATTGTAAACCCTTTAAGTAAGGATTTACAAGGCTAATTAAAAGAAATGTAAATATAATCCAATAATACCATAGAAGTTCAAAATACAAAACCGGTTCCAAGATCAATTGAGTTAATTAATACAACCATATCAAAATGATATTAATAAGACACGCGTACTCAGTACGAAAATGAACGAAGAAGACAAATCACGGTAACAACAAACATCACCGAGCCCTTCGTCGTCACGTCGGTGTGTGGTCTTCTTCGCCTCCTCGGCTACCCGAACATCAAAACAAATGTCCACCCCGAAGGGGTTAGCAAAACGATGCTAATACAAGTATCATATTAAACAAATCGAATATGCATCAACAATACATAACAAGATACACCACACGGACTTCCGCTACGGGAATCCGACAATGCGAATCCACAAGATTCCATTAACACAGTATGGGTATTCCAATGATCCAGCGCCCTCAGCATAGATCCCAAGATGATCCTGTCGGACCAACACGAGGTGGAAAAACCCGTCCAATGATCCAGCGCCCTCAGCCTAGATCCCAAGATGATCCGTCGGACCAACACGAGGTGGAAAAACCCATCCAATGATCCAGCGTCCTTAGCATAGATCGTACAACATATACAAACACAACTCATGCATACATATATGCAAGAATCACTATGTCCATCAACATGAATATATAAACACTAGATAACGAATATCATGACAATTCAATGAAATAAATCTCATGTTCAACAACATGAATAAACCACATGCATGCTCAAAATACCAATATTAACAAATTATGATACTTGCCTCAAAGATGGCAAGAACTAATCACCTCAATGATCTCAACACACTCGAAGGCCGCCTCCTTCGATCAACATAGCAAGCTAGAACCTTAACAAAAGAAATAATATAGAATTCATCTCATGTCGTACGAATATCTAGCAATCCGATCTACGGCCGAAAGCTCTTAAAATGTAATCTGCCTGAGCTACTTAGCGTACGCTACATACTCTACGTAACGTGTGTTAAGCCTGCTCGTTAGCGTACATAAACGACGAAGTCTAGCATATGCTAACTATGTACTAACAGTCCTCTCTGATCAGGCGATTGACTCGCCTGATGACATAACGTACGTTACGTACCAAACGTAGCATACGTTAACTCGTTCCCGATAGCACATGTTAATATACATATTTTAGCGTGCGCTAACCGTGCATGGCAGTTTACTACTGGGTAGCAGACTTTATCTAATGGTGATGAAACTCATGAAATCTTCAGTGTTAATACATGTCATCTCCATGCATATCATGCTCATACGATTTATGAATGATCTATACGGATTAAACGATTTCGAGATACAAGGATACATATAATCATCACAACACCATAATTCATCTTTATCTTGAAGAAAGTATCCTAAGTTCCATCCATTCTATGTCCCAAAACGTATAATTCCATTATGTAAAAACATAAGAACTTGATAATCTCCATAAACTGGTCATAATCGGTTTTGAAGCTTCATGAATCTGCTAGGAGTTCAAACACTAAAAGGTTCAATGGTTTATACGATGAAGAAATACCGAAACATCGAAAATATCCTTCTAACAATATGATGTTCGAATATGTACGAATTTAACTGACTAGCTAATCCCGAATCATGATCAAAACATCCTTAAGAATACTACTTAAATTGGTGAAGAATCACCTACCTCAAAGTAGTGAAGAACAAGGAGGAACTTGAAGAAATCCAACACCGATGGATTGAACACCAATCTCCAATGATCTACAATCTTCAAACTCGTGCTAGGATGATGATATGAGAGGTTGAGGATGGAGGAAGTAACTCTCTAAGTCTAAGAATTTGGATTTCGGAAGTGAAAAAGTATAAAAAATGAAAAAGGGTACTGTCCTATATATATAAAATGGTTATTAGCGCGCACTAGTCCATATCCATAGCGTGCGCTAATGGCCATACGAAACTTACTGACCTCACTGTAATCAACATTTAGCGTGCGCTATCCTTATACCAGTAGCGTGCGCTACAGCGTTGACTTGGCTTTTCCCAAAAGCCGTCCAGGTTCATCCTGACATGATCCGACCAAGATCCGCGGCTGATCTCACCTACCACCCTGTCTTAATCATGTTGACTACGTATAGCGTGCGCTATGGTTCATACTTAGCGTGCGCTACGAACCCAATTTACCGTGCACTACGCCTAGTCGATAGCGTGCGCTATATGTGCAAAAATCACAATTTAGAACACATTCATGCAATCATACGTTCAACAACACCGGATCATGAAATACGGAGAATAATACTCAGATCAAAATGCAACAAATACAATATCACAAGGTTCAAATACACATAAGAAATCTCGGGTATTACATCCTCTGTCCCTAAAAAAATTTTCGTCCCGAAACTTAAGATGAAAAAAACTCCGGATACCTAGTCTTCATATTGTCCTCCGTTTCCCAAGTGGCCTCTTCAACCCCGTGTCGTGACCATTGTACTTTAACCAAGGGTATTGGTTTATTCCTCAATTGTTTGATCCAACTCTCAAGTATCTTGATTGGTCTCTCTTCGAAGGTGCCGTCATAAGCTATCTCGATCTCATCGAGCTCAATGATATGACTGGGATCTGGTACATACTTCCGCAATTGGGATACGTGAAACACATTGTGAACGTGACTCAGCGATAGCGGTAAGGCCACCCTGTATGCTAAATCCCCAACTCTCTCGAGGATCTCAAATGGTCCGATATATCTCGGACTTAGCTTACCCTTCCTCCCAAAACGGAAAATTCCTCATGTAGGAGACACCTTCAATAGTACGTGGTCCCCAATGTCGAACTCTAGCGGGCGACGACGCACATCTGCATAAGACTTCTGTCGTGTCTGGGCAGTCAATAGTCTTTCCTGAATCAGAGCTATCTTCTCTTGAGTCTGAACTATCAATTTCGGTTCCTTCCCGATCAAGTCCGAAGAATCATCCCAGCACGAGGGTGATCGGCATCTTCTCCCGTACAAAGCTTCAAATGGTGCCATCTTAATAGAAGCATGCCAACTATTGTTGTAGGTGAATTCAATTAAGGACAAATGAACTTCCCAATCAGTTGACCAATCCAAGGCACAAGCTCTAAGCATGTCTTCTACTGTTTGTATCGTCCTTTCAGACTGACCGTCCGTCTGAGGATGATAAGCCATGCTAAAGCTCAGCACGGTCCCCAAAGCCCTGTGAACTGCCTTCCAGAAGTGCGACACGAAGTGACCATCTCGATCTGAAATAATGGTCTTCGGCGTCCCATGCAATCTGACTATCTCTCCAATAAATACTCGTGCCAATTTATCGGGTCCCCACGTGTCTTTAATTCCTAGGAAATGAGCCGACTTGGTTAGTCGATCAACTATAACCCAAATCATGTTCATTCCCATCTTGGTCCTTGGCATATTGGTGATGAAATCCATCGAGATATCCTCCCACTTCCATTCAGGGATTGGAAGTGGCTTTAACATTCTGGCAGGTCGCTGATGTTCAATCTTAACCTGCTGACAAGTCAAACACTTCGAAACGTACTCTGCTACGTCCTTCTTCATATTTCCCCACCAGAAGTTTTGTTTTAGATCCTTATACATCTTACTGCTGCCCGGGTGAATAAAATAGGGCGCGCTGTGAGCTTCCTTCAGAATTGTCCGTCTCAAATCATCATCATCGGGAACGCAAAGTCGACTCTAAAATCTCAGAACTCTATCATCTTGTATCACGAATCCTGGGGCCTTTCCTTTCTTTACCTCGTCACATAATCGGAGAATCAGAGAATCGTTCAACTGCTTAGATTTGATTTCCTCGACTAGTGACAAAGTTAGTTCCATCACATATAGTTGCCCTTGGATTCCTGGTGACCATACTTCAATCCCTTCGCGGATCAGTTCTCGTTGAATGCTGGTTTGGGACGTAAGTGCTTCCAACACTCGAAGAGAAACAGGTTTACGGCTCAGTGCATCAGCTAATACGTTTGCTTTACCCGGATGATAGAGGATTTCCAAGTCATAATCCTTGATCAATTCCAGCCACCTTCTCTGCCTCATGTTTAATTCTTTCTGACTGAAAATGTACTCGAGGCTTTTATGATCTGTAAAGATCTGACAATGAGTGTCGTATAAATAATGTCACCAAATTTTCAAGGCAAAGACCAAAACTGCTAACTCTAGATCATGATTTGGGTAATTAACTTAGTACGGTTTCAATTGTCGAGAAGCATAGGCAATCACCTTATCCTTTTGCATCAACACACATCCCAGACCCTGATTTGAAGCATCGCTGTATACCATGAATCCATCAGTTCCATCTGGTACCACTAATATAGGTGCTGTCGTCAGTCTCCTCTTAAGTTCATCAAAACTAGCCTGGCATTTCTCATTCCACGTGAACTTTTGAGTTTTCTGTAACAACTGTGTGAGCGGACGAGCAATTTTGGAAAATCCCTCTACAAAACGACGATAATATCCAGCAAGTCCTAAGAAGCTTTGGACTTCTTTCACGTTATTAGGAGCTTCCCATTCCAAGATTGCTTCGACTTTCTTCGGGTCCACCTGAACTCCGTCAGCTGATATCACATGCCCAAGGAAGGCTACTTTTTTAAGCCAGAACTCGCATTTGGAAAGCTTCGCATAAAGCTGTTCATTCCACAAGGTGCTCAAAACCACACGCAAATGCTCGGCCTGCTCCTCTGTGTCTTTCGAATAGATCTAGATGTCATCAATGAAAACGACCACAAACTTATCTAGGTATTATAAGAATACCCGATTCATCATTTGCATAAATACTGCACGAGCATTGGTAAGTCCGAATGGTATCACCACGAATTTATAGTGCTCGTACCGGGATCTGAAAGCAGATTTCGGTATATCCGATTCCTTAATTCTCAACTGATGGTATCCTGATCGCAAGTCAATCTTCGAGAATACCCTTGCCCCTTGCAGTTGATCAAACAAGTCATTGATATGAGGTATAGGATACTTATTCTTGATCGTCACCTTGTTTAGCTCCCTGTAATCAATACATAATCGGAGGGATCCATCTTTCTTCCGGACAAAGAGAACGGGCGCTCCCCAAGGAGAAACGCTAGGTTGAATATAACCCTTCTGTAATAATTCCTCCAGTTGCTTCTTTAGTTCATACATCTCGGATGGCGCCATACGGTATGGTGCTCTGGAAATAGGAGCGGCTCCAGGCTCTAATTCGATAGTGAACTCCACTTCTCTCTGCGGAGGTAACCCAGGTAGTTTGTCAGGGAATACATCTGAAAATTCATTCACAACTGGAATAGATGAGAGCTCTACTCCTTCTTTCTTCATGGCGTATCACCAAAATTCGTGACAACCCTGCTTCAGTAATTTCACTGCTTTCATTGCTTTGATCAATTTTCCCGAGCTTCCCGGTCTCCACCCTCTGAATAAGTGTCCAAATCCGTCATCAGCAATGATAGAAATGAGTCTCTTTCGGTAATTCAAAATAGCTCCATAACGGTTGAGCCAATCGTCTCCGAGAATTAAATCGTCACCATGGATGTCGACTATAATAAGATTCGATGGCCAATCTCTCCCTCCTATATATACTAGAAAATCTCTAGTTTCTAGGGTTCCCACAATTCTCTCTCCGCTCAGCAAACCCACAACATAAGGTTCATAATCAAATAAACACGAGATTTTCAAACGATTAACACAGTTCAATGAAATGAGAGAATGTGTAGCTCCTGAATCGAATAAGACACTAACTGGTTGCAAAAGGATCTGAATCGTACCTGATGCAACAGCGGTGTTCTGATCGTCAGATTTCCTCATCTCGTACAGGCGCGGAGGAAAGGACCCAGCACTGGATGTCTCTCTCTTCCCAACATTCTGCTGCTGAAATCCACTCTGCTGCGTCTCGTTCACACTTATCTCCTTCAAAACTGGCGCTGGAGTGCAAGTACCAAATGATCTAGTCGCAACTCTGCAGAAATCCGCACGGTGCCCTTCTTGCCCACAATCGAAACAAGTCACAGAAGATGCGGGGTAATCACGTCGAATATGCCCTCCTCAACCACAATTATAGCACTTATTTGATGCGTTCGAAACTGCTGATGTCATCCGGAACTTCTTTCCACCTCGAGAAGGATGTGGAGGATTCCTAGATGAATAAAATGAAGACTGGCCTTTGCGGGGCCCACCACTCTTGTTTTTCGAGAAGTTGTAGGGCACTTTCTACTTCTTTGCCTCCATCGATTTCTCCACCGCCGCCTCTTTCATGTCGTAGGCCAGCGCTTTGTCTTGATAATATCGCAATGTAGTACACTCGAATCCGGACATGTACTGTTGAATCTACGGCTTCATCCGCATATCGAAATGAAAAATCTTTTCTACCGCTGTTCTGACCAAGTGTCGCACACAAGTCAGCTAATGATTAAAAGTTTTGATTAAGTCTGTCACAGATGCTTCCGAACTCTGCGGTGAGAAAAACTCTCGGATTTTTGCCTCTCTAACTGGACGAGGACAATATTGTGCTTCCATTATTAGTTTGAATTCCGTCCAGTCAGCATTATGATTCTCAGGTCGAATAGCTTCCCACCAGTCAAAAGCCTCCCCAGTCAGAAAATACTGGGCAATAGGAACTTTCCGGTCCTCGTGACAGTTAATACCCACAAACATCTTCTCTAACTCCTTTAGCCAATGATCCTAAGTAAGTGCCTCAGCAGATCCGTCAAATTTTGGCGGGTGCAATTTGACCACCTCGGCAAGCCATCTGTCTCCCCGGTTATCCTCGTGGTGCTGCTGTCCCATCGCCGTCTGCATGCGGTCAACTACCTGAGCGAACTGGTTTATTTGAGCCACCACCTGTTGAAGCACTCCCGGCATGTTAGGATTCGCGTTGTCATTCGCTGATCCCTGCTGTCCTCCAGAATGGGAATCGGTTCGACTAGCCAATAATTCTGGGGTAGTTGCGGAATCCTCCTGTCTCATATTACCACGACCGCGTCCGCGTCCACGTCCTCCCCTCAACATACTGTAAACACAATTACTCAATATCCAAGACAAAATTTTCAAAAATAAAGCCCGTCAATATTCACAAAACAGAAATTAAGTAAAACGGTAGTATAAGAGATTAGGAGACTTACAACCATGGTCCACATGACGACTTTGGCTGAACAGTGATGTTACGAACGACCCGTAAAATAACGAAAACAGACCCAATTAAAACCCGACTGCCAAGATATCCATGAATCTTAGCTCCGATACCATATTCTGCAACACCCCGAGATATTCAGAATAATTACAGCGCTGTAAACCCTTTAAGTAAGGATTTACAAGGCTAATTAAAAGAAATGTAAATATAATCCAATAATACCATAGAAGTTCAAAATACAAAACCGGTTCCAACTGATCAATTGAGTTAATTAATACAACCATATCAAAATGATATTAATAAGACACGCGTACTCGAGTACTGAAAATGAACGAAGAAGACAAATCACAGTAACAACAAACATCACTGAGCCCCTTCGTCGTCACGTCGGTATTGTGGCTGTTTCCCCGCTCCTCGGCTACCTGAACATCAAAACAAATGTCCACCCCCGAAGGGGTTAGCAAAACGATGCTAATACAAGTATCATATTAAACAAATCGAATATGCATCAACAATACATAACAAGATACACCACACGGACTTCCGCTACCGGAATCCAACAATGCGAATCCACAAGATTCCATTAACACAGTATGGGTATTCCAATGATCCAGCGCCCTCAGCATAGATCCCAAGATGATCCCGTCGGACCAACACGAGGTGGAAAAACCCGTCCAATGATCCAGCGCCCTCAACCTAGATCCCAAGATGATCCCGTCGGACCAACACGAGGTGGAAAAACCCATCCAATGATCCAGCGTCCTTAGCATAGATCGTACAACATATACAAACACAACTCATGCATACATATATGCAAGAATCACTATGTCCATCAACATGAATATATAAACACTAGATAACGAATATCATGACAATTCAATGAAATAAATCTCATGTTCAACAACATGAATAAACCACATGCATGCTCAAAATACCAATATTAACAAATTATGATACTTGCCTCAAAGATGGCAAGAACTAATCACCTCAATGATCTCAACACACTCGAAGGCCGCCTCCTTCGATCAACATAGCAAGCTAGAACCTTAACAAAAGAAATAATATAGAATTCATCTCATGTCGTACGAATATCTAGCAATCCGATCTACGGCCGAAAGCTCTTAAAATGTAATCTGCCTGAGCTACTTAGCGTACGCTACATACTCTACGTAACGTGTGTTAAGCCTGCTCGTTAGCGTACATAAACGACGAAGTCTAGCATATGCTAACTATGTACTAACAGTCCTCTCTGATCAGGCGATTGACTCGCCTGATGACATAACATACGTTACGTACCAAACGTAGCGTACGTTAACTCGTTCCCGATAGCACACGTTAATATACATATTTTAGCGTGCGCTAACCGTGCATGGCAGTTTTCTACTGGGTAGCAGACTTTATCTAATGGTGATGAAACTCATGAAATCTTCAGTGTTAATACATGTCATCTCCATGCATATCATGCTCATACGATTTATGAATGATCTATACGGATTAAACGATTTCGAGATACAAGGATACATATAATCATCACAACACCATAATTCATCTTGATCTTCAAGAAAGTATCCTACGTTCCATCCATTCTACGTCCCAAAACGTATAATTCCATTATGTAAAAACATAAGAACTTGATAATCTCTATAAACTGGTCATGATCGGTTTTGAAGCTTCATGAATATGCTAGGAGTACAAACACTAAAAGGTTCAATGGTTTATACGATGAAGAAGTACCGAAACATCGAAAATATCCTTCTAACAACATGATGTTCGACTATGTACGAATTTAACTGACTAGCTAATCCCAAATCATGATCAAAACATCCTTAAGAATACTACTTAAATTGGTGAAGAATCACCTACCTCAAAGTAGTGAAGAACAAGGAGGAACTTGAAGAAATCCAACACCGAGGGCTTGAACACCAATCTCCAATGATCTACAATCTTCAAACTCGTGCTAGGATGATGATATGAGAGGTTGAGGATAGAGGAAGTAACTCTCTAAGTCTAAGAATTTGGATTTGGGAAGTGAAAAAGTCTGAAAAATGAAAAAGGGTGTTGTCCTATATATAGAAAATGGTTATTAGCGCGCGCTAGTCCATATCCATAGCGTGCGCTAACGGCCATACGAAGCTTACTGACCTCACTGTACTCAAGATTTAGCGTGTGCTATCCTTATACCAGTAGCGTGCGCTACAGCGTTGACTTGGCTTTTCCCAAAAGCCGTCCAGATTGATCCCGACATGATCCGACCAAGATCCGCGGATGATCTCACCTACCACCCTGTCTTAATCATGTTGACTACGTATAGCGTGCGCTAAGGTTCATACTTAGCGTGCGCTACGAACCCAATTTAGCGTGCGCTACTACGCATAGTCGATAGCGTGTGCTACATGTGCAAAAATCACAATTTAGAACACATTCATGCAATCATACGTTCAACAACACCGGATCATGAAATTCGGAGAATAATACTCAGATCAAAATGCAACAAATACAATTTCACAATGTTCAAATACACATCAGAAATCTCGAGTATTACAGTAGTCATCTCGCAGATTGATTCAGCCATCTCCAGAAGACAGAAAATATCAGTTCGATTGTTGGGTGTAAGGGTTTATTATGGAGATCCGGATTTCCAATGGATCGTGTAAATACTTTCCAAACTGATATTTCTACCCTATGCCCGGGTTACAAGAAATTCAGTTTAGGATAATCCAATGGAACACTTACGAATGTAGGCACATAAAAGTAAGCCAAATTGCTAGAGAAATTCTGTGTTTATCAGAAAGAGAGAGAGAGCTCAGAAAAGGGTGTCTCTAAGACTCAAGAGGAGAGCCTTATTTATACATGTCGATTAGGGTTACATTAGGTCGATTTTTAGGGTTTACGAGAGCGGCATCGTCATTAGTGATCCGAAATTAGGGTTGACGGATGGTTTACCAAAATTGACGTAATTAGTCAATTTACCATAGTCTCCCTCTAAAATTCGGAATATCACTAAATCCCTAGTCTAAATATCCGAAGACCTTTTGGGGTGCTGCCCCATGGACCCCGCCCGCTGAACGGTCAGCGGGACCACCGCCAGGGGCTCTGCCCCATGGACCCCGCTAGGGGCGCTGCCCCTAGACCTCGTCACCGGGGGCGCTGCCCCCGGACCTCCGACATTAGGCCGTACCGGCTTATAATTCGATCTTATACATGTGTGCACTCCGCACATACCCGAACATATATTAGAATACAAATTATAAACCCCTTATCTCATATATTAGTTCCAATTACACAAAATGAATGGTGACACTAAAATCACCAACATATATATTTTTTAACTATGAATTAGCATGCTTTATCGTTAGTACAACATTATCGACTTCGATAAATGTAGATCGATATATCCCAACCTCAAATAACTTATATGCAGCTCGTTGTTGAGAAATATAAATTCTCCATATCTTGAGATTTATTTCATGTATTTATTAGTAGCGGAGCTAATAGGTATGAGCTATTACATTGGTGCCTTAAATATTACTCCCTCCGTTCCAAGCACGAAAATTAATGATAATTGTGTAAATAATTATGTATAGTGAGGGTGTTAAAAATAGTTTTTTTTACCATTTATGTGCGTGCAAACTTCTGTGGAACGGACGAATAAGGCAAGTGTGCAAACTCCTGTGGGACGGAGGGAGTAATTGCTAATGTATTTCGGTCCGCCGATCCCTCTCTCGTCACACACACACACACACACACACACACACACACACATATATATATATATATATATATATATATATATATATATATATATATGTTTTTCTAGGATAGTCTACAAATTTATTAAACACTCTTAAAGTAGTATTCAATATATATATATATATATATATATATATATATATATATATATGGGGCGCATTTTATGCAGTACCAATATTAGATGCACTACTTTACAGTACTAATTTATGCATGTGTTTTGTACTAATTATGCATGAAATATATGCATTTCGTGCATCAAAATTTCAATGCATTAATTCTCACAAAATTTTTTTTTCAAATAAGCTAATCGTTTAATGCATCGATATTTTGATGCATATATATTACATATTTTAATGCATTGAAATTTTGATGCACGAAATGCATATATTTCATATATAATTAGTACAAAACTCATGCATAAATTAGTACTGTAAAGTACTCCATCTAATATTGGTACTGCATAGAACGCGCCACTATATATATATATATATATATATATATATTCGTGAAAGTATATTTTTAGTTAAAAAATAAGAGTACATCCATACTATTGACTTAACTAGTTTTAATGATCCAGATTAAATGTATGAAATGAATAAAGAATCATTTCCATATATTAATGATGAGTTTACCAAATAAGATTCAGTTATATATATATATATATATATATATATATATATGGGTTCAGGTGAGAATGCAATTTAAGTTAAAAAAGAAGAATGAATTTCATCCATAGATTTTGATAAATGGATGGCCTAGATTTATTCTCACAAAAATCTGATGCATATAATGCAATATTTTAATGAATCGATATATTGATGCATATAATGCATATTTTAATGCATTGCAATTTTGATGCACGAAATGCCTATATTTCATGCATAATTAGTGCAGAACTCATGCATATTCACAATTCGCAGGATAATAACTATTCTCATTTGATCCTATATATACTCTCATCTTTTCAATTTAAGTGAGAGGTGTCAGAGTTGTGAATTTAGAACTTAATTTTTGAATTTTACTCTCACTGCACATATTTTGATGTGGATGTGACTAAACATATGAAAGTTACGGACCCATTTTGTCCTCTAGTGATTGAAGGGGTTTGTGGTTATTTTGATGAATTAACTAATGTAGTCGGATTTGGGATTAAATTAAATACTCAGAGATCATGCATATCTTAAATAGGACAATTTATATGATGCTTGATATTTTAGTACATTATTTTTCTTTTAACTTTTCATATGATTTTCTCACTTTTAGAGTTTATTTTCAACATTTTGGCGTTGTTTTACATATTCAGTTCGATTATTATAGTTTATCTTTCTATCTCATATGTTGTGTTTTTTGTGAAATACAATGATTTATGAAATAAAAATAATTTGAGTTTAAAAGTGAATAATATCCAAGTCACGTATTTAAATCCTGAGTTGACCTCAGATGCGTCATTTCCTTTCTTTTCCTTTCCTTGTCCGCGACGTGAAC
This sequence comes from Orobanche coerulescens, assembly GCA_033398695.1. Taxonomy (NCBI): domain Eukaryota; kingdom Viridiplantae; phylum Streptophyta; class Magnoliopsida; order Lamiales; family Orobanchaceae; genus Orobanche; species Orobanche coerulescens. Next base: position 45,328,395 of record CM065809.1, read on the forward strand.
TCCTTGGGCGATTTGGAGCGATTTTTACAGAATACTCCATAAAGTTCCTTCATAGATCAATTGTTGGGCTTCAAGCAAGTTTATCGTCATCATAATCATCATCCTCCGTCCGAATCGAGGATCGGAAACGTGAAGATTGTTCGGACCGAAACCTTGTCGTTCACTTTTTCCTTTCCCGTCATTTTATTCAAGGCAAGTACATTTATTACATTTTATTGTGTGTGTACCGTTTTGATGCGAATGATGTAAGTTGTGTTATTGAATGAATGTGATTGTTGCTCTTCCACCCGGGGATGGCATATGTGGCCTCTGGGGGCCGATACTAATGGGTACGGCCACGGAAGTGGACTTGGGTGCGTGTGTTGATGTTCTTCCACCCGGGGATGATTCGACGGGACCTCTGGGGGCCAATACTCATGGGTACGGCCGCGGAAGTGGTTTCTCACCTAGGGACGGTCCGACGGGGCCTCTGGGGGTCGATACTAATGGGTACGACCATGGGTTACCAAGCGTGGATAGTTGTGATGTGGAAACTTGATAATATACTGTTTTGGTGTAAATGTGATATTCTGGAATATTGACTTCAACTATTTTTCTCAATGGATTGCTTCTGTCGAATCGTGTATGTATATAATGTAGTGTAATTGTGTACTTGCTAACCCCTTAAATGGGGGAAATGCGTCTTATGCATTTCAGGTACTGGTCGAGCCGAGGAGCTGGCACGGGATATGCATGCAATGGATGGACTAGCATGATGATGAGGCTAGAGTAATCTCCTATTTGTGATTTTGGGTGTTACATTTATGGTATCAGAGCCATCTGCTATGAATACCTAGGCTGTCCGTTAATTTTGGGTCTGTCAGTTGTGTCGTTAGAGTCAGTTGTTGAGCCTAATATCATCGTGTTACCAAATCTTCGTGCGACCCGTGATTGTAAGTCTCCTCGAACTCTTATATTTCGGTAATTCGTTTGCTTGTGTTGTTTGGATTGTGAATTGTGGTACCGACTTTGCAAACTGTGAATTTTTCTGATCTTGTTCCTTTCATATCTTTTCTTCAGTATGTTGAGAGGTCGCGGTAGACCACCTAGGGGACGCGGACGAGTCCATGGTCGGGGTGCTATTAATGAGGAAGTCTCACTTTCTCAGTTCTCTGTAGATTCGACCTCTCAGTCAGTGCCGAACACTCTACCTCTGAGCTCTGACGGGCAGCAGGATATGTCGGTCAGTCAGGATCTATCGTCGGGTAATAATGCCGACGCCGGGGCTACTGCCATACTTCAGCAGTTGGTAGCCCAGCTTGCCCAGATGGCTCAGGGAGGACGCCAGAATCTGCCCCCGACTCCTGAGAAAGAAGCTAGTAAGTGGCTTCAGACGGTGACTAAGATGCACCCTCCTCGTTTCTCTGGATTTTCTGACTCCCTCGGTTGGGAGAATTGGCTCTTTCAGTTGAGCAGGACTTTTGATGCCATAGCGTGTCTCGATTACAGGAGGGTACATATTGCTCAATACCTCCTGGATAAGGAAGTTGCGGAATGGTGGGAGGCTGTGGCGCCCAGAGACCGCCGAGCCACTTGGGAGAAATTCAGGCTGCTATGGAAGCAGAATATTGGCCGCCGCCAGTCAAAGAAAGCAGGATTGTGGAGTTCTTCACTGCCACACCTCAGGATGTGCCGATTTCTCAGGCCATTATCTCTTACAATCAACAGTTGGGGTTCGTGAGGGATCAGGTGAGGACTGAGGCCGATAAAATCCGTTATTTCAATATGCGCATGAAGCCGTATATCAAGCAGAGTATGGCACCGCTCATGTGTGCCACCTTGAAGGAATACCAGGATCGCGCCCTAGCGATCGAGATGGCTATCCCGGAATCAGAGTCGGGTTCCGAAACTAAGAAGCAGAAGACTACTGGCAGTTTCTCAGCCGGTAAGAGTGGTCAGTTTTCGAGGTCTCGGTCTGCTCCTACATTTGGGAAGAGGCCGTTTTATCAGGCCAGTAGATCTCAGGGTAACCGTTCGGTCCAGTCTGTTGCATCTGGCGGTAGAGTTTGTTTTAATTGCAGTCAGTATGAGCACGTGATGAAGGATTGCCTATTTTCATTAGTTACTTGCTTTACTTGCGGAGAGACAGGGCATCGGGCAGTTCATTGCGAGAGGGCCACCAGGATCACCAGAGCTCCGACTACCAAAACGATCACAGTACTCCAGTTGCTCATGTTCCTCAGAGTTCGGGCCGTGGTAGGGGTCGCGGTCAGCTGGATCGCCGTACCGCATTGAGTTCGGGCTCAGTTCACCCTTGATTATATCAGATGAGGCACACAGAGGAGGCAGACGTTCCGGTAGCATCAGGTACCAATCAGATCATTTCTCATCTAGTTTCAGTGCTTTTTGATTCGGGTGCTACCCACTCTTTTATTGCTTCAGATTGTGTGAGTCGTATTGGTTTTGACTGCTTGTTCGAGTGTGAACCGTTTGGAGTGGGTACGCCTAGCGGGGATCGTATGATTGGGGACCGGGAAGTTAGGGATTGCCTAGTGAGGATCGGAAGCCAAGATTGGCCGTCGAATCTCATTGTTATAGACCTTAAGGGTGAGGATTTGATCCTCGGGGATGATTGGTTGGATCGTCACGGTGCTATCATGAACTATGGGACTCGTACCATCTCGATAGTGGCCGAGGACGGCACCGAGCATACTCTTGTCGGTTGTAAGCTGGGTAGATCGGGAAGTGTGATTAGCGCCTTGAAGGCGATGAAACTTCTGAACCAGGGTTGCGTCGGCTATTGGTGTTACGCTCTGAAGGCGGAAGATGGTGGTGTTGACATGTCTTCGATTCGAGTCGTTAGTGAATATCCCGACGTTTTTCCAGATGACTTGCCGGGATTACCACCATAGTGGGAGGTTGAGTTTCCTATTGATCTAGAGCCGAATACGGCCCCTATTTCTCGAGCGCCGTACTGTATGGCACCGTCGGAGATGTTAGAGTTGAAGAAACAGTTGGGATAGCTGTTAGATAAAGGGTATATTCGACTGAGCGCATCGCCTTGGGGTGCGCCTGTACTTTTTATTAAGAAGAAGGATCGATTGCTTCGTTTATGCATCGATTATCAAAAATTAAACAAGTTAACCATAAAAAACAAGTACCCTTTGCCCAGGATCGACGATTTGTTTGATCAGCTTCAGGGAGCGACAGTCTTCTCGAAGATTGATTTACGATCGGGCTACTACCAGTTGAGGATTTAGGACAGTGATATACCGAAAGCTGCTTTCCGGACGATATATGGCCATTACGAGTTTGTGGTTATGCCTTTCGGCCTAACCAATGCCCCAGCAGTGTTCATGCAGTTGATGAACAAAGTTTTTATTGAGTATCTGGACAAGTTCGTAGTCGTCTTTATTGATGACATTCTTATCTATTCCTGGAGTCTGGAGGAGTACGCCTTACATCTCCGGATTGAATTGAGATTTCGCGGCAGATTATGTGTACCGAGTGATATTGAGTTGAGACAGAAGATATTGGGTGAGGCTCATACTACACCTTACTCCATACATCCTGGTATGAGCAAAATGTACAAGGATGTAAGGAGTAACTACTCGTGGAGTAATTTGAAGACGGACATGAACGAGTTTGTATCGAAGTGTTTAACCTGTCAGCAGGTTAATATTGAGTATCAGCGACCCGTGGGATTATTGCGACCACTCCCTATTCCGGAGTGGAAGTGGGAGGACATTTCCATGGATTTTATTACCAGTATGCCTAGGACTCGGACTGGAATGAACATGATTTGGGTTATTGTTGATCGACTAACCTAATCAGCTCATTTTCTGGGTATTAAGGATACTTGGGGGCCGGAGAGACTAGCGCGGGTATTCATTGCGGAGATCGTGAGGTTGCGTGGGACTCCTGAGAGTATTGTTTTGGATCGTGATCGCCAGTTTATATCACATTTTTGGCAGGCCGTTCATCGAGCCTTGGGGACTGAGTTGAAACTCAGTACATCCTACCACCCTCAGACAGACAGACAGTCTGAGTGGACGATACAGACGCTGTAGGATATGTTGCGAGTGTGCTTTAGATTGGAAGGATGATTGGGAGTCCCACTTGCCATTGATCGAGTTCACGTACAACAATAGTTGGCACGCCTCGATCAAAATGGCACCATTTGAGGCATTGTATGGTAGGAGGTGCAGATCGCCGTTGTGTTGGGATGATGCATCTGAGCTAATTGGCACCGAGCCCGATATGGTATTTGATACGAGAGAGAAGATTGTTCTGATTCACGATAGGATGTTGACAGCCCAGAGTCGACAGAAGTCTTATGCCGATACACGTCGCCGGCCGTTGGAGTTTGAGGTGGGAGACCATGTGTTGCTTAAGGTGTCACCGACACGGGGAGTTTACCGCTTCGGTCGGAAGGGTAAACTTAGTCCGAGATATATTGGACCATTCTAGATTCTAGAGAGAGCTGGAGAGCTTGCATATCGGTTAGGCTTGCCGCCGTCCCTGAGCCACGTACATAACGTATTCCATGTTTCCCAGCTTAGGAAGTACGTACAGGACCCTAGCCATATTATTGATTTTGGAGAGATCGAGTTGGGGCCCGACATTACCATCGAGGAGAGGCCGATTCAGATCTTAGAGCGTCGGGTGAAGCAACCACTACTACAAAAACAACATTTAACAGCGGCATTTTAACAGCAGTTTTCCTTGGAACCGCTGTTAAATCTGCATATTTAACAGCTGTTCTAGAAGAACCGCTATTAAATTGTACTTTAACAGCGGTTGTATAAGAACCGTTGTTAAACTTGTACATTTAACAGCGGTTCTTCGACAACCGCTGTTAAATCTGTACATTTAACAGCGGTTCTTTTAGAACCGCTGTTAAACTTGTATTTTAACAGTGGTTCTAGGTTAATGTGCAATATATTGAATATTAATAGATTTTGTTATATATTAATATTAAAAATTCTACTACATTATATATTAAAAATTATAATACATACATATTGTTTTATGAATTATATTATATTAAATTTGCAATATATTGAATATTAATATATTTTGTTATATATTAATATTAAAAGTTCTACTACATTATATATTAAAAATTATAATGCATACATATTGTTTTATAAACTATATTATATTAAATGTGCAATATATTGAATATTAATATATTTTGTGATATATTAATATTAAAAATTATATTACATTATATATTAAAAATTATAATACATACATGTTTTTTTGTAAATTATATTATATTAAATGTGTAATATATTGAATAATAATATATTTTGTGATATATTAATATTAAAAATTATATTACATTTTATATTAAAAATTATAATACATACATATTGTTTTATGAATTATATTATATTAAATTTGCAATATATTGAATATTAATATATTTTGTGATATATTAATATTAAAAATTATATTACATTATATATTAAAAATTATAATACATACATGTTGTTTTATGAATTATATTATATTAAATGTGCAATATATTGAATATTAATATATTTTGTTATATATTAATATTAAAATTATATGACATTATATATTAAAAATTATAATACATATTGTTTTGTGAATTATATTATATTAAATGTGCACGATATTGAATATTAATATATATAATATAATATAATTTTTCAAATATATTATAATTGTTGACTTATTAATGTAACTTATTAATATTTAATATATGATACAAATTTATAATTTTAGCATGGCTATATACAATATATACATTATAATTTTTAATATGTAATAATTTTTATTATTTTATATTATTATTCTATAATAATAATAATAATTAATAGTATAAATCATAAAAGCTTAATACTCAGTTCATCAAATTTTTTATATAATATACATTATACTTTAATGTATATAATATAATTCTGAAAATATATATATATATATATGTGTGTGTGTGTGTGTGGTTTATTGTACACTTATATAATATAGATCAGTGGTTGATACCACCTCCATCTTATGGAGGTCACAGGTTCAAATTCGGTGAGTAGCAGAAATACACATTTATTCATATATATGTGCGGAGTCGCTAGCAGGTGGGCTCGGAGGCGGGCGGGCAGGTATGTGCGGGTCGCGAGCGGGAGGCTCGGAGGCGGGCGGGCGGTCGGGTGTGGGGGATCTGGGCAGGGCAATATAATTTTTTTTATTCCAACAATTTTAAACGCGGTTCTACAAGAACCGCTGTTAAAAAAATAATTTCAATTTATTTTAAAAAAAATTAATTTAACAGCGGGACATTTAACAGCGGTTCCGGAACCGCTATTAAAAGGGCTCCAGAACCGCTGTTAAATGCTGTTTTTGTAGTAGTGAACTCAGGCACAAAACCATTCCTTTGGTTAAAGTGCAATGGTCGAGGCATGGATCCGAGGAAGCCACGTAGGAGACGGAAGAGAGTATGAGGTCGAGATACCTCGAGTTATTCACGTTGTATGTTTCGGGACGAAACTTATTTTTAGGGGGAGAGAATGTAATATCCGTACTTTCTATTTTTGATAATTTCTATTTTTGGTGTATGTTCGTTTCGGACGACTCGCTTGTCACTGTTTTGGGATTTTGAATCTAGTTTGTTCTTTGAGTTTTTCCATTTGGACGAGTTTCAGTGATGTTTTTATGTATTTTCGTCTTGAACTTTGTTTTATCGCGTGTACGTTCGATTCTCGTAAAATTCGTCCGATTTCGTTTTTCCCATGAGTTCGTATGGTTGAGTTACTCATGTTATGAGTTTCAGATTGTTAATCCGACGTCGTATCGTGATTTTTTGGATGTTTGGGCCATTTTGTAATTTCCTAAAAGTTTAGGGAATTTTATCCTCCTTGTCGTATTTTGGGTTCCCCGGTAGTTGGGAGTGTATTATCTTTCAGTACTTAACTTCGTTGCCGTGAATATCTCGTGTTTACACTTCTGGGTTTGATCTTGTGTTGTGTTCCGTTTTCGTATCTTCCTGTGTAAAAAACGATGTTCAGCAGTACTGAACTGCTTCATGCATAACGCACGTTATGCATGCTATTTAGAGTACGCTATCGTTACCTGCATAACGTACGTTATGCCATAGTCGTAACGTACGTTATGGACTTCAGCGGGGGTTCTGTCCAGTTTCTGCCTAGCCCTTACGTGCGTTAACGGGCGTCTGTTACGTACGTAAAACTCTTCGTAGCGCACGTTAATGGTTTGGCGTAGCGTGCGCTATCGACCTCAGCCAATCGGTTAGAACGCTCTGCCAGGCTCATACGTATGTTAACTCAAAGGAGTTACGTACGTAAGACACCTTAGCGTACGTTAACTATCCATGTTAGAGTACGTAATGCTCTGTCAGGTATTTAAATCCTGAGTTGACTCAGATGCGTCATTTCCTTTCTTTTCCTTTCCTTGTCCACGACGTGAACTCCTCGGGCGATTTGGAGCGATATGTGCAGAATACTCCATAAAGTTCCTTCATAGATCAATTGTTGGGCTTCAAGCAAGGTTTATCGTCATCATAATCATCCTCCCCCGTCCGAATCGAGGATCGGATTCGTGAAGATTGTTCGGACCGAAACCTTGTCGTTCACCTTTTCCTTTTGCGTCATTTTATTGAAGGCAAGTACATATATTACATTTCATTATGTATGTACGGTTTTAATGCGAATGATGTAGGTTGTGTTATTGAATCAATCTGATTGTTGCTCTTCCACCCGGGGATGGCATATGTGGCCTCTGGGGGCCGATACTAATGAGTACGGCCACGGAAGTGGACTTGTGTGCGTGTGTTGATGTTCTTCCACCCAGGGATGGTTCGACGGGACCTATGGAGGCCAACACTAATGGGTACGGCCGCGGAAGTGGTTTCTCACCCGGGGACGGTCCGACGGGGCCTCTGGGGGTCGATACTAATGGGTACGGCCACGGGTTACCAAGCGTGGATAGTTGTGATGTGGAAACTTGATAATATACTGTTTTGGTGTAAATGTGATATTACGGAATATTGACTTCAACTGTTTTTCTCAATGGATTGCTTGTGTCGAATCGTGTATGTATATAATGTAGTGTAATTGTATACTTGCACTAGCTATTCGAATGCTAACCCCTTAAATGGGGGAAATGCGTCTTATGCATTTCAGGTACTGGTCGAGCCAAGGAGTTGGCACGGGATATGCATGCAATGGATGGACTAGCATGATGATGAGGCTCGCGTCGTGTTTTATGTTTTACTATTACATTTATCTTGATGTTGGAGTTAGACTGAGTGTTCTATAAATTGGTTAAAGTCCCCTGCGTGGGCAATGGATTTGTTGGAGTTACACTCTTCGATACTTGATTAAAATGTTTTGGCCAAGGCCACAGCCCTATTTTACTATGATGTTTGTGTCTTTCGGGATTTCATATTCGGATTGTGTGTTATATGCTAGCCTGGTAGACCTCTTGAAGGTTCTACGGTGTGTAATGTCCCATTTGTGGTTTGGGGTGTTACAAGAAAATGAGGCAGTAGCTATTGGTGAACATTAATGTACGTAAGGAGTAGTACCTAACGTATGTTAAGGCTATAGCATACGTAACACCTTGTTGTTAACATACGTAAAGATCAGGGTCTTATAAATAAGACATCACCCCCATTTCATTTCACAACCATTCTTCTTCATTCCTTGGCCGATTTCTGCAAGTCCAGGGAGTCTTCCCCCACATTATAATCCTTGTTTAGCCTTTCTACTTGGTGGTTGAAGTTGAGAAGCATCTTAATTTGGTGTTCAAGCTCCGGGTGTTGAGTTTTCGCTGAGTGATTCATCAGTCTCTCCCGATAAAAGGTATGTGAAGCTATCCCATCCTAGAATTCGTATTCTTGTACCGCTTATGAGCATGCTACTGGAGTTATTAAGATTTATTTGACAACTTAGCGAATCGTATACCATGCTTTAGGAAAATTGAGGGAATTTATACTAGGATCTTCATGGTTAAATGGATTTTGGGTTACGCCTTGATTCTGTTAAACATCGAGATGGAGTCTACTGAATTCATATCATGCCTTTAAGAATGGTTTTGAAACACTCTTTTGGGGAACGATTTGTTTGGGTTATCACACGTGTTAGATGAATTCAATGAGATTATGGTGGAGGGTGTTCTTCAAGTATAGTTCATGATTTGTAGAAGTTTATTATTAATCTTCATGTTGTTGGATAGAACTTAGTGATTAGGTTGGTGTTAATGGTTCTGAACTTAAAACATTGGCAAGAAGTATTGCTTGCGGAAGAACGAAACTGTGGAAATGAATTAAGTTACAACTCGATTGAAATGTGTTAAATGACCGAACCAAGTGTTGAAATTGATAATCAGGAATCAAAGTGTAAATTTATAATGATTTGAATATCCTTGAATTCATAGACGTCGACTTTTCATCTCCGTTATGGTCATTTGATTCGCATAAGGTATGTCATTAGTTCGTCCGAGGGTTCGTCGAACAGTTGAACCGTGAACCGGCTAACTTAGAATAACTCAGCCATAGTGGAAATTAGATGTTCGAACGTTAGAATTGTTACGTAAGTTGAGTTGTCGTTATTTCCTTTTTGTAAGGTTCGAGGTTGCGAACGGTTGATCGAAGGAATGGCCCTTGAGTTTATTGAAGTCGTTGGAGTGTTTCTTCCTTGCCATCTTTCTAAGGCAAGTACTTTAATTACGCGTCATGTATTGATGTTATACATGTTGTCGTGCATATGTGTTGTTGTTGTATGTCCACCTTGTGTTGGTCCGACGGGATCATCTTGGGATCTATGCTAGCATGCGCTGGATCATTGGACAGGTTTTTCCACCTCGTGTTTGTCCGACGGGATCATGTTGGGATCTATGCAGTGAACGCTGGATCATCGGAATTACCATGTGTATGTTGTATTATGTTATGTTTATCATGTTGTGTATGGTATTGTGAGTTTTCTCGTGGTAGAGACTAGTTATTATTGTTGTCATTGAGGATGTTGTTATTATTCTTCGTGAGATGTTAAATAATCTGTTGTATTATAATTATCGTACTTGTACTAGCATCATTGTGCTAACCCTTAAGGGGTGGACATTTGTTTTATGTTCAGGATACAGGAGGACGGGGAAGCAACCACTTGAGCTGCATGATGACGAGGGTGCGGAGTGATGTTATGGCCGGGATGATTTGTCAGATGTTTGTTTTGTTTTAATAAAGTACTCGAGTACGCTATTGTTTTATCATCTTTGAAGTTTGTATTCGGATGTGGACGGATTTGTATGGTTTATACGGGTGATGTAATAATTATTTCTCTATTTAGTATTTAATAATATTGTTTTTAAAATTCTTAGCCTAGTAAATCCTTACATCAAGGATTTACGGCGTTGTAATAATCCTGAATATCTCGGGGTGTTACAGAATATGGTATCGGAGCTAAGATTATGGATATCTTGGCCGTTGGATTAAATTAGTGTTCAGATGTGCCTTTGTGAGTTAAACGGCCGCGAATAACATCATTGTACTGCCTACGTATTCATGTGAGCGGTGGTTGTTGTTAGGAGTATGGCCTCGAATGCCACTCAGAGGATGTTGAGTGAGGCATTGTACTTGTAATTATGTAAATCATTAATATAAGGCAATGGATATTTGTTTATTTACTGGTAGTTACTGGCATTCCTAACTCGTAAATATACATATAGAAACTAGTCCGTGTATTTGAGAGCAAAACCTTCCACTCCTTATTGGATAAAGGGGTCGGCACTGGAAAGGTTTATAGCTCAAATACTTAATCGTTCGCAAGTCGATGAAACTTGACTGGACGTTAAGTTTATGTGAAGACTTGTATGACATGTTCTTGGATATGGACAGTGCTTGTCGAACGCTAATGGTTAATGGGAGCACACGTTGTACGTATGATAATTGGATTAGTGTACTCGAACCGACTCACCCTCGATTCATCACACGGATTTCACTTCGGGACAGTCAATGACGGAATCGGAATATTTTGATAGGTATTCGTGAACCTTCGACTTACGGATTTAGTACAGATGTGCTTGTGACGTCAAGATTTTCATTAGAGTAGTTCGACCTTGTATTTTCGACGTTGGATCATTCGAGTGCTTGGAGCGCTTTGGATCGTAGGGAATTCGTTTGAAGCTTGGGGAATAGCTCAATACAAGGAATCCATTTAATCAACGGACTACAAAGGTGAGTTTCTTACATCTCTTGTGTTTTTGTTTATATATTCGTATATACGTAGCTCGATCGATCCTCGTATGGATTCGGATCGAATTAATTTTCATTTTACCGCTTCTGCTGGGCCTTCGATTTAGGCACCGAATCCCAATAGTGGTAGCGGAGCGTAGGTCTTGCGATCGTATATACGATATTCGCATTTGGAATGCTTGATTAGATGGTGAATGATTTGAAATCATTTATAGTTATAATCGTGGTATATGTTTTCGTTCGTTCTAGTTGTATTTTTTGTAAGTTTATTTCTAAATATAATTCTCTAATTTCTGGGAAATATGATTTATATTGAAGTTGTGAATGTTGGAAAATATAGATATTGGATATCCGGTCGAAAAACTCGCCCTCAATTGCAGCCCGCTTATAAGGGTATCGGGGGCCGTGGCCTGTGGCTCGGGGGCCGCGGCACGAGGCTGGCAGGCGGCCACTTCTTGCCCGATTGTTTTTGGGCGCAGTCCACTTTCGGGACCCGTTTCAGGCTTGTTTTCTTCGTGTATTCCTAAAAATGATTTCCCACATTTTAAATTGGATTTAATATAATTAAAATGATTTATGGTATTTCATTTTATAAGGGAAAATTGATTAATTGGAATACTTGTGATCGACCAAATTATTTGGAGCGTTTTCATATTACCGATTGTGTGAATTGATTGGATCGGTTCGTATTGTTGATTGGATCAATGTATCTCTACGCTTTCCATTTATATAGTATTTATTGGATGAATGCTTTTGAATGGGGTTGTGGTTCGTGGACTTAGTTTTGAATCGTTTGTTTTATTCGATTGGGTTGTAAATGCCGTTTTGAGCCTATTTATTTTACTAGAAATATTTGTATCTAAGATGCAATTTTCAATGTAAAATTTATATGTAATAAACCAGAGGAAGATCCGTTTCGAAAAGACGAAGATTCAAGACGAAGACTTGTAATTAGATTACGGAGTTTTTGTTTTCTAGGAACGGTCCATGAACCACATGTTAGTAGCAACTCGGTTGTGAATGGTTGTTCATATTGTATGAATGCTACAAACGCGCTTAAATGAATTAATGTGCAAAGTGTAACATTAATCGCGATAATTCTCCCACAACAAATTATTAAGTTTATAAGGTTTCAAGGTTTTCCTTCCCTCCATCGAGCTTTCGGGAAATTGAAATCCAAACCGGATGTGCTATGCTTCCGAGTTATCGGGATAGTCGTTCGGGAGGATGGATAAATTACCAGGAGCACATTGGATGCCTTCGGTTGGAGCAAATTTTATCCCTAGAAACCTGATAGGTTGCCGGATAAGATTCAATTGTGAAACTGATTTGCGTCGATGGTATAAACTTAACTTGTTCACGAACTATATAAACTGTATAGGTTGAGGGGAGTGAACAAGGGGAAAAAGAAGATCGAATCATCCATTAGATGGGTTGGTGTTGGACACCACTTTATGAAAATTAATAGACTAGAAACCTGTTCGGTTGCCCTCTATTAAGATTTATAAAGAACTCGACCACCACTATGAAGTAGAGCAACGATACTTCTGGATTTCATATGGGAGTGTGTTATTCCAATAAAAATAGTGGGAGCTGGATAACAAGAATAGAAAAGACCTTAATTCTATACTCAGATCATAATATAACAAGTCACTAATTAATATGTTATACTTAATGCAAACGTAACTCTCAATATGACTATGAATCCACTCGCAATTCTATGTCTAATGAGCTTCAAAGAGCTCATGAGAAAATGACTTCTGCTAGGCAGATTCTATCTCACTTAACCGAACTTTATGGTGAGCACAACAGAACTGCTAGATATGAGATATCCAAGCAACTGTTCGGTGCAAGGATGAAGGAAGGTGAGAAGGTTGGGGAACACATCCTCAAAATGATATCCATGATCGAAAGATTGGAGGCTCTTGATTTTAAAATAGATACTTCTCTCCAAATCGATCTTATCCTTCAGTCTCTCCCTGATTCCTTCTCACAGTTTGTTATGAACTTTAACTGCAATGAGATTGCATGTAATTTAGCTGGGCTAATGAACAAACTTGTGACCGCTCAGTCTCAGATGAAGACTCCTCGGATGAAGGAGTCTGCTCTTCTGATTTCTTCTGGACCTCGGAGGTCTAAGAACAAGAACAAAAAGACCAAGAAGCAGACTGAACCACATGTCAAGGACTTCAAGGGCAAGGGCAAGGCCTCAACGGTTCCGAAGAACAAGAAGAAGAAGGATGCTTGTCTCAAGTGCAGTGAGCTGGGCCACTCGGTTAGAGACTGTCCGATTCTTCATGACACTTCAGGTACAGAACTTTTAGTTTTGGAAACAAATTGTTCTGCTACCGTATTTTCTACTTCCTCGATACTGGATTCTGGTGCTAGTTCTAATATTTGTACTATGAATCAAGATCTGGAACAAAGTAGGAAGCTTGGAGCTGGAGAAGTAATGATCACTGTCGGAAGCGGGCATAGTGTTGACGTAACCAACATAGGATCACTACTTTTGGGTTTAGAATCCGGCTTTGTTTTGACTTTAGAAGATGTACTTGTTTTGCCCAAGGGGCACAAAAACATTGTATCCATTTCGGTCATGGACCGAAAAGGCTTTTCATATTTCATTGGTGATGGTTCCTGCAAAATTTATTTCAGAAATAAACTAGTAGGTACTGCTACATTGTTAAATGGATTGTATCATCTAAATCTCAGCAACAAAGTAGTTGTAAATACTATGACTAGAAAACGTGGTAGGGATGAAACCAATCAAGTTTTGAAATGGCATCTTAGACTTGGTCATGTTGGTCAGACCAAGGTTTACAAGATGGAAAAAATTGGACTTATGGTTCCATTGGGATCGGATCCCTTTCCTACTTGTGAATCTTGCCTTAAAGGCAAAATGACTAAGTCCCCCTTCACAGGTACTTTTGAAAGAGCCACTGATAAATTGGGATTAATCCATATCGACGTATGTGGTGCTTTGGAAGCAGCACGTGACAGATATCAATATTTCATTACGTTTTCAGACGATCATACTAGGTATGGTTATGTATACTTAATGAAACATAAATTCGAGGCCTTTGAAAAATTACAGGAATTCAAGTCCCTAGTCGAGAAACAAACTGGTAATCATATCAAAGCACTTCAGTCGAACCGAGGTGGCGAGTATATGAGTACGGTGTTTGACGAGTTCCTTAAGGAACATGGAATAGTTTCACAACTAACACCTCCAGGTACTCCTCAGTTAAATGGTGTGTCATAAAGAAGGAACCGGACCTTGTTAAACATGGTCCGTTCCATGCTGGGCAATACTAACTTACCGATTTACCTGTGGGGGTATGCACTCCTGACTGCCGCTTACATCTTGAACAGATGTCGTTCCAAATCCATTCCTAAAACTCCACATGAGATGTGGGAGGGCAGGAAACCAAGTCTTAATAATATTAGGATTTGGGGATGTCCCGCCTATGTCAAGAAGACTAAGGTGGAAAAGTTGGAAGCGAGATCCGTGGAGGGACGTTTCATTGGAATCCCGTCTGGGATGATGGGGTATCTATTCTATATGCCTGAAGATCGAAAGATCGTTGTTTCTTTACAAGCACACTTTCTGGAAGATGAGTTCATTTAGGAAAGCGGAGCAGGTAGAAGTATTTCTTTAGATGGATACAATGAAACTCCTCGGGAGACACCTGTGCAAGAAACTGGAACCGATCCTTCTGAAACACAAGTACAACCACCTCGTAGGTCTAGTAGGGTGTCTCATTTACCTGAGAGGTATGGGCTTGTGCACTTAGAGGAGCTGGGTCTCCACGAGGTTCCTAGTGATAGCCAAGAGACCGACCCAGTGACCTATGACCAAGCGATGGTGGATGTAGACTCCGAAAAATGGCATGAAGCTATGGAAGCTGAGATAGACTCGATGCATGTCAATCAGGTCTGGACTCTGGTAGACCGCCCCAAGGGCATAGTGCTTATTAGGAACAAGTGGATCTACAAGAGAAAGACTGATGGAGATGGCAAGGTTGATGCCTATAAGGCCAGGCTTGTGGCAAAGGGTTATACCGAGAAGGAAGGGATCGATTACCACGACACCTTCTCACCCGTAGCCAAGATCAAGCCTATTCGCATGATGCTTGCTATAGCTGCCTACCACGATTATGAGATATGGCCAATGGACGTAAAGACAGCTTTCCTTAATGGATTCCTAGAGGAGGAAATCTATATGGAGTAGCCTAAAGGCTCTGTGTCCGAAGTCGATATTCAGAAAGTGTGCAAGCTTCAGCATTCGATTTATGGACTGAAGCAAGCGTCGTGTAGTTGGAACCTTCGTTTTGACGAGGCAGTCAAAGAGTTTGACTTCGTGCAAAATGAAGAGGAACCTTGTGTATACAAGAGGGTTAGTAGGATCAAGATCGCATTCTTAGTACTATATGTGGATGACATTCTACTAATAGGAAATGATGTGGGAATGCTCAGTTCTGTGAAAGCTTGGCTATCAAGTAATTTCTCCATGAAAGACTTGGGAGAAGCAACCTATATTCTTAGTATTCATCTCTACTGGGATAGAGCGAAGAGAACAATAGGTCTTTCCCAAGCCCTCTATATAGATAAGATCTTAAAGCGGTTTAAGATGGATGATTTTAAAAGAGGGTTCCTTCGATACGACATGGAATAAAACTCACCTCGAAGATGTGTCCTCAAAGTGAGGAACAATGACAGGAAATGAGTAATATACCATATACTTAGGCCGTGGGTAGCCTTATGTATGCTATGTTGTGTACGAGACCTGACATTGCGCATGCTGTAAGCATGGTGAGTAGGTTTCAGGCAAACCCAGGTAGGGAACATTGGACTGCCGTAAAGAACATTCTCAAGTACTTGAGAAGGACTAGAGATATGGTTCTGATGTATGGCGGTGGAGAATTGGATGTGGTGGGATTCACTTATTCGGACTTCCAGGGACAGAAGGACGACTCGATGTCTACTTCTGGCTATATATTTACTCTTAATGGAGGAGAAGTATCTTAGCGTAGTGCCAAGCAACGCACGAATGTTGATTCCACCTGTCATGCTGAGTATCAAGCAGCCTCAGAGGCTTCCAAGGAAGGGTTCTGGATTAAGAAGATTTTGGGAGAAATTCAAGTGATACCATGTGCTGAGCTGCCTGTTCCGCTGTACTGCGACAACGACGGAGTTGTAGCGCAGGCCAAGGAGCCGAGGTTTCACAACAACACCAAACATATTGAGAGGAAGTATCATCTCGTAAGAGAATTTGTTCGCAAGGGATACATTGTGCTGCACAGAGTAGACTCGGCCGACAACGTCACTGATCCACTGACCAAGCCACTTTCTCAGACTAGCTTGGAGCGTCAACTGGAGAATATGGGTATTAGATACCATAGTGTGTGGCATTGAGTGCAAGTGGGAGATTGTTAGGAGTATGCCCTCGAATGCCACTCAGAGGATGTTGAGTGAGGGCATTGTACTTGTAATTATGTAAATCATTAATATAAGGCAATGGATGTTTCCTTATTTACTGGTAGTTACTGGAATTCCTAACTCATAAATATACATATAGAAACTAGTCCGTGTATTTGAGAGCAAAATATTCCGTTCCTTATTGGATAAGGGTGTCGGCACTGGAAAGGTTTATAGCTCAAATACTTAATCGTTCGCAAGTCGATGAAACTTGACTGGACGTTAAGTTTATGTGAAGACTTGTATGACGTGTTCTTTGACATGGAGAGTGCCTTTCGAACGCTAATGGTTAGTGGGAGCACACGTTGTAGGTATACTAATTGGATTAGTGTACTCGAACCGACTCACCCTCGATTCGTCACACGGATTTCACTCTAGGACAGTCAATGAAGGAATCGAAAGCTTGTGATAGGTATTCGTGAACCTTCGACTTGAGGATTTAGTAGGGATGTGCTTGTGGCGTTAAGATTTTCATTAGAGTAGTTCAACCCTATAAGCCGGGAGGCGGGGGTCAACCCTAGTAGCAGGTCCTACTGAATACCAAGATACAATTCTTTCTCCCGTTAGTGAGCGGGTTATATGTCCTATGCGGTTATTGGCAGATGAGATCATAAGTCCTTGGCCAAAACATTGGAGCTAGTTGTATTGGATACACGAGAGTTTGATGATCTCGATTTGCATTAACGCATGCATAGCGTCAAGTACAAATAGGGTTTGACTGACCGTGTCCCTATAACTTGATCGGGACATTTGAAAGAAGGGTTTATACGTATAATGGTATTCACGACATAATGGTTCTTGAATGATCCCATCATTCGTTCTCAGTTGGGGTACAGTGTAGGCCGCCAGGCTGGCTAGGTGGTGCGACTACTCTTTGGTTCCTCCCATTGCTAACACAGATGAACCTACCGAGTCGCGCAATAGGATTGACAACAGAATGTATCAAGCTAATTCTCTCATTATGAATATTAGATATTTGATATCTAAATTTGGGACATTAGATATCTAAATCGATTTATTGGATAAATTGATTTACGGTCTAATGAATTAAATATATCACTCGGTGATTATTTTAATTCATGAATATAATTATTTATTGGAGAAATTAATTATGTTATTTTGTATTTGATATGTTTAATTAATTGGATTAATTAAATGATATAAATACATCGGAACGGAATTGGAGTTTATCTGTTTAGACTCTCGGGAGTCCGAAACGGACCGAACTCATCCGTTTTTGCATGGTGGCCGCCACCCTTAGTTCCACCCACCTTCCTCTTGTCTTGTTGTTTTATTTTATATGAAAGAACATGACTTTGTGGGGTTGGTATTCATGTGACATGAGTTGTTCACATGAGGGTAGAATTTGAATAAAGGAGGAAGACTCCTCATCACTCCACTCATTCATTTCAACGTGAGAAAGGATAGATAGAGAGAGAGAATAATATGTTTTTCAAGTCTTCTTCTTGTTCATCACATTGTTCTTGAGAGTTTTCTTGGAAAAAATACCAAGATATAAAGAGAGAAAGTGAGTTATACACTTAGAGTGTTGTAATCACAAATCAATAACTTCATCACCTAGCTCTAGCCGTATCCTTGTAGGATAGCAAGGTGATCGTCATCCCATTCGTTTCTTCGACATGTGGCAAGTAGAGGCGTTGTATTTTCGACGTTGGATCATTCGAGTGCTTGGAGCGCTTTGGATCATAGGGAATTCATTTAAAACTTGGGGAATAACTCAAGATAAGGAATCCATTTAATCAATGGACTACAGGGTGAGTTTCTTACATCTCTTGTGTTTTCATTTATATATTCGTATATACGTAGCTCGATCGATCTTTATAAGGATTCAGATCGAATTAATTTTCATTTTACCACTTCCGCTGGGCCTTCGATTTAGGCACCGAATCCCAATAGTTGTAAGTTTCCTAAACTCTAACTTGTCCTTTACATGTTATCCTTTTTGAATGTTAGTACGATGTTGTTCCTTCATATTGAGTATTTATGCTTACAGTATGATGAGAGGAGGACGTGGACGTGGTCGCGGTCGTGGATGCGGACGTAGGAATGCAGAGAGGGAAGATTCACCCTCTGTTCCTGATTCGCTGTCAAATCAGGCTAACTCCAATTCTGGCCAACAATAAGTGTCCGTTAACAATGAACAAGAACAGATAGTGGAGACAAATGCCAATCCTGCCTTTCCCGACATACTGCGCCAAGTGGTCAACAAGATGACCCAATTTGCTCAAGTAGTGCACAGAATGCAAGTGGCAGTAGGATTGCAGCTGGGGGAAAGACAGCAAGGCATCCCAGATTTGGGAAGTCGAGGAGACATATGGCTTCAAGAGGTGGCGAAGATGCACCCACCGAAATTCGATGGTTTTTCTGAGACACCAACATGGGATCACTGGTTGAGAGAACTGGAGAAAGTGTTTGCCGGGATTAACTACCCAGATGACCGGAGAGCCCCCATTGCCCAGTATTTTCGAACAGGAGAAGCATCTGAGTGGTGGGAAGCCATCCGACCTATTGATCATGATGCCGATTGGGGAGAGTTCAAACTTATGATGGAAGCTCAGTACTGCCCTCGTCCGGTGAGAAAAGCCAAGGTTCGAGAATTTTTCTCTGCGCAGTGTTCGGATGTGCCGGTGGCTCAAGCGATTAAGACATTTAATGAACAACTGGCGTTTGTTCGACACCTGGTTGGAACCGATGCAGAAAAGATGATTCCCTTTGATATGAGAATGAAGTCGGAGATACAGTGGTACATGTCAGGCTTTGAATGCACCACTCTCCACCAGTATAAAGACAAAGCTCTGGCATATGAAATGAAAGAAGTAGCTATGGAAAAGTTCTCTGAGTTCAAGAAGCATAAAGTCTCCGGTAGTTTCACAGAGCACAAGAGTAGTGGGCTCTGCAAAGCCCAGTCTTCCTTTCATTCATTCAAGAGGCCTCCGCACCCATCCAAAGGTGGAAAGAACTCAGTATCATCAATGGCCGATGCAACCAGGAAATTTTTTAACTATGGCCGGACAGGACACTATCGACGTGATTTCTCACTCCCCGCTGTGACATGTTATGATTGTGGACGAGAAGAACATCGTGCGGTGTTCTGTGAAGAGGCTGCAAAATCTTTTGGAGCTCGTAATTCGGAGCCAGTTCAGAAGGAGGTGAGTATTCCTCAGACGCATCAAAGTGTTCAGCAGCCTCAGAAGGTAGAGGCAGAGGACAGTGTGACCGAAAAGAATCATTGAGTGCAGGGTCCCCTCCTCCACGTATTTATGAGATGAGAAGGGCATACGATCAGAATGCAGCTATCGCATCAGGTACCGTTCAGATCCTTTCACAACCAGTTAGTATTTCGTTCGATATAGGAGCTACACATTCATTTATATCATTGTCTTGTGTTAATCGCTTGGACATTTCTTGTTTTCATGAATGTGAGCCTTATATTGTGGGTTTACCAAGTGGGGAAAGAATTGTGGGGAACTTAGAAACTAGAAATTTTCCTGTATCAATTGGAGGCAAAGAGTGGCCCTCAAATATGATCATGATAGAGATATAAGGAGACGATTAGATTCTCGGAGACGATTGGCTAAACCAATATGGAGCTATTGTGAACTACCAAAATAGGAATATCTCGATGATAGCCGAAGATGGTTACAAATTATTATTCGAGGGATGGAGACCAGAAAGCTCAGGAAAAGTGATTAAAGCTATGAAAGTCGTCAAATTGCTAAAATCGGGCTGTACTGGATACTGGTGTTACGGGGTGAAGAAAGAATAAGGAAAAGTAGAGCTTTCATCCAGTCCTATTGTGAATGAATTTCCAGACGTGTTCCACGACAAATTACCTGGACTACCTCCACGACGAGATGTAGAGTTTACCATCGAGCTAGAACCAGGAGCTTCACCGATTTCTAAGGCACCGTATTGTATGGCACCGACTGAGATGTATGAATTGAAGAAGCAACTGGAAGAGTTACTGGACAAAGGTTATATTCAGCCAAGTGTTTCACCTTGGGGTGCACCAGTTCTTTTTGTTCGAAATAAAGATGGATCGCTTCGATTGTGCATCGACTATCGAGAGCTTAATAAGATGACGATCAAGAATAAGTACCCTTTGCCATGGATTGATGATTTGTTTGACTAGTTGCAAGGAGCGACAGTATTTTCAAAGATCGATTTGAGATCGGGATACCATCAAAGAATCAAATATTCCAAAATCAACATTCAGAACTCACTACGGACACTATGAGTTTGTGGTGATGCCATTTGGTCTCACTAATGCACCTGCTGTGTTTATGCAGTTAATGAATCAAGTGTTCATAGAGTATTTGGACAAGTTCGTAGTTGTGTTCATCAATTATATTTTGGTTTATTCCAAGAGTCCGGAAGAACATGCTGTTGTGTCAAGTTTTAACACCTTCCGACCGGCGATCGCCTCCGAGGCCGAGCGACCGACTTACTGCCGAGCGACCAAGGCAAGTTTGCCGACCAGCGATCAGGCGACCGAGCCCTAACCCAGCGGACATGCTAGACTGGCCAACCGAAGGTCCCAGGACAAGTCCCGGTGCCGAGCGATCGACCTCAGATACGATCGTCTCTCGGTACTCGGCGACCGACTCCTGGCGACCGACATCTGGCGACCCTCTATCGGCATCTGCCGATCGACCCTTGGTGACCGACCATTGGCGACCTGCCCTTGGTGACCGACCATTGGCGACCTCGGATGATCAGCAGGGACGACCGCTCATGTCGATCACCACCGATGGACATCCAGTCGGCGAAGGCCGAGCCTCAAGACTAGCACCATGTGCAAAGGCCGGGACAAGATCCGCGAATCGCGGGCCATTGACCACAATCTGGCAGATTCTCTCCACCAGCCGACAGGCCGCCGAAAGCTGTCAGTAGGGCCGCATGTTGACTGGCTCCGGACACGTGATGGCTCCTTATTGGACCGCCCAGCTGGCACCAGCCACTGCATTGGACTTTATTCGGACAGCCAGCCTCTTCCTTGGACTTTAGCCCGACAGCCCAGGAGATCGGCAGATTATTATATTGGCCGACAGGCGGTCGGCAGATTATTCTAATGGCCGGCAGACGATCGGCCACTACAGGACAGGACCCGGCTGCCCCTATATAAGCAAGGCACCCTGCACTTGGACACTTCATCAGCTTCCTTGAGTTTCTCTCGGACATTCTTGCAATACATACGCAATACAGAAGCAAACATTAAGCACTTGCCTAATCTCCAACTCTTGGCAACAGCTATCATTCGGTCTTACTTCTCCCGGCCTTTTCTCCTCGAGCAGATTATCGGCGGGACGAAGAACACCAAGCTTCGCTCAAGAGCCGGATTAACAGAGTCTTTTTACACTCATTGTATTTAGATTTCTCACATTAATACTTGTATCCACGAATATTTGTATTAATAACATCTCGAGAGAGCATTCAAGCCCGGGCCTAACAAACCCGGCAAATCTTGTATTATTTATCTTCTCTCGAAAGTGCTCCCGCAATTGTTGTTTGTTGTCCGTCTTCCAGCAGTATTAATCTTCGGATAAATATTTTGGGCAACAACAATTGGCGCTAGAAGGAGGGCATCCAACCCTCGATTTTTTATACCTACCGTCCCGAAGATCTCTCACTGTTCTCGGGCGGATACTTGAAGTGACACTTACCGCACTTCAAAGAAATCCTTCAGAAATCATGTCTTAGCCTCCGCGTCGAAGAAATCCGGCCCGACCGGCCCGGCCAAACCCCTGTTCCGTCCCGGTCCGAGCGCGGCCGATGGTGGAAGGTAGCCGCCGCGGTCGAGAGGCGCTCGATCCGTCCACGGGCGGCGGCCCAAGCCTCTCGCTCGATCGGTTCCGAACCAAGGAACAGATCGAAGGGGCCCTGGCCGTCCTACAGGAGCGACGGAGTGCTCTCGACGCGCCTCCAGCTACCGCCCCCCCGGTCTCTCGCCGGAAGATCAAGCGGAAGCTCAAGGCACTACTGGCCGAGCGATCGCCAGGAGGCTCTCGCCCGCAACAAGAGGCGCTCGGCAGCCGGGGCACGTCTGTCTTCGATCGCACAGGCGGCCCGACAGCGGCCGCGATCCGGCCCGGCCTACGAGACGACGGAGTTGGTGTCCGTCACCAGGAGCTCGGCCTACCCGGCTCCCACAAGGCGATCCAGCCGCCTGGCTCCCGCTCGCCAAATTCCCGAGGTCGGCAGCAGCGGAGTCCGGAGATCGGTACACGATCGCCTCGGCCCCCGCTCCCAAAGCCGATCCGCAAGCAGCCGAGCCGCGGCGATCGCCGCGATGCAACGTCAGATCGACGACATGAAGGCGCTCCTGCAATCCGGGGCAGGCGCCACCAAGACGATCGCCGCGCCGGGCGAGCCGCTCGCGATCGACATCGAGCTCGCCCCGGTGCAGCACAAGATCGCTCCTCCTCAGACACCCGTGTACCAGGGGCGATCGGACCCCCAAGCACACCTGCACAAGTTCAACATCTACATGACCGGGTGTGGGGCATCGGACGCGACCCGGTGCCGAATGTTCCCTCTGACGCTAGACGACCTCGCCCACCGGTGGTACACCTCATTGCCACCTCGGTCCATATGCTCCTTTAACGAGCTGGCGCACGTCTTCACGGAATACTTCGCCACCAGGGCCGCTCGTCCAGAAGGTCCCCATCGCATGTGGCGGATCAGGCAAGGAGAACAGGAGTCCGACTCGGACTACATCGACCGGGTTGACATGATCATCCTCAACGGCGAGCCCGTAAGCGATGAGACCGCCCTCTACGCGGTCCTAGGAGGTTTTCAGGGTTTCTCGCCTATGTTCAGGCATCTCACGAAGACCCTACCGACGACCTACGCAGCCTTAGGGCGAGCCGCAGATTTCTGTCGAGGCAAAGGCTTCTTCTTGGCCTAGGAGTAGATCGTTCGGCAGCCGCGCGTCGACCTCCAGTCTCGCTGCCCGATCGCTACTACCGTGCAGAGCCGGAGGACTCGATCCCGCCTACTGATCCATTCTAACATGAGTGACTAGCCGCCGCCCGATCGCCAATTTCGACCTACGAATAAAGCGATCGGCCGAGCGACGATCGCCCGATCTTCGTCCGGTCGCAACATCATCGGCAACCGGTGGACACGATCGCCGTCTGATCCGGCATATAACATGACGGACTAAGGCATAAGATCGCCTCCACCGCACATCATAAAGCCATGGCCACGGCGATCGATGGAACAGGCCGCCCGGCCATGCAAGGTCCCTTTCGGCCGAGATCGCCCGCCCTTCGTTTAAATACGAGGCCGGCGTAGTCGGAGGGCTCTCCAACATTAATCGGTGGACTCATTCCACAACCCCGTCTCAACGTACACCGTCGAGGTCGGCCATCTCCATGGTGGCCGCCGAGGTGGAAGCAGAGCTAACAAGCCGCGGGCGTGGAGTTGATTCATCCGACGCCCGCGCAAGGACTCCTCTAGGCGAGACCGCACGCCTTTCGTTTAAATACAAGGCGGCGCGGCTAACAGAGGACCCTCATAATAAAGTGAGTCACGAGGCACTCATTGTCTTCGTGCACCAAGACACGGTCATGGGATCGGTCCATCGATCTCCGCGACGTGCACGATTCCTCAAGCAAGCGAAACCACCAAGTTTACGTGGGGATCGGCCAATGTTGTTTTTGCGGTACAAGACCGAAAGATAGCTAGCCAATCGATCATGATAGCCCAAGTCCGAGTCCTAAGTCGGCTCGGATCGCCGTCCTCATCCGTACATGATCACCGGCCAAGAACCACCTCGCCCCATGTCTTCAACATAGGAGCAAGCTGGGGCAATTGTTGTGTCAAGTTTTAACACCTTCCGACCGGCGAACGCCTCCGAGGCCGAGCGACCGACTTCTTGCCGAGCGACCAAGGCAAGTCTGCCGACCAGCGATCGAGCGGCCGAGCCCTAACCCGGCGGACATGCTAGGCGGCCAATCAAGGTCCCAGGACAAGTCCGGTGCCGAGCGATCGACCTCAGATACGATCGTCTCTCGGTACTCGGCGACCGACTCCTGGCGACCGACATCTGGCGACCCTCTATCGGCATCTGCCGATCGACCCTTGGTGACCGACCATTGGCGACCTGCCCTTGGTGACCGACCATTGGCGACCTCGGATGATCAGCCAGGGACGACCGCTCATGTCGATCACCACCGATGGACATCCAGTCGGCGAAGGCCGAGCCTCAAGACTAGCACCATGTGCAAAGGCCGGGACAAGATCCGCGAATCCCGGGCCATTGACCACAATCTGGCAGATTCTCTCCACCAGCCGACAGGCCGCCGAAAGCTGTCAGTAGGGCCGCATGTTGACTGGCTCCGGACACGTGATGGCTCCTTATTGGACCGCCCAGCTGGCACCAGCCACTGCATTGGACTTTATTCGGACAGCCAGCCTCTTCCTTGGACTTTAGCCCGACAGCCCAGGAGATCGGCAGATTATTATATTGGCCGACAGGCGGTCGGAAGATTATTCTAATGGCCGGCAGACGATCGGCCACTACAGGACAGGACCCGGCTGCCCCTATATAAGCAAGGCACCCTGCACTTGGACACTTCATCAGCTTCCTTGAGTTTCTCTCGGACATTCTTGCAATACATACGCAATACAGAAGCAAACATTAAGCACTTGGCTAATCTCCAACTCTTGGCAACAGCTATCTTTCGGTCTTACTTCTCCCGGCCTTTTCTCCTCGAGCAGATTATCGGCGGGACGAAGAACACCAAGCTTCGCTCAAGAGCCGGATTAACAGAGTCTTTTTACACTCATTGTATTTAGATTTCTCACATTAATACTTGTATCCACGAATATTTGTATTAATAACATCTCGCGAGAGCATTCAAGCCCGGGCCTAACAAACCCGGCAAATCTTGTATTATTTATCTTCTCTCGGAAGTGCTCCCGCAATTGTTGTTTGTTGTCCGTCTTCCAGCAGTATTAATCTTCGGATAAATATTTTGGGCAACAACACATGCGCAGCACTTACGGATCATTTTGAACCTCTTGAGAAGCGAGCAGTTATATGCCAAACTTCCAAGTGTGAATTCTGGCTAAAGGAAGTGATATTCCTTGGTCACATGGTATCAGCGGAAGGGGTCCGAGTAGATTCCCCAAAAAGTCGAGGCAATTTTATAATGGAAATCTCCTAAGAACGTGAAGGAAGTCAGAAGTTTCTTAAGACTTGCTGGGTATTATCGTCGGTTTGTGGAAGGGTTTTCCAAAATTACCCATCCACTTACTCGATTGCTGCAGAAAACCCAAAATTTTGAATGGAACGATATGTGTAAGGCCAGTTTTGATGAATTGAAGAAGAGATTGACCACGGCACCAATTTTAGCACTACCACAAGGAACTGAAGGATTCATAGTTTACAATGATGCTTCAAACCAAGGTCTCGGTTGTGTACTGATGCAGAATGAGAAGGTGATCGCCTATGCTTCACGACAGTTGAAACCATATGAAGTAAATTATCCAACTCATGATTTGGAGCTGGCAGTTGTTTTTTTCGCCTTGAAGATATGTAGACACTATCTGTATGGAACTCACTGTTAGATCTTCAAAGATCACAAGAGTCTCAAATATATCTTCAGTCGGAAGGAGTTGAACATGCTTGGTACCTTGTCGTTCATCCCCTTTTCTCTCAATCCAGGCGAGTGATTCTTGTGAAAATTATATTCTTAAATGTGGAAAGTAATGCATATGAGTGTGAGAGAAAGCATTGCTACCATACTGGCTTGCCCACGTTCGTATTTGATACCTGGGCCACTGCTCTTCTAGCTTTACCTGACTGCATGGATGGTAGCTACCAAAATAAATGGGTAGAAGAAGGGGCTCAGACCGGACCTATAGTATGGCGTTAGAACTTGGGCCGTACCGAGAGAGAAGACATTATAAGCACGAAGCATGAAAGCTTCAATAGATGAAGTTTTTTATCCCTAGAATAGAGGACTAATGGTCTTTTTAAACCCATATGGATTATACTTATGTTTTGGATCCTGTGGGTGTAATAAGGTCGTAGGTCATACTGCTATAAACTCCACATCGGAGTAAGTACTGTGTTTTGTGGTTCAGTATCACATGTATTGTGTATTTAATCTGTACTTTGGATATCGCCTGTGTAACACCCCCATAATACATCCGGAAATGTTACACGCCGTAGGCCCTTCTTACAAGGATCTACAAGGCTAAACTCTACTAGACTACCAAAATGATTGACCGATCGGGGTCAATCTAAATACAACGCAGACCGACAAGGTCGTTAAACAATTCAGAAACAAATGAACTTTACATCTCAATGACAAAAATAAACTTGAACACAGAAAAGAATGACAACTCAATTTAATAAATGAAAATTACACCCATGCAAGGGTGAATACTCGAACGACAGAGAAATACCGACCAAAATGAAACAAAAGAAAAGACTCTAACTCTGGTGTGATTAGTATCATTGTCCTCCATCTCCTTCCCAGCCAATCCTGTGACTGCTCCCGAGCTGCCAAAACCTGAGCGCATAACAGGCACCCACCCCCCGAAAACTCGGGGGTTAGCAAACTGGAATTTTGCTAGTGCAAGTACATAACACACAAGATATACGAATAATAATAACACAAAACTCAACAGTCGTGAAACCTTAACACGAACCACACATTCAAATGGTCAACACAGAATAGTATTACATACACAATGTGAAAGATAATCACATTTTCATATTCTCCGTACAGAACATAACACTAATAAAACTTTAAACGAGCACAAGGAGTCAGAGGAATCCCTTTTTATAAAAGGAAAAGTATTTTGATAAGAAAGTTCGAAAACATTAATATTGACTCGGGCCATCTAGGGGTTTTGAAAATCAAATGGGAATACTTTAGAAAATACTTCAAAAGCTCTCGCGTCCTTGACCCAACATGTGGAAAACAATTTGCAAGAAGACTATCACAACGTCATTCGGGGTCCTCGACCCAAATGATAAAACACTATCACAAGTGAATCATTACAACATCTCACGGGGTTCTCGGCCCAATCCAAATAATATCATCACGAGATCAAATCTCAACATCTCACGGGGTCCTCGACCCAATACACAGAATAATCAACACAGTACAATCAAAGGCACAGCCTTTCATTCGACAAATCCTGCTCAAGACCCCTGACTAATTAACCCTCGGAGATCTCGTCAAATATCCTTGGTTAATTAACCCTGATACCAACATTTAAAACAAATTGGAACGAACTCCAGAAACACAATCCGCGGTCTACATCAAGACTAACATTAAAAGCAAGTTGCAAAGATTTAAATTTGGAAAATCATTTGATAACGGGGTCTTAGCTATCACTCAAATATCCATTACCAATAAGCCTGCCAGGCGCCTCCCTTGCACACCTGTGTACCGGCGTTCACTCCACTATATTGGCCGCCCATTGCACATGTCACCGCGCCGGCATTCACTCCCACAAGAGCCGCCCCTTGCTCGCGCATTAAGTAACACCGGTGTTCACCAATCATATGGAGCCGCTCATTGCAGCGTACAACAGGCCGGAGTGCACGCCCCGCCCTCAGAGGTACCCGGATATGACGTCTCTCATAACAAGTATTCACATTATTACAAATACCAAGCACACAGTCAACCGTTGCAACAATTATCAAATCAGTTCATCAATCCACATAATTTATTTGCCAGTACGCAACTACGCAAAATAAACAATAACTCGCACGTTATTCATCAAGACTTAGCACATTAGGCCTTCAACACTATCAATTAATACTACATAATTATCCACACATATCTATATATATATATATATAATATAAATGTGTTTGAGGAGAAAAGTAAAGACAGCAATCAATTGTATTGATAACAATGAATAGAGGGGCCTTTATATAGGCATTACAAAGAGAGTCTTTCCATACATAGGATTCCTAGTTAAGGTAAGACATCTAACAGGATCCAACTACTTATGGAAGAGTCTAGAACCTACCATAACTCTTATCCCCATACAACTAGTATTAGGTAAGACACCAATACGGGAAGGATTTCCCGGAACACTCCCCCTGTGTCGAACGCTAATACTAACATGGTGCACGAAGTGTTGCCTCGGTAAAAAACCTTTCCAAGTCAAATAAAACCCCGTGGGAAAAACAAAGACTTTGGTGAGGAAAAAGAGCGCAACGCACCAACTACAAATGTCAGAATCATGTGAAGTATACTCCCCCTGAGATATACATGACAGCTCATTCCATCGATCCATCTTTAGTTGAGCTCGGATAATCGATACATTCCGATGCTTCTCACATGTTTCTCAAATGTAGATTTCGGCAGAGACTTAGTGAACAAGTCTGCGATATTCTCATCGGAACTCACTTGTTTCACTTCGATATTCAGCAATTTCTGCTGCTGATTATAGAAGAACTTCGGCGCAATATGCTTGGTATTGTCACCCTTTATGAAACCTAACTTCATCTGCTCAATGCATGCCGCATTGTCCTCAAAGATGCAAGTAGGAGTTGCTGTAGTGGGATCTAATCCACACGTTCCTCGTATATTGTCTATGGTCGACGGAGCCAAATGCACTCCCTTACGGATTCGTGCAATGCAATTATCTCTGCATGGTTCGAGGAAGTAGCAACTAGGGTCTGCTTGGTAGATCGCCAAGATATCGCCGTATTCCCAATGGTGAACACATAACCAGTTTGGGAACGTCCTTTATGCGGGTCAGAGAGATAACCGGCATCAGCAAATCCAACTAACGTGTCGTTAGGATTCTCTGCATAAGGGGTAAGCTTGCTTGCATTAGCACTTTTGGTAGTCAAGCTACCATGCTTAGCTGCAATATCAGAGGAAGATCGACGGTCGGTATGCATCGTCTTCACCTCAACAATTCCTTTCGGAATATCACTCTCTTTTGCGTAGGGAAAGAACAATCCAAGGTCACTGGAGCCTTTCAAGTATCGAAAGATGTGTTTTACTCCATTCCAATGCCTTACCGTGGGAGCGGAGCTAAATCTCGCTAACAGATTCACAGAGAATGTGATGTCTGGACGAGTACATTGAGACAGATACAACAACGCACCGATTGCGCTAAGGTACGGTGTTTCTGCTCCAAGGACCTCTTCATCCTCCTCTTTAGGACGAAACGGATCCTTGTTCATTTCCAGACTTCGACCAATCATGGGGGTAGCAAGAGGATGTGCCTTGTCCATGCTAAATCGCCTGAGCATTTTGTGGACATAGGCGGTGATGAATGAGTATACCATCATCTCGATGTTCTAGCTCTAAGCCCAAGCGTAATCGAGTCCTCCCGATCTTTCATCTCGAATTCGGATTTAAGGTAGCGGGCCGTTTCATTGACCTCATCTATGGTACCGATGACATTCATGTCATCTACATAGACGGCTACAATCACGAATCTGCATCTGTTCTTTTCACGAATATGCATGGACAGATGTCACTGTTCTTGTATCCCTTCCCAACCAAGTATTCACTTAGGCGGTTGTACCACATCCTTCCGGATTGTTTCAAGCTATACGATGAACGACGCAATTTCACACAGACGCGCTCCGTGGTTTAGAGCTACTTGATTTGGGCCATGAAATCCCTTGGGGGACTTTCATATAGATATCCGTATCTAGATCCCCATAAAGATACGTGTAACCACATCCATAAGCCGCATGTTGAGTTTTCGGACACTACCAAACTGACTAAGTAGCGGAAAGTGATGATGTCCATAACGGAGAATACGTCTCCTCGTAGTCAATGCCGTGGCGCGCGAGAAGCCTTGGGCAACTAGTCTCGCTTTGTAACACATGACCTCATCCTTATCATTGCGTTTACGAACAAAGACCCATTTATGTCCAATGGTTTAACGCCCGGGTATTGGCTCGATACGGCCAAATACCTCACGTTTAGCCATTGAGTCTAGTTCACCTGCATTGCATCTTTCCATTTCGCCAATCGGCTCGTTGTTGACACTCAAAGAACCGAGCACGGCTCGGCGTCGTCGTCTTCAATAATTTCTTGAGCAACGGAGTGGGCAAAAGCATCGTCGACTAGCGTGGACGACTGCCTAATAAGACGTATTCACTCGTACATTGCATCGAGATTTCTTTATTTTCGACATCAACAAAGTTTCCGACGCGTCCGTCGATTGTTCCATTGTTGATTCGAGGACATATCCGTAGTCGAGATAATCTCGTGACGGAGTCACCGTGTCGATGATGAGAGGATTTTGTGCCTCCGTTCCTCTTCTCTTTCGAGGTTCGGTATCCTTTCTACCCACCGGCCTCCCCTCTTTCGGCAGGGATAAGAGCGGCAAGCGGCCCCACCACTAAGGTTGACGCCGGTGGCATCATTCCTTTGGGCGGCTGAACCTTGCCCTATAACTGGGACTTCCAACCTTGCAGGAACATTCGCAGCGGGAATGGTAGATCTTGTCAATTTCGCAGTATCAGTAAAGCTGTCGGGCATCGAATCCGCAACTTTCTGAAGACTGAGAATACGTTGCACTTCTAGCTCAGATCGAGCTGTGCGGGGATCTTGATGAGGCAAGGAGGGAGCACACCAGACAATTTCCTGGCGTTCAACTGGAATCGTTCGATTCCTCTCTCCCCCTAACGACGGGAAGTTTGTCTCATCAAAGTGACAATCTGCAAATCTTGCAGTGAACAGATCTCCTGTCAAAGGTTCCAAATAGCGGATAATTTTAGGCGATTCATATCCAACATATATACCTAATCGTCTTTGCGGACCCATTTTAGTACGTTGTGGAGGCGTAATTGGCACATATACCGCATAACCAAAAATGCGTAAGTGTGAAATATCAGGCTCATATCCAGTTACCAACTGGTACGCACTAAACGGTTGATTGGCAGTGGGTCGAAAGCGAATAAGTATAGCCGCATGCAAAATTGCATAACCCAATGCATAAATCGGAAAGTTGGTGCGCAATACAAATGCTCGGGAGATAATCTGTAAACGATAAATAATAGCCTCGGCAAGGCCATTCTGCGAATGAACGTGGGGGACGGGATGTTCAACATCAATCCCAATCGACATGCAATAGTCGTCAAAAGACTTTGACGTAAACTCTCCAGCATTGTCCAATCTTAATGACGAGATTGGGAAGTCGGGGTGGTTAGCCCGTAACTTGATGATTTGTGCTAGGAGTTTAGCAAATGCAGCGTTTCTTGTGGATAGCAGAGCGACGTGTGACCATCGCGTCGATGCATCAACCAGAACCATAAAATATCTGAATGGTCCGCACTCTGGTTGAATAGGTCTACATATGTCCCCTTGAATTCTTTGTAAGAAGAGAATATTTTGTGTTGAGTCTTTAGCAAAGGACGGAGAGGGTATCAACTTTGCTAGTGAACAGGCTTTACAAAACGATTTATGGGCATTAGAAATTGCCACGGAAGCCTTGGGATTTACGAGAGATGCACCGTCAACCTTATTAGGGCGTGCGATCTTTAGTCCCGGTGATACGGTATCAAGCTCACTCACATCAATGCCGATATCGAGTGGTGCTTCCAATCGTTTTCTGGACTTGAAAAACGGATGACCATGTGAGTTTTTCAAAATGCGAATCATCATGTCGCGTCTGTGGTGACCGAGTCGGTCATGCCATAGTTGGTATGCTTCGAATCACACGATTCGTGACTCACAAAGATAGGATTCAATAACCCTTATTGTAGTCCGGTATAAACCACTACTTAGACTCATAAGTTTCTCGAGAACGCGCGTCTTCCGCATTACGCGAGTAACACACAAAAATTCTGTCCCATTCTCACAATGTGTATCAAGGTGATAACCGTTGGCACGGATGTCCCTAAAACTTAGCAAGGTTCGGTTTGCTCTTGGGGCATAGAGAGCATTTGTGACATTAATATGCGTACCGTTAGGTAGCAAGAAATGAGCAGGTCACCTCCCTTGAATTACTTGGGAGGAACCAATCATTGTTGTCACTGAGGATATGTATGGCACAATATCCTTGAATAATTGCCTATTCCGAAGAATAGTGTGGGTTGTTCCACTATCAGCAAGGCACTCAATTTCGCCGCGAGACATCTACAATAAGACATGAAACTAGATTAGTCTTATGTTTAGAGACATAGCGAAAACTCATTTACATCGAGTTTGGGGAAATTCGACCAAGTTGGTTAGGATCAAAGTTAGCACAATCGCTGGAAATTTCCGCGCAGCTTGACCTTTGTTCACTAAAACAGCAATAACTTCTTCGTTAAAAAGGCTATGGACGAACGGTCAGTTGTTATGGAAACTAGACTTCCGTATCTTTCTATCCATAGGTCGTGCACTTTCTGGATCATTAAACTCAGATCTCAGTGCTCGTTTGAATTTGCTATTTTGGTATTTCCCTATTGTTGAGTGAAAGAGCAAGGTTTAAGCCTTTTTCAAAGGCATTATTTTTGATACAATACTATGGAAATATGGCCATAGGAGTGTTTAGATACTTTAAAACGCGTCTTGGTTTACGATTTATATCTCTACTAATGATCCTTTCGGTAACTCCAACTTGGTAGACTTGCAGAGAAAGTAGGAATGCTCAGACAAATGCAAGGCCGTTTAAAACCACTGATTCCGTTTGAACTCTCAAAGCATAAACAAATACCAAGGAGGATGCGCCTAGTCTTGATCAAAAGTTTTGATGAAATCTTACCAATGTATCAAATTTTTTAACCAAGCGATTCGTTGCTAGCAATTATTTGTGATAAACCAAACATGCTTTCGAAGGGAAAAATAAAATTCATCTTTGCACAATCACAGCAATTAAAAGAATTTTATTCATCATGGCCAACTTTATTACATTCATGAAAATCCAAAGTAGTTCTCGAAAACTAGAAACAAGACAAAACATAACCAAAGCGTAAAACTAGTCAAAGTCGGCAACATCCATATGTTGGTCTTTGTCCGCAATGGTGAGAGGAGGGATCTCAGTCTGGATCTCAATATGGTTCACCTCCGTATTCTCATTATCTACTTCCATGTAATTCGACTCTTGAGTCAAATATTGTTTATAGTGCTTGTAGTAAGCTTGGATGTTCTTTGGCGCTTTGCAATTGCGGTAAGTATGCTTCTTCGATCCGCAAGTATAGCAATTCCGGCCTTCCTTTGGAGTGGTTCCATTCCCGGCGGCAGGAGGCGGCCCACGTGGTTGGGTTCCACTAGGTCCCGTGGTCGAGCCACCTTGCCTCTTCCACACGTTGGAACGACGACCTCGTCTTCCCTTGCTTGCTCGAGTCATGCATCCGTGGTGCTTGCAAAAGCCGAGTAGCGTTGCCTTTTCTATTTTGTCGTGGTGCTTTCTGTGGGTAGCCCGATTTACTTCCTAATCGGCTTCGTACCGTGGCGCGCAATGCTATTGAGAATAATCTCATGGTGCCTTTCTATTATCGCGAGGAGGGAGATAAGGTCACTAAAGTTCTTAATTCTCCCTTCCTCATAGGCACCACGCAGCTGATGAGCAATTACACTTGCTCCCAAGGGAAACTTGATAAGAGTCTTCTCGATCAAATCTTGATCGACTTCTTGACACCACAAAACCAAGATCAGCGCGAAGATCGAGGACAGCTTGATTATAGGCTTCCACATTCGCATAATCCAAAAATCGGATTTGCTCCCACTGAAGTTGCAATTCGGGGAAGCGCTGATCATGCACATTATTAAATCGTTGTTCGAGTGTGTCCCATAGTTCTTTAGGGGTTTGTAAGTTCATATAACACTTTTTCAACAACGGATGTATATGTCTACGCAAGTACATCAGTGCATTAGCCTTGGTTTCCTCGCTCGGTTCTTGAGCGGTAGGCTCGTTAGAGGGAAAGATGGTGGTAGTAAATCTCTTACCGACGAACGCCAAGCGAACGTCTGAGACCCACCTATGGTACTCCTTACCAGCATGGTCAAGGATGTCGAACTCCGGATGAACATTGGAGCTTTGTGCCATCTACAAGATATAAACAAGAGGAAGTTAGTCTTGTTGGATTTTCAGTGACAATGTTAACGGTCACAATCGATGCTTTTAAAAGCGTGTAACATAACCGTTACTCGATTTACTTCCCTTAATTGTTGTTTAGTAAAGTCGACAAAAAACGGCAATATCAGATCGCACCCAGATACGTGGTGTATGCAACAACCACAAGTATCGACTTTTCAACAATTCCGTGACTCCCCCAGGACCGTCACACAGTTTTCTTCGACACGCAGAGATACCGACTTCTCTCGTGGTCTCATCCACCGCAAAGTAGCGTGGGAGATAAAGAACCCAAAACCCCTGTCCCCAAAAGAAAAATTCCCAAAAAGGAGAGAATTGAAAAGGGACAAGTCAGATAGTTACCTCGATTATAAAATTAGGCACGTCTTTGAATCATGTTGTGCTTGATCTACCGGTTGGTACTCGATGCGACGACGTGAAACCGGAGGCGCAATTTTGACGGCTTAGAAGATAAGTTGATGTTCGGGTTTTGGTCCGAGAGTCGGCCAGGTCGGACTAGCCGGATCGAGCCGGTCGTCGGCGGTCCCGCGGCACGGCCGGCGGTGGTCGGCGGCGCCGAGGCGGCGGTCCGGCGGCGGAGGCGGCGGTCTGGGCGCGGGCGGCCGTGGCTGGGCGCGGGTAGTGGCGGTGGTCCGGCGGCCTGCAGGTGGCGAGGTCCGGCGGTTCGGGCGGCGGATGTCCGGCGGCGAGGTGGTCCGTGGCGGTGGTCCGGTTGCGGAGGCGCTGACGTCCGGCGGCGAGCAACTAGACGGCGGCGTCGTGGCGGCCGAGGTCAGGGGCGGAGGTCCGGCGGCGGAGGCGGTGGAGGTCCGGCGTGAGCAGGTGGCGAGCGGGCGGGCGCGGCGGTGGTTGGCTGTGGCGCTGGCGCCGAGCAGGCTGGCGGCGGTGGCTAACGGGCGAGGCCGACGGCAGCGACGAGGCGGCTGGGCAGAATGTGAGGGCGCGGACGATGGCTGGGCTAGGGCAGTGCTCGACCGATTTTTTTTTTTTTCGTTCGAGCTACGTGCTGATAACGTGTTTGAGGAGAAAAGTAAAGACAACAATCAATTGTATTGATAACAATGAATAGAGGGGCCTTTATATAGGCATTACAAAGAGAGTCTTTCCATACATAGGATTCCTAGTTAAGGTAAGACATCTAACAGGATCCAACTACTTATGGAAGAGTCTAGAACCTACCATAACTCTTATCCCCCTACAACTAGTATTAGGTAAGACACCAATACGGGAAGGATTTCCCGGAACACTCTCTAATTAATTAGATATTGGATATCTAATTATGATTTATTGGATAAATCAAAAGGCGGTCTCATGAATTAAAATTAAGTTACCGGGTAATTAATTTAATTCATAAATTATATTTCTTAGAGAAATATATTTGTATTTGATATAATTAATTAATTAGATTAATTAATTAATATAAATACATTGATGATTAAAAGGAGTGTATTTAACGGAGTCGTTTGACGAACGTCCGGTACACGAGCCGAGTGACTCGGCTCGTTTCTAGGAAGCTTCCTTATAGGCCACCCCCCACCTCACATGGCCATTACATTTTGCATGTTGTGTTTGTTGTATAGTCATCTTAATAATGTTTGAGATTCCTCTCACATTTTTATTCATTATGATGAGTTGTTATATTATATATATAACCAACTCTTGATGAAGTAGGAGACAACACACACACATATTTTCAGCTTGCAAATCAAGTGCTGGACGTGAGTTCTTGAGGAGGGAGAGAGAGAGAAAATATTTTTTTTGTTTTTTCTTTAACTTTGAGTTGAGAAAAAATTTAAGAAAAAGTGAGATATAAATTCCTATAGTAATTCCTAGCCGTGTTCTTGGAGAACGGATTGCTATCGAATTTTTTCCGGGCAACTTCCGACGCGTGTGAAGTAGAGGCTTCGAACTTTCGGTGCTTGGAACGAAGGGATTTCGTGTTCGGGACGAGGTTCGTGATCATCATCAATTTTACGAAGAATTATTTCAAAGGCTTCAAGGGTATGATTCTTTATCTTCGTATTTAGTTATATTTTCGTATATACGTTACTTGATCGATCCTGTTTGGGATTCGTATTTATTTCCGCTGCATATTTCGTTTTATTTTCGGAATCCCAACAAGGATATGTCCGGTAATTTGCTGAGTCAACTTCGATAGAGCTTTGTGATCTGCTCAGGTCGATCTAGGTTACGTACTGTATGTGAATGAAAAGCTATGGGTGTCTAGTTTTCATAAGTTCTTACAGTTTCGTTGATACGTATTGAATCGGAGAAGTTATGACTGATTTAGTGCATGGAGGTCAAGACTTTAGAAAACTTGATAAGTCTTTAGCGACTCTGCACTTTGGATGTGTCGCGCTCTTTTTGTCCTTAGACTAAGGCTTGTTTTTTCCCATTGGGTTTTCACTTGGTAAGGTTTTTAATGAGGCAACCTATGAGAACATCCATACAATGATGCTTTGTACTTCTGTTCAACTTAGACCAAGAGGTATTTTTCCCACTGGGGTTTTCCTTGGTATAGTTGTGAGGGCAACTTGGCATTTGACTCCTATGATTTGAGGTACTCATCAGGGGGAGTCGTTATGTATACATCAAGGGGAGTATACATGACATGTTATATTGGTGCGTTGCAATCTTTTCCTCATCAAGCCTTTATTTTTCCCATAGGGTTTTGTTTTGGCTTGGAATAGGTTTTTACGAAGGCAACATCTTCTGCACCATTGTTGTATTAGTGCTCGACACATGGGGAGTGTTCCGGGAATTATTATTCCCGTGATATGTCTTACCTAATACTGATTGTAGATACATAGATGGAAGGTTCTAGATCCTTCTAGAGGTAGTAGGATCCTATTAGATGTCTTACCTTATCTAGGAATCCTATGTATGGAAGGACTCTCATTGTAATGCCTATATAAAGGCTCCTCTATCAGTGTTATGAATGCAATTGATTGACTCTATTTACAGTCTTTTTACTTTCTCCTGAAAAAAATATATTTTATCTTTTTATTTTATCTTCTTATTTTGGTCAAGGGCTATTTAAACAAAAAGTTTATACATAGAGGCTCCTCACCGAAAGAAATTTCCCCTCTCAAATCTCTCACCCCCTCGTTCTCTCAAGACTCGAAGTCGAACACCCAATTCCCGAATTCATTTCTTATCTCTCATTGATACACCCCCGCATCGATACGCGATCTCCCAAAAGAAGAAAGAAATCTTGATTCACGGGTGCTATGGAAGTTATCTCATAGACTCATCCTCAACTCTCTGACCTGGACAATCTATTTCGTTGCAACATGACTATTTCTCGAAGCCTACCTTTTTTATTTTAGTTGGGAAGGAACGGCGATTCCTGAATTCAATCCCAAATTGCAGGCTTGTAGCTAGCGGATTGACCATTTCCAGCCTCCAAAGCAACATATCCCTTGTATGGTCTTCATCTTATATCCATATCAATATATAATACTTAGCTTGCATGTCAATTATTTTTTTATATATTCATCTTAAACATGATAAAACGTGATTTTTTTCGATTAATTTTCAAACTGTTAAATTAAAGAGTCTCGATTGTAAATACTAATTACAATTTCAAATTAGATTTTGAAGTTTTCTGGCTCTCATTGGGGTTAAAAATTTTGGGAGGTTTAATTAAGGTTTGAAATTTTTTGGGGCTCTAATTTTTGAGGTTATACAGTTAAGAATTCAAATTTTTTGTGGGTTGGATTTCTGATTACAAGTTAATGAAGTTATGGTGAGTTAGTTTTTGGTTCTTGAATGGTAATAAATTATAAAATATGTTTAAATAATTAGATTAAACTGTCAGGCTATATAAACATGTTGTAAATTTGTTTAATAAATCTTGAACTTATTGAGTTATGTCATTTGAAGATTCTTCAGTGTCTCCTATGACTTCACACAATTCATACGATGATATGGATGATTATGAAAATGATGATGAGGCTGTAGGGGCAATTGAGGTTGGAGAATATTCATATTTAATTGTCAATGGTCAATTCATTTGTGTCTGATAGCCAAACTAATGGGTCAACCACTGCTAGGCTATCAACTAGAGCTAAGGATAACCCGTCAAAGAATGCATATGCGAAGTGTGAATGGACAAAAGAATCAATTGTCCACAAAGAGATGAATGTTATCACTATCCCAAATGGCACAAAAATGTGGAAGTGCAATTGGTGTCCGACCAAATTTAAGGTTGATATAAAACATGGCAGCACCTCAAATGGTTGAAAACAAAATCTCCAAAAAAATTGCACTTTCAAGATATGCAGAGAAATGAAAAAGACCTCATACAATCAAAACTAAGTGGCCCTATGTTAGGTGTTGGTGATGATAGTGCTCCAAGTCTTGCTTCTTGGAAATATAATCATGCCACGGTTTAGGGCATGAATTTCCACTTCTGATAATGGAAGGTGTTATTTTAATGAGTTTTTGAGAGCGATATATCCATGGTACAAAAGAATAACAAGACATACTATAAAGGGAGATTGTGAGTTTTTTTATAAAGCTGAGAGTTAAGATGAGAACAGCAATGTCTAAAGTCAATATGATCAGTTGACTGCTGATTTGTGGTGGTCAAGTGAACAGAAAATGGGTTACACGACTGTAACATGCCATTTTGCTGACTCGAATCGCAACTTCAGAAGAGGGTCTTAGCTTTCACTAATGTACCTGCCCATCGTCCCGGGGAGGTAATTGCTAGGTAATTGATTAGAGTTATGGATGTTTGGCGCATAAAGGACAAAGTTATTTCTATTAGTGTTGATAATGCCTCTGCTAATGATAATTGCATTGCAAGATTGAAGGCAGTTTTTACTTATAAGAAAAATCTTGTGTTAGGTGGCTAGTTATTCCATGTGCGACGTTGTGCACATATCTTGAACTTGCTTTTTCAAGATGGTCTTGATGTGATCAAAACAGTGGTAGAAAAAAAATAGAGGAGGTGTGAATTATTTGCTGAACTCCAGGGCTAGATACAAACAATTTGGAAAAATAGCTAAAGAGTTAGATCTTGTGGGTATGATGCAAGTTTTACTAAAACATGATGAAATTCAACATGGAAAATGTTGTCCACTACCAGTCTCTATAATACAGTTTGGCCAAGGTATGCGGAAAATAATGTATCATTTCTCCACTATTTGCCAAATGATAGTGATTGGAATATGGTTCACGATATTTGTAAGTTTTTAGAAGTGATTGCGGATGTTACGGAGACTATAAGCGGCACTTCTTATCCAATTGTGAATTTATTTTTGGCCGAGCTTTGGAGGGTCAAGGTGTTGTTGGATGAGAATGTTGAATTGACCTCCAAGCCTCACTTGCAAATGATGGCAACCAAAATGAAACGGAAATACGATAATTATTTGCTCGCAAAAATATGTTGATATCAACTGGAGCTTTTCTTGATGCAATGTAAACATTTTGTGGGCTTTTTTATGGACTGTTTAGTTGTGAACTTTCATATATTGTGGAGTGTTTATATTGTGAACTTTCTGGTACATTTTATGGGTTGTTTATATGCCTATGATGTAAATATTTCTGAGGTGTTTTGTGGGCTGTTTTGTGGGTTGTTTATATTGTGAACTTTCATACATTGTGGGCTGTTTTGTGAGCTGTTTGTATTGTGAATTTTCTGCTGTATTTTGTGGGCTGTTATTTTATGAACAGGTGCATTTTGAGAGCTGTTTACATGCCTATGATGTAATATTTCTGAGGCATTTTGTGGGTGGTTTATATTATGAACTTCATACATTCTGGGCTGTTTTGTGGGTTGTTCATATTGTGAATTTTCTGGTGTGTTATGTCTGGATTGAGCGCTGTTTTGTAGGATGTTTCATTATGCTGTTTCATTATTCTGTTTCATTTTGTATGTAACCTTTATGCTGTTTCATTATTATTTAGGTATAAAATGGTTTTTATCACACGAGCTTATATGTCCATATATCCTCATGGTAATGATCCTAAAGAAAATAAGGAGTCGGTGTCAAAGACATATATTCTTCGTGTGATGAGTATGAAAAAACATACAAGAAAGATGATGGAATGCAAAGTTATAGTAAACAAGTTGGGGCTAGTTCAAGTTCTGGGTCGTGAAAAAAAAGTTTTGAGATGTACAGTATCGAGATAGCTAATAAGGCGAAGTCTGATCTTGATTATTATTTTGAAGAGAAACCTCTTAAATTTTCAGTTGGTCGGTATAAGTTTGATGTCTTATAATGATGGATGGCTAACGAACTAAAATATCCAATTCTTAGTAAGATGGAGAAGGACAATCTCTCCATTCCTATCACGAGTGTTGCTTCAGAAGCAACATTTAGTGCTGATAAAAGAATTATTGGTCCAAAAATATCTTCTATGAGAGTTGAGACAGTTGAGATGCTTCTTTATGGAGGTGACCGGGTGAAAGAGTTGTATCGAATCAAGAAAGGGCACGGGCAGAGTTTTGCATGTATTTCTTCATTTCTTATTTTCTTTAGAAATGTCTTCATCTGTATTTGAACCTTGTAATATTCGACTTTGCGGTATCAATAATTGAAGTGTGATTTTTCCCGTATTCGTATTTCCAACATTCATGATCATATTGGAAAGAACTTGCAAACTCATGCATGCAACTATGTTATTATGTACGTTAATGGGTAAGCATAACATACGTTAAGAACTGAAGATAACATACGTTATGGGTTATGCATAGCGTACGTAACAGGCAGTCAAGTAGATCAGGTTGGTCGGCATATGGGCCAGCTAATGATGGGGTCCGTATAAGATTCCCGCGTGATTCTGGACAACTTTTTGATAAAGCAAGTCAACGAAGCATTACGTAAAGGATTAAAATAGCGTACGCTACACGGAGCGGATTACGTATGTAATGGTGATGGTTAACATACGTTAAGAAGGTCAGAAATGTAATATCCGTACTTTGTATTTTTGGTAATTTCTATTTTTGGTGTATGTTCGTTTCGGACGACTCGCTTGTCATTGTTTTGGGATTTTTAATCTAGTTTGCTCTTTGAGTTTTTCCATTTGGACGAGTTTCGGTGATGTTTTTACGTATTTTCGTCTTGAACTTTGTTTTATCGCGTGTACATTCGATTCTCGTAAAACTCATCCGATTTCATTATTTTTCTTTTCCCGTGAGTTAGTATGGTTGAGTTACTCATGTTATGAGTTTCGGATTGTTAATCCGACGTCGTATCGTGATTTTTCGGACGTTTGGGCCATTTTGTAATTTTCTAAAAGTTTAGGGAATTTTATCCTCCTTGTCGTATATTGGGTTCCCCGATAGTTGGGAGTGTTTTATCTTTCAGTACTTAATTTCGTTGCCGTGAAATTCTCGTGTTTACACTTCTGGGTTTGATCTTGTGTTGCGTTCCGTTTTCGTATCGTCCTGTGCAGAAAACGATGTTCAGCAGTATTGAACTGCTGCATGCATAACGCACGTTATACATGCTATTTAGCGTGCGCTATCGTTACCTGCATAACGTAGATTATGCCTAAGTCGTAACGTACGTTATGGACTTCAGCGGGGGTTCTATCCAGTTTCTGCCTAACCCTTACGTGCGTTAACGGGCGTCTGTTACGTACGTAAAACTCTTCATAGCGCACATTAATGGTTTGGCGTAGTGTGCGCTATCGACCTCAGCCAATCGGGCAGAATGCTCTGCCAGGCTCTTACGTACGTTAACTTAAAGGAATTACGTACGTAAGACACCTTAGCGTACGTTAACTATCCATGTTAGCGTACGTAATGCTCTGTCACGTATTTAAATCCTGAGTTGACCTCAGATGCGTCATTTCCTTTCTTTTCCTTTCCTTGTCCGCGACGTGAACTCCTTGGGCGATTTGGAGCGATTTGTGCAGAATACTCCATAAAGTTCCTTCATAGATCAATTGTTGGGCTTCAAGCAAGTTTATCGTCATCATAATCATCATCCTCCGTCCGAATCGAGGATCAGATTCGTGAAGATTGTTCGGACCGAAACCTTGTCGTTCACTTTTTCCTTTCCCGTCATTTTATTCAAGGCAAGTACATGTATTACATTTTATTGTGTGTACCGTTTTGATGCGAATGATGTAAGTTGTGTTATTGAATGAATGTGATTGTTGCTCTTCCACCCGGGGATGGCATATGTGGCCTCTGGGGGCCGATACTAATGGGTACGGCCACGGAAGTGGACTTGGGTGCGTGTGTTGATGTTCTTCCACCCGGGGATGATTCGACGGGACCTCTGGGGGCCAATACTAATGGGTACGGCCGCGGAAGTGGTTTCTCACCTAGGGACGGTCCGACGGGGCCTCTGGGGGTCGATACTAATGGGTACGACCGTGGGTTACCAAGCGTGGATAGTTGTGATGTGGAAACTTGATAATATACTGTTTTGGTGTAAATGTGATATTCTGGAATATTGACTTCAACTATTTTTCTCAATGGATTGCTTCTGTCGAATCGTGTATGTATATAATGTAGTGTAATTGTGTACTTGCTAACCCCTTAAATGGGGGAAATGCGTCTTATGCTTTTCAGGTACTGGTGGAGCCGAGGAGCTGGCACGGGATATGCATGCAATGGATGGACTAGCATGATGATGAGGCTAGAGTCGAATTTTATGTTTTACTATTACATTTATCTTGATGTTGGAGTTAGACCGAGTATTTTATAAATTGGTTAAAGTCCCCTACATGGGCAATGTATTTGTTAGAGTTACACTCTTCGATACTTGATTAAAAAGTTTTGTCCGAGGCCACGGCCCTATTTTACTATGATGGTTATGTCTTTTGGGATTTCATATTCGGATTGTGTATTATGTGTTAGCCTGGTAGACCTCATGAAGGTTCTATGGCGTGTAATCTCCTATTTGTGATTTTGGGTGTTACATTTATGGTATCAGAGCCATCTGCTATGAATACCTAGGCTGTCGGTTAATTTTGGGTCTGTCAGTTGTGTCGTTAGAGTCAGTTGTTGAGCCTAATATCATCGTGTTACCAAATCTTCGTGCGACCCGTGACTGTAAGTCTCCTCGAACTCTTATATTTCGATAATTCGTTTGCTTGTGTTGTTTGGATTGTGAAATGTGGTACCGACTTTGCAAACTGTGAATTTTTCTGATCTTGTTCCTTTCATATCTTTTCTTCAGTATGTTGAGAGGTCGCGGTACACCAGCTAGTGGACGCGGACGAGTCCATGGTCGTGGTGCTATTAATGAGGAAGTCTCACTTTCTCAGTTCTCTGTAGATTCGACCTCTCAGTCAGTGCCGAACACTCTACCTCTGAGCTCTGACGGGCAGCAGGATATGTCGGTCAGTCAGGATCTATCGTCGGGTAATAATGCCGGCAGAGCTCTTGCCATACTTCAGCAGTTGGTAGCCCAGCTTGCCCAGATGGCTCAGGGAGGACGCCAGAATCTGCCCCCGACTCCTGAGAAAGAAGCTAGTAAGTGGCTTCAGACGGTGACTAAGATGCACCCTCCTCGTTTCTCTGGATTTTCTGACTCCCTCGGTTGGGAGAATTGGATCTTTCAGTTGAGCAGGACTTTTGATGCCATAGCGTGTCTCGATTACAGGAGGGTACATATTGCTCAATACCTCC
This sequence comes from Orobanche coerulescens, assembly GCA_033398695.1. NCBI lineage: Eukaryota > Viridiplantae > Streptophyta > Magnoliopsida > Lamiales > Orobanchaceae > Orobanche > Orobanche coerulescens. The sequence continues at coordinate 45,372,734 of CM065809.1, forward strand.
TGGATAAGGAAGTTGCGGAATGGTGGGAGGCTGTGGCGCCCAGAGACCGCCGAGCCACTTAGGAGAAATTCAGGCTGCTATGGAAGCAGAATATTGGCCGCCGCCAGTCAAAGAAAGCAGGATTGTGGAGTTCTTCACTACCACACCTCAGGATGTGCCGATTTCTCAGGCCATTATCTCTTACAATCAACAGTTGGGGTTCGTGAGGGATCAGGTGAGGACTGAGGCCGATAAAATCCGTTATTTCAATATGCGCATGAAGCCGCATATCAAGCAGAGTATGGCACCGCTCATGTGTGCCACCTTGAAGGAATACCAGGATCGCGCCCTAGCGATCGAGATGGCTATCCCGGAATCAGAGTCGGGTTCCGAAACTAAGAAGCAGAAGACTACTGGCAGTTTCTCAGCCGGTAAGAGTGGTCAGTTTTCGAGGTCTCGGTCTGCTCCTACATTTGGGAAGAGGCCGTTTTATCAGGCCAGTAGATCTCAGGGTAACCGTTCGGTCCAGTCTGTTGCATCTGGCAGTAGAGTTTGTTTTAATTGAAGTCAATATGAGCACGTGATGAAGGATTGCCCATTTTCATTAGTTACTTGCTTTACTTGCGGAGAGACAGGGCATCGGGCAGTTCATTGCGAGAGGGCCACCAGGGTCACCAGAGCTCCGACTACCAAAAGGAGCACAGTACTCCAGTTGCTCATGTTCCTCAGAGTTCGGGCCGTGGTAGGGGTCGGGGTCAGCTGGATCGCCGTACCGCATTGAGTTCGGGCTCAGTTCACCCTTGATTATATCAGATGAGGCACACAGAGGAGGCAGACGTTCCGGTAGCATCAGGTACCAATCAGATCATTTCTCATCTAGTTTCAGTGCTTTTTGATTCGGGTGCTACCCACTCTTTTATTGCTTCAGATTGTGTGAGTCGTATTGGTTTTGACTGCTTGTTCGAGTGTGAACCGTTTGGAGTGGGTACGCCTAGCGGGGATCGTATGATTGGGGACCGGGAAGTTAGGGATTGCCTAGTGAGGATCGGAAGCCAAGATTGGCCGTCGAATCTCATTGTTATAGACCTTAAGGGTGAGGATTTGATCCTCGGGGACGATTGGTTGGATCGTCACGGTGCTATCATGAACTATGGGACTCGTACCATCTCGATAGTGGCCGAGGACGGCACCGAGCATACTCTTGTCGGTTGTAAGCTGGGTAGATCGGGAAGTGTGATTAGCGCCTTGAAGGCGATGAAACTTCTGAACCAGGGTTGCGTCGGCTATTGGTGTTACGCTCTGAAGGCGGAAGATGGTGGTGTTGACATGTCTTCGATTCGAGTCCTTAGTGAATATCCCGACGTTTTTCCAGATGACTTGCCGGGATTACCACCATAGTGGGAGGTTGAGTTTCCTATTGATCTAGAGCCGAATACGGCCCCTATTTCTCGAGCGCCGTACTGTATGGCACCGTCGGAGATGTTAGAGTTGAAGAAACAGTTGGGATAGCTGTTAGATAAAGGGTATATTCGACTGAGCCCATCGCCTTGGGGTGCGCCTGTACTTTTTATTAAGAAGAAGGATGGATTGCTTCGTTTATGCATCGATTATCAAAAATTAAACAAGTTAACCATAAAAAACAAGTACCCTTTGCCCAGGATCGACGATTTGTTTGATCAGCTTCAGGGAGCGACAGTCTTCTCGAAGATTGATTTACGATCGGGCTACTACCAGTTGAGGATTTAGGACAGTGATATACCGAAAGCTGCTTTCCGGACGAGATATGGCCATTACGAGTTTGTGGTTATGCCTTTCGGCCTAACCAATGCCCCAGCAGTGTTCATGCAGTTGATGAACAAAGTTTTTATTGAGTATCTGGACAAGTTCGTAGTCGTCTTTATTGATGACATTCTTATCTATTCCTGGAGTCTGGAGGAGTACGCCTTACATCTCCGGATTGAATTGAGATTTCGCGGCAGATTATGTGTACCGAGTGATATTGAGTTGAGACAGAAGATATTGGGTGAGGCTCATACTACACCTTACTCCATACATCCTGGTATGAGCAAAATGTACAAGGATGTAAGGAGTAACTACTCGTGGAGTAATTTGAAGACGGACGTGAACGAGTTTGTATCGAAGTGTTTAACCTGTCAGCAGGTTAATATTGAGTATCAGCGACCCGTGGGATTATTGCGACCACTCCCTATTCCGGAGTGGAAGTGGGAGGACATTTCCATGGATTTTATTACTAGTATGCCTAGGACTCGGACTGGAATGAACATGATTTGGGTTATTGTCGATCGACTAACCTAATCAGCTCATTTTCTGGGTATTAAGGATACTTGGGGGCCGGAGAGACTAGCGCGGGTATTCATTGCGGAGATCGTGAGGTTGTGTGGGACTCCTGAGAGTATTGTTTTGGATCGTGATGGCCAGTTTATATCACATTTTTGGCAGGCCGTTCATCGAGCCTTGGGGACTGAGTTGAAACTCAGTACATCCTACCACCCTCGATGCAGACGAGACGATGCGAGTGGGCGTCTGACATTTGTAGGATATGTTGCGAGTGTGCTTTAGATTGGAAGGATGATTGGGAGTCCCACTTGCCATTGATCGAGTTCACGTACAACAATAGTTGGCACGCCTCGATCAAAATGGCACCATTTGAGGCATTGTATGGTAGGAGATGCAGATCGCCGTTGTGTTGGGATGATGCATCTGAGCTAATTGGCACCGAGCCCGATATGGTATTTGATACGAGAGAGAAGATTGTTCTGATTCGTGATAGGATGTTGACAACCCAGAGTCGACAGAAGTCTTATGCCGATACACGTCGCCGGCCGTTGGAGTTTGAGGTGGGAGACCATGTGTTGCTTAAGGTGTCACCGACACGGGGAGTTTACCGCTTCGGTCGGAAGGGAACTTAGTCCGAGATATATTGGACCATTCTAGATTCTAGAGAGAGCTGGAGAGCTTGCATATCGGTTAGGCTTGCCGCCGTCCCTGAGCCACGTACATAACGTATTCCATGTTTCCCACCTTAGGAAGTACGTACAGGACCCTAGCCATATTATTGATTTTGGAGAGATCGAGTTGGGGCCCGACATTACCATCGAGGAGAGGCCGATTCAGATCTTAGAGCGTCGGGTGAAGCAACCACTACTACAAAAACAGCATTTAACAGCGGCATTTTAACAGCGGTTTTCCTTGGAACCGCTGTTAAATCTGCATATTTAACAGCTGTTCTAGAAGAACATTTGTTAAATTGTACTTTAACAATTGTATAAGAACCGTTGTTAAACTTGTACATTTAACGGTTCTTCGACAACATTGTTAAATCTGTACATTTAACGGTTCTTTTAGAACATTGTTAAACTTGTATTTTAACAGCGGTTCTAGGTTAATGTGCAATATATTGAATATTAATAGATTTTGTTATATATTAATATTAAAAATTCTACTACATTATATATTAAAAATTATAATACATACATATTGTTTTATGAATTATATTATATTAAATTTGCAATATATTGAATATTAATATATTTTGTTATATATTAATATTAAAAGTTCTACTACATTATATATTAAAAATTATAATGCATACATATTGTTTTATAAACTATATTATATTAAATGTGCAATATATTGAATATTAATATATTTTGTGATATATTAATATTAAAAATTATATTACATTATATATTAAAAATTATAATACATACATGTTGTTTTGTAAATTATATTATATTAAATGTGTAATATATTGAATATTAATATATTTTGTGATATATTAATATTAAAAATTATATTACATTTTATATTAAAAATTATAATACATACATATTGTTTTATGAATTATATTATATTAAATTTGCAATATATTGAATATTAATATATTTTGTGATATATTAATATTAAAAATTATATTACATTATATATTAAAAATTATAATACATACATGTTGTTTTATGAATTATATTATATTAAATGTGCAATATATTGAATATTAATATATTTTGTTATATATTAATATTAAAATTATATGACATTATATATTAAAAATTATAATACATATTGTTTTGTGAATTATATTATATTAAATGTGCACGATATTGAATATTAATATATATAATATAATATAATTTTTCAAATATATTATAATTGTTGACTTATTAATGTAACTTATTAATATTTAATATATGATACAAATTTATAATTTTAGCATGGCTATATACAATATATACATTATAATTTTTAATATGTAATAATTTTTATTATTTTATATTATTATTCTATAATAATAATAATAATTAATAATATAAATCATAAAAGCTTAATACTCAGTTCATCAAATTTTTTATATAATATAATTCTGAATATATATATATATATATATATGTGTGTGTGTGTGTGTGTGTGTGTGTGTGGGGTTTATTGTACACTTATATAATATAGATCAACAAAAGTACAACAAATGACTTTGGCTCAGTGGTTGATACCACCTCCATCTTATGGAGGTCACAGGTTCAAATTCGGTGAGTAGCAGAAATACACATTTATTCATATATATGTGCGGAGTCGCTAGCAGGTGGGCTCGGAGGCGGGCGGGCGGTCGGGTGTGGGGGATCTCGGCAGGGCAATATAATTTTTTTTATTCCAACAATTTTAAACGCGGTTCTACAAGAACCGCTGTTAAAAAAATAATTTCAATTTATTTTAAAAAAAATTAATTTAACAGCGGGACATTTAACAGCGGTTCCGGAACCACTGTTAAAAGGGCTCGAGAACCGCTGTTAAATGCTGTTTTTGTAGTAGTGAACTCAGGCACAAAACCATTCCTTTGGTTAAAGTGCAATGGTCGAGGCATGGATCCGAGGAAGCCACGTAGGAGATGGAAGAGAGTATGAGGTCGAGACACCTCGAGTTATTCACGTTGTATGTTTCGGGACGAAACTTATTTTTAGGGGGAGAGAATGTAATATCCGTACTTTCTATTTTTGATAATTTCTATTTTTGGTGTATGTTCGTTTCGGACGACTCGCTTGTCACTGTTTTGGGATTTTGAATCTAGTTTGTTCTTTGAGTTTTTCCATTTGGACGAGTTTCAGTGATGTTTTTATGTATTTTCGTCTTGAACTTTGTTTTATCGCGTGTACGTTCGATTCTCGTAAAATTCGTCCGATTTCGTTTTTCCCATGAGTTCGTATGGTTGAGTTACTCATGTTATGAGTTTCAGATTGTTAATCCGACGTCGTATCGTGATTTTTTGGATGTTTGGGCCATTTTGTAATTTCCTAAAAGTTTAGGGAATTTTATCCTCCTTGTCGTATTTTGGGTTCCCCGGTAGTTGGGAGTGTATTATCTTTCAGTACTTAACTTCGTTGCCGTGAATATCTCGTGTTTACACTTCTGGGTTTGATCTTGTGTTGTGTTCCGTTTTCGTATCGTCCTGTGTAGAAAACGATGTTCAGCAGTACTGAACTGCTTCATGCATAACGCACGTTATGCATGCTATTTAGAGTGCGCTATCGTTACCTGCATAACGTACGTTATGCCATAGTCGTAACGTACGTTATGGACTTCAGCGGGGGTTCTTTCCAGTTTCTGCCTAGCCCTTACGTGCGTTAACGGGCGTCTGTTACGTACGTAAAACTCTTCGTAGCGCACGTTAATGGTTTGGCGTAGCGTGCCCTATCGACCTCAGCCAATCGGTTAGAACGCTCTGCCAGGCTCATACGTATGTTAACTCAAAGGAGTTACGTACGTAAGACACCTTAGCGTACGTTAACTATCCATGTTAGAGTACGTAATGCTCTGTCAGGTATTTAAATCCTGAGTTGACTCAGATGCGTCATTTCCTTTCTTTTCCTTTCCTTGTCCACGACGTGAACTCCTCGGGCGATTTGGAGCGATATGTGCAGAATACTCCATAAAGTTCCTTCATAGATCAATTGTTGGGCTTCAAGCAAGGTTTATCGTCATCATAATCATCCTCCTCCGTCCGAATCGAGGATCGGATTCGTGAAGATTGTTCGGACCGAAACCTTATCGTTCACCTTTTCCTTTCGCGTCATTTTATTGAAGGCAAGTACATATATTACATTTCATTATGTATGTACGGTTTTGATGCGAATGATGTAGGTTGTGTTATTGAATGAATCTGATTGTTGCTCTTCCACCCGGGGATGGCATATGTGGCCTCTGGGGGCCGATACTAATGGGTACGGCCACGGAAGTGGACTTGTGTGCGTGTGTTGATGTTCTCCCACCCAGGGATGGTTCGACGGGACCTATGGAGGCCAACACTAATGGGTACGGCCGCGGAAGTGGTTTCTCACCCGGGGACGGTCCGACGGGGCCTCTGGGGGTCGATACTAATGGGTACGGCCACGGGTTACCAAGCGTGGATAGTTGTGATGTGGAAACTTGATAATATACTGTTTTGGTGTAAATGTGATATTACGGAATATTGACTTCAACTGTTTTTCTCAATGGATTGCTTGTGTCGAATCGTGTATGTATATAATGTAGTGTAATTGTTTACTTGCACTAGCTATTCGAATGCTAACCCCTTAAATGGGGGAAATGCGTCTTATGCATTTCAGGTACTGGTCGAGCCAAGGAGTTGGCACGGGATATGCATGCAATGGATGGACTAGCATGATGATGAGGCTCGCGTCGTGTTTTATGTTTTACTATTACATTTATCTTGATGTTGGAGTTAGACTGAGTGTTCTATAAATTGGTTAAAGTCCCCTCCGTGGGCAATGAATTTGTTGGAGTTACACTCTTCGATACTTGATTAAAATGTTTTGGCCAAGGCCACAGCCCTATTTTACTATGATGGTTGTGTCTTTCGGGATTTCATATTCGGATTGTGTGTTATATGTTAGCCTGGTAGACCTCTTGAAGGTTCTACGGTGTGTAATGTCCCATTTGTGGTTTGGGGTGTTACAAGAAAATGAGGCAGTAGCTATTGGTGAACATTAATGTACGTAAGGAGTAGTACCTAACGTATGTTAAGGCTATAGCATACGTAACACCTTGTTGTTAACATACGTAAAGATCAGGGTCTTATAAATAAGACATCACCCCCATTTCATTTCACAACCATTCTTCTTCATTCCTTGGCCGATTTCTGCAAGTCCAGAGAGTCTTCCCCCACATTATAATCCTTGTTTAGCCTTTCTACTTGGTGGTTGAAGTTGAGAAGCATCTTAGTTTGGTGTTCAAGCTCCGGGTGTTGAGTTTTCGCTGAGTGATTCATCAGTCTCTCCCGATAAAAGGTATGTGAAGCTATCCCATCCTAGAATTCGTATTCTTGTACCGCTTATGAGCATGCTACTGGAGTTATTAAGATTTATTTGACAACTTAGCGAATCGTATACCATGCTTTAGGAAAATTGAGGGAATTTATACTAGGATCTTCATGGTTAAATGGATTTTGGGTTACGCCTTGATTCTGTTAAACATCGAGATGGAGTCTACTGAATTCATATCATGCCTTTAAGAATGGTTTTGAAACACTCTTTTGGGGAACGATTTGTTTGGGTTATCACACGTGTTAGATGAATTCAATGAGATTAAGGTGGAGGGTGTTCTTCAAGTATAGTTCATGATTTGTAGAAGTTTATTATTAATCTTCATGTTGTTGTATAGAACTTAGTGATTAGGTTGGTGTTAATGGTTCTGAACTTAAAACATTGGCAAGAAGTATTGCTTGCGGAAGAACGAAACTGTGGAAATGAATTAAGTTACAACTCAATTGAAATGTGTTAAATGACCGAACCAAGTGTTGAAATTGATAATCAGGAATCAAAGTGTAAATTTATAATGATTTGAATATCCTTGAATTCATAGACGTCGACTTTTCATCTCCGTTATGGTCATTTGATTCGCATAAGGTATGTCATTAGTTCGTCCGAGGGTTCGTCGAAAAGTTGAACCGTGAACCGGCTAACTTAGAATAACTCAGCCATAGTGGAAATTAGATGTTCGAACGTTAGAATTGTTACGTAAGTTGAGTTGTCGTTATTTCCTTTTTGTAAGGTTCGAGGTTGCGAACGGTTGATCGAAGGAATGGCCCTTGAGTTTATTGAAGTCGTTGGAGTGTTTCTTCCTTGCCATCTTTCTAAGGCAAGTACTTTAATTACGCGTCATGTATTGATGTTATACATGTTGTCGTGCATATGTGTTGTTGTTGTATGTCCACCTTGTGTTGGTCCGACGGGATCATCTTGGGATCTATGCTAGCATGCGCTGGATCATTGGACAGGTTTTTCCACCTCGTGTTTGTCCGACGGGATCATGTTGGGATCTATGCAGTGAACGCTGGATCATCGGAATTACCATGTGTATGTTGTATTATGTTATGTTTATCATGTTGTGTATGGTATTGTGAGTTTTCTCGTGGTAGAGACTAGTTATTATTGTTGTCATTGAGGATGTTGTTATTATTCTTCGTGAGATGTTAAATAATCTGTTGTATTATAATTATCGTACTTGTACTAGCATCATTGTGCTAACCCTTAAGGGGTGGACATTTGTTTTATGTTCAGGATACAGGAGGACGGGGAAGCAACCACTTGAGCTGCATGATGACGAGGGTGCGGAGTGATGTTATGGCCGGGATGATTTGTCAGATGTTTGTTTTGTTTTAATAAAGTACTCGAGTACGCTATTGTTTTATCATCTTTGAAGTTTGTATTCGGATGTGGACGGATTTGTATGGTTTAGACTGGTGATGTAATAATTATTTCTCTATTTAGTATTTAATAATATTGTTTTTAAAATTCTTAGCCTAGTAAATCCTTACATCAAGGATTTACGGCGTTGTAATAATCCTGAATATCTCGGGGTGTTACAGAATATGGTATCGGAGCTAAGATTATGGATATCTTGGCCGTTGGATTAAATTAGTGTTCATATGTGCCTTTGTGAGTTAAACGGCCGCGAATAACATCATTGTACTGCCTACGTATTCATGTGAGCGGTGGTTGTTGTTAGGAGTATGGCCTCGAATGCCACTCAGAGGATGTTGAGTGAGGCATTGTACTTGTAATTATGTAAATCATTAATATAAGGCAATGGATATTTGTTTATTTACTGGTAGTTACTGGCATTCCTAACTCGTAAATATACATATAGAAACTAGTCCATATATTTGAGAGCAAAACCTTCCACTCCTTATTGGATAAAGGGGTCGGCACTGGAAAGGTTTATAGCTCAAATACTTAATCGTTCGCAAGTCGATGAAACTTGACTGGACGTTAAGTTTATGTGAAGACTTGTATGACATGTTCTTTGATATGGACAGTGCTTGTCGAACGCTAATGGTTAATGGGAGCACACGTTGTACGTATGATAATTGGATTAGTGTACTCGAACCGACTCACCCTCGATTCATCACACGGATTTCACTTCGTGTAACGACCCGATTTTTCTAAGGTATTTTATGGATAAAATATTAATAATGAGAAAAGCTGTAGAAATTTCAAGTCGTTACTAAACATACATTTTCTAAAATATTTGCGGAACTAAAAAGGATTTCGAATCTCCAATACGATCGTAAAATATGACAGCGGAAAATAATTACTAAAAATAAATTAATTGTTTCAGAGTAACTTGAGCGGAATTAAAAGAAATAATTATAGTATTAATCATATGTCGGCACCTTTCGGCAACGTCCTCTCCATTCCGAATTAACCTGAAAATTTTACATAAAAATGGGGTGAGCTTTCTATCGCTCGTGGGAACATCACAAGTCAACAATAATCACAATACATAACGGAGGCATAGCATGAATAATTGTTATATCAACTTGAGCATGTAAACATGTGACTGCATGTAAACATATACTGATACTTGGTATGAAAAACATGTGACTGCATGTTAATCATAAACTGATACTTGGTACGAAAAACATGTGACTGCATGTTAATCGTAAATATAACATATCACCTACACAGTCCAAATAAAGCAATTAAAATTGACAAGTAATAATTCCCACCTGAAATTGAGATGACTTGAATGCAAATGCTTGAAATGCTTATGAACGTGTTAATCGTGCCCTTGATTCTCGTAGCCTACAATTAAAGAGGCGTATATTTTAATATATGTGAAAAAATAAAAATGATTGGGATTAGAAATTAAATTTATCTAGGCTGAAAAAGAGTAAGAGTAGATTGAGCCAATAAGTAATAGGGCTGGATAATTGGACTGATAATTGGACTGATTTGGCTAGAGTTGAAATTTTGGATCGTAGTTGGGCTCATATCGGCCTGAAGTAGACTGGGTTCGATTGATAAAACCCACTACCCCACCAACTCCTTATTCTCTCTCTCCCTCTCTCTCTCTCTATCATCCCTAATTCCCCCTATTCTCCCTGAACTCACGAGCCGCCAACATCAGGGGAAAACTCCTCCCGATTCTTTGCTCGACCGCACAGAGTACGACCGGTGCTGTAACTTAATCCCGCCGGTAGAACTGGGTGGCTTGATAGAGGTCAGTGGTGTCGACACTAAGTGGCGGTGGTGGCTAGGCTGGGGAAGAAAATAGAAGGCGGCGGTGCAAGAGTCGCCCATGGCCGCGGTTCGGGCTGACGGTTGCCGAGGCTTGCAGCGGACGGTATCAGCGGAAGAGGTGACCGTGGCTGACCGTGGCTGGGGATTTCCGGTTTCCGCCGAAATCAAAAGGTTTGGGTTTTACTGAATTCTCAAACTTGTGAGTGCGTGTGTGTGATTTCTGGTGTAGTGATGAATATGGAACTGATATGGCCGGGAGCAGAAGAATTTTTTTTCCGGCGACTGGATTTGACTGAGGAAGGTGATAAAATGATTTTTCTTGTAGAAACAGAGATTATGTGTTTGAAATCGAAGGAAAACAAAGAGAAATTTACCTGTTGGTGTTGTGTTCGTCGGATGATTCTGAGATCTGGGAAGATGATGTATGAATTTGGTAATTTTGTATAAAAAGGTAAAGTATATAGGATTTGCTGTATTGATAGTCTGTTTTGTGTGTGTGTGGGAGAGATTCTTCTGCTGTCCAACGGGAAGTGTGTTTAGTCTTTTATACTGAATTTATTAACTGCTCCCATGATGCATATTAACTGCTCCCATGATGTCCATTACGTTGATGAAGTGGAGAAAACCTCCTCTTCCATGTTCTGATCGTGAGTGAGTAGAGAGAAATATGGTTGGATGTGATAATTGGGTTCTAAATTAATTATGGGGGTTGGGCTTGGGTATTAGTAGTTGATTATTATTTTTAATTGGGCCGAACACCATAATGGTTGGTTGGACCAAAAATGAATGTATTAAAATTAATTAAAATGGACGTATAATATTTGGGCTCGATAATTAATTAACTTGGGTCTATAGATCATTAGAAGTTCATGAATTGGGCTCACTAAATAATCATAAGCCCAGCTGATAATTTAAATTGGATTATCATTTAATATTTACTATAAAAATAATAATTAATAAATTAAGAATTAATTTTTCTCTAAATTTAGCGGGTATTACATCCTATCCCTGTTGGAAAAATTTTCGTCCTCGAAAATAGTATTCTTACTGTGAATAAGAAAATCGGGATAGCGAGTTCGAATTTCTTCTTCACGCTCCCAAGTAGCTTCATCTTTGGTGTGATTTCGCCATTGAACCTTGACGAGTACTCTCTCTTTATTCCTTAATGGAATAATCTTTCTGTCGATTATCGCAACTGGTTGTTCGACATAAGTGAGATCTTTGTTCACTTCCACCGTTGAATAGTTGATCACGTGACTAGGATCGTGAACGTATTTTCTCAACTGTGAGACGTGAAAAACATTATGTACTGCTGAAAATTCCGGTGGTAATGCCAAACGGTATGCCAAATCTCCAATCCGATCGAGGATCTCAAATGGTCCGACGTATCTTGGCCTCAGCTTGTTCCTCGATCCAAATCGAATGACTCCTTTAGTCGGGGCTACCTTTAGGAAGACCTTTTCTCCAACATTAAACTCAAGGTCCTTCCTTCGTTTGTCGGCATAGGATTTTTGGCGATCTTGTGCTATCTAAATCCTTTCACGAATCTTTTCTACTACACTCACGGTCTTCTCGATTATTTCGGGACCCAAAATTTTTCTTTCACCTACTTCATCCCAATAAACCGGCGATCTGCACTTTCTCCCGTAAAGTGCCTCGTACGGGGCCATTCCGATCGTTGCTTGAAAACTATTATTGTATGCGAATTCTACCAAAGGTAGTAACTGTTCCCAACAATTACCCATGTCCAGCACACAAGCTCTTAACATGTCTTCAAGTATTTGTATCGTCCTTTCTGATTGACCGTCAGTTTGCGGGTGATAGGCTGTACTAAAATTTAATTTAGTTCCCAATGCTTCCTGCAAACTTTCCCAAAAACGTGACGTGAAACGAGTATCTCTATCCGAAACTATAGACACTGGTACTCCGTGCAGCCTTATAATCTCCTTAATATACAATTGCGCATACTGATACATTGTGAAGTTCATCTTCACTGGGATGAAATGAGCCGACTTAGTGAGGCGATCAACCACAACCCAAATCGCCTGATTTCCTTTTTCCGATCGAGATAAGCTCACCACAAAGTCCATAGTGATGTGTTCCCATTTCCACTCTGGAATGTGGAGTGATTTTAACAAACCAAATGGGCGTTGATGTTCGGCTTTCACCTGCTGACAAATAATACATCTCCTAACGAATTCAGCCACGTTTCTCTTCAAACCTTCCCACCAAAATTTGCTTTTCAAATCTTGGTACATCTTTGTACTACCAGGATGAGCAGTATATGGTGTGTTGTGTGCTTCTTCCAAAATCGTCTTCTTCAAATCCGTCTTGTCGGGCACACAAATCCTTTCCTTGTAGTATATCGTACCATCTTCTGATATACTAAATCCTTTATCCTCTCCAGCTATAACACGCTCCTTCATTTTGGTCAAGAAATTGTCTTGACCCTGACCTTCCTTGATCTTATCTCTCAAGGTCGGTTGGACTGACAACGTCATTAAAATTGCTTCCACCGGCTTTAACGGTGTAGCCACTTCTAGGTTCATCTTTGAAAATTCACTCACCAATTTGTCTTCCTTAGTCAAAATGCAATTCAATTCTCCTCTGACCTTGCGACTTAAAGCATCTGCGACCACGTTCGCCTTCCCTGGATGATAGTGAATTGTACAATCGTAGTCTTTCACTAACTCCAACCATCTTCTTTGTCTCATATTAAGTTCCTTCTGAGTGAATAGATACTTTAAGCTTTTGTGGTCGGTATAGATCTCACATTTACCTCCGTAGAGGTAATGTCGCCATACCTTTAAGGCGTGAACTACCGAGGCTAGTTCTAAATCATGCGTCGGATAATTTAACTCATGTGGCTTTAATTGCCTTGACGCATAAGCGATGACCTTACCTTGCTGCATTAGAACACATCCTAATCCTTGCTTGGATGCGTCACTATAGATCACGAATTCTCTAGACGGATCTGGAATCGTCAAAACTGAAGCTGAGGTTAGTCTCCGCTTAAGTTCTTGAAAACTTTGTTCACACTTCTCATTCCACAGGAACTGTTCTCCTTTCCTCGTTAGTCGAGTCATCGGTGCGGCCATCTTAGAAAATCCTTCAATAAACCTCCTATAATATCCTGCTAACCCCAAGAAACTACGAACTTCATTCGCGTTAGTTGGTGTTTTCCAATCGTTGATAGCCTCTATCTTAGACGGATCGACTTTAATTCCTTGCGCAGTAATAACATGTCCAAGGAATGCCACTCTCTTGAGCCAAAATTCGCACTTGCTAAACTTCGCATACAGTTTCTCTTTGCGAAGTATCTCCAAAACCGTCTGTAGATGCTTCTCATGTTCTGCTTCATCCTTCGAATAAATTAGTATGTCATCTATAAACACGATGACAAACTGATCTAAGTAGGGTTGGAAAACTCTATTCATCAAGTCCACAAAGACTGCTGGGGCATTACTTAGCCCAAATGGCATTACTACGAACTCGTAGTGACCATACCTTGTTCGGAAAGCAGTCTTCGGAATGTCCTCGTCCTTGATCTTTAGTTGATGGTATCCTAACCTCAAATCTATCTTTGAGAACACTCCCGAACCTCCAAGCTGGTCAAATAAGTCTTCGATTCGGGGAAGTGGATACTTGTTCTTTATCGTGAGTCGATTCAACTCACGATAATCGATACACATTCTCATGCTTCCATCCTTCTTCTTCACGAATAACACCGGTGCTCCCCAAGGTGAGATGCTTGGTCGGATATATCCCATATCGAGTAACTCCTGAATCTGCACCTTCAGTTCTTGTAGTTCTTTTGGCGCCATCCTGTGATATAGGGGCTGCTCCAGGCACCAAGTCAATTGTAAACTCCACTTGTCTATCCGGTGGAACACCCGGTAAGTTCTCCGGAAAAACATCTGAATATTCCTTAACGATATGAACGTCTTCGATCGTTATTTCGGACTTTGATTCCCCCATGATATTCACTAAATTTCCTTGACAATTGCCCTTACGTAATATCTTCATCGCTTTCATGGCTGATATCACTGGAGGGGCTTTGTTACGCTTAACCCCTTGAAATACGTCCTCTACTCCGGATGCTGGATGCAAGACCACGTTCCTCCTCGCGCATTGCAAAACGGCATCATACTTATCCAACCAATCCATACCCAAGACTACGTCGAAGTTATTCATGTCTAATATGTATAGATCGGCTAGATATAAATGTTCATTTATCTCTATGGTTATACTGTTAGCTATATCATCAACAGAAATTATTTCTCCTGCTGGTATACTAACTTCAAGGCTTTGAGAAGATTTTCTACTTCTAAATTCAGTCATGCTAAACAACTTCTTAGAGATAAATGAATGGGATGTGCCAGTATCAAATAACACCAAAGCAAGAATTCCAGCGACAGATAACATACCTGACATCGTTCCGGGTTTCTCCTTGTCAATTTCCGATAGGCTGTACATACGAGCCTTTCCCCCAGAACCTTGATTCTGGACCCTTCTATCTGGGCCATTGTTCTTCTGTGGGCACTGAGAGACCATGTGTCCTTCTTCATGGCATCGGTAACATCGATTCTGCCCGAGCATGCAAACTCCTTTGTGCCTCTTCCCACATTTCAAGCAGGTTGGGTAGTCGTACTGTGTCTTTGACCCGGATGGTCGTTCTCTACTACCCTTCTTGTTGCTAGTATTATTATTCGGTCCTTGCCACTTTCTTTTGTTCGTATTCACAACTGGCAGAGCCCTAGCCCTTTCCATATCCAAGCTAGCTGATATATCTTCGGATCTGGACACGGCTTCCTTATACGACATCTTTCCATGGCTAGCCAGATGATGTCGGATTCTGTCTTGAAGTCCATCACGAAACTTTTGTGCCTTCATGTCATCATTCGCAACTATGAATGGTGCGAATCGGCACATGTGATTGAACTTCCTTTCGTATTCCGTGACCGTCATGCCTCCTTGAGTTAGATCTAGGAACTCCTTCTGCATTTTGGCCTTATACGACCGTGGATAATACTTGTCCATCACCGTTTCTTTAAATCCTTCCCAAGACAGTGTTCTACGTTCCTCTTCAGTTCGGAGTCTCCAGGATCCATTCCACCAAGTCCTGGCGTCCTCCTTGAGTTGGAAGACTGCGCATGAAACTTTCTGCTCATCCGTGCAAGCCATGTAATCGAAAATACTCTCCAAGTTCAATAGCCATTCCTCGATGGCAGCTGGCCCTTCCCTCCCGAGGAACATTGGAGGTTTGAACTTGTTGAACTGATTTATTACTCTGGCCTGAACTTTCCCTTGAGTGGCCGGAGGTGTTATAGTCGCTCCTTGGAGAAGATTGGTTAGACCTGAGAGCAGTTGCTGCTGACTAGGGGCATCACTCCCGCTTGCAGACGTATTAAGTGTGCCTTGGGCTTGGTTTCGAGACTCGGCATTTGGGGTAGTTTCGCGGGGAGCCATATCCTGCCAACGAATCGTTGTTCTTGAGTGCGAGAAATGAGGTAGAGATAAAGATATTTATACGCGTGGCATAAGATAAAATAATTCATTACATATTGGAATTGATCATTACAAGAAATTGAATATTCTATTAATGATAACTTTTGATAGTCAACATAAAATACTGAAATGGGAGCTAAGACTAATAGATACTACTAAAATATTAAAATCACGACATAACAAAATTAATTTTTATCATCACTGCTAAGGATTTCAATAACAGGAACAGGGGGTGGGGGCTCAGTCCAGGAGATGATATCCTCGTCGTCCGAGTCAACCATCGGTTCGAGCTCTGGGTCCTCTTCCTCTGGATCCTCCTCGGGATCCTCCTCAAATTCCTCCATCGGCTGTAATGGGGTATCATGCATCTCATATATCTTGGGAATTTCGCCCCTTGAAAACAAGTCGAGAATTCTTCCAGCAGCATACTGAAAGTCATCTACGACTATTCTTTCCTCCGGGGTCCTGCAGTTCGCCTCGTGCCACAGGCGATATATGGTGAAACTCCAGTCATTCGGCAGAGTGATGATTAAGTGCTCGACTTCTTCGACCGGATCTCCCGTCTTCCCGGACATGAACCATTTCTGAATTCTCTCGACCACGTAGTACGGGGCATTCTCGGGGAGTCCTGGGTTTCCCCAAGAGTCTCTATGTGCTAGGGGGCGCGAGCTGGATCCCGCCTCGGTCCTCTTACGTGGAGTTACTGTGAAACCGGCCATACTAACAGGATACATGCATATTTGCGTAAAATTATTAAGTTTTACGATTAGTTTAAATGTATGATATAAACATGACTTTAAGCTGTTTACCTTGGAATGGAGTAGCGAAGTAGCGGCAGTCGAACATATGATATTTTCTTGAAGATGAAAATTATTTTAACTTTAAAACTCTTCCGGCGTACCAGGAAAGTAGACCGGATTTTCTCTGATACCATACTGTAACGACCCGATTTTTCTAAGGTATTTTATAAATAAAATATTAATAATGAGAAAACTTGTAGAAATTTCAAGTCGTTACTAAACATACATTTTCTAAAATATTTGCGGAACTAAAAGGATTTGAATCTCAATACGATCGTAAAATATGACAATGGAAAATAATTACTAAAAATAAATTAATTGTTTGAGTAACTTGAGCGGAATTAAAAGAAATAATTATAGTATTAATCATATGTCGGCACCTTTCGGCAACCGTCCTCTCCATTCGAATTAACTGAAAATTTTACATAAAAATGGGGTGAGCTTTCTATCGCTCGTGGGAACATCACAAGTCAACAATAATCACAATACATAACGGAGGCATAGCATGAATAATTGTTATATCAACTTGAGCATGTAAACATGTGTGCATGTAAACATATCGATACTTGGTATGAAAAACATGTATGCATGTTAATCATAAAGCGATACTTGGTACGAAAAACATGTGTGCATGTTAATCGTAAATATAACATATCACCTACGGTCAAATAAAGCAATTAAAATTGACAAGTAATAATTCCCACCTGAAATTGAGATGACTTGAATGAAAATGCTTGAAATGCTTATGAACGTGTTAATCGTGCCCTTGATTCTCGTAGCCTACAATTAAAGAGGCGTATATTTTAATATATGTGAAAAAATAAAAATGATTGGGATTAGAAATTAAATTTATCTAGGCTGAAATAGAGTAAGAGTAGATTGAGCCAATAAGTAATAGAAATTTGGATAATTGGGTGATAATTGGGTGATTTGGCTAGAGTTGAAATTTTGGATCGTAGTTGGGCTCATATCGGCCTGAAGTAGACAGGGTTCGATTGATAAAACCCACTACCCCACCAACTCCTTATTCTCTCTCTCCCTCTCTCTCTCTCTATCATCCCTAATTCCCCCTATTCTCCCTGAACTCACGAGCCGCCAACATCAGGGGAAAACTCCACCCGATTCTTTGCTCGACTGCAGAGAGTACGACCGGTGCTGTAACTTAATCCCGCCGGTAGAACTGGGTGGCTTGATAGAGGTCAGTGGTGTCGACACTAAGTGGCGGTGGCGGCTAGGCTGGGGAAGAAAATAGAAGGCGGCGGTGCAAGAGTCGCCCATGGCCGCGGTTCGGGCTGACGGTTGCCGAGGCTTGCAGCGGACGGTATCAGCGGAAGAGGTGACCGTGGCTGACCGTGGCTGGGGATTTCCGGTTTCCGCCGAAATCAAAAGGTTTGGGTTTTACTGAATTCTCAAACTTGTGAGTGCGTGTGTGTGATTTCTGGTGTAGTGATGAATATGGAACTGATATGGCCGGGAGCAGAAGAATTTTTTTTCCGGCGACTGGATTTGACTGAGGAAGGTGATAAAATGATTTTTCTTGTAGAAACAGAGATTATGTGTTTGAAATCGAAGGAAAACAAAGAGAAATTTACCTGTTGGTGTTGTGTTCGTCGGATGATTCTGAGATCTGGGAAGATGATGTATGAATTTGGTAATTTTGTATAAAAAGGTAAAGTATATAGGATTTGCTATATTGAGAGTTTGTTTTGTGTGTGTGTGGGAGAGATTCTTCTGCTGTCCAACGGGAAGTGTGTTTAGTCTTTTATACTGAATTTATTAACTGCTCCCATGATGCATATTAACTGCTCCCATGATGTCCATTACGTTGATGAAGTGGAGAAAACCTCCTCTTCCATGTTCTGATCGTGAGTGAGGAGAGAGAAATATGGTTGGATGTGATAATTGGGTTCTAAATTAATTATGGGGGTTGGGCTTGGGTATTAGTAGTTGATTATTATTTTTAATTGGGCCGAACACCATAATGGTTGGTTGGCCCAAAAATGAATGTATTAAAATTAATTAAAATGGACTTATAATATTTGGGCTCGATAATTAATTAACTTGGGTCTATAGATCATTAGAAGTTCATGAATTGGGCTCACTAAATAATCATAAGCCCAGCTGATAATTTAAATTGGATTATCATTTAATATTTACTATAAAAATAATAATTAATAAATTAAGAATTAATTTTTCTCTAAATTTAGCGGGTATTACACTTCGGGACAGTCAATGACGGAATCGGAAGATTTTGATAGGTATTCGTGAACCTTCGACTTGCGGATTTAGTACAGATGTGTTTGTGACGTCAATATTTTCATTAGAGTAGTTCGACCTTGTATTTTCGACGTTGGATCATTCGAGTGCTTGGAGCGCTTTGGATCGTAGGGAATTCGTTTGAAGCTTGGGGAATAGCTCAATACAAGGAATCCATTTAATCAACGGACTACAAAGGTGAGTTTCTTACATCTCTTGTGTTTTTGTTTATATATTCGTATATACGTAGCTCGATCGATCCTCGTATGGATTCGGATCGAATTAATTTTCATTTTACCGCTTCTGCTGGGCCTTCGATTTAGGCACCGAATCCCAACAGTGGTAGCGGAGCGTAGGTCTTGCGATCGTATATACGATATTCGCATTTGGAATGCTTGATTAGATGGTGAATGATTTGAAATCATTTATAGTTATAATCGTGGTATATGTTTTCGTTCATTCTAGTTGTATTTTTTGTAAGTTTATTTCTAAATATAATTCTCTAATTTCTGGGAAATATGATTTATATTGAAGTTATGAATGTTGGAAAATATAGATATTGGATATCCGGTCGAAAAACTCGCCCTCAATTGCAGCCCGCTTATAAGGGTACTGGACTGGGGGCCGTGGCCCAGGGCTCAGGGGGCCGCGGCACAGGGCTGCTGGGCAGCCCACTTACTGCCTGATTGTTTTTCGGGCGCGGTCCAGCCCTTTCGGGACCCGTTTCAGGCTTGTTTTCTTCGTGTATTCCTAAAAATGATTTCCCACATTTTAAATTGGATTTAATATAATTAAAATGATTTATGGTATTTCATTTTATAAGGGAAAATTGATTAATTGGAATACTTGTGATCGACCAAATTATTTGGAGCGTTTTCATATTACCGATGGTGTGAATTGATTGGATCGGTTCGTATTGTTGATTGGATCAATGTATCTCTACGCTTTCCATTTATATAGTATTTATTGGATGAATGCTTTTGAATGGGGTTGTGGTTCGTGGACTTAGTTTTGAATCGTTTGTTTTATTCGATTGGGTTGTAAATGCCGTTTTGAGCCTATTTATTTTACTAGAAATATTTGTATCTAAGATGGAATTTTCAATGTAAAATTTATATGTAATAAACCAGAGGAAGATCCGTTTCGAAAAGACGAAGATTCAAGACGAAGACTTGTAATCAGATTACGGAGTTTTTGTTTTCTAGGAACGGTCCATGAACCACATGTTAGTAGCAACTCGGTTGTGAATGGTTGTTCATATTGTATGAATGCTACAAACGCGCTTAAATGAATTAATCTGCAAAGTGTAACATTAATCGCGATAATTCTCCCACAACAAATTATTAAGTTTATAAGGTTTCAAGGTTTTCCTTCCCTCCATCGAGCTTTCGGGAAATTGAAATCCAAACCGGATGTGCTATGCTTCCGAGTTATCGGGATAGTCGTTCGGGAGGATGGATAAATTACCAGGAGCACATTGGATGCCTTCGGTTGGAGCAAATTTTATCCCTAGAAACCTGATAGGTTGCCGGATAAGATTCAATTGTGAAACTGATTTGCGTCGATGGTATAAACTTAGCTTGTTCACGAACTATATAAACTGTATAGGTTGAGGGGAGTGAACAAGGGGAAAAAGAAGATCGAATCATCCATTAGATGGGTTGGTGTTGGACACCACTTTATGAAAATTAATAGACTAGAAACCTGTTCGGTTGCCCTCTATTAAGATTTATAAAGAACTCGACCACCACTATGAAGTAGAGCAACGATACTTCCGGATTTCATATGGGAGTGTGTTATTCCAATAAAAATAGTGGGAGCTGGATAACAAGAATAGAAAAGACCTTAATTCTATACTCAGATCATAATATAACAAGTCACTAATTAATATGTTATACTTAATGCAAACGTAACTCTCAATATGACTATGAATCCACTCGCAATTCTATGTCTAATGAGCTTCAAAGAGCTCATGAGAAAATGACTTCTGCTAGGCAGATTCTATCTCACTTAACCGAACTTTATGGTGAGCACAACAGAACTGCTAGATATGAGATATCCAAGCAACTGTTCGGTGCGAGGATGAAGGAAGGTGAGAAGGTTGGGGAACACATCCTCAAAATGATATCCATGATCGAGAGATTGGAGGCTCTTGATTTTAAAATAGATACTTCTCTCCAAACCGACCTTATCCTTCAGTCTCTCCCTGATTCCTTCTCACAGTTTGTTATGAACTTTAACTGCAATGAGATTGCATGTAATTTAGCTGGGCTAATGAACAAACTTGTGACCGCTCAGTCTCAGATGAAGACTCCGCGGATGAAGGAGTCTGCTCTTCTGATTTCTTCTGGACCTCGGAGGTCTAAGAACAAGAAGAAAAAGACCAAGAAGCAGACTGAACCACATGTCAAGGACTTCAAGGGCAAGGGCAAGGCCTCAACGGTTCCGAAGAACAAGAAGAAGAAGGATGCTTGTCTCAAGTGCAGTGAGCTGGGCCACTGGGTTAGAGACTGTCCGATTCTTCATGACACTTCAGGTACAGAACTTTTAGTTTTGGAAACAAATTGTTCTGCTACCGTATTTTCTACTTCCTCGATACTGGATTCTGGTGCTAGTTCTAATATTTGTACTATGAATCAAGATCTGGAACAAAGTAGGAAGCTTGGAGCTGGAGAAGTAATGATCACTGTCGGAAGCGGGCATAGTGTTGACGTAACCAACATAGGATCACTACTTTTGGGTTTAGAATCCGGCTTTGTTTTGACTTTAGAAGATGTACTTGTTTTGCCCAAGGGGCACAAAAACATTGTATCCATTCCGGTCATGGACCGAAAAGGCTTTTCATATTTCATTGGTGATGGTTCCTGCAAAATTTATTTCAGAAATAAACTAGTAGGTACTGCTACATTGTTAAATGGATTGTATCATCTAAATCTCAGCAACAAAGTAGTTGTAAATACTATGACTAGAAAACGTGGTAGGGATGAAACCAATCAAGTTTTGAAATGGCATCTTAGACTTGGTCATGTTGGTCAGACCAAGGTTTACAAGATGGAAAAAGTTGGACTTATGGTTCCATTGGGATCGGATCCCTTTCCTACTTGTGAATCTTGCCTTAAAGGCAAAATGACTAAGTCCCCCTTCACAGGTACTTTTGAAAGAGCCACTGATAAATTGGGATTAATCCATATCGACGTATGTGGTGCTTTGGAAGCAGCACGTGACGGATATCAATATTTCATTACGTTTTCAGACGATCATACTAGGTATGGTTATGTATACTTAATGAAACATAAATTCGAGGCCTTTGACAAATTACAGGAATTCAAGTCCCTAGTCGAGAAACAAACTGGTAATCATATCAAAGCACTTCAGTCGAACCGAGGTGGCGAGTATATGAGTACGGTGTTTGACGAGTTCCTTAAGGAACATGGAATAGTTTCACAACTAACACCTCCAGGTACTCCTCAGTTAAATGGTGTGTCATAAAGAAGGAACCGGACCTTGTTAAACATGGTCCGTTCCATGCTGGGCAATACTAACTTACCGATTTACCTGTGGGGGTATGCACTCCTGACTGCCGCTTACATCTTGAACAGATGTCGTTCCAAATCCATTCCTAAAACTCCATATGAGATGTGGGAGGGCAGGAAACCAAGTCTTAATAATATTAGGATTTGGGGATGTCCCGCCTATGTCAAGAAGACTAAGGTGGAAAAGTTGGAAGCGAGATCCGTGAAGGGACGTTTCATTGGAATCCCGTCTGGGATGATGGGGTATCTATTCTATATGCCTGAAGATCGAAAGATCGTTGTTTCTTTACAAGCACACTTTATGGAAGATGAGTTCATTTAGGAAAGCGGAGCAGGTAGAAGTATTTCTTTAGAAGGATACAATGAAACTCCTCGGGAGACACCTGTGCAAGAAACTGGAACCGATCCTTCTGAAACACAAGTACAACCACCTCGTAGGTCTAGTAGGGTGTCTCATTTACCTGAGAGGTATGGGCTTGTGCACTTAGAGGAGCTGGGTCTCCACGAGGTTCCTAGTGATAGCCAAGAGACCGACCCAGTGACCTATGACCAAGCGATGGTGGATGTAGACTCCGAAAAATGGCGTGAAGCTATGGAAGCTGAGATAGACTCGATGCATGTCAATCAGGTCTGGACTCTGGTAGACCGCCCTAAGGGCATAGTGCTTATTAGGAACAAGTGGATCTACAAGAGAAAGACTGATGGAGATGGCAAGGTTGACGCCTATAAGGCCAGGCTTGTGGCAAAGGGTT
Organism: Orobanche coerulescens; assembly: GCA_033398695.1. NCBI lineage: Eukaryota > Viridiplantae > Streptophyta > Magnoliopsida > Lamiales > Orobanchaceae > Orobanche > Orobanche coerulescens. The sequence goes on from CM065809.1 coordinate 45,396,094, forward strand.
ATACCGAGAAGGAAGGGATCGATTACCACGACACCTTCTCACCCGTAGCCAAGATCAAGCCTATTCGCATGATGCTTGCTATAGCTGCCTACCACGATTATGAGATATGGCCAATGGACGTAAAGACAGCTTTCCTTAATGGATTCCTAGAGGAGGAAATCTATATAGAGTAGCCTAAAGGCTCTGTGTCCGAAGTCGATATTCAGAAATTGTGCAAGCTTCAGCATTCGATTTATGGACTGAAGCAAGCGTCGTGTAGTTGGAACCTTCGTTTTGACGAGGCAGTCAAAGAGTTTGACTTCGTGCAAAATGAAGAGGAACCTTGTGTATACAAGAGGGTTAGTAGGATCAAGATCGCATTCTTAGTACTATATGTGGATGACATTCTACTAATAGGAAATGATGTGGGAATGCTCAGTTCTGTGAAAGCTTGGCTTTCAAGTAATTTCTCCATGAAAGACTTGGGAGAAGCAACCTATATTCTTAGTATTCATCTCTACTGGGATAGAGCGAAGAGAACAATAGGTCTTTCCCAAGCCCTCTATATAGATAAGATCTTAAAGCGGTTTAAGATGGATGATTCTAAAAGAGGGTTCCTTCGATACGACATGGAATAAAACTCACCTCGAAGATGTGTCCTCAAAGTGAGGAACAATGACAGGAAATGAGTAATATACCATATACTTAGGCTGTGGGTAGCCTTATGTATGCTATGTTGTGTACGAGACCTGACATTGCGCATGCTGTAAGCATGGTGAGTAGGTTTCAGGCAAACCCAGGTAGGGAACATTGGACTGCCGTAAAGAACATTCTCAAGTACTTGAGAAGGACTAGAGATATGGTTCTGATGTATGGCGGTGGAGAATTGGATGTGGTGGGATTCACTGATTCGGACTGCCAGGGACAGAAGGACGACTCGATGTCTACTTCTGGCTATATATTTACTCTTAATGGAGGAGAAGTATCTTAGCGTAGCGCCAAGCAACGCACGAATGTTGATTCCACATGTCATGCTGAGTATCAAGCAGCCTCAGAGGCTTCCAAGGAAGGGTTCTGTATTAAGAAGATTTTAGGAGAAATTCAAGTGATACCATGTGCTGAGCTGCCTGTTCCGCTGTACTGCGACAACGACGGAGTTGTAGCGCAGGCCAAGGAGCCGAGGTTTCACAACAAAACCAAACATATTGAGAGGAAGTATCATCTCGTAAGAGAATTTGTTCGCAAGGGATACATTGTGCTGCACAGAGTAGACTCGGCCAACAACGTCACTGATCCACTGACCAAGCCACTTTCTCAAACTAGCTTGGAGCGTCAACTAGAGAATATGGGTATTAGATACCATAGTGTGTGGCATTGAGTGCAAGTGGGAGATTGTTAGGAGTATGCCCTCGAATGCCACTCAGAGGATGTTGAGTGAGGGCATTGTACTTGTAATTATGTAAATCATTAATATAAGGCAATGGATGTTTCTTTATTTACTGGTAGTTACTGGAATTCCTAACTCATAAATATACATATAGAAACTAGTCCGTGTATTTGAGAGCAAAATATTCCGTTCCTTATTGGATAAGGGTGTCGGCACTGGAAAGGTTTATAGCTCAAATACTTAATCGTTCGCAAGTCGATGAAACTTGACTGGACGTTAAGTTTATGTGAAGACTTGTATGACGTGTTCTTTGACATGGAGAGTGCCTTTCGAACGCTAATGGTTAGTGGGAGCACACGTTGTAGGTATACTAATTGGATTAGTGTACTCGAACCGACTCACCCTCGATTCGTCACACGGATTTCACTCTAGGACAGTCAATGAAGGAATCGAAAGGTTGTGATAGGTATTCGTGAACCTTCGACTTGAGGATTTAGTAGGGATGTGCTTGTGGCGTTAAGATTTTCATTAGAGTAGTTCAACCCTATAAGCCGGGAGGCGGGGGTCAACCCTAGTAGCAGGTCCTACTGAATACCAAGATACAATTCTTTCTCCCGTTAGTGAGCGGGTTATATGTCCTATGCGGTTATTGGCAGATGAGATCATAAGTCTTTGGCCAAAACATTGGAGCTAGTTTTATTGGATACACGAGAGTTCGATGATCTCGATTTGCATTAACGCATGCATAGCGTCAAGTACAAATAGGGTTTGACTGACCGTGTCCCTATAACTTGATCGGGACATTTGAAAGAAGGGTTTATACGTATAATGGTATTCACGACATAATGGTTCTTGAATGATCCCATCATTCGTTCTCAGTTGGGGTACAGTGTAGGCCGCCAGGCTGGCTAGGTGGTGCGACTACTCTTTGGTTCCTCCCATTGCTAACACAGATGAACCTACCGAGTCGCGCAATAGGATTGACAACGGAATGTATCAAGCTAATTCTCTCATTATGAATATTAGATATTTGATATCTAAATTTGGGACATTAGATATCTAAATCGATTTATTGGATAAATTGATTTACGGTCTAATGAATTAAATATATCACTCGGTGATTATTTTAATTCATGAATATAATTATTTATTGGAGAAATTAATTATGTTATTTTGTATTTGATATGTTTAATTAATTGGATTAATTAAATGATATAAATACATCGGAACGGAATTGGAGTTTATCTGTTTAGACTCTTGGGAGTCCGAAACAGACCGAACTCATCCGTTTTTGCATGGTGGCCGCCACCCTTTGTGGGGTTGGTATTCATGTGACATGAGTTGTTCACATGAGGGTAGAATTTGAATAAAGGAGGAAGACTCCTCATCACTCCACTCATTCATTTCAACGTGAGAAAGGATAGATAGAGAGAGAGAATAATATTTTTTTCAAGTCTTCTTCTTGTTCATCACATTGTTCTTGAGAGTTTTCTTGGAAAAAATATCAAGACATAAAGAGAGAAAGTGAGTTATACACTTAGAGTGTTGTAATCACAAATCAATAACTTCATCACCTAGCTCTAGCCGTATCCTTGTAGGATAGCAAGGTGATCGTCATCCCATTCGTTTCTTCGACATGTGGCAAGTAGAGGCGTTGTATTTTCGACGTTGGATCATTCGAGTGCTTGGAGCGCTTTGGATCATAGGGAATTCATTTAAAACTTGGGGAATAACTCAACATAAGGAATCCATTTAATCAATGGACTACAGGGTGAGTTTCTTACATCTCTTGTGTTTTCATTTATATATTTGTATATACGTAGCTCGATCGATCCTTATAAGGATTCAGATCGAATTAATTTTCATTTTACCACTTCCGCTGGGCCTTCGATTTAGGCACCGAATCCCAATAGTTGTAAGTTTCCTAAACTCTAACTTGTCCTTTACATGTTGTACTTTTTGAATGTTAGTACGATGTTGTTCCTTCATATTGAGTATTTATGCTTACAGTATGATGAGAGGAGGACGTGGACGTGGTCGCGGTGGTGGATGCGGACGTAGGAATGCAGAGAGGGAAGATTCACCCTTTGTTCCTGATTCGCTGTCAAATCAGGCTAACTCCAATTCTGGCCAACAATAAGTGTCCGTTAACAATGAACATGAACAGATAGTGGAGACAAATGCCAATCCTGCCTTTCCCGACATACTGCGCCAAGTGGTCAACAAGATGACCCAATTTGCTCAAGTAGTGGACAGAATGCAAGTGGCAGTAGGATTGCAGCTGGGGGAAAGACAGCAAGGCATCCCAGATTTGGGAAGTCGAGGAGACATATGGCTTCAAGAGGTGGCGAAGATGCACCCACCGAAATTCGATGGTTTTTCTGAGACACCAACATGGGATCACTGGTTGAGAGAACTGGAGAAAGTGTTTGCCGGGATTAACTACCCAGATGACCGGAGAGCCCCCATTGCCCAGTTTTTTCGAACAGGAGAAGCATCTGAGTGGTGGGAAGCCATCCGACCTATTGATCATGATGCCGATTGGGGAGAGTTCAAACTTATGATGGAAGCTCAGTACTGCCCTCGTCCGGTGAGAGAAGCCAAGGTTCGAGAATTTTTCTCTGCGCAGTGTTCGGATGTGCCGGTGGCTCAAGCGATTAAGACATTTAATGAACAACTGGCGTTTGTTCGACACCTGGTTGGAACCGACGCAGAAAAGATGATTCCCTTTGATATGAGAATGAAGTCGGAGATACAGTGGTACATGTCAGGCTTTGAATGCACCACTCTCCGCCAGTATAAAGACAAAGCTCTGGCATATGAAATGAAAGAAGTAGCTATGGAAAAGTTCTCTGAGTTCAAGAAGCATAAAGTCTCCGGTAGTTTCACAGAGCACAAGAGTAGTGGGCTCTGCAAAGCCCAGTCTTCCTTTCATTCATTCAAGAGGCCTCCGCACCCATCCAAAGGTGGAAAGAACTCAGTATCATCAATGGCCGATGCAACCAGGAAATTTTTTAACTATGGCCGGACAGGACACTATCGACGTGATTTCTCACTCCCCGCTGTGACATGTTATGATTGTGGACGAGAAGAACATCGTGCGGTGTTCTGTGAAGAGGCTGCAAAATCTTTTGGAGCTCGTAATTCGGAGCCAGTTCAGAAGGAGGTGAGTATTCCTCAGACGCATCAAAGTGTTCAGCAGCCTCAGAAGGTAGAGGCAGAGGACAGTGTGACCGAAAAGAATCATTGAGTCCAGGGTCCCCTCCTCCACGTATTTATGAGATGAGAAGGGCATACGATCAGAATGCAGCTATCGCATCAGGTACCGTTCAGATCCTTTCACTGTAACACCCCCAATCCACTCAGGGATATTACACGCCGTAGACCCTCTCCTCGAGGATCTACCAGGCTGGTAACAACATTTAACATCTCGACAATGCCTTCAAGGCTACAATGACTCAGTAGACCGATTTGGTCTTTCCACAAATACATACAACTTAAATACAACTCATGCCCACGCAGGGGACAAAATACAACTACACCCGCATAACGGAACAATACAAAGACGGAAAATAAAGTACAATCCGAACCAACACACGATGTACGGTTCCTGTTGTGATTAGTATCGATCATCTTTCATCATCCTTAGTGCCGACCACGTGTTATGCTCCAAAACACGAATGCAAAACAGAGACATCCACCCCGAATACTCGGGGGTTAGCAAAACTCCACCTGTTTTGCTAGTGCAAGAACAAAGTGCAAATACGAGCCATACAATTCACATTCCACGAATAACAATAACCAGAATCCTCAAAGATCCAAACAAAGCGAAGAGTACTTCCCGAGGCAAGAATTTGAGAAAACCTTTCAAAATCGAAATATCATAAATCAATGGAAATAATTTATAAAACGGTTTAGAATGCCATCGAGAGTTTTAATAGAAAACAATTTAGGATTATCAAATCTTACTTTTCACAATCCACAAGACAAAAGGGGTCATCGCCCCAAAGTTTACTTTCCGTAAAATAACCTTTACCAAACCGTTGGGATTTTAGCCCCAAACCCATTAAATGACCTTTACAAAACCATTGGGATTTTAGCCCCAAAACTCATCAACTCACAGTACACAAGAACGACCACAAGGTTCGTATCCCAACATCAAAATCCACAAATAAAGGATTTAAAACAAACAACAAAATACTCTAGAGCCATCCTAGCCAAGTAGGCCAAACGAACAACTTACCTCTTACACACTTAGTCAATGCATGCAATCATGAAAACCGTTCAAAAGCACTCATTTCCGGAAATGCCAATGATCAAACCACATTTGTAAAAATGCACCACAATTAACCGCGGACCCACAGCTTCGTGGATCCATGCCGAGACCCCGTCGGATCTAACCCACAGTGGTTAAAAGCAAGCTCGCGGTCCCACAGATTCGTGGAACCCTACCGAGACCCCGTCGGATCTAACCCGCAGTGAGCATACACACACACACGTTACTCATGCAATACTAACATGCTAAGAATGTAAGTTCATTAAGAATACTCACTAGAGATGGCCATTAACTCGACACCATTACCAAACTCTTCAAAAATACAATAACAGGATTAAATACGGAATACACGATTCCATAACTTAAACAATAGGAGCATCATAAAATCCTTCAACGTTCAAAACAATCAAATCATAATCAATTCTCAAAACATTGTTCACAAATCACACTCGTTTTGAAAGAAAGCCTTTAACGAGGCCAAACCGAAATCCTTTGAAACTTCATTTCAAATAACCAAACAAACACATTAAGACGACCACCAATCATCATATCTCTAAAACGAGAAAAGTATGGGCAAGGTACTTGCCTCGAATAAGAACAACGCGGAGAATCGACCGGAGTAGGTTGGCCCGAACCGACTACGAACCCGCCGACTCCACCGAACGCCAACTCACGTTCATAAACTACGAAGGACAAATAATAACAATGAAATGAATTCCATAACACGACTCAAAGTCGTTGAATTCAAAGAACGAATGACGAAAGTTCACGATTTCCCAAAACGGCCAAGAACACGATTCGTTCCGTCAAAACCGAAAACGAAATTCCAAGTTGAAATATGGATATACAATCCATAGAATATGTTTAACAACATCATTTAACCATAATCGATCCATCGAAAACGGATGAAAACGAGATCGGGACAAATCCCCAAAAAGTCAACTCAAGGAAATCAAGAAATATACTTCGATTCGACGAAGAACAATGGATTAAATGATGTTAAACACAAGAATACTATCAAGATTAATCACACCCATCATGAATTAATCAACAACACGGAGCGAATCGCATTTAAATTGCAAAATCCCCAAATTCACGAAATTAGGGTTCTAAGGAAGATTACCTTGATTATGGATCAAAGGTTGATAACGGACGATCGATTGATGTTATGAACTCAAGGACTTCATGGATTTGTTGTTAAACAACATGGCTTCGTCGCCCATGAATCGCCACTCGCGGATGGAGAAGGAAGGAAATGAAAAACGAAGTGAAATGTGATCGCCACCATATTTATATCGGGCCGGCCTAGCGTGCGCTAGCCTTCCCGGACTAGCGTGCGCTATCGGCCAGATCGGCCGAGTACTCGGCCGTGGCCCACACGACCGGCATCACCGACCAACCCCGCCGAACACTCGCCGACCCCGCTAAGCGTGCGCTACTGGCGGATGCCAGCGCTTGGCCATCCGGTAGCCACCGGATCGAATCGCCGGCAGTGCTTGTCGACGCTAGCCGGCCGACCAGGCGCTTACGCTGCCGACTAGCGTGCTACGCTCGGCGTAGCGTGCGCTACTGCCGATCTGGCCGAGTCCGTAACCTCGAAACCCACCTGTGCCCGGGCACAGACGCTAGGCCACCGGCGGCGTGCGCTACACTGCCGGTTAAGCGCGCAGCCTTCGGCCGTGGCGTGCGCTCGCCGGTTCTGCCGCACCGTCGGCCGGTGCCGCAATCGTCCGGCGATCCGCCACCGTCGGCCGATCCCGGCCACTGTGGCTCGGCGACCGATTTCGAAAGCGTGCGGGCGAACACGGCGAAAAGTTCGCGGACAACATAAACGACTCGAAATGAAAGCGTAATACCATAATTAGTCATACGCGACGAAGAAACGGTCGAGACAACAATTACAGATACGGATACCCGTAACTTTCAAGAAATTACAAAATGGCCCAAACGCCGGAAATCACGATACGTGATCGAATAACCAAACCGAAGTTCACAACACGCCTAACAAAGTTAAACGGACTTGCGGAAACTCGAAACAACAGCTTGCACGAGATTCGCAAGAATCGAACTCAAGTGCGGAAAAGTCGCTAAAAAGCACGAACTCAACGAAACGACACCAAACGAACTCGGATGTCAAAAAGTGTAGAATTAATCATTCTCGTAATGACGAAAGCGGTCATGAGCGAGTCGTCAAAACGGACTCCAACCGAAAAGAAATTTACGAAAATCGAAAATTGCGATATTACATTCTACCCTCCTTAAAAGAAGTTTCGTCGGAAACTTAAAACAAGTAGGGAGAAGAAATATTCCGCCAGGAAAACTCAACGAGACACACAAGAATGCGTGACTAACGCCCAACGGCGAAATGTCACAAACAACGCAAAGGAATATACGGCGTGAAAACACGCTCCACGGCGACCAACACAACGTCGCCGTTAGGGATATAATAAAACCAACAAGTGACAAGCGTCATCAAACGGATAATATATCCAAGTCAATTATCCGACAATCACAAAACACAACGAACGGAAACCAATATGATTGACCAACCCAACGGTACATCAATCAAAACGCGAGTCAACCGCTGAACAAACACGGAATCCCATCGCCTAAGGGCTGGAAGATCGAAAACGAAACTAATTTCCCGAATTGAAGGGAATTACGAAGGAGCCTGAATGTTCACCAATCACGGAACGAGATCAATAAAAACCGAACAATCAAACGGTCGAATCACAACGATCGAGACAATAAAATCGAAGAATCATGTTCGAATCACGAAGGATAATAAAATTCAAACAACGACTCCAAGGTTCACATCTCGACTCGAGACAATATATGATCTGGTGAAAACAACAGGATGTGCATTCCCATAAGATCCACAGGAAAGGGAATAGCAATTAAAAAGTCACAACGACAAACGAGTTATTCCGAAACAATACCACACTCGTTCGATAAACAAAAGCAAGGGGCAGGACAAGCTCAGAAATGTCAACGAACATAAATGAGTCGACAGAGTCGAAAACACAAGAGTTCCAAAGCCGATCCACTTCGAATAAAAGAACTAGTAGAACCAGATGATGTCACTCCCAAACAAGGTTCACAAGAATCGAACTGAACCCGAAAAAGTAACATCGATAACCAGATCGACCCACAACAAGATCACAGCTCGTTCGGACGATGAAACCGAAATATAGAACAAGTTCATAAAGTACCAACGATCATGAACGAATCGATAGACTGGGGAAATAGAAAATACAGAAGTCAAAATAGTACGGGCATTACCTCCAACCTCGTCCACGAAATTCACAAAAACGGAAGCAAGGTAACAAGACTTTAAACAATCGACACATAACGGAACCATCACCGATGCACACGGTCATACCAAACCAAGCTCTAACAGCTCGCACATGCGCGACAACGCAGGAATCACTACGAGGCGATAATATTCAACACCAACATCCCGCCTCTCACAGGGGGCTAACACAACAAATGTGTGGAAAGCGACTCAACGCTCACACCGCCAATTCGGTCATACTCGGGAGAAAGTATCAAAATGACAACGCGAACATCACACATACATACCCAGCCCTCAAACGGGAATGGATAGGTTTTAAAAACGAAAACCTCATTTTGAAAATAATTTAGACGAATCTTGGTTGATCTTGAGTATCACCTTTCAAAAGTATAAACGTGAAACATCGTTATCGAGACATTGGAAAAAAAAACCATTTCGCATTTGATAAAAATGAGGACACTTTCTCTTAGTGAAAACTTTCAGAATATTCGACCCTCGGGTCTAAATAAAAATGTTTCTAAGACATCGAAAATATCTCAAAGCATTTTGGTCCTCGAAGTAGAAAATTTTTGAAATATATTGCGGCACCTTGGATGTACCACAAGAAAATGACTCATTTGAAAAGTATGTCTCGAAATTTATTTTTCTAAGATACTCAAGGTTTTCAAAATCCAATAGGCCGAATGCCCAAAACTCACACATACCGACGTTCACTAAAACAACTCCTAGCACACGCATCAAAAGTTTAAAATCAAGACAATATATGTCTTTAAACGGAAATAAACGATAAAATACCACATTCAAAACAAAACCACGATAAAATACTCTCCCATGGGCTAGTGAACAAGTCGAACGCGTATAAGCACAAAGCTTCCACAAGAGACTTGTAAAACGTGCAAATCGATTCGAAAATCATCAACAACGGAGAAAAACAACAATAAAAAGACATCACAAACGACGACACTCCTCGTATAAATCAAATACGAGAGTCGACTAAATACATATCGTGAAATCAAAATTAACATAAGGATTCCATCACTTAACAAATAATCATAAAAATAGCTCGTGTCACACGAGGCACAACACAAAGAAGGGAGACTTACTTCCACAGGTCGCACGAAGATGATGATCGCCCCACGATACTAATCACGACCAACAAACTCAAACGACGCGTCGCGACACAACTCGGTCAGATATAATCCGACGAAACAAGACTCAAACAACACGACTTGACCCGACAGCCTAGGTTTTCCTCAACCTAAGCTCCGATACCATTTATGTAACACCCCCAATCCACTCAGGGATATTACACGCCGTAGACCCTCTCCTCGAGGATCTACCAGGCTGGTAACAACATTTAACATCTCGACAATGCCTTCAAGGCTACAATGACTCAGTAGACCGATTTGGTCTTTCCACAAATACATACAACTCAAATACAACTCATGCCCACGTAGGGGACAAAATACAACTACACCCGTACAACGGGAACAATACAGCAGCGGAAAATAAAGTACAACTGAACCAACACACGATGTACGGTTCCTCATGTGATTAGCATCGATCATCTTTCATCATCCTTCGTGCCGACCCTGTGTTATGCTCCAAAACCTGAATGCAAAAACAGACATCCATCCCCCGAATACTCGGGGGTTAGCAAAACTCCACTGTTTTGCTAGTGCAAGAACAAAGTGCAAATACGATCCATACAATTCACATTCCACGAATAACAATAACCAGGAATCCTCAAAGATCCAAACAAAACGAAGAGTACTTCCCGAGGCAAGAATTTGAGAAAAACTTTCAAAATCGAAATATCATAAATCAATGGAAATAATTTATAAAACGGTTTAGAATGCCATCGAGAGTTTTAATAGAAAACAATTTAGGATTATCAAATCCTACTTTTCACAATCCACAAGACAAAAGGGGTCATCGCCCCAAAGTTTACTTTCCGTAAAATAACCTTTACCAAACCGTTGGGATTTTAGCCCCAAACCCATTAAATGACCTTTACAAAACCATTGGGATTTTAGCCCCAAAACTCATCAACTCACAGTACACAAGAACGACCACAAGGTTCGTATCCCAACATCAAAATCCACAAATAAAGGATTTAAAACAAACAACAAAATACTCTAGAGCCATCCTAGCCAAGTAGGCCAAACGAACAACTTACCTCTTACACACTTAGTCAATGCATGCAATCATGAAAACCGTTCAAAAGCACTCATTTCCGGAAATGCCAATGATCAAACCACATTTGTAAAAATGCACCACAATTAACCGCGGACCCACAGCTTCGTGGATCCCTGCCGAGACCCCGTCGGATCTAACCCACAGTGGTTAAAAGCAAGCTCGCGGTCCCACAGCTTCGTGGAACCCTACCGAGACCCCGTCGGATCTAACCCGCAGTGAGCATACACACACACACGTTACTCATGCAATACTAACATGCTAAGAATGTAAGTTCATTAAGAATACTCACTAGAGATGGCCATTAACTCGACACCATTACCAAACTCTTCAAAAATACAATAACAGGATTAAATACGGAATACACGATTCCATAACTTAAACAATAGGAGCATCATCATAAAATCCTTCAACGTTCAAAACAATCAAATCATAATCAATTCTCAAAACACCGTTCACAAATCACACTCGTTTTGAAAGAAAGCCTTTAACGAGGCCAAATCAAATCCTTTGAAACTTCATTTCAAATAACCAAACAAACACATTAAGACGACCACCGATCATCATATCCCTAAAACGAGAAAAGTATGGGCAAGGTACTTGCCTCGAATAAGAACAACGCGGAGAATCGACCGGAGTAGGTTGGCCCGAACCGACTACGAACCCGCCGACTCCACCGAACGCCAACTCACGTTCATAAACTACGAAGGACAAATAATAACAATGAAATGAATTCCATAACACGACTCAAAGTCGTTGAATTCAAAGAACGAATGACGAAAGTTCACGGATTTCCCCCAAAACGGCCAAGAACACGATTCGTTCCGTCAAAACCCGAAAACGAAATTCCAAGTTGAAATATGGATATACAATCCATATAATATGTTTAACAACATCATTTAACCATAATCGATCCATCGAAAACGGATGAAAAACGAGATCGGGGACAAATCCCCCAAAAAGTCAACTCGAAGGAAATCAAGAAATATACTTCGATTCGACGAAGAACAATGGATTAAATGATGTTAAACACAAGAATACTATCAAGATTAATCACACCCATCATGAATTAATCAACAACACGGAACGAATCGGACGAAATTGCAAAAATCCCCAAATTCACGAAATTAGGGTTCTAAGGAAGATTACCTTGATTCATTGGATCAAAGGTTGATAACAGACGATCGATTGATGTTATTATCTAAAGGACTTCTTGTATTTGTTTTTAAACAAAATTTCTTCGTCGACCATGAATCGCCACTCGCGGATGGAGAAGGAAGGAAATGAAAACGAAGTGAAATGTGACTGCCACCATATTTATATCGGGCCGGCCTAGCGGCGCTAGCCTTCCCGGACTAGCGTGCGCTATCGGCAGTATCGGCCGAGTACCCTCGGCCAGTGGCCCACACGACCCGGCATCACCGACCAACCCCGCGACCGAACACAGCCGACCCACTCCCGCTAGCGTGCGCTACGGCCGGATACTCGCGCTAGCCGACTTGGCCCAAAGAGCCACCGGATCGAATGCCGGCAGTAACGACGCTAGCCGGCCGACAGCGTGCGCTACGCCCGCGACTAGCGCGCTACGCCGGCGTAGCGTGCGCTACTCGCCGATCCCGACCGAGTCCGAACCTCGAAACCCCATCGCCTGTGCCCGAGCACAGACGCTAGCCACCCGGCCAGGCGCTACACTGCCGGTTAGCGCGCGCAGCCTTCCGGCCATAGCGTGCGCTACGCCGGTTCTGCCGCACCCGTCCGGCGGGTGCCCGCAATCGTCCGGCCTGTCCCGCCACCGTCCGGCCTGTCCCGCCACCGCCTGGGCTCGACGACCCGATTTCCTAAAACGTACGGAACGAACACGACTAAATGTTCGCGGAAAACATAAACGACTCGAAATGAAAGCGTAATACCATAATTAGTCATACGCGACGAAGAAACGGGTCGAGACAACAATTACAGATACGGATACCCATAACTTTCAAGAAATTACAAAATGGCCCAAAACGCCCGGAAATCACGATATGTGATCGAATAACCAAACCGAAGTTCACAACACGTCTAACAAAGTTAAACGGACTTGCGGGAAACTCGAAACAACAGTTTCGGACGAGATTCGCAAGAATCGAACTCAAGTGCGGAAAAGTCGCTAAAAAGCACAGAACTCAACGAAACGACACCGAAACGAACTCGGATGTCAAAAAGTGTAGAATTAATCATTCTCAGAATGACGAACCGGTCATGAGCGAGTCGTCAAAACGGACTCCAACCGAAAAAAGAAATTTACCGAAAATCGAAAATTGCGGATATTACATTCACAACCAGTTAGTATTTCGTTCGATATAGGAGCTACACATTCATTTATATCATTGTCTTGTGTTAATCGCTTGGACATTTCTTGTTTTCATGAATGTGAGCCTTATATTGTGGGTTTACCAAGTGGGGAAAGAATTGTGGGGAACTTAGAAACTAGAAATTTTCCTGTATCAATTGGAGGCAAAGAGTGGCCCTCAAATATGATCATGATAGAGATACAAGGAGACGATTAGATTCTCGGAGACGATTGGCTAAACCAATATGGAGCTATTGTGAACTACCAAAATAGGAATATCTCGATGATAGCCGAAGATGGTTACAAATTATTATTCGAGGGATGGAGACCAGAAAGCTCACGAAAAGTGATTAAAGCTATGAAAGTCGTCAAATTGCTAAAATCGGGCTGTACTGTGTTGTTACCCAAAATATTATCCGGAGGTAATATTGCTGGAATGATCGAGTAACAAACAAATGCGAGAACACTTCCGTGAGAAACTAGATAACACAAGATTTGCCGGGGTTGTTAATCCCGGGCTTGAATGCTCTCGCGAGATATTATTAATAAATATACTGTCGAGTACAAATATTAATGTTAGAAACAAATACAAGGAGTGTAAAGATTTCTAGTTATCTAGGCTTTAGAGCGCGTAGATTGCCGGAAGAACCAGATAGGTAGATCTGTGAGTTCTTGCTTAGAAGATAAGATGGATATGTATGAATATCACTTTGAATGTGTAAGCAGTTGCTAAAAGAGTCTTTGATTTTCTCTTTTGTGTGTATTTTGCACTGAATCTGTAGTCAAATTCGCGTCCCTTTGCTGCTGCGGTGAGTTCCCTATTTATAGGGGACAAGGTAGTTGGGATCCCTGGGGCGATCGCCGGCGACCGCCATTTTTTATATTATAATAAGGTGGCCGATCGTTCCGTCACGTGGGGCTGTTCCCTTAAAGTCAGGGGCTGCTGCTGGAGTCAACTGTGTGAGCCAGTGAGAGGCCAACACGCGTCCTGGGCAGCGTGTGAGGGGAGGACCCACTTTGTACCTTTCAGCGGCTTTGTCGGTAGGTGAGGTAGGTGACAGGATGAGGACAAAGGTCTTTATCTGCCGGTATCTCTGAAGATCCGCATGTGGGCCACCGTCCAAGATTCGGTCTTTGATGACTTTGACGGATGCCAGACCCATACGTGGTCATGAGATGATCGTCTCTGGTCCGCTCATTATAGACGATCGTCAGATATCAAAGGACGATCGCTAGGTGCCAAAAGACGATCGCCGTATTGCGCCGAACTCTAGGAGTTTGTCCAGAGTATGTCTTCCACGATTGGCTTCTCTGGTCGTGATGCCGATCGCCTATCGAAGCGTATGAATCGCCGCACAACAATTGCCCCCCAGCTCGCCTCGATGTTTGAAAACACGGGGTGAGGTGGCACTGTGGCCGATCGTCAATGTTTAAACGATCAGCCGATCTGAATTCAAATATGGATGACCCTCTTTTACGTCGGGAGCAGCGGGAAAAGAAGGCGGGCTTTTTGAAGTGGCAGGGACACGCGTCGCGCCGCGGTTGGGGAAGTCCGACGGTTTGTCAGACTTGTCGGCTGGCGTGCCCTCGAAAAGACGCGTACGCGGGATCCGAGGACATTTTTTAATGCGTCCCCACGTGACGGTTGCGATCCAGCCCTTGGGGTTTCTCCTATTTGCATATAGGCCCTCGTCTCCATCTATAAAAAGGGCAGGGCTTCTCCTCTTTCAATTTTTTACGCGTCCTTGGTATCCATAGCCAAATTGCAGAAACTTCAGGAGCTTTTTGTGCCGATCTCCTACTTTTTCCTAGGTAAGAACAAATTAACCTTCTCCCTCTCTTTACTTTCTAATATGTCGGGAGGATCAAAAGCATTCGAGACCGGAAGTTCTTCCGCCGCTGCCGCGTCGCCCGGACGGGAGGAGGTTCCCGTTGGAGTGGATATGGAGACGGCCGCCGAAGCTATTCGAGCGGGGATTACACCCGCGGAACTCGAAGAGCTTTTCAATGAAGCCGAAGTGGCGAGGACGGCGGCGACGGCGGAGCAGGGGGGCTCGCCGGCGGAGGAGGATGATTTGGTGCGGGAGGCTTGGGAACGAGAGAGTAGATTCGGCCCCGCCTACATGGCTTTTGCTCGGATGATGGAAGCGATCGCCGGACCCTATCCGGAATTCGATTTCGAAGCCTACGCCGCCGATCACCCTTACGAACATGTGAATCGGACAGTCTTTCAGGCCGCCGTCCCGTCTTCGTGGACTCTCGGACAGATCCGGAGTACGGCGACCAATAAAGATCTGGGCCGTTGGAGGGCCAAATATCACATCCCTTCTGATGTCTCCCTTCACGTGCCCTCAGAGAATGAGCGCGCCGACCAACCGCCTGAGCACATGGTTGCCGTCAACGAGATGATTATGGAGGCGGGTCTGCGATTCCCGTTGCCATTCGCCGTCTCCTACTTGCTGATCGCCTGGAATTTGGCGCCCCTTCAATCGACGCGAATGCTTGGCTGCAGATCATCCGCACGTTGACCTGTTTGGCGGTCATCGGTTGTTCCGCCTTCTTTCTGCGTTGGAGATGAATTATTTGTTTAAATTGGCCGTGCGTAAGGGGTCAATCGGCGGCCATCATATCCAAGGTCGACTCGGGAGAGTGGTCCTCGGTGTGCCGAGTAAGACCAGGGGCGACTGGCTAAATGGTTTTGGGTCGGTGGGGCATGGCGATCGGCATCGAGCGGCTGTGCCAAATGAGGAGTTGAAATCCCCACCACTTTCCGGGAGAGGAATCCGAGTAAGGATTTTAACTCTCCCTCGTTTGAGCTTGTCTCGGGTGATCTAATTTCGTTTTCTTTTGCGGGACCTCTTGTTCCGGTGATCGTCGACCTTCCATTCGATTTCTTGATCGTTTGGGAGCGGATCCGCGCTTTGCTGATTCCTTTATCGACGTTCGTTCTCTTGGTACCGAAGCTCATCGGTTGGGAGCTCGATTGTTTGGCTACCCCGTCACTTGAAAGTTCCGGTATGAGCTTAAGTGGTGCTTCCTTTCTTGACGATCGTTTCCATGAGGTCGTTTTGTTTTGTCTAACTTGTTTATGTTTCTCTTTTGTCGAGGTTTATTTTCCCGAATTTCCGAACCGATTGCAGAGATCGCCATGTCGAACCCGGGACTCATCGGTCGCCTTCACTTGGGCAAGCGGATCGGTCGCGTTCTGCGACAACGTCTCGCCCCGCCCGGTGACGAGGCTCGCGAGGTGCCGATCGCTGAACCGGAAGCTCACGATGAGGAACAGCTCCAACGCCGCAAGAGGCGGAGGGCGGAGGAGTCCCCGTCGATTTCAGAGGCGGATGTATCAATTCTAGAGCCTCCGGTCGCTGCGGCTCCTATCTCTGCCATCCCGATGATGGAGCGACCAGGCTTCAAACCAACGGTCTCCGGCCCCCAGCCATCCGGTAGCTCGGCGAAGAAAGTGGCGATCGCCGATGTGGAAACCTCCCGGGGCAAGCCTTATTTCGGGCGCGATCCCGAACTGGTCAATAGGTAAGAAAAGATCAAACTTTTTAGGCATTTTGAGCATGGTATGGGCTAACTCCTTGATTTCCTTGGTTTGCGCTGCAGGGTTCGTCTCGCCGACCCGGACGTCGCCCCCATGGTGCTGGACTTCCTGTCGAGCAAAGCTCCGCAAACTTCTCTCGAAGTCCCTGCTTACGTTCGCCAGGCTATTACTTCTCTGCCCAAGGCTTGGACGACCGACCTTGATGCGATTGCTCGTCGGCGATCTGGAGACGCCATGCAGGCGACCGTTGCCCTGGCTCTTCAGACGGCGACGATGGCCGTCCAGGCTGCTCGGGATTTTGAGGGGCGACCCTCCGCTGCTCATCTCCATCGCGAACTTGAGACCGCCGGAATGAAATATTGAGGATGCCAACCGGATCCGGTCTATGGAGAAGGAGTATGAGGAGACGGCCAAACGGGCTAAGCCGGACGTGGATCGATTGAAGCAGAGCCGAGCCGCTCCAAGGAGGCCCGATCTATCTGTGCTAAGGAGAAAGAAACTCGCGAAGCTCGAGGCTTCGCGGGAGGAGCCGACCGGTTGAAGGCTGCGATGGATCGGCTCAGTGAGTGGAGGCGCGAAGAGAGAGCCGAGCAGCCGGGGCGAGAATGTTGCCAAGGCGGCCAAACTGACGGAGGTCGAGAAGACGGCCGTGGATTTGAAGGGGCAGCTGAAGGCGATCCAGGCCGATCCCTACCTCAACGTTGCGCTCGTCGGCGAATTCGCTTATCAGTTGGCCTTTGCTGATGCTGTTCGAGCCGCTAAGAAGGCAGGGATCGAGATAGGTCCCCTGATGGAGAACTTCAAATCCTATGTCCTCGAACATCCTCTGCATCCAGAATTCTCCTTGCCGATCCTTGACTTCGTCGATTTCGGGATCGACTTGAGTTGGTATACCGGCAAACTCATTCATCCCGAGGTCGATGGGGGTGCCCAAGCCGATCCACAACCCGAGGGCGAAGACCAAGAAAGGGCCTTGAGAGGCATTGAGAGGCATTTTTGTTATTCCTCCGTAACTTGTACTTTTTGTTGTAATGCCTTCGGGCTTCGAAATGTATGAAGCTTGTGTTTATGAATAAAATACTCCTTTTTTTTTTTGTAATTTTCGTCGGACGACCTCGATCGCAGTGCATGTGTTTGAGCGAAGCCGATTGTGTTTGGGATTAGCTCGACCCATATCTGCCCCCTTGTTTTTGTTTATATATCGCAAGTAAGGAAACAAAAACTTGTTTGGCGGGTGAGCTATCTTCGTTGTGCCGATTCTGAAGAATCAAGTACGGTTGGGGTGTTCGATGGACCGACCTCCCCAATCGTGTCTTTGTGTGCGAGGGATATTGTCTATCCCGTGACTCACTTTTTGTTAGGGTCCTCCGTTAGGCTACGCTCGCCTTGTGTTAGAACGAAAGGCGGGCGATCTCGGTCTGGAGGAGTCCTTGCGCGGAGTGTTGTCGGCTGATTCGACATCACGTTCGCGGCTTGTCAGCTCTCCTTCCACCTCGGCCCGCCATGAAGATGGCGATCCTCGACGGTGTACGTTGAGACGGGGGTAGCGGCGCGTCGCATTGTTCGGGTTCACCATGTTAGATGGTGTACCTTGAGGACGTGCGATCGTGCCTACTGATTGTTTTGGAGGGTCCTTGGGCTACGCTGGCCTCGTATTTAAACGAAGGGCGGGCGATCTCAGCCCAAAGGAACCTTGCATGGGCGAAGCTGTCGGTTCCATCGACATCCAGGACCATGGCTGTATCAATTTTACCTAGGATCGTCGTGATCAGCGATCGTCGGCGGTATGCGATATGCCTGGTGGGGCGATCGCCACAATAGATGGGATAGGAAAAATCTCATTATATTTCTTGTACATCACTGAAATCGAATACAAATTTATCACTGATAGTATTTTTTCAGATGCACGGCGTTCAGTGGATATTGGTCCGAGTACCGTCGGGATGTTCGATTCGTAGGCTCCTTTAGTTAGCCATCTGGATATTCGAAAGGTCCCTCCCGATTTGGACCAAAACGCCCGTGTGGGTTTGGATCTTCTTAAGACGAGATCGCCCACTTGAAATCTTCTTTCTCGACCTTTGAATTGAAGAACTTCTCGGCTCTCCTTTTTTGGATTTTGTTCTTCATTTCTTAGGTCATACGCCTTTCTTAAAGCATGTCTAGGTCGATTCGTCGGGCTACATCGTTGTCGGTCGTCATCTCCTGCTCGGTTCGATGGCTGAGTACGGCGATCTCTGTAGGAATCACCGCCTGCGTTCGAAGGTAAGGGCGAACGGAGTTTCACCGGTCGAATTGCGGGTCGTCGTTCGGTAGGACCACAAAACGTGTGAGAGTTCGCTCGCCCAACGTCCTTGCCTGGATTCGAGTCGCGCTTTAATTGTGTGTTTGAGGATCTTATTCACTGCCTCTACCTGCCCGTTCGTCTGAGGGTGATAGGGCGCTGAGAATAACCTTTTGATTCCCCACTTTTCACAGAATTGCATGACTTCTAAACCGTCGAACTGTTTTCCGTTGTCGGAGATGATGGCCTGGGGCAGACCGAATCGGCATACTATGTTTTTCCATATAAACTTGATCACCTGTTCCTGGACGATCTTGTTCAGTGGCTCGGCCTCTGCCCATTTGGTGAAATAATCGACCCCTACGATGGCGAACTTACAATCCCCTGGAGCCGTAGGCAAGGGACCTATAAGGTCGATGCCCCATTGCGCAAATGGCCAAGGGCTATACATCGAGGTGAGCTGTTCGGGTGATAGTTTAATGTTGGGGCCCATTATCTGACACCTATGACACGATCTAGCGTAGGCGATCGCATCTTTCCGTAGTGATGGCCAGAAAAATCCTTGTCTGGTTGTCTTATGGATGAGGGCTCGCCCGCCCGCATGGTTTCCACAAATCCCGTCATGGATCTCAGCTAAAACGAGCCGACCTTCCTCCGGTGTAATACACTTGAGGAGGGGAAAGCTGAAAGCTCGCTTGTAAAGCCGATCGTCCAATAGGGTGTACCTGGTCGCACGAAGCTGGAGTTGGCGAGCTTTAACACGGTCGTCAGGGACCGTTCCGTCCTTTAAGTATTTGATGAATGGGGTCATCCAATTCTCTTCAGCGACGGTGACCGTGGCAACCAAATTCCTGTCGATCGCCGGCCTTGCTGACTTTGTGATTTGGATATTGGAGAAGTCGGCTGCCCCATCTGATGATGCTAGTTTGGAAAGAGCATCGGCCTGGGAGTTATGCTCTCTGGGGACTTGTTCGATTAGTACTTCTTCAAATTTTGTGCACATTTCGGCGACCAGCTCTTGGTATTTGACCATTTGCTCGCCGCGTGTCTCATATTCTCCCTTGACTTGGTTTACGACCAAAAGGGAGTCCATGAAGATATGGAGGCGACGAACATCTAGGGCGAGGGCTAGATCAAGCCCGCCTACCAGAGCTTCGTATTCGGCTTCATTGTTGGTCGCACGAAAACCGAAACGCACAGCATTTGTGAAACTCTGACCGTCGGGGCTGATGAGGACAATCCCTGCCCCTGCTCTCGCATTGGTCGCTGAGCCATCCACGTATAATTTCAGGCGGAGTGCCGACTGAATCGTGAGGGAACGTTAATTCCACCATGAAGTCCGCCAGTGCTTGGCCTTTGATCGCCGTGTGAGGAGCGTAAGTGATACCGTATTGGGCGATCTCCAGCGACCACTTGAGGAGTCGCCCGTTGGTGTCCGGTCGGTGCAGGACTTGTCTTCGAGGTAGAGTTGTTAGGACTTCCACTTGGTGATCGAAGAAGTAAGCCCTCAGCTTACGTACACTCATGACAAGGGCGTAGGCGATCTTCTCCAATGGTGTATAGCGTGTCTCAGCGTCGTGGAGCGCCTGGCTAACATAGTAGATCGGCAAGTGGGCCTGCCCCTCTGCTCGCACCAGAACGGCACTCAGCGCGACCTCAGAGGCCGCCAAGTAAAGGAATAATTTTTCACCGGGGATCGGCTTTGCCAGGATCTGGGGGTTAGATAGATATTCCTTTATTTTGGCGAATGCTACCTGGCTTTCTTTCGTCCACGCGAACTTCTTGTTCTTGATGGTCGAGAAGAAAGGCTTGCTTTATCGCGAGCCGTGATATGAAACGGTTGAGGCGGCTAGACAACTCGTGAGGCGTTGCACTGCTTGATGTTTCGCGGTTCTGCATGTCAAGGATCGCTGTATCTTGGTGGGGTTCGCCTCGATCCCCCTTTGGCTCACTATGTGCCCCAGGAACTTCCCGGAGCCCACTCCGAAGTTGCATTTCTTGGGGTTCAGCTTCATGTTAAACTTCTCAAGGATGGCGAATGTCTCGGCGAGATCGTCGAGGTGATCTTCCTTCTTGAGGCTTTTGACTACGATATCGTCAATGTAGACCTCCATGGTTTTGCCGATCTGATCGGCGAACATTCTGTTGACTAATCGTTGGTAGGTCGCCCCTGCGTTTTTCAAGCCGAACGACATTCTGACCCAAAAGTATGTCTTTTTCTGTGTGGAAAGATGTGTGTTTTATGTCTTCCTTTGCCATTGGGATTTGATGATATCCGGCGAAGGCATCCATAAATGACATCATTTCGCAACCTGCCGTGCTATCGACCAGGTGATCGATATGAGGCATTGGGAAGTGATCTTTTGGACATGCCGCGTTGAGGTCGGTGAAGTCTATGCATAATCTCCAGGAGCCAGTTGGCTTTTTGACGAGCACCGCGTTGGCGACCCACTGTGGTTCGTTTGTAGCTACTCCGATCAATTTGTTGTTGAGTAACTTCTGGACTTCTATGTCGAGCGCCTCGTATTTCTCGGGACCGAACTTCCTACGCTTCTGGTGAACAGGCTTCATCGCCCGGTCGATCTTCAGATAATGGCAGGCGTGTTCGGGACTTATGCCAACCATATCTTGATGCGACCAGGCAAAGACACCGATGTTCTCACGTAGCAAGTTGATCAGATCGCCCTTTAATTCGCGGTCGATGCTTGCGCCGATCTGTACTTCCCGTTCTGTATGATCCGGATCCATCGTAATGCTTTCGAACTCTTCGACAGGAACGGTCGCCTCTCGTTTGATACGATCTCCGGACTCGGTCCTTGGATCGATATCGAGACTTGGCTCGAAACCGATCCTCGGCTCGATGTCGTCCGTCGATTGATGAGAGATGGCGTCCCCTGAGTCGGGTTGGTACGAAGTGTTTGGTTCGTCGATCTCCATGGGTTGATCGTCGGTCGTTTCAATGTTACATATAGCATGGGAAGTAGCGAAATAAGTAACAACACAGGAGTAACTCAAACATCTTTTTGCCATTAGCTGATCTCCCTTTACAGTACCGACCGTCCCATCGGCAGTGGGGAATTTGATACAGTAAAAGAAAGATGAGGCGACCGCCTCAAAGGTTTCTAGAAAGGGGCGACCTAGGAACCCATTATAGATGCTGGGCCTATCTATGATTACAAAGCTTAGGTTCCTAGTAATCCTAACCTTGGGATCATAAAAGCATACTAGCTCAACAGAGAGCTTGATCCTCCCGTAGGCTTGGACTGTGTTGTCGCCGAACCCTTGAAGCACGGTGTCGAAAGGCTTGATGAATTTGATTAGGTTGCCGAGTTGGTCTAGGGCGGATTTGAATATGATGTTGCAAAAACTTCCATTGTCGACCAACACGCGATCGACCGTCTTCCCAAGGATGCAAGCGGAGATCACTAGTGCATCCTCTTTGGGACATTGCACTCCTTCCCTGTCCTTGTTGGAAAAGGTGATGAGTGCGTCTCTAGAGATGGTCGGCTCCGGAGGAACTACAACATGGACTCCGGCGAATGCCCTCAACTCGGCCTTTCGCTTCCTGTTCGACATGGTGGAAACCGGGGAAAGACCTCCGAGGTTTCCACCCCCGGCTTGAAGCATGTTTATCCGACCGCCAGGGTTGATCGGAGGGACCGATTCATCAGAGTATTCCGGCTCATGCTCGATCCTGGCGACCGGATTGGGAGGAGTTCTCTCGCGCTGTCGGCGTTCGCGCCCTCCGGTCCTTTCCGTCCTTGGCTCCGGCTTGGTGATTAGATTGTCGGCTTGCCTTCTTCAAACAGTCGCCATAGGCATGCGAGGAGGTCGCGGCATTGGCTAGTGTTGTGGCGGGACTCTTATGATAGGCACGAAATTTGCTACGGTCTAGGTGACCGTGGTCTCTTATTGGTTTTGGCTTGGAAAGCCACTCGCGACCCTTGATCGCGTTGAAGATGTGTGCCGGGGATAAGTTGAGGTTGTGAAGAAGGTGGACCTCCACATCCTCGAAGGCTTTGAACTCGCCAGGCGGCTTGGCGACCGCCTTTCTGGGCTTGGCGACCGCCTTCTTCTGGACATGGGAAGGTGCTTTTCCTTCTTCGGGCTGTCCCTCATCCAAACGGAGTGAGAGCATCTTCTGCCTGGCCAGAAAATCGGCGGCTCTGACGCGGAACGCTGTATAGGTCGGTGGGAAGTCCTTTGTGAGGTGCCTGAACATGGGCGAGCGTCCGTGGAATCCGTTCAGGACTGCGTGGTGAGCGATCTCGTCGCTGACGGGTTCACCGGTGAGGACTATCTCGTCCACCCGGTCGATATAATCCTCATCCGATTCGTCCTTCCCCTGCCTGATTTTCATCATGCGGTGGGGACCTTCCGGGCGAGCGACTTTGGCGGCGAAGTACGACGTGAAGTCGTTCGCCTGCTTCTCAAAGCAATTGATTGAGCGAGATGGCGGCGAGATGTACCACTGTGGGCGAGATCGCGAGTTAGCGGGAACATACGACATTTCGTCGCATCCGAAGCTCCGCATCCAGTCATGTAGATCCGGAATTTGCTTAAGTGGGTTCGGATCCGTTCTCCTCGTATAGAGGTGTTTGTGGGGATTGATCGTTGATTGGGTGGAGCGATCTCGATCTGGACCGCGAGTGGCTCATTTAGCCCGGCGATCGGTCTCTGGCGTTCGCCCCAATTTCTAGGAGCGTCTTCATCTCGTCGAGTGGCGTTGCATAGCGGCGATCGGCTGTCGCTCGTTGCTCGCCGATTGGCTCTCAGACTGCGAACCAAGGCGATCGTGTACTGATCCCCTAGCTCCGTGGTGAATGACGATCTCCCGCCGGAGGGTTCCCTTCTTGGGCGGCGGGGCTCGTTGCCCGGTCTGTCTCTTGGGAGTCGGATACGCCGAACTCCTGGTAAAGGATTCAGATATCGATGTCTCCCGGCTGGGGCCTGAGTGCCCAGGTCGCCACGAGGGATCGCTCCCTAGGCGGCTGAAGACGGAATCGTCCCGCCTTACGAGAGCTTTCCCCTGCGGCTCGGGACTTTCTGTTGATTTCTCAACATAGATCCCCTTGAGCTTCCTTTTGCTTGCCCGGCGGTTAGCCGACGGGGTGATGGTAGGCGTATCGCGGGCCCTCTGCCGTTCCCTGAGGATGGCTATAGCCTCCTCAATCTGTTCCGATGTCTGGAACTGGTCGAGTGAGAGGCTAGAACCGTCCCTCGGGGGCGGGAGCGAGAGCCTAGCGTCGCCACGCTCGCCCTCCACCGTGGGCTGGGATTCGGTCCTCGCCGGAATAAGATTTCCGGCAGATCTCAGGGTGGCCCTCTTGGAGGTTGTTGCTGATGTCATTTTCCGAAGGTTTTTCTATTGAAGAACAGTGAGTGTTTCTTCAAGTATATGTCCGGAGAACAGTGAGTGTTCTTCGAGACGGTAGGAATAAAAATGAAGGTTTAGATCCCCTTCCTCTAGCGCCAATTGTTGTTACCCAAAATATTATCCGGAGGTAATATTGCTGGAATGATCGAGTAACAAATAAATGCGAGAACACTTCCGTGAGAAACTAGATAACACAAGATTTGCCGGGGTTGTTAATCCCGGGCTTGAATGCTCTCGCGAGATATTATTAATAAATATACTGTCGAGTACAAATATTAATGTTAGAAACAAATACAAGGAGTGTAAAGATTTTTAGTTATCTAGGCTTTAGAGCGCGTAGATTGCCTAAGAACCAGATAGGTAGATGCGTGAGTTCTTGCTTAGAAGATAAGATGGATATGTATGAATATCACTTTGAATGTGTAGCGATTGCTAAAAGAGTCTTTGATTTTCTCTTTTGTGTGTATTTTGCAGAATCGTAGTCAAATTCGCGTCCCTTTGCTGCGGTGAGTTCCCTATTTATAGGGGACAAGGTAGTTGGGATCACAGGGCGATCGCGGCGACCGCCGTTTTTATATTATAATAAGGTGGCGATCGTTCCGTCACGTGGGCCGTTCCCTTAAAGTCGTGGGTCTGCTGGAGTCAACTGTGTGAGCTGTGAGAGGCCAACACGCGTCTGGGCGGCATGTGAGGAGGACCCACTTTGTACCTTTCGGCGGCTTTGTCGGTAGGTGAGGTAGGTGACAGGATGAGGACAAAGGTCTTTATCTGCCGGTATCTCTGAAGATCCGCATGTGGGCCACCGTCCAAGATTCGGTCTTTGATGACTTTGACGGATGCCGGACCCATACGTGGTCATGAGATGATCGTCTCTGGTCCGCTCATTATAGACGATCGTCAGATATCAAAGGACGATCGCTAGGTGCCAAAAGACGATCGCCGTATTGCGCCGAACTCTAGGAGTTTGTCCAGAGTATGTCTTCCACGATTGGCTTCTCTGGTCGTGATGCTGATCGCCTATCGAAGCGTATGAATCGCCGCACAACATACTGGATACTGGTGTTACGGGGTGAAGAAAGAATAAGGAAAAGTAGAGCTTTCATCCAGTCCTATTGTGAATGAATTTCCAGACGTGTTCCCCGACAAATTACCTGGACTACCTCCACGACGAGATGTAGAGTTTACCATCGAGCTAGAACCAGGAGCTTCACCGATTTCTAAGGCACCGTATTGTATGGCACCGACTGAGATGTATGAATTGAAGAAGCAACTGGAAGAGTTACTGGACAAAGGTTATATTCAGCCAAGTGTTTCACCTTG
Source organism: Orobanche coerulescens (assembly GCA_033398695.1). Taxonomy (NCBI): domain Eukaryota; kingdom Viridiplantae; phylum Streptophyta; class Magnoliopsida; order Lamiales; family Orobanchaceae; genus Orobanche; species Orobanche coerulescens. The sequence goes on from CM065809.1 coordinate 45,422,084, forward strand.
GGGTGCACCAGTTCTTTTTGTTCGAAAGAAAGATGGATCGCTTCGATTGTGCATCGACTATCGAGAGCTAAATAAGATGACGATCAAGAATAAGTACCCTTTGCCATGGATTGATGATTTGTTTGACTAGTTGCAAGGAGCGACAGTATTTTCAAAGATCGATTTGAGATCGGGATACCATCAAAGAATCAAATATTCCAAAATCAACATTCAGAACTCACTACGGACACTATGAGTTTGTGGTGATGCCATTTGGTCTCACTAATGCACCTGCTGTGTTTATGCAGTTAATGAATCAAGTGTTCATAGAGTATTTGGACAAGTTCGTAGTTGTGTTCATCAATTATATTTTGGTTTATTCCAAGAGTCCGGAAGAACATGCGCAGCACTTACGGATCATTTTGAACCTCTTGAGAAGCGAGCAGTTATATGCCAAACTTCCAAGTGTGAATTCTGGCTAAAGGAAGTGATATTCCTTGGTCACATGGTATCAGCGGAAGGGGTCCGAGTAGATTCCCCAAAAAGTCGAGGCAATTTTAGAATGGAAATCTCCTAAGAACGTGAAGGAAGTCAGAAGTTTCTTAAGACTTGCTTGGTATTATCGTCGGTTTGTGGAAGGGTTTTCCAAAATTACCCATCCACTTACTCGATTGCTGCAGAAAACCCAAAATTTTAAATGGAACGATATGTGTAAGGCCAGTTTTGATGAATTGAAGAAGAGATTGACGACGGCACCAATTTTAGCACTACCACAAGGAACTGAAGGATTCATAGTTTACAATGATGCTTCAAACCAAGGTCTCGGTTGTGTACTGATGCAGAATGAGAAGGTGATCGCCTATGCTTCACGACAGTTGAAACCATATGAAGTAAATTATCCAACTCATGATTTGGAGCTGGCAGTTGTTGTTTTCGCCTTGAAGATATGTAGACACTATCTGTATGGAACTCACTGTTAGATCTTCAAAGATCACAAGAGTCTCAAATATATCTTCAGTCGGAAGGAGTTGAACATGCTTGGTACCTTGTCGTTCATACCCTTTTCTCTCAATCCAGGCGAGCGATTCTTGTGAAAATTATATTCTTAAATGTGGAAAGTAATGCATATGAGTGTGAGAGAAAGCATTGCTACCATACTGGCTTGCCCACGTTCGTATTTGATACCTGGGCCACTGCTCTTCTAGCTTTACCTGACTGCATGGATGGTAGCTACCAAAATAAATGGGTAGAAGAAGGGGCTCAGACCGGACCTATAGTATGGCGTTAGAACTTGGGCCGTACCGAGAGAGAAGACATTATAAGCACGAAGCATGAAAGCTTCAATAGATGAAGTTTTTTATCCCTAGAATAGAGGACTAATGGTCTTTTTAAACCCGTTTGCTCACTGCGTGGGGTCAGAAGGAAGGTAGGATGCATCCCCGGGCGATAAGCAAACAAAAGTACTAGAATCCGACCCCAAAATCAAGAAAATAAAAAATTTCAGTGGGCCCATATTTTCTTAAAGAATTCATCCTCAAGGGATACATCTGCCTCTAGATGAAAGGAGTTCCCGACGATCAAGGGAAGGATCCGCCGAAAGATCTGTTACCAGTTCCGCCCTTCCTTTATTTACAAGGTGTGCTTTCGGAAGAAAGACTGAACAGACGCTTCTTAAGTACAGCTCCTTGGAAGACTGAGGTACCTCGTAGGTTGGTCTATTACTTAAGTGGATGGATTGATGCTCCCATGCTATGCTTACTGTGCAGCTTTCAGACTTATTCTTATTCCAGTAAGGACAATGCACCAGTTTGAGATGCTCCCACGCATGCAGACCGGAGAATACCTCACTCAGGATGACAAATACATAAAGAAAAGAGCACTCTTATTAGAGAGACAGTAGCTATTGGACTGAAGATACAAGCGATAGCACACGCTAAGACATGAAGGCTAACGCATGCTAATAAAATCTAGCAGTAATGGCTAGTTGGTTGAACAAGGCTATAAATACCACATCCTTGGTATTAATCCAACACAACAACATTAAGCAAAGCATACATACTTGAGATATCATTGTAAACATTATAGATGTTGTTCTTGAGCTTAAATTGAGAGTGATTGAGTGTCATACACAAAATCATATACGAGTGGAAAAAGGAAAGATACGATTGGATTCAGTGTTATTAGGATCAAGGATCCGGCATTGTTAAAATCGCAATAGCTATCTTAGTGAGGTTTATCTAGTACTTATAGAAAGCTAGAGTGGTTGATTCCTTGTCCAATAGAAAAGGAAAACAGTTTAACTTGGACCGAAAAAAAAGACAAATAAGAGAACGGTTTTACCCGGACCGAAAGAAGACGAGCCTGTAACGGTAATCCCTCGACCGATAGAAGAGAGGTGCAGAGGTTTTGATCTTCATCCTATATAAAAAGAGACCGAGAAAGAGGACGTAGGCACATTTGGCCGAACCTCTATAAATTCGTGTGTCGTTTAATTTCTGCACTTTATATTTATGCTTCTGCATAACGGCGCTAATACCGATATTGCTCCAACATAACTCCCTTTGGGTGAAAATATATTTTAAACTCTTGTGGTCCATAAAAGTTTTATAGGTAACCTCGTAAAGGTAGTGCCTCCATATCTTAAGAGCGTGGACCACTACAGCCAGTTCCGAGTCATGTGTTGGGTAGTTCACCTCTTACGGCTTAAGTTGTCGAGAGGCGTATGCAATAACTCTGTCGCTTTACATGAAGACATATCCTAGTCCATGCTTAGGTGTATCCATGTATATTACGAATCCTTCTATGCCCTGTGGTAGTACTAACACTGGAGCGGTAGTCAATCTCCTCTTTAGCTCGTCGAAGCCATCCTGACAATCCGTTGTCAAGACAAACTTGGTACTCTTCCTTAGTAGGTTCATCAACGGACGAGCGATACAAGAAAAAGCCTCGATGAACCATCGATAATAACCTGCCAATCCCAGGAAACTTCTTACTTCTTTGACATTCTTTGGTGGTTCCCAACTCATCACTGTCTCGATCTTTTGCGGATCCACCTTGACGCCTTCTGCTGAAATAACATGTCCCAGAAAGGTCACCTCCGGCATCCAGAACTCGCATTTAGAAAGTTTTGCATAAATTTGGTGTTGCCTCAAAACACTTAATACCTGCCTCAAGTGTTCTTCATGCTCCCATTGGCTCCAAGAATAGATTAAAATATCATCAATAAAAACCACCACATAATTATCGAGAAAATCTGTCAGAACCTTGTTCATCAATTCCATAAAAATAGCTGGGGCATTAGTCAAGCTGAACGACACCACCATGTACTCATAGTCTCCATATATTGATCGAAATGTAGTCTTGGGAATATCGTCCTCCCGAATCCTCAATTGGTGACATCCGGACCGTAAATCGATTTTTGAGAAACCAGTCACCCCCTGTAATTGATCCAGTAGATCATCAATCCTTGTAAGGATAACGTTATTGATAGTGACTCTGTTTAGCTCTCTGTAATCGATACACAAGCGTAGGGAGTTGTCCTTTTTCTTCACAAAAAGGACCGGCGCACCCCACGGTGAAGTACTCGGACGGATTAGTCCCTCTTTTAACAATTCTTCGAGTTGTAACTTTAATTACTTCATCTCAGCCGGTTGCATCCTTTATGGTGCTTTGGAGATAGGCATCATCCCCATCTCAAGTTCAATTGATAGATCAACCTCTCGCCGTGGTGGAAACCCTGGTAATTCATCGGGAAAAACATCTCGAAATTCGCTCGCCGCGGGAATATTGACAATCGATAACTGTGATGTGTCCTCCTAAAGAACATAACACCAGTAATATGTTTCTCGAGTGTCACAAGATAACCCCGTTGTAAGGAGGTTGAGAGACCCTTTAGTACTGAAGTGTTCTCGACCCCTGATTATGTGAGTGGCACCGTCACAAGTCATTTTGGAAATGGTTAGGTGATAGGTATCTAATATTGCCCTATGCATGGTCATCCAATCCATACCCAAAATGATATCCTCGTTCTGAAGTGGAAAAACCATGAGATTCGTTGTCCAGTCTCGATCATCAATGCGGATCGGATATTTTCGAACTTCTAAATTACCCCCAACTCTACTACCCTCGGGTAGCTTAACAGTAAAAGATTCATAAGGTACACAAGAAAGGTTCAAACGATTAACAAATTCCACAGATATAAACGAGAGTGTCGCTCCAGTATCAAACAGTACATGAACAGGCTAGGAGTTAACAAGAAGTGTACCTGAGACAACAGGTGTAGTTTAGTCATCAGTATACCTTAATTCGAACACACGGGATGGTAGTGTCCCCGAGGAGGGTTTAGTTCCTCCCCCGCACCCATGTTCTCTTCCGGCACAGTATGGTGGGGGTAGAGTTTGGTAAGGTGGAGCTCGATTGTCGGAAATGGCGGGTGCCCTGGATGTATGTACTGAACCTTGTTGACTCTGAGAAGCTAGATTTGGTGTAGAATTGACCCGCGAACTTTAGCGAGACCTATGCCCACTTCTTCCGCATGAAAAACACTTCGTAGCCACCTTACAACACTGACTCATGGTATGTCCAGCTATGCCATGATTGAAACAGCTCCGGCGGAGGGACCGCTTGGATGTGCCCTTCTGTTGGTACGAAACTGCTGATTTAGAGGAGAACCCTGTTCCCGAGTTCATTCTTGTAGTGCTCCGAGACTGGTTAGATGTCTTATGCTTCTTCTAATTGTTCTCGGTGTCCGAACTAACAACAGTGCCAGCACAAGCTGTGACAACATCCTCATATGCCCTCAGAGTTGCATAATGTTCAACATCTTCTGGCAACCATTGTGCAAGGTGACAGATTTGATGATCTTCGGATGGAACCATCTGCGAGACATAGCTTAGTTCGGTCCTATAGGCTCGAATGATTTTTGGCATCAGCAAATTCTGTGGTCCAGCACTGAAGAAACCCCATACACGAGCAGTTTGATCTGATATGGGGCAGTACTCGTCTCTCAATATTTTGGAAAACTCGGTCCGCCCGACTCCCCTGTCCTCTGGCTTATAGGTCCTCCACCATCGGGCTGTAGTGTCGCGGAGCTGGTTGATTCCCAGTGGTACCTTTCAGTTTCCTGGGCAACCGATTACCTCGAAAGTTGTCTCCATTTCGGAGATCCAGTCGTCCACATGTTTATCCCCTAAACCGTTGAATAATGGTGGTCTAGCCTTCAGCATCTCTCACAGCCATCGGTCTTTCCCAATGTTCTCTTCCACGTTAATGACTGGTATCCTCTCTACTCAGTTGACCTGAGCGATTCCCATGGCACGGACTGCGCGAGAGTCTGAATGAAAGCCGAATCCATTCCCTCGTTGTTCTGGTTTTCTGCCTCCTGCTCATTCTGATTATTGGATGATGGTTGGTTTCCGGCTGGAATGGATTCAGCAGTGTTCCTGTCCTCCTGCTGATTCACAGCAGAGCCCTGAGCATCGTTAATGATTCTCCTAGCTCCACGACTTGCCATTGTGATAAATGTTCGATCTAGAGAGTCAGTTTAGTACAATTATTCTTTGAGTTCTACTGAGTTCAAACATCATACCTGTTTCTCAAGAGATATACGTGTTCCTCATTTTGACATTCCCCGAGGAGTTACGGTCGCTTGGAGCATTGGACTTTGAAAACCCTTAAACATTTTCGAAACGTTCTAGTAAAACTTTCAACATGGATGAACCTAGCTCTGATACCATTTTCTGTAACGCCCCCAAAATTTACCGGAATGTTACAGTGCCGTGAATCATATGTGGGACCCACAAGGAAAATCTTTAAAACTTCAAAATTTCTCCATTTAAATGATTTTTGAAAGTAGCTCCAGGGTAGTATAAATACGAAACGAAATACTTTGAAAAATAATAAGTCCGCATATGCGGTTATTACACAAACGTGGAATGTTTCAGAATTCAATTTAAATAAACGAAATGACAAGGCTTCTCCCCAACACTTGCTCAAACTTGACCGGAACCTTCGGGAATGTCCTGCTCATATTCAGCAAATTTGCCTGACACGACAAATCGTGCCAGCCTGCCTTAGGTCAGACAATACTAATAAAATTCATTAATAGAATCAGATAAATCCACAGTACAATATTATTATTCGGTATAGCAATAGATCACAGAATACTCAACATTATCTTTTCTACCAGCACATAAAATCCCAAGGTCGCAACCAAGGGTCACAGAAGTATGTACATAGGAATACTCCAGACGTGGGTACCATTCAGGTTTTATCCCTCAACACGGTTCCGTACGGTATATCACATATAAACTCCCAAGATCGCAACCAAGGGTCACGGAAGTGTAACACCCCCTAACCTAGCATCTAAACCGCAAAGGGGTCCGTGCTACTAAGTTGGGGAGTATTACGCTTTTAAACTTTGAAAACCAATAAGAAGTAGATTTGGTAATGCGAGTACTCAGGGAAATAATGCAAACCAGTATTATTTATTCAAAACATTACATAACCTTAGGTTTAATACATAACAAAACCATAACAGAGTGATCTTATTAAAAACAAAACATAGTCTTCCAGCATAGGGGCGAAATAGCTGGGAATGGCATATGGACAAGTCTCATTTGTCAACACCGAAGAAGATAGTCAACTCCTAAACATGAGCATCATCACTGTATCATAAGAATCTAATGAGCTAATGGCTCAAGAAGATGAGACTTCGTAATAGCAAAGTATCACATAGCACTTTTATCAATGAATAACTACTATATATATAGTCATGTTCTTGTAAAATCCTTTCTTGGGTACCCTTGAAGTGTGGTACTCATTGATAGAGATAGGCCATGGTTTTGAACTGTTCATATAATTGGCCAATAAAAGATGTATACGGGGTTCCCATACGGTTTTTCAACCAATGGTATTAGCCGTATTCAACTTTTTCATTCGGTGGTTTTCCTTGACCGACTTTCACCGCAAGTATTTGCCACCATGTTTTGGGTCCGCGGTCCCAGCGTCCGTGCCTACCCGCCATCAATCAAGTACCATACTTCTGTTCTTAAACATTCTTTCACATACACATGTTATGCATGATCGTTCAATAACGATCACATATGCAAATATCAATCAATATATGATCCTTATGATACAAAGGAAAAGCATCATCTTACCTCAAGTCCTGTGCTGTTGATGTGAAAAGATCGGTTTCTATAGATGGATGTGCTAAAATCCTTGAAGAAAATCGAAACCTCTTTGGGGACTTTTGTCAATCTTTGAAAAATCGATTTGAGCTATCTGTTTGATCGGGGTTTTGGCTTTTATAATTTTGGAAGGAAAATATGTTTGGGCGTTTTAAAGTAGAGTTTCTGACTTCAAAATGATATATTATACGTACAAAACCACGTCAGGAACATGTATAAATAAGGGCTCAAAGTCGGTTGAAAATCAACCTTACGGACGATTGGAACCCTTATCCGGACGGTGGCCGAGAAGCTTCGGTCGTGACCGACCTTATCCGACAGTGGATAGCCTTATCCGGACAGTGGCCGAGAAGCTTCGTCGGTCATGACCGACCTTATCCGGACAGTGGGCGGCCTTATCCGGATAGTGGTCGAGAAGCTTCGGTCGTGACGACCTTATCCGACAGTGGGCGGCCTTTATCCGGATAGTGGCCTAGAAGCTTCGGTCATGGCCGGCGATTGTCGTCGGCGTGTCCGGCGGTGGCCGCAAATGTCCGTCAACTTAGCTCACCAGTTCGACCCCTTCCCGATGTCCAAATTTGATTTTCCGACCTCTTCGGACTAAATGCGAGTTAAATCTTCGATATGCTCGGAACCAATTTTCGATAATATTAAAATAATAATTTAATATTATTTTTGCAGTATAAGTGTTCTGAAATGAAAATTTTATCGTATCAATTCGTCGAAAATTTTCGAAATCACTTTCATAAATTCTAAAATAATCCTTATAATTTATTTTGAAATCTTTGCTTTTTAAATCTTTCATTTTATGTTGGAAACATATCGATCCAAGTATTGGACAACTTGTAATTATTGAAATCCATGACCATTAGCAAAATAAATAGAACTTAATTAAGTCTTTGAATTTTCTAAGGTATTACAATTATTATTTTATAATCATTTAGCACATCGATCTCCTTACTGAGAAACTGAGCTCCTCACTGCAACAAAACATCTCACAATGACCTTTTATCATGTTAGAGGAGCTAAATAACATGTCGTATAAAACGTAATGCAAAGGGACATAGCAGTTATTCATGCTCATGAAATGTCTACTTGTATGCCATGCTTTCAAAATGCATATTATATAAATGCATTTAGGTATTAAATGGTTATTGGCTTAGGGGATAACCGGGCATTCTGATCCTCCCCTCCTTATAAAATTTCGTCCTCGAAATTGACATACCGAACAGTTCTGGATATTTTCTTTGCATTTCCTCCTCTCTTTCCCATGTAGCCTCTTCAACGGCATGATTCCTCCACAAAATCTTTAACAAATGAATTTCCTTGTTCCTTAGTTTCTTTATTTTCTTATCAAGAACCTGTACCGCCTTCTCTTCATAGGACAAGTCTGGGGATAATTCCAACGGCTCATAATTTAACACATGTGAGGGGTTGGAAATGTACCTCTTTAACATGGACACATGGAATACGTTGTGTACACCAGATAGCGAAGGAGGTAAGGCTATTCTATAAGCTCTGTCACCAACTCTCTCAAGGATTTCAAATGGGCCAACATATCTCGGGCTAAGTTTTCCTTTCTTCCCAAATCTCATTATGCTTTTCATCGGGGATACCCTCAAAAAGACATAGTCTCCAACTGCGAATTCCAAATCTCTTCTTCGATTATCTGCATAACTCTTCTGTCTACTTTGTGCAATTTTCATTCGTTCTCTTATCTTTTCTACCGCCATAGCGATCTGTTGTATCATTTAAGGGCCCAGTAGCCTTCTTTCTCCAACTTCATCCCAGTGTACGGGAGATCTACATTTTTTCCCATATAGTGCTTCATAAGGTGCCATCCCAATTGTAGATTGGTAACTGTTGTTGTAGGTGAACTCTACCAATGGAAGCTTTGTATCCCAATTGCCCTTGAAATCTAGTATGCATGCTCTCAACATATCTTGAGTATTTGAATAACTCTTTACATTGCGCATCACTTTGTGGATGAAATGCGGTCTTGAAAGAAAGCTTACCCATTGCATTATGTAAACTTTTCCAAAATGCGATGTGAATTTAGGGTCCTGTCGATACTATAGATATTGGCACCCCATGTAGCGGACTATCTCTTTAATATATTCTGAGCGTATCGATCCATATTATATGTGGATTTCTTGGCAAGAAATGAGCAGACTTGGTCAATCTATCAACAATCACCCATATGGAATTATACCCACTTTGAGTCCTTGGTAGCCCAAGCACAAAATCCATTGTGATGTGTTCTATTTCCATTAGGAATTAGTAAAGGCTTCAATAATCCTGCTTTGGTCTCGATGTTCGATTTTGATCTGTGACAAGTTAGACATTCTGCGAATTTTGCGATATCTTTCTTCATGTTAGGCCACCAATAATGTTGTTGCAAGTCTTTATACATTTTTGTGCTACTGGATGTATTGAATAAGGACTGGAATGAGCTTCCTTGAAATTTCCCCTATGATGGTTGTGTCGGTGGCACACACAGTCTCCTTTATATCGTAATATTTTGTCACGGAGACTGTGAAGTTTGGTAATTTGCCTTCATCAACTTTTTCCCTTAATTTGCCAATGTCTTGATCCGCCTTCAGGTTTCTTTGATTATATCTTGAAGTGCGAGGTTTCAATATGAGTGCGATAGCGAACAAATCTTTCTTTTGGGCACAATTTCAGTTCTAACTTTTGCAAGTCTAATAATAATGGCTTACGTGTGATTAGAAAGGAAGACATAGACTTTCTACTTAATGCATACGCAACCACATTTGCCTTACCGGGATGATAGTTGATCTCGCAATCATAGTCTTTCACCAATTCCAACCATCTTGACTGCCGCATATTCAGCTCATACGTGTGAAAAAGTACTTCAAACGTTTGTAGTGTATAGATTTCGCACTTTTCGCCATATAGGTAATGCCTCCAAATTTTTAGTGCAAAGACAACGGCGGCCAATTCTAGATCATGTGTTGGATAATTCTTCTCATACTCTTTTAATTGCCTAGAGGCATAGGCTATTACCTTTCCATGTTGCATTAATACAGCACCCAAACCATTCTTAGAAGCATCGGTGTAAACTACAAAGCCACTGTTCCCATAGGAGTGGCAAGGACAGGAGCCGTAGTTAATCTACGCTTCAATTCTGGAAACTCCTCGCAAGCATCAGTCCAAATAAACTTTGTATTCTTCCTTGTTAACAATGTTAATGGGGTTGCAATCTCGAGAATCCTTGTACGAATCGTCGGTAGTATCCGGCTAGTCCTAAGAAACTTGAACCTCGATACATTAGTTGGTGTTGGCCGATTACTCACCGCTTCTATCTTGTTTGGATCAATCGAAATGCCATCCTTGGATACTACATGCCCTAAAAATACCACTTGTTCTATCCGAATTCACATTTCTTGAATTTAGCATATAACCGTTTTCTTTGAGAATTTGAAGCACAATTGAGGTGTTCTTTATGCTCATCTCTATCATGTGAATAGATAAGGATGTCATCAATAAAAACCACCACAAATTTATCAAGGAACTCTTTGAATATCCGGTTCATCAGATCCATAAATCTTCTGGAGCATTTGTCAAACCAAAAGGCATCACTAAAAATTCATAGTGACCATATCGCGTTCTAAATCTTTGTCTTTTGGATATCTTCTTTGACCTTGATTGATGATATCCGGAACGTAAATCAATCTTTGAGAATACGATGCTCCTTGCAGTGATCAAATAAATCATCTATCCTTGGAAGAGGATATTTGTTCTTGATGGTCACCTTATTGATTCCCTATAGTCAATGCATAATCGTAATGAGCCATCTTTCTTTTCCACAAATAAGACAGGGGCTCCCAAGGTGAACAACTAGGACGAATGAATCCCTTATCAAGTAATTCTTGTATTTGGGTTTTTAATTCTTTCAATGCATTGGTGCCATTACGTATGGGGCTTTAGAAATAGGGGTAGTCCTGGCATTACATCGATTGCAAACTCAATTTCCCGATCTAGGGGCAACCACAGTAGATCATCTGGAAACACCTCAGGAAATTTTCTAACCACATCTACATCTTCGGGCTTCAATTTCATTTCAAGGGGGTGTCCAAAACATTAGCCAAATAGCAGTATACCCCTTATTTAACATCTTCCTAGCATTCGGTGCGGTTATAATTGGCAAAGAGCACGAATATGAATTACCTTTAAAAATAAACCCTCCTCCATTTCTTGGTTGAAAGGCCACAATCTTCTTATTACAATCAACATTTGCACAATATTTAGCTAGCCAGTCCATACCAAGGATAACATCAAAATTAGATATTGGTAGGACAACAAGGTCGGCGTAGAGTATCCTCCCGCCAATTCGAACTATACAGGCCCTCAACATTTGGTCAGAATCCATATTTTCTCCAAACGGAGCAGCCACATTATAACCAACTTTCAAGAGTTCTGGTTTAATGCCCGATTTTCTCATAAATGCATATGATGCAAATGAATGTGTAGATCCTGGGTCTATCAATGTAAGTGCATGAATTCTGAGATCGAATGGTACCTGAGACTACGGAAGCATCTGCATCAGCTTCTTCTCGAGTCATTGCAAAGACCCTTCCCTGAACTTTATTCTCTGTGTTTGGGCAATCTCTCGCCATATGTCCGGGCTTCTTGCATCTGAAACAATTATTGGACCCAACAAAACATTCCCCAAAGTGATTTTTCCCACATTTAGTACACTTGAGCTTCTCAGTTGTATTTGGAGCATCTCTCGCTGTAGTATGCTTCTTATTTACTTTGCGTGGTTTTTTTCCGATTTCTTCCAATGTGCTGAATTTTTTGAAGCAAATGCTTGCCTCTTCTGCTGATAAGACCTTTGTATCTCCTTTTCGTCAGCTTATGCGAGCAACGCTTTGTCAACTATTTCTCTGAACTCAGTTGATGTAGACATCCTCACATCTCTTCTAATTTCATGTCGGAGGCCTCTTAGGAAATGATCCACCTTCTCAGCATTATCCCTAGCAATATAGGGAACATACCTACGACCTTCTTCAAATTTCCGAATATATTCACAAGCAGACGTATCCCCTTGTTTGACTCAAAAACTCTTTGACCTTGAGAGACCGTGCATCCTGGTGAAGTATTTATCATAGAATATTACTTTAAATCTCTCCCACGTCAACCCTTCCAAGTTATTTGTAAGTTTGGCTCCTTCCCACCAAGTTCGGCATCCTTTTTGAGTTGAAAGATCGCACAAAGTATCTTCTCAGCATCATCGATGTGCATGTAGTCAAAGATAACATCAAGTGATTTGACCCATTCTTCCGCAACCATAGGATCAGCCCCACCATGAAAATCAGGAGGTTCCATTTTTCAAAATTTTTCATACACCGCTGGTCCATTATTGTTTCTTGGTGGAGGTTGTCGGTTTTGTTCTTCGTTTCTTTGTTGCATGTTCATCAATTGTTGCATTTGTTCACCATACATCCTTGTCTGTTGTTGCATCAGCTCAGCCAAATTCTCAAGAAGGTTATGGTTTGGATTTGGATCATCTCTTGCCTTTCTTTTGGGTGCCATCACATTCGTTGTACTGCCCAATCTTACCCATTCATAAGCCAATAACGATCACATAACGATGATGATGACAACTAATATATTGTAATTTATTAAACATAATACTTAATAAATAAAAGTTGACCATATCCTTCAGTCGAGAATGCCCATATGCCATCTTATGTCTGCAAGAAAGATTTAAACCTTCGCTCCGATACCACAACTGTAACACCCCCTAACCTAGCAGCTGAACCGCAAAGGGGTCCGTGCTACTAAGTTGGGGAGTATTACGCCTTTAAACTTTGAAAACCAATAAGAAGTAGATTTGGTAATGCGAGTACTCAGGGAAATAATGCAAACCAGTATTATTTATTCAAAACATTACATAACCTTAGGTTTAATACATAACAAAACCATAACAGAGTGATCTTATTAAAAACAAAACATAGTCTTCCAAAGATAGGGCGAAATAGTGGGAATGGCATATGGACAAGTCTCATTTGTCAACACCGAAGAAGATAGTCAACTCCTAAACATGAGCATCATCACTGTATCATAAGAATCTAATGAGCTAATGACTCAGTAAGATGAGACTTCTGTAATAGCAAAGTATCACATAGCACTTTTATCAATGAATAACTACTATATATATAGTCATGTTCTTGTAAAATCCTTTCTTCGGGTACCCTTGAAGTGTGGTACTCGATAGTGATAGGCCATGGTTTTGAACTGTTCATATAATTGGCCAATAAAAGATGTATACGGGGTTCCCATCTTGGTTTTCAACCAATGGTATTAGCCGTATTCAACTTTTTCATTGATGTGGTTTTCCTTGACCGACTTTCACCGCAAGTATTTGCCACCATGTTTTGGGTCGCCGGTCCCCGCGTCCGTGCCTACCCGCCATCAATCAAGTACCATACTTCTGTTCTTAAACATTCTTTCACATACACATGTTATGCATGATCGTTCAATATGATCACATATGCAAATATCAATCAATATATGATCCTTATGATACTGACAGGAAAAGCATCATCTTACCTCAAGCCTGTGCTGTTGATGTGAAAAGATCGGTTTCTATAGATAGATGTGCTAAAATCCTTGAAGAAAATCAAACCTCTTTGGGGACTTTTGTCAATCACCTTTGAAAAGCCTTGATTTGAGCTATCTGTTTGATCGGGATTTTTGTGGCTTTTATAATTTTGGAAGGAAAATATGTTTGGGCGTTTTAAAGTAGAGTTTCTGACTTCAAAATGATATATTATACGTACAAAACCACGTCAGGAACATGTATAAATAAGGGCTCAAAGTCGTTTGAAAATCAACCTTACCGGACAGTGGAACCCTTATCCGGACGGTGGCGAAGCTTGTCGGTCGTGACCGACCTTATCCGGGCAATTTGGGATGACCTTATCCAGGACTGACTCGAGAAGTTTCGTCGGTCGTGACCGACCTTATCCGGGCATTTGGACTGACCTTATCCGGATAGTGGTCGAGAAGCTTACGCCGGTCGTGACCGACCTTATCCGGACAATGGGCGGCCTTATCGGGATAGTGGCCTAGAAGCTTCATCGGTCATGGCCGTGATTGTCGATCGGCGTGTCCGGCGGTGACCGGTAAATGTCCGTCAATTTGGCTCAGCCAGTTCGACCCCTTCCCGATGTCCAAATTCGATTTTCCGACCTGTTCCAGACTCGTCTGAGTTAAATCTTCGATATGCTCGGAACCAATTTTCGATAATATTAAAATAATAATTTAATATTATTTTTGCAGTATAAGTGTTCTGAAATGAAAATTTTATCATATCAATTCGTCGAAAATTTTCGAAATCACTTTCATAAATTCTAAAATAATCCTTATAATTTATTTTGAAATCTTTGCTTTTTAAATCTTTCATTTTATGTTGGAAACATATCGATCCAAGTATTGGACAACTTGTAATTATTGAAATCCATGACCATTAGCAAAATAAATAGCACTTAATTAAGTCTTTGAATTTTCTAGGGTATTACAATTATTATTTTATAATCATTTAGCACATCGATCTCCTTACTGAGAAACTGAGCTCCTCACTGCAACAAAACATCTCACAATGACCTTTTATCATGTTAGAGGAGCTAAATAACATGTCGTATAAAACGTAATGCAAAGGGACATAGCAGTTATTCATGCTCATGAAATGTCTACTTGTATTCCATGCTTTCAAAATGCATATTATATAAATGCATTTAGGTATTAAATGGTTATTGGCTTAGGGGATAACCGGGCATTACAGGAAGTATCTACACCGGAATATGCCAGACATGGGTAAGTAAAACGAACACAAGTTCCACAAATAGTGACACACATTAAATTTTGGAATTTAATATAACATAGTCTGAGCAAGGTGTCACTTGGCTTAGTTCCGACAAAAGTAACTTTCTTGATGACACAATGACCCGAATGTCCATGATCGAGAGCTCGACCTATTACATATGCATCGATTAATACCTCATGGTGATAATGACGAATAACGACAATTACCCCATCCCGGTAGCATTCTAAACCTAGTTCGATTCATAATGTTGAACCCAAAATTCTATGTTTAATAATAATGCGAATTACTTAAATACTCATTCCATCGATTATCAATTTATCACATCATTTTAACCACAATATTCTTATAAAATATTTCTACGATGCGACTACAACTATATCCACTTATAAATTCGCTAATTCCTCAAATTCGAAATTTCACAAGCCTATGGTAGAATGGGCAAGTACAATTCCGGTGAAATCCTTATATATGTGATTGTTTATTTAATTCTTTCTGACGCATAATTTATCTTAACAATCCCAACGAGTTTAACAAACAAAAATTGAACAACAAACACAATCTATTCGTAACTAACCCAATAGCATTAGCAAGGTAGGTTTACTCATAAGGTTACATTCCAATATACAATTTTCACAAAACGATATACGAATGCTAGTCCGAGATAGGCTTAGATAAAGGTTAGTGCTAGTTTTCCACGGTTCGATTATCGTCAAGAGTTCTAAACTACCAAAAGCACCCGAAATCTGGTACAATATAACTATCATCATCAAACTGGATTCAAAGAATTGATAAACTTACCTTACTTGACGAGGGAAGAGGAAGAACAATTAATAACGATGAATACCGAAAGACAACACCTTCAAAACCTTCTACGGAACTTGAACAATCCTTTCTACTATGATAATATAAGGCTAGGAAGGCTAGAACTTGAGTGAGGAGGCTGGAGGATTATTTTAGAGAGACAGAGACGATTTTTGCTCCGTGCAAAATGAAAGGGGAAGTGTTGATTTATAATAGGAGGATGTTCCTTACATATGTTATATCTGAAGGTTTACGTATGTAAGGCTTCTTACGTACGTTATAGAGAACAAGTTAACGTACGTAAGGCATGCCCAGAACCCTCTGCCCGAAATGACTCCCGACATTACGTACGTATCGGTGTAGTAATGTACATAACATTTCCCATGTAACATATGTAATGTTGGCCGATATTGTAATACCTGAGATTTCCGTTTCTGGTTACTTTGAATTATTTGTTGGTGGTCCCAGTTATTTTGTTTCGTTGATCATTAATTGGGATTTTCTCTATGTTGTGTTCGGTATGATGTACCACGTTCTGGCATTCGTCAGGTGCGACTTGTTATTGTGTAAGTCGTGCAGATTGTGTGTATACATGTGTGACATGGCATATTGTATTCCATTGTCATTTTGTCTCTTTGAGGACGTTGTGAGCTCCTGTTGTCATTCCCTTTCGAGTTGGTTATGTTCTGGTTGCTTTCGGAGTCATGTCCGACTCGATGTTAGCCTTTGATTCTAGCACACGAGTAGGCCACATGAGCATTTGGTCGTGCATGGTGCTCATGCGCAACCAATGCTCGGCAGTAACTCCCAAGGATGCACGAGCAGGACACACGAGCAGTTGCTCGTGCGCGTTGCTCGTGCGTGATGACAGAAGTTGGGCAGTGGCCTAGCACATGACCAAACACACGAACACTTGGTCGTGCGTGATTGTCATGCGTCCCTGGTGTATTTAAGGGGACAGTCGCATTTTTCAGCATCATTTCCTCTCCTTCTTTCTTCTCCGAGGGTTAGGCGACATGGGGGCATATGGAAGCTTAGATTTCAATTGTATATCATCACCCATCCACGGTTTTGAGTTCCTAGCACCAAGTTAACATCATCTAAACATCTTTTACCGATTGAATCAAAGTAAAATCTCTTCGAACCCTACTTTTGGGAAATTTGAGTTCCAAAACCCTCTTAATGGTTTTGTTTCCTGACCCTCCCTTAACCATTAAGAGTCCTGATTTCATTTTGAATAATTAAAAAATAATTGTATTTCATTTTGCACTATATCATAAGAGTCTCTTAATCATTCAGACCACTTAATCATTCTGCATCAAACCATTCAGCAACTGCCAAACAACCCCTTAATGTCCGATTTGTTCCGTATTGTTGATTAATCCATGATGTATGTAATTACTCTTACTGGTATTCATGTTTTCCATACGAAAACCAAACCAAACTAAACCAAACATACCCAGTATATCCCGCTAAGAGCAGGGTCTGGGGAGGGTAAAATGTACGCAGACCATGCCCTTACTTTTTACGGTAGGGAGGATGTTTCCGTGAAAACCCCCAGCTTAGTGCACAGCAAAATATTGAGTGATAAATGCAAAGAATCATATGATTCGTTCCTGGTATTTGTGAAATTGAGAGGGTTCGGTTGTGACCCGCCCTCGTTGTATTTATACGGATTTACATGAATCGTAAGTGGGTTTTCAGGTGTATTCCCTTTTCCTACTCGTGTAGAAATGGTTGTGATTGTATTCTTCGAATCGTTAGGTTCGGGATTGTCATTTCCTGGCGATCGTGGTTGATTCTCCATTCCGTTCATTTCGTCTTTAATTACTCAAGGCAAGTATTCTTGTGAAACCTTTATGCTTAACATGAAATGGTGATATATAATATGTGTTTGCTTTGCTCACTCCGGGAGGGTCCGACAGGGCCTCGGGGGAATCCGTGAATTCACTCCAGATTCACGAGCTTTTTGGCTAGCCAGTCCGGAAGGGTCCATAGAGGTCTCGGATGGGACCAGTGGTTTTGCCCCGGTCCTTGGCGATGCATGTGCCTGATTTTGATTATATAATTATGGCCTGACAGGGAGTGTCCATAGAGGCCTCGGATGGGATCAGTGGTTTCGCCCCATTCCTAGGCAAGTTTTAAGCCAAAACTTCCTCTAGATACAGAGAGTTTATTTTCAAGTCTTCGGTTCGAAATATCTGATCTTCATGACTTAGTCTAGAATTTTGAACTGCTCGCAAGCAAGTTCTAAAATGAAAATCCTACAGGAATAAGTGTATTACAACATAACTTATGATTGGTGCGTAGCCACAATCTTACAGCATGTAATCTATATTGAATACAACTTAATCTATAAACTATTTGCAGGCAAGTTCTTACATCTCGTGGATTAACAAGTTTGTACTTGTTGAAATATGTCAATACTTCATAATCAAAATAGTAAAAAACAGTTAAAGTAGATTACAAGCTGTAATATTTTAAGAAATAAAATTTTTTATTGATGATTGGAAAATTACATGGCTTGAAAGATACAATAATAAATATATACTACATGTATTATCATACAGTAGGATAGAAATACAGTATATGACCAACATAAGCTAGTTCATATAGTGAGAATACTTTGAAGCTTTACGAGCGGGATCATGTTCGGTTCCACTCCACCGATTGAATAAGGAGTCTTTGCCATGGTCTCTGTAGATACTATGTCCTTCATGGTAGACATCGTAGGCGAGGATCCAATCTTCCGGATGGGTGGCCCGTTGACCCTTATGGTGTTTAGATTTCATCTTAAGCTGTAAGGGAAGCTTTCCTTCTGCCAAAAGCCTTGAGAACTCATTGGCGGCATCCTCTAGAGTTTTAAACCTATTGAACATGGCAGATTCCCTGATGAGGGCACAAAAGTATCCATAAGTTCATTTTCTTGCAGTCTTTCAAATCCTCTGTTGAAGGTTGCCGCTCTGTTAGGAGCAAAATCTCAGCGGGCTTTTGTACTGTACTCTTCTATGGGTAATTAGGGTCCTAGAACTCAGGTGGAGAACCATTTACCCTGTATCCTCTTGCTCTTTGACCTGGCCCGGGTCCGGCCAGTCGTCCAGTTACAGTGGCAACACTTTCTTCCAATGCAGCCTCCATTTCTCTTTCTCTCTCCATCCTCCATTTCATGGCAGTCTCTTTGGACTCCTCCCCCTTTTTGGTATCATCAAGATCCAAGACCTTGCCGTGAATTTCCGTAAGGAGTTTCATTGATTCGGCCTATTGGATCTTTATATCATTGATTCTGTCGACCAACCTCCCAACCACTAAAGTAAAATCATCAATCTTGTGATCGTGGTCAGGCAGTTTGGTGACGGTGTATTCAAGGGCGGCGACTGTCTTGGCTTCGGCTACACGGATATTTTATTGCTCTTGCCTCAGGATCCACTCCTGATGCTGTTTCAGTTGGTTCGGGAGCTCATCCTGAGCAGTTTTGCGCATCCAGTCTAACTCTTTTCCAACACCATACAGGGCCTTGACAGCATCCGGCAGAAATACAGTTTTTCGATCGATGGCTTGAAGTTGCTCAATACGTGCTTCCGTGTGCGGAGATCTAGGGCGAGCAATATTTGAGTCTGAAAGCTATCTAAGAACCACATTATGATAGGGTCTCCGTGGTCTATCGTCGGGTAGGAAACCATCATCATATTTGGATTTGGATCTTATAGAGAGAGGAGGTTGAACCTATTCAGAAGCAGGGGCTTCGGAAGGTTGAACTATCTGGGAGACAGAAGGGACTGATTCCTCATGTCTTGGTTGTAGAAAGATTGAACCACTTAAGGGGCATAAAAACATTGTATCCATTCTAATCTTGGACCGGAAAGGATTATCTTTCTTCATGAGAAATCGTGGCAGTTCAACCTTGTATCCATTATAATGTTTTTATGCCCCTTGGGCAAAACCAACACTTCATCTAACGTCAAAAATAAAACTGGATTCTAAACCCAGTAGGAGTGATCCAATATTGGTTGCCTCGACATTTGTCCGACAGTGATCATCACTTCCCCTGCTTCAAGATGCCTACTTCGTTCCAGATCCTGGTTCATAGTACAAATATGAAAAGTAGCACCTGAATCCAGAATCCATGAAGTACAATATACAGTAGCGGAACAATTGGTTTCAAAAACAAAAAGTTCCGTACCTGATGCGCCATTGATCTTGGGACAAGTCGTACGCCAGTGGACCAACTCAATGCATTCAAGACATTTGTCCATAGGTTTTGTAACGCCTACCCTCTGAACCTTTTGGGCCTTGCCCTTGCCTTTCTGCACCCCTTTCTTGGGTTTATACTGCTCGTAGGTCTTTTTCTTCTTGTTTTTGGACCTCTGAGGCCAAGAAGAAACCACAAGAGCAGCCTCCCTCGGTTTAATCTTCATGTTAGATTGTGCCGTCCCTAATTTATTCATTAGCCCAGCTAATGTGCATGAAATTTCATTACAGTAGAAATTCATTACAAACTGCATGAAGGAGTCAGGCAGAGATTGAAGGATGAGATCAATCTGAAGGGATAAATCTAAATGAAAGTCGAGCACCTCGAGCCTCTCAATCATAGATATTATCTTGAGGATATGGTCTCCCACTTTCTCCCATTCCTTCATCCTAGCACTGAATAACTGCTTCGATATCTTATATCTAAAAGTCCTACCGTGCTCTCCATAAAGCTCGGTCAAGTATGCGAGAATCCGCCTAGCAGAAGTCATTTTCTCGTGCGCTCTCAGCAGCTCATTAGTCATTGAGCCCATCATAAAGCCACGGACCAGCACGTCATCCTTGACCTATTTTTCATGGACGTCAATCTCTTCCTGATTACCCTAGTCCGGACTGGAGTCGGTGGAATGTCCGCATCCAAGACGTATCCCAAAGACTCCATGCTGACTACAATCATGAGATTCCGCAACCAGTCAACGAAGTTGGGCCAGTTAGGAGATTATTTTCAAGTAATATTGCAAGTGGGTTGCCATTTTAGAGAGATATTGTTTCGTTTCTCTGCATTGATTTAGACAAGATTGAATTAGTGACTTGTTTTATTATGACTGAATATAGAATTTGAGGGCTTGTATAATTCTTATCTCATATCCCACTAATTTTATCGGAATTACACACTCCCATGTTATAACCCAGAAGTCATGGTAAGATCGACTTCTTAGTGGTGATCAAGTTCATTACAAATTTTAACAGACGCAACCTGTCAGGTTTCTTGCCTATTAATTTCTGTAAAGTGGTGTCCAACACCGACCCATCCAACGGATGATTTGATACTTTTACCACTAGTCTTCATGCCTCAACCTATCAGGTTTCTTGGCAATCCAGACTATCTAAGTTGTTGACCATCAACGTCTATCAGTCTGACTATTGAATCTCGCCGGCAACCTATTAGGTTTCTAGGGGCGAAATTTATCACCAACCGAAGGCATCTAATGCACTCAAGAATTTTTCAACCTCTACCAAATGTACTACCCCGATAACTCGGAAGCATAGCACACCAGCTCAGGTATCAATTTTCTATGAGTTTGATGGAGGGTACGAAACCTCGTAACCTTTTTCAAACTTAATCTGTTTGTTGTCAGGAGAATTTCGCGATTAATGTTACATTTTGCACATTAATTCATTTATAAGCGCGTTTGTGTTTGTCAATCATTCAAAATGAAAAACAGTAAATAGCAACCTAGTTACTACCAACATATAGCTCATGGACTTATTCCTAAGTATTGGGCCAAGCGAATGACCCAATAAAGAAGAAAAAAAAACAGTCTTCGATTCTTCGTCTTCTCGGTCAGTTTTCTTCGGTCTTCGTCATAGCCAAATAAATAATTACATCATTGAAAATGCATCCTATTATACAAATTTTCTAGTAAAAATAAATAGGCTCAAAACGGCCTTTACAACCCAATCAAATCAAACAAATCAAACTAAGTCCACGAGCTATATCACCATCACATAAGGATTCCACACAACATGTAACGACAATGAGATTAAATAACTAATTTTAATATATTAATCCAATTAATCTATAAAATTAACTTATTCAATTTCTACAATATTAATCCAATTAATATATATGGCATTAAAATTAAATAATCAATTAATGTATTAATCCAATCAATATAAAAATTAATCTATTCAATTTTAATGGTATTAATCTAATTAATACTAATAATCGTCATTTCAATCAGTTCGAAGTAATCTGGCCAGAAATAGTATTTTCATTTAATATCTTTCCCATTTAAAATAATATTCCAAATATACATTTTAATCAAATTAAGTCCAATTTAAAATACTCGAAAATATTACAACGTAATACAGAGACTAAACAAAGTCCCAGACAAGTCGGAACGGGCCCATCCCATAAACCGAGCCCAAAAAGGGGGCTGGCCGAGGGTGACCCGCAGGAGCGAGTCACCTGCCTGCTACTATCCGGGTAGTAGGCCTATTGTCTGGCCATCCTACCAGGCACGGCCTGGGAGTGACTCTGGCAGCCGGGTCCGACCTCCGTTCGGCTCCTTTTTTGGCTCGTTTCCAAAACGTGATGTTTCTAACTTTTATGTAGGACTTATAAATCAATAAAATAAAATTTTACAGATTTATAATTCACATAAAATTATAGAAACCAAATTTACAATGAACAATTAAATATTTCCAATTATACCAATAATGATTCTAAATCATAAATATCAATCAATAGCATTCAAAATGCACAAATAATCGTATATACAGTATCATTGACCTCGCTCCGATACCACTGTTGGGATTCCGGGCACAATATTGAATACGCAATGGAATAATAATACACAATAAATAATCCCAAATAGGATCGATCAAGTAACGTATATACGAAAAATAAATCAACGAAGATAAAAAGATCAAAGTCCAATACCTTTGCAGCCTTTGATAATATATTCGTATGTTCATGATGATCACGAACCCGAACCCGAGCACAAAATACCTTCATCCCAAACACCAAAAATACGATGCCTCTACGTCACCACGCGTCGGAACTTGACCCGAAAAATCACCGAACTCCGTTCTTCAAAGAACACGGCTAGGAAGTTTCAAAGGAATTTCTCTCTCTATATTTTTCTTATTTTCTCTCAACTCCAAGATGAAGAAATCAAGAAAATATTTCTCTCCCTCTCCAAAAAACCTCTCGGCCGAAATGGTGTCAAGAAGTGTTCAAGGCGGTGTGATCTTGTTATGATATTTATTCCTTTCATGACCAATAGTTGAAATAAAATAGTATATGAAAAGATACCATATCAAGAGACTTTTGGAAGTATGTTAAGGGTAACATGTCAAAGGAAAAATAAACAATACACACCTTGAGGGAGTGAGTTGGATACTTGGAAATTTCTGGGAAACGAGCACTCAGCTTGTGTACCGGACGTTCGTAAAATGACTCCGTTAAATACACTCCGTTTAATCTCCAGTGTATTATATAAATTAATTAATCCAATTAATTTATTATATCAAATACAGATATATTTCTCTAAGAAATATAATTTGTGAATTAAATTAGTTACCTAGTAACTTATTTTTAATTCATAAGACCGCAATTTTGATTTATCCAATAAATCATAATTAGATATCCAATATCTAATATTAATAGATAGATGATAAATTCACATTTATCCATCAATGATCCTGATACGTGACTCTGTAGGTCCATCTAAGCCGGCGTTGGGAGGAACCAATGAGTGCAGGCAGCACTTAGCCAGCCTAGCGGGCTGCACTGTAAACCCCGACTGAAAATGAATGAAGGAATCATTCCAGAACCATTATGTCGTGAATACCATATACGTATAGACCCTTCATCAGATGTCCCGGTCAAGTCTTCAGGTCACGGTAAAGTCAAACCCTACTAATGACTAGACACGACACATGTGTTAATGCAAATCAAGACCGACTGATTACTAGTGTATCTAGTACGACTAGATCAGAATGCCTTGGCCAAATACGTATGATCTTATTTGCCATTAACCGTATAGGACATTCGCCTGCTCACTAACAGGAGATAAAATCCTTTCTTGGCATACAGTAAAGAATGCTACCTACCCGTATAGTTCGCACTTCGAGGTTTCAGTGATTAAGCAAATGAGTCTAACTACTCTAATGACAAACTAAACGTCATAGACACATCTTCTACTGAACCTTCAAGTCAAATGTCCAAGTATACTGTCACAACCTTTGGATTTGTCATCAACTCTCCAAGAGTATACCGTGTGACTGAATCAAGTATGAGTCATGTTCGAGTATACTGGTCTCACCAATATACTTATAACTATGCTATCGAGGCATGCACACGCCCTAGCATCACTTATACAAGTCTTTACTCAAAACTTAATGCCCAATTAAATCTATCGACTCGTGAACGGTTTATGTGAATAAACGTTAAACACTTCCAGTGCATTTTTTCTTATCCAATAACGAGAGTGGAATGTTCGCTCTTATTTACATGGACTTAACTTTAATCTTTACCAAATCAAGAATGCATTTGAAATACAATAAACAATGAATGAATCATATTGCCTTTTATTGATAATTCCAAAATTACAAATACAATGCCCCTTCTCTCTCATCCCCTGAGTGGCATTCGAGGGCATATTCCTAACAACTTATTCCTCTTGTTTGTGTTCCTCTTGAGCTACTCCCTGTTGCAGGGGTGGGGACTGTTGTTTTTCCGATGTCCCCTGGCCCTAGTGGAATTGCAAGTTGGCCATTTGTCCTTCCCTAGCCTTTTCTCGGCTCATTCGAAGACCTTACTGTAAGGCATCATCATCGTCAGAATCAGGGTCGGAGTGATGGCTTGGGGATGGAGCCTTATCACTGGACTGTGACTTTCCTTTGAGTTTGGCCTTTTATTTTGCTATGAAGTAACTTGAGATGAGATCAAGGCAAAAGTGATCTTCCTAGCGGATTAGGACCTCAACATTTTGGGTGTCTATAACCTCCAAAGCAAACAACTCCTCGTCCTTCCAATCCTCCCAGTTGTACAGGGTGTCATATGGGGCGACCCTGTAGCATTTCTAGATCTTGAAGCACTAATGGGCTTCCTCTATTTGGATTTGGAGGAGAGTGTTATTTATGATGTCGGTGGGGAGGGACTCCGCACAATAGTGTCTCTACTGTCCGGTTGGGATCCTCAACAGGTATAAGAGCATATTGTGGAGAAGGATCCCTAACAGGGGTGGGTACCCTGTAGGGAGAGGGACTCCGTATAGGGGTTGGTGCCCTGTTTGGAGTTGCGGCTTTCGGCTCCCAAGGGGCAGCCGATTCATCGGATCCTTCTAGTTTGGCTCAGGATCTGTTGTATGAACAGCAAATATTTCTTCCATAGGGTTTGTGCCCTGTGGGAGAGTTTCAGCGATAGGAGTTATTGATGGGACTTCTACAGTGACCATTGTAGTTACCGTAGGTTCAGCCTTTGAAGACTTCTTCTCTTCTTTTTTTTCTTCTCCACACCTTTAGGGGAGCTGCTGTCGGGAATACTTTACTTTCTTTTCTTCCCATCACTCGAGCTTTTCAAAGTGACATCCCTAGGGTCACTTGAAGTTGGCATGCTTTGAGGGTTGGGCCTACTAGCAACAAGGGGTTATTTGTTGAAGACGGTGGGCCTGATTCCACCAATAAACTACACAGTGCCGATCTTCTTTGCGTTGGCGTATTTGCTTCACTCTGCAACGAGTGAGAATGTGATTCAGGATAAGGCCAAATGATTTCTTGGAAGATTCAGGCTTGGAAGCCTCTTCCTAAATACGTTTCAGAATAATTTAGCACCAATTTACCTTTTCGCGAGACATGATGATGACCATCATTTTGAATCTCAAGTTGGTACACATTTCAAACACCCTAGTCCTGTTCTCAATGACACGACAGCAAAAATCATGTAGGTAGACATGTGGGAGAGTGAAGTTGTTCTTGTGGCAAGAAGGATAGACGTTGGTGGCCATGAAGTGTCAGTGAAAACCTTCCAGTACTCCGACAGCAAGCTTTCGGACCCGAAGGTCTCCAGTTCCTCTATCTTTGACCATCTGAAGGCATTTTTTAGATCTTCTCCAGAAGATCCTTGTTCAGAGGGATCTCACTCCCTTTCACAGTCCCAATGATATCAGTAATTTCAGAGCCTTTCCTCTGCGAGGAGTATTTAAAGGTAGGGTCCAGATAGAGTCCCGACACTATCTGTTCATCATAGGTGTCAGCATGATGACTTCCCAAGCGGTACAAGTCTTGTTTCTTCACTCTTGCAACAACCAGCTCCATGCCGACTTCATCTTCTCCTTCAAAGTCAATCCTCTCCATCAACACAGATTTGGCAAAGATATGCCTATCAATAATGGTCTCCTTCTTCTTCAGTGAGATAGAAGATGTATGTGAGGTAGAAATTTTCAAGAAAAGAGAGGTGAAGTAACAGGGATTTCAGCAAAGAAATTGCATAAAGTATGTAGATAGGTTGATAAAGACTCGTTAATTTGCAGAAAGCGTAAAGAGTCTATGGGAGCAAAGTACTGTCCTTTTATAGGGTGCATGGGAAGATTAGGTTAACAGTGAACGATCAGATTTAAGGGATGGGAACCGTCTTTTGAAAGAAGGTACACGATAGATACAGATATAACTTGTACGTCTAATCCATCGATTTTGAAATGATGACCGGTCCCACTTCTGATAGTTCGTCTTCCACTATTGCATGAAACGACGGTTTGAATTTAGAAATCGCATTATTTGAGGCAATAAAGTCCAGGTGTCTTTAAAACCATTAAAGTATAAAACATTTTAAATTTAGATAGAGCACGTGGACTGAAAACATTTTACTCTGAGAAAGTGTACAAATTAGATATTATTATAATATTAATTGATATCCCACAGTGTATGTGCTGTATCCGTGAAATTACAGCATTCCCCCTTTAAGGTACATACAGGATTCAATTCCTACAACAATATTTGGATTAATACTATATTCATGGTCATACTGTATTCCCCCTTAATTAATGCACACGTCAGATGTAGGAAGGATTTATGCCTCCTTTTTTCCTACACTAAGATCTGTTTGTTCTGAGTGTACAGTTAATCAAAGTGGATACTGTATTCTTGGATCTTACAGTATTCCCCCTCAATCTATGAGTAAAATGTAAAAACTTACAGGGAGTCAGGCTGTGCCATTCCCAGTTATTGGAGAAGCATGCAAAATCTAGTTGTGCTGAGAGGTTTTGTAAAGATGTCGGCCAACTGTATGCCTGTATGAATATTCTCGATCCGAACATCTTTATTCTCAACATGATTCCTGATAAAATGATGTTTCATATCAATTTGCTTAGTTCGCGAGTGCAATACAGGGTTGTGCGTGATTGCAATTGTACTCATGCTATCGCACATGATTGGAGTCTCGCTAGTGCCGATAATCTTGTAACTACTGTTGTATCCAAAGAATCTGCATACAACAACTGTAATATCAGCCTTGGGACATTCCTATTTCTCAGGCTATTGCCGATTTCAACCGGGAGTGGGGCTACGTTAAGGTCCAAGTTATTGAGGAGAGCGACAAAATATTCCACTTCTCCAGGTGGATGAAACTGTCGATTCGGGATTACATGTCTGGGCTTGTCTGCACTACTTTGAAGGACTATCAGAGTAGCGCTCTTGCATATGATATGTTTGTGATGGCCAGTGAGGCGGTTCATGAGAGCAAGAAACAGAAGTCCGCCGGAAATTTTTTGGGCCACAAGGGTGGAAGTCAGCAGAAGTCTCAATCTGCAAACGTTCCTGTGGGCGGTTCGGCTCATTTCTCTAGGGGTTTCGTGGTGCTACCAGAGCTCCCGTTCGTGATATCACATGCTATAACTGTGGAAAGTCGGGCCATAAGAACCGGGAGTGTCTTCGTCCGCAGTTGACTTGTCATACTTGTGGTCAGTCGGGCCACAAGGCTTCCTATTGTGACCGGGTAGGATAGATTCTCGGGGCCCAGACTTCTATTCCAGCACCTAGGGAGCCGAGTGTGAGTCAGGTCTCGTTTGCTCCGCAGTCTCCGCTGAGTACCAGTCGAGGGAGAGGCCGGGGTCAGCCTGCTAGAGGGGGAGCTTCCAGTGTCGGCTCCACCCATCCGCATATCTATGAGATGAGGAGGGCCGATGACCCAGCGACCACTGTGTCGACAGGTACCGTTCACATCCATTCTCATCCTGTCAGTGTGCTTTTTGATTCGGGTACTACACATTCATTCATCTATCTGGAGTGTGTACATCGTTTGAATATTGATTGTTTGTCGCCTGGTGATCCTTTAATTGTTAAACTTCCTAGAGGTGATAGGATCGTTGGTGATCGAGAGATCCGAGATTGTTCTGTGATTATTTGCGAGAGAGCTTGGCTCTCTAATCTTATTGTTGTGGGTATTGAGGGTGAGTATTTGATTCTAGGGGATGATTGGCTCGAGCGGCATGTTGCGATCAGGAACTACCGCACGAGAATCATCACCATGATAGCTGAGGACGGCACCGAGCACTCATTCACAGGGCGAAAGCTGGGAAACCAGAAGTTTGTTATTAACGCTTTGAGGGCGATGAAACTCCTGCAGAAGGGGTGGACTGGTTATTGGTGTTACACCTTGGAGGCGGAGGGTTTTGGAGTCGAGCTTTCATCGATTCCAGT
This sequence comes from Orobanche coerulescens, assembly GCA_033398695.1. NCBI lineage: Eukaryota > Viridiplantae > Streptophyta > Magnoliopsida > Lamiales > Orobanchaceae > Orobanche > Orobanche coerulescens. Next base: position 45,450,581 of record CM065809.1, read on the forward strand.
CATTAGTGAGTTTCCTGATGTTTTTCCTGACGAGCTACCGCGGTTGCCACCAGACCGTGAGGTTGAGTTCGCTATAGAGTTAGAGCCGGGTGCGGCACCGATTGCGAAGACGCCGTATCGCATGTCACCTTCAGGGATGGCTGAGTTGAAGAAGCAATTGAGTGAGCTTCTTGAGTTGGGATATATTCGATCGAGCGCTTCGCCTTGGGGCGCACCGGTCCTGTTTGTGCGAAAGAAGGATGGTTCGCTGCGTTTATGTATCGACTATCGTGAGATAAACAAAGTAACCATCAAGAACAAGTATCCTTTGCCGAGGATTGATGACTTGTTCGACCAGTTGTAGGGAGTTGTGGTATTCTTGAAGATCGACTTGAGATCGGGGTACTATCAGCTTCGGGTGAAGGAGTCCGTTGTTCCGAAAACATCTTTTCGGATGAGATACGGACATTATGAGTTTGTGGTTATGCCCTTTGGGTTAACTAATACGCCGACAGTGTTCATGCAGTTGATGAACAAGGTCTTTATCGAGTATTTATATAAGTGTGTCGTTGTCTTCATTGATGATATCCTCATTTATTCGAAGAACGAGGAGGAGCATGCCCAACATCTGTGTGCAGTCTTAGACATTTTGAGGACCGAGCGACTCTATGCGAAGTTGTCGAAATGTGAGTTCTGGATGAAGGAAATCATGTTCCTGGGTCATGTGATTTCGGCCGAGGGGGTCCGTGTGGATCCATAGAATATTGAATCGGTATTGGATTGGGAGCCACTTAAGAAGGTGAAGGAGGTCTGTAGTTTCTTGGGTTTGGCTGGCTACTACCGTAGGTTCGACGAGGGGTTTTCGAAACTATCTCCGCCACTTACATAGTTGCTCCAGAAATCAGAGAAGTTCGTATAGAATGACGAGAGGCAGTCGAGTTTTGAGTAGCTGAAGAGGCGTTTGACTCTAGCCCCGATTTTAGCATTGTCGTGTGGCAACGAGGGTTTTGCTATTTATAGCGATGCTTCGAGTCAGGGTCATGGGTGCGTGTTGATGCAGCGCGACAAGACTATTGCATTTGCGTCGAGACAGTTGAGGCCGTATGAGCTTAACTACCCCACTCACGATTTGGAGTTAGCGACAGTTGTTTTTGCGCTCAAAATTTGGCATCGCTATCTTTTTGGTTCTATGTGTCAGATTTTTACCAATCATAAAAGTCTGAAGTACATATTTACTCAGCGGGAGTTGAATATAAGCCAGAGTAGGTGGTTAGAACTGATTAAGGATTATGATCTCGAAATCCTGTATCACCCGGGCAGGGCGAACGTCGTGGCCGACGCCTTGAGTCAGAAACTAGTTGCGTTGCGCACACTTGAGATCCTTATGTCTCAGTCTGAGCTTCGGCGGGTTTTGATCGAGTTGGATGTTGAGATTTTGTTTCCGGGAACTGTCGGGAAACTTTGCGCTTTAGAGATGTCGTCGTCTCTGATCGATGAAATTAAACTGAAGCAGTTGGAGGATCCAATGATTTCTCAAATCCGAGAGAATGTTCTTAAGGGAAAGTCTCTTGGGTTTGTGATTAATGAAGATGGGGTATTGAGATTCCAGAGTCGGCTATGTGTACCGAACGATTCGGAATTGAGGCAGGGTATTTTGCGAGAGGCCCATGATACGCCTTACTCCGTTCATTCTGGTTCGAGTAAGTTTGTAGCAAGATGCTTGACTTGTTAGAAGGTCAAAATCGAGCATCAGCGAGCGGCTGGGTTATTACAGTCACTTCCCGTTCCGGAATGGAAATGGGAAGATATCTCGATAGACTTCATCACGAGCTTGCCGAGATCGAAATCAGGCATGAATATGGTTTGGGTGATTGTGGACTGTCTGACCAAGTAAGCACATTTTCTGGGCATCAAGGATACTTGAGGTCCGGAGAAATTGGCTCGTGTGTTTATTTCGCAGATTGTGAGGCTTCACGGTACTCCGAAGTCGATTATTTCGAATTGAGATGGTCGTTTTGTATCGCACTTTTGGCAGGCAGTACATAAGGCGTTGGGTACTCGTTTGCGTCTGAGTACCTCTTTTCATCCTCAGTTAGTTGGACAATTGGAATGCACTATCCAGACAATCGAGGACATGTTGCACGCTTGTGCACTTGACTGGAGCAGTTACTGGGAGGAGCATTTGCCATTGATCGAATTCACGTACAACAATAGTTGCACACGTCGATTCGGATGGCACCATATGAGGCACTTTATAGGCGGCATTGTCGATCACCGATTTGTTGGAATGAGGCGTCCGATTTGGTTGGGACCGAACCGGATATTGCTTTAAAGATGAGATGGAAGGTAGAATTGATTCAAGAGAGGATGTTGACTGCTCAGAGCCGACAAAAGTCATATGCCGACGTCCGTCGTCGACCTTTGTAATTCGAGGTGGGAGACAACGTTTTGCTGAAGGTGTCGCCAACGAGGGAAGTTTTCCTCTTTCTGGTATTTTCATTTTTGGTGTATTTTCATTCCTAGTGACTCGCTTGTAACCGTATGAGTATTTTGAGAATATATAATACTAAACTTCTCATCATCCGAGCTTGTTTCGAACTTGTTTTTACTAATTTCCATGTTGGATGTCATTTTTGTCGCCGTTGGGTTCAATTCTCGTAATCATTGTTTGGAACCGCCGTTTTGGGGTTCCCGCAAATCCATTTCATGTTATTATGGATGTTGTGAACTTTTATTGGTGTTTCGATCGAGTATCGTGTTGGGTCATTCCGTTATATTCCAAATTTTTGGGTTTCCATTGCGTTTGTTCTCTTTTCGGATCATTTGATATTACCGTTGTGTTCGGACCGACCGTGTTTGACCTAATGTCACCATATGAGGGCTTGTGATAGTTCATTCAGGCCTTTAAATGGTTGGAACTTTGCGTCGATCGGTTATATCATGTTTGTGGGTCGTTTTTCATCAATTTTGGGCTCAAACATTGTGTGCCGCAGCACAGAGGACTGTGCGCTGCGGCACAGCCTTGGCAAGGAGGGAGCCTGGGCCGGCTGTACTGCGTGCCGCGGCAGGCAACAGTCCGGGCCGCGGCCCCAGCCAAAATCCTGCTACCTCATTTCAGCCGTTGGCCGCGGCACACTCAACCTAGGCTGTGGCACGCGGGCCAGTCAGGCTATATTTCAGCGGGATTTTGGGAGAGGGTTTCATTTCCTATCCTCTCTTCTTCTTCCTCTTGTTTCGGGGCGATTTAGGGGCAACTTTTGGGCGATTTTGGCATTTTTACACTTGGAGAGATTATCCACCTCGAGTTTTTGTTGTAGATTATCGATTCTACATGAATCCTTCATCCTAATCCAAGGTAATCTCTTAGAACCCTACTTTAGGGTGATTTGGGGGTTTTCAATGTTATTTTTCGATCCATTCCGTGTTGTTGATTAATTCATAATGAATATGATTAATCTTGTTGGTATTCTTGTTTTCCCTATGAATTCATGGTGTATTTCGTGGTATTTATGTAATCGAGAGGGTTTGGTTGCGATCCACCCTCGTTGTTGTTTTGTACGAATACACATGAATCGTAGGCAGGTTGCGGGTGTATTCCATTTCCGTATTCGTTTATAAATGGTTGTGATTGTATTCTTTGAATCGTTGGGTTCAGTTTCATTTGGTTCCTAGCAATCTTGTTGATTTCCTTCCGTTCTTGTCGTCGTCAATTACTCAAGGCAACTATTTTTGGAAACCTTTTTGCTTAACATGAAATGGTGATGTATATTGTGTGTGCTTTGCTCACCTCGGGAGGGTCCGATGGGGCCTCGAGGGAATCCAATGGTATAGCCCTCGATTCAGGAGTTTGATTCGCTAGCCAGCTCGGGAGGGTCCTTAGAGGCATCGAGTGGGATCAGTGCCCGTTCCTAAAGCGATGCCTGTCCGTGATTTGTTTTATGATATAGCCAGCTCGGGAAGGTCCTTAGAGGCCTTGAGAGGGACCAGTGGTATATCCCCGGTTCCAAGGCAAATTGATTGACTGTTTGTGTCCGGAAAAGACATGTCTGGTTTTTGGTTTCGAAATGTATTGGTGCATGTACTATGAAATGTGTAAGCGAATGGTTTGCCTTGATTACTTGTACTAGCGTAATTTCTAACCCTTTGGGGACCCGTTTTGGGGAAATTCTTGTTATGGATTTCAGGTTAATCTCAGCCGGACGAGCGGGCGCTGGGACATACGAGGATGCTAGCCAGGGTCGTTGACGTGTGCATTGGGATCTCCTTATTTATGTTGACTCTTTTGATATGGTTGTTTCCAAATTATACACTTATAGACGTACTCGCGAGTACTTAAGCTTTTCCCTCCGTATTACGGTCTGTATTCTTTAAAGTTACTATATTTGTCGATTGATGGTTATTACTTTGGTTATACCGGGCGTGTTATTATATGTTTGTATAGTTAATGTACGACTCTTTGATAATCGAGATGGTTAGTCGAGTGGTAATTTTCTTGTTTAGCTTGGTGGCTCCCCTGTAGGGGTCCACGACACTGTAATATACCTCGAATATCTCGGGGGTGTTATAGAAAATGGTATTAGAGACAGGTTGGTTTATGGATACCTAGGCTTGTCGGTTATTTGGGTTTAGTTGTGTTTTGTTTTGCACATCGTCACACCGCTGCCAGCATCTCAGTACTTCTAGTGCTCGTAAGTTTTCCTTACTCGATTCCTTGTTTTCTCGTAGCACATTTCCATTTCTTGAACTGTGGATATTTTTCCTCTCTTACTTATCATCGAGTTGCTTTTGCTACCTTTTAACACCAGTATGGATGGTGGAAGAGGCCGTGGTCGTGGTCATGGTCGTGGTCGTGGATGCGGCCGGGGACGTGGGGCAGCCGATGAGGCGGCCACGTCGCATTCTTCGGGAGCCGACAGCACCGGTGACCGTCATAGCCATGCTGCTTCTCAAGATGGCGCTGATCTTGGTGTTGCAGCAGTGATGCAACCAATGGTGAACCAAATGGCTGCGATAGCTCAGGCAATTTAGAACCCGACTCCGGCCCACGCTACTCGGGGCGGAGCAGATCGTTGGCTTCAGGATGTCATCAAGGTGCATCCTCCTCAGTTTTTGGGGGCTTCAGACCTGGTCGGCCGGGACGGGTGGATCAAGGAGATATCCAAAGTATTAGTCGCCGCCAACTGTCCCGAGGATCGTAAGGTTCCTATTGCACAGTACTTTCTCACTGGGGACGATACTGATTGGTGAGAGGCTATTGAGCCTAAGGACCATATTGCTTCGTGGGCGGAATTCAAGGACCTGATGGAGAACATATTGCCCGTTGCCAGTTAGACAGGCTCGAGTCCATGCCTTTTATGATGCTCAGCCTCGGGACATTCCTGTTTCTCAGGCTATTACTGATTTCAACTGGGAGTGGGGCTACGTGAAGGTCCAAGTTATTGAGGAGAGCGAAAAAATATTCCACTTCTCCACGCGGATGAAACTGTCGATTCGGGATTACATGTCTGGGCTTGTCTGCACTACTTTGAAGGACTATCAGAGTAGGGCTCTTGCATATGATATGTCTATGATGGCCAGTGAGGCGGTTCATGAGAGCAAGAAATAGAAGTTTGTCGGAAATTTTTTGGGAGGGTGGAAGTCAGCAGAAGTCTCAATCTGCAAACATTCCTGCGGGCGGTTTGGCTCGTTTCTCTAGGGGTTTCGAGGTGCTACCAGAGCTCCTGTTCGTGATATCACATGCTATAACTGTGGAAAGTCGGGCCTTAAGAACCGGGAGTGTCTTCGTCCGCAGTTGACTTGTCGTACTTATGGTCATTCGGGACACAAGGCTTTCTATTGTGACTGGGTAGGACAGATTCTCGGGGCCCAGACTTCTATTCCAGCACCTAGGGAGCCGAGTGTGAATCAGGTCTCATTTGTTCCGCAGTCTCCGCCGAGTACCAGTCGAGGGAGAGGTCGGGGTCAGCCTGCTATAGGGGGAGCTTCCAGTGTCACCTCCGCCCATCCGCGTGTCTATGAGATGAGGAGGGCCGATGACCCAGCGACCACTGTGGCGACAGGTACCGTTCACATCCATTCTCATCCTATCAGTGTGCTTTTTGATTCGGGTGCTACACATTCATTCATCTCTCTGGAGTGTGTATGTCGTTTGAATATTGATTGTTCGTCGCCTTGCGAGCCTTTAATTGTTAAACTTCCTAGCGGTGATAGGATCGTTGGTGATCGAGAGATCCGAGATTGTTCTGTGATTATTTGCGAGAGAGATTGGCTCTCTAATCTTATTGTTGTGGGTATTGAGGGTGAGTATTTTATTCTCGGGGATGATTGGTTGAGCGGCATGTTGCGATTAGGAACTACCGCACGAGAATCATCACTATGTTAGCTGAGGACGACACCAAGCACTCATTCGCAGGGCGAAAAAGGGGAAACCAGAAGTTCTTTATTAACGCTTTGAGGGCGATGAGACTCCTGCGGAAGGGGTGTACTGGTTATTGGTGTTATGCCTTGGAGGCGGAGGGTAGTGGAGTCAAGCTTTCATCGATTCCAGTCATTAGTGAGTTTCCTGATGTTTTTCCTGACGAGCTACCGCGGTTGCCACCAGACCGTGAGGTTGAGTTCGCTATAGAGTTAGATCCGGGTGCCGCACCGATTTCGAAGGCGCCGTATCGCATGGCACCTTCAGAGATGGCTGAGTTGAAGAAGCAATTGAGTGAGCTTCTTGAGTCAGATATATTCGATCGAGTGTTTCGCCGTGGGGCACACTGGTCCTGTTTGTGCGAAAGAAGGATGGTTCGCTGCGTTTGTGTATCGACTATCGTGAGATAAACAAAGTAACCATCAAGAACAAGTATGCTTTGCCGAGGATTCATAGCGCACGCTACAGAGTGTCATTAGCGCACGCTATGTGTGGTCAAATTGATTGAGACGTGCGGTAGGTGAGATCTGGCCGGGGGACCCTTGTCGGATTGTGTCGAATGAACCTGGACGGCTTTCGGGAAAAGCCGAGTCAACGCCTTAGCGCACGCTACAGGTACATGCGTAGCGCACGCTAAGTGCTAAGTACAGATTAGTCAGTGAGCCGTTAGCGCACGCTACGAACAGGGTCTAGCGCGCGCTAATAGACATTTATTATAAATAGGACAGCATCCTATTCGTGATTTCAGTTCTTCTCCTCCTATAACCCGAACTCTTACACATAGAACATAACTCCCTTCGTCCTAAACACTTCGTATCAACCTCCTAGTTCGAGATTGAAGATCGTATATCATTGGAGATTGGTGTTCAAGCCTTCGGTGTTGGATTGCTTCATTTTCATCCGTGTTCTTCACTACTTTGAGGTAGGTGATTCTTCACCGATGATTAGTAATGTTCCTAAGGAAGTTTGAATCATGTTTGGATAGCTAGTATTTCGTTTTAATCGGTCATCACATGTTAGAAGAATACTTTTGACGTATCGGCACTATATATCGTATGAACCTTTGAACCATCTTATTATAAGGACTCCTAAGCATGTTCAAATCGATTTATGATCAGTAATCGGATATTACCCAGTTGCTACGTTGTACACGTCGGAATCTTGTGTTTTGGAACGTAAGACGATCGGAACTTAGATTATTTCTTGAAGATCGTAGATGGATTATGATATTGAGATGACTATCCGTATATTTGTATTTCATAATCATAAAACTTCCACAAGCCTTATTAGCATGATATGCCCGAGGATAACTTGTATTATCACGGTAGAATTCATGAGTTCTTCACCATTCAACCCAGTTTTCGGTTTGCAGTATTCTGCCATGCAAGATTAGCGCACGCTAACATGTGTGAGTTAACGTGCGCTATCGGGGTTCGCGATCGCACGAAACGCACGTAGCGTACGTTATGAGACCACCGAGTCGATCGCGATCCGTGGCTAGCGCACGCTAGTCGTATACGATAGCGTATGCTAACAGTCCGGCTTAGCGCACGTTACGTAGAGTACGTAGCGCGCGCTAAGCAATCCAGACAGCTTGTTTTGAGCTTTTCGGCCGTAGGCCGAATTGTTAGGCAATTGTTCGACTTGAGATGATTTGTATATCATTCCTTTTGTTAAGGTTCAAGCTTGCTACGTTGATCGAAGTAGGCGACTTTCGAGAGTGTTGAGATCATTGAAGTATATCGTTCTTGCCATCTTCGAGGCAAGTATCGTGATATGTTAATATCGGTATTTTTTTGGAGCATGCGTATGATTATTCATGTTGTTGAACATGATATTTACTTCGTTGATTTGCCATGATATTCATTATATAGTGTTTATATGTTCATGTTGATGAACATAATGATTTGGCATATGTGTATGCATGAGTTGTGTTTGTATACGTTGTATGATCTATGCTGAGGGCGCTGGATCGGATGTCCACCTCGTGTTGGTCGGACGGGATCATCTGGGGATCTAGGCTGAGGGCGCTGGATTATTGGATGGGTTATTTCCACCTCTTGTTGGTCCGACGGGATCATCTTGGGATCTATGCTGAGGGCGCTGGATCATTGGAATACCCATGCTGTGTAATGGAATCTTGTAGATTCGCATAGTCGGATTCCGGTAGCGGAAGTCCGTGTGGTGTATCTTGTTATGTATTGTTGATGCATATTCCAATTGTTTAACATGATACTTGTACTAGCATCGTTTGCTAACCCCTTCGGGGGTGGACATTTGTTTTGATGTTCAGGTAGCCGAGGAGCAGGGAAACAACACGATCGACGTGACGAAGGGGTTCAGTGATGTTTATTGTTATTGGAGATTTGTTTTCTTGGTTTGGTTTCTGTACTCGAGTACGCTTGTCTTATTGATATTAATTCGATATGGTTGTATTAATTACTCGTTGAACCAGTTGTACGTTTTCACAAACTTGAATTTCCGCTGTATTGATGTCTTATATTTTACTTTTTTTAATTAGCCTTGTAAATTCTTACTTAAAGGGTTTACGGCGCTGTAATTATTCCGAATATCTCGGGGTGTTACAGAATATGGTATCGGAGCTAAGATTCATGGATATCTTTGCAGTCGGGTTTTAGTTGGGTCTGTTTACGTTATTTGATTTACGGGTCGTTTGTAACATCACTGTTCAGCCGAAGTCGTCATGTGGGCCGTGGTTGTAAGTCTCTTAATCTCTTATACTACCGTTTTACTTAATTACTGTTTTGTGAGTATTGACGGACTTTATTTCGAAAAATTTTGTTCTGGATATTGAGAAATTGCGTTTACAGTATGTTGAGAGGAGGACGTGGACGCGGACGCGGTCGTGGACGCGGACGTAGTAACATGAGACTTGAGGATTCCGCAACTAGCCCCGAAATATCGGCTAGTCGAACCGATTCCCATTCTGGAGGGCAGCAAGGATCAGCGAATGATGACGCAAATCCTAACATGCCGGGAGTGCTTCAACAGGTGGTGGCGCAGATAAACCAGTTCGCTCAGGTCGTTGATCGCATGCAGACGGCGATGGGACAGCAGCACCACGAGGATAACCGGGGAGACAGATGGCTTGCTGAGGTGGTTAAATTGCACCTGCCAAAATTTGACGGGTCTGCTGAGGCAATTACTTGGGATCACTGGCTCAAGGAGTTGGAGAAGATATTCGCAGGTCTTAACTGTCCCGAGGACCGGAAGGTTCCCATTTCCCAGTATTTTCTGACTGGGGAGGCCTTTGATTGGTGGGAGGCTATTCGACCCGAGGATCATAATGCGGATTGGACGGAATTCAAACTAATGATGGAAGCACAGTATTGTCCTCGTCCAGTTAGAGAGGCAAAGATCCGAGAGTTTTTCTCACCACATAGTTCGGAGGCATCTGTGACACATGTAATTAAAACTTTTAATCATCAGCTGACTTGTGTGCGACACTTGGTCAGAACGGAGGCAGAAAAGATTTTTCATTTTGATATGCGGATGAAGCTGGAGATTCAGCAGTACATGTCCGGATTCGAGTGTACTACGTTGCGACAGTATCAAGACAAAGCGCTGGCCTACGACATGAAAGAGGCGGCGGTGGAGAAATCGAGAGGCAAAGAAGCAGAAGGTGACCGGCAGCTTTGCAGAAAACAAGAGTGGTGGGGCCCGCAAGGGCCAGTCTTCCTTTTATTCGGCTAGGAAACCTCCACATCCTTCTAAAGGCGGAAAGAAGTTCCGGACAACATCAGCAGTTTCGGACGCATCAAGGAAATGCTACAATTGTGGTCGAGCAGGGCATATTCGACGTGATTGCCCCGCATCCTCTGTGACTTGTTACGATTGTGGGCAAGAAGGGCACCGTGAGGCCTTCTGTGGAGCCGCTACTAGATCTTTTGGTACTCGCACTCCAGCGCCAGTTCCGAAGGAAACAAGTGTGAACCAGACGCAGCAGAGTGGATTTCAGCAGCAGAACGTTGGGAAGAGAGAGACATACAGTTCTGGGTCCGTTCCTCCGCGCCTGTATGAAATGAGGAGATCTGACGATCAGAACACTGCTGTTGCATTAGGTACGATTCAGATCCTTTTGCAACCAGTTAGTGTTTTATTCGATTCCGGAGCTACACATTCTTTTGTATCATTGAACTGTGTAAATCGTTTAAAAATCTCGTGCTTAATTGATTGTGAACCGTATGTTGTGGGATTGCCGAGTGGAGAGAGAATTGTGGGAACCCTAGAGGCTAGAGATTTTCCAGTATCTATAGGAGGGAGAGATTGGCCGTCGAATCTCATTGTTGTTGACATCTACGGTGACGATGTAATTCTCGGAGACGATTGGCTCAACCGTTATGGAGCTATCCTGAATTACCGAGAGAGAGTCATTTCTATCATTGCTGATGAAGGGTCTGAACACTTATTCCGAGGATGGAGACCGGGAAGCTCGGGAAAATTGATCAAAGCAATGAAAGCCGTAAAATTGCTGAAACAGGGATGTCATGGACTTTGGTGTTATCCCATGAGTAAAGAGGAAGGAGTAGAGCTCTCGTCTATTTCAGTTTTGAATGAGTTCTCAGATGTATTTCCTGACGAGCTACCAGGGTTACCTCCGCAAAGAGAAGTGGAATTCACCATCGAATTAGAGCCTGGAGCAGCCCCTATTTCCAGGGCACCATACCGTATGGCGCCAACCGAGATGTATGAACTCAAGAAGCAACTGGAGGAATTGTTACAGAAGGGCTATATTCAACCTAGCGTTTCTCCTTGGGGAGCGCCCGTTCTCTTTGTCCGGAAGAAAGACGGATCCCTCCGACTCTGTATTGATTACATGGAGCTTAACAAAATGACGATCAAGAATAAGTATCCTATACCTCGGATCGACGACTTGTTTGATCAACTGCAAGGGGCAAGGGTATTCTCGAAGATTGACTTGCGATCAGAATACCATCAGTTGAGAATTAAGGGATCAGATATACCGAAATCTGCTTTCAGATCTCGGTACGGGCATTATGAATTTGTAGTGATGCCATTTGGACTTACCAATGCTCCTGCGGTATTCATGCAATGGATGAATCGGGTATTCTTGGAGTACTTGGATAAATTTGTGGTCATTTTCATTGACGACATCTTGATATATTCGAGGGACGCAGAGGAACATGCTGAACATTTACGTGTGGTTTTGAGCATCTTGAGAAAGGAACAGCTGTATGCTAAGCTTTCTAAATGCGAATTCTGGCTTAAGGAAGTAACCTTCCTTGGGCATGTGATATCATCCGATGGAGTTCAGGTGGACCCGAAGAAAGTCGAAGAAATCTTGGAGTGGGAAGCTCCTAAAAACGTGAAAGAAGTCCGAAGCTTCTTAGGACTTGCTGGATATTATCGCCGCTTTGTAGAGGGATTTTCCAAAATTGCTCGTCCGCTCACTCAGCTGTTACAAAAAACTCAAAAGTTCACGTGGAATGAGAAATGCCAGGCTGGTTTTGACGAACTTAAGAGGAGACTGACGACAGCACCTATATTAGCACTGCCAGAGGGAACTGATGGATTCATGGTATACAGCGACGCTTCAAATCAGGGTTTGGGTTGTGTGTTGATGCAGAAGGATAAAGTGATTGCTTATGCTTCTCGGCAATTGAAACCGTACGAAGTTAATTATCCGACTCATGATCTGGAGCTAGCAGCTGTGGTCTTTGCCTTGAAAATATGGCGACATTATTTGTACGGCACTCATTGTCAGATCTTTACAGATCATAAAAGCCTCAAATACATTTTCAGTCAGAAAGAATTAAACATGAGGCAGAGAAGGTGGCTGGAATTGATCAAGGATTACGACTTGGAGATTCTCTATCATCCGGGGAAAGCAAATGTAGTAGCCGATGCTTTGAGCCATAAACCTGTTTCTCTTCGAGTGTTGGAAGCTCTCACGTCCCAAACCAGTATTCAACGAGAACTGATCCGCGAGGGGATTGAAGTATGGGCACCAGGAATCCAAGGGCAACTGTATGTGATGGAACTGACTTCATCACTAGTCGAGGAGATCAAATCTAAGCAGTTGGACGATTCTTTAATCCTTCGATTATGTGAGGAAGTAAAGAAAGGAAAAGCTCCAGGATTCGTGATACAAGATAATGGAGTTATGAGATTTTAGAGTCGACTTTGCGTTCCCGATGATGATGATTTGAGACGGACTATTCTGAAGGAAGCTCACAGCGCGCCCTATTCTATTCACCCGGGCAGCAGTAAGATGTATAAGGATTTAAAACAAAATTTCTGGTGGGGGAATATGAAGAAGGACGTAGCAGAGTACGTTTCGAAGTGCTTGACTTGTCAGCAAGTTAAGATCGAACATCAGCGACCTGCCGGAATGTTAAGGCCGCTTCCGATCCCTGAATGGAAGTGGGAGGACATCTCGATGGATTTCATCACCAGTATGCCAAGGACTAGAACGGGAATGAACATGATTTGGGTTATAGTTGATCGACTAGCCAAGTCGGCTCATTTCCTAGGGATCAAAGATACATGGGGACCCGAAAGATTGGCGCGAGTATTTATTGCGGAGATAGTCAGATTGCATGGGACGCCGAAGACCATTATCTCGGATCGAGATGGTCGTTTCATGTCGCACTTCTGGAAAGCAGTTCACAAGGCTTTGGGGACTGAGCTCAACTTTAGCACAGCTTATCATCCCCAAACAGACGGTCAGTCCGAAAGAACTATTCAAACTGTAGAAGACATGCTTAGAGCCTATGCTTTGGATTGGTCAACTCATTGGGAAGTTCATTTGCCATTAGTTGAATTCACCTACAATAATAGTTGGCATGCTTCAATTAAGATGGCACCATTTGAAGCTTTGTACGGGAGAAGATGCCGATCACCCCTGAGTTGGGATGATTCTTCGGATTTGATCGGGACGGAACCGGAATTGATTATTCAGACTCAAGAGAAGATAGCTTTGATTCGAGAGAGACTGCTGATCGCCTGCAGTCGACGTAAGTCTTATGCCGATGTACGTCGCCGCTCTAGAGTTCGACTGGGACCACGTACTATTGAAGGTGTCTCCTACACGAGGGATTTTCCGTTTTGGGAGAAGAGGCAAGCTTAGTCCGAGATATATCGGACCATTTGAGATCCTAGAGAGAGTTGGGGATTTAGCATACAGGTTGGCCTTACCGCCATCGCTGAGTCATGTTCACAATGTATTTCACGTATCCCAACTGCGGAAATATGTACCGGACCCCAGTCACGTCATTGATTTCGACGAGATCGAGATAGCTAATGATGGCACCTTCGAAGAGAGACCAATCAAGATACTTGAGAGCCGGATCAAACAATTGAGAAATAAACCAATACATTTGGTTAAAGTACAATGGTCACGACATGGAGTCGAAGAGGCCACTTGGGAAACGGAGGATGGTATGAAGGCTACATATCCGGAGTTGTTTTCATCCTAAGTTTCGGGACGAAACTTCTTTTTAGGGAGGAAGGATATAATACCCGAGATTTCTGTTATGTATTGGAACTGTGATATTGTAATGTTTGTACTTTTGTCTGAGTACTATTCTCCGTATTTCATAATCCTTTGTTGTTGAGCGTATAATTTCGTGTATGTGATTTAGAGATTGAAATTCTGTGCATCTAGCGCACGCTACAGGCTACGGGTAGCGTACGCTAACATGGATTCATAGCGCACGCTACAGAGTGTCATTAGCGCACGCTATGCGTGGTCAAATTGATTGAGACGTGCGGTAGGTGAGATCTGGCCGGGGGACCCTTGTCGGATTGTGTCGAATGAACCTGGACGGCTTTCGGGAAAAGCCGAGTCAACGCCTTAGCGCACGCTACAGGTACATGCGTAGCGCACGCTAAGTGCTAAGTACAGATTAGTCAGTGAGCCGTTAGCGGACGCTACGAACAGGGTCTAGCGCGCGCTAATAGACATTTATTATAAATAGGACAGCATCCTATTCGTGATTTCAGTTCTTCTCCTCCTATAACCCGAACTCTTACACATAGAACATAACTCCCTTCGTCCTAAACACTTCGTATCAACCTCCTAGTACGAGATTGAAGATCGTATATCATTGGAGATTGGTGTTCAAGCCTTCGGTGTTGGATTGCTTCATTTTCATCCGTGTTCTTCACTACTTTGAGGTAGGTGATTCTTCACCGATGATTAGTAATGTTCCTAAGGAAGTTTGAATCATGTTTGGATAGCTAGTATTTCGTTTTAATCGGTCATCACATGTTAGAAGAATACTTTTGACTTATCGGCACTATATATCGTATGAACCTTTGAACCATCTTATTATAAGGACACCTAAGCATGTTCAAATCGATTTATGATCAGTAATCGGATATTACCCAGTTGCTACGTTGTACACGTCGGAATCTTGTGTTTTGGAACGTAAGACGATCGGAACTTAGATTATTTCTTGAAGATCGTAGATGGATTATGATATTGAGATGACTATCCGTATATTTGTATTTCATAATCATAAAACTTCCACAAGCCTTATTAGCATGATATGCCCGAGGATAACTTGTATTATCACGGTAGAATTCATGAGTTCTTCACCATTCAACCCAGTTTTCGGTTTGCAGTATTCTGCCATGCAAGATTAGCGCACGCTAACATGTGTGAGTTAACGTGCGCTATCGGGTTCGCGATTAACGCACGAAACGCACGTAGCGACGTTATGAGACCACCGAAGCCGATCGCTACCGTGGCTAGCGCACGCTAGTCGTATACGATAGCGTACGCTAACAGTCCGGCTTAGCGCACGTTACGTAGAGTACGTAGCGCGCGCTAAGCAATCCAGACAGCTTGTTTTGAGCTTTTCGGCCGTAGGCCGAATTGTTAGGCCATTGTTCGACTTGAGATGATTTGTATATCATTCCTTTTGTTAAGGTTCAAGCTTGCTACGTTGATCGAAGGAGGCGACTTTCGAGAGTGTTGAGATCATTGAAGTATATCGTTCTTGCCATCTTCGAGGCAAGTATCGTGATATGTTAATATCGGTATTTTTTGGAGCATGCGTATGATTATTCATGTTGTTGAACATGATATTTACTTCGTTGATTTGCCATGATATTCGTTATATAGTGTTTATATGTTCATGTTGATGAACATAATGATTTGGCATATGTGTATGCATGAGTTGTGTTTGTATACGTTGTACGATCTATGCTGAGGGCGCTGGATCGGATGTCACCTCGTGTTGGTCCGACGGGATCATCTTGGGATCTAGGCTGAGGGCGTTGGATCATTGGACGGGTTATTTCCACCTCGTGTTGGTCCGACGGGATCATCTTGGGATCTATGCTGAGGGCGCTGGATCATTGGAATACCCATGCTGTGTAATGGAATCTTGTAGATTCGCATAGTCGGATTCCGGTAGCGGAAGTCCGTGTGGTGTATCTTGTTATGTATTGTTGATGCATATTCGAATTGTTTAACATGATACTTGTACTAGCATCGTTTGCTAACCCCTTCGGGGGTGGACATTTGTTTTGATGTTCAGGTAGCCGAGGAGCAGGGAAACAGCCACAGTACCGACGTGACGACGAAGGGGTTCAGTGATGTTTATTGTTATTGGAGATTTTTTTCTTGGTTTGGTTTCTGTACTCGAGTACGCTTGTCTTATTGATATTAATTCGATATGGTTGTATTAATTACTCGTTGAACCAGTTGTACGTTTTCACAAACTTGAATTTCCGCTGTATTGATGTCTTATATTTTACTTTTTTAATTAGCCTTGTAAATCCTTACTTAAAGGGTTTACGGCGCTGTAATTATTCCGAATATCTCGGGGTGTTACAGATATCGCTTTAGAGACGAGATGGAAGGTAGAATTGATTCAAGAAAGGATGTTGACTGCTCAGAGCCGACAAAAGTCATATGCCGACGTCCGTCGTCAACCTTTGGAATTCGAGGTGGGAGACCACGTTTTGCTGAAGGTGTCGCCAACGAGGGAAGTTTTCCACTTTGGGAAGAAAGGGAAGTTGACTCCGAGATTTATTGGGCCTTTTGAGATTCTCGAGAGATTCGGTGAATTGGCTTACCGTTTGGCATTGCCTCCGGCTTTGAACCAGGTTCATAGTGTTTTCCATGTTTCCCAACTGAGGAAATATGTCCCGGATCCTAGTCATGTTATCAACTATGGTGAGATCGATATTACCGAGGATATTACTTCCGAGGAGCGTCCCTTGAAGATTTTGAGGCACCGTGAGAAGCGACTGAGGCATAAGACCATCCCTTTGGTCAAAGTGCAGTGGTCGAGGCATGGTGTCAAGGAAGCAACTTGGGAAACTGAGGATAGCATGCGTTCTAGGTACCCCGAGTTGTTTGTTTCTTAAGTTTTGGGACGAAACTTGTTTTTTGAGGGGGAGAATCCGTGTTTTTTCCTCTTTTTGGTATTTTCATTTTTGGTGTATTTTCGTTCCTATTGACTCGATTGTAACCGTATGAGTATTTTGAGAATATATAATACTAAACTTCTCATCATCCGAGCTTGTTTCGAACTTGTTTTACTAATTTCCGTGTTGGATGTCATTTTTGTCGCCGTTGGGTTCAATTCTCGTAATCATTGTTTGGAACCGCCGTTTTGGGGTTCCCGCAAATCTATTTCATGTTATTATAGATGATATTACCGTCGTGTTCGGACCGACCATGTTTGACGTAATGTCACCATACGAGGGCTCGTGATAGTTCATTCAGGCCTTTAAATGGTTGGAACTTTGCGTCGATCGATTATATCATGTTTTTGGGTCGTTTTTCATCAATTTTGGGTTCAAACAGTGTGTGCCGCGGCACAGAGGACTGTGCGCCGCGGCACAACCTTGGCAAGGAGGGAGCCTGGGCCGGCTGTACTGCGTGCCGCGGCATGCAACAGTCCGGGCCGCAGCCCAAGCCAAAATCCTGCTACCTCATTTCAGCCGTTGGCCGCGGCACACTCAACCTGGGCCGTGGCACGCGGGTCAGTCAGGCTATATTTCAGCAGGATTTTGGGAGAGGGTTTCATTTCCTCTCCTCTTTTATTCTTCCTCTTGTTTTGGGGCTATTTAGGGGCAACTTTTGGGCGATTTTGGCATCTTTAAACTTGGAGAGATTATCCACCTCGAGTTTTTGTTGTAGATTATGGACTTCTACTTGAATCCTTCATCCTAATCCAAGGTAATCTCTTAGAACCCTACTTTAGGGTGATTTGGGGGTTTTCGATGTTATTTTTCGATTCGTTCCGTGTTGTTGATTAATTCATAATGAATATGATTAATCTTGTTGGTATTCTTATGTTCCCTACGAATTCATGGTGTATTTCGTGGTATTTGTGTAATCGATAGGGTTTGGTTGCGATCCGCCCTCGTTGTTGTTTGTACAAATACACATGAATCGTAGGCGGGTTTCGGGTGTATTCCATTTCCGTATTCGTTTAGAAATGGTTGTGATTGTATTCTTTGAATCGTTAGGTTCAGATTCATTTGGTTCCTAGCAATCGTGTTGATTTCCTTCCGTTCTTGTCGTCGTCAATTACTCAAGGCAAGTATTTTTGGAAACCTTTATGCTTAACATGAAATGGTGATGTATATTGTGTGTGCTTTGCTCACCTCGGGAGGGTCCGACGGGGCCACGAGGGAATCAAATGGTATAGCCCTGGATTCACGAGTTTGATTCGCTAGCCAGCTCGGGAGGGTCCTTAGAGGCCTCGAGTGGGATCAAGGGTATAGCCCCGTTCCCAAGGCGATGCCTGTCCGTGATTTGTTTTAAGATATAGCCAGCTCAGGAGGGTCCTTAGAGGCCTCGAGAGGGACCAGTGGTATATCCCCGGTTCCAAGGCAAATTGATTGACTGTTTGTTTCCGGAAAAGACATGTCTGGTTTTTGGTTTCGAAATGTATTGGTGCATGTACCATGAAATGTGTAAGCGAATGGTTTGCCTTGATTACTTGTACTAGCATAATTTCTAACCCCTTTGGGGACCCGTTTTAGGGAAATTCTTGTTATGGATTTCAGGTTAATCTCCGACGGACGAGCGGGCGCTGGGACATACGAGGATACTGGTCAGGGTCGTTGACGTGTGCATTGGGGTCTCCTTATTTATGTTGTCTCTTTTGATATGGTTGTTTCCAAATTATACACGTATAGACGTACTCGCGAGTACTTAAGCTTTTCCCTCCGGATTATGATTTGTATTCTTTAAAGTTACTATATTTGTCGGTTGATGTTTATTACTCCGGTTGTACCGGGCATGTTATTATATGTTTGTATAGTTAATGTACGACACTTTGCTAACCGAGATGGTTAGTCGAGTGGTAATTTTCTTGTTTAGCCTGGTGGGTCCCATGTAGGGGTCCACGGCACTGTAATATACCTCGAATATCTCGGGGGTGTTACAGAAAATGGTATCAGAGACAGTTGGTTTATGGATACTTAGGCTTGTCGGTTATTTGGGTTTAGTTGTGTTTTGTTTTGCACATCGTCACAACGCTGCCAGCATCTCAGTACTTCCAGTGCTCGTAAGTTTTCCTTACTCGATTCCTTGTTTTCTCGTACCACATTTCCATTTCTTGAACTGTGGATATTTTTCCTCTCTTACTTATCATCGAGTTGCTTTTGCTACCTTTTAACACCAGTATGGATGGTGGAAGAGGCCGTGGTCGTGGTCATGGTCGTGGTCGTGGATGCGGCCGGGGACGTGGGGCAGCCGATGAGGCGGCCACGTTGCATTTTTCGGGAGCCAGCAGCACCGGTGACCGTCATAGCCATGCTACTTCTCAGGATGGCGCTGATCTTGGTGTTGCAGCAGTGATGCAACCAATGGTGAACCAAATGGCTGCGATAGCTCAGGCAATTTAGAACCCGACTCTGGCCCACGCTACTCGGGGCGGAGCAGATCGTTGGCTTCAGGATGTCATCAAGATGCATCCTCCTCAGTTTTCTGGGGCTTCAGACCCGGTCGGATGGGAGGGGTGGATCAAGGATATATCCAATGTATTCGTCGCCGCCAACTGTCCCGAGGACTGTACGGTCCCTATTGCACAGTACTTTCTCACTGGGGATGCTACTGATTGGTGAGAGGCTGTTGAGCCTAAGGACCATGCTGCTTCGTGGGCGGAATTCAAGGACCTGATGGAGACCAAATATTGCCCGTGGCCAGTTAGACAGGCTCGAGTCCATGCCTTTTATGATGCTCAGCCTCGGGACATTCCTGTTTCTGAGGCTATTGCCGATTTCAACCGGGAGTGAGGCTACGTGAAGGCCCAAATCATTGAGGAGAGCGACAAAATATTCCAGAGCTCCCGTTCATGATATCACATGCTATAATTATGAAAAGTCGGGCCATAAGAACCGGGAGTGTCTTCGTCCGCAGTTGACTTGTCATACTTGTGGTCAGTCTGGCCACAAGGCTTTCTATTGTGAGCGGGTAGGATAGATTCTCGGTGCCCAGACTTCTATTCCAGTGCCAAGGGAGCCGTGTGTGAATGAGGGCTCGTTTGCTCCGCAGTCTCCGCCGAGTACCAGTCGGGGGAGAGGTCGGGGTCAGCCTGCTAGAGGGGGAGCTTCCAGTGTTGGCTCCGCCCATCCGCGTGTCTAGGAGATGAGGAGGGCCGATGACCCAGCGGCCACTATGGCGACAGGTACCGTTCATATCCATTCTCATCCTATCAGTGTGCTTTTTGATTCGGGTGCCACGCATGCATTCATCTCTCTGGAGTGTGTACGTCGTTTGAATATTGATTGTTCATCGCCTTTCGAGCCTTTAATTGTTAAACTTCTTAGCGGTGATAGGATCGTTTGTGATCGAGAGATCCGAGATTGTTCTGTGATTATTTGCGAGAGAGCTTGGCTCTCTAATCTTCTTGTTGTGGATATTGAGGGTGAGGATTTGATTCTCGGGGATGATTTGGCTCGAGCGGCATGTTTCGATCAGGAACTACCGCACGAGAATCATCACCATGTTAGCTGAGGACGGCACCGAGCACTCATTCGCAGGGCGAAATAGGGGAAACTAGAAGTTCGTTATTAACGCTTTGAGGGTGATGAGACTCCTGCGGAAAGGGTGTACTGGTTATTGGTGTTACGCCTTGGAGGTGGAGGGTAGTGGAGTCGAGCTTTAATCGATTCCAGTCATTAGTGAGTTTCCTGATGTTTTTCCTGACGAGCTACTGGGGTTGCCACCGGACCGTGAGGTTGAGTTCGCTATAGAGTTAGAGCCGGGTGGAGCACCGATTTCGAAGGCGCGGTATCACATGGCAACCTCAGAGATGGCTGAGTTGAAGAAGCAATTGAGTGAGCTTCTTTAGTCGGGATATATTCGACCGAGCGCTTCGCCTTGGGGCGCACCAGTCCTGTTTGTGCGAAAGAAGGATGGTTCACTGCGTCTATGTATTGACTATCGCGAGCTAAACAATGTAACCATCAAGAACAAGTATCCTTTCCCGAGGATTGATGACTTGTTCAACCAGTTGCAGGGAGCTGCGGTATTCTTGAAGATCGAATTGAGATCGGGGTACTATCAGCTTCGGGTGAAGGAGTCCGATGTTACGAAAACACCTTTTCGGATGAGATACGGACATTATGAGTTTGTGGTTATGCCATTTGGGTTAACTAACACGCCGATAGTCTTCATGCAGTTGATGAACAAGGTCTTTATCGATTATCTAAATAAGTGTGTCATCATCTTCATTGACGATATCCTCATTTATTCGAAGAACGAGGAGGAGCATGCCCATCATCTGCGTGCGGTGATAGACATTTTGAGGACCGAGCGACTCTATGCGAAGTTCTCGAAATGTGAGTTCTTGCTGAAGGAAGTCATGTTCCTGGGTCACGTGATTTTGACCGAGGGGGTCCGTGTGGATCCACAAAAGATTGAGGCGGTATTGGATTAGGCTCCACCTAAGAACGTGAAGGAGGTCCGTAGTTTCTTGTGTTTGGCTGGCTACTACCGTAGGTTCGATGAGGGGTGTTCGAAACTAACTCTTCCACTTACACAGTTGCTCCAGAGGCAGTCGAGTTTTGAGTAGCTGAAGAGGCGTTTGACTTCAGCCCCAATTTTAGCATTGCCGTGTGGCAACGAGGGTTTTGCCGTTTATAGCGATGCTTCGGGTCAGGGTCTTGGGTGCGTGTTGATGCAGCGCGACAAGACTATTGCATTTGCCTCGAGACAGTTGAGGCCGTATGAGCTTAACTACCCTACTCATGATTTGGAGTTAGCGGCAGTTGTTTTTGCACTCAAAATTTGGCATCACTATCTTTTTGGCTCTACGTGTCAGATGTTTACCAATCATAAAAGTCTGAAGTACATATTTACTCAGCGGGAGTTGAATATGAGGCAGAGGAAGTGGTTAGAACTGATTGTGGATTATGATCTCGAAATCCTCTATCACCCGGGCAGGGCGAACGTCGTGGCCGACGCCTTGAGTCGGAAACCAGTTGCGTTGCGCACACTTGAGATCCTTACGTCTCAGTCTGAGCTTCGGCTAGTTTTGATCGAGTTGGATGATGAGATTTTGTTGCCGGGAACTGTCGGGCAACTTTGTGCTATAGAGATTTCGTCTTCTCTGATCGATGAAATTAAACTGAAGCAGTTGGAGGATCCGATGATTTCTCAAATCCGAGATAATGTTCTTAAGGGAAAGTCTACTGGGTTTGTGATTCATGAAGATGGGGTATTGAGATTCCAGAGTCGGCTATGTGTACCGAATGATTCAGAATTGAGAAAGGGTATTTTGCGAGAGGCCCATGCTACACCTTACTCCATTCATCCTGGTTCGAGTAATATGTACAAGGACCTGAGGAGGAATTTCTGGTGGAATGATATGAAGACAGAGGTCAAAATCGAGCATCAGCGACCGACTTCATCACGTGCTTTCTGAGATCGAGATCAAGCATGAATATGGTTTGGGTGATTGTGGACCGTCTGACCAAGTCAGCACATTTTCTGGGCATCAAGGATAATTGGTGTCCGGAGAAATTGGCTCGCGTGTTTATTTCACAGATTGTGAGGCTTCACGATACTCCGAAGTCGATTGTTTCGGATCCGGATGGTCGTATTGTATCGCACTTTTGGCAGGCGGTGCATAAGGCGTTGGGTACTCCTTTGCATCTGAGTACCTCTTTTCATCCTCAGTCAGATGAACAGTCGGAATGCACTATCCAGACATTCGAGGACATGTTGCACACTTGTGATCTTGACTGGAGTAGTGACTGGGAGGAGCATTTGCCATTGATCGAATTCACGTACAACAATAGTTGGCACACGTCGATTCGGATGGCACCATATGAGGCACTTTATGGGCAGCATTATCGATCACCGATTTGTTGGAATGAGGCGTGCGATTTGGTCAGGACCGAACCGGATATCGCTTTAGGGACGAGATGGAAGGTGGAATTGATTCAAGAGAGGATGTTGACTTCTCAGAGCCGACAAAAGTCATATGCCGACGTCCGTCATCGACCTTTGGAATTCGAGGTGGGAGACCACGTTTTGCTGAAGGTGTCGCCAAAGAGGGGAGATTTCCGCTTCGGGAAGAAAGGGAAGTTGAGTCCGAGATTTATTGGGACTTTTGAGATTCTCAAGAGAGTCGGCGAATTGGCTTACCGTTTGGCGTTGACCCCGGCTTTGATTCATGTTCATAGTGTTTTCCATGTTGGGACGAAACTTATTTTTAGAGGGGGAGAATCCGCGTTTTTTCCTCTTTCTGGTATTCTCATTTTTGGTGTACTTTCGTTCCTAGTGAATCGCTTGTAACCATATGAGTATTTTGAGAATATATAATACTAAACTTCTCATCATCCGAGCTTGTTTCGAACTTGTTTTACTAATTTCCGTGTTGGATGTCACTTTTGTCGCCGTTGGGTTCAATTCTCGTAATTATTGTTCGGAACCACCGTTTTGGGGTTCCCGCAAATCCATTTCATGTTATTATGGATTTTGTGAACTTTATTGGTGTTTCGATCGAGTATCGTGTTGTGTCATTCCGTTATATTCCAAATTTTTTGGTTTCCATTGCGTTTGTTCTCTTTTCGGATCATTTGATATTACTGTCGTGTTCGGACCGACCATGTTTGACGTAATGTCACCATACGAGGGCTCGTGATAGTTCATTCATGCCTTTAAATGGTTGGAACTTTGCGTCGATTGATTATATCATGTTTGGGGGTCGTTTTTCATCAAATTTGGGCTCAAATAGTGTGTGCCGCTACACGGTGGACTGTGCGCCGCGGCATAGCCTTGGAAAAGAGGGAGCCTAGACTGGTTGTACTGCATGCCGCGGCACGCAACAGCCCGGGCTGCGGCCCCAGCCAAAATCCAGCTACCTCATTTCAGCCGCGGGCCGCGGCACGCGGGCCATCCAGGCTATATTTCAGCAGGATTTTGGCATCTTCAAACTTGGAGAGATCATCCACCTCGAGTTTTTGTTGTATATTATCGATTCTACATGAATCCTTCATCCTAATCCAAGGTAATCTCTTAGAACCCTACTTTTGGGTGATTTGGGGGTTTTCGATGTTACTGTTCGATTCGTTCCATGTTGTTGATTAATTCATAATGAATATGATTAATATTGTTGGTATTCTTGTTTTCCCTACGAATTCATGGTGTATTTCGTGGTATTTGTGTAATCGATAGGGTTTGGTTGCGATCTGCCCTCGTTGTTGTTTTGTACGAATACACATGAATCGTAGGTGGGTTTCGGGTGTACTCCATTTCCGTATTCGTCTAAAAATTATTGTGATTGTATTCTTTGAATCGTTAGGTTCGGTTTCATTTGGTTCCTAGCGATCGTGTTGATTTCCTTCCATTCTTGTAGTCGTCAATTATTCAAGGCAAGTATTTTTGGAAACCTTTATGCTTAACAGGAAATGGTGATGTATATTGTGTGTGCTTTGCTCACCTCGGGAGGGTCCGATGGGGCCTCGAGGGAATCCAATGGTATAGCCCTGGATTCACGAGTTTGATTCGCTAGCCAGCTCGGGAGGGTCCTTAGAGGCCTCGAGTGGGATTAGTGGTATAGCCCCATTCTCAAGGCGATGCTTGTGCGTGATTTGTTTTATGTTATGGCCAGCTCGGGAGGGTCCTTAGAGGCCTCGAGCGGGACCGTGGTATAGCCCCGGTTCCAAGGCAAATTGATTGACTGTTTGTTTCCGGAAAAGACATGTCTGGTTTTTGGTTTCGAAATATATTGGTGCATGTACAATGGAATGTGTAAACGAATGGTTTGCCTTGATCACTTGTACTAGCGTAATTGCTAACCCCTTTGGGGACCCATTTTGGAGAAATTCTTGTTATGGATTTCAGGTTATATCCAGCCGGACGAGCGGGGGCTGGGACAATATGAGGATGCTGACCTGGGTCATGGTCGCTTGTTAGGCGGTCGCATGTTTGGAATGACGATAGGCAGTCGAGTTTTGAGTAGCTGAAGAAGCGTTTGACTTCAGCCCCGATTTTGGCATTTCCGTGTGGCAACGAGGGTTTTGCCGTTTATAGAGATGCTTCGGGTCAGGGTCTTGGGTGCGTGTTGATGCAGCGCAACAAGACTATTGCATTTGCCTTGAGACAGTTGAGGCCGTATGAGCTTAACTACCCTACTCATGATTTGGGGTTAGCGGCAGTTGTTTTTGCGCTCAAAATTTGGCGTCACTATCTTTTTGGCTCTACGTGTCAGATTTTTACCAATCACAAAAGTCTGAAGTACATATTTACTCAGCGGGAGTTGAATATGAGGCAGAGGAAGTGGTTAGAACTGATTATGGATTATGATCTCGAAATCCTATATCACCCGGGAAGGGCGAACGTCGTGGCCGACGCCTTGAGTCGGAAATTAGTTGCATTGCACACATTGGAGATCCTTACGTCTCAGTCTGAGCTTCGGCTGGTTTTGATCAAGTTGTATATTGCGATTTTGTTGCCGGGAACTGTCGGGAAACTTTGCGCTTTAGAGATTTCGTCGTATCTGATCGATGAAATTAAGCTAAAGCAGTTGGAGGATCCGATGATTTCTCAAATCCGAGAGAATGTTCTTAAAGGGAAAGTCTGCTGGGTTTATGATTCATGATGATGGGGTATTGAGATTCCAGAGTCGGCTATGTGTACCGAATGATTCGGAATTGAGGAAGGGTATTTTGCGAGAGGCCCATGCTACACCTTACTCCGTTCATCCTGGTTCGAGTAATATGTACAAGGACCTGAGGAGGAATTTCTGGTGGAATAATACGAATGAAGAGGTCGCACAGTTTGTAGCAAGATGCTTGACTTGTTAGCAGGTCAAAATCGAGCATCAGCGACCAACTTCATCACGCGCTTGCCGAGATCGAGATCAGGCATGAATATAGTTTGAGTGATTGTGGACCGTCTGAACAAGTCAGCACATTTTCTGGGCATCAAGGATACTTGGGGTCTGGAGAAATTGGCTCGCGTGTTTATTTCGCAGATTGTGAGGCTTCACGGTACTCAGAAGTCGATTGTTTCGGATCCGGATGGCCGTATTGTATCCCACTTTTGGCAGGCGGTGCATAAGGCGTTGGGTACTCGTTTGCATCTGAGTACCTCTTTTCATCCCCAGTCAGATGGACAGTTGGAATGCACTATCCAGACATTCGAGGACATGTTGCACACTTGTGCTCTTGACTGGAGCAGTGACTGGGAGGAGCATTTGCCATTGATCGAATTCACATACAACAATAGTTGGCACACGTTGATTCGGATGGCACCATATGAGGCACTTTATGGGCAGCATTGTCGATCACCGATTTGTTGGAATGAGGCGTCCGATTTGGTCGGGACCGAACCGGATATCGCTTTAGAGACGAGATGGAAGGTGGAATTGATTCAAGAGAGGATGTTGACTGCTCAGAGCCGACAAAAGTCATATGCCGACGTCCGTCATTGACCTTTGGAATTCGAGGTGGGAGACCACGTTTTGCTGAAGGTGTCGCCGACGAGGGTAGATTTCCACTTCGGGAAGAAAGGGAAGTTGAGTCAGAGATTTATTGGGCCTTTTGAGATTCTCAAGAGAGTCGGCGAATTGGCTTACCATTTGGCGTTGCCCCCGGCTTTGAGTCATGTTCATAGTGTTTTCTATGTTAGGACGAAACTTGTTTTTAGAGGGGGAGAATCCGCGTTTTTTCCTCTTTCCGGTATTCTCATTTTTGGTGTATTTTCGTTCCTAGTGACACGCTTGTAACCATATGAGTATTTTGAGAATATATAATACTAAACTTCTCATCATCCGAGCTTGTTTCGAACTTGTTTTACTAATTTCCGTGCTGGATGTCACTTTTGTCGCCGTTGGGTTCAATTCTCGTAAATATTGTTTGGAACTTCCGTTTTGGGGTTCCCGCAAATCCATTTCATGTTATTATGGATTTTGTGAACTTTATTGGTGTTTCGATCGAGTATCGTGTTGTGTCATTCCGTTATATTCCAAATTTTTGGGTTTCCAGTGCGTTTGTTCTCTTTTCGGATCATTTTATATTACTGTCGTGTTCGGACCGACCATGTTTGACGTAATGTCACCATACGAGGGCTCGTGATAGTTTATTCATGCCTTTAAATGGTTGGAACTTTGCGTCGATCGATTATATCATGTTTGGGGGTCGTTTTTCATCAAATTTGGGCTCAAATAGTGTGTGCCGCTACACAGTGGACTGTGCGCCGCGGCATAGCCTTGGCAAGGAGGGAGCCTGGACCGGCTGTACTGCATGCCGCGGCACCCAACAAATGGCTAGCCCCGGCCTAAAATCCGGCTACCTCATTTCAACATGGACATGCACGCGGGCCATCCAGGCTATATTTCAGCAGGATTTTGGGAGAAGGTTTCATTTCCTCTCCTCTCTTCTTCTTCCTCTCGTTTTTGGGCGATTTAGGGGCGACTTTTGGGCGATTTTGGCATCTTCAAACTTGGAGAGATCATCCATCTCGAGTTTTTGTTGTATATTATCGATTCTACTTGAATCCTTGATCCTAATCCAAGGTAATCTCTTAGAACCCTACTTTTGCGTGATTTGGGGGTTTTCGATGTTATTGTTCGATTCGTTCCGTGTTGTTGATTAATTCATAATGAATATTATTAATATTGTTGGTATTCTTGTTTTCCCTACGAATTCATGGTGTATTTCGTGGTATTTGTGTAATCGAGAGGGTTTGGTTGCGATCCGCCCTCGTTGTTGTTTTGTACGAATACACATGAATCGTAGGTGGGTTTCGGGTGTATTCCGTTTCCGTATTCGTCTAAAAATTATTGTGATTGTATTCTTTGAATCGTTAGGTTCAGTTTCATTTGGTTCCTAGCGATCGTGTTGATTTCCTTCCGTTCTTGTCGTCAATTATTCAAGGCAAGTATTTTTGGAAACCTTTATGCTTAACATGAAATGGTGATGTATATTGTGTGTGCTTTGCTCACCTCGGGAGGGTCCGATGGGGCCTCGAGGGAATCCAATAGTATAACCCTGGATTCACGAGTTTGATTTGCTAGCCAGCTCGGGAGGGTCCTTAGAGGCCTCGAGTGGGATTAGTGGTATAGCCCCATTCCCAAGGCGATGCTTGTGCGTGATTTGTTTTATGATATGGCCAGCTCAGGAGGGTCCTTAGAGGCCTCGAGCGGGACCAGTGGTATAGCCCCGGTTCCAAGGCAAATTGATTGACTGTTTGTTTCCGGAAAAGACATGTCTGGTTTTTGGTTTCGAAATATATTGGTGCATGTACAATGAAATGTGTAAACGAATAGTTTGCCTTGATCACTTGTACTATCGTAATTGCTAATCCCTTTGGGGACCCGTTTTGGAGAAATTCTTGTTATGGATTTCAGGTTATGTCCAGCCGGACGAGCGAGGGCTGGGACAATATGAGGATGCTGGCCTGGGTCATGGTCGCTTGTTAGGCGGTCGCATGTTTGGAATGACGAGAGGCAGTTGAGTTTTTAGTAACTGAAGAGGCGTTTGACTTCAGCCCCGATTTTGGCGTTGCCGTGTGGCAACGAGGGTTTTTTCCGTTTATAGCGATGCTTCGGGTCAGGGTCTTGGGTGCGTGTTGATGCAGCGCGACAAGACTATTGCATTTGCCTCGAGATAGCTGAGGTCGTATGAGCTTAACTACCCTACTCACGATTTGGAGTTAGCGGCAGTTGTTTTTGCGCTCAAAATTTGGCGTCATTATCATTTTGGCTCTACATGCCAGATTTCTACCAATCAGAAAAGTCTGAAGTACATATTTACTCAGCGGGAGTTGAATATGAGGCAGAGGAAGTGGTTAGAACTGATTATGGATTATGATCTCGAAATCCTGTATAACCCGGAAAGGGAGAACGTCGTGGCCGACGCCTTGAGTCGGAAATTAGTTGCATTGCGCACAATGGAGATCCTTACGTCTCAGTCTGAGCTTCGGCTAGTTTTGATCGAGTTGGATATTGCGATTTTGTTGCCGGGAACTGTCGGGAAACTTTGCGCTTTAGAGATTTCGTCGTATCTGAATGATGAAATTAAACTAAAGAAGTTGGAGGATCCGATGATTTCTCAAATTCGAGAGAATGTTCTTAAGGGAAAGTCTCCTGGGTTTATGATTCATGAAGATGGGGTATTGAGATTCCAGAGTCGGCTATGTGTACCGAATGATTCGGAATTGAGGAAGGGTATTTTGCGAGAGGCCCATTCTACACCTCACTCTGTTCATCCTGGTTCGAGTAATATGTACAAGGACCTGAGGAGGAATTTCTGGTGGAATGATACGAATGAAGAGGTCGCACAGTTTGTAGCAAGATGCTTGACTTGTTAGCAGGTCAAAATCGAGCATCAGCGACAGACTTCATCACGCGCTTGCCGAGATCGAGATCAGGCATGAATATAGTTTGGGTGATTGTGGACCGTCAGACCAACTCAGCACATTTTCTGGGCATCAAGGATACTTGGGGTCCGGAGAAATTGGCTCGCGTGTTTATTTCGCAGATTGTGAGGCTTCACGGTACTCCGAAGTCGATTGTTTCGGATCCGGATGGTCGTATTGTATCGCACTTTTGGCAGGCGGTGCATAAGGCGTTGGGTACTCGTTTGCATATGAGTACCTCTTTTTATCCTCAGTCAGATGGACAGTCAGAATGCACTATCCAGACATTCGAGGACATGTTGCACACTTGTGCTCTTGACTGGAGCAATGACTGGGAGGAGCATTTGCCATTGATCGAATTCACGTACAATAATAGTTGGCACACGTCGATTCGGATGGCACCGTATGAGGCACTTTATGGGCGGCGTTGTCGATCACCGATTTGTTGGAATGAGGCGTCCGATTTGGTCAAGACCGAACCGGATATCGCTTTTGAGACGAGATGAAAGGTGGAATTGATTCAAGAGAGGATGTTGACTGCTCAGAGCCGACAAAAGTCATATGCCGACGTCCGTCGTCGACCTTTGGAATTCGAGGTGGGAGACCACATTTTGCTGAAGGTGTCGCCGACGAGGGGAGATTTCCGCTTCGGGAAGATAGGGAAGTTAAGTCCGAGATTTATTGGGCCTTTTGAGATTCTCAAGAGAGTCGTCGAATTTTCTTACCGTTTGGCATTGACCCCAGCTTTGAGTCATGTTCATAGTGTTTTCCATGTTAGGACGAAACTTGTTTTTAGAGGGGGAGAATCCACGTTTTTTCCTCTTTCTGGTATTCTCATTTTTGGTGTATTTTCGTTCCTAGTGACTCGCTTGTAACCATATGAGTATTTTGAGAATATATAATACTAAACTTCTCATCATCCGAGCTTGTTTCGAACTTGTTTTACTAATTTCCGTGTTGGATGTCACTTTTGTCGCCGTTGGGTTCAATTCTCGTAAATATTGTTTGGAACCGCCGTTTTGGGGTTCCCGCAAATCAATTTCATGTCATTATGGATTTTGTGAACTTTATTGGTGTTTTGATCGAGTATCGTGTTGTGTCATTCCGTTATATTCCAAATTTTTGGGTTTCCATTGCGTTTGTTCTCTTTTCGGATCATTTTATATTACTGTTGTGTTCGGACCGACCATGTTTGACGTAATGTCACCATACGAGGGCTCGTGATAGTTCATTCATGCCTTTAAATGGTTGGAACTTTGCGTCGATCGATTATATCATGTTTGGGGGTCGTTTTTCATCAAATTTGGGCTCAAATAGTGTGTGCCGCTACACAGTGGACTGTGCGCCGCAGCATAGCCTTGGAAAGGAGGGAGCCTGGACCGGCTGTACTGCATGCTGCGGCACGCAACAGCCCGGGATGCGGCCCCAGCCAAAATCCAGCTGCGTCATTTCAGCCGCGGGCCGCGGCACGCGGGCCATCCAGGCTATATTTCAGCAGGATTTTGGGAGAGCGTTTCATTTCCTCTCCTCTCTTCTTCTTCCTCTCGTTCTTGGGCGATTTAGGGGCGACTTTTGGGCAATTTTGGCATCTTCAAACTTGGAGAGATCATCCACCTCGAGTTTTTGTTGTATATTATCGATTCTACTTGAATCCTTCATCCTAATCCAAGGTAATCTCTTAGAACCCTACTTTTGGGTGATTTGGGGGTTTTCGATGTTACTGTTCGATTCGTTCCGTGTTGTTGATTAATGCATAATGAATATGATTAATATTGTTGGTATTCTTGTTTTCCCTACGAATTCATGGTGTATTTCGTGGTATTTATGTAATCGATAGGGTTTGGTTGCGATCCGCCCTCGTTGTTGTTTTGTACGAATACACATGAATCGTAGGTGGGTTTCGGGTGTATTCCATTTCTGTATTCGTCTAAAAATTATTGTGATTGTATTCTTTGAATCGTAAGGTTCGGTTTCATTTGGTTCCTAGCGATCGTGTTGATTTCCTTCCGTTCTTGTCGTCGTCAATTATTCAAGGCAAGTATTTTTGGAAACCTTTATGTTTAACATGAAATGGTGATGTATATTGTGTGTGCTTTGCTCACCTCGGGAGGGTGCGATGGGACCTCGAGGGAATCCAATAGTATAGCCCTGGATTCACGAGTTTGATTCGCTAGCCAGCTCGGGAGGGTCCTTAGAGGCCTCGAGTGGGATTAGTGGTATAGCCCCATTCCCAAGGTGATGCTTGTGCGTGATTTGTTTTATTATATGGCCAGCTCGGGAGGGTCCTTAGAGGCCTCGAGCGGGACCAGTGGTATAACCCCGGTTCCAAGGCAAATTGATTGACTGTTTGTTTCCGGAAAAGACATGTCTGGTTTTTGGTTTCGAAATATATTGGTGCATGTACAATGAAATGTGTAAACGAATGGTTTGCCTTGATCACTTGTACTAGCGTAATTTCTAACCCCCTTGGGGACCCGTTTTGGAGAAATTCTTGTTATGGATTTTAGGTTATGTCCAGCCGGACGAGCGGGGGCTGGGACAATATGAGGATGCTGGCCTGGGTCATGGTCGCTTGTTAGGCGGTCGCATGTTTGGAATGACGAGAGGCAGTTGAGTTTTTAGTAGCTGAAGAGGCGTTTGACTTCAGCCCCGATTTTGGCGTTGCCGTGTGGCAATGAGGGTTTTGCCGTTTATAGCGATGCTTCGGGTCAGGGTCTTGGATGCGTGTTGATGCAGCGCGACAAGAATATTGCATTTGCCTTGAGACAGTTGAGGCCGTATGAGCTTAACTACCCTACTCACGATTTGGAGTTAGCGGCAGTTGTTTTTGCGCTCAAAATTTGGCGTCATTATCTTTTTGGCTCTACGTGTCAGATTTTTACCAATCACAAAAGTCTGAAGTACATATTTACTCAGCGAGAGTTGAATATGAGGCAGAGGAAGTGGTTAGAACTGATTATGGATTATGATCTCGAAATCCTGTATCACCCGGGAAGGGCGAACGTCGTGGCTGACGCCTTGAGTCGGAAATTAGTTGCATTGCGCACACTGGAGATCCTTACGTCTCAGTCTGAGCTTCGGCTGGTTTTGATCGAGTTGGATATTTCGATTTTGTTGCCGGGAACTGTCGGGCAACTTTGCGCTTTAGAGATTTCGTCGTATCTGATCGATGAAATTAAACTAAAGAAGTTGGAGGATCCGATGATTTCTCAAATTCGAGAGAATGTTCTTAAAGGAAAGTCTCCTGGGTTTATGATTCATGAAGATGGGGTATTGAGATTCCAGAGTCGGCTATGTGTACCGAGTGATTCAGAATTAAGGAAGGGTACTTTGCGAGAGGCCCATGCTACAGCTTACTCCGTTCATCCTGGTTCGAGTAATATGTACAAGGACCTGAGGAGGAATTTCTGGTGGAATGATACGAATGAAGAGGTCGCACAGTTTGTAGCAAGATGCTTGACTTGTTAGCAGGTCAAAATCGAGCATCAACGACCGAATTCATCACGCGCTTGCCGAGATCGAGATCAGGCATGAATATAGTTTGGGTGATTGTGGACCGTCTGACCAAGTCAGCACATTTTCTGGGCATCAAGGATACTTGGGGTCCAGAGAAATTGGCTCGCGTGTTTATTTCGCAGATTGTAAGGCTTCACGGTACTCCGAAGTCGATTGTTTCGGATTCGGATGGTCGTATTGTATCGCACTTTTGGCAGGCGGTGCATAAGGCGTTGGGTACTCGTTTGCATCTGAGTACCTCTTTTCATCCTCAGTCAGATGGACAGTCGGAATGGACTATCCAGACATTCGAGGACA
The DNA here is from genome assembly GCA_033398695.1 of Orobanche coerulescens. Classification (NCBI taxonomy): domain Eukaryota; kingdom Viridiplantae; phylum Streptophyta; class Magnoliopsida; order Lamiales; family Orobanchaceae; genus Orobanche; species Orobanche coerulescens. The sequence continues at coordinate 45,483,616 of CM065809.1, forward strand.
TCTTGCACACTTGTGCTCTTGACTAGAGCAGTGACTCGGAGGAGCATTTGCCATTGATCGAATTCACGTACAACAATAGTTGGCACACGTCGATTCGGATGGCACCGTATGAGGCACTTTATGGGCGGCGTTGTCAATCACCGATTTGTTGGAATGAGGCGTCCGATTTGGTCGGGACCGAACCGGATATCGCTTTAGAGACGAGATGAAAGGTGGAATTGATTCAAGAGATGATGTTGACTGCTCAGAGCCGACAAAAGTCATTTGCCGACGTCCGTCGTCGACCTTTGGAATTCGAGGTGGGAGACCATGTTTTACTGAAGGTGTCGCCGACGAGGGGAGATTTCCGCTTCGGGAAGAAAGGGAAGTTGAGTCCGAGATTTATTGGGCCTTTTGAGATTCTCAAGAGAGTCGTCGAATTGGCTTACCGTTTGGCGTTGACCCCGGCTTTGAGTCAGGTTCATAGTGTTTTCCATGTTGGGACTGTTGTGTCAAGAATTAACACTTTCCGACCGGCGATCGCCTCGGAGGTCGGGCGACCGAGTCACTGCCGAGCGGCCATGGCAGAACTGCCGACCTCGACCAGGCGACCTAAGCCTTAGCCCAGCGGACAAGCTAAATCGGCCAATCGAAGGTCCCAGGACAAGTCCCGGTGCCGAGCGATCGACCTCAGATACGATCGCCTCTCGGCCCTCGGCGACCGACTCCTGGCGACCGTCTAGCGAACGATTCTCTCTCGGCACTTGCCGACCGACCCTTGGAGACCGACCGTCTCTCGGCACTTGCCGACCGACCCTTGGTGACCGACCAAATGCCGACCCTCAGCAACTGGACGATGGCGATCTCTGATGACCAACTAGAGACGACCGCCTCATGTCGATCAGCACCGATGGCCATCCAGTCGGCAAAGGCCGAACCTTAAGACTGGCACCACGTGCAAGGGCTGAGACAAGATCCGCGAATCTCGGGCCATTGACCACAGCCTGGCAGAATCTCTCCACCAGCCGACAAGCCGCCGAAAGCTGTCAGTAGGGCCCCATGTGACCATTGATTCTGCCGAAAGCTGTCAGTAGGGCCGCATGTTGACTGACTCCGAACGTGTGCTGGCTCCTTATTGGACCACCCAGCTGGCGCCAGCCTCTTCCTTGGACTTTTGTCCGACAGCCCGGGCGATCGCCCCATTATAATATTGGTCGGCAGACGATCGGCACATTATTATAATGGCCGGAAGGCGATCGCCCGTCAGAGGACAGGACCCGGCTGCCCCTATATATACAAGGCTCCTAGCACTTGTCCAAGGACGGAAATTCTTCTGCACTCTCTGGCATTCTCGCATTTCAGCATACAAGAAAAACACATCAAGCACTTGGCTAATCTCCAACTCTTGGCAACAGCTATCATTCGGTCTTACTTCTCCCGGCCTCTCTCATAAGGAAGACGATCGGCGGGGACGAAGAACACCGAGCTTCGCTCAAGAGCCGGATTAACAGAGTCTTTTTACACTCATTGTATTTAGATTTCTCTCATTAATACTTGTATCCACGAATATTCGTATTAATATCATCTCGCGAGAGCATTCAAGCCCGGGCCTAACAAACCCGGCAAATCTTGTATTATTTATCTTCTCTCAGAAGTGCTCCCGCAATTGTTGTTTGTTGTCCGTCTTCCAGCAGTATTAATCTTCGGATAAATATTTTGGGCAACAACAATTGGCGATAGAGGGAGGGCATCTAACCCTCACATTTTTATACCTACCATCCCGAAGAACACTCACTGTTCTCGGGGCAGATACTTGAAGTGACACTCACTGCACTTCAAAGAAATCCTTCAGAAATCATGTCTTCCGCCTCCGCATCGAAGAAAGCCGCTGACCACCGGCTGCACCCTGCCTGGCCCTGGGCCGAGCCGCAGCCGATGGTGGAAGGCAGCCACCGCCGTCAGAAGCGCTCGATCCCGTCCCGGAACGGCGGCCCGAGCCTCTCGCTCGATCAGTTCCGAACCAATGAACAGATCGAAGAGGCCATAGCCGCCCTTCAGGAACGACGGAGTGCTCTCGACGCGCCTCCTGCTATCACTCCCTCGGCCTCTCGCCGGAAGTCCAAGCGGAAGCTCAAGGCATTACTGGCCGAGCGATCGCCAGGAGGCTCTCGTCCGCAGGAAGAGGCGCTCGGCAGCCGGGGCACGTCTGTCTTCGATCGCCTGGGCAGTGACCCGACCTGGCGACCGGGGCAGTCCGGCCCCAGCTACGAGACGACGGAGTTTGAATCCGTCACCAGGAGCTCGGCCTACCCGGCTCCCAGAAGGCAATCCAGCCGCCTGGCTCCCGCTCGTCAAATTCCCGAGGTCGGCAGCAGCGGAGTCCGGAGATCGGTACACGATCGCCTCGGCCCCCGCTCCCAAAGCCGATCAGCAAGCAGCCGAGCCACGGCGATTGCCGCATTGCAACGTCAGCTCGACGACGTGAAGGCGCTTCTGCAATCCGGGGCAGGCGCTATGAAGACGATCGCTGAGCCGAGCGAGCCGCTCGCGATCGACATCGAGCTCGCCCCCGTGCAGCACAGGATCGCTCCCCTGCAAACACCCATGTACGAGGGGCGATCGGACCCCCAGACGCACCTAAGTAAGTTCAACATCTACATGACCGGGTGTGGGGCATCGGACGCGACCCGGTGCCGAATGTTCCTTCTGACACTAGACGACCTCGCCCACCGGTGGTACACCTCATTGCCACCTCGGTCCATTGGCTCCTTTAACGAGCTGGCGCACGTCTTCACGGAACACTTCGCCACCAGAGTCGTCCGGCCTGAAGGTCGCCTTCGCATGATGCGAATCAAGCAGGGAGAAGAAGAGTCCGACTCGGACTACATCGACCGGGTAGACGGGATCATCCTCAACGGCGAGCCCGTAAGTGATGAGACCGCCCTCTACGCGGTCCTAGGAGGATTTCAGGGTTTTTCGCCTATGTTCAGGCATCTCACGAAGAACCAACCTACAACCTACGCAGCCTTCCGGGCTAGAGACGCAGATTTTCTGGCCAGGCAAAGGTTCCTTATTAGCCTGTGAGCAGCGCGATCGGCGCCCGGATGACGATCTCCCGCCCGATCGCCGATATCGACCTACGGATAAAGCGATCGGCAGCCGAGCGACGATCGACAAGTCTTCCGGCCCGATCGCCGATCATCACGCTACATCATCAGCAACCCGGAGGGCACGATCGCCGTCTACAGTCCAGCATTTAACATGAGGAACTAAGGCTCGCGATCGCCTCCACCGCACATCATAAAGCCATGGTCCTGGCAGTTGATGGAACCGGCTGCTTCGGCCATGCAAGGTCCCTTTCGGCCGAGATCGCCTGCCCTTCGTTTAAATACGAGGTCGGCGTAGTCTGAGGGCTCTCCAACATTAATCAGTGGGCCCATGCCACAACCCCGTCTCAACGTAAACCATCGAGGTCGGCCATCTCCATGGCTGGCCGAGGTGGAAGCAGAGCTAACAAGCCGCGGGCGTGGAGTTGATTCATCCGACGCTGCCCCGCGCAAGGACTCCTCTAGACCGAGACCGCACGCCCTTCGTTTAAATACGAGGCGAGGCGCAGCCTAACAGAGGACCCTCATAATAAAGTGAGTCACGAGACACTCAATGTCTTCGCGCACCAAGACACGGTCATGGAGTCGGTCCATCGATCTCCGCGACTGTGCACGATTCCTCAAACAAGCGAAACCACCAAGTTTCCGAGGGGGATCGGCCAATGTTGTTTTTTGCAGGTACAAGACCGAAAGATAGCTAGCCAATCGACCATGATAGCCCAAGTCCGAATCCTAAGTCAGCTCAGCAAGATCGCCCGTCCTCTTCCTTACACGATCGCCAGCAAGAACCACCTCGCCCCATGTCTTCAACATAGGAGCAAGTTGGGGGGCAATTGTTGTGTCAAGAATTAACACTTTCCGACCGGCGATCGCCTCGGAGGTCGGGCGACCGAGTCACTGCCGAGCGGCCATGGCAGAACTGCCGACCTCGACCAGGCGACCTAAGCCTTAGCCCAGCGGACAAGCTAAATCGGCCAACCGAAGGTCCCAGGACAAGTCCCAGTGCCGAGCGATCGACCTCAGATACGATCGCCTCTCGGCACTCGGCGACCGACTCCTGGCGATCGTCTAGCGAACGATTCTCTCTCGGCACTTGCCGACCGACCCTTGGAGACCGACCGTCTCTCGGCACTTGCCGACCGACCCTTGGTTACCGACCAAATGCCGACCCTCAGCAACTGGCCGATGGCGATCTCTGATGACCAGCTAGAGACGACCGCCTCATGTCGATCAGCACCGATGGCCATCGAGTCGGCAAAGGCCGAACCTTAAGACTGGCACCACGTGCAAGGGCCGAGACAAGATCCGCGAATCTCGGGCCATTGACCACAGCCTGGCAGAATCTCTCCACCAGCCGACAAGCCGCCGAAAGCTGTCAGTAGGGCCGCATGTGACCATTGATTCCGCCGAAAGCTGTCAGTAGGGCCGCATGTTGACTGACTCCGAACGCGTGTTGGCTCCTTATTGGACCACCCAGCTGGCTCCAGCCTCTTCCTTGGACTTTTTTCCGACAGCCCGGGCGATCGCCCCATTATAATATTGGTCGGCAGACGATCGGCACATTATTATAATGGCCGGAAGGCGATCGCCCGTCAGAGGACAGGACCCGGCTGCCCTTATATATACAAGGCTCCCAGCACTTGTCCAAGGACGGAAATTCTTCTGCACTCTCTGGTGAAGAGATAAATTCACCACTAGAAGGGGGGTTGAATAGTGGTGATGCGGAATACCGAAATTTCTTGCGAGTAAAAAGAAAATAATGCGGAAAATAAAGACTCAAGAATTTATAGAGGTTCGGCAACTTGCCTACGTCCTCTCTCCGACTTTCTTTTTCTATTGGCTAAAGAAAAACCACAACCTTAACTCGTCTTCTATCGGTCCGAGTTCACAACCGTTACAATCCGCTTGTCTTCTATCGGTCCAAGCTCAACCTTTCCCTCAAAAATGAATAATTGTTTATCTAGTGTTCTATAGGAACTAGATAATCCTCACTGCATTTAATATGGGAGTATAATCCTAATAATGCCGGATCAAAGATCCTAATAACACGGATTAGTGACTCTTGATTCGCTTCTTTTCGCTCAAGTGTAAGTGATGCAACACTTACAACCAAATGAAAGAATACAAGGAATAATGTATAATACAATTGAAATCGCTCTTGTATCTTACTTTTCTCACAACTTGTAATACAACAAAATATGTAACTGAGCTCAAGAATGCTTTGATTGCTTGTATGCTAGAATGCTTGAATGCTTGAAGTTGTGTGTTTGATACCCAAGTCCTTCGGGTATTTATAGGAGTGAGACATCCTTCAAAATCTGAAAAATATACTATTAGCGTGCGCTAATAGATCCTTGTAGCGTGCGTTAGCGAATTTTGACTTGAGTTCTCCGAACGGTCACAAAGACGTTGCAACGGTAAAATTCTCGTGATTAGCGTGCGCTAGTAATCGATATGGTAGCGTGCGCTATCGTCTTGGTCAACTAGTCTTCGATCTTGACTTTGACAAAATCCGATTTCCTCTCCAACGTCTCTTTTTCCAACGGCTAAATCATGATTAGCGTGCGCTAGCAAGTATGCATAGCGTGCGCTAGCATTAATTAAATCCAATATTTCCGCATTTTCCGGATCTCGCATTGACTCTTGCTTCCAACGGTTGAATTTCAAACGGAATCGCATATTCCATTTAGCGTGCGCTAGCACCTTTACTTTAGCGTGCGCCATCAATTATTTCAATAACGTGCGTTGCCTTGTGTAGCGTACGTAAAGACCTGGACGAAGTGAGTCCAGTGGCTACTGGACTACTGACCATTATTTCGGTAGCGTGCGCTAGATATGAAAATTAGCGTGCGCGAAGCCTTCACTTTAACGTACGTAAGAATATGTCTGTAGCGTGCGCAACGTCCAATTTCTGAATTCCTTTCACTGACTTCTGGAGACTTGCGATAGCGTGCGTTATGTATGTTGTATAGCGTGCGCTATCTATAGTTTTTTTTGCGTACGCTATCATTCAATAGCTTGCGTGCGCTATCGATTCAGGCGACTTGAGTAGGCTGCAGCTGACTTGACTGGGCTGTGTATGAGAATCTCGATAGCGTGCGCTACGGTATGATACGTAGCATGCGCTAGCCATATTGTGTCCCTTCAAAATATTATCGATCCGAGATAGATCCAATTAAATGTTTTGTATGTAACCATCATCAAAATACATTTTGTGTCAACAATCTCCCCCTTTTTGATGATGTCAAAACATTTAATTAGAACCTGCAAAAACGTTTTGAAGTGATTCGAATCAAGATAAACTTGTTCGATATGTTAGTCGGTTTTTGGAGTTTTCTCCCCCTTTTTGACAGAAACAAAAAGGAACTCCCCCTGAATTGTTGCATGATTAATAAACATTAACTAAATTTTGCCATTACTCAATGGTGCAATCAACAATGATGGTAACAACGATAGTAACAATACTAGGAGATATTAAATACGTGTACATAATAAATGCCAAATTAAGAAATGCGAATTTCATTAATAATAAAATGCAGTGAATACAACTAGTTTTCCATGACAAACGAAACATATAGCTTGTTCGAACACAAGTGTCTACATCAATCATCAAAGATCATTAAGTCTAAGGATCGGAGGAGGATGAAGGAAAGGGAAACGAGGGGTGAGTGTAGCGTATGAACTCGGATAACAGTCCACGAAGTTCCCGGACTTCCGAATGCACATCTCTGACTTCCGAACGCAGAGCCCGAAAGTCCTCTCGTAACTCAGCGTGTGAAGTCTCGATGCCCCGCATCTGAGCAAAGAGATCACTCTCTTCTTCCTCCGTCACCACATTTCGCATCGGGTGCTTGCCTTTCGAAGTAGGTTTCCTGATGAATTCCCCAGTTTGCATTTCTCGAAGGGTGTGAGGTCCCCGACGAGTGATCATTTCTTCTAGAGGGCTTCCGTGACCCTTTCTCAACTTGGTCATCATCGCGAAGGTACGGAAAGAGAATCCAGCCTCTGTTGATCGTACGGACGTAATGCATTGCTTTAAGTGACGCGTCCGAGATCTCATGCCCGAGGGAGAGGGGGACTCCCTTGTCCTTTGACAAGTCCACTTGATGGAAGCTAAAGATAGCCGACAAGATAGAGCCATAAGGCATTCCAGCCTTGCGAGAGCGAGTGGCGTAATTCTTTGACCGGAACAGATCTCCTTTGACCTTCATCCAACTAATGATGATGTCGGAGAAGTCAACCTTATCGTCATTTAGAACGCGGTAAACCACGTGCTTGTCCACGCCTACAAGTTTATCCGCGAATTGACCTTTGGCATAAGACATTTTGTGAGGGCTACCAAAAGCAATCGAATGTTGATTCCGAAGTCGTTGTTCTCAAAGAAATCATCCGTTATGTCAATAACGGCTTTCGTGCTCAGAAATTCTTTCACGTCAATTTCACCAATTTCGTTATCGTCGACCAATGATTTTCCAGTGCAAATCAAGCCATCTCTGGGCAAACCAAAAATTTGAAACAGGATATCGGAAGAAACTTTCACCTTGGTTCCTCCGACAAGGCTACCTAGCACAAGGGCTGAAGAACCTTCACTCTCGGCCACGTGAAGGTTGGCATAGAATTCCCGGACGAGCTCAGGAAACACAGGGTTTTTGCATTCAACGAAGCGAGAAATGCCGAGTGAGGAGAAAAAATTGGAGATGCTAACGTTTACCGCTCGAGACTTAGAAGATTGAAAAAGTAGCAATCCGTGATGTGTTCTTGAGGGAGTATGTCGAAGAACACTCTTGAAGCGATGGTGAGACGAATCGATCCGAATCGAATTGGGCGTTTAGAGGACGCTTCAAATTGTTGTCTTGCTTGCCCATAGCCGTTCGATTCTTGCTAGACATGATCGGAGAAGGAGAAAACGAAGGGAATCAAGATTTTTAGGAAGAAGATCGCAGATTGGATCGGATCTTGTCTAGGGTTTTTGCAAGAGAGAAGTCGATTGCGTGCGTTAAGGGATGTGTTGTGATTTAGGGTTGTACGGCATATATATATAGTCGTGAGTTTAAAGTTAGCGTACGCTAGGATTTATAAGGTTAGCGTCGTTAGGCGAAAAATAGAGGCTCACCGACTGCTCGGTGAAAATCGAAGAAACTTTAATTAGCGTACGCAAGAAGGAAAGGTTTAGCGTACGCTAGCGAAATAAAATTTTAGCGCGCGTTAAGAATATGAAGCTAGCGCGCGCTAGCGATTGATCTGACTCACCGATTTTGATGTTTTGAGTAGAAGCTTATTTCAAAATTGTCTATATGTCCCATGCCAAGTTGTAAACGAATGGAATTAAAAGATTCTTCGGGAAGAGGTTTCGTAAAGATGTCTGCAAGTAGATCCATCGTCCCGACAAAAATTAAACAGATATCTTTCTTTTGAACATGATCACGTAAAAAGTGATGTCTGATATCTATATGCTTGGTTCGACTGTGCAAAACAGGATTTTTGCTCAAATTAATAGCACTAGTGTTATCACATAAAATAGGGGTATTTTCAAAATGAATGCCGTAGTCGCGTAGTTGATTTTTAATCCATAGCACTTGAGCACGGCGCTCCTCGCAATGACATATTCGGCCTCACCAGACAATGCTACGCCGGTTTGCTTTTACTTCCCCAATATATTAAGCAAGATCCAATAAAATGACATGTACCACTAGTACTCTTTTTATCAATTTTGCATCCGCAGTAATCGGCGTCACTATAGGCAATTAAATTAAAATCCAAGCAAGAAGGATACCATAGACCTAGTCCAATAGTTCCTTTCAAATAACGAAAAATGCGTTTACAAGCAATTAAATGTGATTCCTTGGGATTAGCTTGGAATCGAGCACATAGACATGTAGCAAATATTATATCCGCCTAGATGCGGTCAAATATAGCAAAGATCCGATCATACCTCGATATAGTTTTTGATCTACGGATTTGCCATTTTCATCTTTCTCGAGCTTTAATGATGACGACATTGGCGTAGATATCACCTTGCTATTCTCCATATTGAATTTCTTAAGGAGGTCGTTTGAGTACTTCGATTGATGGATAAAAATTCCATCTTCGCATTGTTTGATTTGAAGCCCGAGGAAGAACGTTAATTCTCCCATCATACTCATTTCGAATTCTCCTTTCATAAGATTAGAAAAATCTTGCACAGGGATTCATTAGTAGCTCCAAAAACAATGTCATCAACGTAAATTTGGCAAACAAGTATATCATCATTTAGTACTTTAACGAACAAGGTATTATCGACTTTGCCTCTTTTATAGTCATTTGCTATTAAAAATTGACTTAAACGATCATACCATGCTCGGGGTGCTTGTTTCAACCCGTAGAGTGCCTTGTTGAGCTTGTAGACATGATCCGGAAAGTGATGGTCTTCAAAACCGGGAGGTTGCTTGACGTAGACTTCTTCTTGAATGAAACCATTCAAGAATGCACTTTTGACATCCATTTGAAATAGCTTTATCTTCTTATGAGCGGCAAATGCACAAAGCAAGCTAATGGCTTCGAGTCGAGCCACGGGAGCAAAACTTTCTTCGTAATCAAGGCCTTCTTCTTGATTATATCCTTGAGCGACCAAACGAGATTTATTTCGAATAGGATAGCCGTCTTCGTCACTCTTGATTTTATGCACCCATTTAGTTCCGATAATTGTTTTATCTTTAGGCGGGAACTAAATTCCATACATTATTGTGCTTGAATTGCACAAGCTCCTCTTGCATTGCCATTACCCAGCTTTCATCATCGAGAGCTTCCGATATATTTTTGGGAACTATTTCGGATACAAAAGCACAATGAGCCATAAACTCGGTGGTCCTCCTTCGGGTTTGAACACCGTCTTCAATGTTTCCGATCACGAGATCCTTCGGATGGTCCTTGATGTGCCTCCAATCTTTCGGTAAATCAACGATTGTGTTCGTTTCGATTTCCGAAATTTTCTTCACTTCGGGTGAGGGGTCCTAAAGGTACCTGCATCATCAAAATATTCTACCTTTCTCGGGGGTGAGATCATATCATTGAATTTAACGTGTATAGATTCTTCAACTTTATTCGTTCTAATATTATACACACGATATGCTTTGCTATTCGTACAATAACCAAGAAAAATTCCGGAGTCGGATTTGGCATCAAACTTGCCCAAGTTATCCTTGCCATTGTTTAGAATAAATACATTGCAACCAAAAGGATGAAAGTAAGCAATATTAGGCTTTTGCCCTTCCATAATTCATAAGGCGTTTTAAGATGAGTTCTACGAACGTGAACTCGGTTAATCACATAGCATGCCGTAAAAATTGCTTCGGCCCAAAAGTATCGTGGAAGAGAGTATTCATTAAGCATTGTTCTCGACATTTCTTCCAAAGATCGGTTTTTCCTTTCAACAACTCCATTTTGTTGAGGCGTTCTAGGAGCCGAAAAATTGTGATTAATACCGTATTTGTCACATAAAAGTTCAAACGGGGTGCAATCAAATTCACCTCCGTGGTCGGTACGAATAGAAATTATGGAGAGGTTTTTCTCATTTGATACCAAACGACACCATTTAGAAAACTCGGAAAATGCATCATCTTTATGAGCTAAAAATCTAACCCAAGTAAATCGAGAGAAATCGTCAACAATAACCAAAGTGTAAAGTTTACCATTTAAACTAACATGTCTAGATGGTCCGATCAAATCCATATGCACGAGTTCAAGAACTCGACTAGTGGAAACCTCGAATTTTGGTTTAAACGATTCTCGAGTATGTTTCCCTTTAATGCATGATTCACACAAATGTTTTCTATCGAATTTGAGTTTGGGCAATCCACGAACAAGGTCGTGTCTAGATAAAATAGAAATAATGGGTAGAGAAGTATGCCCCAATTTTCGATGCCATAAATATGCATTGTCATCCAAGGTAATAAGGCATTTTTCATTGAATGAACTCTTATCATTAAGATCAACAATATAGATGTTTCCGCATCTCAAGCCAATGAATGCAATTTTATCATTTCTAAATGCCGTGCAATGCGTTTGCTCAAATAGAATTTTAAAACCTTCATCACAAAGTTGCGAGACGCTAAGGAGATTATGATGCAAACCTTCAACAAAAAGTACTTTGTTGATAGAAGGAGAAGGTTCCTTACCGACTTTGCCGATTCCTTTGATTTTTCCCTTTTGGTTATCTCCAAAGGTCACATGTCCTTGATCTTGATATTCGAGGTCCTCAAATAGGTCCTCGGAACCGCACATGTGCCTTGAGCATCCGCTATCAATGTACCACTTGTTTTTCCTTGGTGCCGGTACCTACAAAAGTAGAATTTCTCGGTTGTTTCGGTACCTAAGCCCGTTTGGGTCCTCCAAAGTTAATTATGCTTATAGCATTCGGAACAATTGTCCCTTACGTAACCATTATTTGCTTAACTTTGATAGTCCTTAACTTTGAATGAGGATTAACATTGTGAACTCGTTTGAGCGGAACTTTTGAGTTCTCGGTTTCGGTTTTCTTTATTTTGTCGAGATTAATAAGGGATTGTTCCCGTTTAAAAGGGTCGAAACCAAGACCGTGTTTGAGCAAGGGCGATTTTGAATAGATAGGAGCCTTTCGAATTTCTCGTTTCCGAGAGTAAATTTGTTCAAAATATATTTTAGCTCCTTTTGAGTTTTTGTTAACTCAATTTTCAAAACATTTTCTTTTCAATACATGATGTATGGTCAATCTCAATAGCTTTGCCCTTGTTTTGAAGCGAGGAGTTTTCGAGTTCTAGAGATTTTATTTTTCTCTTTAAAGATATGTTTAACTTAACCATCTCGTCATACTCCGTATTTAACGATTCAAACGCACTCAACAACTCATCATCTTGATGAACTTCTTGTGAATCACAAAAATCAAAAGAGTCATATTCATCGTCATTGAGTTTAGAGCTTACCTCGATATTGCTTTGAGTCGAGGGCCATGAATGCAAGGTTTGCGTCTAGAGATCTTTCTATCTCCTCCTCGTCATCACTCCAAGAAGCGATTAGAACCTCCTTCTTTTGAATCTTTCCATTTGCGGTTTTGAAGAGGATCCTCGGCATTCTTTGGCATAATGACCGGCTTGACCACATTTCCGACAATTATTGTCGAACTTCTTGACAGAGTGTAGCCACTCTTCTTTTGCTCCGGTTTGCCATCCCGACCAAGAAAACTTCGCCTCTTTTGAATCGGGTTTTGTACCTTCTAAAGTTTTTGGCATAAAGAGCGAGTTCCTCGTCGTCTTCATCTTCGGCAACATCTTCCTCAACGTCGCTATCAACATTGAATGCGACTACTCTTTCCCGAGGCTTTGGTTTTGTGCCTCTAGACTTGAGAACGATCTCATAGTTGATGAGTGACCCGATGAGGGCACTAAATTCGAGCTTGTTGAGATCCTTGGATTCCATGATCGCGGTGACCGTGGCATCCCATTCTCGTGGCAACGATCGTAGAATTTTCTTAGCTTTGTCATTGCTCGATATAGGCTTTCCAAAAGATGCAAGACCGTTTGTTATAGCCGAAAATCGATCCAACATATTTGTGATCGTTTCCTCGTCTTTCATGGAAAATAGTTCGTAGTCATGGAGTAACATATTAATTTTGGTCTCCTTGACTTGAGTGGTTCCCTCGTGAGTGACTTCGAGAATTTCCCAGATTTCTTTTGCACTTTCATAGGACGATATCCTATTAAGTTCTTCGGGATTGAGAGCGCAATAGAGGAGTTGAGTAGCTCGGGAGTTGACATGCGTGTTTCTCCAATCCTCATCGTTGTATTCTTCGATCTTTTTCAACGATCCATCTTCTTTCTTAGCAAGTTTAGGACCGAGAGCAATAACTTTCCAGATTTCAATATCGTAGGCTTGCACGAAGATCGCCATCTTCTTTTCCACGTCATGAAATTGGAACCGTCGAAGAACGGAGGACGGTTGAGAGCATTTCCTTCAATTTGGCCAAGAAGTGCCATTTGCGGATCTTTTTCTCTTAGGTGGTGAAACCTTTAAAAAGAGACCCGCTCCGATACCAACTGAAGAGATAAATTCACCACTAGAAGGGGGGTTGAATAGTGGTGATGCGGAATACCGAAATTTCTTGCGAGTAAAAAGAAAATAATGCGGAAAATAAAGACTCAAGAATTTATAGAGGTTCGGCAACTTGCCTACGTCCTCTCTCCGACTTTCTTTTCTATTGGCTAAAGAAAAACCACAACCTTAACTCGTCTTCTATCGGTCCGAGTTCACAACCGTTACAATCCGCTTGTCTTCTATCGGTCCAAGCTCAACCTTTCCCTCAAAATGAATAATTGTTTATCTAGTGTTCTATAGGAACTAGATAATCCTCACATTAATAAAATGTGAGTATAATCCTAATAATGCCGGATCAAAGATCCTAATAACACCGGATTAGTGACTCTTGATTCGTTTCTTTTTCGCTCAAGTGTAAGTGATGCAACACTTACAACCAAATGAAAGAATACAAGGAATAATGTATAATACAATTGAAATCGCTCTTGTATCTTACTTTTCTCACAACTTGTAATACAACAAAATATGTAAATCTGAGCTCAAGAATGCTTTGATTGCTTGTATGCTAGAATGCTTGAATGCTTGAAGTTGTGTGTTTGATACCCAAGTCCTTCGGGTATTTATAGGAGTGAGACATCCTTCAAAATCTGAAAAATATACTATTAGCGTGCGCTAATAGATCCTTGTAGCGTGCGTTAGCGAATTTTGACTTGAGTTCTCCGAACGGTCACAAAGACTGTTGCAACGGTAAAATTCGTGATTAGCGTGCGCTAGTATCGATATGGTAGCGTGCGCTATCGTCTTGGTCAACTAGTCTTCGATCTTGACTTTGACAAAATCCGATTTCCTCTCCAACGTCTCTTTTTCCAACGGCTAAATCATGATTAGCGTGCGCTAGCAAGTATGCATAGCGTGCGCTAGCATTAATTAAATCCAATATTTCCGCATTTTCCGGATGCATTGACTCTTGCTTCCAACGGTTGAATTTCAAACAGTAAATCGCATATTCCATTTAGCGTGCGCTAGCACTTTACTTTAGCGTGCGCCATCAATTATTTCAATAACGTGCGTTGCCTTGTGTAGCGTACGTAAAGACCTGGACGAAGTGAGTCCAGTGGCTACTGGACTACTGACCATTATTTCGGTAGCGTGCGCTAGATATGAAAATTAGCGTGCGCGAAGCCTTCACTTTAACGTACGTAAGAATATGTCTGTAGCGTGCGCAACGTCCAATTTCTGAATTCCTTTCACTGACTTCTGGAGACTTGCGATAGCGTGCGTTATGTATGTTGTATAGCGTGCGCTATCTATAGTTTTTTTTGCGTACGCTATCATTCAATAGCTTGCGTGCGCTATCGATTCAGGCGACTTGAGTAGGCTGCAGCTGACTTGACTGGGCTGTGTATGAGAATCTCGATAGCGTGCGCTACGGTATGATACGTAGCATGCGCTAGCCATATTGTGTCCCTTCAAAATATTATCGATCCGAGATAGATCTAATTAAATGTTTTGTATGTAACCATCATCAAAATACATTTTGTGTCAACATCTGGCATTCTCGCATTTCAGCATACAAGCAAAACACATCAAGCACTTGGCTAATCTCCAACTCTTGGCAACAGCTATCATTCGGTCTTACTTCTCCCGGCCTCTCTCATCAGGAAGACGATCGGCGGGGACGAAGAACACCGAGCTTCGCTCAAGAGCCGGATTAACAGAGTCTTTTTACACTCATTGTATTTAGATTTCTCTCATTAATACTTATATCCACGAATATTCGTATTAATATCATCTCGCGAGAGCATTCAAGCCTGGGCCTAACAAACCCGGCAAATCTTGTATTATTTATCTTCTCTGGGAAGTGCTCCCGCAATTGTTGTTTGTTGTCCGTCTTCCAGCAGTATTAATCTTCGGATAAATATTTTGGGCAACAACAGGGACGAAACTTGTTTTTAGAGGGGGAGAATCCGCCTTTTTTCCACTTTCCGGTATTCTCATTTTTGGTGTATTTTCATTCCTAGTGACTCGCTTGTAACCATATGAGTATTTTGAGAATATGTAATACTAAACTTCTCATCATCTGAGCTTGTTTCGAACTTGTTTTACTAATTTCCGTGTTGGATGTCACTTTTGTCGCCGTTGGGTTCAATTCTCGTAATCATTGTTTGGAACCGCCGTTTTGGGGTTCCCGCAAATCCATTTCATGTTGTTATGGATTTTGTGAACTTTATTGGTGTTTCGATCGAGTATCGTGTTGTGTCATTCCGTTATATTCCAAATTTTTGGGTTTCCATTGCGTTTGTTCTCTTTTCGGATCATTTGATATTACCGTCGTGTTCGGACCGACCATGTTTGACGTAATGTCACCATACAAGGGCTCGTGATAGTTCATTCATGCCTTTAAATGTTTGGAACTTTGCATCGATCGATTATATCATGTTTGGGGGTCGTTTTTTCTCAAATTTGTGCTCAAACAGTGTGTGCCGCTGCACAGTGGACTGTGCGCCGCGGCATAGCCTTGGCAAGGAGGGCGCCTGGACCGGCAGCACTGCGTGCCACGGCACGCAACAGCCCAGGCTTCGGCCCCAGCCAAAATCCAGCTACCTCATTTCAACCGCGGGCCGCGGCACGCGGGCCAGCCAGGCTATATTTCAGCGGGATTTTGGGAGAGGGTTTCATTTCCTCTCCTCTCTTCTTCTTCCTCTCGTTTTGGGGCGATTTAGGGGCGACTTTTGGGCGATTTTGGCATCTTCAAACTTGGAGAGATCATCTACCTCGAGTTTTTGTTGTAGATTATTGACTTCTACTTGAATCCTTCATCCTAATCCAAGGTAATCTCTTAGAACCCTACTTTTGGGTGATTTGGGGGTTTTCGATGTTATTGCTCAATTCGTTCTGTGTTGTTGATTAATTCATAATGAATATGATTAATCTTGTTGGTATTCTTGTTTTCCCTACGAATTCATGGTGTATTTCGTGGTATTTGTGTAATCGAGAGGGCTTGGTTGCGATCTGCCGTCGTTGTTGTTTTGTACGATTACACATGAATCGTAGGTGGGTTTCGGGTGTATTCCGTTCTTGTCGTCGTCAATTATTCAAGGCAAGTATTTTTGGAAACCTTTATGCTTAACATGAAATGGTGATGTATATTGTGTGTGCTTTGCTCACCTCGGGAGGGTCCGACGGGACCTTGAGGAAATCCAATGGTATAGCCCTGGATTCACGAGTTTGATTCGCTAGCCAGCTCGGGAGGGTCCATAGAGGCCTCGAGTGGGATTAGTGGTATAGCCCCGTTCCCAAGGCGATGCTTGTGCGTGATATGTTTTATGATATGGCCAGCTTGGGAGGGTCCTTAAAGGCCTCGAGCGGGACCAGTGGTATAGCCCCGGTTCCAAGGCAAATTGATTGACTGTTTGTTTCTGGAAAAGACATGTCTAGTTTTTGGTTTCGAAATGTATTGGTGCATGTACTATGAAATGTGTAAACGAATGGTTTGCCTTGATCACTTGTACTAGCATAATTGCTAACCCCTTTGGGGACCCGTTTTGGAGAAATTCTTGTTATGGATTTCAGGTTATGTTCAGCCGGACGAGCAGGGGCTGGGACACTATGAGGATGCTGGCCTGGGTCATTGACGTGTGCATTGGGGTCTCCTTATTTATGTTGTCTCTTTTGATATGGTTATTTCCAAATTATAAACTTATAGACGTACTCGCGAGTACTTAAGCTTTTCCCTCCGGATTATGGTCTGTATTCGTTAAAGTTACTATATTTTTCGGTTGATGTTTATTACGCCGGTTGTATCGGGCGTGTTATTATATGTTTGTATAGTTAATGTATGACTCTTCTCTAACCGAGACGGTTAGTCGAGTGGTAATTTTCTGGTTTAGCCTGGTGGGTCCCATGTAGGGTCCACGGCACTGTAATATACCTCGAATATCTCGGGGGTGTTACAACAACTTCCAGCAGCATAATATTCCGAATCAGCTGTAGAAAGTGAGTTGGGAAATTTCTTCTTACTGAACCATGACACAAGTCTAGGTCCAGGATATTAACAAGTACTGCTTGTACTCTTCCTATCCAACTTACAGCCTCCGAGATCTGAGTCATTGTAGGTACAAGAGTGAGCCTATAAGCTTCCTATAGAGTGGTTAATCAACTGACTTTCTAGCTTCATCAGCACTAATTTGCGTGGAAGTGCTCATAGGGGTGGATGAGGATTTGGAGTTCTTCATCCCGAATTGGTTGAGCAGCTCCTTGCTCTACTTTTCCTGGTTAATGAATATTCTATAGGTAATTGCTTAACCTGCAATCCTAGAAAATATCTAAGTTCTCCCATCATACTCATTTCAAAATTACTTTGCATGAGATGAAAGAACCTTTGACATAGGCGAGGTTAGGTGAACCAAATATAATATCATCGACATATATTTGTACCATTAAAAGATCGTCACCTTCCTGTATCTTAAAGAGGGTCTTGTCTACTGCACCTTTCTCAAATCCATTGTTGATTAGGTACAGGGACAGGGTCTCATACCAGGCACTAGGCACTTGCTTAAGTACATACAGAGCTTTCCGTAGCCTGTATACTAGGTCTCCGCCTTCAGTGTTGACAAACCCTGGTGGTTGTTCAACATAGACTTCTTCGGCGAGATCTCCATTAAGGAATGCACTCTTAATGTCCATGTGATATACTATAATGTTCTTGTGGGGGGAGAATGCTAGGAATATCCTGATGGCTTCTAATCTAGATATAGGGGCAAGTATTTCATCGTAGTCTATGCCTTCTTCCTGTCTGTAGCCTTGAGCGACTAGACGGGATTTGTTTTTTATAACAAGTCCATTTCATCCTTTTTGTTTCTAAATATAAATTTAGTTCCAATTATAGCTTGATGATCTAGTCTGGGTACAAGATACCATACATTGTTTCTCTCGAAACCATTTAGCTCTTGTTCCATAGAAGTGATCCAGTGCGAATTATTCAGAGCCTTATTGGTCGAACCGAGGTCGGATTAGGCTAAGAATACAGCTAGAGTGACCATAGCTGGTCTCTTAAGTTCGGATTTAGATTTCCATACAGGAAACGAAGACTTCTCATAATCTTTCTCTTCTTGTGCACAGAGTACAATTCCTTGTGTACTCTGTATTCTTCTACGAGTGGTTGCACCAGCAATGGTATCTCCTATAATTAACTCCTGGGGTGATCTCTCAGTAATCTCCTATCAGTTTGTAATTCAGCATCGCGTATTATGTCTTGTGGTGCTGGAGTTTCGGCTTTAGCTTGTACAGCATCAGCTTCGACTGCTTCTAATCTTACAGAAGCGGGATTGATTTTTAAGTCCACAATAGGTTATATTAGGGTCTAAGGATCATCAATTAAAGTGTTTCGATGTTCTGGGTTATGCCTTCTACTCCTGTAGGGTCACAATGGGGTTCATCGAATACTACATAGACAATTTCCTCTATTGTTAGCTTCCTTTTGTTAAATATCCTGAAATCTTTTGCTGAGAGAGGAGTATCCTACGAATGTACCTTCATCCGACTTTTTGTCGAAGGTCTTGAGTTGATCTTTCCCATTGTTTAGAACATAACACCTGCATCCAAAAAATGTGAAAGTATGCATCATTGAAGTTTTATTATTCCATACCTCATATGCTGTTTTGTCGTGGTGCTTGTTGATGATACAACGATTTTTTATGTAGCACGCTGTACTTGTTACTTCTCTCCAGAACCGATGTAGCAATTTGCTTGATGATAACATGATCCTTGTTGCTTCTTTGAGCGTCCTGTTAGTGGAGCTTGTTGATTGTCTTGAAGTTGATGTGTCTATAGAGTTTGTTGATTGTCTTGAAGTTGATGTGTGACATCCTTTTGTGCCATAGCCATCTTTGATCTACAATGCCTTTAGCAATAAAATATGGAATAGTGGAGCTCGTAGGCTTCCAGTCAACAATGTACATATTACTTGATCAGCTTCCTGTGAGGATGACTTCCCTGATCTTTATGTCCATCACCCTATAGGGATCTATATAGAATTTGATGGATAACTGTTTGACACAGAACTGTCTAATAGTAAGCAAATTGTACTGTAAGCCCTCGACATAGGCTACTTTAATGACTTTGAACTTTCTTGCAAGCAGGGTTCCCTTCCCTCTTGTTCTTCCTTTGTATTTGTCACCGAAGCGTACCTTTGGACCACAACCTTGTACATAATCTGAAAGCTTGCTAATATCTCCTGTCATGTGCTGAGAACATCCGCTGTCAAATACCTAGAGGTCCTTTTCCTTGATATCCTATAAGCAAGTAATTTAGGTGGATTTAGGTCCCCTTTGATTATTGGGTCCATGAATGTTAGTGCCTTTTGGTACCCAAATTTGCCTGACAGAAATTGGTATGTTGTAGGTTACTTTTGGTCTAGTCTTGCGATATTTACGTGGGGCAGGCACGTAGTCCTTGTAACCATGATTATTATGCATGAAAGATCTATGGTTTTGATTCCAGTACGATTGCCGTCGTGGAGGGGGAACCATTATGTTCGGCCTTATAGCTTGCCTTCTAGGTCCCCAGTTGGATTCCCCGAGCTATTGGTGGTACTGCGCGGCGGCCTATTTTCTGGATGGATAACGGGGCTCCTGTATCCAATATCTAGGCGCACTGTACTGTTGGTAGTACTGTAGTGCGTGCCTTTGATACATAGATACAACCTTCTTTCTTAATGGTTGCTGGCGCTGTTGATATGCTCAGGAAGCATCCTTTTGATCATGATAAGAATGTTTTGACAATGTGTAAATCCAGCATACAACATGCTGTTGTATCGATAGACCGATCGAAGTTGCTGATCCTATATCGAAGACTTATCATCATGCCATCATATAGCAACAAGAGTCTAAAAGTGCCAAGTATGGAAGTTGTCCCTTCATACAGCAAATATTCCATACAGCGACTTCTCCTTGATAGCCTACAGCACAAATGGATACAGCATTCAAGCTGTGAAGTATTGAGACCTTCAATACACATCGAAAAAGGACTAAAGACGGTTTGAAAACGAATCATTGATATTCGCTAAAGTCAAGTCCCGTTTGATAAAGAAGTATTTAAATACTGAAATGATAAAGTATTTAAATACTGAAGCCGACAGAGATCTTCAAACCATGCAAAATCCGGATCTTGGTCTATACAAGTCAACTATCTAGTTGTCACGGAATCTTGCTCAATGGATCTATTTCCAATGGATCCATTCAGTAGCTATATATATCTCTAGAGTTTGAAGATCAGGCACTGATTAACAACAACCAACAAAGAGCTTACATGAATATTCGAAGCAAACATATTTCTTCAAGTATACTGCATATTCTGAGAGAAGAAATATCCAAAGTGCTCAACCTTGAAAACACATCATCAGCTAAAGATCAAGAAAGTCAAGCTGTTGTTCAAACCATCGTTCTATCATTGAACAAACCCATCAACCCTGTGTGGACTGAGAAAGCATTGCTTTTCCCGAACTCTATGTGACGGAGTTACATTGAAGAGACAAAGCTTCGGAACTGTGTGTGAAGAAGTTAGTCAATTGAAAGCCTAAACCAATATGTGTGAATGGTTGAAAGCTTCGATCATTGTATCAATCTGTGCGAAAGTTACATTGACAGGTTTGATTATAAATACGTAGTTGTGTACGTAGTATTTATAATAAACATTTTAACTCCTATGTGGAGGACCAATGGACGTAGAGGGGTTTATCTCGAACCACTTTAATTACTGTGTCATTTACCTTCTGCAATTACTGTTTTAATATATGTGATTAATTTTAAGTATACACTTCATATCTAGTTGTTGTATTTACAGCAACTCTCTTTAACAAGACTTCTGCTACGCACTCAGATTTGAAAATTATACAGTCTGTTGTTTAAAACACTTTCCAAGATGTATTTTGTATACTTAGTGGCCAACAAGTGGTATCGGAGCGGTTGATTCTAAAAATAATCAGTCGTATTTTTAACCAAATCAGATCCAAAATCACTTATTATTTAAAACAGTCTTTTTCTTCCCTATATTCTTATATGGATACATCAATGATCAATAAAGTCCCCATGTTTTCTATTAACGATTTTGACAATTGGAGAATTAGGATGGAGGCTCATCTTGCAGCTATGCACGAAGAGATGATTTTTGTCATACATGATGGCCCCATAAAGATCATGAAGGTAAATCCGGCCCCAAGGATTGATGGCCAAGCTCATGCACAGATGCTCGAGAAAGAGCGCGAACAATGGACTTCTGATGATAGAAAATACGCCAACCTCGACAATGTTGCAAAGAACGCGCTATTTGTCACTGTTGACAAAGGCACGTTCTGTAAGGTAAAGAGCTGTAAATCAGCCAAGGATATCTGGGATAAACTCAAGTTAATTTGTGAGGGAATTGAGCTCTCAAAAGAAAAAAATTTCAAAATTAACTCAGCAATTTGAAACTTTTGAAATGAAACCAACTAAAACACTTGAGGAAATTGACCTCAGATTCACTGGCATTGTTGGTGAACTTGAAGCATTAGGCAAGATTTATACCCAAATGGAGAAAAACCTAAAAAATTTCAGATCTCTCCCTGCCCGACGGGACATTAAGACACCACAGCTATGCATGTGTCGTGCAATCTTAGTGAAATATCTAGTTTTGATCTCTTTTTTGACCTCAAAGCTTTTGAGTATGTTATAGACAGGGGAGAGAAAGCTGAAGAATCTCCAGCCAGGACTACAGCATTAGCTGCTGTATCCAACCGAAGACACAGCATGCCGAGCTCATCAAAACCCATTCACAAGAATGCTGACAAGGACGACGACATCCTGTCACAAGACGAAATGGCGCTCCTCATGCATAAGTTCAAGAAGTTTATCAAGCAGTCGGGAAAGACTCCATACAGGCCCAAGCCTATTCATAAGGTAAGTACTGAAATTTCCCCTGGTGATGCTATCCTGTGTTATAATTGCAGGAAATCAGGATATTATGTAAACAAATGTCCTCATCCTAAGGTTCAAAGGTTGCTGGAAGCCGAGCAACAAGAAAAGGATGAAAGAAGACATGCTTGGAAAAACAAGCTCAAGGCCCTAATTGGTGAACTAGAAGCCTCCCCCGCACCATCAAAATCCGAAGAATGTCTTCAGGTAGTCACTGACAGTGATTCATCTGATAATGGTTTTGAAGATAAAGCCTATATGTGCTTTATGGCCAAAGACATTCCGGAAGATGAAGATAGCGATGACGAGGTAAGCTCAACCTCAGCTATTCCTACCAATGCATCTCATACTTTTGAAAACATGACGAATGAGTTTAAGAACATTCAAAAGGCCCATGAGACTTTGAAAAATGAAAATATACAACTCCAAATTTCTAACCTAGATCTGAAAGAAGAAAACGAATTGCTGAAAATAAACTATGAAAATATGTCTGTTGATTGTGAAAATAGCAAAGTCGATCATGAAAAACTCATGGAGAGCAATCATCAACTTGCTCATGAACTAAGCGAGGCTAAAACTCATAGTGAAAGCAAGACAAATGATTTTGTTCTACTTCAAGTCAAAGTAAAAACTCTCGAAAACGAGAAAGAGAACTTGAGACAATTCTGAAATCTTTCGAGAAATCATCCAAAAGAATGGAAGAAATTCTAAGAACTGGGCAACATGCTCATGATAAAAGTAGCTTAGGATACAACTCATTTTCTAATAAAGGGAAAACTAGTACTGTGTTTGTCAGGGGTGTGGAACCCATTCCTGTATCGAAAGAAATTACGAGTCCTGTGAAGGCACCCGTTGCACCGCAAACAACAAAAGTTGCCATTCCGCCACCACAGTCATATTCCAGACAGCGGAATCAACAGCCATTCAGACCTGTAAGGTGTAGTCAACATCATGCTCAACAAACAAAGGGGACCTAAATCTACCTAACAAGACATGTTAGAGAAGGACATCTGGTACTTCGACAGCGGATGTTCCCAGCACATGACAGGAGATAAAAGCAAGCTGTCAGATTACTAGAAGGTCACGGTCCAAAAGTACGCTTTGGTGATAAATCTAAAGGAAAAACAAGAAGGAAGGGAACCCTACTTGTAGGAAAATTCAATGTCACTGATGTAGCTTATGTTGAAGGCTTACAGTACAATCTACTTAGTATTAGCCAGTTCTGTGACAAACAGTTCTCGATGAAGTACTATATAGATCACTGTAGAGTCAAGAACATCCTGACCAAAGAAGTTGTGCTCACAGGAAGCAGATCAGGTAATATGTATATTGCTGACTGGATGCCTACGAGCTCCACAATTCCTTGTTTTGTTGCCAAAGGCACTGCAGATATAAGCTGGCTATGGCACAAGAGTATGTCTCATGTCAACTTCAAGACTATCAACAAGATTTCCAGACAGGAAATGGTTAGAGGATTGCCAAATGTTTCATTCCAAAAAGACAGTGTATGTGGACCCTGTCAGAAAGGTAAGCAAATCAAGACCACCCTGAAGAGCAAATCCTACCTTTCCACTCACAGAGTTTTGGAAATGCTACATATGTATCTCTATGGTCCTATAGTCCCGGTAAGTTAGGGAGGTAAGAAATACTGTCTCGTTATTGTTGATGATTATTCCAGGTATGCTTGGACAATCTTCCTAAGCAAGAATAAGGAAACAACATTAAATCTGCCCGAGCACCTCAGAAAGCTTCAGAATGAAAAAAGGTCAAGTATCGTGTCCATTCATTCCGACAGAGGTACAGAATTCACTAATCGCTTTATAGAGCAATTCTGTTTGGACAATGGGATACAACACGAATACTCAGCTGCCCGTACACCTCAACAAAATGGTGTTGCTGAGCAAAAGAACATGACGCTGAAAGAAGCAACAAGGACAATGATTGCTGCTAGCAAATTGCCACGGCATTTCTGGGCCGAAGCCACCAATATAGCGTGCTATACACAAAACCGCTGTATCATCAACAAGCATCACAATAAAACAGCATACGAGGTATGGAACAACAAAACTCCATTAGTTCCGTACTTTCATATATTTGGATGAAGGTATTACGTTTTGAACAATGGGAATGATCAACTTAGAACCTTCGATGAGAAATCGGATGAAGGGATATTTGTAGGATATTCCTCTATTAGCAATGCTTTCAGGATATTTAATAAAAGGAAGCTGACAATTGAGGAATTAGTTCATGTAGTGTTCGATGAACCTCAACATGATACTACAGGAGTAGAAGACCTTACTTAGAACATCCAACAACTTTACATCATTGATCCACCAACTCCTATAAAACCTGTCGTTGGACTTAGAAATCAACCCCTCAGCTGTAAGAACTGAAGTAGATGAAGCTGATACTGTACAAGCTGAAGCCGAAACTATATCAACTCAAGATACATTACGGGACCCCGAATTAGAACCCAACAGAAGATGGTTGAGAGATCACCCACAGGAGTTGATCATAGGAAATATTGATGCTGGAGTATCTACCCGTAGGAGAATACAGAGTACACAAGGAAATGTACTATATGTGCAAGATGAACCGGAGTCTGAGATATCTCCATTTCCTGAATAGAAATCTCAATCCGAGCTTAGAAGACTCAACATGTGCACTATTGTTGTATTCGTAGCCCAATACAAACCTATTTCTACCAAAGAAGCTCTAAACAACTCTCATTGGATTACTTCTATGGAAGCAGAGCTTAACGGTTTCGAAAGAAACAACGTATGGTATCTTGTATGAGGACCTATGCATCAATCCATAATTGGAATCAAATGGGTATTTAGAAACAAGAAGGATAGAAGTGGACTCATTATCAGAAACAAATCCCGACTAGTCGCCCAAGGCTACAGACAGGAAGAAGGCATATACTACGATGAGACATTTGCCGCTGTAGCCAGACTAGAAGCCATTATGATATTTTTAGCCTTTGCCGCCCATAAGAGCTTCATTGTATATCAAACGGATGTCAAGAGTGCATTCCTGAATGGAGACCTTGCCGAAGAAGTATATGTTGAACAACCACCAGGGTTTGTCAATCCAGAAGGCAGAGACCTAGTATACAGGCTAAGGAAAGCACTGTATGGGCTTAAGCAAGCCCCTAGAGCATGGTATGTGACTCTGTCCCAGTATCTAATCGATAATGGATTCGAGAAAGGCGTTGTGGACAAAACCTTATCATAATACAGAAAGGTGATGACCTCTTGATGGTTCAAATATATGTAGATGATATAATATTTGGTTTAACTAACCTTGCTTTGTGTCAAAGGTTCTCTCATCTCATGCGAAGTAAATTTGAAATGAGTATGATGGGAGAACTTAGGTATTTCCTAGGATTGCAGGTAAAGCAGTTAACTACAAGGATTTTCATCAACGAGGAAAAATACAGCAAGGAGCTTCTCAACAAGTTTGGAATGAATACTTCCAAATCATCGTCACCCCCCATGAGCACTTCCGTGCAAATTAGTGCTGATGAAGCTGGAAAGCCGGTTGATCAATCACTCTACAAGAAGCTTATTGGCTCACTCCTGTACCTAACGGCTAGCAGGCCCGATATCCAGTTTGCTGTAGGAGTCTGTGCGCGATATCAAGTAGCACCTAAAGAATCACACTTCGTAACAGCCAAACGAATCCTGAAATACGTCAAAGGAACAGTCGATGTAGGACTGTGGTATCCTAAAGCAGGCGGATTCGATTTAGTTAGCTACAGCGACTCGGATCTCGGAGGTTGCAAGCTAGATAGGAAGAGTACAAGCGGAACTTGTCACTTTCTTGGACCTAGACTTGTGTCTTGGTTTAGCAAGAAACAATTGGCAAACTTGCTTTCAACAGCTGAATCAGAATATTATGCTGCTGGTAGTTGCTGTATGCATATTCTTTGGATGCAACCACAGCTATCAGACTATTAAATTGAAGCCAAAGAAACGCCGATAATGTGCGATAGCACGAGTGCCATTGTAATAACGCACAACCCTATATTGGACTCGCGCACCAAGCATACTCACATGAAGCATCACTTCATCAGAAATCATGTTGAGAACAAGGATGTTCGGCTGGAAAAAGTTCATACAGATATCCAGTTAGCCGACATCTTTACCAAACCTCTCGAAACAATAAGATTCTGCATGCTTCGACATGAATTGGGATTGCTACAGCCTGACTCCCTGTAAGTTTTTAATGCTTTTACTCAGCAATTGAGGGGGAATGCTGTAAGACCCACGAATACAGTATCCACCGTTAGTTATCTGTACACTTAGTTTATCAAAACAACACTTAGGAACAAAGAGACATGAATTATCCTACAGCTGACGTGTGCAATAATTAAGGGGGAATACAGTACAACCCAAGAATACAGCATTAATCCAAAAGTTGTCGTATGAAATTGAAACTCATATGTACCTTTTAAGGGGGAATGCTGTATTTTCGCGGATACAGCACACACTATGGGAAATCAATTATCATGTTATTTATTTCAAAACGATTTTTGTGTCCACGTGCCCTATTATAATTATAAAGTCTTTTGCATTAAATGCTTTACACGACATATGGACATTAGTATCTTCAAAGCCGCGATGTTTCAAATTATTTTATTAATTTTACACCACCGTTTCGGGCAATAAGGGTAGTTTGATATGTCAGAAATGGGACCAGCTCTTATTTCAAATTAGATGGATAAGTTGTACCGATTACACTCAATCCATCGTGATCGTCTATTTTAAAAAACGGTTCCCATCCCTTAAATCTGACCGTTCATTATCTGTAAACCCTTCGCCTCCGCCCACTATAAAAGGACTATAAATGCCATTTGAGACTCTTTACGCTTTCTGCATATTGAACGAGTCCTTGAGCATACAGCCTACAAGTCTTTTTGTTTTTACTGTATTTCTCTTTGAATCCTCTTTACTTTTCTTCGAGAATCGTCAATGGCATCTTCTCAAACCTCCTCTATCTCTCTCAAGAAGTCCTCCAACATCATCGACGGACAGATCTTTTCTAGATCTGTTGTGCTTGAATGTGTTCGTTCTGAAGGTGATGATGTCGAATCAATGGAGTACATCATTACGAGGATTCGTCAGCAAGGCCTTTATCGCCTTGGAAGTCACACCACTGAACGTTTTTATGCTCACCTGGTTGAGGAATTCTACCTCAATGCTACTGTCCATTTCTTCTCACTTGCTCAGGGAGGAAATGTTGCTGACATCACTGCTATCATTCGTGGAGTCGAGATCCGTGTTGACCAAGAGCTACATCAGAATCTCTACAGGATTCATGCTGATGGCTTGACAATGGAAGATCTTGAGACCTTTGGGTCCTAAGAACTCCTGACAGAATACTATGGATTGTTCACCGGTTCAGCATTGGTTGAAACGGTTTACACCTCTTGCCACAAGAAACTCTTTTGTTTACCTTTTGTTTATTTACACGATTTTTGTTGCCGTGTAATTGAGAATAGAACAGGTGCGTTCGAGATGTGCACCGATTTAAGATTCAGGATGATGGTTGCAATCATGACCTGTGAAAAGGTCAACTGGTGTCAAATAATTCTCAAAAGATTGCAGGAAGAAGTCTCTAAGCCTGCCTCGCAGAAGAAGTCTTTTGGTTTGATTCAGAATTATATTATGACGAGATGCAGTGTTCCGCAAACCGAAGATGCAAAGAAGATCAATTCTCAGATATACATGCGAAGCATTAGACCCTCCCATTTCAACAAAAGACCCCTGATTGTGAACACACCTTTCGTCTGACAATTGCCCCTTTCTGCCGATCCGAGGGATGTGTCTTTGAAGTCCCAGAGTGAGGTGACTTAAAAGAAAAAAAAGAGATCTCATATCAAAACTCCCATTGCTGGTGAGAAGCCGAAAATGAAGCTAAGGAGGCTCACAAAAGTTAAAGCTACAGCAATCTTCGAGGATGCTCCTTCAACGGCCCAACCCACTGTATCAATCCCCCAGGGCGCAACCCCTGTAGAAGAGATGACTGCTACTGTCGCGACAGTAGATCCCGAGCCTTTGGCGGCTACGACGGATATTCAGACATCTGCCAACTTACAAGACTCTGGCGAGGCGGCTGCCCCTTTGGAGCCAATAGCCACATCTCCTATGCGGGATTCCACACCCGTTCAGGATCCTTCTCCCATCATGGTACCAACCCCTGCTCGGGATCCAGCTCCGACAAAGGAACCCATGCCTGTCTAGGAACCCGTGCATACAATGGACCCAAGTGTTGTACGCAGCCCCTCCCCGGACTCCATAATAAACAAGACTTTGCTTTATGTGCAAATTGAACAAGCATATGAACGCTTTGTCTAGTGGAAAGCCTATAAGCTAGATCCATACAACACTCTGTACAACTAGAGCGATTGGTGTGAATAAGAACAGTTTGTCTTCGAAGTGACGGACTCTCAAGATGTTGAAGTCCTGATCCAATGGGACAACATGTGTTGCAAAGAATTGATCACCAGCCACCTGATGGACAAGGTAGACGCCCGCAAGAAAGGAAAAGAAAAATCCATTGGCTCTGATCCCCACAGTCCCAAATCTGATCATGACTCAGACAACAACGACGACGCCTCCAGGCAGGTCTGAGAATGAGTCGTGAGGACACCCAGCCAGATCAAGGGACCTCTAGCTAAAATAATGTTCCCAACAACGAGGATTCAGTCCCTCCTGTCTCGGAGGAACAACCAACCAAGGAATAGGCACCCACGCCTGTCGCCACCAAAGACTAGACCAGCACCATCCCGCACGAGGAATTAGTCCCTCTGCAGGAGTAGGCGGACGCTGAGAGACAGCGGGAGGATTCAGCCCCTCCTGTACCTATTGACACGTCTTTAGTGTAACTATCGCAAGTGCACGATATCGTATCAAGTACTAAGTGGACTTTTTGAGTGCGGTTTATCGATCCCACAAGGAAGTTTGGTTATATGTTGAATTATACACTATTAGTCTATTTGTTATAGAGATATATATGATTAAAACACACAATTTAAGAGTTTGGTTTAATAATTGCAAAGAAAATGCAATAATAGTTCTATTATTCAATGAAATAAAAGATTACACTAATAATAGATTAATTAAAAGATATAATGAAATAGTTGGGATTACAAACTTAGTTCATCATTAGTTATAGAAGATGTATAGGAGATCATAAGATGAATTTACTTATTATGTTGTGTAGATTCGATTTTCCTTAAAAAGACGGTTTCTCTTTCGAACTATAAAATGCCCCTTATATATTGAATCAATCCACTATATGTCTATGTTGATTGGCTTCAATACATAGCTTTAGGTTTTATGAAAATAACTCAAAGAATCATCTAAGGTCTAGAGGTATATTCTATCCCCTAGAACAACTTAGAGTGAAGATCATTTGATCTAATCAAACATATTTTCTTTCGAAACATATGAAGACCATAAATATCGTCATTTATTGGCCAAATAAATAAAGATTGTTAAAATAATGAAAATCACACACAATAATAAGTAATTCATAGTAGATCTTTATACAAACTTAAATAACATGACTAACCTTGTTTATAATCCCAACTAAGGTAACTTAGCCCCATAAGGGTTTATTCAACATAATACAAGCTTGAGTGGTCATTATTAGTTGAAAAAGAGAAAGAATTGATCCTAACTCCCTTAGTAGATAAAGGAGAAAGAAGCAATAAACTCCCTGAACAACATATGCTATACCACTATTATATAAATCACTCAAGAACACAAGTGTGTTCTTCACACAAAAAGAAAATATTACAAAAAGTGGGAAAATATAAGATGAATGATGAATAATGATGGATCTAAGGGGTCTATTTATACACCTAAAGTCATCTAATAGCTCCAAAACTCCAGCATTATTAAATTAGATCGGATCAATGCCAGCCATCCCCTCAATAATAGACCAAAAGTATAAAAAATTAGGCAATGATCAATAATCTGCCAAGAGTTACGGCCGTAACTTTGAGGAGTTACGACCGTAACTATGAGGACATACAGCCGTAACATTGAGGAGTTACGGCCGTAACATGGCTACGGCTTTTTGCACATTAGTTGCTTTGTGAGTTACGCCCGTAACTTTTAGATGTTACGCCCGTATGGAGTTTCAGACTTCATTTTTAGCCCAAAATTTCTGACTTTTGCGTTTTCGCCCCAAATCTTCTTCGGATGATAACTTTTGATATATAACTCTGATTTTGAATCCGGAAAGACTGCCGAACTCGTCTCGGAAAGCCCTACAACATGAATACATAAAAATTCAACAAAGAGAATATTTTATAAACATGTTATTTCTTGAGTAAATCAGTAATTCAATCCGATTAAGACTAAATTTACATCTTCATCCAATAAAAAATAAAATTATTAAAAATTAATCAATTCAAAGCAAAAACTAGTAGACTACCTCAATTATGGGTGAAATATATCAATACAAATCACGTATAAGTGTATAAAACTGACACTTATCACACCCCCAAACTTGAATTCTTGCTAGTCCCGAGCAAGACTCTTTATTATTCACGCTCAAAATAAAAAAAATAAAAATAAGACACAAAATAAGAAAAATATACACACACAAATTAAGAAAAATAATTATATATATAAAGAGGATAATAGATCAAAATGCCATTATTACACAATAACCAGCTTTATACAGTAGATAGAAATGAATCAAGATTCAAAATAAATCTACTAATGATTTTGAAGTTAAAACACGGTTTTATTTTTGTAATTCCAAAATGCAAGGTTTCCCCCCAAAAGGTTGATTATTTCTTTCCCACTCGTGATACACACGACTCCCTTTAATAGTTGCTCTCGATCACTCGTTTATTTTTCGACTCAATATGAAGAAGAATTTCATCGGCGTCATCAAATATTGTGATTGTTCACGAAATTGAGTGTATTGAAATTCAGCCGCTAATTAATTCAAATCTGCTCATAAACTACATCTCTTTTAGTGATAGCTTTCACACCGTTACTTGCTAACGTGTAGCTCTTTTCACCAATACAATTTCCATTTTTTTTAGGTGATAGCTTTCACACCGTTATTTGCTAACGTGTAGCTCTTTTCACCAACACATTCTCTATCTTCTTTTTAAGTGATAGCTTTCACACCGTTATTTGCTAACGTGTAGCTCTTTTCACCAACACAATTTCCATTTCGTGTGAGACGGCAGCTACGCACAAACAATGGTTAGTCCTTTATTTTTTGCAAAATTTCAGGACCCCCAAAATTAGGCAGCTGTTGCTGCTCAACACCTTTTCAACTAGACTCCTTTCACCAATGACTTTTTTTAGGGAATAGAATTTTTGCAGAAAATCATTTATTAGTTAAGCATGAAAAATCAAAAACTCCACAAATTAAGTAAATTTCAGTTCAATTTTTCATCAACCGACAAATTCTTCTTTTCTCAAGGTAACGATTGACTCGATTTTAAATGATAATTACAAGGCTTGGAAAGAGAGATTAAGGCTCAAAATTTTTGGAATATACAATTTTTTTAACTAGTTTAAAACGATTTTAGAAGCTTGTATAGAGCTAGCTTATTGGTGTTATGGCCAGATCTATAAATCTCACAAATCAAAATAATCAAAACACACCAAAATAATTAAAACACACCACCCCCAAACTTGAAAATAAAACTGTCCTCATTTTTTTTAAAAAAATAAAATAAAAAGCAAGGAGAAAAACAGAATACTCCGTGTTATGAAAGTTGATGCTTGAGCTAACGCCTTTTAGAATCTACAAGAGAACAAATATACGAGGCAAACAACAAAAGAAAATAAATTATACTCGTAAGTATAACACAATTTTTTAAGATGCGCTTCAAGAAAGTCCGAAGAGTCGCCTTACGCTGCCATCAATACTTTTATAAAAAAGCAATAAAAATTACAACAATAAAATAACAATACATAAATCGCGAATAGATGCGCGTCAAGAGTTCACGAAGAAACTCATTAAGCTATCATCAATGCTTGATTTTTACACACAACAGAAAGTAAAAAATACAAGAGGTCCGACATGGGTTATCAAAGGGAGAGGAATGAATCCACTTTTTGTTTTCTCACGGTAAAATCTTCCATCCAGACAATTTTAGCTAGAGCTGGATCTAGTTGAGGAACAAATTCAATGAGTTTTTTGATTAGTTCTTCTGGTGTTGTTGCAACGACTATGATTCGTTTAGCACTCTAGGAAATAAAACCTTTTTCAGCAGAGTAGTCGATGAAAGATAGTAAATCATCAAAGAAACCATTGACATTAAGCAGACCTATTGGTTTTTGATGAACATTTAGCTGGGCTCTGGTAACCACATGAAAAAGTTCCTCAAGAGTGCCAAAACCACCGGAAAGGGTGATGAAGGCGCCAGAATTATTTATCATGAGAGTTATGCGATCTTGCATATTTATAGATCTAAACTCATCTCCAATGGTTGCCTCAATGATTTTACTTTAAGCCAGAGGTTTTGGAATTATTCCCAACACTCTTACTCCTTCCATATAGGCAGAAGCAGCAGCTCGTCCCATTAATCCTAGACTTCCTCCTCCGTAAACTACATGATTGCATTTTTCTCCTAAGGTACGACCCAAGTTGTGGGCTGCTTCAGTAAAGCATGCCTCTTTTCCATAACTAGCTCCACCAAAAATACAGACTGTGCTAAATTTTTTGTTGAAGATGATGACTCCATTTTTGAAAAGAAATTTATTTGAGAGAAAAAGAGAAAAGTACAAGTTTGAGAGATGAATAAAAGAAACAAGCACAATGTTTATTTATAGAAGAAAAATGAGGTAAAATTGTTTAACAAGTTAGTGATTGCGTTGATTGCGCTTCAACTACTCAATATAATAATGAATGCATTTATCGCGTATCACATTTTTTATTCATAAAATCTCACCATACGACAAAAATAAAAGATACTTACGCGTATGTACAGTAGTTGTGATTGTGGCTCACATCTTCCTCTGATTTTACGTTCAGAAACGGCGTAAACACCTTCTATGAGTCGGGGAGAATCTTCCCATCCAATTTTCTTACAAATTGGCAAACAGGGTCTTTTAACGTCAGATTCCCAAGACGTTGTTCATATTCTGGTTTGAATTTATTCCACAAACATCGAATTCCGTAATGTACGAGTCCACTAGGATGCGTGTCAAGAGAAATTTTGATATTATCTAAATTCTCTTTATTCAGACCATCCTTAATGAACTGAAATTTATCTTCTCTTTTTGTAGATGGAATTCCCAAAGATCAACATTTTAAATTACAGTTCCATCTAGCCAATTTATAGCAAACGGCTATTATCTTTGCTCGTCGTTTCTTGGCATATGAACTTTTTCCAAGCCCTGGTAAAAATCTAGTAGGTATTTCTGTGAATTCACCTGCTATTCTCACTTTGGCGTCAATAATGAATCTTATGTCAAAAGGTATGCTTTTATTCATAAGCAACCTCATCCTTTCAAGTAAAAATTTTACACCGATCCCACGGTTAACGAATCGAGAAAAAACCGCACCCACTTCCGGCCACCTTCCCCAACCACCGCCACCACCAGCCGACTCATCTGTAACACCCCGATAAGGCGGCCATTACAGTGCCGTGGACCCCACACTGGGATCCACCAGGCGATATCCAAAGTAAAGATTAAATACACAATACATGTGATACCGAACCACAAAACATAGTACGTACCCCGATGTGGAGTTTTACAGCAGTATGGCCTACGGCCTTATTACACACAGGATCCAAAACATAAGTATAATCCATATGGAGATGAATTATACCTCAAATAACAATACATTCGTTCAAACTTAAAATGAAGCGGAAAAATAACATTACACGGTACGAACATGACCGGACACGAAAGACTTGGGGCCCCCGAACTAGTATCCTTCGAACCCTTCGTCATCACCTTGATCTTCCCGTGCCTTGCCTTTTCCTCGACCTAAAATACAACACAAGTATTTCGCCCAACACAGGTCGATATACATGATAAATGATTCTCAAGATAGTATACAATTCACATATATAAGATTTTAAGAATAACTCCCGACTAACGAACATACCCCTCGGGCGTATGAACGCTCGATCACAAAACGTCGAACACATCCAAGTATAAAAATGGTGTGAGCGACTAAGATAGTATGGCTCAAGAGGGACATCACAGTACGCCCGATCCGAATATGTGTCAGTGCACATGTCCACCCCGTATACGGAATCCAGGATATACGCGGGACAATGTACCTAATTAGCCTCAACGAACTACGTCTCGTGTGCACAGCCTTTCACGGAAAAATATTCACGCATGACTATATATGTGCCCGGCTAAAAATCCTACACAATATCCAATCGGAACGTAGATATGACTCCGGATATGTCACGATGCAACATGACAACGAATTCAAGAATTTCACAAAATCCGAATAAGGATCAAGGACTCACCGAGATGACAACAAGATCAACAATATCAAGGGACCAAAAGTAACGAACTTGGGAATACAATCCCACGATGAAAACGGGACATCATGAAGAACAACTTCAAGTCACAAAGCACAAGTTTATAAGTGTTTCATATACACGAAATGCATAATCATCATAAGAATCCACACATCATTATAACCAAGCAAGATAACTTGCCTCAATACGGAGGCGAGTAAAGTCCTTCTTTGTCGAACGAAACAGCCGGCCCTTGATTCAAAATCGGTTACTCGGACAATCAACCTTGAATGAAGTATATTTCACTCAATAATACGTTCATATAATCATCTATACCAAACTTCAACGAGACAACATCCTAATTCTCATTTGAGTAGTTCAACTTATTAAGATGTTGAGGGTTTACTCCAAGAATCCTATTCAATGCCATTCTATTCTTACAATTGATTACAAGATGTTTACCAATGTTTGCTGGATTAAGATGTATCAACAAAAATTCCTACTCCTTAAACTCATCAAGGACAACAAAAAGAAAATCTGCACTTCCATCAATTACTTATGTTGAGTTAAGTAGTTACAATTCCATATTATGATTATGAAGACCACTACAAGTGCAACACCTTCTTTATAATCTTTTAATTAACTTGGAGGTTCAAGCATTAATCCTCTGGATTCACTTAGCTTAGGTTCAAGAAGGTTATTCCAAAATTCTAATGATCAACAAGGGTTCTCCAAACATTTTATGGTAATTATTCTAAGAAGTTATTTACATCATAATGAAACAAAGATTATTAACAGTCTATTGGTGTTATTAATCCAGAAATAAGAGTTTGGTTTAACTAAACATGATCATCATCTTTGAAGATACTAAAAACACAACCTTACAAACCCTTAACTACCATATTCATCATTAAGTTTGTTGGAAGTCTAACTATGAACATGTTTAGCTTGATTAAATCATCACTAGGTGGAGTATACTTAATCACTATCATTATAACTATGAGATTATAGGGTTAAATCGTAGAACATACCTTCAGAAATGGAGAACTATACACCAAACCACAAGAACACAATATAAGCTTTAAGAATGTCTCCAAGTTCCAATCAACAAGCTCCAAAATCAAAATGTAAAGCTCCAACACAAGTAGGAAGAAGGTAAACTTGCTCTAGGGATGAAGGGGGATGATTATATGGGTGAAAATCGGAGGTTGGTCGTGCAAAATGAAAGACATAAGTTGTCTTTTTATAACAGCACAGTTCGTTACGTACGCTACACAACAAGTGTTACGTACGTAAGCTAAATCCATAGGTTACTGGACTGAAATACGAACTTCATTACGTACGTTACCGCTAGAAGCATTACGTACGTAATGTGGGTCAACTAGGTTGGCTCCAAAAATCCGATATTCGAATCCCACCCGGCCCCACACGCCGAAAGTTGAGATCGGATACGATTGCACTGGTTACGTACGTAACAGGCTCCCGCTACGCACGTAAAGGCCTCAACATAGCGTACGCTATGACTTACGATTAACGACGTTAGGCTCGGGTTTTTAATACTTCAACATGCACTTATCTCTACAACACCGAAAATTCAAACGTAATACGAGTGATCATTTTATTCAAGTCTGTTATGTTATATTCCAATATCAATATTCATTTCACAAATGCAACAATGATTGCAACAGTATTAAATTATCCGAAAAGTACAACAACAAGTAAGAATTCCGTCGGATATTACATACTCCCCCCCTTAAAAGGGGTTTCGTCCTCGAAACTAAGGGGTAAACAATTCAGGATACCTTTCTTGAATGCTTCTCTCCGTCTCCCACGTGGCTTCCTCGACCCCGTGTCGAGACCACTGAACCTTGATAGGGGAATCATCTTATTACGCAGTTGTTTGATCCTCCTCTCAAGTATTCGTACGGGCGCTCCTCATACGAATGATCCTCCGATAAATCGATCTCATCGAATCAAGTACATGACTCGGGTCGAACGTATTTCCTTAATCGGGAGACATGGAACACGTTATGGATCCGGCTCGAGTGGTGGTAAAGCCAAGCGATAAGCCAAATCGCCTACTCGTTCCAAAACCTCAAACGGCCCGATATACCTCGGACTCGGCTTGCCTCGTTTTCCAAAACGAAAGACTCCTCGGGTAGGTGACACCTTCATTAACACATGGTCACCAACCTCGAACTCAAGCGGTCGTCGACGGTGGTCGACATAAGACTTACTCGACTTTGAGCCGTTAACAATCGGCTCCTAATCAAAGTGATCTTCTCTCAGCCGCTAATACCATGTCGGGTTCCGTACCCGGAGATTCGATAGTTCGTCCCAACACAAAGGGGACCTACGCTGACGGCCATATAATGCCTCATACGGTGCCATCCGAATCGAAGCGTGCCAACTGTTATTATAAGTGAATTCCACCAAAGGCGGTGGGCTTCCCAATCGTCCTTCCAATCAAGAGCGCATGCTCTCAACATGTCCTCTAGAGTCCGGATGGTTCTCTCGGGTGACCATCGGTCTGTGGATGAAAAGCCGTCTTGAAATTCAAGCTGCGTGCCCATCGCACGATGAAGCGCCTTCCGAAGTGTGACACAAATCGCCCGTCACGGTCTGATACAATACTCTTGGGGGTACCGTGTAATCTCACAATTTCCTTAATAAACAGCTGGGCCAATCTCTCGGGACCCCACGCGTCCTTAATTTCCAAGAAGTGGGCTGATTTGGTCAGACGGTCCACAATCACCCAAATCGTATTCATTCCTCGACGACTCGTCGGCAATCTAGTAATAAAATCCATTGATATGTCCTCCCATTTCCACTCGGGAATCGGGAGCGGTTTCAGCATTCCTGCGGGTCGCTGGTGCTCAATCTTAACCTGCTGACAGGTTAAACATCTCGAAACAAACTCGGCAACCTCACGTTTCATATTTCCCCACCAATAATTCTGCTTCAAATCCTTATACATCTTGCTAGATCCCGGGTGAATAGAGTACGGGGTAGCATGGGCTTCTCTCATGATAGAGTTCCTTAACTCTTCGTCAGCGGGTACACAAACTCGATTTCTAAATCGTATCAATCCATCCTCGTGGATCACGAATCCAGGGGCTTTCCCTTGGGTTACCTCATCCCGGACTCGAGATAAGAATGGGTCCGTAACTTGCCTCGATCTGATCATATCATTAAGAGATGAAGAAATCTCAAGGGTGCAAAGTTGTCCCTGAATACGCTGTAACCAAACTTCAATTTCTGGCCTCATAAGGTCCAATTGCAATTCTCTCTGTGCTGTTAAACGGCTCACCATCTGCTCCTGCCTTTGTCTTACGGCTCAAAGCATCGGCAACTATATTTGCTTTGCCCGGATGATATAGGATCTCGATATCATAGTCTTTGATGAGTTCTAGCCACCTTCTCTGCCTCATGTTTAACTCCTTCTGAGTAAAAATGTATTTCAGGCTTTTGTGATCAGTGAAAATCTGACAGGTTACTCCATACAGATAATGGCCTTGATTTTTAAAGCAAACACCAACTGCTGCGAGTTCTAAATCATGGGTGGGGTAGTTGACCTCGTAAGGTCGTAGCTGTCTCGATGCATAGGAGATCACCTTCCCGTTTTGCATTAGTACACACCCAAGGCCCTGTTTAGACGCATCACTATACACTACAAACCCTTCCGTTCCTTTCGGTAGGACTAAAATAGGTGCCGAAGTCAACCGACTCTTAAGTTCATCAAAGCTCACGACAAGCCTCGACCATAAATATTTCTTATCCTTCCTCAACAAATTAGTCATTGGTTGGGCAATGGAAAAACCCTCTACGAACCGTCGGTAATAACTGCTAGTCCCAAGAAACTGCGTACTTCCTTAACGTTCTTTGGTGGTAACCAATTTCGGATAACCGCTTACGTAGGTCTACTCGGACCCCATCAACGATATCACATGCCCGAGAAAGATAACTTCATTTATCCGAACTCACATTTAGAAATTTTTCCATAAAGTGCTCTCGCCTTAACGCCTCGAGAACTAGATGGAGATGACGCTCGTGCTCTTCATGGTCACGAGAATAGATCGAGAATGTCGTCAATAAAAGCGACTACAAAGCGATCCAGATAATTAATAAACACTCGATTCATCAGCTCCATAAATACCGCCGGTGCATTCGTCGATCCAAAAGGCATCACTACGAACTCATAATGCCCATAGCGAGTACGAAAGCGGTCTTGAAATATCGGACTCACGAATCCTCAATCGATGGTAACCGGACCTCAGTCGATCTTAGAAAACACGGCCCCTTGAAGTGGTCCAATAAATCATCAATACGCGGCAATGGGTATTTGTTCTTAATGGTTACCTGTTCAACTCACGATAATCAATACACAGACGTAGAGATCCGTCCTTCTTACGTACAAGCGATCTTGGTGCTCCCCAAGGGACGCACTAGGCCTAATGTAACCCTTCTCGGTCAAATCCTCGAGTTGGCTCTTCACTCCTGCATCTCGGTCGGAGCCATGCGATACGGTGCTTTAGAGAGCGGGGACGTACTGTGCTCTAGCTCAATATTGAACTCTACATCACGATGCGGAGGTAAGCTGGCAATTCATCCGGAAATACGTGCAGGTAGTCTCGGACTACCGGAATATCGATCAATTCAACTGGTCGATTCATAGTCTTGGTCATGTAACACCAATAGCCAATACATCCTTGATTAAGCGGTTTCACCGTTTTCATAGCGCTGATGATTCTCCTAACGGCTGGGATTATCACCTGGAAGGTACACTCAACACCATCGTCGGATGTGACGGTCCTTGTTCGCTTGCGGACACTAATTATGGCATCATGACGGTCCATCCAATCGATACCCAAGATCACATCATCTTTAGGTAAATCGACCACAATTAAGTTTGACAACCACTCACGGTCGCTCATTCGGATCGGCAGTCCCGAACTTCACGATTCCCAACAATTCTTCTACCATCGGGTAGACCAATTATATAAGGTTCACAATTGATAACATGCTCTAGTTGCAAACGACTCAAACAAGAAGTAGATAAAAAGGAGTGTGAAGCACCGGTATCAAAAAGAACACAGACAGGTGAGATTGGATCTCGAGAGTACTGCAATCATGCGGCCGGGATCTTGACCCTCTTCATCTCGTAAACTCTAGGTTTTGAAGCCCCGCACTGATGTACTGCTTGATTTCCACGTCCCATCCCTTTGTTTGCCCGGTAGTCGATAAGAAGCGGATGGAGGTACACGGTCTGAATCAAGATTGTACTGGAGCATGAGGTGCTGCGGGAAAACGTCCTAGTCCACTCCTACAATAACGAGCACGATGTCCGTTCTTCCCACAAGTATGGCATGACACGGCTGGCCTAGGACATTTCGAATTGATGTGCCCGGTCTCCACAATTAAAGCATACAATGAGATAGGCCGACCGCTCGAGGTTGCGATCCGGTTGGCTTCGATGCCGTAGGTTGCCGTTCGTAAAGATTTGCTTGGTTGGGGTCTCTTGAATGTTCCCGGTTCTTTGTCGGTAGTTCAGTTCTGAATTCTTGTTGTTAGGCTGCGGTTGCTTCTTGGAAATTTCCTTCACGGTCAATTCGTACTCGAGCTTTCTCGATGAACTCCGGCAAGGTCACACAATGATGGTTCAACGTTTGCATTCTCATTCGGGTTTAAGCCTTTTGAGAAAGTATTTAATCTTATCACTGTGTGGACAATCGTCGCGACAAAGGGAGAAGTGCTGAAATTTCGGCGATAGATAGTACGTCATCATCTTGACGGATTCTGGATTCAGCAATTCGATAATTTGGCCTCGCGGAGAGGACACGGATAGTAACGATCTAGCATGAGATTTTTAAATTCTTCCCAATTACATACGCCATCACTGGCCTTACCGAGAGCCACCAAGTGTGGGCACCCTTGCCCAAGTAGTAAGTCACTACGAGACGCGATTCTCTCTTGGGAGTCTACCATATCGAACAACTTCTCAAGTGTTCGATCCAAATCATGATATCAGCCTGCACAGAGGAACCTACAAAAAACGGTGGTCTTAGGCGCGAGAGGTCACTGATTATCCGATTAAACGGCCCGCCATCTATAGTAGGTGGCCCTTGATCTTTGAGTCGGTAGCGACTCTGCATTGTTTCCATTAAGCGACCCATTTGGGTCATTCGAGCCATCATGCCTGCATTATAGTGTAAGGATCAACACGAGCATCCTCGCGTCCATTGTGATGCGATTGGTCCCTAGAAGGCGAATCACTGCCTGCGGAACTATGCTCTGCGTTCGCACGTCTGTTGGCTCGCGGTATCGGGATTCGGCCCCTTCCGCGGCCTCGTCCCCCTCGCCACGGCCTCTCAAATTTCTTTCCATACCGAAAGAATCAATTTTTAATAATAATCATAAGTATAGTTCATGATACCAATCAGAATTCATGCTAAGTTAATGGCGTAAGAAATTACGTATTCGAGAAAAGCGATTCGTAATGAGTTATCATCACTACGAGGGTCACACAAAATATCATATCGACGTTTGAGTCGAATGTTTATCAATCATATAATCAATCCAGAATTTTATTTGAATCATCAATCGATAATTCTGCCACAAACCCTTAAAATGCCGAGATCAACAAGGAGATCTATTCGAGAGATCAATATCATGTCAATAATCTATTCATGGTTCATAAAGCACGTACCGCATTTGGCTCGTAGGATCGTGCGCTTGTACGGGTCACACGTGATGCGAAGGTCTCTTGATACTAGTTCAATACACAAAGACTCAAAAAGAAAGAAAACAATCTCTCTCGATACCATCTTCTCGTAACACCCCGATAAGGCGGCCATTACTGATGCCGTGGACCCCACCGGGATCCACCGGGCGATATCCAAAGTAAAGATTAAATACACAATACATGTGATACCGAACCACAAAACATAGTACGTACCCGATGTGGAGTTTTACAGTATGGCCTACGGCCTTATTACACACAGGATCGAAACATAAGTATAATCCATATGGAGATGAATTATACCTCAAATAACAATACATTCGTTCAAACTTAAAATGAAGCGGAAAAATAACATTACAGTACGAACATGACCGGACACGAAAGACTTGGGGCCCCAGAACTAGTATCCTTCGAACCCTTCGTCATCACCTTGATCTTCCCGTGCCTTGCCTTTTCCTCGACCTAAAATACAACACAAGTATTTCGCCCAACACAGGTCGGATATACATGATAAATGATTCTCAAGATAGTATACAATTCACATATATAAGATTTTAAGAATAACTCCCGACTAACGAACATACCCCTCGGGCGTATGAACGCTCGATACAAAACGTCGAACACATCCAAGTATAAAAATGGGTGAGCGACTAAGATAGTATGGCTCAAGAGGACATCACAAGACGCCCGATCCGAATATGTGTCGGTGCACATGTCCACCCGTATACGGAATCCGTGATATACGCGGGACAATGTACCTAATTAGCCTCAACGAACTACGTCTCGTGTACAAACCTTTCACGGAAAAATATTCACGCATGACTATATATGTGCCCGGCTAAAAATCCTACACAATATCCAATCGGACGTAGATATGACTCGGATATGTCACGATGAAACATGACAACGAATTCAAGAATTTCACAAAATCCGAATAAGGATCAAGGACTCACCGAGATGACAACAAGATCAACAATATCAAGGGACCAAAAGTAACGAACTTGGGAATACAATCCCACGATGAAAACGGGACATCATGAAGAACAACTTCAAGTCACAAAGCACAAGTTTATAAGTGTTTCATATACGAAATGCATAATCATCATAAGAATCCACACATCATTATAACCAAGCAAGATAACTTGCCTCAATACGGAGGCGAGTAAAGTCCTTCTTTGTCGAACGAAACAGCCGGCCCTTGATTCAAAATCGGTTACTCGGACAATCAACCTTGAATGAAGTATATTTCACTCAATAATACGTTCATATAATCATCTATACCAAACTTCAACGAGACAACATCCTAATTCTCATTTGAGTAGTTCAACTTATTAAGATGTTGAGGGTTTACTCCAAGAATCCTATTCAATGCCATTCTATTCTTACAATTGATTACAAGATGTTTACCAATGTTTCTTTGGATTAAGATGTATCAACAAAAATTCCTACTCCTTAAACTCATCAAGGACAACAAAAGAAAATCTGCACTTCCATCAATTACTTATGTTGAGTTAAGTAGTTACAATTCCATATTATGATTATGAAGACCACTACAAGTGCAACACCTTCTTTATAATCTTTTAATTAACTTGGAGGTTCAAGCATTAATCCTCTGGATTCACTTAGCTTAGGTTCAAGAAGGTTATTCCAAAATTCTAATGATCAACAAGGGTTCTCCAAACATTTTATGGTAATTATTCTAAGAAGTTATTTACATCATAATGAAACAAAGATTATTAACAGTCTATTGGTGTTATTAATCCAGAAATAAGAGTTTGGTTTAACTAAACATGATCATCATCTTTGAAGATACTAAAAACACAACCTTACAAACCCTTAACTACCATATTCATCATTAAGTTTGTTGGAAGTCTAACTATGAACATGTTTAGCTTGATTAAATCATCACTAGGTGGAGTATACTTAATCACTATCATTATAACTATGAGATTATAGGGTTAAATCGTAGAACATACCTTCAGAAATGGAGAACTATACACCAAACCACAAGAACACAATATAAGCTTTAAGAATGTCTCCAAGTTCCAATCAACAAGCTCCAAAATCAAAATGTAAAGCTCCAACACAAGTAGGAAGAAGGTAAACTTGCTCTAGGGATGAAGGGGGATGATTATATGGGTGAAAATCGGAGGTTGGTCGTGCAAAATGAAAGACATAAGTTGTCTTTTTATAATAAAGATTAGATTACGTGACGCTACACAACAAGTGTTACGTACGTAAGCTAAATCCATAGGTTCTTGGATGAAATACGAACTTCATTACGTGCGTTACCGCTAGAAGCATTACGTCGTAATGTGGGTCAACTAGGTTGGCTCCAAAAATCCGATATTCGAATCCCACCCGCCCCACACGCCGAAAGTTGAGATCGGATACGATTGCCGGGTTACGTACGTAACGGGCTCCTGCTACGCACGTAAAGGCCTCAACATAGCGTACGCTATGACTTACGATTAACGTACGTTAGGCTCAGGTTTTTAATAGTTCAATATGCACTTATCTCTACAACACTGAAAATTCAAACGTAATACGAGTGATCATTTTATTCAAGTCTGTTATGTTATATTCCAATATCAATATTCATTTCACAAATGCAACAATGATTGCAACAGTATTAAATTATCCGAAAAGTACAACAACAAGTAAGAATTCCGTCGGATATTACATCATCTCTTCCCCCCAACCACTCGCCTGCACTTTCCGGCCGTTCCAGTCGTCGCCTTCCCCATCTTCACACAGATCCTGCATCATCACAGCAAGCTGCACGCTCCAGCAACGTTTATTCTTGCTCGTCGCCGACCTCCTTCCACCGGTGACCGAAGCATAAGCTTTCATGTCGAAAAAGAAAAGGGTGTCTCGAATGCCCGACCGAACACCTGAAGCAGAACATATTGTCGACCGAGATAGGCCGACTATCAACCGTCGCAGACCGTCTTCTCCGACGCCTCCAGAAAATTCACAGTCGCCTTTCCCGAAGTCCATCGCTCTGACGTCTGCATCTCCAAAGTTGAATCCAGTTCGCAAGGGTAATCTTACGTCTAGTCCGGTCGGAAGCATTGTTC
Organism: Orobanche coerulescens; assembly: GCA_033398695.1. NCBI lineage: Eukaryota > Viridiplantae > Streptophyta > Magnoliopsida > Lamiales > Orobanchaceae > Orobanche > Orobanche coerulescens. The sequence goes on from CM065809.1 coordinate 45,527,988, forward strand.
CGACATCTCTGCCAACGCCCGGCGCGGCCATGATGTCTCCTCCGAAGCATTCCACAAAAACCCTAGTTGCAGGGTTCTCTACGTCGCTCAACACCCTTGCGGCGGAAATGAAGTTCAGTTTAAACAACAAAATGGACAGAGGAGAGCCGTCCATTTTAGGTCAGCCGCCATCCAACGGCTGTGATCGACTGGGTTTAGTTAATAAGCCCGATGAAGAAGGCCAGTTCAACATATCTGAGATAAGGCCTACATCTGTTATTCCTAATCATAATGGGCCTGCTTTAATTTGGCCCAACTTAAAAATCCACCCGGGCTCACTGGCTGCCCTATCCAGCCAACCTCAAATTTCTAGTCCAACCCACCAGGCCAGCCCTATTATACTACCAGCCCAACCCTGCACTTATAATATCCCAGCCCAAACCAATACCGAAATTAGCCCATCACCCAATTTGGCTGAAAACTCGGCCCAATCTCCCCAAATACTGCTCCAGCCAATGCATCCTAAAAATCCTCCTGCCTCACCTAAACCCTCGGCCCAATACCCTGAGCCCGTTGACCTCCACCCTTCCAAACCTGACCCAACCAAATAACCGCAGCCCAACCCCATAATTAACCCACTCAAAATCATCAGTGGCAGTCCCGACCTCCATGCAGTCAGCTCCAGCAACCCGTTGCAAAATTCCGTCAACCACTTCACTTCCAACAACAAGAGCTCGCCTGAACCGACCCGACCGACTGAACCGGGTGCAACCGAGCAACCACGGCCGAAGCCCTCTTTCGCACAAATGGTCAACAACCAACATGGTTCAACGAAGACCGGTTTCACCCACCAACCCGGTTCGACAATAAAATCATTTAATTTCGACGAAGCTAAGGTTAGTCCTTTTGGTACTCTCTCCTCCGTAAATGAGAAGACGCGTGTTACCTTTTCTTCCTATGATATGATTACTCTTGTTGCGTCATGGGAACACACTTTGATTCTTAAATTCTCGCATGCTATCCCCTCCCCTCGAGATGTGTCTACGGGTTTGAATGATATGAAACTGAGGGGTAAATTTAGTTGGAGTTGGTTAAATTATTGTCATATTGAGATTAGGTTTGATAATGATGAGGATTTTAGACGTATTTGGTTAGGTTCCACTTGGAATTTTTCTGGATGTCCTGCCCGTGTTTTTAAGTGGTCACCTAGTTTTTCGGTGAGGACAGAGACTTCGATCTGTCCGGTTTGGATTAGACTTCTGGTGGTTTGGCTTCGACCCGAGACCCCTTGGATCAAGCTAAACACGGATGGTTCGTTCGATAGAGACACAAAGATTGTGGGTGGGGGAGGTCTGATTAGAGATCACCACGGAGAGCTCCTTCTTGCTTTCCATTCCTCTTTTCAGGCCTCTTCGAGTTTTGATGCTGAGGTCCAGGTGTTGGCGATTGGAGTGATTCTAACTTCCCAGAGATCGAGACATGTTTGGATTGAGCTTGATGCTGCTGCTCTGGTGACCCTGCTATCATCTGGCCATTGGGGCTCCTGGCAGGTTCGTCACACTCTTATGCATATCCGACACATTCTCAGATATATTCAGTTCAGAGTCACTCACATTTTCCGGGAGGGCAACAGGCCGGCTGACTATCTTTCTGAGCTCGGCATGTCGTCCCTCGGCATTCAGACTTATACTTACGATACTGCTCCTCCGTTTCTTCTCTCCCTTACACGGATGGATCAGCTTGGTTATCCGTCTTTTAGATTTAGATAGGTTTTTATTTTATTGATTGCTTGCTTGCCTATTGGTCCGCACATTAGCCCACAGTTTTAGTGGTGCACCTTGTATTGATCTAGCGGACCGTAGGCACTTTAGATTTTAGGTTCTGCATTATGGACCATTTTTTGTCATAATTCGGAGTTGAGTTATTTTAGACTACGGGTCCGCACATTAGCCCACGGTTTGTGGTGCACTTTGTATTTCTTTAGCGGGCCGTAGATTTCTTCGATGTTTGGACCCGAATTATGGCCTATTTTTGGTCATAATTCGGGACTGATACTTTGTATTTCTTGATTTCTTCTTATCTACAGGTTGGTGGGTCCCGCCTCAACCCCCCGTCCACACTGGACGCTTTTTCTTTTTTTTTAAAGAATAAAAAAACCTCATCCTTTCAAGTCTTGTCTTGTAAATTTTTAAAATGACATTTTTGCTCAGAAAGGGAAATCTTTTTTCAATTTTATTCAAAGTTTCTTCCATGATAAAAAAAAATAATTGAAGAAAATATCTACAAATATCAGTTGTTGTGGGAAACTGAAAATTCCGACTTTAATAGTCATGGAGTACTGTTATCCGCCACTTGACCGGACAAACATAATTGAGTACTAAGTTACAACGTCGAGAAATTATCTCTATAACAATAGTTTACAATGTAAGATTTCAATTATAACACTTATACTTCCCCGGCAACGGCGCCAAAAACTTGACACGTCTTTAGTGTAACTATCGCAAGTGCACGATATCGTATCAAGTAGTAAGTGGACTTTTTGAGTCCGGTTTATCGATCCCACAAGGAAGTTTGGTTATATGTTGAATTATACACTATTAGTCTATTTGTTATAGATATATATATGATTGAAACACACAATTTAAGAGTTTGGTTTAATAATTGGAAAGAAAATGCAATAATAGTTCTAATATTCAATGAAATAAAATATTACACTAATAATAGATTAATTAAAAGATATAATGAAATAGTTGGGATTACAAACTTAGTTCATCATTAGTTATAGAAGGTGTATAGTAAATCATAAGATGAATTTACTTATTATGTTGTGTGGATTCGATTTTCCTTAAAAAGACGGTTTCTCTTTCGGACTATAAAACGCCCCTTATATATTGAATCAATCCACTATATTTCTATGTTGATTGGCTTCAATACATAGCATTAGTTTTTATGAAAATACCTCAAAGAATCATCTAAGGTCTAGAGGTATATTTCCATCCCCTAGAACAACTTAGAGTGAAGATCATTTAATCTGATCAAACATATTTTCTTTCGAAACATATGAAGACCATAAATATCGTCATTTATTGGCCAAATAAATAAAGATTGTTAAAACAATAAAAATCACACACAATAATAAGTAATTCATAATAGATCTTTATACAAACTTAAATAACATGACTAACCTTGTTTATAATCCCAACTAAGGTAACTTAGCTCATTAAGGGTTTATTCAACATAATACAAGCTTGAGTGGTTATTATTAGTTGAAAAAGAGAAAGAATTGATCCTAACTCCCTTAGTAGATAAAGGAGAAAGAAGCAATAAACTCCCTGAACAACATATGCTATACCGCTATTACACAAATCACTCAAGAACACACGTGTGTTCTTCACACAAAAAAAAAATATTACAAAAAGTGGAAAAATATAAGATGAATGATGAATAATGATGGATCTAAGGAGTCTATTTATGCACCTAAAGTCATCTAATAGCTCCAAAACTCCAACATTATTACATTAGATCGGATCAATGTCAGCCATCCTCTCAATAATAGACCAAAAGTATAAAAAATTAGGCAATGATCAATAATCTGCCAAGAGTTACGGCCATAACTTTGAGGAGTTACGGCCGTCACTATGAGGACTTACGGCCGTAACATTGAGGAGTTACGACCGTAACATGGCTACGGATTTTTTGCACATTAGTTGCTTTTTGAGTTATGCCCGTAAATTTTAGATGTTACGCCCGTATGGAGTTTCAGACTTCATTTTTAGCCCAGAATTTCTGACTTTTGCGTTTTCGCCCCAAATCTTCTTCGGATGATAACTTTTGATATATAACTCTGATTTTGAATCTGAAAAGACTACCGAACTCATCTCGGAAAGCCCTACAACATGAATACATAAAAATTCAACAAAGAGAATATTTTATAAACATGTTATTTCTTGAGTAAATCAGTAATTCAATCTGATTAAGACTAAATTTACATCTTCATCCGATAAAAAATAAAATTATTAAAAATTAATTAATTCAAAGCAAAAACGAGTAGACTACCTCAATTATGGGTGAAATATATCAATACAAATCACGGATAAGTGCATAAAACTGACACTTATCACCTATGTCTTCAGAACCTACTTCAGAACAGGAGAAAACAGCAATCCTTGTTGCCGAGACCGCATCTGATGCCCCCGCAACTTCAACTATTTTGGAATCCGACGACGGTATAATACCTGAGGATGTCCAACTCAATTCACGTCCCAATGTGAACTTGAGACGATTGAATGGAGTTGAAGATTTTGCCAAGCCAGACTCTCCAAGAACCGCCGAGAAGAAAGAGCAATTACATGCTCTTGGCCGCCAAACTGTTTTCTTGCAGGATGCCGTGAATGCCCTGCATGCTGTTGAAAAAGAAATTAATTGGCTACATGAGTCATCTTTTGAAAAAATGACCGGTATGAGGCACGGAGTCTCGCAAGTGGAAGAAGCCTTCTGTATTTTGCCTACCATCCTTAAGTCGGCCCTTAGCCAATTACAACAGCGTCAGGTGCAAATCCTGAAGGAGGAGCAATCGAAACTCCGTGTTTATGAGGCCAAGACAGCATCAGCTCTCATTGAATCTGGTACCCAGCTGCGAGCCCACAACAAGAAAATTTAAGATATGTCGCAGGTGCTCACCTCCCTAGTGAATAAAATGACTAATTTTGAGACAAACAGGATGCTGCTATGCAGATCCTTGAACGTCTTGATGAAAAGGTGTCCTACCTTGATGACGCCAAAAAGGGGGAAGAAGCGAGAGAAGCTGCTAGGAGATCAAGGCTTGAGCAATAGAAGGACATGGTAGCTGCTTTTGAACATAGCATCACTGCTGATATTACCCGTCTATCATCTCCTACTCCCAACGTCAGGATACAGGGAGATCGCCCAGAATTCCAGGACCCTAAGTTTCCTTGGAAGAGCCACGTTTGAAAGCCGCAAGCTATGAACCCCCCGGACAACCGACAGCCTACTGCAGAAGAGATCAAGAACTGGAGAAAAAATGAACTGCTAAGATACTTTGTTGTTCTTATCAGGGAATCTCAAATATTTTATAGTTGCAGAATGGTGCAGGAAGCCGCAGAGGTATTTAAGAAAATGTTGGACGAAGGAACGCTCCCGCTACAACAGAAAATGAAGTCCAAGCACAATCAAGGTGACTTGGTTACCCATCCAGAGGATTGGATCCTAGTTTATGATAAGTCCTGCGAAGGTCAAGCTATATACCTTAATCGAAACAAGGACGCGCATCAGAACTGGTGGAAGAGTACCAATAATGACCCTAGGAGGCCTTGGAGTCATTCGGACTATAAGAGCTAGAATTCCTCCTGTATTCCTATTTCTGTATTCTTATCTTATTTTCTCATTTGCTTTAAGATAGCAAAAACACTGTAATCTTTGCTCAATATCAATAAAATATTTCTCTTGAAAGATTACAACTCATAATCTACTATGTGTTTGTATGATTACGTTATTCAATCCATTTGCTGAATTATACAAGTATAAAAACTTATTAAAATATTAAGTTGTACGAACTTGTCTGCGAACAGTTCATAGATTCAACTGTATGTATCTAGATAACAATGTAAGATTGTGCTTGCGCTAATCATAAGTTTAAAGATGAAATACTCTTTTGATAAAATCTAAACTCGCCTGCAAGCAGTTCCTAGTGTTAGGCTAATATCTGAAGGCCATAACATTTTAACAGAAGACCAAGAAGTCTTCCCTCCTTCAAGATGTTAAAATCAAAGTTTTGGCATCATCAAGGATGTTTTGATAACATCAAAAGGTTTTTAAGGGAAGACTTGGAAAATTATCAAAAATGGGGAATTGTTAGGATAAGAATCCCTCTATCAAATTATCAAAGAGGGGGAATTGTTAGGATAACAATCCCTGTATCGAAAGATCATGATAAGAATGTTTTGACAATATGCCAATTCAGCATACAGTAAGGTTCTGTATCGATAGACCAATCGAAGTTGCTGATCCTGTATCGAAGACTTTTCATCATGCCATTATTGGGATTCGGTGCCTAAAACGAAGGCCCAGCGGAAGCGGTAAAACGAAAATTAATTCGATCCGAATCCCTACGAGGATCGATCGAGCTACGTATATACGAATATATAAACGAAAAGCAAGAGTCGTAAGAAACTAACCCTCGAAGTCCGTGATTAAATGGTAACCTTCTCTTGAGCTATTCCCCAAGCTTTAGTTTGATCTCTACGAGTTCAATCCGCTCCAAGCCCTTGAACGATCCAACGCCGAAAGTACCGCGTATCTACTTGCCACGCGCCGGAGAAACGACCGGAACAACGATCACCTTGCTATCCTCCGAGGATACGGCTAGAGCTAAGTGATGAAGCTTCCAATATGAAATTATAACACTCTAAGTGTATAACTCACAATCTCTCTTTGAATTCTTGATTTTTCTCTAAGAAAAACTCTCAAGAAATAGATGAAGAAGAAGACTTTGAGAAAGAACTTTTCTCTTTCTCTCTACACTTAAACTCACGTATGAAATCAATCAATGGTATATGAGAGATTGAAGTCTTCTTATCTATATTCTCCTTCCACATGTTACAACTCATTCACATGAGAAAATTGCCCCACAAGTCATTTTCCTTGCATTATCATCAAATAAAAAATGGAAAGAAAAGACAATGGGAAGGTAGGTGGAAGGGGGGTGGCCATGATGAAAAACGGATGAGTTCGGTTCGTTTCGGACTCACGTGAGTCCAAACAGATAAACTCCGATTCCGTTCCGATGTATTTATATCGATTAATTAATCCAATTAATTTTATCATATCAAATACATTATGACATAATTAATTTCTCCAAGAAATAATTATATCCATGAATTAAATTTATCACCCAGTAATTTATTTAATTCATTAGGCCGCAAATTAATTTATCCAATAAATCAATTTAAACATCCAATGTCATGAATTAGATATCCAATATCTAATATTTATAATGAGAGAATTAAGCTTGATTCATTCCGTCGTCAATCCTAATGCGCGACTCGGTAGGTCCGTCTCAGTTAGCAATGGGAGGAACCAAAGAGTAGTAGCACCACCTAGCCAGCCTGGCGGCCTACACTGTACCCCAACTGAGAACGAATGATTGGGATCATTCAAGAACCATTCTGTCGTGAATACCAGTATACGTATAAACCCTTCTTTCAAATGTCCCGATCAAGTTATAGGGTCACGGTCAGTCAAACCTTATCTGTACTTGACGCTATGCATGCGTTAATGCAAATCGAGATCATCGAGCTCTCGTGTATCCAATACAACTAGCTCCAATGCTTTGGCCAAAGACTTATGATCTCATCTGCCAGTAACCGCATAGGACATATAACCCGCTCACTAACGGGAGAAAGAAATCTATCTTGGTATTCAGTAGGACCTGCTACTTGCCCGTCAAGATGCACGTCGAGGTTGACCCCCGCCTTCCGGTTTACAGGGTCGAACTACTCTAATGAAAATCTTGACGTCACAAGCACATCCCTACTAAATCCTCAAGTCGAAGGTTCACGAATACCTATCACAACCTTTCGATTCCGTCATTGACTGTCCCGGAGTGAAATCCATGTGACGAATCGAGGGTGAGTCGGTTCGAGTATACTAATCCAATTAGCATACCTATAACGTGTGCTCCCACTAACCATTAGTGTTCGACAGGCACTCTCCATGTCAAAGAACACGTCATACAAGTCTTCACATAAACTTAACGCCCAGTCAAGTTTCATCGACTTGCGAACGATTAAGTATTTGAGCTATAAACCTTTCCAGTGCCGACCCCCTTATCCAATAAGGAGTGGAAAGTTTTGTTCTCAAATACACGGACTAGTTTCTATATGTATATTTACGAGTTAGGAATGCCAGTAACTACCAGTAAATAAAGAAACATTCCTTTGCCTTATATAAATGGTTTACATAATTACAAGTACAATGCCCTCACTCAACAACCTCTGAGTGGCATTCGAGGGCATACTCCTAACAGCCATCATACAGCAACAAGAGTCCAAAAGTGCCAAGTATGGAAGCTATCCCTTCATACATCAAATATTCCATACAGCGACTTCTCCTTGATAGCCTACAGCACAAATGGATACAGCATTCAAGCTGTGAAGTATTGAGACCTTCAATACACATCGAAATAGGACTAAAGACTGTTTGAAAAGGAATCATTGATATTCGCTAAAGTCAAGTCCCGTTTGATAAAGAAGTATTTAAATACTGAAAGGATAAAGTATTTAAATACTGAAGCCGACAGATATCTTCAAACCACGCAAAATCCGGATCATGGTCTATACAAGTCAACTATCTAGTTGTCACAGAATCTTGCTCAACGGATCTATTTCCAACGGATCCACATCATCAGCTAAAGATCAAGAAAGTCAAGCTGTTGTTCAAACCATCGTTCTCTCATTGAACAAACCCATCAGCCCTATGTGGACTGAGAAAGCATTGCTTTTCCCGAGCTGTGTGTGACGGACTTGCATTGAAGAGACAAAGCTTCGGAACTGTGTGTGAAGAAGTTAGTCAAGTGAAAGCCTAAACCAATCTGTGTGAACGGTTGAAAGCATCGATCATTGTATCAATCTGTGTGAAAGATACATTGATAGGTGTGATTATAAATATGTAGTTGTGTACGTAGTATTTATAATAAACATTTTAACTCTTGTGTGGAGGACCATTGGACGTAGAGGGGTTTACCTCGAACCACTTTAATCACTGTGTCACTTACCTTCTGCATTTACTGTTTCAATATCTGTGATTAATTTTAAGTATACACTTCATATCTAGTTGTTGTATTTATAGCAACTCACTTTAACACGACTTTCGCTACGCACTCAGATTTGATAATTGTACAGTCTGTTGTTTAAAACACTTTCCAAGTATTCTGTATACTTAGTGGCCAACAATATGGTTAATCTTGGAATATCTTATTCGTGGTATTGAACTAGTTAGATAGTTCAGATTATTGATTAGATTGGTAGTATTGTTTTACTATGAATTTATGATTATGAACAAGAAGGAATCTTGTTAATTCATATATGAGACTGAACTCGGAATTGAGTATGTTATAATCACTGTTATTGACTTGGACTAATTGTTTATATGATTATCGGATTGTGGAATCGTATTATGGTTATAGATTCGCGATTGATTGATTTAGTTATTTGGATTAGTGTTTAATCGAGATGTTGTGGAACTGTGGGGTTTGTGGATTGGTGATATTTATTGTTGAATGTTATTGAACTTGTTGTTTATCGATTACTGCAATAGGTTATGAGGATTAATCGTTGATTAGAATAATATGTTGTGGTCGAGTTCGAGGATGTTCGTGAATTACTTTGGACACGGCCGAGGATCTTATAGACGAAGGCAAGGAAATTGGTAACAACTTCATTATCATCGTATCGGTATCGAAGCAAGTTATTACTTGCTCAGTTTATAATATTTAATGAATGGTTTCTGTTTCATTCGTTTATAATTCGTATAGCAATTATTATAATTGTGAACTCTGGAGATTTCGGATTATACGTTGCTTTCTGATTTTGGGAATTAAATGATAATGTATATGATTTACACTTGTTATTGGTATACTTGGGTATCGAGGATACATTATGGTAAAGACGAGGATATGAGTTGTCTATAGTCTGTGGTATTTTGGATCGTCGAATATTGAGGATAATCGTCGATGATGGTTTTTGACATCGAGATTGCTCTCGAAAGACTCAGGGCTAATACTCTAATCATTTTTGTCATTTTGTGTCGAGCATGTTGTGATACATTTGTGTATTGTTGTTGTCGTGTATTTGTGTATTGTTGTTAACATGCATTTGTGCGCGTATTTGAGAACCGAGTATTTTCCTGGTTGTCATGATTCCGCTGCAAATGTATTTTTAACTATGTTTATATCCGATGGGTGTGTATTTTAAATGGTTTTCTGTTATTTGACCAACTCGTGTATACTTTTAAATGTCCTTTTTAGTACTTTGCAAACTTAGTATTATTTTGTAAAACCTTTTTCCTTAAACTATTTTATCTGTACGTGTAAGCGGTGACTTAACGTACATTTTGAATCTGTCGAATTTTGGCATTTTGGCCTTGAATATTAGATGGGATTTTTAGGACGGTATTTGATATATATATATATATATATATTGGAAAGCATTTGAAAAATATTACCGTCTATGCCTCTTTGGCGCATTTAAAAGATTGCCAAAATGATTTTTAGCGTTGTGGGTTCCAGCGTGGGGCCAACGGTGTTGTAATACCCTCGGATGGTTTTGGAGGTGTTACAGAAGATGGTATCAGATATTGGGTTTCATAAAACCCGGGCGTGTGTGTTATGTGGTTCTACCGGTGCGGTAGTAGCGTGACTTTGGAAAACAATTTTTCTGACTTTTGAATCAAACCGATTTTTAAAAGTTCCAAAATTTTTGAGATATTTTCAAAATTGCTATATTTGAAATACTGGTGTGTTGTAATTCTGTTGAGACTTCGTATGTGAGTCGTATGCTAGTATCACGGGAGATCATCGGCTTCACGCACCTGTAAGTATATTGTTTTGGTTATTCTCTTGTGGTGACGATTGATTGCTTTCGTGATGAGTTTGGATATTTTGGTTGAGATGTTGTCTGTGACAGGATTGCAACTTTTAAGGACGAAACTTATTTTTACGGTGTTAGTATATGATATCCTGGATTTTTTTCAGTATAAATTTTGTGCGTTATTTTATTTGAGATATATTGGACAGTGTGGTATCTATACAGTATGGATAAAATAACTGAGAACTGAGACAGTTGTTTTATTATAATTATTATACTTAGTTGATAATTTCATTTGAGGATATTGTGTATCAGGTGTATTGTATGAGAATGTTATTGGGACGAGTATATATATTCATTATGTCGTGTATACGTATTCGGTATGTTGGGACGACATGCAGCAGCAGTTATAAATGGAAAAGTATGGAAGCCATAATTTACGTTCATTAAGATACAAGCGTAATGTATGTTACGCAGAGTACATAACGTACATTATGAGGAGAATCAGACAGGGTCTGAGCTATGATCGACGGGTGGGCCCGGTGTCGGCAACTTTCAGCGCAGATGTGGACAGGGGAGTCAACATAAAGATGTACGTACGTTAATGGATAGCCCATTACGTACGTTAAATGAGAGTCATATTGTAGCAAGTCAACTCGGAGTTATGTACGCTATGGCATGGGCCTTACGTACGTAAGCCATTAAACGAATTGAGGCAGCAACCTCAGGATTGGTATTACGTACGCTACCAAGGTCGGGTAACATATGTAAGACTCGTTACGTATGATAAAGTGGATCAGTTTACGTACGTAACAACTGAAGTTGTCATAAATATATGAGACCCGCCACTTTGGCATTTAGGGGATGTTCACTTCCTTTTTGGCCATTCAACCTTACAAGATGGATTTTTAGCTCTTCTAACTTGATTATGAGCTTGATGGCATGAATTGGAGCTTGAGATATGAAGATATTATTGATTCTTGAGGTGTTTGATTGTGTTGTTCATCTTCAAGAGGTATATTGGATAATCCCTCTCTTTAATTTTGAATTTTGATGTTGTTGTTGATGATTAACTCGTATGATGGTGGATATGGTGATATAGTTGTGATTCTTGATGTTATGTGAAGTGTATGTTGAGGAAGATGACATTATGTTTGTTGTAGTAGTAGACCTTGTATATCCTTGATGAGTAATGTAACATGATATGAGATTGAATCTAGAGAGATTATGGTTAATCCCGGATTACGATTATTCATGATATTGAGCTATTTGGACAGTTCAGATTGATGATAATAATCGTTAATTATTTTTCCATGAACTTACGAGTATGAACAAGAAGGAACCTTGTTCATTCGTATTTAAGGTTGAAGTTGGAATTGAGAATGTTAAGACACTTGTTTGAATTGATTGTTATTATGATTATCGAATTGCATCTTGTATTGATATGAGTTCATAATCGTCTGAGATGAATTGTTTGGTTTTGTATATGATTGAAGTTTTGTTGATCCGTTGAGTTTGTGGTTGGTTATATCGGTTGTTGATTGTTATTCGAGCGTGTTGTTAATCGATTTTTGCATTATGTTGTGATAATTGATCATTGAGTATAATCATTGTGCTACGATTGAGATTGGAGAATTCGTGGATCGCTTTGGTCGGGGCTGAGGAGCTTGTAGATGAAGGCGATGGAATTGGTAATGGCTTCGTCCTATCAGTATCGAGGCAAGTTTATACTTGCCCAGTTCACAATATTTATTGAATAATTTTGATTTCATTTCATTTATATGTCATAGCAATGATATTATAAATATGATTTATCGGCATGATGGTATGTATATTATACTTGGGTTTGGATTAAATCATAATGTATATGATTTAAATATCTTTGGTGAATACGGAGATGTGGATTATCTTCGGCCTGTGTTATGCAATATCGGATATCGAGGATAGTTTATGGTGCCGGCATTGATCTCGAGTTGGTGGTTTGTTGATAATGATGGACTATACTTCATTCGGGATTATTCGAATAATTATGTATTCGTTCAGAGATGTTGTTCGTGGAAAGGTTAGTGTCTCCGGCTTTGAGATAATTTTGTATTGCCCAATTATGAGGATAATTATTTTGATGCATCGTTGTATATATGTGGTATGTTGATGTTTCATATAATGAGTGTGCATTGTTGTTTGGTGTATTTTTGTGGTGTTGTTTTTCTTTAGAACTTTAATTTTAATGGGTCGATGTGTTGGGGGGTAAAACCTGAATGGTACCCCGTGGAACTATGTTAGGGGGTAAAACCTGAATGGTACCCCGTGGAACTGTGTTGAGGGATAAAACCTGAATGGTATCCACGTCCGGATTATTTCTATGTAGATACTTCCGTGACCCTTGGTTGCGACCTTGGGAGTTTATGTGTTGATATTTAAGACATTTTTGAGCATTGTGAACTATTGTCTAACGGAAATACGACATTATGGTCGTGTCGACCTTTCATTGTCAAGTTTTCTTTGTTCACCTGGGTAAGTCCTTTTGATCCTTATTGGATATGTGTTCCTTTGAGCTTCGTTGTCATGTTGCATCGTGACATATCTGGAGTCATATCTGCATGTCGATTGGTCGTTCATAGTCCATGTATGATTGGGTATGCTCGACAGCCGGGTTTGTCTTTGAGATCCACTATATGTGATTTGTATAACATTTGACGATTTTATTCTCTCGTATATCTGTCGTTATTGCTCCTTGTTGATCTTGTTTGGTGTTCACCATATCGATGGTATTCTCGGTCGTTATTGGTCCTTTGTTGATCTTGTTTGGGGTTTACCATATCGATGGTATTCTCGGTCGTTGTTGGTCCTTATTGATCTTGTTTGGTGTTTACCATATCGATGGTATTCTTGATTGGTGTTGGTCCTTACTGATCTTGTTTGGTGTTTACCATATCGATGGTATTCTCGGCCGTTATTGGACCTTTGTTGATCTTGTTTAGGTTTTACCATATTGATAGTATTCTCGATCGTTGTTGGTCCTTGTTGATATTGTTTGGAGTTTAGCATATCGATGGTACTATCGGTCGTTATGGGTCCTTTGTTGATATTGTTTGGAGTTTACTATATCGATGGTTTACTCGATCGTTGTTGGCCCTTTGTTCATCTTGTTTGGAGTTTACCATATCGATGGTATTCTCGGTCGTTGTTGGTCCTTGTTGACCTTGTTTGGTATTTACCATAACGATGGTATTCTCGGTCGTTGTTGGTCCTTTGTTGATTTTGTGTGGAGTTTATCATGTAATGGTATTATCGGTTACCGTTGATATATTGTTGATAGTGCTGGGGTTTATCATGTCGATGATATTCTTGGTTGATGCATTGGTTGTTTATTATTATTGATTGTATGAGCGTTCATACTTTGTATTAATGTTCGAGACTTGTCATTGTTCCGGGGTGGTTGATCTGCAGATGTATTGTATATTATTCGTCTTATCAGGATTGGGATTTGGTTGTGCGATTCGGCGGACAAGGTTGAGCACGAATATATTATTCCATACTTGAGATATAATGACGTATTGAGAATCTTTGTATTGTTTGAGTACAGTATAGATGGTTATATTTGAGTTCATTCGTCAATCGAGAATGCGATGTGTGGATTATGGTAAGGATTGATTTGATATGGATTACCATGAGATGGTAAGGTTATGACGGTAAGATTACATTGGTAGTATTCTTACTTTGTAGTTACATTGGTATGTAATTGTTTATGATGATGTGATCGTTATCATTGTTGAGTATTGTGGCTGACCTCGTTGTGGGCTTTATCTTTTAGTTACTCGGAGATTGATCTAGTAGCGGTCGTGAAGGGATGAGCTTCCCGGGTGATACTGGCTATGGCATGTATTTGAGAACCGAGTATTTTCCTGGTTGTCATGATTCCGCTGCAAATGTATTTTAACTATGTTTATATCCGCTGCAAGTGTTTTTTAAATGGCTTTGCGATATTTGACCAGCTCGTGTATACTTTTCAATGGCCATTTTAGTACTTTTCAAACTTGGGATTATTTTGTAAAACCTTTTTCCTTAAACTATTTTATCTGTACGTGTAAGGGGTGACTTAACGTACATTTTGAATCTGACGAAGTTTGGCATTTTGGCCTTGAATATTAGATGTGATTTTTAGGACTGTATTTGATATATATATATATATTGGAAAGCATTTGAAAAATATTACTGTCTATTCCTCTTTGGCGCATTTGAAAGATTGCGAAAAAGATTTTTTGTAATACCCGAGATTTCTATGTAATTGGTGTAATATCCGCAATTTTCGATTTTCGGTAAATTTCTTTTTTTTGGTCGGAGTCTGTTTTGACGACTCTCTCATGACCGTTTCGTCATTCGGAGAATATTTAATTCTGCACTTTTGTCATCCGAGTTCGTTTCGGTGCTGCTTTGTTGAGTTCCGTGCTTTTTAGCGACTTTTCCGCGCTTGAGTTCGGTTCTTGCGAATCTCGTTCGAAATTGTCGTTTGGGGTTTTTCGTAAGTTCATTTAACGTTGTTATACGTGTTGTGAGCTTCGGTTAGATTATTCGTTGTCGTATGGTGATTTTCGGGCATTTGGGCCATTTTCGTAATTTCCCAAAGTTTGGGGTAATTACCTTCCGTTGTCGAATTTCGAGCCTTCGGGTGGTCGGAATCGTGTGATCTACTAGCTCTTAGATTCATCTTTGTGAGTACTTCGTAACCGTATCTTCGGTTCGTATTCAGGTTCGGGTTTCGGTGTCGTTTTGTTGAATTCAGGATTACTAAACGACTTTTCTAAGTATGAGTTCGACTTTGTTAGATCAACATTAATTTTTGGTAACTCCCAAAATTCTGAATCTTTGCAATATTATAGAACATCGAGTTAGCTTTCCAATGGTTCGAACGGTGAGTCAATCGGAGTCCGGACGAGAGAGTTATGGTCGTTTTAGCTCACCCGCTCGTTATTGGCCGATCACCGGCCGAACTTCGGCCGTGTCGTCCGACACGGCCCGTGCCGTACTCTTCCGGATAAGCCGGAAGTCTCGCCTCAGACCCGACCGTGTCGTCAGCACGGCCGAGCCGAACTCTTCCGGATAAGCGGAGCGGCGCTTGAGGCGGCCGTGTTCAGACACGGTCGAGTCAATGCCGAGCGCCGCGGACAGGTCACTATCGGTAGGCCCCTCGGCGGCGCGACCGTGTCTAGCAGGACACGGTCGAGTCCCTGCCGGCCAGCTGCGCGACACGACCGTGTCAGGCGGACACGGTCGAGTCTGTCAGCCTATTTAAGGCCCAGCAGTCGGGTTTTTCTTCATTTTCTCACTCGTTTCTTCCTCTTCCGATTTGGAGCTTTGATGATCATGGAGGGATGTTGTTAGGGTTAAATCCATGAAGTTTTGAAGTTCATAACATCGATTAATCCTTCCATAACTTGCTCCGATCGACCGAATCAAGGCAAGTTTTCCTAAAATATAGTTTTGGGGATTTTGTTCGATTTGTCCGTTTAATCCGTTTTAACTTAGGATTGTGATGGATTGATGATTATTTAGATGTATTATATCATTTTCCTTGTTATTCCATGGTTGGATCGTATCGATTCGTTATTTTGGTCGAGTTCTTGATCGACGCCTTGAAGGTGTCCGGTAAAATGTCATAGAGGGGTTTTCGGGCGTTCTACGATTATTCTTCCTCGTATGATCGATGATTTATTGATTATATGTTGTTAGGGTCGAATTCTTGTGAAGAACTCGAGTCGGAACCCTTTCGTTCGTTGTCTTCTTCGGGGTCCGAGCTTCCCGGTCGAACCGTGTTCTTCGGAGCGTTTGGTAGCGGTTATTAAGGCAAGTATCTTATTATACGACTTGTATCTTGCGACTAGTAATTACGTATGAGATGTATAATGACTTTGCTTGCCTTCGTAAATATGTCCCGTTTGAGTTGGTTGTGTTTTCCGTAATTTGAAGGCTTTGCGATAATATTGTTATATTAGTATACGTGTTAGGCGTTGTGCCATTTGTGCAGGATTGCGCCGTACATATGGGACGGTCGTACACTTGGTTGTGTAATGTAATGTGTACCGAGCGTGTGTTATGTTGGATATGTGTCGTTGATTGACGATAGTCGTTGCGAGTGTTGAGATTGTGTTATGTGCAGGTGATGTACGATTTTGTGGTGATCAATGTGATTGATCAATTGTGCTAATTGTTGTATGTAATGTGAATGTGAATGTGAATATGTGTGACCGCTAAGTTCACTCGTGTTGGTTCGACGGGACCTACGAGGATTCGTGGCGGTGGACTACGGGATCGTAACTTAGTGAGGTACCGAGGTCCAATCGTCTTTGATCCGACGAGGCCTACGGTAACGCATGGCGGTGGACCATGAGTTTCGGACACGGTCGTCAACCGGTGAGCTCGACGGGGCTTACGGTGACACGTGGCGGTGGACTACGGTGTCGGACTTTGTGTGTGTGATTGTTGTGATTGATATAGTCCGTGCGGGTTGTTATGCCTACGGAGACACGTGATGTGGATCACGGTGTCGGAATTGGTTATGTTTGGTTAATAGTCCGTGCGGGTTGTTGAACCTACGGAGACACGTGACAGTGGATCACGGTGTCGGAGTTGATTATGTTTGTTTAATTGTGCGTGATGTAGTCCGTGCGGGTTGTTGAACCTACGGAGACACGTGACAGTGGATCACGGTGTCATGAGCATGATACTTTTCAAATCAAAGTTTTTAAAGGAAAATTTTTAAGAAATAATGTTGGGCCGAGCCCCACGAGATTTATGGAAATGTTTCCGGTATTGTAAACTGTTGAATTATGAAACGAGTTTTGGGTTAAGGCCCTTAAGTTTTTCGAAAGGTTTTGTGAATCAGGACATGAGGTCTTAAGGTTTGAAATTCTAAAAATTCCCGAGATGATAATATTATTTTCGAATGCTTCATAGCTTATCTTCTCTTGTGAAAACCTCCCGGGAATATTTGATATTTGATTATTAATTGCTTGTTACATTTCGTATGATTTGATACTTGCACTAGTAAAACAGTGGAGTTTTACTAACCCAGTGTCGGGGGTGGATGTCTGTTTTGCGTCCAGGTACATGCAGATTTAGGGGAGCAGTCACAGGATTGGCACAAGAGGATGACGAGCTGCGATACTAATCAAGAGTTGAGAGTTGGTAGAGTTTAGTTGTATTGTTAGAGTTGATTCAGTCTTCCCCTGTATTGTATTTCGAGCCCTGTGTGGGTAATGTTGTTAGTCAGTCCTGTTGATAGAGTTGTGTGACCTCATCGGTCTGTGTGTTTATGTGTAAGTGACCTTGACGGTCTGTATTATTATATTGTTTGACCCTGGGCGGGCAAGCATTTGATTGTTTATGGACGTTTAGCCTGGTAGATCCTTGCGGAAAAGGTTTACGGCGTGTAATATTCCCATACGGTTTTGGGGGTGTTACATTTATGGTATCGGAGCTTAGGTTGCGGAAACCTAGGCTGTCGGGTCGAGTCAAGTCGTGATTTGTCGAGTAATGTGTTGTCATGTCGTTTGAGTCATCAGGTGACAAGTTGAGTTGTGCGTAGTCACAACGTGTCGGTTATGTTGTCGGACGAGATTGGTATCGTGGGCGACCGTCACCTCCGTGCGACCTGTGGATGTAAGTCTCCTCTTTTATGCGAAGTACATGTGTATCTCGATTTTATCTTAGTGAGTTAATTGCGGTGCATGATTTTCTTTACACATTATTGTGTAATATAATTGTGTTTAGTACTTGTGGCATATAGTATGTGTATAGAACTGGGCACATTATTGTTTTATCTTTGAACCACCGGGTGGTGTGGTATGGTGTGGAAGTTGTAAACCTTGATGGATTTCGAAAAGGTATCGGCGACTGAGTTTTATTTTGAAAATCGATTCCCTTAACCGAGTTTTGACATTATGGCCTTGATCGTTTTGGCGAAATTCTTATGACGGTATTTAGTATTTTGTAAATGGCTTTTGTGAGTTTTTGAAATATTACCGTCATCGGCCCTTTTGCGTTTTTGTAAATAGTTTTTATCCTGGTGGGTTCCGGCGCGGGACACACAACGCTATAATGTTCCGTGTAAGAAAAAGAGAATTTTGTGCATAATAGCCCATTGAATTATCTTTGAAAATCTTGAGTATCCTAGAAATAAATTTCGAGACGTACGTTTAAAATGAATTGTTTTCTCATGGTACTTCCAAGGTGCCACGATATGTTTCCGAATTCTTCTACCTCGAGGACCAAAATGTTTTGAGATATTTTTCAATGTTTTATAAACACTTTTACTTAGACCCGAGGGTCGAATATTCTGAAAGTTTTCCACTAAGAGAAAGTGTCCTCATTTTTCTCAAATGCGAAATGGTTTTCCAAAGTCTCGATAACGATGTTTCACGTTTGTACTTTTTTTGAAAGGTGATACTCAAGATCAACCGGTGTTTTTCTAAGTTATTTTCAAAAGGTGGTTTTTATTCCTTGTTTTTTTTTTAAACCTATCAATTCCCGTTTGCGTTTGGGAATGTATGTATGATTTTTGCTTTGTCGTTTTGATGTTCCTCCCGAGTATGATCGAATTAGTGGCATGAACGTCGAGGCGTTGCCACACATTTGCTTTACTAGCCCTCTGTGAGAGGTTTGAACTGGTGTTTACTGTTTATCGAATCGTGGAGATTTGCGTGTTGTCTCACGAGTGTGAGATGTTTAAGCTTGGGTTTGTACGTTTGTGTACATGTGTGATTGTTTCATAATGTTTGTAATTATGTGCCGATTATCGTTCGGGCCGTTGATGTCGCGAACGATCTGTCGTTGTTGTAGTGTTTGTGTGTGTATTACTTTACGATGGTAATCGTTGTATATGATATGTGTTATGATTCTTTATTATGCTGAGTTGGCATCTCCGGTATGTTGTTTTGCGGTGTTATGTTCCATTGTATCTAGCATCTGTATTTTCGATATGCCGAGCCGAGGCATTTCGAACGTATTGTGCCGGGAGCATGTACGTGCCAATTATCCTTCTCGTCAGTAACGCTTTTCAAGTGTGGACCCGAGAGACACAGGATCCAGTTTTGCGAGTTGGGTTCCGAGTCTTTCGGGGCGCGAACTTCAGTAAAGATATGAGGATCGGATCTGAGAGGCCCATGGGAGATATTTCTGTCGTTTGCTTTTTGTGTTGTCACCTTACTCCAGTTGTTGTGAGTTGCGGGAACGACATTTCTTTTATAAGAGGTTGAATGTAATGCCTGTATCGTTTTGACTTCTGCATTTCCTCTTTCTCAGGTCTATCGACTCGTCGTGTTCGTTGATACTTTATGAACTTGTTCTGTATTTCGGTTTCATCGTTTGAACGAACTGTGATCTTGTTGTGGGTCGATCTGGTTATCGATGTGACTTTTTGGGTTCAGTTCGATTCTTGTGAACCTTGTTCGGGAGTGACATCATCGGGTTCTAATAGTTCTTTTATTCGAAGTGGATCGGACTTGGAACTCTTGTGTTTTCGACTCTGTCGACTCATTATGTTCGTTGACATTTCTGAGCTTGTCCTGCCCCTTGCTTTTGTTGATCGAACGAGTGTGGTATTGTTTTGGAATAACTCGTTTGTCGCTGTGACTTTGCAATCGCTATTCCCTTTCCTGTGGATCTTATGGGAATGCATGTCTTGTAGTTCTCACCAGATCATCCTGGGAGTTGTTGTTTGAATTTTATTATCCTTCGTGTTTCGGACATGATTGTTCGATCCTTGTTGTCTCGATCGTTTGCTTGTTCGGTTTTTGTTCTTGTTTCGTGATTGTTGAGCATTCAGGCTCCTTCCTAATTCCCTTAAGTTCGGGAAATTAGTCTCGTTTTCGATCTTCCAACCCTTGGGCGGTGGGATTCCGTATTTGTTCAGCGGTTGGCTCGCGTTTTGATTGATGTACCGTTGGGATGGTCAATCATATTGATTTTCGTTCGTTGTGTTTTGTGATTGTCGGATAATTGACTTGGCCATATTATCCGTTTGATAACGCTTGTCATTTGTTGGTTTTATTATATCCCTAACGGCGACGTTGTGTTGGTCGCCGTGGAGCATGTTTTCACGCCGTATATTCCTTTGCGTTGTTTGTAACATTTCGCTGTTGGGCGTTAGTTACGCATTCTTGTGTATCTTGTTGAGTTTTGCCTGGCGGAATATTTCTCCTCCCTACTTGTTTTAAGTTTCGGGACGAAACTTCTTTTAAGGAGGGTAGAATGTAATATCCGCAATTTTCGATTTTCGGTAAATTTCTTTTTTTGGTCGGAGTCTGTTTTGACGACTCTCTCATGACCGTTTCGTCATTCGGAGAATATTTAATTCTGCACTTTTGTCATCCGAGTTCGTTTCGGTGCTGCTTTGTTGAGTTCCGTGCTTTTTAGCGACTTTTCCGCGCTTGAGTTCGGTTCTTGCGAATCTCGTTCGAAATTGTCGTTTGGGGTTTTTCGTAAGTTCATT
Organism: Orobanche coerulescens; assembly: GCA_033398695.1. Taxonomy (NCBI): domain Eukaryota; kingdom Viridiplantae; phylum Streptophyta; class Magnoliopsida; order Lamiales; family Orobanchaceae; genus Orobanche; species Orobanche coerulescens. The sequence continues at coordinate 45,549,057 of CM065809.1, forward strand.
TAACGTTGTTATACGTGTTGTGAGCTTCGGTTTGATTATTCGTTGTCGTATGGTGATTTTCGGGCATTTGGGCCATTTTCGTAATTTCTCAAAGTTTGGGGTAATTACCTTCTGTTGTCGAATTTCGAGCCTTCGGGTGGTCGGAATCGTGTGTTCTACTAGCTCTTAGATTCGTCTTTGTGAGTACTTCGTAACCGTATCTTCGGTTCGTATTCAGGTTCGGGTTTCGGTGTCGTTTTGTTGAATTCAGGATTACTAAACGACTTTTCTAAGTATGAGTTCGACTTTGTTAGATCACCATTAATTTTTGGTACCTCCAAAAATTCTGAATCTCTGCAATATTATAGAGCATCGAGTTAGCTTTCCAATGGTTCGAACGGTGAGTCAATCGAGTCCGACGAGAGAGAGTTATGGTCGTTTTAGCTCACCCGCTCGTTATTGGCGATCACGCCGGCCGAACTTCGGCCGTGTCGTCCGACACGGCCCGTGCCGCACTCGTCCGGATAAGCGGAAGTCTCGCCTCGGGACCCGACCGTGTCGTGCAGCGCGGAAGCCGAACTCTTAGGATAAGCGGAGCGGCGCCAGAGGCCGGCCGTGTTCCAGACACGGCCGAGTCAATGCCGAGCGCCGAGACAGTCACTATCGGTAGGCCCCTCGGCGGCGCGACCGTGTCTAGCAGGACACGGCCGAGCCTACCCGGCCGCTGCGCGCCACGACCGTGTCGAGCGAACACGGTCGAGTCTGCACCTTATTTAAGGCCCAATGATCGGGTTTTCTTCATTTTCTCACTCGTTTATTCCTCTTCCGGTGGAGCTTTGATGATCATGGAGGGATGTTGTTAGGGGTTAAATCCATGAAGTTTTGAAGTTCATAACATCGATTAATCCTTCCATAACTTGCTCCGATCGACCGAATCAAGGCAAGTTTTCCTAAAATATAGTTTTGGGGATTTTGTTCGATTTGTCCGTTTAATCCGTTTTAACTTAGGATTGTGATGGATTGATGATTATTTAGATGTATTATATCATTTTCCTTGTTATTCCATGGTTGGATCGTATCGATTCGTTATTTTGGTCGAGTTCTTGATCGACGCCTTGAAGGTGTCCTAAAATGTCATAGAGGGTTTTCGGGCGTTCTACGATTATTCTTCCTCGTATGATCGATGATTTATTGATTATATGTTGTTAGGGTCGAATTCTTGTGAAGAACTCGAGTCGGAACCCTTTCGTTCGTTGTCTTCTTCGGGGTCCGAGCTTCCCGGTCGAACCGTGTTCTTCGGAGCGTTTGGTAGCGGTTATTAAGGCAAGTATCTTACTATACGACTTGTATCTTGCGACTAGTAATTACGTATGAGATGTATAATGACTTTGCTTGCCTTCGTAAATATGTCTCGTTTGAGTTGGTTGTGTTTTCCGTAATTTGAAGGCTTTGCGATAATATTGTTATATTAGTATACGTGTTAGGCGTTGTGCCATTTGTGCAGGATTGCGCCGTACATATGGGACGGTCGTACACTTGGTTGTGTAATGTAATGTGTACCGAGCGTGTGTTATGTTGGATATGTGTCGTTGATTGACGATAGTCGTTGCGAGTGTTGAGATTGTGTTATGTGCAGGTGATGTACGATTTTGTGGTGATCAATGTGATTGATCAATTGTGCTAATTGTTGTATGTAATGTGAATGTGAATGTGAATATGTGTGACCGCTAAGTTCACTCGTGTTGGTTCGACGGGACCTACGAGGATTCGTGGCAGTGGACTACGGGATCAGAACTTAGTGAGGTACTGAGGTCCAATCGTCTTTGATCAGCGAGGCCTACGGTAACGCATGGCAGTGGACCATGAGTTTCGGACACAGTGCGTCCAACCGGGTGAGCTCGACGGGGCTTACGGTGACACGTGGCAGTGGACTACGGTGTCAGGACTGTGTGTGTGATTGTTGTGATTGATATAGTCCGTGCGGGTTGTTATGCCTACGGAGACACGTGATGGATCAGGGTGTCGTAATTGTTTATGTTTGGTTTATATTCGGTGGTGGTTGTTGAAACTACGGTGACTCGTGTGAGTGGATCACGGTGTCGGAGTTGATTATGTTTGTTTAATTGTGCGTGATGTAGTCCGTGCGGGTTGTTGAACCTACGGAGACACGTGACAGTGGATCACGGTGTCATGAGCATGATACTTTTCAAATCAAAGTTTTTAAAGGAAAAGTTTTAAGAAATAATGTTGGGCCGAGCCCCACGAGATTTATGGAAATGTTTAGGTATTGTAAATCTTGTTGAATTATGAAACGAGTTTTGGGTTAAGGCCCTTAAGTTTTTCGAAAGGTTTTGTGAATCAGGACATGAGGTCTTAAGGTTTTGAAATTCTAAAAGTTCCCGAGATGATAATATTATTTTCGAATGCTTCATAGCTTATCTTCTCTTGTGAAAACCTCCCGGGAATATTTGATACTTGATTATTAATTGCTTGTTACATTTCGTATGATTTGATACTTGCACTAGTAAAACAGTGGAGTTTTACTAACCCCGTGTCGGGGGTGGATGTCTGTTTTGCGTCCAGGTACATGCAGATTTAGGGGAGCAGTCACAGGATTGGCACAAGAGGATGACGAGCTGCGATACTAATCAAGAGTTGAGAGTTGGTAGAGTTTAGTTGTATTGTTAGAGTTGATCCAGTCTTCCGCTGTATTGTATTTCGACCCCTGTGTGGGTAATGTTGTTAGTCAGTCCTGTTGATAGAGTTGTGTGACCTCATCGGTCTGTGTGTTTATGTGTAAGTGACCTTGGCCAGTGCAGTATTATTATATTGTTTGACCCTGGACGGGCAAGCATTTGATTGTTTATGGACGTTTAGCCTGGTAGATCCTTGCGGAAAGGGTTTACGGCGTGTAATATTCCCATACGGTTTTGGGGGTGTTACAATTGGAACTTGTGATATTGTAATAATTGTACTTTTGTCTGAGTACTATTTTCCGTATTTCATAATCCGATGTTGTCGAGCGTTTAATTTCGTGGTTGTGATTTAAAGATGGTAAATCTGCGCATATAGCGCACGCTACCGGATATGTTTAGCGTGCGCTAACGTGGATTCATAGCGCACGCTACTGAGGGTCTTTAGCGCACGCTATGCGTGGTCAATTTGATTGAGACGTGCGGTAGGTGAGATCTGGCCGGGGGACCCCTGTCGGATCGTGTCGGATGTACCTGGACGGCTTTCGGGAAAAGCCGAGTCAACGCCTTAGCGCACGCCATGGTATATGCGTAGCGCACGCTAAGTGCCGAGTACGATTTAGATCGTGAGCGTTAGCGCACGCTACTTAATGTCTAGCGCGCTAATAGCCATTTATTATAAATAGGACATCATCCTATTCGTGATTTCAGTTCTCTCTACTCTCATTACCCGAATTCCTACACTTAGAACATAATTTCCTTCACCCCAAACACTTCATATCAACATCCTAGTTCGTGATTGAAGATCGTATATCATTGGAGATTGGTGTTCAAGCTTTCGGTGTTGGATTGCTTCACTCTCCTCCGTGTTCTTCACTACTTTGAGGTAGGTGATTCTTCACCGATGTTAGTAATGTTTTTAAGGACGTCTGATCATGTTTTGTTAGCCAGTTATATCGTTTATGATCGGTCATCACATGTTAGAAGGATACTTTTGACGTATCGGCACTATTTATCGTATGAACCTTTGAACCATCTCAGTTTGTGGACTCCTAAGCGTTTTCAAATCGATTTATGATCAATAATCGGAGATTTCCTAGTTCGTATGTTTTACGTAAGGAATCATATGTTTTGGGGCTTGAAATAATCGGAACTTGGTATATTTCGTGAAGATCTTAGAAAAGATATGTTGTTGAGATGATTATCCGTATAAGTTGTACCTCATGATCATGGAACTTCCACAAACCTTTTTTTTAGCATGACATGCTTGAGGATGACTTGTTGTATCAACATAGAATTCATAAATTCACAACCTTTCAACCCAGTTTTTCCGTTAGCAGTATTCTGCCATGCAACGTTAGCGCACGCTAACATATGTGAGTTAACGTGCGCTATCGGGGTTCAGTTAGTGTACAAAACGTACGTAGCGTACGTTATGTATCGGCCGGTTCAAACTGTCAGTTCGTAACTAGCGCACGCTAGTCTTACACGATAGCGTACGCTAACGAGCTGCTTAAGCGCCGCGTTACGTAGAGTACGTAGCGCACGCTAAGCAGTCCAGGCAGATTGTTTATTTTGAGCTTTTCGGCCGTAGACCGAATTGTTAGGCCATCGTCCGACTTGAGATGATTTGTATATCATTCCTTTTGTTAAGGTTCGAGCTCGTTACGTTGATCGAAGGAGGCGGCCTTCGAGTGTGCTGAGATCATCGAGGTGTTTCGTCCTTGCCATTTTTTGAGGCAAGTATCATATGTCGAGTTCGATTTATCATGCTTGTGGTTTTGTTCATATTGTTGAATATGAGATGTATTTCTGGAAATTATAGTGATATTCGTTGTTGTTTGTTCGTATTGATGAACATATTGAAATGCATATGTGTATGCATAATTTATTGATTATGGTATAAATGATCCGAGGGGGTCATGAGGATCTATCTTGGCGCTGGATCGAATGTCCACCATGCGTTGGTCCGACGGGATCATCATGGGGATCTATCTTGAGGCTGGATCGTTGGATGGGTTTTCCACCATGCGTTGGTCCGACGGATCATCATGGGGATCTATCTTGAGGCTGGATCATTGGATTACCTTGTATTGTGTTGATGGACTCGTGAGGATTCGCATCGTTGGATTCCGGTGGCGGAAGTCCGTTTTGCATGCTTTATGATGCTTTGATGATTTATTGTATGATGATACATGTACTAGCATTGTTTTGCTAACCCCTTCGGGGGTGGACATTGTTTTGATGTTCAGGTAGCCGAGGAGCGGGAGGCAAACACTGATGCAAACGGAGACGATGGAATGGCTCAGTGATGTGATTGATGTTATTGTTATTGTGATTGGTCTTCTTGGTTCGTTTAGTACTCGAGTACGTCTGTTTTAATAAAGTCAATTCGATATGGTTGTATAAGTTAACTCATTTGATCGGTTGAATCAAATCTGTATTTGAACTTCAGTTGTTCGATTGTATTGTTTTTACACTTCTCCTAAAATTAGCCTTGTAAATCCTTATCTAAAGGGTTTACGGCGCTGTAATTATTCCAAATATCTCGGGGTGTTACAGAATATGGTATCGGAGCTAAGATTTATGGATATCTTGGCAGTCGGGTTAGTTGGGTCTATTTACGTTAATTGATTATTGGTCGTTCGTAACATCACTGCTGAGCCAGCATCGTTGTGTGGACTGTGGTTGTAAGTTTCCTAATCTCGAATACTACTGTTTTATTTAATTCACGTCTTGTAAACATTAATGGATGTACTTTGAGAAAGTTTGTCCTGGATATTGAGTATTTATGTTTACAGTATGTTGAGAGGAGGTCGTGGACGCGGACGCGGTCGTGGACGCGGACGTGGAAATGCGAGGCAAGAAGAGTCGGTATCTACTCCAGAGATAGCCGCTAGTCAAACGGATTCACATTAGGGGACAGCGAGATCGGCAAATAATAATGCAGATCCTAACGTGCCGGGAGTGCTTCAGCAGGTGGTTGCCCAGATAAACCAGTTTGCTCAAGTTGTGGATCGCATGCAGACGGCGATGGGACAGCAGAATAACGTGGATAATCGGGGAGATAAATGGCTTACCGAGGTGGTCAAATTGCATCCTCCGAAATTTGACGATTCCGCTGAGACGCTTTCGTGGGATCATTGGCTGAAGGAATTAGAGAAGATTTTTGCGGGGATTAACTGTCCCAACGATAGGAAGGTTCCGGTCGCCCAGTATCTTTTGACCGGGGAGGCCATTCGACCAGAGGAGCACAATGTTGACTGGACGGAATTCAAAGTGATGATGGAGGCACAGTATTCTCCTCATCCAGTTAGAGAAGCCCGAGTTCGGGAGTTTTTCTCACCACAAAATTCGGAAGCATCTGTGACGGACGTGATTAAGACTTTTAATCACCAGCTGACTTATGTGCGCCACTTGGTCAGGACCGAGGCGGAGAAGATTTTTCATTTTGACATGCGAATGAAGCCGGAAATTCAGCAGTATATGTCCGGATTTGAATGTACCACCTTGCGACAGTATCAGGACAAGGCGTTGGCCTATGATATGAAGGAGGCCGCAGTAGAGAAAGCGACGGAAGCAAAGAAATAGAAGGTGTCTGGCAACTTCACGGAGGATAAGAGTAGCGGACCTCGCAAGGGTCAGTCCTCTTTTCATTAATCCAGGAGACCTCCGCATCCTTCTCGAGGTGGAAAGAAGTTCCGGGCAGCATCGACTGTTTCAGATGCAGGAAAGAAGTGTTACAACTGTGGCAAGGAGGGACATGTTCGACGTGATTGTTTCGCGCCTGCTGTGACCTGTTTCGAGTGTGGATAGGAAGGACATCGCGCAACATTTTGTGGGAATGCGACCCGATCTTTTGGTACTCGCACTCCAGCTCCAGTCCCGAAGGAGACGAGTGTGAACCAGACGCAGCAAAGTGGATTTCAGCAGCAGAACGCTGGGAAGAGAGAGGCATCCAGATCGGGTCCGTTCCTCCACGCTGCATTTAAATGAGGAAATCTGATGATCAGAACACAGCTGTTGCATCAGGTACGATTCAGATCCTTTTGCAACCAGTTAGTGTCTTGTTCGACTCGGGAGCTACGCATTCTTTTATATCTTTGAACTGTGTTAATCGTTTGAAAATTTCGTGCTTGTATAATTGTGAACCTTATGTTGTGGGATTACCGAGAGGAGAGAAAATTGTGGGAACCTTAGAAGATAGGGATTTCCCAGTATCTATAGAAGGAAGAGATTGGCCATCGAATCTTATTGTAGTTGACATCTACGGTGACGATTTAATTCTCGGAGATGATTGGCTCAACCGTTATGGAGCTGTGCTGAATTACCGAGAGAGAGTCATTTCCATCATTGCTGGTGACGGATCTGAACACTTATTCCGGGGATGGAGACCGGGAAGCTCGGGAAAATTGATCAAGGCAATGAAAGCCGTGAAATTATCAAGGTGGATGTCACGGACTTTGGTGCTATGCCATGAGAAAAGAGGAAGGAGTAGAGCTCGTCTATTTCGATTGTGAATGAGTTCTCGGATGTATTTCCTGACGAACTACCTGGGTTACCTCCGCAGAGGGGAGTGGAATTCACTATCGAACTAGAGCCTGGAGCAGCTCCTATTTCCAGAGCACCATACCGCATGGCGCCAACCGAGATGTATGAACTCAAGAAGAAACTGGAGGAATTGTTACAGAAGGGCTATATCCAACCTAGTGTTTCTCCTTGGGGAGCGCCCGTTCTCTTTGTCCGAAATAAAGACGGATCCCTCCGACTGTGTATTGATTACAGGGAGCTCAACAAGATGACGATCAAGAATAAGTATCCTATACCTCGGATCGACGAATTGTTTGATCAACTGCAAGGGGCAAGGGTATTCTCTAAGATTGACTTGCGATCAGGATACCACCAGTTGAGAATTAAGGAATCGGATATACCGAAATCTGCTTTCAGATCCCGGTACGGGCATTATGAATTCGTAGTGATGCCGTTTGGACTTACCAATGCTCCTGCAGTATTCATGCAATTGATGAATCGGGTATTCTTGGAATACTTGGCTAAATTTGTGGTCGTCTTCATTAATGACATCCTGATATATTCGAGGGACGCAGAGGAACATGCTGAATATTTACGTGTGGTTTTAAGCACCTTGAGGAAGGAACAGCTGTATGCAAAATTTTCAAAATGCGAGTTTTGGCTTAAGGAAGTAACTTTTCTTGGGCATGTGATATCAGCCGACGGAGTTCAGGTGGACCCGAAGAAAGTCGAAGCAATCTTGGATTGGGAAGCTCCTAAAAACGTGAAAGAAGTCCGAAGCTTCTTAGGACTTGCTGGATATTATCGCCGCTTTGTAGAGGGATTTTCCAAAATTGCTCGAACGCTCACCCAGTATTCTGAGAAAACTCAAAAGTTCATGTGGAATGAGAAGTGCCAGTGGTTTTGACGAACTTAAGAGGAGGCGGCAAGACCTATATTAGCGCCGCGCAGGAACTGATGGATTCATGGTATACGGCGACGCTTCAAATCAGGGTTTGGGTTGTGTGTTGATGCGAAGGATAAAGTGATTGCTTATGCCTCTCGGCAATTGAAACCGCACGAGATTAATTACCCGACTCATGATACGGAGCTAGCACTGTGGTCTTTGCCTTGAAAATTTGGCGACATTATTTGTACGGCACTCATTTTCAGATCTTTACAGATCATAAGAGCCTCAAGTACATCTTCAGTCAGAAAGAATTAAACATGAGGCAGAGAAGGTGGCTGGAATTGATCAAGGATTACGACTTGGAGATTCTCTATCATCCGGGGAAAGCAAACGTAGTAGCTGATGCTTTGAGCCGTAAACCTGTTTCTCTTCGAGTGTTGGAAGCACTTACGTCCCAAACCAGTATTCAACGAGAACTGATCCGCGAGGGGATTGAAGTATGGGCACCAGGAATCCAAGGGCAACTTTATGTGATGGAACTGACTTCATCACTAGTCGAGGAGATCAAGTCTAAACAATTGAACGATTCTCTGATCCTTCGATTATGTGACGAAGTAAAAGAAGGAAAAGCCCGGGATTCGTAATACAAGACGATAGAGTTCTGAGATTTCAGAGTCGACTTTGCGTTCCCGATGATGATGATTTGAGACGGACAATTTTGAAGGAAGCTCATAGCGCGCCCTATTCTATTCACCCAGGCAGTAGTAAGATGTATAAGGATCTAAAGCAAAACTTCTGGTGGGGGAATATGAAGAAGGACGTAGCAGTACGTTTGAAGTGTTTGACTTGTCACAGGTTAAGATTGAACATCGCCGACTGCCGAATGTTAAAGCCGCTTCCGATCCCTGAATGGAAGTGGGAGGATATATCGATGGATTTCATCACTAGTATGCCAAGGACTAGAACGGGAATGAACATGATTTGGGTTGTAGTTGATCGACTAACCAAGTCGGCTCATTTCCTGGGAATTAAAGATACATGGGGACCCGAGAGATTGCACGGGACGTCGAAGACCATTATTTCGGATCGAGATGGTCGTTTCGTGTCACACTTCTGGAAGGCAGTTCACAGGGCTTTGGGGACTGAGCTCAACTTTAGCACAGCTTATCATCCCCAAACGGATGGTCAGTCTGAAAGAACTATACAGACAGTAGAGGACATGCTTAGAGCTTGTGCATTAGATTGGTCGACTGATTGGGAAGTTCACTTGCCCTTGATCGAGTTCACCTATAATAACAGTTGGCATGCTTCTATTAAGATGGCCCCATTTGAAGCTTTATATGGGAGAAGATGCCGATCACCCTTGTGTTGGGATGATTCTTCGGATTTGATCGGGACGGAACCGGAGTTGATTATTCAGACTCAAGAGAAGATAGCTTTGATTCGAGAGAGACTGTTGACTGCCCAGAGTCGACAAAAGTCTTATGCAGATGTACGTCGTCGCCCTTTAGAGTTCGACGCAGGAGACCATGTACTATTGAAGGTGTCTCCTACACGAGGGATTTTCCGTTTTGGGAGGAGAGGCAAACTTAGTCCGAGATATATCGGACCATTCGAGATCCTCGAGAGAGTGGGAGATTTAGCATACAGGTTGGCCTTACCGCCATCGCTGAGTCACGTTCACAATGTGTTTCACGTATCCCAACTGCGGAAGTATGTACCGGACCCCAGTCACGTCATTGATTTCGACGAGATCGAAATAGCTAATGATGGCACCTTCGAAGAAAGACCAATCAAGATACTTGAGAGCCGGATCAAACAATTGAGGAATAAACCAATACACTTGGTTAAAGTACAATGGTCACGACATGGAGTCGAAGAGGCCACTTGGGAAACGGAGGATAGTATGAAGACTAGATATCCGGAGTTGTTTTCATCTTAAGTTTCAGGACAAAACTTCTTTTTAGGGAGGAAGGATGTAATACCCGAGATTTCTATGTAATTGGAACTTGTGATATTGTAATAATTGTACTTTTGTCTGAGTACTATTTTCCGTATTTCATAATCCGATGTTGTCGAGCGTTTAATTTCGTGGTTGTGATTTAAAGATGGTAAATCTGCGTATATAGCGCACGCTACCGGATATGTTTAGCGTGCGCTAACGTGGATTCATAGCGCACGCTACTGAGGGTCTTTAGCGCACGCTATGCGTGGTCAATTTGATTGAGACGTGCGGTAGGTGAGATCTGGCCGGGGGACCCCTGTCGGATCGTGTCGGATGTACCTGTACGGCTTTCGGGAAAAGCCTAGTCAACGCCTTAGCGCACGCTACAGGTATATGCGTAGCGCACGCTAAGTGCCGAGTACAGTTTAGACTGTGAGCCGTTAGCGCACGCTACGAACAGGGTCTAGCGCGCGCTAATAGCCATTTATTATAAATAGGACAGCATCCTATTCGTGATTTCAGTTCTCTCTACTCTCATTACCCGAATTCCTACACTTAGAACATAACTTCCTTCACCCCCAAACACTTCATATCAACATCCTAGTTCGTGATTGAAGATCGTATATCATTGGAGATTGGTGTTCAAGCTTTCGGTGTTGGATTGCTTCACTCTCCTCCGTGTTCTTCACTACTTTGAGGTAGGTGATTCTTCACCGATGTTAGTAATGTTTTTAAGGACGTCTGATCATGTTTTGTTAGCCAGTTATTTCGTTTATGATCGGTCATCACATGTTAGAAGGATACTTTTGACGTATCGGCACTATTTATCGTATGAACCTTTGAACCATCTCAGTTTGTGGACTCCTAAGCGTTTTCAAATCGATTTATGATCAGTAATCGGAGATTTCCTAGTTCGTATGTTTTACGTAAGGAATCATATGTTTTGGGACTTGAAATAATCGGAACTTGGTATATTTCGTGAAGATCTTAGAAAAGATATGTTGTTGAGATGATTATCCGTATAAGTTGTACCTCATGATCATGGAACTTCCACAAACCTTTTTTAGCATGACATGCTTGAGGATGACTTGTTGTATCAACATAGAATTCATGAATTCACCACCTTTCAACCCAGTTTTTCCGTTAGCAGTATTCTGCCATGCAACGTTAGCGCACGCTAACATATGTGAGTTAACGTGCGCTATCGGGGTTCAGTTAACGTACAAAACGTACGTAGCGTACGTTATGTATCGGCCGGTTCAAACTGTCAGTTCGTAACTAGCGCACGCTAGTCTTACACGATAGCGTACGCTAACAGGCCTGCTTAGCGCACGTTACGTAGAGTACGTAGCGCACGCTAAGCAGTCCAGGCAGATTGTTTATTTTGAGCTTTTCGGCCGTAGACCGAATTGTTAGGCCATCGTCCGTCTTGAGATGATTTGTATATCATTCCTTTTGTTAAGGTTCTAGCTCGTTACGTTGATCGAAGGAGGCGGCCTTCGAGTGTGTTGAGATCATCGAGGTGTTTCGTCCTTGCCATTTTTTGAGGCAAGTATCATATGTCGAGTTCGATTTATCATGCTTGTGGTTTTGTTCATATTGTTGAATATGAGATGTATTTCTGGAAATTATAGTGATATTCGTTGTTGTTTGTTCGTATTGATGAACATATTGAAATGCATATGTGTATGCATAATTGATTGATTATGGTATAAATGATCCGAGGGGGTCATGAGGATCTATGCTGAGGGCGCTCGATCGAATGTCCACCATGCGTTGGTCCGACGGGATCATCATGGGGATCTATCTTGAGGCCGGATCGTTGGATGGGTTTTCCACCATGCGTTGGTCCGACGGGATCATCATGGGGATCTATCCGAGGCGCTTGGATCATTGGATTACCTTGTATTGTGTTGATGGAATCGTGAGGATTCGCATCGTTGGATTCCGGTGGCGGAAGTCCGTTTTGCATGCTTTATGATGCTTTGATGATTTATTGTATGATGATACTTGTACTAGCATTGTTTTGCTAACCCCTTCGGGGGTGGACATTGTTTTGATGTTCAGGTAGCCGAGGAGCGGGGAGGCAAACACAGTACCGACAGGACGATGGAATGGCTCAGTGATGTGATTGATGTTATTGTTATTGTGATTGGTCTTCTTGGTTCGTTTAGTACTCGAGTACGTCTGTTTTAATAAAGTCAATTCGATATGGTTGTATAAGTTAACTCATTTGATCGGTTGAATCAAATCTGTATTTGAACTTCAGTTGTTCGATTGTATTGTTTTTACACTTCTCCTAAAATTAGCCTTGTAAATCCTTATCTAAAGGGTTTACGGCGCTGTAATTATTCCAAATATCTCGGGGTGTTACATTTTTAGCCTTATGGGTTCCGGCGTGGGGCCCACGGTGCTGTAATACCCCCGTATGGTTTTGGGGGTGTTACAACTATGATGCGACCTTTTCACTAGTAGTCATTCTTAAATCAATTAGAATTTTATTTTCTATTGTCGCATACTATGATTATGAGATATGGAAAATGGATGTCAAAACAGCATTTCTTAATCGAAACTTACTACAGGGTGTGTACATGACGCAACCTGGGGTTTTTTTCATCCAGAAAATTCTAAAAAGGTTTGCAAGCTTCAAAGATCCATTTATGGACTCAAGCAGGCTTCTCGGAACTGGAATATTCATTTTTATGAAACTGTCAAAAAGTTTGTGTTTATTAAAAATGAAGATAAATCATGTGTGTACAAGAAGGTTAGTGGGAGCATTGAAAATGACATACCCACCTTGCAGACAATCAAAACTTGGTTGGGAAGTTGTTTCTCCATGAAAGACTTAGGAGAAGCTGCTTATATTCTCGGGATAAAAAGCTATAGAGATAGATCAAAGAGAATGATTGGTCTGGGTCAGAGTACATACTGTTCAATATGCAGGACTCTAAGAGAGGAATCCTGCCAATGTCACATGGCATTCATCTGAGTAAGACTCAGAGTCCTTCGACTCCTGATGAGAGAGCCCGTATGAGTAAGATTCCATATGCTTCGGCCATTGGATCCATCATGTATGCCATGATTTGTACTCGACCAGATGTATCATTTGCCCTTAGCATGAGAAGTCGCTACCAATCAAATGTAGGTGAAAATCAATGGACAGCAATGAAAACCATCCTAAAGTACTTAAGAAGAACTAAGAATGCATTCCTAATTTATGAAGGTGAGGGAGATGAGCTGGCTGTAAATGATTATGCTGATACAAGTTTCGAAACCGATAGAGACGATTTAAGATCCCATATGGTTTTCTCTTTGGTTTAAAATGGAGGTGCTATGAGTTGGAAATGTTCTAAGTAAAGCACACACATCGATTTTATAACTCAAGTTGAGTACCTGGCAAGATCGGAGCAGTCACGGAGAATATGTGGATCTTTTAGGCCCTATAAGTCTATACTGCGACAATAATGGTTTTATTGCATGAGCTAAAGAGTCAAGGTCCGATTAGAAATCTAAACACATACTCGGTATATGCAAAGTAGGAACGGAATAGATGTTGCTGATCCACTTACTAAGCCTCTCTCATAAGGAAGGCATGAAGAGTATTCTAGATCGATGGCCTGAGAGTAATGAATGAATAGTCCTAGTGCAAGTGGGATATCGTTGGGAGTAGTACCTTAGGATATTCGATGTGCCTAGATTTGTAATTAATGAATGGTCCTAGTGCAATTTATTTGATAACATCTGTTTCTCGTTGATTATAATAATCGAATAATAGTTGTTCACGAATAATAAGATTATTCATATATCCTTGGTCCAATCACATTGAGTGGAGACTCAAATGATTAATATACTAGTATAAGTTTGATTGATAATCATCGGATGATTATGCGCATGGTAAGGATCAAACTTATGGGTATTGGTTGGAGAACGAAATACTAGACAGACCCACATTGAGATCACTTAATGGAAATGTCATAAGTGAATCTCAATATAACATTATGTCAATAAATCCTTGAACCTTAGATTATCATAGAGTCTAACATGATAACTGCTATGCCTTGACGTAATCCAACATCATCTGAAAAATGGTGATCATAAAAGTTAGAGATAGGGATTAGTTCTAGTCATGTAGAGGGCAATGAATAATCAAGATGGGTATTTGTCCCTCTTTTTAGGGAGAGAGAAATCTCTTAGGGCCCTCAATACGTAGGACTCTAGGAAATGCATAGCCTTGCTCAAATGAAGAGTCATTTGATTCAATCAGTCTACTTAAGATCGAGAAAGCATTTGAACATAATAAGTATGACATTTCCATGACTGGTGTAATATCCGAATTTATTATTGTTTATTTCATCTGTATTCGAACCCCGTATTATTCGGATTTGTGATCTCGATAATTGGAGTATGATATTTCTCACATTGGTATCTTTGTACATAAGTATATCGTCATGCAAAATTTCTCATGCAAACTCGTGATAGCGCACGCTAAGAATGTAGCTTAACGTGCGCTATCGGCTACAACTAGCGCACGCTACGAATGTAGGATTTGCATGCGCTAGGCAGTCAATTATTGAGCTAGGCGGCTAGCACATGCGCCAGCCGGGACATGGGTCCGGATAAGATTCCCGCGGATGAACCTGGACAGATTTGGAGTCAACGCTTATTAGCGTGCGCTAAGAATGGTATGTAGCGTGCGTTAATCAGCTATTGTGCAGAAACTTTATTTAAAGGACTGCACTCCATTTCTACCTATTCCCTTCATTTTTTCTTCGTTCCTTGGAAGTCCAGAGAGCTTTTCCTACTCCTTAAGCATATACAAATCCGCCTTACTTGATCATTAAATATTAAAGAGTGCTTACACTTGATCATTGAAGAAGAAAACACTTTGAAGTGACACTCAAGCAACCGGAGCTGGATTCAACCTTTTTGGATGAGTGATTTCTTCATTAAAGGTATGTTAATTCTATCTCCAACTTTAGATTCGTGTTATGAAGAATAAGATGATCATGCTAGCAAGATATTGAGTTCCATTGGTGAATTATTCAACAAACATCATGTTTAGAAGATTGGAATGTTTATGCTTATGATATTGTCATTGGAACCTCGTAGTTGGAATCTTAGTATGTCAAATGATGAGAGGAACATTCTGAAGTTGATCATCCGTGTGATTTATGTTGTCATATTGATCACAAAATTGGAGGTGATATCACTTTTGGTTATAAGGACTTAAGGAAAGAAAACATCTTAGGAAGTATCCTTTCGTATAAGTTGGAATTGTTAGTTCACCTTCAAGATGAAGTCTGAATGTGAATAATGATAATAGAATCTAGTGCACCAATTGGAGATCACCGAACTTCGCATGAGAATGATAATCGAGGTTGAATATAAGAGTTGGGATGATATTCTTTTCCTTGAAACTCAAAGATGATTGAATCCATAAGATCATTCATAAGTTTATGAATATGACATGTAAACGGATATCACATGATTAATCACTGAAGAGTTCGTAAATTTCATCACCGATAAAACTAGTCTGCTGACCTTCAGTGAACTGCCATGCACGCTTAGCGTGCGCTAAGCTATGTGAATTAACGTATGCTATCGGGCATATTTGGCGTACACTACGATTGAAACTTAGCGTGCGTTATGTCATCAGGCGAGTCAGTCGGCTGATCAGTGAGGTACTGACCGCGCATGGTTAACATACGCTAGGCTGCGTGTAGTTGCGTACGCTAACGAGTAGCCTTAACATACGCTACATAGGATGCGTAGTGTGCACTAAGCAAGTAAGACAGAATTCATTTTAAGAACTTTCTACCATAATTTTGGATTGTTAGATGTTCGTTCGACTTGAGATGAATTCTATATTATTTCTTTTGTTAAGGTTCGAGCTTAACAACGTGATTGATTGAAGGGGACGACTTTCGAGTATTTTGATATTCGTGGAAGTTTTATTCTTGTCAACGAACCGAGGAAAGTACTCTAAATAGAATTGTTTATATTATGATAGTTATGTTGTGATCGTATTGTGTATATGTGTTGTGATTAAATGTCCACCATACGTTGATCTGATGGGAATCATCATGGGAATCTATAGCTTTGTTCGCTGGATCATTGGAATGCCATCAGTATGTTGAGACTGTTATATGTGTTGTTGTTATTTCTCGTTGGAGAAACTTGTTATGATATAATTGTTGATTATATCACTGTTGTATGATTATTGTACTTGTACTAGCATCGTTGTGCTAACCCCTTCGGGGGTGAACATTTTGTTTATGTTCAGGATCCAGGAGTGTAGGGAAACAACCACTGGAGTTGCATGACGACGAGGGTGCAGAGTGATGTTCCGGCCGGGTTTATTTGTCTGTTGTTTGTATCGTTTTTAATAAGTACTCGAGTACGTAGCCATTTATGATGAATTTGAATTTGGTGATGTATTAATACTTTTCCATTGAACATTCGTATTTTCAGTATTGGTCAGAATTATTGTACATTATTTCTGTTATTTTCATACGTTGGTATCTGTTAGTGTCCTTTTAGTTCTCCAGCCTTGTAAATTCTTATGTAAAGGATTTACGGCGCTGTAATATTCCTGAATATATCGGGGGTGTTACAGAATATGGTATCGGAGCTAAGATTATGGATATCTTGGCCATTGGGTTAAAATAGGGGTCATATACGTCTTTTGAGGTAACCGGTCATGAATAACATCACTGTACTGCCTACGTCTTCATGCGAACGGTGGTTATAAGTTCCTAAACTCTATCTCGTTCTTTACATGTTGTATTTCTTTATACTTGAACATTAGAACGATATTATTTCCTGCATATTGAGTATTTATGCTTACAGTATGTTGAGAGGCGGACGTGGACGTAGTCGCAGTCGCGGACGTGGATGGAGGAATGCCAAAAGAGAAGCTTCGCCTTCTAATCAGGCCAGCCATAGTTCAGGCGAGCCATAGAGATCTATCAATGATGAACTAGAACCAGCCGCACTCGAAATCCTTCATCAAGTGGTGAACCAGATGACTCAGTTCGCCCAAGTCGTGGACCGAATGCAGGTGGCGGTGGGATTATAGCAGGGAGAGAGACAGCAAGGGATCCCAGACATGGGAAATCGAGGTGACCGATGGTTGCAAGAGGTGGCGAAGATGCAACCACCTAAATTCGACGGCTTTTCTGAGACACCCACATGGGACCATTGGTTGAAGGAATTGGAGAAAATTTTTGCTGGAATTAATTGCCCAGACGACAGGAGAGCCTCTATTTCTCAGTACTTTCTGATAAGGGAAGCATCCGAGTGGTGGGAAGCTATCCGACCTGCAGATCATGATGCTGATTAGACAAAATTTAAATTGATGATGGAAGCTCAGTACTGCCCTCGTCCTGTGTGGGAAGCCAAAGTTCGGGAGTTTTTCTCCGCTCAGTCGTTAGACGAACCTGTATCCCAGACAATTAAGACACTTAACCAGCAGCTGGTATTTGTTCGACATCTGGTCAGAACAGATGCAGAAATGATGATCCATTTTGATATGAGGATGAAACCAGAAATCCAGAGGTACATGTCCGGTTTTGAATGTACCACTTGCTGCGAAATTCGGTGAACGTAAGTGCACGTTGTCTTAAACAAGTAATAAAGAGATGAGTAAGATATCGTTCCCACGAGGACTGACTTACTAATTACCGATTTATGTGTATTCTAATTTTATTTGAACTATCGAATTTTTGATTCAAGTAATAATTAAAGAAATTTAATAAAAGAATAAACAGTAAAAACGATTGGTCAAGGAAAGAAAATCAAATAAGGAATTAATCTAGGATTGTGAATCCACCTCAGTTTATCCGAATTACTCTCGATTATATGAATTTAATGATTTCCCAATTCATTGAAGGCGAAGGTTGCAAAAATACTTTACCGCCTCCCCCGGGGTCAATAGATGTTTCTAAGGCGAATAACACACTCTATTCCTAGGTGGATTAATTCGACAATAGGCAAAAAGTACGAAAACTTCAGAAAGGCCACGTAATTCCTATGAGTATATTCCTATCTCACAAGATAAAACGGTTCTCACCAATTTATCCTACCAACTCTCCTCTCCCGATTCGAGTTGCGTAATTAAAACAATTCAATTATAGGCCACACAATTGAAGGCATTAAAAACAATTGGGAAAACTCAATAGAAAAGGGAATTATATTGATAATCAAAAGTAAATTCGTCAAAACCTTGGTTTCATCAAAATCCTAGATTAGGTTTCTAGCCTGACATGCTAGAAAATAAAAATATAAAAAAGAATTAAAGAAAGCATAGAAATCAAACGCAGACGAAGAACTTGGATTCCTCCGTTCTCTGTCTTCCGCTTTCTGCTCCTTGGTGTTTCTGCTTCTTCTTGATTCCGCGATGATGATCGATCCCCTTTTTTTTATGACCTTCAATGCTTATTTATAACTCTCCTCAGCCTCCAAAACGCGCCCGTGGATTAGGTCGAGAACAGGCTCCAAAAGAAACGCGGCAATTCCATCAAAACCGCCCCGTGGACCGCGGCTCACCATGTTCAGCGCCTATACCTGGACGCCTTTTTTTTCTTCATGGGACGCGGCTCACTTAAGCTGTGTCGCGGACCACGGTACAGTTCGCTCGGCGCTTGCTAGTCACCTTCGTGTGCCGCGGCTCACTTGGTTCGTGCCGCGGCCCCAGGCCAAAAATTGTCGTTTCAGCCCGTTTTTTGCCGTTCGAGCTTCCGGACTCCGATTTCCTACAAAACATATAAGAAAAGTGCATTAAAAGCTTATTTAAGCAGATTTAGACTTCAAATGGATAAAAAATAATGATAAATAAGCGCATAAAAATACGCCTAACAAATACCCCCAAACTTGAGCCTTTGCTTGTCCTCAAGCAAAAATCAATTTTCAAATAAAAAGTATCGTGAATGATCGTGCAAATCCATAGTGCTCAACTTAATCAATACTATCCTGAAAATCTCAAAGAATAATACGAGTATCGTAATAGTGAGTCACATCAAGGACACTGATTCCACAAAGTACCCATTTTTAGTGCTAATCAATCGTTTATGAAGAAAATCAAGCTCAAAGATTAACAAGCATGAATTTAACCGACCGCCAATATGAAGGGTTACAGTAAACAAGCTAACTCGCCCAGCCCCACAGTCTAGTGGCAAAATTTAAGAGTTTCATCATCAAAATTACCCCTCGGACAGCATTCCCTTATGTATGATCATAATAAAGATTCGAGTTAACCACTAGGTTCGGATCTCGGGATGTTTCATCGGGATAATCCTAGGGTGGATTTCCATTCTCATGTATTGGGGAACCGTTTGACGTAAAAGACACTCATGGGGCATATGGATGCTTCTAGTTACTAAGTCCCCCTCTACAACGGAGAAAAAACTCGAATAGCAATTCCCGCATGTCAAGGTTGCTGTTTTACGCGAGAGTAAACAATGGGTCACGTGAATACCCCCGGTTACTAGGCTTCCCATCATCGGTAATACGATATTTCTCAAATCATTAGTCTATTCAGGGTTGTCGTTTTACACGAGAGTAAACAATGGGTCACGTGAATACCCCCGGTTACTAGACTTCCCCTCATAGAATATGTATAATATCTCGACTTTTTGGAAAAAAAATTATCCGAATCTAAACTCAATTTAAGTGCCAACAGGACTCATGTTGCTGGACGACTAGCTAACCGAAAAGTATAACCAAATGTATAGACAGCGATTTGAAAACATGTATGTCTCCTTTCTTATCCGCTAAGATTTCTACAAAAATGAAAACAATATAGACCTAAATGAATACTCAACGGAAACAGATATCGCTGACTGCAACTCGACTAAAACTCAACCGTTTCTTCCAAGAGAAATCAGTATCATAACATCAGTTTTACACAAAGAAGCACGAAAAATTCACGAATGCAAATAATAACAAGACAAGCAAGGCTAGCATCAAAAATAACGAAAAATGCGAACGAATAAGTAAGAAGCAACTGAAAGTAAACCCCCCCAAACTTAGGACGTACATTGACCTCAATGGACATAGATAGAAATATGCAATAAGAGAAAAGCTCAAGTACTCCCCTAATATCAGCTCATGCACTGGTGCCGGCCTCGTCCGGCGAGGAGGGTGGTGTGGCTGGCCTAACTGGTGGAATGAATGGCCCGTTCGGGTGCAGTACATGGCTCGTCCACGCAGCAAGATAATCCTGGTGGTACGCATCCCTCGCCATCAGGCACCTCTCCGCACGTCGATTGGCCCTGCGGGCCTGCTCCCTCATCTCCTCCTGGACAGCAGCGAGGAGGCTCTCTCTCTCTGTCCGCATCTCCTCTCTCTAAGCAGCTAAGTGACTCTCTCTCTCTCTTCTCATCTCCTCTCTCATGCCATCGAACATCACCTGAAGGTGCTCTCTATCGGGCAGCGGGCTGGACTCTGCCTGCCCATGCGTCAGAAGAAGAGGCTCGGGGGACTGCTCATGTGCCTCGTCAAGAAGAAATCCTCGTCCCCGAGCATGTGCCGGCGCTCCACCCCACTGGTCAAAGTGAGAAATGATGTGATGATCAATCGGACCCTGGGGGGCTAGCATCGGCTCATCATCCGGCCAAGTCATGCCCGACTGGCGGCATAGAGCGCAAATGAGAGATGGGTGCTTCAGCCCCATCTTGGCCCCTCCTTGAATGCATAGAAGGATAGATCGGACCAGAAGAGAGGCCACATCGAATCTGAGCCCGGTAGTGATAACATATAATGTACGGGCACGAGAGAGTAAAACAGAGCGGATCTGCGAGGTAGGATCGACCTGTGCGCATAGGAAATACAACCAGGCTCGCCCGAGCCGACTGAGGCACGAGCTCTTAAAATACAAGGCTGACGAACCCAGGGCACGCGTCTCCCAGACGGAGCCGGGCTGTGTGAGTGCCTCGAGCAGAGCCTCCCTCGTGAGGCCACTCATAGCTCGCGTATATGCCGTATCGTCCACCACTGGCAGCTCGAATAATCTCTGAATAGCAGCCACCGAAAAATCCACTGTAATGCCTTGGACGATGACCTGAGTCCGAGTATCTGACTACGGTATCATCTGCCCTGCCCGAATATGTCGTACTAGAGCGCTAGCGTAAAACTCCTAGATGATGGAGATCACAGCCGGCTCAGGAGGCGCAGCGAAACGAGCCCACCCCATCTCGTCAATCATGGTCAGAAGCTCACCGTCCTGGGGGGGCAGTAGTGAATCCCCGCTCCGGGATTATAGGTCGAGGTCCGATTTTTTCATTGAATATTTTGTGAATTTCTGGATCGGAGAATTGGTGCGACTCCAGCTCGGCTCGGCTTTGTGAAGTTTCCCCTCTTGTGGGGGACGATTGTGTCCCAGCCATTGTGCTAACCTTCCTTTTTCTAGCCATGGCGAGTTCCTGAAAAGATAAACACCGTAAATTACGTAACCTTTAAGGAAAAACAACACCACTTTCGAGTTAAGATACACGTGAATATAGCGTCTAGCACCATCGTGAGAGGAAATTAATGTTTAACTTTCAAGTTTAAGCATGACGTAAGGGGTGGGGCACAATGTAATCAGATAAAATCATTCGTTGCATATAGTTTGAAAATGCTTGGCTTAAAAATTTTTCATTGACGCAATTTATCAGAGACTTGGTATGCATAAGTTTAAATGAAGAACAAGAATTTTAATGGCTAAATCCAAATCCCCAAAAATAACAACATAAATATATAGCCATGACAAAGCGACAATTAACATCAAAATTTCATACATGATCAACAAATACCATCAATAAGTCAATCACAAAATTCATATCCCAACTCATATTTTGATAGAACTTTGAGAAACTAACAACATATTCAAGATTGGAAGAAGAACACCACCTCACTTCAAACCATGTAGCAATAAGGATTGAGAATTACCTGTCTTGGATTGAAGAATGCAAGAAGAATAAGAAAAGAAGGGTATCGGCCGAGTGCTTGCGCGAAGGAAGGGAAAGATACTTACAATTTTCGGCTGATCGAGTTATAAAGGGTTGCTGGGCTGTTCAAATTCGCAACAGGGGCCGCGGCACAACTTAAGTGAGCCGCGGACCAGAGTACAGCCTGCCCGGACTTGTTTGTTCTTTCGCCTTGTGCCGCGGCTCAGCGTACGGGTGCCGCGGCTCAGCATGTTAGTGTGCCGCAGATCATTTGGTCCGTGCCGCGGCACGAAGTACAGCTTCCTGGACGTATCTTTGCCATTTGGTGTGCCGCGGCTCAGTGCATATGTGCCGCGGCTCAGGGACCGGGTGAGCCGCGACCCATTGAGGTTGTGCCGCGGCACAGAGTACAGGAAGTTTGTCCTTTGTGTGTCAACTTGTGTGTGCCACGGCTCACTATCCTTGTGCCGCGGCCCATTGCTGAATTTTCCCCTGGGGTGATTTCTGCACAGAATTTTCAAAGGAAAACACTTAGAACGCAAGAGATAAGCATATCAAAGCAAAAATGACAAAAAACATAAACTCTAAAATGAATGAAAATACTGAAATATAAAAAATCTACAACTAATACTCGGGTTGCCTCCCGAGAAGCGCTAAGTTTATAGTCTTCAGCTAGACTTTTTTTTGAAGATTAATTCGCATTTCGCAAAGACCATTTGGACTCCACACATTCCATCGAACCGTTATTACATGATTTAAATTGTTGACCATTAAATTTCAACCGTTCGACTTTTTGTTTGGGTATCTAACGTTCTTTGCGAAACGGATTTAACAATAGTAGCCTCCCAAAACACCCATTTTGCAGTTGACTTGGTACTCGTTTGACATCCGACTTAATTTTCAACTCCACGAGCGAACTTATGACAGCATGAGATTTTATCGATGGTGGATGAACGGATGTTGAAGATGACATATTTAACTACTTAAGATACATGATTCTCTCTTCAATTTTATTAGACGTCGGGGCAGCTGAAACGGATTCTGAACACTTCGACCAACAACTCTCCCGGTGTGCGTCTTTCGCAAAGATATCTACACTTTCAATTTGTGAACTCTTCTCGACACTACTTGGACACGGAAAGCATTGAAACACTTGGAAAGTGACTTGCTCATCTTGAACTCGCAGAGTGAGTTTCCTGTTTTCCACGTCAATGAGAGTTCGGCCGGTAGCTAAGAATGGTCTTCCCAAAATAATTGGGATGTCTTGGTCCTCCACCATATCGAGCACAATGAAATCAGCCGGAAAGATGAATTTATCTACCTTGACTAAAACATCTTCTATTACCCCCCTCGGGTACTTGATAGATCGGTCAGCTAATTGCAGCGAGATTGTCGTTGGCTTGACTTCCCCAATGCCTAGCTTCTTAAATATGGAAAGTGGCATCAGATTAATGCTGGCGCCGAGATCACACAACGCTCTATCAAAAGACAGATTTCCTATAGTGCACGGTATATTAAAACTTCCTGGATCCTTCAATTTTGGCGGGAGCTTTTTCTGCAAGATGGCGCTGCACTCTTCCGTCAATGCCACTGTCTCATATTCCTCGAGCTTCCTTTTGTTAGATAAGATATCTTTCATGAACATCACATAGCTCGGCATTTGTTCCAAGGCATCAGCAAATGGAATGTTGATATGTAGTTTCTTGAAGACGTCAAGAAACTTGGAGAATTGTTTGTCCAATTTCTGCTTTTGCAAACGCTGTGGAAACGGGACAGGTGGCACATATGCCTTCGGATTATCAGGAAACAGTTTTGAGGGTTTAGAATTTTGTGATTCCTCAGTCGCCAAACTTTTCTTCTGGTTATCATCACCTCTCTTTTTGTCCTGCCTGGGCTGCTGCACAATTCCTTCCCGCTTCTCAAACTAATGGCATTAATACTCTCTCTGGGGTTTGTCTCGGTCGTACTTAGCAAGGTAACCTCCGGGCGGGCTGTTAACACATTTGCTATCTGGCCCAATTGGACTTCCAAGTTGCGAATAGAAGCGGAATGGTTTTGCAAGGTTGCTTCCGTACGGGTCATGAACTGACTCGTATTTGCTACCAATTTCGCCATTGCTTCCTCTAGAGAGATCTTTGGGGCGGGAGGAGGTTGCTGTTGGTGTTGGGCAAACTGAGTTTGGTTTGAGTTTTTTCCGTTATTCCATGAAAAATTTGGGTGATTTCGCCACCCTGAATTATATGTGTTGGAATACGGATTATTTTGCCGATTCCCGTTCCCCCCGAACTGAGCTTGTTCCATCGGATGTTGCTCGAAAGGATTTCCAACTTGGCATTCCGCGCTAGGATGAGATCCGTTACACCAATTACATGATTCAGTGGTAACGGGGGAAGGAGCATGTGAAAAGGCTTGAAGTTGCTGAGTCAGTGCTGCGACTTGTGCTGATAATGTAGAGATCGGATCGTTATTGGAGATTTCCATAACTCGCTTCGGGATCACTCGTTCAGAAGGCCACTGATAAGCATTTTCAGCCATCGCTTCCAATAGAGAGTGGGATTCGGCCATCTTTTTTCCCATCAACGCTCCTCCAGCGGCTGCATCAACAAGAGTGCGTGTAGAAGCACTCAATCCGTTGTAAAATGTTTGAATTTGTAGCCAATCCGGTAAGCCATGGTGTGGGCATCTCCTTAGTAACTCCTTGTATCGCTCCCAAGCTTCGTGAAGCGATTCCATATCAAATTGCTCGAAAGTAGTAATCTCGTTCCTTAATCTCGCTGTCTTCGATGGTGGAAAGAATTTAGCCAGAAAGGCTTGTGCTAATTCTGCCCAAGTCGTGATAGAGCCCGGTGGTAATGAATTCAACCAAAATTTGGCTTTCTCCCTCAAAGAGAAATGGAAAAGCCGCAGACGAATAGCATCATCGGTGACACCATTATTCTTGAAGGTGTCACAAATCTAGAGAAATGAAGCGATGTGCGCGTTGGGGTCATCGTTTGCCAGTCCACGAAACTGGCTTGCTTGCACCATCTGAATAATAGCCGGTTTAATTTTGAAGTTGTTTGCTTGGATGGTAGGACGCCGAATCCCCGAAAAGTTTGCATTGAGTTGTGGCATAGCATAATCATGGAGTGCTAATGCCGGTTGAGCATGCTGCACAAGATTATCTCCTCCGTGATTTTTGGTATTATCGGCCATGATGTCTTTTGCTGGTTGCTCGCACTTTTCCTTCTTGTTTTTCCGAAGAGTGCGCTCGAGTTCCGTATCCAAAGGTAGTAGGCCTTCGTTACCGAATTTTCTCATGCACTAACAGAAATTTCTGAAAGGAAAACAAATAAACAAATTACACAAAAAATAAAAAATGTTCAAACTAAGATTAGAAATACTGAAATCGATATTAGTAAAATAATCAATCCCCGGCAACGGAGCCAAAAACTTGTTGTGAAATTCGGTGAATGCAAGTGCACGTTGTCGTAAACAAGTAATAAAGAGATGAGTAAGATATCGTTCCCACGAGGACTGACTTACTAATTACCGATTTATGTGTATTCTAATTTTATTTGAACTATCGAATTTTTGATGCAAGTAATAATTAAAGAAATTTAATAAAGGAATAAACAGTAAAAACGATTGGTCAAGGAAAGAAAATCAAATAAGGAATTAATCTGGGATTGTAATCCACCTCGGTTTATCCGAAATACTCTTGATTATATGAATTTAATGATTTCCCAATTCATTGAAGGCGAAGGTTTCAAAAATACTCTACCGCCTCTCCCAAGGTCAATAGATGTTTCTAAGGCGAATAACACACTCTATTCCTAGGTGGATTAATTCGACAATAGGCAAAAAGTACGAAAACTACAGAAAGGCCACGTAATTCCTATGAGTATATTCCTATCTCACAAGATAAAACGGTTCTCACCAATTTTTCCTACAAACTCTCCTCTCCCGATTCGAGTTGCGTAATTAAAACAATTCAATTATAGGCCACACAATTGAAGGCATTAAAAACAATTGGGAAAAGTCAATAGAAAAGGGAATTATATTGATAATCAAAAGTAAATTCGTCAAAACCTTGGTTTCATCAAAAACCTAGAATAGGTTTCTAGCCTGACATGCTAGAAAATAAATATACAAAAAAGAATTAAATAAAGCATAGAAATCAAACGTAGAGGAAGAAATTGGATTCCTCCGTTCTTTGTCTTCCGCTCTCTGCTCCTTGGTGTTTCTGCTTCTTCTTGATTCTGCGATGATGATCAATCCCCTTTTTTTATGACCTTCAATTCTTATTTATTACTCTCCTCAGCCTCCAAAACGCATCCGTGGATTAGGTCGAGAACAGGCTCCAAAAACGGCCCAGAAACGCGGCATTCCATCAAATCCGCCCCGTAGGCCGCGGCTCACTTAAGCTGTGCCGCGGCGCACCATGTTCAGCGCCCATACCTGGGCGCCTTTTTTTTCTTCATGGGCCGCGGCTCACTTAAGCTATGCCGCGGCCCCCGGTACAGTTCGCTCGGCGCTTGCTAGTCACCTTCGTGTATCGCGGCTCACTTGGTTCGTGCCGCGGCCCGAGGCCAAAAATTATCGTTTCAGCCCATTTTTCGCCGTTCGAGCTTTCGGACTCCGATTTCCTACAAAACATATAAGAATAGTGCATTAAAAGCTCATTTAAGCAGATTTAGACTTCAAATGGATAAAAAAATAATGATAAATAAGCGCATAAAAATACGCCTAACACCACTCTCCGTCAATACTAGGATAAGGCGTTAGCGTACGAAATCAAGGAAGCAGCAATGGAGAAGTTTACGGAGTCCAAGAAGCAGAAAGTCTCTGGTACTTTTACAGAGCACAAGAGCAGCGGGCCTCGCAAGGCCCAGTCATCTTTTCATTCTTTCAAGAAACCTCCGCACCCATCTAAGAGCGGAAAGAATTTCGGAATAATGTCAACCACGACGGATACAGCTAGGAGGTGCTTTAACTGTGGTCACCCAGTCCACCTTTGGCGTAATTGTTTGCGCACTCCAGAAACGAAGGGCACCGTCCGATGTTTTGCAAGGACGCCACCAAGTTCAATGGAACCCGTACATCGCAGCCAGTTCAGAAGGAAGCTAGTATCCAACAGACGCAACAAAGTCTTCAGATGCCTCAGAATTTTGGCCGCGGACGAGGCAGAGGACAATGGGACCGAAAGGGGACATCGAGTGCCGGATCTGTTCCCCCACGTCTGTACGAGGTGAGAAGGATGGACGATGAGGATGCTGTTGTCTCATAAGGTACTGTTCAGATCCTTTCCTAGCCAGTTAGCATTTTATTCGATACAGGAGCTACGGATTCATTTATATCCTCATCTTGTGTAAATCGTTTGAATATTTCTGGTTTTCATTAGTGTAAACCTTATGTTGTTGGTTTACCGAGTGGAGAGAGGATTGTCGAAACTTAGAAACTAGAGATTTCCCTGTATCATTTGGAGGCAGAGTGTGGCTCTCAAATCTGATTGTGATAGAAATACAAGGAGACGACCTCATACTCGGAGACGATTGGCTTAATCGATATGGATCTATTGTAAACTACCGAAGGACGAATATCTCGCTGATTGCTGACGATGGTTCTGAAATACTGTTTGAAGGATGGAAACCAGGAAGCTCAGGAAAGTTGATCAAGGCGATGAAAGCTGCCAAATTGTTGAAACAGGGCTGTACCAGATACTGGTGCTATGCAATGAAGAAAGAAGACGAAATTGTGGAACTTTCATCCATTCCTGTTGTGAATGAATTTCCAGATGTATTTCCTGACCAGTTACCTGGACTACCTCCACGACGGGATGTAGAATTCACCATTGAGCTGGAACCCCGAGCTACACCAATTTCTAAGGCTTCGTATCGTATGGCACCTACTGAGATGTATGAACTGAAAAAGCAGCTGGAGGAGTTACTGGGCAAAGGCTATATCCAGCCAAGCGTTTCGCCTTGCGGAGCGCCAGTTCTTTTTGTCCGGAAGAAGGATGGATCACTTCAACTGTGTATTGACTATCGAGAGCTGAACAAGATGACGATTCAGAACAAGTATCCGTTGCCACGGATTGATGATTTGTTTGACCAGTTACAAGGAGCAACAGTATTTTCTAAAATTGATCTGAGATCAAGATATCATCAGCTGAGGATTAAGGAATCTGATGTTCCGAAATCAGCGTTCATAACTCGCAACGGACACTATGAGTTTGTAGTAATGTCGTTTGGTCTCACTAATGAACCTGCTGTATTCATGCAATTGATGAACTGAGTGTTCATCGAATATTTGGATAAATTTGTGGTCGTGTTCATTGATGACATTCTGGTGTTTTCTAAGAGCCCGGAAGAGCATGCACAACATTTGAGGATTGTATTAGAACTTTTGAGAAGCGAGCAATTGTACGCCAAACATTCTAAGTGTGAATTCTGGCTAAAGGAAGTAATGTTCCTCGGCCATGTGGTATCAGCTGAAGGAGTCCGAGTAGATCCTCAGAAGATCGAAGCAGTTATGGATTGGAAGCCTCCAAAGAATGTGAAAGACGTCCGAAGTTTCTTAGGACTTGCTGGATATTATCGTCGATTCGTGGAAGGGTTTTCTAAAATTTCCCGCCCACTTACTCGACTCCTGCAGAAAACTCAAAAGTTTGATTGGAGTGAATCGTGTCAGAAAAGCTTTGATGAATTGAAGAAGAGATTGACGACAGCACCGATTTTAACACTTCCACAGGGGACTGGAGGATTCATAGTTTACAGTGATGCTTCGAACCAAGGACTCGGATGCGTATTGATGCAGAATGATAAGGTGATCGCTTATGCATCATGACAGCTGAAACCTTATGAAGTGAATTACCCAACGCATGATTTAGAACTAGCAGCAGTAGTTTTGCTTTGAAAATATGGAGGCATTTCCTATATGGGACTCATTGTCAGATCTTTACGGATCACAAGAGTCTCAAATACATCTTCAGTCAGAAAGAGTTGAACATGCGGCAAAGAATGTGGTTAGAGCTGATTAAGGACTACGACTTGGAGATTTTGTATCATCCAGGCAAAGCGAATGTAGTGGCAGATGCACTTAGCCGCAAGCCTATTTCTATTCAGATGCTGGAGATTCTAACCTCCCAACTCAGCCTTCAACGAGAGATGATTCGAGAAGGAATTGAAGTATGGTTACAAAGAGTCCAAGGACAACTGTGCGTGATGGAAATAACTTCATCATTAACCGAGGAGATCAAATTTATGCAGGCAAATGATCCTTTATTGATTCGATTACGTGATGAAGTGATCAAGGGGAAGGCCCCTGGATTCGTAATTCATGATGATGGAGTTTTGAGATTTCAGAACCGACTCTGCATTACCGATGTCGATGTTCTGAAAGAAACGATTATGAAGGAAGCTCACAGCTCGCCCTATTCTATCCACCCGGGCACCAGTAAGATATATAAGGACTTGAAGCAGAATTTCTGGTGGGGCAACATGAAGAAAGATGTAGCAGACTATGTTTCGAAATGCTTGACTTGTCAGTAGGTTAAGATCGAGCATCAACGACCTGCCAGAATGTTGAAGCCACTCCCGATTCCTGAATGGAAGTGGGAGGACATATCGATGGACTTTATCACTAGTATGCCGAGAACCAAGACAGGAATGAACATGATTTGGGTGATAGTTGATCGGTTAACCAAATAAGCTCATTTTCTAGGCATTAAGGACATGTGGGGACCAAAGAGGTTGGCACGAGTATTTATTTCAGAGATAGTTCGACTGCATGGTACGCCGAAGACCATTATTTCTGATCGAGATGGCCGTTTTGTGTCTCACTTTTGGAAAGCAGTTCATAAGGCCTTGGGGACCGAATTGAACTTCATCACAGCTTATCTCCCGCAGACTGACGGACAATCCGAGAGGACCATTCTAACGGTGGAAGACATGTTAGGGGCCTGTGCCTTAGATTGGTCAAACGATTGGGAAGTTCATCTACCGTTGATTGAATTTACCTACAACAATAGTTGGCATGCTTCCATTATGATGGAACCGTTTGAGGCATTATACGGGAGGAGATGCAGATCGCCCCTATGTTGGGACGATTCATTATACTTGATCGGGACAGAACCATAGTTGATCGTACAGACACGAGAGAAGATAGCCTTGATTCGTGAAAGGTTGTTGACTGCCCATAGTCGCCAGAAATCTTATGCAGACATACGCCGTCGCCCATTGGAGTTTATTACTGGAGACCACGTACTTTTAAAGGTTTCTCCTACTCGGGGAATCTTTCGTTTTGGAAGGAAGTGAAAGCTGAGTCCGAGATATATCAGACCATTCGAGATCCTTGAGAGAGTTGGAGAGTTGGCATACAGATTGGCATTGCCGCCGTCGTTGAGCCATGTTCATAACGTGTTCCACGTATCCCAGTTACGGAGATATATACCGGATCCTAGTCATGTCATTGATTTCGGCGAGATCGAAGTCGCTCAGGATGGAACATTTGAAGAAAGACTAGTCAAGTTAAACAGTTGAGGAACAAACCAATCGTTTTGGTCAAAGTTCAGTGGTCACGCCACGGAGTGGAAGAAGCCACCTGGGAAACGGAAGATAGCATGAAGTCCAGATATCCAGAGTTATTTTCGTCTTGAGTTTCGGGACAAAACTCCTTTTTAGTAGGAGAGTATGTAATATCCGAATTTATTATTGTGTATTTCATCTGTATTCGAACCCTGTATTATTCGGATTTGTGATCTCGATAATAGGAGTATGATATTTCTCACATTGGTATCTTTGTACATAAGTATATCATCATGCAAAATTTCTCATGCGAACTCGTGATAGCGCACGCTAAGAATGTAGCTTAACGCGCGCTATCTGCTACAACTAGCGCATGCTACGAATGTAGGATTTGCGTGCGCTAGGTAGTCAATTATTGAGCTAGGCGGCTAGCACATGCGCCAGTCGGGACATGGGTCTGGATAAGATTCCCGCGGAAGAACCTGGACAGATTTGGAGTCAACTCTTATTAGCGTGCGCTAAGAATGGTATGTAGCGTGCGCTAATCAGCTATTGTGCAGAAACTTTATATAAAGGACAGGACTCCATTTCTACCTATTCCCTTCATTTGTTCTTCGTTCCTTGGAAGTCCAGAGAGCTTTTCCTACTCCTTAAGCACATACAAATCCACCTTAATTGATCATTAGATATTAAAGAGTGCTTACACTTGATCATTGAAGAAGAACTCACTTTGAAGTGACACTCAAGCAACCAGAGCTGGATTCTACCTTTTTGAATCAGTGATTTCTTCATTAAAGGTATGTTAATTCAATATCCAACTTTAGATTCGTGTTATGAAGAATAAGATGATCATGCTAGCAAGATACTGAGTTCCATTGGTGAATTATTCAACAAACATCATGTTTAGAAGATCGGAATGTTTATGCTTATGATATTGTCATTGGAACCTCGTAGTTGGAATCTTAGTACGTCAGATGATGAGAGGAACATTCTGAAGTTGATCATCCGTGTGATTTATGTTGTCATATTGATCACAAAATTGGAGGTGATATCACTTTTGGTTATAAGGACTTAAGGAAAGAAAACATCTTAGGAAGTATCGTTTCGTATAAGTTAGAATTGTTAGTTC
Source organism: Orobanche coerulescens (assembly GCA_033398695.1). Lineage (NCBI taxonomy): Eukaryota > Viridiplantae > Streptophyta > Magnoliopsida > Lamiales > Orobanchaceae > Orobanche > Orobanche coerulescens. The sequence goes on from CM065809.1 coordinate 45,580,656, forward strand.
ACCTTCAAGATGAAGACTGAATGTGAATAATGATAATAGAATCTAGTGCACCAACCGGAGATCACTGAACTTCGCATGAGAATGATAATCGAGGTTGAATATAAGAGTTGGGATGATATTCTTTTCCTTAAAACTCAAAGATGATTGAATCCATAAGATCATTCATAAGTTTATGAATATGACATGTAAATAGATATCACATGATTAATCACTGAAGAGTTCGTAAATTTCATCACCGATAGAACTTGTTTGCTGCCCTTCAGTGAACTGCCATGCACGCTTAGCGTGCGCTAAGCTATGTGAATTAACGTACGCTATCGGGTATATTTAGCGTACGCTACGATTGCAACTTAGCATGTGTTAAGTCATCAGGCGGGTCAGTCGGCTGATCAGTGAGGTACTGACCGCGCATGGTTAGCGTACGCTAGGCTGCATGTAATTGCATATGCTAACGAGTAGCCTTAACGTATGCTACATATGATGCGTAGCGTGTGTTAAGCAAGTCAGACAGATTTCATTTTAAGAACTTTCTACCATAATTTTGGATTGTTAGATGTTCGTTCGACTTTAGGTGAATTCTATATTATTTCTTTTGTTAAGGTTCGAGCTTAACAACGTGATTGATCGAAGGGGACGACTTTCGAGTATTTTGATATTCGTGGAAGTTTTATTCCTGTCAACGAACCGAGGCAAGTACTCTAATTAGAATTGTTTATATTATGACAGTTATGTTGTGATAGTATTATGTATATGTGTTGTGATTAAATGTCCACCATGCGTTGATCGGATGGGAATCATCATGGGAATCTATAGTTGTGTGTGCTGGATCGTTGGACAGGTAGTTCCACCATGTGTTGGTCCGACGGGATCATCATGGAAATCTATAGCTGTGTGCGCTGGATCGTTGGAATGCCATCAGTATGTTGAGACTGCTATATGTGTTGTTGTTATTTCTCGTTGGAGAAACTTGTTATGATATAATTGTTGATTAGATCATTGTTGTATGATTATTGTACTTGTACTAGCATCGTTGTGCTAACCCCATCGGGGGTGAACATTTTGTTTATGCTCAGGATCCAGGAGAGCAGGGAAACAACCACTGGAGTTGCATGACGACGAGGGTGCAGAGTGATGTCCGGTCGGGTTTATTTGTCTGTTGTTTGTATCATTTTTAATAAGTACTCGAGTACATAGTTGTTTATGATATATTTGAATTTGGTGATGTATAAATACTTTTCCATTGAACATTCGTATTTTCAGTATTGGTCAGAACTGTTGTACCTTATTTCTGTTATTTTCATACGTTGGTGTCTGTTAGTGTCCTTTTAGTTCTTCAGCCTTGTAAATTCTTATGTAAAGGATCTACGGCGCTGTAATATTCCTGAATATATCGGGGGTGTTACAACTGGGTTCAAATATGATATCACGTTATAAAGGGATTTGACATGTTAAATGGTTTAATGGAACTTATATTATTTGGGTAGTCGTAATGTCTTGCTAGAGATGATGATTCATTATTTAATAAAGTATTAAATGATTGCCAACAGAATATAAGCTTTTTGGGTCACACATACGACAATTGATGATAGGCAAGAATAATTAATAGATATAAGATTGGATATTATATTTATTAAAGAAATTAAATAATGACTAATATAATATAGGATATTATATATTATATTATTTAATTATATCAATTGGGAATGCTAAATATAATATTGTATATTATATTTATTAAAGGATTAAATAATAAGTAATATATAATATAAGATATTGTATATATCGTATTATTTAATAAGTTGAGGGGTAATTAAGCAAATACTAGAGTTTTAACTCTAGAGTTTACTTATTATAAATTAAGGGTCTTAGACAAGAAGTTGTCATAAGAAACAAGACAAGAAAATTTATGCCTCCCCTTTCACCAATTTGGTCGCCCCTTCTGTTGACACAAAATGTATTTTGATGATGGTTACATACAAAACATTTAATTGGATCTATCTCGGATCGATAATATTTTGAAGGGACACAATATGGCTAGCGCACGCTACGTATCATACCGTAGCGCACGCTATCGAGACTCTCATACACAGCCCAGTCAAGTCAGCTGCAGCCTACTCAAGTCGCCTGAATCGATAGCGCACGCAAGCTATTGAATGATAGCGTACGCTAATAAACTATAGATAGCGCACGCTATACAACATACATAACGCACGCTATCGCAAGTCTCCAGAAGTCAGTGAAAGGAATTCAGAATTGGACGTTGCGCACGCTACAGACATATTCTTCGTACGCTAAAGTGAAGACTTAGCGCACGCTAATTTTCATATCTAGCGCACGCTACCGAAATAATGGTCAGTAGTCCAGTAGCCACTGGACTCACTTCGTCCAGGTCTTTACGTACGCTACACAAGGCAACGCACGTTATTGAAATAATTCAGTAGCGCACGCTAAAGTAAAGGTGCTAGCGCACGCTAAATGGAATATGCGATTACTGCTTGAAATTCAACCGTTGGAAGCAAGAGTCAATGCATCCGGAAAATGCGGAAATATTGATTTAATTAATGCTAGCGCACGATATGCATACTTGCTAGCGCACGTTAATCATGATTTAGCCGTTTGAAAAAGAGACGTTGGAGAGGAAATCGGATTTTGTCAAAGTCAAGATCGAAGACTAGTTGACCAAGACGATAGCGCACGCTACCATATCGTACTAGCGCACGCTAAACACGTAATTTTACCGTTGCAACAGTCTTTGTGACCGTCGGAGAACTCAAGTCAAAATTTGCTAACGCACGCTACAAGGATCTATTAGCGCACGCTAATAGTATATTTTCAGATTTTGAAGGTTGTCTCACTCCTATAAATACCCGAAGGACTTGGGTATCAAACACACAACTTCAAGCATTCAAGCATTCTAGCATACAAGCAATCAAAGCATTATTGAGCTCGATTTACATATTTTGTTGTATTACAAGTTGTGAGAAAAGTAAGATACAAGAGCGATTTCAATTGTATTATCCATTATTCCTTGTATTCTTTCATTAGTTTGAAAGTGTTGCATCACTTACACAAGAGACAAAAAGGAACGAAACAACAGTCACTAATCCGGAGTAATTAGGATCTTTTATCCGGCATTATTAGGATTATACTCCCATATTCGTATAGTGAGGATTATCTAGTTCCTATAGAACACTAGATAAACAATTATTCATTTTGAGGGAAAGGTTGAGCTTGGACCGATAGAAGACAAGCGGATTGTAACGGTTGTGAACTCGGACCGATAGAAGACGAGTTAAGGTTGTGGTTTTTCTTTAGCCAATAGAAAAAGAAAGTCGGAGAGAGGACGTAGGCAAGTTGCCGAACCTCTATAAATTCTTGTGTCTTTATTTTCCGCATTATTTTCCTTTTACTCGCAAGAAATTTCGGTATTCCGCACCACCACTATTCAACCCCCCTTCTAGTGGTGAATTTATCTCTTCAGTTGGTATCGGAGCGGGTCTCTTTTTTAAAGGTTTAACCACCTAGGAGAAAAAGATCCGCAAATGGCACTTCTAGGCCAAATTGAAGGAAATGCTCTCAACCGTCCTCCTTTCTTCGACGGTTCCAATTTCATGACGTGGAAAAAGAAGATGGCGATCTTCGTTCAAGCCTACGATATTGAAATCTGGAAAGTTATTGCTCTCGGTCCTAAACTTGCTAAGAAAGAAGATGGATCGTTGAAAAGATCGAAGAATTCAATGATGAGGATTGGAGAAACACGCATGTCAACTCCCGAGCTACTCAACTTCTCTATTGCGCTCTCAATCCCGAAGAACTTAATAGGATATCATCCTATGAAAGTGCCAAAGAAATTTGGGAAATTCTCGAAGTCACTCACGAGGGAACCACTCAAGTCAAGGAGACCAAGATTAATATGTTACTCCATGACTACGAATTATTTTCCATGAAAGACGAGGAAACGATCACAAATATGTTGGATCGATTTTCGGCTATAACAAACGGTCTTGCATCTTTTGGAAAGCCTATATCGGCAATGACAAAGCTAAGAAAATTTCGCGATCGTTGCCACGAGAATGGGATGCCACGGTCACCGCGATCATGGAATCCAAGGATCTCAATAAGCTCGAATTTAGTGCCCTCATCGGGTCACTCATCAACTATGAGATCGTTCTCAAGTCTAGAGGCACAAAACCAAAGCCTCGGGAAAGAGTAGTCGCATTCAATGTTGATAGCGACGTTGAGGAAGATGTTGCCGAAGACGAAGACGACGAGGAACTCGCTCTTTATGCCAAAAACTTTAGAAGGTACAAAAACCTAATTCAAAAGAGGCGAAGTTTTCTTGGTCGGGATGGCAAACCGGAGCAAAAGAAAAGTGGCTACACTCCTGTCAAGAAGTTCGACAATAATTGTCGAAAATGTGGTCAGGCCGGTCATTATGCCAAAGAATGCCGAGGATCCTCTTCAAAACCGCAAATGGAAAGATTCAAAAAGAAGGAGGTTCTAATCGCTTCTTGGAGTGATGACGAGGAGGAGATAGAAAGATCTCTAGATGCAAACCTAGCATTCATGGCCCTCGACTCCGAAAGCAATATCGAGGTAAGCTCTAAACTCAATGACGATGAATATGACTCTTTTGATTTTTGTGATTCACAAGAAGTTCATCAAGATGATGAGTTGTTGAGTGCGTTTGAATCGTTAAATACGGAGTATGACGAGATGGTTAAGTTAAACATATCTTTAAAGAGAAAAATAAAATCTCTAGAACTCGAAAACTCCTCGCTTCAAAACAAGGGCAAAGCTATTGAGATCGACCATACATCATGTATTGAAAAAGAAAATGTTTTGAAAATTGAGTTAACAAAAACTCAAAAGGAGCTAAAATATATTTTGAACAAATTTACTCTCGGAAACGAGAAATTCGAAAGGCTCCTATCTATTCAAAAATCGCCCTTGCTCAAACATGGTCTTGGTTTCGACCCTTTTAAACGGGAACAATCCCTTATTAATCTCGACAAAATAAAGAAAACCGAAACCGAGAACTCAAAAGTTCCGCTCAAACGAGTTCACAATGTTAATCCTCATTCAAAGTTAAGGACTATCAAAGTTAAGCAAATATGGGTTCAGATAGGGACAATTGTTCGAATGCTATAAGCATAATTAACTTTGGAGGACCCAAACGGGCTTGGGTACCGAAACAACCGAGAAATTCTACTTTTGTAGGTACCGGCACCAAGGAAAAACAAGTGGTACATTGATAGCGGATGCTCAAGGCACATGTGCGGTTCCGAGGACCTATTTGAGGACCTCGAATATCAAGATCAAGGACATGTGACCTTTGGAGATAATCAAAAGGGAAAAATCAAAGGAATCGGCAAAGTCGGTAAGGAACCTTCTCCTTCTATCAACAAAGTACTTTTTGTTGAAGGTTTGCATCATAATCTCCTTAGCGTTCGCAACTTTGTGATGAAGGTTTTAAAATTCTATTTGAGCAAACGCATTGCACGGCATTTAGAAATGATAAAATTGCATTCATTGGCTTGAGATGCGGAAACATCTATATTGTTGATCTTAATGATAAGAGTTCATTCAATGAAAAATGTCTTATTACCTTGGATGACAATGCATATTTATGGCATCGAAAATTGGGGCATACTTCTCTACCCATTATCTCTATTTTATCTAGACACGACCTTGTTCGTGGATTGCCCAAACTCAAATTCGATAGAAAACATTTGTGTGAGTCATGCATTAAAGGAAAACATACTCGAGAATCGTTTAAACCAAAATTCGAGGTTTCCACTAGTCGAGTTCTTGAACTCGTGCATATGGATTTGATCGGACCATCTAGACATGTTAGTTTAAATGGTAAACTTTATACTTTGGTTATTGTTGATGATTTCTCTCGATTTACTTGGGTTAGATTTTTAGCTCATAAAGATGATGCATTTTCCGAGTTTTCTAAATGGTGTCGCTTGGTATCAAATGAGAAAAACCTCTCCATAATTTCTATTCGCACCGACCACGGAGGTGAATTTGATTGCACCCGTTTGAACTTTTATGCGATAAATACGGTATTAATCACAATTTTTCGGCTCCTAGAACGCCTCAACAAAATGGAGTTGTTGAAAGGAAAAACCGATCTTTGGAAGAAATGTCGAGAACAATTCTAAATGAATACTCTCTTCCACGATACTTTTGGGCGAAGCAATTTTTACGGCATGCTATGTGATTAACCGAGTTCACGTTCGTAGAACTCATCTTAAAACGCCTTATGAATTATGGAAGGGCAAAAGCCTAATATTGCTTACTTTCATCCTTTTGGTTGCAATGTATTTATTTTGAACAATGGCAAGGATAACTTGGGCAAGTTTGATGCCAAATCCGACTCGAATTTTTCTTGGTTATTGTACTAATAGCAAAGCGTATCGTGTGTATAATATTAGAACAAATAAAGTTGAAGAGTCCATACACGTTAAATTCAATGATATGATCTCACCCCGAGAAAGGTAGAATATTTTGATGATGCGGTACCTTTAGGATCCCTCACCCGAAGTGAAGAAAATTTCGGAAATCGAAGCGAACACAATCGTTGATTTACCGAAAGATTGGAGGCACATCAAGGACCATCCGAAGGATCTCGTGATCGGAAACATCGAAGACGGTGTTCAAACCCGAAGGAGGACCACCGAGTTTATGGCTCATTGTGCTTTTGTATCCGAAATAGTTCCCAAAAATATATCGGAAGCTCTCGATGATGAAAGCTGGGTAATGGCAATGCAAGAGGAGCTTGTGCAATTCAAGCACAATAATGTATGGAATTTAGTTCCCGCGCCTAAAGATAAAACAATTATCGGAACTAAATGGGTGCATAAAATCAAGAGTGACGAAGACGGCTATCCTATTCGAAATAAATCTCGTTTGGTCGCTCAAGGATATAATCAAGAAGAAGGCCTTGATTACGAAGAAAGTTTTGCTCCCGTGGCTCGACTCGAAGCCATTCGCTTGCTCTGTGCATTTGCCGCTCATAAGAAGATAAAGCTATTTCAAATGGATGTCAAAAGTGCATTCTTGAATGGTTTCATTCAAGAAGAAGTCTACGTCAAGCAACCTCCCGGTTTTGAAGACCATCATTTTCCAGATCATGTCTACAAGCTCAACAAGGCACTCTACGGGTTGAAACAAGCACCCCGAGCATGGTATGATCGTTTAAGTCAATTTTTAATAGCAAATGACTATAAAAGAGGCAAAGTCGATAATACCTTGTTCGTTAAAGTACTAAATGATGATATACTTGTTTGCCAAATTTACGTTGATGACATTGTTTTTGGAGCTACTAATGAATCCTTGTGCCAAGATTTTTCTAATCTTATGAAAGGAGAATTCGAAATGAGTATGATGGGAGAATTAACGTTCTTTCTCGGACTTCAAATCAAACAATGCGAAGATGGAATTTTTATCCATCAAACGAAGTACTCAAACGACCTCCTCAAGAAATTCAATATGGAAAATAGCAAGGTGATATCTACGCCAATGTCGTCATCATTAAAGCTCGAGAAAGATGAAAATGGCAAATCCGTAGATCAAAAACTATATCGAGGTATGATCGGATCTTTGCTATATTTGACTGCATCTAGGCGGATATAATATTTGCTACATGTCTATGTGCTCGATTCCAAGCTAATCCCAAGGAATCACATTTAATTGCTTGTAAACGCATTTTTCGTTATTTGAAAGGAACTATTGGACTAGGTCTATGGTATCCTTCTTGCTTGGATTTTAATTTAATTGCCTATAGTGACGCCGATTTCGGCGGATGCAAAATTGATAAAAAGAGTACTAGTGGTACATGTCATTTTATTGGATCTTGCTTAATATCTTGGGAAGTAAAAGCAAACCAGCGTAGCATTGTCTACAGTGAGGCCGAATATGTCATTGCAGGGAGCGCCTGTGCTCAAGTGCTATGGATTAAAAATCAACTACGCGACTACGGCATTCATTTTGAAAATACCCCTATTTTATGTGATAACACTAGTGCTATTAATTTGAGCAAAATCCTGCTTTTGCACAAATAACCAAGCATATAGATATCGACATCATTTTTACGTGATCATGTTCAAAAGAAAGATATCTGTTTAATTTTTGTCGGACGAAGGATCAACTTGTCGATATCTTTACGAAACCTCTTCCCGAAGAGTCTTTTAATTCCATTCGTTTACAACTTGGCATGGGACATATAGACAATTTTTGAAATAAGCTTCTACTCAAAACATCAAAATCGGTAAGTCAGATCAATCGCTAGCGCGCGCTAGCTTCATATTCTTAACGCGCGCTAAAATTTTATTTCGCTAGCGTACGCTAAACCTTTCCTTCTTGCGTACGCTAATTAAAGTTTCTTCGATTTTCACTGAACAGTCCAGTGAGCCTCTATTTTTCGCCTAACGTACGCTAACCTTATAAATCCTAGCGTACGCTAACTTAAAACTCGCTGACTATATATATGCCGTACAACCCTAAATCACAACACATCCCTTAACGCACGCAATCGACTTCTCTCTTGCAAAAACCCTAGACAGCATCCGATCCAATCTGCGATCTTCTTCCTAAAAAATCTTCGATTCCCTTCGTTTTTCTCCTTCTCCGATCATGTCTAGCAAGAATCGAACTGCTATGGGCAAGCAATACAACAATTTGAAGCGTCCTCTAAACGCCCAATTCGATTCGGATCGATTCGTCTCAGCCACTGCTTCAAGAGTGTTCTTCGACATACTCCCTCAAGAACACATCACGGATTGCTACTTTTTCAATCTTCTAAGTCTCGAACGGGTAAACGTTAACATCTCCAATTTTTTCTCCTCACTCGGTATCTCTCGCTTCGTTGAATGCAAAAATCCTGTGTTTCCTGAGCTCGTCCGGGAATTCTATGCCAACCTTCACGTGGCCGAGAGTGAAGGTTCTTCAGCCCTTGTGCTAGGTAGCCTTGTCGGAGGAACCAAGGTGAAAGTTTCTTCCGATATCCTGTTTCAAATTTTTGGTTTGCCCAGAGATGGCTTGATTTGACCTGGAAAATCTTTGGTCTACGATAATGAAATTGGTGAAATTGACGTGAAAGAATTTACGAGCACGAAAGCCGTTATTGACATAACGGATGATTTCTTTGAGAACAACGACTTGGAATCAACATTCGATTGCTTTTGGTAGCCCTCACAAAATGTCTTATGCCAAAGGTCAATTCGCAAAGATAAACTTGTAGGCGTGGACAAGCACGTGGTTTACCGCGTTCTAAATGACGATAAGGTTGACTTCTCCGACATCATCATTAGTTGGATGAAGGTGAAAGGAGATTTGTTCGGTCAAAGAATTACGCCACTCGCTCGCAAGGCTGGAATGCCTTATGGCTCTATCTTGTCGGCTATCTTTAGCTTCCATCAAGTGGACTTGTCGAAGGACAAGGGAGTCCCCCTCTCCCTCGGGCATGAGATCTCGGACGCGTCACTTAAAGCAATGCATTACGTCCGTACGATCAACAGAGGCTGGATTCTCTTCCGTACCTTCGCGATGATGACCAAGTTGAGAAAGGGTCACGGAAGCCCTCTGCCGAAGAAATGATCACTCGTCGGGGACCTCACACCCTTCGAGAAATGCAAACTGGGGAATTCATCAGGAAACCTACTTCGAAAGGCAAGCACCCGATGCGAAATGTGGTGACGGAGGAAGAAGAGAGTGATCTCATTGCTCGGATGCGGGCGGCCGAGACTTCACACGCTGAGTTACGAGAGGACTTTCGGGCTCTGCGTTCGGAAGTCAGAGATGTGCATTCGGAAGTCCGGGAAGTTCGTGGACTGTTATCCGAGTTCATACGCTACACTCACCCCTCGTTTCCCTTTCCTTCATCCTCCTCCGATCCTTAGACTTAATGATCTTTGATGTTTGATGTAGACACTTGTGTTCGAACAAGCTATATGTTTCGCTTGTCATGGAAAACTAGTTGTATTCACTGCATTTTATTATTAATGAAATTCGCATTTCTTAATTTGGCATTTATTATGTACACGTATTTAATATCTCCTAGTATTGTTACTATCGTTGTTACCATCATTGTTGATTGCACCATTGAGTAATGGCAAAATTTAGTTAATGTTTATTAATCATGCAACAATTCAGGGGGAGTTCCTTTTTGTTTCTGTCAAAAAGGGGGAGAAAACTCCAAAAACCGACTAACATATCGAACAAGTTTATCTTGATTCGAATCACTTCAAAACGTTTTTGCAGGTATTAATTAAATGTTTTGACATCATCAAAAAGGGGGAGATTGTTGACACAAAATGTATTTTGATGATGGTTACATACAAAACATTTAATTGGATCTATCTCGGATCGATAATATTTTGAAGGGACACAATATGGCTAGCGCACGCTACGTATCATACCGTAGCGCACGCTATCGAGACTCTCATACACGGCCAAGTCAGTGCGGCCTACTCAAGTCGCTGAATCGATAGCGCACGCAAGCTATTGAGTGATAGCGTACGCTAATAATAAATAGAAAGAGAACGCTATACAAAATACATAACGCACGCAATCGCAAGTCTCCGTAAGTCGGTGAAAGGAATTCGAGTGGACGTTGCGCACGCTACAGACATATTCTTCGTACGCTAAAGTGAAGACTTAGCGCACGCTAATTTTCATATCTAGCGCACGCTACCGAAATAATGGTCAGTAGTCCAGTAGCCACTGGACTCACTTCGTCCAGGTCTTTACGTACGCTACACAAGGCAACGCACGTTATTGAAATAATTCAGTAGCGCACGCTAAAGTAAAGGTGCTAGCGCACGCTAAATGGAATATGCAGTTTACCGTTTGAAATTCAACCGTTGGAAGCAAGAGTCAATGCAGATCCGGAAAATCTGGAAATATTGGATTTAATTAATGCTAGCGCACGCTATGCATACTTGCTAGCGCACGCTAATCATGATTTAGCCGTTGGAAAAAGAGACGTTGGAGAGGAAATCGGATTTTGTCAAAGTCAAGATCGAAGACTAGTTGACCAAGACGATAGCGCACGCTACCATATCAGTACTAGCGCACGCTAAACACAGAATTTTACCGTTGCAACAGTCTTTGTGACCGTTCGGAGAACTCAAGTCAAAATTCGCTAACGCACGCTACAAGGATCTATTAGCGCACGCTAATAGTATATTTTTTCAGATTTTGAAGGTTGTCTCACTCCTATAAATACCCGAAGGACTTGGGTATCAAACACACAACTTCAAGCATTCAAGCATTCTAGCATACAAGCAATCAAAGCATTATTGAGCTCAGATTTACATATTTTGTTGTATTACAAGTTGTGAGAAAAGTAAGATACAAGAGCGATTTCAATTGTATTATCCATTATTCCTTGTATTCTTTCATTTGGTTGTAAGTGTTGCATCACTTACACTTGAGCGAAAAAGGAACGAATCAAGAGTCACTAATCCGGTGTTATTAGGATCTTTGATCCGGCATTATTAGGATTATACTCCCATATTCGTATAGTGAGGATTATCTAGTTCCTATAGAACACTAGATAAACAATTATTCATTTTGAGGGAAAGGTTGAGCTTGGACCGATAGAAGACAAGCGGATTGTAACGGTTGTGAACTCGGACCGATAGAAGACGAGTTAAGGTTGTGGTTTTTCTTTAGCCAATAGAAAAAGAAAGTCGGAGAGAGGACGTAGGCAAGTTGCCGAACCTCTATAAATTCTTGTGTCTTTATTTTCCGCATTATTTTCCTTTTACTCGCAAGAAATTTCAGTATTCCGCACCACCACTATTCAACCCCCCTTCTAGTGGTGAATTTATCTCTTCACCTTCTTCTGAAGAAGTCTCGGTTCGACCATTCCGTGTTCTTTTCTTAGTTGATCTTGATCAACAGTATAATCCTTCTAGCAAGGAATCATCTGTTGTACTGTTTATCAACATTATTCGTAAGGATCTAGCAATCCAGCTTGTTGTTCGTGTGTGGATCACCGCAAGAGGAAGGTAATTTTCATCACCTTCTGGTCCGGATTTAGATCTATTCTTCGGATTAAAGTAATTGGATGAACCATTTATTAAATGAATTAAATTATTGTATGAAAATCCTCATCTGGGTTTTTCAATAATTATTCTGCTGCGTTTTGCACAAATTTGATGTATTCGATACAAGTAAAACCCAACACTCTTCACATCCATTTGATATATAATGAAGTTCTTGTGAACTGCAAATTCTATGAATATCTTGATGGCTTCTAATCTGGCTACAGAGACAAATGTTTCATCATAGTCTATGCCTTCTTCCTCTCTGTAGCCGTGGGCAATCAGTCTAGACGTGTTTCTTATGACTAGACCATTTTCATACTTTTTGTTTCTAAATACCGATTTTATTCCATTTACAGCTTGATGTGTTAGTCTGGGAACTAAGAACCAACTATTGTTCCTTTCGGAACCATTTACCTCTTCCTCCATAGATGTAATCCAGTGAGAATTATTGAGAGCTTCATTAGTCAAGACAGGTTCTTATTGTGCTAAGAATACAGCTAATGTGCACATGGTAAGTCTGTGGAGTTCGGCTTTAGACTTTCATATAGGGAATTGAGACGTGTTAGATCCTGACTCTGTTTTCTCTTGTGCACATAGTACATTTTCTTGTGTACTTTGTACTCTTGTTCTGGTTCAAACAACAACATTAATATCACCAATTACTAACTCATGTGGGTGATCTCTTAACCACCTCATGTTGAGTTCTAGTTCCACATTCATAGTTGTGTCCTGTTGGTCTGTAGGTTCGGCTTCAGCTTCTACTACATCATTCGTTCTTACAGTTTGGGCTTTATTTATAGTGAGATGACAGGAATTTCCTAAGACTGTGGGATCTCCTCAAGGGTTAAGTTCTGGACTGCTTGTGTTAGGTCATCTACTCATATAGGATCACAATGAGGTTCTCATCTATTGTCAGCTTCCTATTGTTGAAATCCTGAATGTCTTGTTGACAGAAGAGTATCTGACGAATATTCCCTCATCTGACTTCTCACCAAAGGTCTTGAGCTAACCCTTCCCATTATTAAGAACAAAACACCTGCAGCCAAAATATAAAAATATACAACCATAGGAGTTTTATTGTTCGATACCACTTTTTCAGTTTTGTTGTTCTGCTTATTGGTGATACAGCGGTTTTGTGTATAGCACGTTGATTTGTTGCTTCTCCCCGGAACTGCTATGAACTTGTATAAATTTCAAGCCATTACAGAAACTAACATTTTCTAGAGAAAAACATTTGCGGATAAAAAAATTGTTTTAAATCTCCGATACAACCATACGCATCTAACAAAAATAATTGCCAAACTAAAGTTAAGTGTTTCAAATTAAACTTGAGCGGAATTTAAAAAAAATGACGTTAAATATATCATATGCCAGCCTGCCCTGCAGCTCGTTACTCGTCATTCTGAATTAACCTGAAATTTTTTACATAGAAAATGGGATGAGCTTTCTATTGCTCGTGGAAACATCACAGGTCAACAATAATCACAATACATAACGGATGCATATCATGAATATTTGTTATATTATCATATAACTTGAGCATGTAAACATGTGACTGCATGTAACCATATAGTGATACTTAGTATGAAAAATATGTTACTGCATATAAATTATAAATATAACATATCATCTATATAGTCCAAATAAAGCAATTAAAACCTACAAGTAATAATTCTCACCTGAAATTTAGATGACATAAATGATGATGCTTGAATGCTTATGAATCGTCCTGATTGTGTTCTTGATTCTCGTATCCTACAATCGGAATAAAAATATACGTAAATATTTAACTTGACTGGAAAATATAATTTTATGAAAATAAAATGATAGAGACTTGATTTAATTTGACGGCTAAAGTTTATGGGACCAGATCTGAAAGATTTTAGAATTGATTGGGGCCAAACAGAAAGGATTAAAAACTTGGGGGCTAAAATGGAATTCTGGGGGATACAAAATCCTTATCCCTCTATGAGAAGTCATTCTCAGCTCTCTCTCTCTCTCTCTCTCTCTCATCGTCCCACTGCCCCCTTTTTCCCAGAAATCCCTCTCGGCTGACCCAACTCTCCATCCGATTCGCGAAAAGCCCCGGTCGGAGGAAACAAGGACTCTTATCGGCTACCCTCTACTGCAAGCGAGGGACTGGCGATGATAGATCTGACCTGAAGAACGGGATGGTGCGGCGGAGTTCCACGGTGGCAGAAAAAAAATGGTTGCTGTGGTGATAGGATTTTCTAGCGGACCTCGTGTTCGGGTGTGTAGGGTATCTATCCGGAATACATAAATTTACACAACACAACAGTAAACAAATTAAAAATAAATTTCCTATGTTTACGGGGATTAAGGGTTACACAACGAATTAAATAATACTGGAAAAACACACGAAATAAACTGGAAATATTAAACACAAGAACAAAAAATTAAGGTCGAAGAAATCTGACCAAACAGATCGGTTAAGATCTGAAATTACGAACGCAGGTGGTGATATTCAGACACAAAGTCGGCTCAGTCCTCCGCTCTCGTGTACCCGCGTCCAGAGCTCCAAAAATCCGGCGTCCAGCAGTCCGAATCGAGCCCAGGCGGTTTCATTAAATCACAAAGACCCAGTACCAGAAACCCCAATAACCCAGAAACAACCCTCAGCCGAGTAGGATTCACAAAGAAAAATAGGAATCTCACAAAAAATGATTTTGTTGCCTCAAGAACACTCAATTCTCAGTCGTAGGTTTTGTATTTTTCCCCTCAAAATGGATCCCAGAATATATAGGGGTGGAAACATCCCCAAAAACGGTCGCCCGGATTTAGAGCAACCAAACTTATCATTGAATTTGATAAGGGTTGCTATTAAATCGGAATCAATCAAAGGAATCGCGCAGCGGAAGAAACATAAGTGAGAGGAAACGGGAGAGAAGAAAGGGGGGAGGCGCCGACTGGGTGAATGAGAAATGGGTAGGTTTAGGGTTAGGGGGGTTTAAATACCCAGGGGATGGACGGGTGAGATGAAACCCACAAAGGGATGGTCCAGATCTGGTCAAGGGTATTAATTAGAAACCGGGCCTTGGCTTGTTCAAAAAACGGGCTGGGCTGCCAGATTTTTAATTATTGGGCCCAATCAAAAACCTTATTTCATTTGGGCCTAAAACCAACAAATCTCCACCCGGACCAAATGAGCCATCGGGGTACACTTATTTTTTGAGAGGGAGGTCATCATCGCCGAACGTCACACCACCTGCACAAAACACAAAGTTAGTACAAGTATAAAGACAAACAATCACTAAGAAAGAAAGAACTATAAATCACAAAGAAAAACTAGAAGAGCTATCACCAAGATAGCAAACAAGAAGACTAGACTGTCTTCAGTTAAGGAAGTCGATATTTAGTATCGACTTGCAAGATATGGTTTTATCGATCGGTAGGCACTTCGTGCCCATATCTGCAGGATTGGAATGTGAAGAGATTTTCTTCAAATCAATTATGCCTTTTTCAACTATATCACGGATGAAGTGTCGCCTGACATCAATATGCTTTGTACGATCATGAAAAACAAGATTTCTGCACAAATGTATGCTTGATTGACTGTCATAAAAGACCACAACATTATCACGAAGAACACTAATTTCAGTAAGTAAACCTTTCAACCAAATAGCCTCTTTAAAGGCTTCAGTGGTGGCAATATATTCAGCTTCAGTAGTAGATAGTGTAACTATATGCTAAAGTTGAGATTTCCAAGAAATGCACGAGCCACACAAGGTAAACACATATGAAGTTGTGGACTTACATTCATCCCGGTCATTGGCATAATTAGAATCAACATAACCTTTTAAATTAACCCCATCATCAGATTTAGAGAAAATAAGACCATTAGAAGCGGAATTCTTTAAGAACTGCAATAACCACTTAAGGGCCTCCCAGTGAGGTTTTCCTGGATTAGCCATGTACCTACTTAAACAACTCACAGCATAAGCGATGTCTGGTCTAGTACTAACCATAAGGTACATGACAGATCCAATGGCATTAGCATACGGGACAGATCTCATTTCACGAATTTCAGATTCAGTTTTAGGCGACTGAGTTTTGGATAATAAGAAATGAGAAGCTAACGGCACACTACCAATTTTAGCATCAGTCATAGAAAATTTTTCAATAATTTTACCAATGTAAGAGGACTGATTTAAAAATAAGTGCTTTTAGATCTGTCCCGAACAATATTCATGCCCAATATCCTTTTAGCATCCCCCAAGTATTTCATGTCAAATTGTTCACCTAAGCAACTTTGAACATGATCAATAGATTTAATGCACGAACTAATCAAGAGCATATCATCTACATAAATAAGTAAGAACATAGGCACACCACTGTCATACTTGAAATAAAGGCATGGGTCAAAAGCACTACGATGGAATTTCAAGGACAGCGTGCAATCATTGAATTTTTTGTTCCATTCTCTAGGGGATTGTTTTAAGCCATATAGGGTTTTATTGAGCAAGCACACATGATCAGGATGGTTACTATCTATAAAACCTTCCGGTTGTTTCATGTAGATAGTTTCTTTCAATTCACCATGCAAGAATGCTGTTTTAACATCTAATTGTTTCATCTCCCAATTATGATGCGCAACTAATGCAAGCATGATGCGAACAGTGGTGAATTTAACTACTGGTGCAAAAATCTCAGTATAGTCGATACCTTCACGTTGTGTAAAGCCTTTAGCTACTAACCTTGCCTTGAATCTGACATTATCCACCTCCTTTTTTACTTTAAACAACCAGTTACAATCAATCAAAGAGCAATTTCTGGGTTTTGGAACAAGTTTCCAAGTATCATTCGCATGCAAGGATGTCATTTCTTCATTCATTGCACTTAGCCATTCATTTGATTTATCAGACATCAAAGCATCATTGTAAGACTTAGGTTCATTACCATCAAGCATATCAAACACATTGAAAGCAAGAGAAGCCATTTGGAAATCATCTAAGTGTATAGGTCTCCTAACATTCCTTCTAGGCCAATCCCTAGTTAATTGATAATCAGATAAGTCAGGAGCAGATTTAGATTCAGATTCATCCCCATTATCAGATTGATTATTAGGTTCAGGATTTTCTATATTATCAGATTCGGCAGGTAATTCGTTATCACTAAGATGCTCCACCCTAATCTGAACAGGGTGGGGTGAATTTTCAGTAGCTAGCACGGGAGCAGGTATAGGATTATCAAGACATGGAAATTCGGTTTCATTAAAGACCACATCCCTGCTAATAATCACCTTCAATCCGGGTTCAGATCTGACCCATAAAAGATAACCCTTAATTCCGTCAGGATATCCAAGAAAAACACATCTCAAGGATCTGGGTTCGAGTTTATCAACATTTTAATGCACATAAGCATCACAACCAAACACACGAATGTTTGAAAAATTAGTAGCATGACCCGACCACATAGACTCGGGATAATTGCCATTTAATGGTACCGAAGGTGATCTATTGATGAGATATGCAGCAGTTAAAAGAGCCTCACCCCAAAAACTTTTTGACAACCCAGAAGTAGCGAGCATGGCCCTAACCTTTTCAAGGAGGGTTCGGTTCATTCGCTCAGCCACCCCGTTCTGTTGAGGGGTATAAGGTACAGTCTTATGCCTAAGGATGCCATTTTCAGAACACATAGTATCAAACTGAGTATTGCAAAATTCAAGGCCGTTATCGGTCCTTATCTTTTTGATCCGTTTTCCGGTTTGATTTTCCACCAAAGTTTTCCAAGTTTGGAATTTTTCAAACACATCAGATTTTAATTTGAGTAAAAACACGAAAACTTTTCTAGAGTAATCATCAATAATGGACAAGAAATACCGGTTTCTACCATGAGTCGTAACACTGGCAGGACCCCAAACATCAGCATGAACATAATCAAGCACATTGGAACTCTTACCAGATTTCTCAAAAATGGGATCAGGGGAATCGGGAGGTTTTGGAAATTGAGTTTTATGTTGTTTGCCATACATGCAGGAGTCACAGAAAGACAACTTAGAGATTTTATCTTTTCCAAAATATTTTTGTTTATCCAAGATATCTAATCCCTTCATGCTCATGTGTCCTAATCTATTATGCCACAATTCGGTTTTGTCCACACTGACCAGATTAGAATATGCAGCAGTTTCAGTTTGGCAAATATATAGATTAAATTTCCGGATTCCTTTAAACAGCATTAAGGATCCTCTGGAAATTATCATGCAACCATTCCCCCAGGACCCCCGAAGGCCCTCATCTTCCAAAGTGGTACAAGATATCAGGTTATTAGATAAATCAGGAATATGTCTGACATTTTTTAAAGTAAACTGAGTTCCATCAGCGAATTTCAAGCACACATTCCCTATTCCGGCCACAACCGGTTTCACTTTATCAGGCATATAAACATACCGATCACCAAGATTAGTATAGCTTGTAAAATGCTGTTTATAAGGTGTCATATGATGAGTGCATCCAGAATCCAGCAACCATTCATTTTCACACAGACCAGCGAGCACGGAATTCACAGAGAGATGCAAATCATCAGATACCATAAAGACATCGCCCATAGTCAAATTTGCCTAATCATTTTGCAAGTTCTTTTTAGGTTTGGTGCATTCTTGTATATAATGACTAGGTTCACCACAATTATAACATTTGCGATTTTTAGGTCGGAATTTGGATTTATCCTTCCATTGTCCCTTTTTCTTATTAGACTTTTCAGAATAAGTTTTGACAAACGGTTTCTTTTTAATGGGATGTTTAGACGTAACAAAATTAACATTAGAGACAGGTTTAGAAACCTTGTTAAATTTCAAGTCTAATTTTTTACTCTTTAAGCCACTTATAACAGTGTCTAAAGTGACAGAATCCCTTCCATATTTTATCGCAGATTTCACATCATTATAAGCATCAGAGATAGCATTCAAGAGCACAATAGGGGAATAATCATCAATGTTTTTGTCACCCGTTTGTTTTATATCTTGTACTAACTTTGTAAAGGCATCCAGATTACCATCAATATCTTTATTCAAATCCAGCTTGTAGCGAAAAAACTTTTCAAGAAGAAATAACTTATTCGGAAAAGATGTTTCGGTAAAAGTTTCCTCAAGTTTATCCCAAAGTTGTTTAGCATTATCAGTTTTGCCTATTCGTCTAATCACAGAATCAGACAAGTTCAAGATTATAGATGAATGTGCAAACTCAATCAATTACTCACGTTTTTCAGGAGTCACATTAGACTAAAAAGAACCTTCAATGGCCTTAAAACATTTCTGTTGGACAAGTATAGATTTCATTTTTTGTTGCCAAATTTTAAAATCTCCTTTACCGTCAAATGGTGCCATTGTAAATGAAGTAAGAGATCCCATTTTAGTATTTGTAAGAATCACACAAGATTTAAACCAGCACAAGGTACTACTGTAAAAACTAAGATTACAGCTAAATATCACGCAGATATCACGAATAACAAAATCACACCAGATTTTGTGATAAAATGAGCTAGAATAGAATACTAATATCACGCAGATATCACAAAGACCAAAATCACACAAGATTTTAAAATAAAGTGAGCTGGAATCGAATCCCGGAGCCCCCACAAGATCCGAGGAACACTTGCGGTCCAGGCAAGGGGGTTTGGTATGCTCGGAGATTATGGCTGCTACAGTCTCAACACAGAACCAGTATAACGAAGCGATCACAAAGACGGTACAACAGACGGAAGCAGTAAACAAATTACTCCAAAGAAATAATACTCTACCAATCACACAGAACAGTACGAAAATACAGTAAAGTAGAGGAAGCAATACCTGAGCGGATCCCTCGGCCGGAATCCATATGCCCTTCCGAATAGAAACCCCATTTAGAGGCTCCGATACCACTATAGGGTATCTATCCGGAATACATAAATTAACACAACACAACAGTAAACAAATTACAAATAAATTTCCTATGTTTACGGGGATTAAGGGTTACACAACGAATTAAATAATACTGGAAAAACACACGAAATAAACTGGAAATATTAAACAGAAGAACAAAAAATTAAGGTCGAAGAAATCTGACCAAACAGATCGGTTAAGATCTGAAATTACGAACGCAAGGTGGTGATATTCAGACACAAAGTCGGCTCAGTCCTCCACTCTCGTGTACCCGCGTCCAGAGCTCCAAAAATCCGGCGTCCAGCAGTCCGAATCGAGCCACAAACCCAGGCGGTTTCGTTAAATCACAAAGACCCAGTACCAGAAACCCCAATAACCCAGAAACAACCCTTAGCCGAGTAGGATTCACAAAGAAAAACAGGAATCTCACAAAGAATGATTTTGTTGCCTCAAGAACACTCAATTCTCAGTCGTAGGTTTCGTATTTTTCCCCTCAAAATGGATCCCAGAATATATAGGGGTGGAAACATTCCCAAAAACGGTCGCCCGGATTTAGAGCAACCAAACTTATCATTGAATTTGATAAGGGTTTCTATTAAATCGGAATCGATCAAAGGAATCGCGCAGCGGAAGAAACAGAAGTGAGAGGAAACGGGAGAGAAGAAAGGGGGGAGGCGCCGACTGGGTGAATGAGAAATGGGTAGGTTTAGGGTTAGTGGGGTTTAAATACCCAGAGGATGGACGGGTGAGATGAAACCCACAAAGGGACGGTCTAGATCTGGTCAAGGGTATTAATTAGAAACTGGGCCTAGGCTTGTTCAAAAAACGGACTGGGCTGCCAGATTTTTAATTATTGGGCCCAATCAAAAACCTTATTTCATTTGGGCCTAAAACCAACAGGGTGTGGATCGGTTTTGAAGTTTTGCCCAGCTGCACCGTGAATTAGGCGGCAACGACTCTCTGTAGATGCGAATGAAGGTGTCAGTGCGATGGATGGCTAAGTTTGCCGTGACTGAAAGAAAATTTCAAGGTTCATTTTCTTATTGCTCCGATTCACTTCAAAAATAAATGGGGTTTCATGTGTTATGTGATTCTAGAAATGGTTGACTTAATGAAATGTGTGTTTGTCTATGTGCATGAAATTTTCTGAACTAGTGAAGGAACTCGACGGCCAGATCGGTTAAGGCTGTTGTTTCAGACTAATGGAGATGGGCCAGAATTGCGGTTGTCTGGGTTTGTGATTCCGAGAAGAAAAACGTGTAAGATTGAAGGAATTAACATATGTGATTTACCTGTTGTTTTGTGTTTGCCGAATGACTGTGAGGCTGGGAAGATGATGTGTGAATTCTCGTGACTGTGCAAAAATGTAAAGTATATATGATTGGCTGTTTATGGGTTTTATACTGGAAACATTGCTTATTAATTCCCCCTATGATGTATAACCTCTTCCCCCATGATGTATAACCGCTTTCTCCCACTCCATGTAAACTTCTCTTCTGCTAACTGTCGAAGACGGGAGAACACAGAATGTGGAGTTCTCAATTCTGATCGTGGTTTTTTTTTTTTTTGGGTTGGGGACATGTGCTTGGATGGCTTCAATATCATTATTGAATGGGCTTGTATATTAAAATTATTAATTAACTTGGGTTTATGGTTATAATAAAAATTCATGAATTGTGCCCGTTAATTATTGGGCTTATGGGATTAAACTAAATGTATGAATCATGTTTGAAATGGGCTTGGACTTATAATATTTGGCTCTATAAATAATTATGGCCCAACTAAATATTAAAATTTAGTTATTCTTTAGCATCCAAAATATAAATATTTAGTAAATAAATTTAGAAATTACTCCTAAATTAGCGGGTATTACAATTTCTATATATATATATATATATATCAAAATGCAAATTAAAAATGATCAATATGTCCCATTCCTAAATTTATTCTTATAATATCACTACCAAAAAAAGTACTTTAGCCAACGACCCGAAAAAAAACGGTCGACGACTATAAAGTGTCGTCGGCTAAACTTCGCACTTTAGCCGACGACTCGAAATACCGTCGGCTAAAGGGTTTTAGCCGACGACTTGGTGGAGGTCGTCGGCTAAAGTTCGAAATAGTCGTCGGCTATATTAAAGAGGTTTAGCCGACGATCGTGATAACGTTTAGCCGACCGAAAAGAAAAAAAAAATAATATACTTTACCCGACGACCTAGATCTAGGTCGTCGGCTAAACTCCTTCCGAAAAAAAAATAATAATGTAATGGTTTAGCCGAAGACCTAGATCTAGGTCGTGCCTAAACCCTTTTAAAAAAATAATATACTTTGGCCGACGACCTAGATCTAGGTGGTACTAAATTCCTTCCGAAAAAAGAATAATATTATAAGGGTTTAGCCGACGATCTAGATCTAGGTCGTCGACTAAACACTTTTTTAAAAATAAAAAAAATAACATACTTTAGCCGACGACCTATATCTAGGTCGTCGGCTAAACTCCTTCCGTAAAAAAAAATAATAATTTAATGGTTTAGCCGACGACCTAGATCTAGGTAGTCGTTATACCCTTTTTTAAAAAAAAAATAATATACTTTTGCCGACGACATAGATCTAGGGTGTCGGCTAAACTTCTTCCGAAAAAAAAATAATATTGTAATGGTTTAGCCGACGACCTTGGTATAGGTCGTCGGCTAAACACTTTTTCAAAAAACATAATATACTTTAGCCGACGACCTCGATCTAGGTTGTCGGCTAAACCTCCAAGTGAAAATTATTTATAGTTCAGGGAACACCAACCCAATCTTGCCCCTCTCCCCGCTAAAGAGCACATTTCTATTCCCGATTCTGTCAGTTATTCCCGAAAAAAGCTTGTGAGTTGCTACTTTGAGTTGTGCTAGCTGGAGTGACGAAGGTTTCTACCGGTTGTTATAATCACCATTTCGATTAAGGTATGTATTTTATTGTATTTTTTATTGTGATTTCGAAACTTTGTATTATTCATGTTACATTCGATAGCTTTTATGTAAAACGATTAAGTTTTATGATGATAATCATTATGATTAATTGTTTGATGCGATTTCATTTATAATCTGAACAATATTAGTTAGTTGGATTAATATTGGAAAATGTATACATTTTCAGGATGGACAAGAGTTGGATTGGGTTACGAAAATGGGATCCAAGTGTAATGGATGGGATGAAGCAGTTTATGAGATTTGTAAAAGAGCACGACAGTGGTAATACGTTGCACTACTGTCCATGTAATAAATGTAGATGTCGTAGTGATATGTTTCGTTTTCCATTTGATGAGGTCTGGGAACACCTAAAGAAGAATGGTTTTTGGAGTAAATATACATGTTGGATATACCACGGTGAAGCACCGAATTCTGTTATTCCGTATGATCACGGACAATTTAGTGGTAACGACGGGTTCACCAATCCGAAGAGGAGGTTGATTGATGATGTGTTTGGTTTTTCCGAGACGTTTGTACCAACTGAGCAAATCCCACGACCCCGTAGACCGTTGCCTTGCAATACTGCTGGGCTTGACACGTATAATAAGCTAATTCAACTCCAACAGACCCCTCTATACCCAGAGTGTAACATGACTGTTCTTGATTGTGTCATGGAAACGATGAGATTAAAGGTGGAAAACAAATCATCCATCAAGTCTGTAGATGATTACTTGGAGCTTACGAGTAATATGCTTCCACAGGGTCATCATCTTCCTAATACATATTCAAAAATGAGACGAATTTTGAAAGATCTTGGTCTTTCCTACATTAAGATCCACGTCTGCATGTATGATTGTGTTCTATTCTGGGGGCATCCTAATGAAGATCTCACGAGATGTCCTGTATGTGATACAGAGAGATATAGGATCACTCCTTCTGGAAAAGAGAAACCGGTGAAGGTACTTTGGTATTTTCCACTGAAGGACGGGTTGGAATGGATTTTTGTGTCTCCTCACACGGCAAAAGCAATGAGATGGCATGCCGAGCCGCGCACTAATGACAGGGATACTATGATACACCCTTCAGATGGAGAAGCGTGGAAGCATATAGATAGGGAGTATCCGAATTTTTCTCCAGATATCCGAAATGTGAGGCTCGGGATTGTATCTGATGGTTTCAACCCTTTTGGTAACATGAGTCTTTCATATACCATATGGCCTGTTGTAGTGATTCCTTACAATCTTCCTCTGTGGATGTGTATGCGGAAGGAGTATAATATGTCGACCTTGTTAGTCCCGAGGCCGGGATATCCGGGAAAGCGTATCGATGTGTATATGAGACCTTTGATAGAGGAGCTGAAATTGTTGTGGGTGTAACACCCCCAATCCCCTCAGGGATATTACACGCCGTAGACCCTCTCCTCGAGGATCTACCAGGCTGGTAACAACATTTAACATCTCGACAATGCCTTCAAGGCAAAAATGACTCAGTAGACCGATTTGGTCTTTCAATAAATACATACAACTCGAATACAACTCATGCCCACGCAGGGGTCAAAAATACAACCACACCCGTACAACGGGAAAGATATAGTAGCGGAAAATAAAGTACAACTATACCAATACGACATCAACGGGTCCTCGTGTGATTAGTATCGTTCATCTTTCATCATCCTTCATGCCGACCCTGTACTCTGCTCCAAAACCTGAATGCAATACAGACATCCACCCCCCGAATACTCGGGGGTTAGCCAAACTCCACTGTTTTGCTAGTGCAAGTATAAAATACGAAAACGAGCCATACATATCATACTCCACGGAACATGTTAATCATAAACATACTTCCCGAGGTAAATCACTTAATCAAAACGGTTAAATCGAAAGATAGGGGTAAACCCGATATACATCTTGTGAAAACATTTTACGATCTCGGGAGTTTTGAAAACACTTGGGATTTTAAGAATTCTCAAACCTTTCAAAACATTTAGGGACACAGCCCAAAAGTCATTCTCCAAAATTCAAGTTCCGGTAACAATACGCAGGGTCCATAACCCATTTCACAAAACACGGGGTCCGTGACCCAAATCACAAATCACATGTTCCTAAGGATTATTCGTGTCCCGTGCTAACAAGCCACGAACCTCAGATGCTCCCGAAGAACAAACCCGAGTGAATAACCCAATAGGAAAAACATATCAAATCACATGTCTCCACGACAAGAATATCACAACCAAACCACAACCATAAGTTATCCCGGCATCGCGCTAACAACCCACGAAACTCGGAGTCCCCGCACGACATACCCGATTATAACCCTACAAGTTATCCGGCATCGGGCTAGCAAGCCCCGAACCTCGGAGTCCCCGCAAGACATACCCGTATTGGATAACCTTACGGTTTCGCCCGACCCATACTAGCAAGTATGGATCCCGGAGATTCAACAATCCTACCCGGAGGCACATCACATACATCAAGCACACAACAATAATCACTTATCAATCCAAACAACATTAAGCATCACAAACTCCTTTCAAGGAGTAACAACTAATATCACACACATTACGTTCTTACCGAACAAGTACATAATAACAATACGTAATCCCCGACAAAGGATTACGGTCTATCAAACTCACTCGAATTGATCATATTATCTTTCAACATACAAAACCAACACACATATTCCGAGAATACATATTCACGAAGTATACGAATTATCGTTGAAAGACAACATTTATTGAGAACATACCAATCCATTTTTACGTTCATTAAATATTGGATTTCGCATAAAATCATTTATCAAGAATTATATCAACGAAACATGAAATGTATGGGCAAGATACTTGCCTCAAAATCGGTACGCAAGTATTCCGACGAACATGGCTCAACCGGAAAGCTTCGAAACGCCCAATGCTATCGAAACGGAAGACGACGACGAACGAAAGGGTTCAACACGGTTTCTTCGCAAGAAACACGACCCTAACATCATACAATCAATAAATCATCGACCATACGAGGAAGAATAATCGTAGAACGCCCGAAAACCCCTCTAAGACATTTTACCGGACACCTTCAAGGCGTCGGTCAAGAACTCGACTCAAACAACGAATCGATACGATCCAACCATGGAATAACAAGGGAAATGATATAATACATCTAAATAATCATCAATCCATCAAAATCCTAAGTTAAATCGGATTAAACGGACGAAATCGAACAAAATACCCAAAATCCCCAAAATTAGATTTCTAGAAAATCTGACCTGATTCGCTCGATCAAAGGATGTTATAGGACGGATGATTGACGATATGAACCTCCAAACTTCATGGATTCATTGTCCAACAACATCTCTAGAAGATTCACACACCCACAAACGCGGAAGAGAAGTGGAAGAAGGAGAAAAATGGCCAGAAAAACGACTGATGGGCCTTAAATAGGCTGACAGACTCGACCGTGTCCGCCTGACACGGTCGTGGCGCGCAGTTGACCGGCAGGGACTCGACCGTGTCCTGCTAGACACGGTCGCGGCGCGGAGGGGCCTTCCGATGACTCCGTCCAGCGACTCGCACGACTTCGGCCGTGTCTGGAACACGGTCGGGCGTGTCGGCGATCGTCTCGAGCTTATCCGGAAGAGTTCGGCACGGGCCGTGTCGGGCCAAGCAGTCGGGCCACGAGACGAAACCCGGCATTTTCCGGACGAGTACGGCACGGGCCGTGTCGGACGACACGGCCGAGTTCGTCCGGCAGTGATCGGCCAATAACGAGCGGGTGAGCTAAAACGGCCATAACTCTCTCGTCCGGACTCCGATTGACTCACCGTTTGAACCATTGGAAAGCTAATTCGATGCTCTATAATATTGCAAAGATTCAGAATTTTTGGGGTTACGAAAAATTAATGGTGACTTTACAAAGTCGAACTCATACTTAGAAAAGTCGTTAAAAAGCACGGAACTCAACAAAACGACACCGAAACGAACTCGGTTGACAAAAAGTACAGAATTAATCATTCTCAAAATGACGAAACGGTCAGGAGCGAGTCGTCAAAACGAACTTCCTCCGAAAAAAGAAAATTACCGAAATTCGAAATTGCGGATATTACATTCTACCCTCCTTAAAAGAAGTTTCGTCCCGAAACTTAAAACAAGTAGGGAGAAGCAATATCCCGCCAGGAAAACTCAATGAGATACGCAAGAAACGCGTAACTAATGCCAAACGGCGAAACGTTACATACAACGCAACGGAATATACGGTGTGAAAACACGCTCCACGACGACCAACACAACGTCGCCGTTAGGGATATAATAGAACCAACAAGTGACAAGCGTCATCAAATGGATAATACAATCAAGTCAATTATCCGAACAATCACAAAACACAACGAACGAAAATCAATACGATTGACCAACCCAACGGTACATCAATCAAAACGCGAGCCAATCGCTGAACAAATACGGAATTCCACCGCTCAAGGGTTGGAAGATCGAAAACGAGACTAATTTCCCGAACTTAAGGGGATTAGGAAGGAGCCTGAACGCTCAACAATCACGAAACGAGAACAAAACCAAACAAACAAATGATCGAGACAACAAAAATCGAACAATCATGTCCGAAATACGAAGGATAATAAAATTCAAACAACAACCCCAAGGTTCACATCTCGACTCGAGACAATATATGATCCGGTGAAAACAACAGGATGTGCATTCATATAAGATCCACATGAAAGGGAATAGCAATAGAAAAGTCACAACGACAAACGAGTTATTCCAAAATAATACCACACTCGTTCCATCAACAAAAGCAAGGAGCAGGACAAGCTCAGAAATGTCAACGAACATAAACGAGTCGACAGGGTCGAAAATACAAAAGTTCAAGATCCAGTCCACTTCGAATAAAAGAACTAGTAGAACCAAAAGATGTTACTTCCGAACAAGGTTCACAAGAATCGAACCGAACTCGGAAAGTTACAGCGATAACCAGATTGACCCAAAACAAGATCACACCTCGTCCGATCAATGAAACCGAAATACAGAACAAGTTCAGTAAGTATCAACGAACACGAACGAGTCGATAGAATCGAGAAAGAGAAAATGCAGGAGTCTAAAAACAACACGGGTACTACATTCGACCTCTTATAAAAGAAGGTCGCCCCCGCAACTCACAACAACGAAATCAAGGTGACGACACAACAAGCAACTGACAGAAACATCCTTCGAAGGCCTCTCAAAGCCGATTCCGATGACTGTGCTGAAGCGCGAACTCCGAAAGTCTCGGTAGCCAATTCACAAAACTGAATTCGGTGTCCCTCGAGTCCACACTTGAAATGTGTTACCGACGAGAAGGACAATTTACACGTGCATGCCCCGGCACATCACGATTGAAACGCCTCGGCTCGGTATACCGAAAATACAAATGCTAGATACAATGGGGCATAACGTCGCAAAACAACATAGCGGAGATGCCAACTCAGCACAACAAAGAATCATAACACATACCATATACAACGATTACCATCATAAAGTAATACACACACAAACACTACAGCAATGACGGTATCGTTCGGCGACCTCAACGGCCCGAACGATAACCAGCACATAGTTTCAACCATCATGAAACAATCACATATGTACACAAACGTACAAACTCAAGCTTCAACAGCTCACACCCGTGCGACAACACGCAAATCACCACGAGGCGACAAACAGTAAATACCAGTTCACACCTCTCATAGAGGGCTAGTACAACAAATGCGTGGCAACGCCTCGACGTTCATGCCACCAATTCGATCACAATTCGGGGTTAACACCATAACGAAAGTTCAAAAACCATACACGCATTTCCGGGCCGCAAACAGGAATGATAGGTTTTAAAAACAAAAACCACCTTTTGAAAACAGTTTGGAAACAACAGTTGATCTTGAGTATCATTTTACAAAAAGTAGTACAAACACCATTATCGAGACTTTGAAAATCATCTTGCGTTTGAACAAAAATGAGGACACCTTTCCTTTAGTGAAAAACTTTCAAAAATATTCGACCCTTGGGTCTAAGCAACTGCATTAGAAAATATCTCAAAAATATTTTTGGTCCTCAACCGGAAAATTTTTGAAATGTATTGCGGCATTAGAAAACACCTTGAAAACACCGCAAGAAAGTAATTCGTTTTAAAAGTACGTCTCGAATTTTAATTTTCTAAGATACTCAAGGTTTTCAAAAATAATTCAATGGGCTAGAATGCCCAAAAATTTCAGGTAATTACAAGGAACAATATAGCGCCATGGGTCCCGCGCCGGAACCCACCAGGCTAAAAACCATTTACAAAAATGCCAAAAAGGCCGATGACGGTAATATTTCAAAAACTCACAAAAGCCATTTACAAAATACTAAATACCGTCATAAGAATTTTCCCAAAACGATCAAAGCCATAATGCCAAAAACTCGGTTAAGGAATTGGTTTTCAACGTAAAACTCAGTCGGTAAAATACCGAAAGCCATTACAAAAGAACTCACGCAGCGGATAAAAGAAATAAAGTCAAACATGCACAAGACAGCAACACTACTCCTCATATGAACGAAAAATGGGAGTCAAATAATCACATATCACGAAATCAAAATCCATAAGAGGATTCCGTCAATTAACTCATAATAATAAAAATAGCTCGTGTCACACGAGGCACAACACAAAGAAGGGAGACTTACATCCACAGGTTGCACGAAGATGATGATCGCCCACGATACTAATCACGACCAACAAACTCAGACGACGCGTCGCGACACGACTTAGTCAGACAAAATCCGACGAGACAAAAACTCAATAGACACCACTAACCCGGACCTAGGTTTCCACAACCTAAAGCTCCGATACCATTCTGTAACACCCCCAATCCACTCAGGGATATTACACGCCGTAGACCCTCTCCTCGAGGATCTACCAGGTTGGTAACAACATTTAACATCTCGACAATGCCTTCAAGGCAAAAATGACTCGAGAGACCGATTTGGTCTTTCAATAAATACATACAACTCGAATACAACTCATGCCACGCAGGGTCAAAATACAACCACACCCGCATACGGAAAGATATAGCAATGGAAAATAAAGTACAACTATACCAATACGACATCAACGGGTCCTCGTGTGATTAGTATCGTTCATCTTTCATCATCCTTCATGCCGACCACGTACTCTGCTCCAAAACCCGAATGCAATCTGAGACATCCACCCCGAATACTCGGGGGTTAGCCAAACTCCACTGTTTTGCTAGTGCAAGTATAAAATACGAAAACGAGCCATACATATCATACTCTACGGAACATGTTAATCATAAACATACTTCCCGAGGTAAATCACTTAATCAAAACGGTTAAATCGAAAGATAGGGGTAAACCCGATATACATCTTGTGAAAACATTTTACGATCTCGGGAGTTTTGAAAACACTTGGGATTTTAAGAATTCTCAAACCTTTCAAAACATTTAGGGACACAACCCAAAAGTCATTCTCCAAAATTCAAGTTCCGGTAACAATACGCAGGGTCCATAACCCATTTCACAAAACACGGGGTCCGTGACCCAAATCACAAATCACATGTTCCTAAGGATTATTCGTGTCCCGTGCTAACAAGCCACGAACCTCAGATGCTCCCGAAGAACAAACCCGAGTGAATAACCCAATAGGAAAAACATATCAAATCACATGTCTCCACGACACGAATATCACAACCAAACCACAACCATAAGTTATCCCGGCATCGCGCTAACAAGCCACGAACCTCGGAGTCCCCGCAAGACATACCCGATGATAACCCTACAAGTTATCCCGGCATCGGGCTAGCAAGCCCCGAACCTCGGAGTCCCCGCAAGACATACCCGTATTGGATAACCTTACGGTTTCGCCCGACCCATACTAGCAAGTATGGATCCCGGAGATTCAACAATCCTACCCGGAGGCACATCACATACATCAAGCACACAACAATAATCACTTATCAATCCAAACAACATTAAGCATCACAAACTCCTTTCAAGGAGTAACAACTAATATCACACACATTACGTTCTTAGAACAAGTACATAATAACAATACGTAATCCCGACAAAGGATTACGGTCTATCAAACTCACTCGAATTGATCATATTATCTTTCAACATACAAAACCAACACACATATTCCGAGAATACATATTCACGAAGTATACGAATTATCGTTGAAAGACAACATTTATCGAGAACATACCAATCCCTTTTTACGTTCATTAAATATTGGATTTCGCATAAAATCATTTATCAAGAATTATATCAACGAAACATGAAATGTATGGGCAATATACTTGCCTCAAAATCGGTACGCAAGTATTAACGAACATGGCTCAACCGGAAGCTTCAAACGCCTAATGCTATCGAAACGGAAGACGACGACGAACGAAAGGGTTCAACACGGTTTCTTCGCAAGAAACACGACCCTAACATCATACAATCAATAAATCATCGACCATACGAGGAAGAATAATCGTAGAACGCCCGAAAACCCCTCTAAGACATTTTACCGGACACCTTCAAGGCGTCGGTCAAGAACTCGACTCAAACAACGAATTGATACGATCCAACCATGGAATAACAAGGGAAATGATATAATACATCTAAATAATCATCAATCCATCAAAATCCTAAGTTAAATCTGATTAAACGGACGAAATCGAACAAAATACCCAAAATCCCCAAAATTAGATTTCTAGAAAATCTAACCTGATTCGCTCGATCAAAGGATGTTATAGGACGGATGATTGACGATATGAACCTCCAAACTTCATGGATTCATTGTCTAACAACATCTCTAGAAGATTCACACACCCACAAACGCGGAAGAGAAGTGGAAGAAGGAGAAAAATGGCCAGAAAAACGACTGCTGGGCCTTAAATAGGCTGACAGACTCGACCGTGTCCGCCTGACACGGTCGTGGCGCGCTGATTGACCGGCGAGGACTCGGCCGTGTCTGCTAGACACGGTCGCGGCGCGGAGGGGCCTTCCGGCTGACCCGTCAAGCGGTGACTCGGCACGACTCGGCCGTGTCACGGAACACGGTCGGGCGTGTCGGCGATCGTCTCGAGCTTATCCGGAAGAGTTCGGCACGGGCCGTGTCGGGCGGCACGGTCGGGCCACGAGGCGAAACTTCGGCATTTTCCGGACGAGTACGGCACGGGCCGTGTCGGACGACACGGCCGAGTTCGGCCGGCAGTGATCGGCCAATAACGAGCGGGTGAGCTAAAACGACCATAACTCTCTCGTCCGGACTCCGATTGACTCACCGTTTGAACCATTGGAAAGCTAATTCGATGCTCTATAATGTTGCAAAGATTCAGAATTTTTGGGGTTACCAAAAATTAATGGTGACTTTACAAAGTCGAACTCATACTTAGAAAAGTCGTTAAAAAGCACGGAACTCAACAAAACGACACCGAAACGAACTCGGTTGACAAAAAGTACAGAATTAATCATTCTCGAAATGACGAAACGGTCAGGAGCGAGTCGTCAAAATGAACTTCCTCCGAAAAAAGAAAATTACCGAAATTCGAAATTGCGGATATTACAATGGGAGCAAGGTCATCCCACGTACGACAGTTATTCGTCCGAGACGTTCTACTTGCACGCCATGTGTATCGGCACTATTAGTGATTTTCCTGCATATGGAATGCTGTCTGGATCTGTTATTAGCGGATATAGAGGTTGTCTAGTGTGTTTGAATGCAGATTGTGCTAGGTACCACTGTAGGAAAGTTATCCGAATGCGTCATCGGATATGGCTTGAGAGGGAACATGAGTGGCGTATGGATGCTGCAGCATTTGATGGCACTGTAGAAATGGGCGAGCCACCACGACAGTGGACCGGTGATGAAATACTATCAATTCTTAATGAGTACGATTTTGGTCAGCTTAGCAACCATCCTGATGTTCTTGCAGCAACCCCTGAAAGGCCCGACAGGTATAAGTATTGGTCGCACAAAAGTATATTCTGGGAATTGCCTTACTGGTCCAAGTTACTGATAAGGAACTTCTTGGATGTCATGCACATTGAAAAGAATGTTTGCGAAAGTGTGGTTGGGACAACCTTAGGTTGGGATGGAAAGACCAAAGACGGGCCAAAAGCACGCAAAGGTTTGGAAGAAATGAGCATAAGAAATTGAAAACTGTCAAGGGAAAACAAAAAATGTCTAAGGCAGCTTACACCATCACTGCCGAGCAGAGAACTGAGATATTTTGCTAGATAAAGACTGCTAGGTATCCTACCGGGTATGCTGGAAATATAGGAATATGTGTTAATTTCAGGGAGAACATATTAACTAGTTTGAAGAGTCATGATTGTCATATCCTACTCCAACGCCTATTTCTCGTATTTATTCGACCGTACTTACCAAAACAGGTGGTCGAGCCGTGTGTTGCATTGTCAAGATTTTTCCAGAAACTATGTACGAGAGAAGTCAAGAGATCTGATTTGCGTAAAATGCAAGATGAGATCATCTATATCTTGTGCAAGTTTGAGCGAATATTTCCTCCAAACTTTTTTGATCTCATGCCTCACCTCATGATCCACCTTCCCAGGTAGTTATTGGTCACTGGTCCAGTGCACTACACGTGGATGTACCCGGTTGAAAGGTAACATAATTTTGTATTATATATAAATATATTGTCAAATAAAGTTTGATTTTTAACACAATGACAATATTACAGGCAACTCGGTGATTACAAAGACTCCGTGGCCAATAAGTCTGCACTAGAAGGATGCATTGCAGAATCTTATCTTGCGTCGGAGTGTATTACGCATATCAAGTTGTATTTGGGCAACTTCGAGCCCCCTTCCCGCTCTATTCCAGCAGATAAAATACAATTCAATCTTTCTATCATATCCACTGAGGTTGACGTCTATGGGAGGTTGCCAGGAAGATAATTAGACCTGTACGAGTCACGAATTGCACATTGGTGGATATTGCTCAAT
Source organism: Orobanche coerulescens (assembly GCA_033398695.1). Lineage (NCBI taxonomy): Eukaryota > Viridiplantae > Streptophyta > Magnoliopsida > Lamiales > Orobanchaceae > Orobanche > Orobanche coerulescens. The sequence continues at coordinate 45,614,532 of CM065809.1, forward strand.
TGTACAGAAGTTCAGTACTGGAAAGACATCCACTTGTCATGCGATATGGTGCGAGGTGACACTAGATTCCACAATGACACTTTTGCCGACTATTTTGGAGAATGGGTACGTATACATTCAATTGCTATTGCATTTTGGACTTAAGATATTTTTTTACATAAAAAGTTTATTTACTTCAGATGACACACATACAAGATGACGGACACCCTAACTGGTCGCGTGAACTTATGCTTCTTTCTATGAAGCCGGTTATGTCAAGAATTTATTCGATGGCCAAAGTCAACGGTGTCACATTCGTATGCCTTGGGAGAGACCAAAAAAGAAGATGTCAAAATTCTGGGGTTATGATAGATGGTGGATATTACGGTGTTCTTTTGGAAGTGGTAGAACTAATTTACGGGGAAGGCATGGCAATTTACTTGTTTAAGTGTCGATGGTACGACACCAGTCTTGGAACCGATATGCAAGACGACTACGGGCTGTTATCTATTGACACTTCCACTTCATGGTATGAAAGTGATCCTTTTGTATTTGCTACATCAGCAAAGTCGGTGTATTATTTGGACGACTTGGTGAAGAAAGGCACATGGAAGGTAGTGAATGTTGTGACAACGAGGAATATTTTTAGTGCTGCTACATTGGGAGAAACAACAGGTACTGATGACGATGATGCTTATCAAGAGCCAAATGCAGCAAATATTCCACCATCAACGACAATTACAATGTATAATGTTCCTGAAGGACGAGTCGTCCGACTCCGTGGTGATGCTCGCGAATGCGTTGAGCGTTGATACAAACGAATTACTTGAAAATTGATGACGATAATGTGGACGACTTGAGGCATATGTTGCGGATATCAACTCGAGATAATGAGACAATTTGTAGTGATGACTAAAACTATGAGCCATAAATTTAGTAGATGTATATTTTCATTTGTTAAATATAATTAAAAAAAATAGTAATAATAATAATAATCATAATCATAACATTAATATAATATCAATAATATTATTAAAAAAAACTGGGGGTTTAGCCGACGACAAGATCTACGTCGTCGGCTAAAGTTTTTAAAAAAAAAAAATTATACTTTAGCCGACGACATATAAAACGGTCGTCGGCTAAACCCCAGCAATGACCCGACCGTGTTAGACAACACGGTAGGTCGATCATCTGATGTGTTTTCCCATTATGGCGAGTCGACACGGCCGTGTCCCGACACGATCGACTAATGTTTTTAAAAAAAAATTAAACTTTAGCCGACGACTTATCGGAAGGTCGTCGGCTAAACCCCGGCCGTGTCCATCGACACGGCCCGTGTCGCACCCGCCCGAAATTGAAAACACCTTTGTTTGCACCCGGCCGTGTTGTCTAACACGGTCGGGTCACTCGAGTTTAGCCGACGACCGTCTTATATGTCGTCGGCTAAAGTATAATTTTTTTAAAAAAACTTTAGCCGACGTAGATCTTGTCGTCGGCTAAACCCCTACCTTTATACGTTCTCGTACCTCCCTTTTGTTATTTTCTTCTTACGCCCCAACCCCATTCGCCCGCCGATCGTCACCCCCAACCCCGATCGCCGCCGATCGTCACCCGACCCAACCGCCGTCACCTAGCGCCCGTCACCTAGCCCCGGCCCGCCGATCCTACCGTCGCCCGTCTTGGTTTAGCGATTGTCGACCCTTGACCCTTGACCGGTCCCATCGCCCGCCCGCCCGCCCGACGCCCTCGCCGTCGCCTTGACCGGCCGGCCGCGGTAACCCTTGTCCTTTTTTATTTGTTGAATTTATTGTATTTGTTTGATGAATTTGTTTAGATTATGTGATGAATTAGATAAAATGTTTAATGAGTTGTGATGCAATATTTGATGAATTTAGTATTTTCAATATTTTGTGTTTAATGAGTTACGAATTTGATGAATTTGTTTGAGGAGGAAGGGATTGTATAGCCGGCGTTAATCGAAAGATTAACGTGGTATGGCATTGATAATTACTGTTGTGTTGAATTGTTTAGTTGATGAATTTGTTTAGATTATTTGATGAATTTGTTTAGAAATATTTGATGAATTTGTTTGAGGAGGAAGGGATTGTATAGCTGGCGTTAATCGAAAGATTAACGTGGTATGGCATTGATAATTAATGTTGTGTTGAATTGTTTATTTGATGAATTTGTATAGATTATTTGATGAATTTGTTTAGAAATATTTGATGAATTTGTTTGAGGAGGAAGGAATTTTATAGCCGGCGTTAATCGAAAGATTAACGTGGTATGGCATTGATAATTACTGTTGTGTTGAGTTGTGAATTTGATTTATTTGTTTAGATTATGGATAGAATAAAGAAAGCGTTGGGGATGAACGTGTTAGGAGTATGCCCTCGAATGCCACTCAGAGGTTGTTGAGTGAGGGCATTGTACTTGTAATTATGTAAACCATTTATATAAGGCAAATGAATGTTTCTTTATTTACTGGTAGTTACTGGCATTCCTAACTCGTAAATAAACATATAGAAACTAGTCCGTGTATTTGAGAGCAAAACGTTCCACTCCTTATTGGATAAGGGAGTCGGCACTGGAAAGGTTATAGCTCAAATACTTAATCGTTCGCAAGTCGATGAAACTTGGTAGGCGTTAAGTTTATGTGAAGACTTGTATGACGTGTTCTTTGACATGGAGAGTGCACATCGAACACTAATGGTTAGTGGGAGCACACGTTATAGGTATGCTAATTGGATTAGTATACTCGAACCGACTCACCCTCGATTCGTCACATGGATTTCACTCCGGGACGATCAATGACGGAATCGAAAGGTTGTGATAGGTATTCGTGAACCTTAGACTTGAGGATTTAGTAGGGATGTGCTTGTGACGTCAAGATTTTCATTAGAGTAGTTCGACCACTGTAAACCGGAAGGCGGGGGTCAACCTCGACGTGCATCTTGACGGGCAAGTAGCAGGTCCTACGAATACCAAGATAGAATTCTTTCTCTCGTTAGTGAGCGGGTTATATGTCCTATGCGGTTATTGGCAGATGAGATCATAAGTCTTTGGCCAAAGCATTGGAGCTAGTTGTATTAGATACACGGCTGACTCGATGATCTCGATTTGCATTAACGCATGCATAGCGTCAGTACTGAGATAGGGTTTGGTGGCCGTGACCCTATAACTTGATCGGGATATTTGAAAGAAGGGTTTATACGTATCTTGGTATTCACGACGAATGGTTCTTGAATGATCCCAATCATTCGTTCTCGATCGAGTGCAGTGTAGGCCACCAGTCGGCTAGGTGGTGCTACTACTCTTTGGTTCCTCCCATTCTTGATCGAGACGGACCTACCGAGTAGGATTGACGACGGAATGAATCAAGCTAATTCTCTCATTATGAATATTAGATATTGGATATCTAAATTTAGGACATTAGATGTCTAAATCGATTTATTGGATAAATTGATTTACGGCCTAATGAATTAAATATATCCTTTGGGTGATTAATTTAATTCATGGATATAATTATTTCTTGGAGAAATTAATTATGTTATTATGTATTTGATATGATTAATTAATTGGATTAATTGATCGATATAAATACATCGGAGCGGAATCGGAGTTTATCTGTTTGGACTCACGAGTCAAAGCGAACCGAACTCGTCGTATTTCTTCATCATAGCCGCCCCCCTTCCCCACACCTTCACAAGACTTTGATTTTTAAATCAATTGGAATCTTGATTAGGTGTTTAATGAATAGATATTTGATATCTTTTTCAAGGTGGGGTTAAACATGAGTTGTTCTCATGTGGAAAGGAATTGAATAAGAAGAGATGACTTGTCACTCTCTAAGGATCATTGTGCCATACGTGAGACTTTGATCTCTCATCCTCACAATACTTCTTGGCATTTACGTATCATTGAGTTTGAGAGAGAGAGAGAGAAAATTGTTTTCTCTTTAGTCATCTTCTTCTTCAACCTTGTTCTTGTTTTTCTTAGAGAAAAATATCAAGACATAAAGAGAGAGTAAGATTAAAACACTTAGAGTGTAGTAATCTTTACATATATAGCTTCATCACCTAGCTCTAGCCGTATCCTCGGAGGATAGCAAGGTGTTGTCATTCCGTTCGTTTCTCCGGCGCGTGGCAAGTAGAGACGCGGTGCTTTCGGCGTTGGATCGTTCAAGAGCTTGGGGAATAGCTCAAGAGAAGGTTACCATTTAATAAACGGACTTCGAGGGTTAGTTTCTTACAACTCTTGCTTTTCGTTTATATATTCGTATATACGTAGCTCGATCGATCATCGTAGGGATTCGGATCGAATTAATTTTCGTTTTACCGCTTCCGCTGGGCCTTCGTTTTAGGCACCGAATCCCAACAGTGGTATCGGAGCGTAGGTCTTGCGATCGTATATACGATATTGGAATTTGGAATGCTTGATTAGATGGTGAATGATTTGGAATCATTTTAGTCATAATCGTGGTATATATTTTTACGTTCGTTGTAGTTATATTTTTCGTAAGTTTATGTCTAAATATAAATCTTAATTTCTTGGAAATATGATTTATATTGAAGATATGAATGTTGAAAAATATTGATATTGGATATCGGGTCGAAAATCGAGCTCCGAATCGTCGTCGGACGACTTTTCGGACAAAGGGCAGGAAGCTGCCAGGGTGACTCGGCCGTGTCTGGTGACACGGGCCGTGTCAGCAGCCCCAGCCTTGCCAGCAGACCCGACCGTGTCGGGAGACACGGGCCGTGCGGCCGGAAGGCTGCCGATCGTGATCGGCCATTCCAGCATGTCTGCCGGCATCTGCCGGCGATGACTTCGGCCATGGCGCCAATTCGCCCGGCTCGATTTTTTCGTGTATTCTTGAAAATTAATCTCCCGTATGTTAAATTGGATTTAATATGATTAAAATGATTTATGGTATTTCATTTTATAAGGGAAATTTGATTAATTGGAATATTTATGGTCGACCGAATTATTTTGAACGTTATCATATTACCGATTGTGTTAATCGATTGGATCGGTTCCAATTGTTGATTGGATCAATGTATCTCTACGCTTTCCATTTATTTAGTATTTATTGAATGAATGCTTTTGAATGGGGATGTGGTTCGTGGACTTAGTTTTTGAATCGTTCGTTTTATTCGATTGGGTTGTAAAGGCCGTTTTGAGCCTATTTATTTTACTAGAAAAATTTGTATCTAGGATGCAATTTTCAATGTAAAAATTTATATGTAATGACGAAGACCGGAGGAAGATCCATTTCGAGAAGACGAAGATTCAAGACGAAGACTTGTAATTAGATTACGGAGTTTTTGTTTTCTAGGAACGGTCCATGAACCACATGTTGGTAGCAACTAGGTTGTGATTGGTTGTTTCATATTGTATGAATGCCACAAACGCGCTTAAACGATTAATGTGCAAAGTGTAACGTTAATCGCGATAATTCTCCCACAACAAAATTAAGTTTATAAGGTTTCAAGGTTTTCCTTCCCTCCATCGAGTTTTCGGGAAATTGAAATCCAAACCGGATGTGCTATGCTTCCGAGTTATCGGGGTAGTCGTTCGGGAGGACGGATAAATTACGGAGCGCATTGGATGCCTTCGGTTGGAGCAAATTTTATCCTAGAAACACGATAGGTTGCGGATAAGATTCAATTGTAGGCGATTTGCGTCGATGGTATAAACTTAACTTGTTCACAAACCATAGAAACCGTATAGGTTGAGGGGAGTGAACAAGGGGAAAAGAAGATCGAATCATCCATTAGATGGGTTGGTGTTGGACACCACTTTATGAAAATTAATAGACTAGAAACACATTCGGTTGCCCTCTATTAAAATTTATAAAGAACTCGATCACCACTATGAAGTAGAGCGGCGATACTTCGGATTTCACATGGGAGTGTGTTATTAGATAAAAATAGTGGGAGTGGGTAACAAGAATAGAAAAGACCTTAAATTCTATACTCGAACATAATTGAATGAGTCACTAATTAATCTGTTATACTTAATGCGAGACAAATCTCAATATGACAATGAATCCACTCGCAATTCTACTCGAAAAGAACACCTTAATGGGACCTAACTTTGTGGATTGGCTCCATAATCGATGATTGTCCTCGGTATAGAGCCTTTGGGATACGTCTTGGAGACGGACATTCGCGCCTCTGTGCGGACCCGAGCCAATCGGAAGAGATTGAAAACCACGAAAAGTGGGTTAAGGATGACGTGAAAGTCCGTGCTTATATGATGGCTTCCATGTCTAATGAGCTTGAGAGCTCATGAGAAAATGACTTACGCTGGCGATTTTATCTCACTTAACCGAGCTTTATGGTGAGCATAGTAGAAGCTGCTAGATATGAGATATCCAAGCAATGTTCGGTGCAAGGATGAAGGAAGGTGAGAAGGTTGGGAACACGTCCTCAAAATGATATCCATGATCGAGAGATTGGAGGCTCTTGATTTTAAAATGGATACTTCTCTCCAACCGACCTTATCCTACAGTCTCTCACGATTCCTTCTCACGGTTTGTTATGAACTTCAACCGCAATGAGATTGCATGTAATTTAGTCGGGCTAATGAACAAACTTGTATTGCTCGGTCTCGGATGAAGACTCCGCGGATGAAGGAGTCTGCTCTTGTGATTTCTTACGGACTTGGAAGTCTAATAATAAGAAGAAAAAGACCAAGAAGCGATTTGGACCACAAGCTAAGGACCTTAAGGGTAAGGGCAAGGCCCCGATGGTTCCAAAGAACAAGAAGAAGAAGGATGCTTGTCTCAAGTGCGGTGGTGGGCCACTTTGGGCTAGAGACTGTCCGATTCTTCATGGCACTTGGTCTGAGAACTTTTAGTTTTGAAACAAATTGTTACGCTCTTGTATTTTCTACTTCTGAATCTTTGGATTACGGTGCTAGTTCTCATATTTGTACCGTGAATCGGGATGCGGAACAAAGTAGGAAGCTTGGAGTGGAGAAGTCATGATCACGGTCGGTAGCGGGCATAGTGTCGAGGCAACCGACATAGGATCACTTCTTTTGGGTTTAGAATCCGGCTTTGTTTTGACTTTAGAAGATGTACTTGTTTTGCCCAAGGGGCACAAAACATTGTATCCATTCGTCATGGACCGAAAAGGCTTTTCATTTTTCATTGGTGATGGTTCTGCAAAATTTATTTTAGAAATAAACTAGTGGATCTTGCTACATTGTTGAATGGATTGTATCATCTAAATCTCGGCAACAAAGTAGTTGTGAATACTATGACTAGAAAACGTGGTAGGGATGAAACCAATCAAGTTTTGAAATGGCATCTAAGACTTGGTCATGTTGGTCGGACCAAGGTTTACAAGATGGAAAAGATGGACTTATGGGTCCATTGGGATCGGATCCATTTCCTACTTGTGAATCTTGCCTTAAAGGCAAAATGACTAAGTCCCCTTCACGGGGACTTTTGAAAGAGCCGGCGATAAAGCGGGATTAATCCATACCGATGTATGTGGTGCTTTGGAAGCGGACGTGACGGATATCAATATTTCATTACGTTTACAGATGATCATACTAGGTATGGTTATGTATACTTAATGAAACATAAATCGAGGCCTTTGAGAAATTCCAGGAATTCAAGGCCCTAGTCGAGAAACAAGCCGGTAATCATATCAAAGCACTTGGTCGGACCGAGGTGGTGAGTATATGAGTACGGAGTTTGACGAGTTCCTTAAGGAACATGGAATAGTTTCACAACTAACACCTCCAGGTACTCCTCGGTTAAATGGTGTGTCGAGAAAGAAGGAACCGGACCACATTGAACATGGTCCGTTCCATCTTGAGCTATCTTGACTTGCCGATTTACAGTGGGGGTATGCACTTATTGCCGCGTATATCTTGAGCAGATGTCCTTCTAAATCCATTCCTAAAACTCCACATGAGATGTGGGAAGGAAGGAAACCAAGTCTTAATCATATTAGGATTTGGGGATGTCCCGCCTATGTCAAGAAGACTAAGGTGGAAAAGTTGGAAGCTAGGTCTGCGAAGGGGCGTTTCATTGGATTCCGTCTGGGACGATGGGATATCTATTCTACATGCCCGAAGATCGAAGGATCATTGTTGCTTTACAAGCACACTTCTGGAAGATGAGTTCATTCGGGAAGGCGGAGCGGGTAGAAGTATTTCTTTAGAAGAATACAATGAAACTCCTCGAGAGACACTGTGCAAGAAACTGGAACCGAACTTTACGAAACACAAGTACAACCACCTCGTAGGTCTAGTAGGATGTCTCATTTACGAGAGGTATGGGCTTGTGCACTTGGAGGAGCCGGGTCTCCATGAGGTTCCAAGTGATAGCCAAGAGACAGACCCGACGACCTATGACCAAGCGATGGTGGATGTAGACTCGCGAAATGGCGTGAAGCTATGGAAGGCGAGATAGACTCGATGCATGTAAATCAGTCTGGACTCTAGTAGACCGCCCCAAGGGCATAGTGCCCATTGGGAATAAGTGGATCTACAAGAGAAAGGCGATGGTGATGGCAAGGGTGACGCCTATAAGGCCGGGCTTGTGGCAAAGGGTTATACCCGAAAGGAAGGGATCGATTACCACGATACCTTCTCGCCCGTAGCCATGATCAAGTCTATTCGCATGATGCTTGCTATAGGCCTACCACGATTATGAGATATGGCAAATGGACGTAAAGACGGCTTTCCTTAATGGATTCCTCGAGGAGAAATCTATATGGAGCAGCCTAAAGGCTTTGTGTCCGAAGTCGATATTCGAGAAAGTGTGCAAGCTTCAGCGTTCCATTTATGGTGAAGCAAGCGTCGCGTAGTTGGAACCTTCGTTTTGTGAGGCGGTCAAAGAGTTTGACTTCGTGCAAAATGAAGAGGAACCTTGTGTATACAAGAAGGTTAGTGGGAGCAAGATCGCATTCTTAGTACTATATGTAGATGACATTCTACTAATAGGAAATGATGTGGGAATGCTCGATTACGTGAAAGCTTGGCTTTGAGTAATTTCTCCATGAAAGACTTGGGAGAAGCAACCTATATTCTTGGTATTCGGCTCTCTGGGATAGAGCGAAGAGAACAATAGGCCTTTCCCAAGCCCTCTATATAGATAAGATCTTAAAGCGATTTAAGATGGATGATTCTAAAGAGGGTTCCTACCGATGCAACATGGAATAAAACTCACCTTGAAGATGTGTCCTCAAAGTGAGGAACAACGCAAGGAAATGAGTAATATACCATATGTTTCGGCCGTGGGTAGCCTTATGTATGCTATGTTGTGTACAAGACACGACATCGCGCATCTTTGTAAGCGTGGTGAGTAGGTTTCGAGCAAACCCGTAGGGAACATTGGACTGCTTTGTAAAGAATGTTCTCAAGTACTTGAGAAGAGCGAGAGATATGGTTCTTATGTATGGCGGTGGAGATTTGGATGTGGTGGGATTCAGATTCGGACTTCCAAGGCGAAGGGCGACTCGATGTCCACTTCGGCTACATATTTACTCTTAATGGAGGAGCGAGTATCTTGGCGTAGTGCCAAGCAAAGCGCGGCTTGATTCCACTGTCGGTGAGTATCAAGCGGCCTCGGAGGCTTCAAGGAAGGGTTACGGATTAAGAAGTTTGGAAGAACTTCAAATGATACCATGTCTTGAAATTTGCTGTTCATTTGTCTTTGCGACAACGACTGGTAAGCGCGAGCCAAGGAGCGAGGTTTCACATGACCAAACATATTGAGAGAAAGTATCATCTCGTAAGAGAATTTGTTCGCAAAGGGATACATTGTCTTGCCTGAGTAGACTCGGCCGACAACGTCGCCGATCCACCTGACCAAGCCACTTTCTCGGACTAGCTTGGAGCGTCATCGGAGAACATGGGTATTAGATACCATAGTGTGTGGCATTGAGTGCAAGTGGGAGATTGTTAGGAGTATGCCCTCGAATGCCACTCGGAGGTTGTTGAGTGAGGGCATTGTACTTGTAATTATGTAAACCATTTATATAAGGCAAATGAATGTTTCTTTATTTCTTGGTAGTTCTGGCATTCCTAACTCGTAAATAAACATATAGAAACTAGTCCGTGTATTTGAGAGCAAAACGTTCCACTCCTTATTGGATAAGGGAGTCGGCCTTTGGAAAGGTTATAGCTCAAATACTTAATCGTTCGCAAGTCGATGAAACTTGGTAGGCGTTAAGTTTATGTGAAGACTTGTATGACGTGTTCTTTGACATGGAGAGTGCACATCGAACACTAATGGTTAGTGGGAGCACACGTTATAGGTATGCTAATTGGATTAGTATACTCGAACCGACTCACCCTCGATTCGTCACATGGATTTCACTCGGGACGATCAATGACGGAATCGAAAGGTTGTGATAGGTATTCGTGAACCTTAGACTTGAGGATTTAGTAGGGATGTGCTTGTGACGTCAAGATTTTTATTAGAGTAGTTCGACCACGTAAGCCGGAAGGCGGGGGTCAACCTCGGCGTGCATCTTGACGGGCAAGTAGCGAGTCTGCCGAATACCAAGATAGAATTCTTTCTCCCGTTAGTGAGCGGGTTATATGTCCTATGCGGTTATTGAGATGAGATCATAAGTCTTTGGCCAAAGCATTGGAGCTAGTTGTATTAGATACCACGGCTACTCGATGATCTCGATTTGCATTAACGCATGCATAGCGTCAAGTACGAGATAGGGTTTGGTGACCGTGACCCTATAACTTGATCGGGATATTTGAAAGAAGGGTTTATACGTATCTTGGTATTCACGTGAGAATGGTTCTTGAATGATCCCAATCATTCGTTCTCGATCGAGTGCAGTGTAGGCCACCAGTGGCTAGGTGGTGCTACTACTCTTTGGTTCCTCCCATTCTTGATCGAGACGGACCTACCGAGTCGCGCATTAGGATTGACGACGGAATGAATCAAGCTAATTCTCTCATTATGAATATTAGATATTGGATATCTAAATTTAGGACATTAGATGTCTAAATCGATTTATTGGATAAATTGATTTACGGCCTAATGAATTAAATATATCCTTTGGGTGATTAATTTAATTCATGGATATAATTATTTCTTGGAGAAATTAATTATGTTATTATGTATTTGATATGATTAATTAATTGGATTAATTGATCGATATAAATACATCGGAACGGAATCGGAGTTTATCTGTTTGGACTCACGGGAGTCCGAAACGAACCGAACTCGTCGTATTTCTTCATCATAGCCGCCCCCCTTCCCCACACCTTCACAAGACTTTGATTTTTAAATCAATTGGAATCTTGATTAGGTGTTTAATGAATAGATATTTGATATCTTTTTCAAGGTGGGGTTAAACATGAGTTGTTCTCATGTGGAAAGGAATTGAATAAGAAGAGAAGACTTGTCACTCTCTAAGGATCATTGTGCCATACGTGAGACTTTGATCTCTCATCCTCACAATACTTCTTGGCATTTACGTATCATTGAGTTTGAGAGAGAGAGAGAGAAAATTGTTTTCTCTTTAGTCATCTTCTTCTTCAACCTTGTTCTTGTTTTTCTTAGAGAAAAATATCAAGACATAAAGAGAGAGTAAGATTAAAACACTTAGAGTGTAGTAATCTTTACATATATAGCTTCATCACCTAGCTCTAGCCGTATCCTCGGAGGATAGCAAGGTGTTGTCATTCCGTTCGTTTCTCCGGCGCGTGGCAAGTAGAGACGCGGTGCTTTCGGCGTTGGATCGTTCAAGAGCTTGGGGAATAGCTCAAGAGAAGGTTACCATTTAATCAACGGACTTCGAGGGTTAGTTTCTTACAACTCTTGCTTTTCGTTTATATATTCGTATATACGTAGCTCGATCGATCATCGTAGGGATTCGGATCGAATTAATTTTCGTTTTACCGCTTCCGCTGGGCCTTCGTTTTAGGCACCGAATCCCAACAGCACGGACTGCCTATCTCGAGGAGCAGTTGAGGGCGGAGAGGGAGCTCCGGGCTGAGAATGAAAGGAGGACTCAGACGCGGTTACATGAGAGCGAGCAGAGGACTGAGTTGTGGTTAGAGAGTTTCTAGAGACAGCAGCAGTCCATGATGGACTATATGATGACGCTGACTCAGACCATTACTCAGGCTGGACTGCAGGCACCTGCTCCACCGCCTTCTCTCTTCGGACAGACCCCATCTTCACAGCCTCGTGACGAGGATCTAGGGGATGGTGGTAATCCTTCTACTACTACATTTCGACATTTAGATTATTTTGGCAGTGGATTCTAGTTGTGTTGTTGTAGTACTCTTGTATATTTATATTTGTGTTACAATTGTGTAAGTGATTTTATTGACGCTACTAGTATGTTGATAAAATTAATGTTCTTGAATATGTTGTGCGTTGATTGTTGTTGATAATGAGAGCTGGTGTATAAAAATTGCAGGTGCAAAAAATACAAGTTTTGGGATCCCAAAATCTGAATTAATTTTTTTTTAAAAAAGGGTTTTAGCCGACGACATATAAGACGGTCGTCGGCTAAAGTAATTTTTTTTTTAAAAAGGGTTTTAGCCGACGACATATAAAACGGTCATCGGCTAAAGTAATTTTTTTTTTAAAAATAGGGTTTTAGCCGACGACCTGTAAGACGGTCGTCGGCTAAAATAATTTTTTTTTTTTAAAATGGTTTTAGCTGACGACATATAAGACGGTCGTCGTCTAAACTATAGTTTTTTTTAAAAAAAATGGTTTTAGCCGACCGTCTCGTTAAGGTCGTCGGCTAATTTTTTTTTTCCCAACGGTTTTAGCCGACGACCGTGTAGTAGTGGTCGGCTAATGGTTGAACTTTAGCCGACGACTGCACAAAGGTCGTCGGCTAAACCTTGGCCGACGAATATCGGCCGACGGTTTTTTAGCCGACGGCTGGCATGATTAGCCGACGACTTTGGGGTTTAGCCGACCACTTTAAGTCGTCGGCTAAAGTCTGATTTTTGGTAGTGTATTATATGAATCTTCGGGTAATAGTTTTGTAAAAATATCTTCCAATTGTTCATTTGTTCCAATCAATTGGAGACGAACATTTTGTTCTGGACATGATCACGAATAAAGTGATGACGAATTTCGATATGTTTTGTCCTACTATGTAAAATGGGATTTTTACTCAAATTTATGGCACTTGTATTGTTACAAAAAATAGGTGTATTTTTAAGATTGATGCCATAATCTTGTAGTTTATTTTTAATCCACGGAACTTGTGCACATGCACTTCCCGCAGCCACATATTTGGCTTCAGCTGTGGAAGTAGCCACACTAGCCTGTTTCTTACGATCCCAAGATATCACTAAAAAAACAGTTTTTACCGACGCCATTTATCGACGCACGTACCCGCCGTTGTTAAATTTATAATTTACCGACGCCATTACTGACGCCCTTTATTTTATTGATTTACCGATGCCATTGCCGATGGCTGGTTCGCGGACTTATTCGTGCCATATTTACTGACGCCATTACCAACGCCGTAAGTCGTTCTTAATGTTTAAATTTTTTTATTATTTTTTTTATTTTTTGCACAATTAACGATGTTGTTTACTGACATCATTTACCGACGCTATTTTGGCATTGGTAAATTTTTTTTATTATTTTGTTTCTTTTTTCACAATTAATGATGCCGTTAACCGACGCCTGTATTTACCGACGCCAATACCGATGCCGAAGTGGCGTCGATAAGTTTTTTTACACTATCCCACATCGGAAAAGCAGTAGTGTATTGTGTTGTTTATATACCAAAATCTTACTCAGCCATTTGAAATTGAATGAAGATCGGACCTGACCCACCTGAGCCTGGACCTGACCCGCCCGGACCTAGACCTGACCCCCTGACCCGCTTGAGCTCGGACCTGACCCGCCTGAACCGCCAGAGCCTGGACGTGACCCGCTTGAGCCCGACAAACCCGAACCTGACTCGCCTGAGTTCTGACCTGACTTTTTTAGATTTTTTTATTTTTAATTTAGTAACGCCAAAAATAGCGTCGGTAATTGCGTCGGTAAAAATTACCGTCGAGCGTTTTTCCAACGACGGATTGCCGTCGGTAAATCAATTACCGACGCTATTTTCTATTTCACCAACGACGTTTGGCGTCGGTAAAAACTGTTTTCTTTGTAGTGGATATTACACAAGAGCCCATAAAATGACAAGTCCCAGTGGTATTTTTTTTGTCAATTTTGCATCCACCAAATCAGCATCATTATACGCAAATAATTTAAAATCAATGCTTGATGGATACCATAATCATGATCCAGTGGTTCCTTTTATATATCTAAAAATCCTTTCGCGAGCAATTAAATTTGACTCTTTCGGATTAGCTTGAAATCTAGCGCATAAGCAGGTAGCAAACATAATGTCGGGTCTAGAAGCAGTTAAATAAAGTAAAGCTCTGATTATACGTCGATAATATTTTTAGTCGACAAGTTTATCTTTCTCATCTTTATCAAGCTTTAGGACGGATGACATATGTGTAGAAATTTCCTTGAATCCTTTCATCTTGAATTTCTTAAACATCTCGTTGACGTACTTTGATTGCTGTATAAAAATTCCACCTTCGAGTCGCTTTATTTGAAGTCGAGAAAGAATTTCAATTTCCCCATCATGCTCATTTCAAATTCTCCTTTCATTAGATTCACGAATTCTTGGGATAAAGAATCGTTAGTAGCACCAAATACAATATCATCGACACATATTTGACATATCATTACCAAAATTCTTGATAAATAGAGTATTATCTATGTGTCCTCTATTATATCCATTAGAAATAAGAAAAGTGCCGAGTCTTTCATACCATGCTCTCGGCGCTTGTTTTAATCCATAGAGAACTTTATGGAGCTTGTACATATACTTCTTCTTGAATAACTCCATTTAGAAAAACTCCTTTTACATCCATTTGATGGAGTTTGATCTTTTTAAACGAGGAAAATGCACAAAGGAGGCGAATAGCCCCAAGACGAGCAACCAGTGCAAAAGCTTCTTCGTAGTCTAGTCCTTCTTCTTGATTCTACCCTTGAGCGACTAGTCTCGATTTATTTTTGACCGGAAGACCGTTATCATCTGTCTTCACTTTACGAACCCATTTAGTTCCGATGATTGTTTTATCTGCAGGTGCCGAAACCAATTCTCAAACTTTATTTCTTCCAAATTGATTAAGTTCTTCTTGCATAGCAATGACCCAATTTTTGTCGTTTATTGCTTCGCCAAGATTCTTTGGTTCAATAAGAGAAATAAAAGCAAAATTATTTAGAAAATTATTTATATTCCTCCTAGTTCGTACACCTTCACTGATTTTACCGAGAACTTGTTCTATATGATGATCTTTCACATTTTTTCACTCATTAGGAAGACTGTATAGATTTTCTTCAAGTTTTTCAGAATTTATGTCAAGTTTCTCTAACTCTTTTGATGCTTCTAAGACCTCGTTTGCTGGAATCATACCTGCATCATCATCAAACACAACCTTTCTCGGGGGTAAAATTATATCATCAAATTTGACATGAATAGATTCTTCTACTGAACCTCTTCTACAGCTAAAGACTCGATAAAAATTACTATTTAAAAATTATCCAAGAAATACACCAATATTTGATTTAGAATCGAATTTACCCAAATTATCTTTACCATTATTATGGATGAAAACCTTGCAGCCAAATGGATGAAAATAAGATAAATTAGGTTTTTTATCTTTGAATATTTCATATGGTGTCAACATCTTATTCCTCCGAATGTGGACTCGATTTATGACATAGCAAGCGGTATTGACTGCTTCGGCCCAAAACTATCTTGGAAGGCCATATTCATTAAGCATTATTTTGCTAATTTCTCCAAGTGAATGATTTTTCCTATCGACAACTCCATTTTGTTGAGGTGTCCGAGGATCCCAAAATTATGACCAATGCCATACTTGTCATACCATTCTTCAAAGTCATTTGAGTCGAATTCTCCACCATGATATGTTCTAATAGCAATAATTGGCAAATCCTTTTTTTTCTGTGTTAGTTTATACCACTTAACAATTTCATTAAATGCATCACTTTTATTAGCTAAAAATTTTACCCAAGTAAATCGGGAAAAATCAACAACAATAACTAAAGTGTAAAGTTTACTGCTCAATCTCGTATGTCGAGATGGTCCTATTAGGTCCATATGAATTAGTTCAAGGATTCGACTAGTGGGTATTTCCATTTTTGGTTTAAATGATCCTCTAGCATATTTACCTTTAATACAAGCCTCACAAATATGGTCCTTTCTAAAATTTAATTTTGGTAAACCACGTAAATTATCATTTTTTACTAATTTTGACAGTAAAGGTAGAGAGGCGTGGCCCAATTTTTGATGCCACACAATTGTGTTTTCGTCATATGAACTTAAGCATATTTCATTAAAAGATGATTCATCTTGAAGATCCACAATATATATATATATATATATCCAATTATCACGTAATTGGGAAACGCTAAGTAGATTATAAAATAAACCATCAACAAATAGAACATGATCAATAGTTGGTAGAGGTTTCTTGCCTATCTTACCTGTACCATTGATTTTACCCTTTTGTTATCACTGTTGGTGCCTGAAATATTATCCGAAGATAGATATTGCTGGAATGGTCGAGCAACAGCAAATTGCGAGAGCACGTCCGTGGGAATGGAAATAACACAAGATTTGCCGGGTTTGTTAGGCCCGGGCTTGAATGCTCTCCCGAGATGTTATTAATAAGAATATGTTTGAGTACAAATATTAATGTAAGAATGCGATTACAATGAGTGTAAAAGATCCTAATTATCTAGCTCTTGAGCGAAGCTCAGTGTATTCTTGTTCTCGTTTCTGCCGACCGTCTTAGGATTAAGAGGTTCCGAGAGTGAGAGATTAATAGATGTCCGAAGTGTATTGCTTTTGCCAAGAGAGTGAAAGCCAAGATTCTGAACTGGAAAGCCAGAGAATCAGAGAGTCAGACACTGATTCCAAGTGCAGGCAGCCTTCTATTTATAGGGGCTGAGATTCCCTATTCTGACGGGCGATCGCCTATCTTGTAATATAATAAGGGGTGATCGTCTTTAAGCAGATGGGCTGTCTGCCTTGAAGTCCGCGGCTACTGCTGGCAGCCAGCTGTGTAGTCCAATGAGGAGCCTACACGTGTCCTGAGTTGCTATCACGGGAAGTCCCACTTGCACCTTTCGGCGGGTCTTTCAGTAGGTGAAAAGATGCTGACAGGATGTGGTCAATGATCCATGTCTTATGGCGCCTTTTCCGGATCTGCACATGTGGGACTTTGCTGGCTTTGCGTGGCATGAGGCGGTCGTCATTGGCCGGTCACCAGGGGTTGATCGCCAAGTACCAAGAGACGATCGCCTTGGATGTCGATCGCTCGGCACCAGGACTTGACCTGGGACCCTCGATCGGCCAATCTGCCTGGGCTTCTAGGCTATGGCTCGGTCGCTCGGTCTCTGTGCCGATCGCCTATTGAGATGTATAAATCTCGACACAACAATTGCCCCCCAGCTTGCTCCGATGTTGAAGACATGTGGTGAGGTGGTTCTTGTTGGCGATCGTGTAGGATGAATACGGGCGATCCGCTGAGTGGACTTTGGTCTCGGACTTGGGCGATCTGATCGATTGGCGAGCTATCTTCGGTCTTGTACCTGCAATTAACAATTTTGCCGATCCCTCGTAGAGAGCTGATTGCTCCGTCGTTGAGGAATCGTGCACAATCGCGAAGTTCGATGGACCGACTCCATGACCATGTCTTGTGCGCGAGCGACATTGTCTGTCTCGTGACTCATTTTATTGTGAGGGTCCTGTGTTAGGCTGCGCCTCGCCTCGTATTTAAACGAAGGGCGTGCGGTCTTGGTCTGGAGGAGTCCTTGCGTGGGGAGTCGTCGGATTAATCGACTCCACGTCCGCGGCTAGTTAGCTCTTTTCTACCTCGGATCGTCATGTTAGATGGCAATCCTCGACGGTGTACGTTGACACGGGGGTAGGGACGCATCGCATTGTCCGTGAAGGATCCACCATGCTAAGTGACGGACCTTTGAGGGCAGGCGATCGTGTCCACTGATTTGTTTGGAGGGTCGTTCGACTACGCCCGCCTCGTATTTAAATGAAGGGCGAGCGATCTCAGCCCAAAGGAACCTTTCATGGCCTAAGCAATCGGTTTCATCGACCACCAGGACCATGGCTACACTCTTCCACCTCGGATCGTCATGTTAAATGCCGACCTTCGACGGTGTACATTGTGCGGGGGAGGCGATCTCGTGCCTTAGTCCAACATGTTAGATGATGAACTGTAGATGGCGAGCGAGTCCTCCAGTTTTGGTGATGTTGCTTGATTCTGGCGATCGGGTTGGAAGACTGATGATCGTCGTTCGGTTGCCGATCGCGTTGCTCGTAGGTTATAAAGTAACCTTTGCCTGGCCAGAAAGTCTGTGGCTTTAGCACGGAAAATCGCATAGGTAGGTGGGAGGTCCTTCGTAAGATGCCTGAACATAGGCGAAAGACCATGGAATCCCCCTAGGACCGAGTAGAGGGAGATCTCATCGCTTACGGGCTCGCCGTTGAGGATGATCTCGTGAACCCGGTAGATGTAGTCTGCGTCAGACTCTTCTTCCTCTTGCCTGATCTGCATCATGCGATGGGGACCTTCCGGCCGAGCGACCTTAGTGGCGAAGTACGCTATGAAGTCATTCGCTAGTTGGTCAAAGGAATTGACGGATCGCGGAGGCAATGAGACGTACCATATGTGGGCTAAGTCGCCTAGCGTTAGCGGGAACATTCGGCACCTGGTCGCGTATGATGCCCCACACCCGGTCATGTAGATGCGGAACTTGCTCAGGTGAGTATTGGGATCTGACCTTCCCTCGTACGGAGGTGTTTGCGTAGGAGTGATCCTTCATTGCATGGGAGCAAGCTCGATGTGGACCGCGAGTGGCTCGCTCGGCTCGACGATCTCTCTCTTGGCGCCTGCCCCAGATTCTAGGAGCGCCTTCATGTCGTCGAGCTGGCGTTGCATCGCGGCCATCGCCGTTGCTTGGTCGCCCGTGGTTTGGCTTTTGGAACGGGAGCCGAGGCGATTGTGTCCCGATCTCCTGACTCCGTGGTCGCCGACCTCGGTTCTTCGGCGAGGAGGAGCCAGATGGCTGGCCTGCCTTCTGGGAGTCGGATATGCCGAACTCCTGGTGACAGACTCGAGCTCCGTCGTCTCGTGGCTGGGGCCAGATTGCCCCAGTCGCCATGATGGGTCGCTGCCTAGGCGGCTGAAAACAGAGGTGCCCCGGCTTGCGAGCACCTCTTCTTGTGAATGGGGGCCTCCTGGCGATCGCTCAGTCAGTAACCCCTTGAACTTCCATTTGGTCACGCGGCGGATGGCCGAGGGGATTACAGCGGGCGCGTCGAATGCTCTCCGTCGCTCCTGTAGGATGGCCAAGGCCTTTTCGATCTGTTCCGTGATTTGGAACTGATCGAGCGAGAGGCTTGGGCCTTCCTTCGGGGGGGGGGGATCGAGAGTCTCAGACCGCGGCGGCTACCCTCCGCCATAGGCTGGGGATCGGACTGGGAAGGAAAGAGGCGTCCGGCAGATCGGCCAGCGGTTTTCTTCGATGCAGAGGCAGAAGTCATGATTCAGAAGGCTTTCTTTGAAGAGCAGTGAGTGTCTCTTCAAGTATATGCCCCGGAGAACAGTGAGTGTTCTTCAAGATGGTAGGAATAAAAATGAGGGTTAAGATCCCCTCCTTCTAGCGCCAATTGTTGGTGCCCGAAATATTATCCGAAGATAGATATTGCTGGAATGGTCGAGCAACAGCAAATTGCGAGAGCACGTCCGTGGGAATGGAAATAACACAAGATTTGCTGGGTTTGTTAGGCCCGGGCTTGAATGTTCTCGCGAGATGTTATTAATAAGAATATGTTTGAGTACAAATATTAATGTAGGAATGCGATTACAATGAGTGTAAAAGATCCTAATTATCTAGATCTTGAGCGAAGATCAGTGTGCTCTTGTTCTCGTTTCTGCCGACCGTCTTAGGATTAAGTGGTTCCGAGAGTGAGAGATGAACAGATGTCCGAAGTGTATAGATTTTGCCAAGAGAGTGAAAGCCAAGATTCTGAACTAAAAAGCCAGAGAATCAGAGAGTCAGACACTGATTCCAAGTGCAGGCAGCCTTCTATTTATAGGGGCTGAGATTCCCTGTTCTGACGGGCGATCGCCTATCTTGTAATATAATAAGGGGCGATCATCTTTAAGCAGATGGGCTGTCTGCCTTGAAGTCCGCGGCTACTGCTGGCAATGAGGAGCCTGCACGCGTCCTGAGTTGCTGTCACGGGATGTCCCACTTGCACCTTTCGGCGGGTCTGTCGCTAGGTGAAAAGATGCTGACAGGCTGTGGTCAATGATCCATGTCTTGCACCTTTTCCGGATCTGCACATGTGGGACTTTGCTGGCTTTGCTTGGCATGAGTCGGTCGTCATTGGCCGGTCACCAGGGGTCGATCGCCAAGTACCAAGAGACGACCGCCTTGGATGTCGATTGCTCGGCACCGGGACTTGACCTGGGACCCTCGTTCGGCCAATCTGCCTGGGCTGCTAGGCTATGGCTCGGTCGCCCGGTCTCTGTGCCGATCGTCTGTTGAAATGTATAAATCTCGACACAACAATCACCAAAGGGGACAAATCCTTGCTCTTCCTACTCGAGCTCCATGAAGAGATGTTCATTTTCACTCATGTGGTTAGAACATCTGCTATCAATATACTATTTATTTGATGGTACGGTCGTCCTTGCTTGTACCTGCAAAAATAATTTTCTTTCATTTTATAAGTGCCCAAGCTAGTTTGGGTCCTGTAGAATTAGACATATATACCCTATTGGGAACTATTGTCCTTTTTGGTAACCATATCTGTTTAGCTTTGTTAGTTCGTCTTGTACTAGTACAGAGAGTTTCGGTATGTCTTATTTTTAAGCATTTAGGACATGATGAAATTCCTGCTTTTAATTTTTTCGAGTCCGTTGGATTTTTGTCTAAGGACTTTTTCATTGGGAAAGAAATAAAGCTAAGCCCTAGTTTTGACAAAGAAAATATTTGAAGAGATAAAAGTTGTTCAAATTTGACATTACCATAAGAAATTTTGGGTTATAAAGTTTAAGTTCATTTTGGGTTTTTTGTAGATCATCTCTCAATTTTTTTTTTCAGTTTCAAGGTTGGAGGAGTGATCGGTTTTAATTTCTTCATATTTGTTTAAGTTTTTAGAATTTTTATCTTCAAGAATTTTTATTTTCTTTTTCAAATCTTTATTTATTTTACAAACTTTTTCAAATTTATCGTTTAAAGATTCGAATGCATATAGGAGTTCTTCATGAGAAGAGTCACCTATCTCACTTGCAGAGTCACTACAGGTCGTTTTACGAGCCATGAGATATAAGTTTCTTTACCCGTGTGATTCCTAATCATCCTCATCGTCACTCCATGTGGCGACATATACTTTCTTCTTTTTGAATTTTTCATGAGGGAGTTTGGATGATTTAGAAGGAGGAGCACGACAATCTTTTGAAAAATATCGTAGGATGTTACATCTTTGACAAGTGTGGTCGAATTTTTTGTTTTGCTAGAAGAGTGTCTTTTTAGGTCCATCCCTAGGTTCCCAAGATATATCCTTCCGGTGTGTCTGTTTAAGAGATATTTATATTTTTTGATGTATCTAACATAGAACGCCATTTCCTCATCTTCTTCTTCGGATGGTTCTTGTTCCGCGTCACTTTCTTCTTTAGCTTTGAGAGCTATTGTCCTTTCTCGTTCTTTAGACACTGGTTTAAAGTTTCGAGATTTAATGACAATCTTATAATTTATAATAGATCCAATTAGTGCACTGAATTCCATAGTATTGAGATCTTTTGACTCCATGATAGCCGTTACGGTTGCATCTCATTCTCTGGGTAGTTTAGAGTTTTGCCTTCAAAAGCATGAAAGAATGCCATTTTTGGATCTTTTCTCTAGCAGGTGTTAGACTAATGAAAGAAAGACGGCTCTGATACCAATTGTTGGATTGGTACTGCCACTAGAAGGGGTTTGAATAGTGCGGATTAGAGTTTTGAACTCTTTTTGTGCGGAAGCAAATATTAGAAGCAAAAACAAAGTTCTGAAATAAAGAGACATAAGAAATTGTTCGAGAGGTTCGGCTATCCAAAAGCCTACATCCCCTACCTAGTGTTATCGACTAAGACTTTTCTCAAAACTTGACTGTACTTTATAGTTTAGTGCCAACTCTTTACAATAGCACTTTTCAAGATTAGTCCCGAACTGACAAGTTCTTGATTTCTGGGCTCAAGAATAACCGCAACTATAATCTCTGTTGTTTTCCTTGGTAGAAGACAACTTCACACAAATACAAAACATATTACGAGTATAGATACTCTTCTTTACAAAATAATAGCTCAAGGTGATACAAGAATATATATAGAAGATTGTTAGAAAAATTCTTATTGTATCGGTATTATCTTCCAGAGTGTAGGAGAATGATATAATAGCTTGATATGGTTAGGGATTTCTTGTGTAATTCATCTCCTCAAAATGCTTCTATTTATAGCATTTTTGAGCCTCTTTCCCATTGGAATATTAAACCTTCTTAGCGTATGTTATGTAACATGCATTGCGTACGTAAGGTCATATAGCGTACATTACTTGATTTTGTAGCGTACGTAATATCAACTCCAAAAACAAGAACTAGCATTTAGATCATACTGTTGGGAGTATGCCCTCGAATGCCACTTAGAGGATGTTGAGTGAGGGCATTGTACTTGTAATTATGTAAATCATTTATATAAGGCAATGAATGTTTCTTTATTTACTGGTAGTTACTGGAATTCCTAACTCGTAAATATACATATAGAAACTAGTCCGTGTATTTGAGAGCAAAATGTTCGACTCCTTATTGGATAAGGGGGTAGGTGATAAGTGTCAGTTTTGTACACTTATCCATGGTTTGTATCGATAAAATTCACCCATAATTGAGCTAGTCTACTCGTTTTTTGCTTTAATTTATTAGTTTTAAATAATTTTATTTTTATCGAATGATGATCGGATTAAATAACTGAATTACTCAAGAAACAACATGTTTAATAAATATTTTCTTTATTGAATTTTGATATATTCATGTTGTAGGTCTTTCCGAGATGAATTCGGCAGTCTTTCCGGATTCAAAATCAGAGTTATATATCAAAAGTTATCATCCGAAGAAGATCTGGGCAAAAACGCAAAGTCTGAGGAATTCTGGGCTGAAAATGTAACTTTCAAAGCATCCAGTGAACAAATTTACGAAGCCAAGTTACGGCCGTAACATTCAGGGGTTACGGCCGTAAGTCACCCTTGTTACGGCCGTAACTCCTCAATGTTACGGTCGTAACTCTTGACAGATTACTCTGATTTGTCTAATTTTTTATACTTTTTGTGTATTATTGAGGGGATGGCTGGCATTGATCCGATCTAATGTAATAATGCTGGAGTTTTGGAGCTATTAGATGACTTTAGGTGTATAAATAGACCCCTTAGATCCTTCATCATTCATCATTCAACTTATAATTTTCCATTTTTTGTAAACTTTTCTTTTTGTGTGAAGAACACACTTGTGTTCTTGAGTGATCTTTGTAAGTGTGGTATAACATATGTTGTTCAGAGAGTTTATTGCTTCTATCTCCTTTATCTACTAAGGGAGTTAGGATCAATTCTTTCTCTTGATTCAACTAAAAATGATCACCAAAGCTTGTAACATGTGTAATAAACCCTTCATGGGCTAAGTAACCTTTAGTTGGGATTATAAACAAGGTTAGTCATGTTGTTTATGTTTGTATAAAAGATCTATTGTGAATTACTTATTATTGTGTGTGATTTTCATTGTTTTAACAATCTTTATTTATTTGGCCAATAAATGACGATATTTATGGTCTTCATATGTTTCGAAAGAAAATATGTTTGATTAGATCAAATGATCTTCACTCTAAGTTGTTCTATGGGATAGAAATATACCTCTAGTCCTTAGATGATTCTTTGAGTTATTTTCATAAATCCTAATGCTATGTATTGAAGCCAATCAACATAGAAATATAGTGGATTGATTCAATATGTAAGGGGCGTTTTATAGTTCGAAAGAGAAACCGTCTTTTTAAGGAAAATCGAATCTACACAATATAATAAGTAAATTCATTTTATGATCTCCAATACATCTTTTATAACTAATGACGAACTAAGTTTGTAATCCCAACTATTTCATTTTATCGATAATCAATCTATTATTATTGCTATCTTTTTATTTCCTTATAATATTAGAACTATTATTGCATTTTCTTTGCAATTATTAAACCAAACTTTTTAATTGTGTGTTTCACTCATCTTAAGTATCTATAAAAATAGACTAATAGTGTATCATTCAAATTATAACCAAACTTCCTTGTGGGATCGATAAACCGGACTCAAAAAGTCCACTTTACTACTTAATACGATATCGTGCACTTGCGATAGTTACACTAAAAGCGTGTCGCCGTTGCCGGGGAAGTATAAGTTATATTTGAAATCTTACATTGTAAACTATTTTTATAGGTACAAATTTCTCAACGTTGTAACTTAGTACTCAATTGTGTTTGTCCGGTCAAGTGGCGGATAACGGTACTCCGTGACTATTAAAGTCGGATTTTTCAGTTTCCCACAACAACTGATATTTGTAGATATTTTCTTCAATTATTTTCATTGTCATTTTTTTTTATTTTCTTTTATGGAAGAAACATTGTATAAAATCGAAAAAAGATTTCCCTTTCTAAGCAAAAATGCAATTTTAAAAATTTACAAGACAAGGCTTGAAAGGATGAGGTTGCTTAGGAATAAAAGCATACCTTTTGACATAAGATTCATTATCAAAGCCAAAGTAAGAATAGAAGGTGAATTCACAGAAACACCGACTAGATTTTTACCAGGGCTTGGAAAAAGTTCATATGCCAAGAAACGACGAGCAAAGATGCTAGCCGTTTGCTATAAATGTGCTAGATGGAACTGTAATGCTAAATGTCGATCTTTAGGAATTCCATCTACAAACAGAGAAGATAAAATTCAGTTCATTAATGATGGTCTGAATAAGGAGAATTTAGATAATATCGAAATTTCTCTTGACACGCATCCTAGTGGACTTATATATTACGGAATTCAATGTTTGTGGAATAAATTCAAACCAGAATATGAACAACGTCTTGGGAATCTGACGTTAAAAGACCCTATTTGCCAATTTGTAAGAAAATTGGATGGGAAGCTTCTCCCCGACTCATAGAAGGCATTTAGGCCGTTTTTGAACGTAAAATCAGAGGAAGATGTGAGCCACAATCACAACTACTGTACATATGCGTAAGTATCTTTTATTTTTGTCGTGTGGTGAGATATTCTGAATAAAAAATGTGATACGCGATAAAAGCTTTCATTATTCTATTGAGTAGTTGAAGTACAATCAAACGCAATCACAAACTTGTTAAACAATTTTTACCTTCTTTTTCTTCTATAAATAAACATTCTACTGGTTTCTTTCATTCATCCTTCAAACTTGCACTTTTCTCTGTTTCTCTCTAAAATTTTTTTTTTCTTTTCAAAAATGGAGTCATCATCTTCAACAAAAAAATTTAACACGGTATGCATTTTTGGTGGAGCTAATTCTGGAAAAGAGGCATGCTTTATCAAGCACCCACAACTTGGGTCGTACCTTAGGAGAAAAATGCATTCATGTAGTTTACGGAGGAGGAAGTCTAGGATTAATGGGACGAGCTGCTGCTTCTGCCTATATGGAAGGAGTAAGAGTGTTGGGAATAATCCCAAAACCTCTGGCTGAAAGTAAAATTACCGGGTCAACTATTGGAGATGAGTTTAGATCTGTGAATATGCAAGATCGCATAACTCACAGGATAAATAATTCTGGCGCCTTTATCACCTTTCCTGGTGGTTTTGGCACCCTTGAGGAACTTTTTCATGTGGTTACCAGAGCCCAGCTAAATGTTCATCAAAAACCAATATGAGTGCTTAATGTCAATGGTTTCTTTGATGGTTTACTGTCTTTCATCGACTACTCTGCTGAAAAGGGCTTTATTTCCGAGCGTGCAAAACGAATCATAGTCGTTGCAACAACACCAGAAGAACTAATCAAAAAACTCAATGAATTTGTTCCTCAACCAGATCCACTCTAGCTAAAATTATGCAGGTAGAAGATTTTACCGTGAGAAAACGAAAAGTGGATTCATTCCTCTCCCTTTGATAACCCATGTCGGACCTCTTGTATTTTTACTTTCTGTCGTGTGTAATAATCGTGCTAAATGATGGCAGCTTAAGGAGTTTCTTCTTGATCTCTTGACGCGCATCTATTCGCGATTTATGTATTTTTATTGCATCACTGTAATGTTTATTTCGTGTTTTGCTTTTATAAAAACTTTGATGGCAGCGTAAGGCGACTCTTCGGACTTTCTTGATGCGCATCTTAAAAATTGTGTTATACTTACGAGTATATTTTATTTTCTTTTGGTGTGTGCCTCGTATATTTAATCTCTTGCAGATTCTAAAAGGCGTTAGCTCAGACATCACCTTTCTTAACAGGGAGTATTCTGCTTTTCTGCATTGATTTTTATTTTTTTTTTATTTTTAAACTGAGGACAGTTTTATTTTCAAGTTTGGGGGTGGTTTGTTTTAGAATTTTGGCGTGTTTTGATTGATTTGGTTTTTGGTGTGTTTTGATTGATTTGGTTATTTGCCTTAATTTTTTTTTATTATATATATATATATATATATATATTTATAGTATTTTGATTTTTGAGATTTCTAGATCTGGCCATAACACCAATAAATTAGCTATATACAAGCTTCTAAAATCGTTTTAACCGGTAAAAAATTGTATATTCCAAAAATTTTTGAGCCTTAATCTCTCTTTCCAAGCCTTGTAATTATCATATAAAATCGAGTCATTCGTTACCTTGAGAAAAGAAGAATCAATTGGTTATTGAAAAATAAAACTGAAATTTACTTAATTTGTGGAGATTTTGATTTTTCATGCTTAACTAAAAAATAATTTTCTGCAAAAATTCTATTCCCTAAAAAAAAAAAGGAGTCATTGGTGAAAAGAGCTACACGTTAGCAAATAACGGTGTGAAAGCTATCACCTAAAAAAATAAATGACGAAAAGGAGAAGTGTTGAGCAGCAACAACTGCCTAATTTTGGAAGTCTTAAATTTTGCGAAAAATAAAGGGCTAACCATTGTTGGTGCGTAGCTGCCGTCTCAGAAAAATTAGTGAAAAGAGCTACACGTTAGCAAATAACGGTGTGAAAGCTATCACCTTTTTACGAAAAAAAATAATTAGATAGAAATTGTGTTAGTGAAAAGAGCTACACGCTAGCAAATAACGGTGTGAAAGCTATCACTAAAAGGGATGTAGTTTATGAGCAGATTTGAATTAATTAGCAGCTGAATTTCAATACACTCAATTTTGTGAAAATCACAATATTTGATGACGCCAATAAAATTCTTCTTCATATTGAGTCGAAAAATAAACGAGTGGTCGAGAGCAACCATTAAAGGGAGTCGTGTGTATCAAGAGTGGGAAATAAATAATCAACCTATTGGGGGGAAACCTTACATTTTGGAATTACAAAATAAAAACCGTGTTTTAACTTCAAAAACATTAGTAGATTTATTTTGAATCTTGATTCATTTCTATCTACTGTATAAAGCTGGTTGTTGTTTATTAATGGCATTTTGATCTCCTTTTCTCTTTTTATATTTTAATTTATGTGTGTATTAATTTTCTTATTTTTGTTTTATTTTTAATTTTTTTTTTAATTTTTGGAGTGTGAATAATAAAGAGTCTTGCTCGGGACTAGCAAGAATTCAAGTTTGGGGGTGTGATAAGTGTCAGTTTTGTACACTTATACATGGTTTGTATCGATAAAATTCACACATAATTGAGCTAGTCTACTCGTTTCTTGCTTTTAATTTATTAGTTTTAAATAATTTTATTTTTATCGAATGATGATCGGATTAAATAACTGAATTACTCAAGAAACAACATGTTTAATAAATATACTCTTTATTAATTTTGATATATTCATGTTGTAGGGCTTTCCGAGACGAATTCGGATCTTTCGGATTCAAAATCGAGTTATATATCAAAAGTTATCATTGAAGAAGATGCTGGGCAAAACGCAAAGTCGAGAGTGCAGGCTGAAAACGTAACTTTCAAAGCATCCAGTGAACAAATTTACGAAGCCATGTTACGGCCGTAACATTCAGGGGTTACGGCCGTAAGTCACCCTTGTTACGGTCGTAACTCCTGAATGTTACGGCCGTGACTTACGGGCGTAACTCCTGAATGTTACGGCCGTAACTCTTGACAGATTACTATGATTTGTCTAATTTTTTATACTTTTTGTGTATTATTGAGGGGATGGCTGGCATTGATACGATCTAATGTAATAATGCTGGAGTTTTGGAGCTATTAGAAGAATTTAGGTGTATAAATAGACCCCTTAGATCCTTCATCATTCATCATTCAACATATAATTTTCCATTTTTTGTAAACTTTTCTTTTTGTGTGAAGAACACACTTGTGTTCTTGAGTGATCTTTGTAAGTGTGGTATAACATATGTTGTTCAGAGAGTTTATTGCTTCTATCTCCTTTATCTACTAAGGGAGTTAGGATCAATTGTTTCTCTTGATTCAACTAAAAATGACCACCAAAGCTTGTAACATGTGTAATAAACCCTTCATGGGCTAAATAACCTTTAGTTGGGATTATAAACAAGGTTAGTCATGTTGTTTATGTTTGTATAAAAGATCTATTGTGAATTACTTAGTATTGTGTGTGATTTTCATTGTTTTAACAATCTTTATTTATTTGGCCAATAAATGACGATATTCATGGTCTTCAAATGTTTCGAAAGAAAATATGTTTGATTAAATCAAATGATCGTCACTCTAAGTTGTTCTAGGGGATAGAAATATACCGCTAGTCCTTAGATGATTCTTTGAGTTATTTTCATAAATCCTAATGCTATGTATTGAAACCAATCAACATAGAAATATAGTGGATTGATTCAATATGTAAGGGGCGTTTTATAGTTCGAAAGAGAAACCGTCGTTTTAAGGAAAATCGAATCTACACAACATAATAAGTAAATTCATTTTATGATCTCCAATACATCTTTTATAACTAATGACGAACTAAGTTTGTAATCCCAACTATTTCATTTTATCGATAATCAATCTATTATTATTGCTATCTTTTTATTTCCTTATAATATTAGAACTATTATTGCATTTTCTTTGCAATTATTAAACCAAACTTTTTAATTGTGTGTTTCACTCATCTTAAGTATCTATAAAAATAGACTAATAGTGTATCATTCAAATTATAACCAAACTTCCTTGTGGGATCGATAAACCGGACTCAAAAAGTCCACTTTACTACTTGATACGATATCGTGCACTTGCGATAGTTACACTAAAAGCGTGTCAGTAGGCACTGGAAAGGTTTATAGCTCAAATTCTTAATCGTTCGCAAGTCGATGAAACTTGACTGGGCGTTAAGTTTATGTGAAGACTTGTATGACGTGTTCTTTGACATGGAGAGTGCCTGTTGAACACTAAGAGCACACGTTATAGGTATGCTAATTGGATTAGTATACTCGAACCGACTCACCCTCGATTCGTCATACGAATTTCACTCCGGGACAGTCAATGACGGAATCGAAAGGTTGTGATAGGTATTCGTGAACCTTCGACTTGAGGATTTAGTAGGGATGTGCTTATGACGTCAAGATATTCATTAGAGTAATTCGACCCTATAAACCGGAAGGCGGGGGTCAACCTCGATGTGCATCTTGACGGGCAAGTAGCAGGTCCTACTGAATACCAAGATAGAATTCTTTCTCCCGTTAGTGATCGGGTTATATGTCCTATGCAGTTATTGGCAGATGAGATCATAGGTCTTTGGCCAAAGCATTGGAGCTAGTTGTATTGGATACACGAGAGCTCGATGATCTCAATTTGCATTAACGCATGCATAGCGTCAAGTACAGATAGGGTTTGACTGACTCTGACCCTATAACTTGATCGGGACATTTGAAAGAAGGGTTTATGTAATACCCCGATAAGGCGGCCATTACAGTGCCGTGGACCCCACACTGGGATCCACCAGGCGATATCCAAAGTACAGATTAAATACACAATACATGTGATACCGAACAACAAAACATAGTACTTACTCCGATGTGGAGTTTACAACAGTATGGCCTACGGCCTTATTACACACAGGATCCAAAACATAAGTATAATCCATATGGAGATGAATTATACCTTAAATAACAATACATTTGTTCAAACTTAAAATGAAGCGGAAAAATAACATTACACGGTACGAACATGACCGTACACGAAAGACTTGGGCCCCCCGAACTAGTATCCTTCGAACCCTTCGTCATCACCTTGATCTTCCCGTGCCTTGCCTTTTCCTCGACCTAAAATACAACACAAGTATTTCGCCCAACACAGGGTCAGATATACATGATAAATGATTCTCAAGATAGTATACAATTCACGTATATAAGATTTCAAGAATAACGCCCCGACTAACGAACATACCCCTCGGGCGTATGAACGCTCAGTCACAAAACGTCGAACACATCCAAGTATAAAAATGGGTATGAGCGACTAAGATAGTATGGCTCGAGAGGGACATCACAGTACGCCCGATCCGAATATGTGTCAGTGCACATGTCCACCCCGTATACGGAATCCAGGATATATGTGGGACAATGTACCTAATTAGCCTCAACGAACTACGTCTCGTGTGCACAGCCTTTCACGGAAAAATATTCACGCATGACTATATATGTGCCCGGCTAAAAATCCTACACAATATCCAATCGGAACGTAGATATGACTCCGGATATGTCACGATGCAACATGACAACGAATTCAATAATTCACAAAATCCGATTAAGGATCGAGGACTCACCGAGATGACAACAAGATCAACAATATCAAGGGTCCACAAGTGACGAACTTGGGAATACAATCCCATGATGAAAACGGGACATCATTAAGAACAACCTCAAATCACAAGACACAAGTTTTTAAGTGTTTCATATACACGAAATGCATAATCATCAAAAGAATCCACACATCATTATAACCAAGCAAGATAACTTGCCTCAATACGGAGGCGCGTAAAGTCCTTCTTTGTCGAACGAACAGCCGGCCCTCGATTCAAAATTGGTTACTCGGACAATCAACCTTGAATGAAGTATATTTTACTCAATAATACGTTCATATGATCATCTATACCAAACTTCAACGAGACAACATCCTAATTCTTATTTGAGTAGTTCAACTTTAAGATGTTGAGCGTTACTCCAAGAACCTCATTCAATACCATTCTATTCTTACAATTGATTACAAGATGTTTACCGAATGTTTGCTGGAGTAAGATGTGTTAACCAATAATCTCCTACTCTTTAAACCTATCAAGAACATCAAAAAGTAAAATCTGCACTTCAATCAATTTCTTATGTTGAGTTGAGTAGTTATAATTCCATATTATGATCATGAAGACCACTACAAGTTCAACACCTTGCTTATAATCTTCTAGTTAACTTGGTGGTTCAAACATTACTCCTCTGGATTCATTTAGCTTAGGTTCAAGAAGGTGATTCCATTCTTCTAATGATCAACAAGGGTTTCTTAAAACATTTTATGGTGATTATTCTAATAAGTTATTTACATCATAATGAAACAAAGATTATTAGTAATCTATTGGTGTTATTAGTCCAGGAATAAGAGTTTGGTTTAACTAAACATGATCATCATCATTGAAGATACTAAGAACACAACCTTACAAAACCCTTAACTATCATATTCATCATTAAGTTTGTTGGAAGTTTAACTATGAACATGTTTAGCTTGATTAAATCATCACTAGGTGGAGTATACTTAATCACTATCATTATAACTATGAGATTATAGGGTTAAAACGAATGACATACCTTCAGAATTGAAGAACAATACACCAAGACCACAAGAACACAATCTAAGCTCCAACAATGACTCCAACTCCCAATCAACAAGCTCCAAAATCCAAATGTAAAGCTCAAACACAAGTTGGAGGAAGGTAATCTTGATCTAGGGATGCAGGAGGATGATTATCTTGGTGAAAACGCAGAGTTAGTCGTGCAAAATGAAAGACACAAGTTGTCTTTTTATAACAGCACAGCTTGTTACGTACGCTACCCGGACAGTATTACGTACGTAAGCTCTGTCCAGATGCTACTGGACTGAAACACGAACATCGTTACGTACGTTACCTATCAACGCATTACGTACGTAATGTAGGTCAACTAGATTGCCTCCAAAAGATCAGATATTCGAATCCCGTCCGGCCCTACACGCCGAAAGTTGAGATCGGATACGATTACACTGGTTACGTACGTAACAAGCACACCTTTACGTACGTAAATAACTAAGCATAACGTACGTTACGTTTAAGGATTAGCGTACGTTATACCCAGGTTAGTAGCTAAAAAAATGTATTAATCTATGCGACGTTGAGAATCCAATTATAGTGCGAGTGATCGTTATTATTATGTTTATTTATGATATATTACAATATCAATAACAATACACAAATGCAACAAGAGTACAACAGTATTTGAATTATCCGAACGATACAACAGTAAGTAAGAATTTCCGTCGGATATTACATACTCCCCCCTTAAAAGGGGTTTCGTCCTCGAAACTAAGGGGTAAACAATTCAGGATACCTCTATTGAATGCTTCTCTCCGTCTCCCACGTGGCTTCCTCGACCCCGTGTCGTGACCACTGAACCTTCAATAGGGGAATCGTCTTATTACGCAGTTGTTTGATCCTCCTCTCAAGTATTCGTACGGGGCGCTCCTCATACGAATGATCCTCCGCTAAATCGATCTCATCGAACTGAAGTACATGACTCGGATCAGCAACGTATTTCCTTAACTGGGAGACATGGAACACGTTATGAATTCGGCTCAGGGCTGGTGGTAAAGCCAGGCGATAGGCTAAATCGCCCACTCGGTCCAAAACCTCAAACGGCCCGATATACCTCGGACTCAGCTTGCCTCTCTTCCCAAAACGAAAAACTCCTCGAGTAGGGGACACCTTCATTAGTACATGGTCGCTGACCTCGAACTCAAGCGGTCGCCGGTGGTTGTCTACGTAGGACTTCTGTCGGCTTTGAGCCGTCAACAAACGACTCTTAATCAGGGCGATCTTCTCACGGGCTGCTAACAACATATCGGGTTCCGTACCCAGGGTTTCAGATGGATCGTCCCAACACAGAGGGGATCTACAACGACGGCCATACAATGCTTCATAAGGTGCCATGTGAATAGAAGTGTGCCAGCTATTATTATAAGTGAATTCCACCAAGGGTAGTTGGGCCTCCCAATCATCCTTCCAATCGAGAACGCATGCCCTCAGCATATCTTCTAAAGTTTGGATAGTTCTCTCAGTCTGACCATCCGTCTGTAGGTGAAATGCTGTGCTGAAGTTCAAATGCGTACCCATCGCACGATGAACTACTTTCCAAAAATGTGACACGAATTGCCCGTCACGATCTGATACAATACTCTTAGGGGTACCATGTAACCTTACAATTTCTTTGATAAATAGTTGGGCCAATCTCTCGGGTCCCCAAGTATCTTTAATCTCCATAAAGTGGGCTGATTTGGTCAAACGATCCACAATCACCCAAATCGTATTCATCCCTCGATGACTCGTCAGCAGGTTGGTAATAAAATCCATCGATATGTCCTCCCATTTCCACTCGGGAATCAGAAGCGGTTTCAGCAATCCTGTGGGTCGCTGATGCTCAATCTTAACTTGTTGACAGATTAAACACCTCGAAACGAATTCTGCAACTTCACGTTTCATACCTCCCCACCAATAATATTGTTTCAAATCCTTATACATTTTGCTAGACCCCGGGTGGATAGAGTACGGGGTAGCATGAGCTTCTCTCAAGATAGAACTCCTCAACTCATCATCAGTGGGTACACAAACTCGGTTCCTGAAGCGTATCAATCCATCCTCGTGTATCACAAAGCCAGGAGCTTTCCCTTGAGTTATTTCATCGCGAATTCGAGATAAGAATGGGTCCGTAACTTGCTTCGATTTAATTATATCCTCAAGGGACGATGAAATCTCAAGTGTACAGAGTTGCCCTTGAATACGCTGTAACCAGACTTTAATTTTCGGCCTCACCAATTCTAACTGCAATACCCTCTGAGTTGTTAGGCGGGCAAGCATCTGCTCCTGTACTGTTTTACGACTCAAAGCGTCAGCAACTACATTTGCTTTGCCCGGATGATAAAGGATCTCGATATCATAGTCTTTGATGAGTTCTAGCCACCTTCTATGCCTCATGTTGAACTCTTTCTGAGTAAAAATGTATTTCAGGCTCTTGTGATCAGTAAAAATCTGACAGGTTACTCCATACGGATAATGACGCCAGATTTTTAAAGCAAACACCACGGCTGCGAGTTCTAAATCATGGGTGGGGTAGTTGACCTCGTAAGGTCGTAGCTGTCTCGATGCATAGGAGATCACCTTCCCGTTTTGCATTAGTACACACCCAAGGCCCTGTTTAGATGCGTCACTATACACTACAAACCCTTCCGTCCCTTTCGGTAGGACTAAAATAGGTGCCGAAATCAACCGACTCTTAAGTTCATCAAAGCTCTGCTGACATGCCTCTGACCAGAAATACTTCTTATCCTTCCTCAACAAATTAGTCATTGGTTGGGCAATTTTGGAAAAACCCTCCACGAACCGTCGGTAATAACCTGCTTGTCCCAAGAAACTGCGTACTTCCTTAACGTTCTTTGGTGGTAACCAGTCTCGGATAGCTTCTGTCTTCTGCGGGTCTACTCGCACCCCATCAACTGATATCACATGTCCGAGAAAGATAACTTCATTTATCCAGAACTCACATTTAGAAAATTTTCCATAAAGCTGCTCTCGCCTTAACGCCTCGAGAACTAGATGGAGATGACGCTCGTGCTCTTCATGGTCACGAGAATAGATCAGAATGTCGTCAATAAAAACGACTACAAAGCGATCCAGATAATTAATAAACACTCGATTCATCAGCTCCATGAATACTGCTGGTGCATTCGTCAGTCCAAAAGGCATCACTACGAACTCATAATGCCCATAGCGAGTACGAAAAGTGGTCTTCGAAATATCAGACTCACGAATCCTCAACTGATGGTAACCAGACCTCAGGTCGATCTTAGAAAACACAGCAGCCCCTTGAAGCTGATCCAATAAATCATCAATACGTGGCAATGGGTATTTGTTCTTAATGGTTACCCTGTTCAACTCACGATAATCAATACACAGACGTAGAGATCCGTCCTTCTTCCGTACAAATAGCACTGGTGCTCCCCAAGGGGACGCACTAGGTCTAATGTAGCCCTTCTCGGTCAAATCCTCAAGTTGGCTCTTCAGCTCCTGCATCTCAGTCGGAGCCATGCGATACGGTGCTTTTGAAAGTGGGGACATACCAGTCTCTAGCTCAATATTGAACTCTACATCACGATGCGGAGGTAAGCCTGGCAATTCATCTGGAAATACGTCTGGGTAGTCTCGGACTACCGAAATATCGATCAATTCAACTGGTCGATCCATTGTCTTGGTCATGAAACACCAATAGCCAATACATCCTTGATAAAGCAGTTTCACCGTTTTCATAGCGCTGATGATTCTCCTGGAACGGCTGGGGTTATCACCCTGGAAGGTACACTCAAGACCATCGTCAGATGTGGCCAGTCCTTTGTTACTTGCGGACACTAATTATGGCATCATGACGGTCCATCCAATCGATACCCAAGATCACATCATCTTTAGGCAAATCGACCACAATTAAATTTGACAACCACTCACGGTCGTTCATTCGAATCGAGCAGTCCTGAACTTCACGATTCCCAACAATTCTTCTACCATCGGGTAGACCAATTATATAAGGTTCACAATTGATAACATGCTCTAATTGCAAACGACTCAAACAAGAAGTAGATAAAAAGGATTGTGAAGCACCAGTATCAAAAAGAACATAGACAGGCTGAGATTGGATCTCGAGAGTACCTGCAATCATGTCGGCCGGGATCTTCAGCCCTCTTCATCTCGTAAACTCTAGGTTTTACATTTCGCACTGAGATGTACCGCTTGATTTCCACGTCCCATCCCTTTGTTTGCCCCGTAGTCCGATAAGAAGCGGATGGAGGTACTGGTCCCGAATCAAGACTGCATCTTGGAGCATGAGGTGCTGCGGGAATACGC
The DNA here is from genome assembly GCA_033398695.1 of Orobanche coerulescens. NCBI lineage: Eukaryota > Viridiplantae > Streptophyta > Magnoliopsida > Lamiales > Orobanchaceae > Orobanche > Orobanche coerulescens. Next base: position 45,650,900 of record CM065809.1, read on the forward strand.
CCTAGTCCACTCCTACAATAACGAGCACGATGTCCGTTCTTCCCACAAGTATGGCATGACACGGCTGGCCTAGGACATTTTGAATTGATGTGCCTGGTCTCCACAATTATAGCACACAACAGATAGGTGACCGCTCGAGGTTGCGATCCGGTTGGCTTCGATGCCGTAGGTTGCCGTTCGAAGGATTTGGCATGGTTGGGGTCTCTAGAATGTTCCCGGTTCTTTGTGACTGGTTCTGGTTCCTGAATTTCTTGTTGTTGGACTGCGGTTGCTTCTTGGAAATTTCCTTCACAGTCAATTCGTACTCCAGAGCTTTCTCGATGAACTCCGGTAGGGTCACACAATGATGGTTCAACAGCTGCATCCTCATTCGGGGTTTAAGCCTTTTGAGAAAGTATTTGATCTTATCGCCACGTGTGGACAATCGTCGCGGCAAAAGGGAGAAGTGCCTGGAATTTCTCGGTGATAGATAGTACGTCATCATCTTCGGATGGTTCCGGATTCAGCAATTCTGATAATTTGGCCTCGCGGATAGGACCTGGATAGTAACGATCTAGCATGAGATTTTTAAATTCTTCCGAAGTACATACGCCATCAGCTGGCCTCACCGAAAGCCACCAAGTGTGGGCGCCCTTGCCCAAGTAGTAAGTCACACGAGACGCGATTCTCTACTGGACAGTCTACCATATCGAACAACTTCTCGAAGTGTTCGATCCAATGCACGATATCAGCCGGCTCAGAGGAACCTTCAAAAATCGGGGGTCGTTGGCGCGAGATGTCACTGATGATCCGATTCACCGGCCCGCCATGTACAGGAGGTGGCCCCTGATGCTGGTCGGTAGCAGCTCTTTGCATAGTCTCCATTAACTGACCCATTTGGGTCATCTGAGCCATCATGCCCTGCATTACAGTGTAAGGATTGACACAAGCATCCTCGCGTCCATTGTGGTGCGATTGGTCCCTAGAAGGCGAATCACTGCCTGCGGAACTATGCTCTGCGTTCGCACGTCTGTTGGCTCGCGGTATCGGGATTCGGCCCCTTCCGCGGCCTCGTCCCCCTCTGCCACGGCCTCTCAAATTTCTTTCCATACTGAAAGAATCAATTTGTAATGATAATCATAAGTACAGTTCATGATACCAATCGGAATTCATGCTAAGTTAATGGTAGTAAGAAATTACATTTTCAAGAAAACAGTTCGTAATGAGTTATCATCACTACGAGAGTCACACAAAATATAATATCGACGTTTGAGTCGAATGATTTCAATCATATAATCAATCCAGAATTTATTTGAATCATCAATCAGATAATTCCTGCCACAACTCTTAAAATGCCGAGATCAACAAGGAGATTTATTCAGAGATCAATATCGTGTCAGTAATTTATTCATGGTTCATAAAGTACGTACCGCATTTGGCTCGTAGGATCAGGCGTTCGCACGGGTCACACGTGACACGAAGGTCTCTTGATACTAGTTTAATACACAAAGACTCAAAAGAAAGAAAACGACCTCTAGAAAAACTCTCTGATACCATCTTCTGTAACACCCCGATAAGGCGGCCATTACAGTGCCATGGACCCCACACTGGGATCCACCAGGCGATATCCAAAGTACAGATTAAATACACAATACATGTGATACCGAACCACAAAACATAGTACTTACTCCGATGTGGAGTTTACAAAGATATAACTACGGCCTTATTACACACAGGATCCAAAACATAAGTATAATCCATATGGAGATGAATTATACCTTAAATAACAATACATTTGTTCAAACTTAAAATGAAGCGGAAAAATAACATTACACGGTACGAACATGACCGGACACGAAAGACTTGGGGCCCCCGAACTAGTATCCTTCGAACCCTTCGTCATCACCTTGATCTTCCCGTGCCTTGCCTTTTCCTCGACCTAAAATACAACACAAGTATTTCGCTCAACACAGGGTCATATATACATGATAAATGATTCTCAAGATAGTATACAATTCACGTATATAAGATTTCAAGAATAACGCCCCGACTAACGAACATACCCCTCGGGCGTATGAACGCTCAGTCACAAAACGTCGAACACATCCAAGTATAAAAATGGACTGTGAGCAACTAAGATAGCATGGCTCGAGAGGGACATCACAGTACGCCCGATCCGAATATGTGTCAGTGCACATGTCCACCCCGTATACGGAATCCAAGATATACGTGGGACAATGTACCTAATTAGCCTCAACGAACTACGTCTCATGTGCACAGCCTTTCACGGAAAAATATTCATGCATGACTATATATGTGCCCGGCTAAAAATCCTACACAATATCCAATCGGAACGTAGATATGACTCCGGATATGTCACGATGCAACATGACAACGAATTCAATAATTCACAAAATCCGATTAAGGATCGAGGACTCACCGAGATGACAACAAGATCAACAATATCAAGGGTCCAAAAGTGACGAACTTGGGAATACAATCCCATGATGAAAACGGGACATCATTAAGAACAACCTCAAATCACAAGACACAAGTTTATAAGTGTTTCATATACACGAAATGCATAATCATCATAAGAATCCACACATCATTATAACCAAGCAAGATAACTTGCCTCAATACGGAGGTGTGTAAAGTCCTTCTTTGTCGAACGAACAGCCGGCCCTCGATTCATAATTGGTTACTCGGACAATCAACCTTGAATGAAGTATATTTTACTCAATAATACGTTCATATGATCATCTATACCAAACTTCAACGAGACAACATCCTAATTCTCATTTGAGTAGTTCAACTTTAAGATGTTGAGCGTTACTCCAAGAACCTCATTCAATACCATTCTATTCTTACAATTGATTACAAGATGTTTACCGAATATTTGCTGGAGTAAGATGTGTTAACCAATAATCTCCTACTCTTTAAACCTATCAAGAACATCAAAAAGTAAAATCTGCACTTCAATCAATTTCTTATGTTGAGTTGAGTAGTTATAATTCCATATTATGATCATGAAGACCACTACAAGTTCAACACCTTCCTTATAATCTTCTAGTTAACTTGGTGGTTCAAACATTACTCCTCTGGATTCATTTAGCTTAGGTTCAAGAAGGTGATTCCATTCTTCTAATGATCAACAAGGGTTTCTTAAAACATTTTATGGTAATTATTCTAATAAGTTATTTACATCATAATGAAACAAAGATTATTAGTAGTCTATTGGTGTTATTAGTCCAGGAATAAGAGTTTGGTTTAACTAAACATGATCATCATCATTGAAGATACTAAGAACACAACCTTACAAAACCCTTAACTATCATATTCATCATTAAGTTTGTTGGAAGTTTAACTATGAACATTTTTAGCTTGATTAAATCATCACTAGGTGGAGTATACTTAATCACTATCATTATAACTATGAGATTATATGGTTAAAACGAATGACATACCTTCAGAATTGAAGAACAATACACCAAGACCACAAGAACACAATCTAAGCTCCAAGAATGACTCCAATTCCCAATCAACAAGCTCCAAAATCCAAATGTAAAGCTCAAACACAAGTTGGAAGAAGGTAATTTTGATCTAGGGATGCAGGAGGATGATTATCTTGGTGAAAACGCAGAGTTGGTCGTGCAAAATGAAAGACACAAGTTGTCTTTTTATAACAGCACAGCTCGTTACGTACGCTACCCGGACAGTATTACGTACGTAAGCTTTGTCCAGATGCTACTGGACTGAAACACGAACATCGTTACGTACGTTACCTATCAACGCATTACGTACGTAATGTAGGTCAACTAGATTGCCTCCAAAAGATCAGATATTCGAATCCCGTCCGGCCCTACACGCCGAAAGTTGAGATCGGATACGATTACACTAGTTACGTACGTAACAAGCACACCTTTACGTACGTAAAGAACTAAGCATAACGTACGTTACGTTTAAGGATTAGCGTACGTTATACCCAGGTTAGTAGCTAAAAAAATGTACTAATCTATGCGACGTTGAGAATCCAATTATAGTGCGAGTGATCGTTATTATTATGTTTATTTATGATATATTACAATATCAATAACAATACACAAATGCAACAAGAGTACAACAGTATTTGAATTATCCGAACGATACAACAGTAAGTAAGAATTTCCGTCGGATATTACAGTTTATACGTATACTGGTATTCACGACAGAATGGCTCTTGAATGATCCCATCATTCGTTCTCTGTTGGGGTACAGTGTAGGCCGCCAGGCTGGCTAGGTGGTGCTACTACTCTTTGGTTCCTCCCATTGCTGACTGAGATGGACCTACGGAGTCACGAAATAGGATTGACAATGGAATGAATCAAGCTTATTATCTCATTATGAATATTAGATATTGGATATCTAATTTGGGACATTAGATGTCTAAATCGATTTATTGGATAAATTGATTTACGGCCTAATGAATTAAATAAATTACTGGGTGATTAATTTAATTCATGAATATAATTATTTCTTCGAGAAATTAATTATGTTATTATGTATTTGATATGATTAATTAATTGGATTAATTAATCCATATAAATACATCGGAACGGAATCAGAGTTTATCTACTTGGACTCTCGGGAGTCCGAAACGGACCGAACTTGTCCGGCTCCTTCTAGATGGCCGCCCCAAGTCACCTACTCCCTCCATTGTCTTGGTCTTCACTTGGTGGGGCACTAACTTTGTGACAATTCAAGGGGACAATATATCACTTTGGTGATTTTGTCAAAGGGGAGGTGATTTGGTATGATATGAGGAGAATATAATGAGAAGACAAGATCTCCTTGGCAATAGACATGTACTCACGGTTTATGCAAGAAGAAAAGAGAGAGAAAATAGTTTCCAAAGGCTTCATACTATTCATCATCATCTTCATTATACATTCATATATTTTCTTGTAGAAAATAAAAGTGAGATATAGATTATACACTTAGAGTGTTATAATCGAAAGCTTCATCATCCTAGCTCTAGACGTATCCTTGGAGGATAGCAAGGTGTTGTCATTTCGATCGTTTGTCCGGCGCGGGGCAAGTAGAGACGCGGTGCTTTAGGCATTGGATCATCCAAGAGCTTGGAGCGGATTGGATTCGTCGAGATCAAGCAAAGCTTGGGGAATAGCTAAAGAGAAGGATACCATTTAATCAACGGACTACAAGGGTATGTTTTTCGTATCTATTGTGTTTCGTTTTATATATTCGTATATACGTAGCTCGATCGATCCTCGTAGGGATTTGGGTCAAATTAATTTTCATTTTACCGCTTCTGCTGGGCCTTCGTTTTAGGAACCAAATCCCAACAGTGGTATCGGAGCGTAGGTCGTGCGATCGTATATATGATAATGGCATTTGGAATGCTCGATTAGATGGTGAATGATTTGGAATCATTTTAGTCATAATCGTGGTATATGTTTTTCGTTCGTAATAGTTGTATTTTTCGAAAGTTTATGTCTAAATATAATCTTAAATTTATGGGAAATCTGATTTATATTGAAGATATGAAAGTCGTAAAATATAGATATTGGATATCCGGTCGAAAATATAGCCCCAAATCGTCGTCGGACGACTTTTTGGACAAAGGGTCAAATCTGGCCGAGGGTGACTCGGCCATGTCCGGCAGTCTGCAAGCCACTTCCAGGCAGAACTGGACGTGTCTGATGACATGGGCCGTGCCAGGCAGGACGACCCGGCCGTGTTCGGTGACACGGACCGTGTCTGGCCGGCAGGCTTCCAGAGGTGACTCGACCCTGTCATTTGACACGGCCGTGTCAGGCAGGGATGTCTAGGACACTACCGACACGACCCGACCGTGCCATTCGGCACGGGCTGTGTCTGGCCGGCATACTGCCGATAGTGTCTCGGCCGTGGCAGGCCAGTTTCGCCCCAGCTCGATTTTTTCGTGTATTCTTGAAAATTAATCTCCCGCATATTAAATTGGATTTAATATGATTAAAATGATTTATGGTACTTCATTTTATAAGGGAAATTTGATTAATTGGAATATTTATGGGTGACCGAATTATTTGAACATTTTTCATATTATCAGTTGTTTGAATCGATTGGATCGGTTCGTATTGTTGATTGGATCAATGTATCTCTACGCTTTCCGTTTATATAGTATTTATTGTATGAATGCTTTTGAATGGAGATGTGGTTCGTGAGCTTAGTTTTGAATCGTTCGTTTTATTAGATTGGGTTGTAAAGGCCGTTTTGAGCCTATTTATTTTACTAGAAATATTTGTATCTAGGATGAAATTTTTAATGTAAAATTTATATGTAATGACGAAGACCGGAGGAAGATCCATTTTGAGAAGACGAAGATTCAAGACGAAGACTTGTAATTAGATTACAGAGTTTTTGTTTTCTAGGAACGGTCCATGAATGACATGTTGGTAGCAACTAGGTTGTGAATGGTTGTTTCATATTGTATGAATGCCACAAACGCGCTTAAATGAATTAATGTGCAAAGTGTAACATTAATCGCGAAAATTCTCCCACGACAAATTATTAAGTTTATAAGGTTTCAAGGTTTTCCTTCTCTCCATCGAGCTTTCGGGAAAAACCCAAACCGGATGTGCTATGCTTCTGAGTTATCGGGGTAGTCGTTCGGGAAGGACGGATAAATTACCGAGAGCGCATTGGATGCCTTCGGTTGGAGCAAATTTTATCCCTAGAAACCTGATAGGTTGCCGGATAAGATTCAATTGTGAAACTGATTTCTCGCTTTCGTTCATCAATAGTCCACTGATCACGCGACTTCTCCAGCATCTCTACATGGGGTTGATCTTCTACTTTGGCTATTGTATTAACCTTCATTATGGTGATAGGTCTTTCCTGTATCACAAAGATCATGTCTTCATGCATGCCAACAAGATATGCTTCCATTCTAATTCTCTAGTCATCAAATTCTTTAATGGATAATATTGAAACTTTATTAATCATAGAGGAATCCATGTAGAGAGATTAGAGATTATTTTGAAACACAAAATATGCAGTTTTAATATCTAGTGATTATGGATCTAGTTCAGGTTAAAATCAATTGATTCTTTGTAGAAGCAACAGCTCTGATACCACCTGTTACTCACATAGATTGATACACTTGGTTGTAGCTTGAGCGGTTCACACAGATTAGTTGTAGACTTCTTGAACTCAAACTCCTTCTCACACGGATTGAAGCTTCATTCTCCTGAACTGTCTTCTACCTACATAGGTCAGAGTCAGCTTGATTCATCATTCTACAAAAGTCTAACTGTCAATGTTAAGTAATGCAGTTTACGTATTAGAACAATAGATGTAGACTTTTAGGTTATTGGCTCTAGTGTGTTGTTCTTTTTTGCTGATGACTGATAATATCTTTGATATGATTATTGATGTAGGCTCAAAGAGAGTATATTCTCTTGATAGTTTTTCAATATCAGCAGTATGATAGTAGTGTCAGTTGTTTTAATATATTGTTGGGAAAATTGTGTTTTGATAAATGCATTCTACAGCCTGTCCCTACAAAGAAAAATCATACAGCGATCCAAGAAGACAAATCCTACAGCTAAGGCTCCAAGATACAGCAAGAGGAAACGTTCAGCAAACAATGATGTATGTGTTTTACATAGGAAAAGTAAAACACAAAACCAATAGGAATGAGAAGAACTTTAAACCATTGTGAAACAAACTTTCTTTATTCATAAAGTATTCACAATTTTAAAGTAGTATTTAATGCTGATAGGACAACATTTAATGCCGTCTAAGAGACTACCGACATAAGAGCATTTAATGCGGTCTAAGAGACTACCGACATAAGAGCATTTAATGCGGATCTAAGAGAATGTCTGAATCATTAAATACGAATCACCTTTAATTCAAACACTCTAGAGCCGCCAATCAGAGCTATCTTAATCTCACCAACCGGCCAACGACTACATTTATAACAAATCTATTGCAAAGGTTATAAATAGCCAAGCAAGACAGACATTGCTCACCACTATATAAAACACACGACTGGATGACTCATTCCACTGAGAACTGAAAGCTGAACATCAAGATAAAAGAGCAATATAATTCTTCAAGCATGCAACGTATATCTTGAGTGACGAAATATACAAGTCCTCAATAATGAACAAAACATCTACAACAAAGATTACCAAGCCTACATCTGCTGTCCGATTCGTGATAATAAAAACACTTACTGTTGAGATCCTTAGCCGTGTGTAGAGTAAGTAAAGCTATTCTGACCTGTATGGGACGAATAGAGTTGAGGACGAATCTTCAATCTGTGTGAGAAGAAGCGAGTCGAAGAAGCCCAAGCCAATCTGTGTGAAAGAGAAAAGCTACTATCGGATGTATCAATCTGTGTGAACAACACAACAACGAGTTTAGTTAAAATTATACAGTTGTGTTCACCTTAATTGTAAAACTTACTCCTATGTGGAGGACCTGTGGATGTAGAGGGGTTTACCTCGAACCACATTAAACTGTTTGTGTTTACTTACTGTCTTTATTATTTTCCTACTTCTTGTGGTTCTATTATTTATATTGAAAACCCTATAAGCATAAGCTATAGGAGATTACTCAGTTGCTATATTCACAGCAACTTAGTTTCAGACTTCCACTATGCAAACAAACTTCGAAAAAGAATAATTTTACAAAAACTTATTCAACGCCCCTTCTCAGTTGTATAATTCTATATTGTAACCAACAAATGATATCAAAGTGGTTGATTCTACAAAAAATCAATCAATTTTTAACGTGAATTAGATCCACAAATCACTTGCTTTTGAAAACTTCATTTTTATATTTCTATCATTCATGCTAGTATTACCATGGAGACATCTATGATCAACAAAGTTCCGATGTCTTCTATTAACGAATTTGATAACTAGAGAATCAGGATGGAAGCTAATCTTGTCGCGTAGCACAAAGAGATGATCTTTGTCATCCAAGAAGGACCTATTAAAATGATGAAGGTCAATCCAGCCACCAGAATAGAAGGACATCATTGCAGAGATGCTTGAGAAAGAGAGGGAACAGTGGACATCCGGTGATCACAAGTGTGCGAATCTAGACAACATTGCCAAGAATGTGCTATTTGTCACTCTTGAAGGCACATTCTCCAAGGTAAAAAGCTGCAAGATAGCCAAATAAATCTGGGAGAATCTCAAGTTAATATGCGAGAGAAGAGATCAAAGTAGATATATCATACTCAAAAGCTGTGAGGTCAGCGAATAGATCAAAAGTAGATATATCATTCAAAGTACAAGAAACATGCATAGTTGTGGTCTTAAGTTTTAAAATTTTTGTCCTTTTGGGTATACACTTTTGTTAGGTGTATGCCCTCGAATTCCACTCTCAGGATGTTGAGTGAGGGCATTGTACTTGTTATTATGCAAATCATTAACATAAGGCAAATGGATGTTTCATTATTTACTAGAAGTTACTGGCATTCCTAACTTGTAAATATATATATAGAAACTAGTCCGTGTATTTGAGAGGAAAACGTTCCACTCCTTATTAGATAAGGGGGTCGGCACTGGAAAGGTTTATAGCTCAAATACTTAATGGTTCACAAGTCGATGAAACTTGACTGGGCGTTAAGTTTATGTGAAGACTTGTATGACGTGTTCTTTGACATGAAGAGTGCCTGTCGGACAGTAATGGTTAGTGGGAGCACACGTTATAGATATGCTAATTGGATTAGTATACTCAAACCGACTCACCCTCGATTCGTCACATGGATTTCACTCCGGGACAATCAATGACGGAATCAAATGGTTGTGATAGGTATTCGTGAACCTTCGACTTGAGGATTTAGTAAGGATGTACTTGTGACGTCAATATTTTCATTAGAGTAGTTCGACCCTATAAACAAGAAGGCGGGGTTCAACCTCGACGTGTGTCTTGACGGGCAAGTAACAAGTCCTACTGAATAACAAGATAGATTTCTTACTCCTGTTATTGAACGGGTTATATGTCCTATGCGGTTATTGGCATATGAGATCATAAGTCTTTGGCCAAAGCAATGGAGCTAGTTGTATCGGATACACGAGAGCTTGATGATCTCGATTTGCATTAACTCATGCACAGCGTCAAGTACAGATAGGGTTTGACTGACCGTGACCCTATAACTTGATCGGGACATATGAAAGAAGGATTTATACGTATACTGGTATTCACGATAGAATGATTCCTGAATGATCCCAATCATTCGTTCTCAGTTGGGGTACGGTGTAGGCCGCCAGGCTGGCTAGGTGGTGCTACTACTCTTTGGTTCCTCCCATTGGTGACTGAGATAGACCTACCAAGTCGTGTAATAGGATTGACGACGGAATGAATCCAACTTATTCTCTCATTATGAATATTAGATATTGGATATCTAATTTTCGATATTGGATGTCTAAATTGATTTATTGGATAAATCAATTTACGGCCTAATGAATTAAATAAATTACTGGGTGATTAATTTAATTTATAAATATAATTATTTCTTGGACAAACTAATTATGTTATTTTGTATTTGATATGATTAATTAATTGGATTAATTAATTGATATAAATACACCGGAACGGAATCGGAGTTTATCTGTTTGGACTCACGGGAGTCTGAAACGGACCGAACTTTTTCCTACCCTTCTAGATGGCCGCCCCCCTTTGTCTTCCACCTAATGTGGTGGAAGAGTTCATGATTTAATATCATGAGATGTTTATTCTTGTGGGGACAATTCCTTGTGATATTTGGTTGGGGATTTTATATTGCGAAATGGAAAATAAAAGGAAGACTACACATATCTTCCACTTCACTTGTTGAATTCACGGTTGAGAGAGCAAGAGAGAGAGAGAGAGAATACATTTTCTCAAAGTAGTCTTCTTCTTCTTCATTTCTTCTTGGTTTTCTTGGAGAAAATTCAAGCCATAATGAGAGATAGTGAGGTATACACTTAGAGTGTTATAATCAAAAGGTTCATCATCCTAGCTCTAGCCGTATCCTTGGAGGATAGTAAGGTGATCGTCATTCCATTCGTTTCTCCAGAGCATGGCAAGTAAAGACGCGGTATTTCAGCATTGGATCATCCAAGAGCTTGGAGCGGATTGGATTGTAGGGAAATAAACTAAAGCTTGGGGAATAGCTCAAGAGAAGGACACCATTTAAATCAACAGACTACAAGGGTATGTTTCGTATCTCTTGTGTTTCGTTTTATATATTCGTATATACGTAGCTCGATCCATCTTCATATGGATTCAGATCGAATTAATTTTCATTTTACCATTTCCGCTGGGCCTTTGATTTAGGCACTGAATCCCAACAGTGGTATCAGAGCGTAGGTCTTGCGATCGTATATATGATATTGGCATTTGGAATGCTTGATTAGATGGTGAATGATTTGGAATCAATTATAGTCATAATCGTGCTGTATGTTTTTCGTTCGTTGTAGTTGTGTTTTTCGTAAGTTTATGTCAAAATATAAATCTTTAATTTCTAGGAAATGTGATTTATATTGTAGATATGAAAGTCGGAAAATATATATTGGATATCAGGTCGAAAATCTAGCCCCGAATTGTCATTGGACGACTTTTCGGACAAGTGTTGCAAATTGCCGGGCTGCCCGACCGTGTCAGACGGCACGGGTTGTGTCTGGCCGGCAGATTGCCGAGGATGACCCGACCGTGTCAAATGACACGGCCGTGTCCGGCAGGAGAGTTTTAGAAACTATCGGGGTAACCCGATCGTGCCATTCGGCACGGGCCGTGTCCGTCGGCTGCCAGGACAACCCGATCAGTGCGGGCCTTGTCCGTGACGATTTAAATCCCGGCTCAATTTTTTCGTGTATTCCAGAAAATTAATCTCCCACGTATTAAATTGGATTTAATATGATTAAATAATTTATGGTATTTCATTTTACAAGGGAGTATTGATTGATTAGAATACTTGTTGACGACCGAATTATTTTGAACGTTTTCATATTACTGGATGTGTGAATTGATTGGATCGATTCTACTTATTTTTTATATGTTGATTGGATCAATGTATCTCTACGCAACCGTTTATATAGTATATATTGGATGAATGCTTTTGAATGGGGGTGTGGTTCATGGACTTAGTTTTGAATTGTTCGGTTTTATTCGATTGGGTTGTAAAGGCCGTTTTGAGCCAATTTATTTTACTAGAAATATTTGTATCTAGAATGCAATTTTTCAATGTAAAATTTATATGTAATGACAAAGACCGGAGGAAGATCCATTCGAGAAGACGAAGATTCGAGACCGAAGACTTGTAATTAGATTACGGAGTTTTTGATTCTAGGAACGGTCCATGAACCACATATTGGTAGCAACTAGGTTGTGAATGCTTATTCATATTTTATGAATGCTACAAACGCACTTAAATGAATTAATGTGCAAAGTGTAACATTAATCGCGAAAATTCTCCCACGACAAATTATTAAGTTTATAAGGTTCCAGGTTTTCCTTCCCTCTATCGAGCTTTCGAGAAATTGAAATCCAAACGGATGTCCTATGCTTCCGAGTTATTGGGGTAGTCGTTCGGTGAGGATGGATAAATTACCGGGAGCGCATTGGATGCCTTCAGTTGGAGCAAACTTTATCCCTAGAAACCTAATAGGTTGCCGGATAAGATTCAATTGTGAAACTGATTTACGTCGATGGTATAAACTTAACTTGTTCACGAACCATAGAAACCGTATAGGTTGAGGGGAGTGAACAAGGGGAAAAAGAAGATCGAATCATCCATTAGATGGGTTGGTGTTGGACACCACTTTATGAAAATAATAGACTAGAAACCTGTTCGGTTGCCCTCTATTAAGATTTATAAAGAACTCGATCGCCACTATGAAGTAGAGCGAATGATACTTCCGTATTTCATATGGGAGTGTGTTATTCCGATAAAAATAGTGGGAGTTGGGTAACAAGAATAGAAAAGACCTTAATTTTATACTCAAATCATAATTAAACAAGTCACTAATTAATCTGTTATACTTAATGCATACATAACTCTCAATATGACAATGAACCCACTCGCAATTCTACTCGAAAAGAACACCTTGATCGGACCTAACTTTGTGGATTGGCTCCGCAATTTGATGATAGTTCTCAGTATAGAGGCACTGGGATACGTCTTGGAGATGAACATTCCGGCACCTCCCGTGCGGACAAGAGCCAATCAGGAAGAGATTAAAAACCACGAAAAGTGGGTTAAGGATGACTTCTATGTGATGGCTTCCATATCTAATGAGCTTCAGAGAGCTCATGAGAAAATGACTTCTCCTAGGCAGATTCTATCTCACTTAACCGAGCTTTACGGTGAGCACATTCGAACTGCTAGATATGAGATATCCAAGCAATTGTTCGGTGCTAGGATGAATGAAGGTGAGAAGGTTGGGGACCACGTCCTCAAAATGATATCTATGATCGAGAGATTGGAGGCTCTTGATTTTAAGATGGATGATTCTCTTCCAACCGACCTTATCCTACAGTCTCTCCCTGATTCCTTCTCACAGTTAGTTATGAACTTCAACTGCAATGAGATTGCATGTAACTTAGCTGGTGAACGTACTGGTGATCGCTTAGTCTCAGATGAAGACTCCATGGATGAAGGAGTCTGCCCTTGTGATTTCTTCTGGACCTCGGAGGTCTAAGAACAAGAAGAAAAAGACCAAGAACGAGACGAGACCACAAGTCAAGGACTTCAAGGGTAAGGGCAAGGCCCCGATGGTTCCAAAGAGCAAGAAGAAAAAGGACGCATGTCTCAAGTGCGGTGAGCTGGGCCACTGGGCAAGAGACTGTCCGATTCTTCATGGCGCTTCAGGTACAGAACTTTTAGTTTTGGAAATAAATTGTTCTGCTACTGTATTTTCTACTTCTTGGATACTGGATTCTGGTGCTAGTTCTCATATTTGTACCGTGAATTAGGATCTGGAATAAAGTAGGAAGCTTGGAGCTGGGGAAGTGATGGTTACTGTCGGAAGCGGGCATAGTGTCGAAGAAACTGACATAGGATCACTTCTTTTGGGTTTAGAATCCTGTTTTGTTCTAACTTTAGAAGATGTACTTGTTTTGCCCAAAGGGAATAAAAACATTGTATCCATTCTGGTCATGGATCGGAAAGGCTTTTCATTTTTCATTGGTGATGGTTCCTGCAAAATTTATTATAGAAATAAACTCGTGGGCACTGCTACATTGTTAAATGGACTGTATCATCTAAACCTTAGTAACAAAGTCATTGTGAATACTATGACTAGGAAGCGTGATAGGGATGAAACTAATCAAGTTTTGAAATGGCATCTTAGACTTGGTCATGTTGGTCAGACCATGGTTTACAAAATGGAAAAGGATGGACTTATGGGTCTATTGGGATCAGATCACTTTCCTACTTGTGAATCTTGCCTTAAAGGCAAAATGACTAAGTCCTCCTTCACAGGGACATTTGAAAGAGCCGCTGATAAACTAAGATTAATCCATACCGACGTATGTGGTGCTTTGGAAGCAGCACGTGATGGATATTAATATTTCATTATGTTTACAGATGATCATACTAGGTATGGTTATGTATACTTAATGAAACATAAATCCGAGGCCTTTGAGAAATTCCATGAATTTAAGGCCCTAGTCGAGAAACAAACTGGATATCAAAGCACTTCCGTCGGATCGAGGTGGCCAGTATATGAGTTCGAAGTTTGATGAGTTGCTAAATGAACATGGAATAGTATCACAACTAACACCTCCAGGCACTCCTAAGTTAAATGGTGTGTCAAAAAGAAGGAACCGGACCTTGTTGAACATGGTCCGTTCCATGGTGGGCTATACTGACTTACCGATTTACTTGTGGGGGTATGCACTCCTGAATGCTGCATATAGCTTGAACAGATGTCCTTCCAAATCTGTTCCTAAAACTCCACATGAGATGTGGGAGGGCAGGAAACCAAGTCTTAATCACATTAGGATTTAGGGATGTCCCGCCTATGTCAAGAAGACTAAGGTGGAAAGGTTGGAAGCAAGGTCCGCGAAGGGACGTTTCATTGGATTCCCATCTGGGACGATGGGTTATCTATTCTACATGCCTGAAGATCGAAAGATCGTTGGTGCTTTGCAAGCACACTTCCTGGAAGACGAGTTCATTCAGGAAGGCGTAGAAGGTAGAATTATTTCTTTCGAAGAATACAATGAAACTCCTCTGGAGACACCTGTGCAAGAAATTGGAACCGAACCTTCTGAAACACAAGTACAACCACCTCGTAGGTCTAGTAGGATGTCTCATTTACCTGAGAGGTATGGCCTTGTGCACTTGGAGGAGCTGGGTCTCCATGAGGTTCCAAGTGATAGCCAAGAGACTGACCCAACGACCTCTGACCAAGCGATGGTGGATGTATACTCCATGAAATGGCGTGAAGCTATGGAAGCTGAGATAGACTCGATGCATGTCAATCAGGTCTGGACTCTAGTAGACCGCCCCAAGGGCATAGTGCCTATCGGGAACAAGTGGATCGACAAGAGAAAGACTGATGGTGATGGCAAGGTTAACGCCTATAAGGCCAGGCTTCTGGCAAAAGGTTATACCCAAAAGGAAGGGATCGATTACCATGATACCTTCTCGCCCGTAGCTATGATCAACTCTATTCGCATAATGCTTGCTATAGATGCCTACCACGATTATGAGATATGGCAAATGGACTTAAAGACGGCTTTCCTAAATGGATTCCTCTAGGAGGAAATCTATATAGAGCAGCCTAAAGGCTTTGTGTCCGAGGTCGATATTCATAAAGTGTGCAAACTTCAGCGTTCCATTTATGGACTGAAGCAAGCGTCGTGTAGTTGGAACCTTCGTTTTGACGAGGCGGTCAAAGAGTTTGACTTCATGCAAAACGAAGATGAACCTTGTGTTTACAAGAGAGTTAGTGGGAGCAAGATCGCATTCTTAGTACTATATGTAGATGACATTCTACTAATTGGAAATGATGTTGGAATGCCCAGTTCTGTGAAAGCTTGGCTTTCGAGTAATCTCTCCATGAAAACTTGAGAGAAGCAACCTATATTCTTGGTATTCGGCTCAACCAAGATAGAGCGAAGAGAACTATAGGTCTTTTCCAAGCCCTCTATATAGATAAAATCTTAAAGCGATATAAGATGGATGATTCTGAAAGAGGGTTCCTTCCGATACGACATGGAATAAAACTCTCCTCGAAGATGTGTCCTCAAAGTGAGGAACAATGAAAGGAAATGAGTAATATACCATATGCTTCGGCCGTGGATAGCCTTATGTATGCTATGTTGTGTACGAGACCTGACATTGCGCATGTTGTGAGCGTGGTAAGTAGGTTTCAGGCAAACCCTGTTAGGGAACATTAGACTGCCGTAAAGAACGTTCACAAGTACTTAAGAAGGAATAGAGATATTGTCTTGATGTATGGCGGTGGAGAATTGTATGTGGTGGGATTCACTGATTCGGACTTCCAAGGACAAAAGGACGATTTGATGTCTACTTCTGGCTACATATTTACTCTTAATGGAGGAGCAGTATCTTGGCGTAGCGCCAAGCAAAGCGCGACTGCTGATTCCACCTGTTAGGCTGAGTATCAAGCAGCCTCGGAGGCTTCCAAATAAGGGTTCTAGATCAATAAGTTTCTTGGAGAACTTCAAGTGATACCATGTGCTGAGCTGCCTGTTCTGCTGTACTGCAACAACAAAGGAGCTGTAGCGCAGGCCAAGGAGCCGAGGTTTCACAACAGTACCAAACACATTGAGAGGAAGTATCATCTCGTAAGAGAATTTGTTCGCAAAGGATACATTGTGCTGCATAGAATAGACTCAGCCGACAATGTCGCTGATCCATTGACCAAGCCACTTCCTCAGATTAGCTTAGAGAGTCATCTGGAGAACATAGATATTAGATACTATAGTTGTGACATTGAGTGCAAGTGCGAGATTATTAGGAGTATGCCCTCGAATATCACTCAGAGGATGTTGAGTGAGGGCATTGTACTTGTTATTATGTAAATCATTATCACAAGGCAAATAGATGTTTCTTTATTTACTCGAAGTTACTGACATTCCTAACTCGTAAATATATATATATATATATAAACTAGTCCATGTATTTGAGAGCAAAACGTTCCACTCCTTATTAGATAAGGGGGTCGGCAACTGGAAAGGTTTATAGCTCAAATACTTAATCGTTTGCAAGTCGATGAAACTTCACTGGGCGTTAAGTTTATGTGAAGACTTGTATAACGTGTTCTTTGATATGGAGAGTGCCTGTCTAACACTAATGGTTAGTGTGAGCACACGTTATAGGTATGCTAATTGGATTAGTATACTCGAACCGACTCACCCTCGATTTGTCACAAAGATTTCACTCCGGGACAGTCAATGATGGAACCGAAAGGTTGTGATAGGTATTCGTGAATCTTTGACTTGAGGATTTAGTAGGGATGTATTTGTGACATCAAGATTTTCATTAGAGTAGTTCGAACCTATAAACTGGAAGGCGGGGGTCAACCTCGATGTGCGTCTTGACAGGAAAGTAGCAGGTCCTACTGAATACCAAGATAGAATTCTTTCTCCTGTTAGTGAAAGGGTTATATGTCCTATGCGATTATTGGCAGATGAGATCATAAGTCTTTGGCCAAATCATTGGAGCTAGTTATATCCGATACACAAGAGCTTGATGATCTCGATTTGCATTAACTCATGCATAGCGTCACGTACAGATAGGGTTTGACTGACCGTGACCCTATAACTTGATCGGGACATATGAAAGAAGGGTTTATACATATACTGGTATTCACGACAGAATGGTTCTTAAATGATCCCAATCATTCGTTCTCAGTTGGGGTACGGTGTAGGCCGCCAGGCTGGCTACGTGGTGCTACTACTCTTTGGTTCCTCCCATTGGTGACTGAGATTGACCTACCGAGTTGTGTAATAGGATTGACGACGGGATGAATCCAGCTTATTCTCTCATTATGAATATTAGATATTGGATATCTAATTTGGACATTGGATGTCTAAATTGATTTATTAGATAAATTAATTTACGGCCTAATGAATTAAATAAATTACTAGGTGATTAATTTAATTCATAAATATAATTATTTCTTGGAGAAATTAATTATGTTATTTGGTATTTGATATGATTAATTAATTAGATTAATTAATTAATATAATACACCGGAACAGAATCGGAGTTTATTTGTTCGGACTCACGGGAGTCCGAAACGGACCGAACTTTTTCCTACCCTTCTAGATGGCCGCCCCCTTTGTGTTCCACCTAATGTGGTGGAAGACTTCATGATTTAATATCATGAGTTGTTTTGTCTTGTGGGGACAAGATTCCTTGTGATATTTGGTTGGGGATTTTATATTGTGAAATGGAGAATAAAAGGAAGACTACACATCTCTTCCACTTCACTTGTTGAATTCATGGTTGAGAGAGAAAGAGAGAGAGAGAGAGATAGAATACATTTTCTCAAAGTAGTCTTCTTATTCTTCATTTCTTCTTGGTTTTCTTGGAGAAAATTCAGGACATAAGGAGAGATAGTGAGTTATAGACTTAGAGTGTTATAATCAAAAGCTTCATCATCCTAGCTCTAACCGTATCCTTGGAGGATAGCAAGGTGATCGTAATTCCATTTGTTTTTCCGACACGTGGCAAGTAGAGACGCGGTATTTCGGCATTGGATCATTCAAGAGCTTGTAGCGGATTGGATCGTAGGAAAATCAACTAAAGCTTGGGGAATAGCTCAAGAGAAGGACACATTTAAATCAATGGACTACAATGGTATGTTTCGTGTCTCTTGTGTTTCGTTTTATATACTCGTATATACGTAGCTCGATCGATCGTCGTAGAGAGTCGGATCGAATTAATTTTTGTTTTACCACTTCCGTTGGGCCTTCGATTTAGGCACCAAATCCCAACAACTTTACCCAATACTTCAAGTTCACCAACAATGATAGTAAATCTGAGGTTAAGTTCCTCAAATATTTGAGAAGATTTCCTTTCAAATGATTCAAATTGCCGAGTAAAATTTGGATCACCATCGTCTAGAGATTATAATCTTTGCAATAACTGTAGGAAATTGGGACAATATGCAAATCGATGTTCTCATCCTAAAGTGCAGAAGTTGCCCGAAGCCGAGCAACAATAAAAGAACGAGAAAAGACGCGTTTGGAGAAACAAGCTAAAGGTCCTAATCTGCGAATCAGAAGCTTCGCCCACACCGATCAAAACAGAGTGCCTACAGGCGATTACCGACGGTGACTTCTCTGATGATAAAATTGAAGATAAAATCTACATGTGCTTTATAGCAATGGAAGAGGATGATGAAAATGGCAGTGAGAATGAGGTAAGCTGAACCTGAACAACTCCTATTAATACATCACATAAGTTTGAAAATATAATGAATGAATTTAGGACCATTCAAAAAGCCCATGAGATGCTTAAACAAGAAAACCTACACCTCTCTCTTTCAAATTTAGAGCTGAATGATGAAAATGATCTGATGAAAAATAATAAGAAAATATCTCTATATTGAGAGTACATCAACATTACTCGTGAAAAGATTATGGAAATCAATCATTAACTTGCAACCGAACTAAATGAGGTAAAAACTCGAGAAAAGAGAAGGAGAACTCGAGACCATCCTCAAGTCTTTTGTAAAATCATCGAGGAGGATGGAAGACATCCTACGCACTAGACTGCATGTCCATGACAAACGGGCTTGGGATACGACTCGTTCTCCAACAAAGGCGAAACTAGCACCGTGTTTATCAAAAGAGTGGAACCCATTCCTGAAACCAAAGAGGCCCCGAATGTCGTTCCTGTAAAGGCCACAACTTCCCCTTCTTGTAAAGCAAAGGCTGCCATTACGCCCCTAGCTCATACCATAAGCAGCGAAAAACACAGTTCCACAGACCTATAAAACGCAATAACGAATATCAACCGTATGCTCCTCGAGCAGACCAAAAAAGTCAGTAAGGAAGGTTGTACATAAGTACCATCAGTAGCAGGCACCTCCGTACTACCAACAATATAGTGCTCCTAGATATTGGGTACAAAAAACTAAGTATCTGTCCCACAAGCAAGCTTCCACGCAGTACTGCCAACAGCAGGTCTGGGAATCCAACTGGAAACCCAAAAAGCAGGCAACAAGGCAGAAAAATATGTTTCCTTCTCCTAGACAACAACTGTATTGGAGCCAAAATTCTAAACTTTACATGCATAATAACAATGCTTACAGCGATTACATGCCTGTCCCACGTATATATCGCAAAAGAGGACCAAATATAACCTACAACAAACCCATTGCTGCCACGCAAATATGGTTACCTAAAGGCACTCACAAGCAAGGACCTAAAAATCAAAGGGAACCTACATCTATTTAATCTTTTGATCATAGGATATCAAGGAGAAGGACATGTGGTTATTCAGTAGCCAATGTTCTCGCCATATGACAGGAGATATCACCAAGATGTCAGATTATGTAGAAGGTCGTGGTCTACAGGTGCGGTTCGGTGATAAGTCAAAAGTAAGAACAAGAGGGAAATGAACCCTACTTGTAGGAAAATTCAATGTCATCAATGTAGCTTATGTAGAAGGACTACAGTACAATCTAGTTCGCATTAGCCAATTATGTGATAGTAGTTCTTGGTCAAGTTCTATATAGATCACTGTAGGGTGAAGCACACAAAGACCAGATAAATTATCCTTACAGGAAGCTGGTGAGGTAACATGTATATAGATGATTGGAAACCGAATAGTACCATAATTCCTTATTTTGGTGCAAAAGGCGATGCAGATCAAAGCTGGCTATGGCACAAATAGATGTCTCATATAAATTTCAAGACCATCAACAAGCTAGCTCTACATGGAATGGGTCAGAGGCTCGCCAGATGTTTAATTTCATTAAAAAATCATATGTGGACCATGTGACAAAGTCAAGCAAGTCAAGATTTCTCTGAAGAGCAAATTATATATTTCAACCAAAAGGGTCCTGGATTTGCTACATATTGATCTATACGGTCCTGTAGACCCTGCCAGCCTGAGAGGTAACAAATATTGTCTTGTCATTGTTGATGATTGTTTCAGGTATGCATGGTCCATCTTCTTGAATAAGAAGAAAGAGACAACCACGAAGATGCCAGAACACCTGACAAAGATTTAAAATGAGAAAGTCTGAGTTTTATCTATTCATTCCGAGAGAGGCACATAATTCACAAATCACTTTATAAAGAAGTACTATGCGATAATGGCATACATCATGAATACTCAGCAGCCCACACTCCTCAACAGAATGGTGTTGCGAGCAAAAAAATAGGACGCTGAAGGAAGAAACAAGAACCATGTTATCCGCAAGCAAGTTGCCACAGCGGTTCTAGGGATAAACAACAAATACAACATGATATACATAAAACAGTTGTATCATCAACACGCACCACAACAAAACAGCATATGAGGTATGGATTAATAAAACTCTAATGGTTGCGTATTTTCATATTTTTGGATGCAGGTGTTATGTTCTTAACCATGCAAAGGATCAAATCAAGACCTTCGATGAAAAATAAGATGAAGGTATTTTCATTGGATACTTCTCTGTGAGCAAGGCATTTAGTATATTCAACAAAAGGAAGTTGACAATAGAGGAGTCACTCCATGTAGTCTTTGATGAACCCCATCGCGACCCTACAGGAATAGAAGACCTAAGCCAAGGCATCCAGATGCTATCTATTGAGGAAATCACACAGACTCTATAAGAACTTGTTGTAAATGTAGAAATTATTCCCACTACTGTAAGAGCACAGGAAGTAGTTGAAGCTGATGATATAGAAGCTAAAGCTGAAACTACATCTCATCAGGACACAACAAGGGATGCTGAACTAGAACCCGATAGGAGGGGGTTAAGAGATCACCCCGAGGAGCTAATAATTGGTGATATTGATGTTGTTGTGTCCACCCAAAGAAAAATACAGGGTACATAAGGAACATTATTCTGTGCACAAGAAGATACAGAATCCAGTTCTGAAAAGTCTCATTTCCCTGTATGGAAATCCCAAGCTGAACTTAGGAGACTTTACATGTGCACTCTAGCTGTATTCCTAGCACAAAAATGACAATAATGGACTTGTCATAAGGAACAAATCCAGATTAGTTGTCCAAGGACAAACAGAAAGCAGTAATGGACTATGATAAAACTTTTGCCCCTGTAGTAAGACTACAAGCTATTAGGATATTTCTAGTGTATGTGGCTCATAAGAATTTTATCGAATATCAGATGGATGTAAAGAGTACATTCCTGAATGGAGAGCTAGCCGAAGAAGTATATGTTGAACAACCTCCATGGTTTGCCAACACAGAAGGATGAGACCTTGTGTACAGGCTAAGTAATGCGCTATACGGGTTTAAGCAAGCACCGTGAGCATGGTATAAGACCATGTCACTGGATCTTATCAATAATGGATTTGAGAAAGGTGCAGTTGACAAACCCTCTTCAAAATCCAAGAATGTGATGATCTTCTTATGGTGTAAATACATGTAGATGATATTATTTTTTGTTCAACTAACCTTGAATTTGTGTAAAAAGTACTCTAATCTCATACAAAGTAAATTCAGAATGAGTATGATGAGAGAACTTAGCTATTTCTTAGGGTTGCAGGTTAAACAACATCCTATAGGTATATTCATCAACTAGGAGAAATACAACAAGGAGTTTCTCAACAAGTTCGGGATAAATACTTCAAAATCATCACCCACCCCCATGAACACCTCCACACAGATAAGTGCTGATGAAGATGGAAAGCCAGTTGATCAATCACTCTACATGAAGCTCATATGCTCACTCATGTACCTAACAACCAGCAGGCCCAATATCCGATTTGCTATATGAATGTGTGCTCGGTATCAGGTAGCACATAAAGAGTCGCACTACACCATAACCAAATGAATTCTTATATATGTTAAAGGAACTATCAATATAGGATTGTGGTATCTTAAGGAAGGAGGATTCAATATGGGGCTACAGTGAGCCGGATCTCGGAGGCTATAAGTTTGATAAGAAGAGTATGAGTGGGACTTGTTACTTCCTTGGACCAAGACTTGTGTAATGGTTCAGTAAGAAATAATTAGCCAACTCACTTTCTAGTGTTGAGTCAAAATATTATGCTGCTGGAAGATGTTGTATATAGATCATGTGGATGCAGCAACAGTTACTGGACTATGGCATTCAGGCAAGAAAAGCTCCAGCCATGTACGACAGCACGAGTGCAATCGCAATTACGCACAATCCTATATTGCACTCGAGGACCAAGCACATTGATATGAAGCATCATTTCATTAGGAATCGTGTGGAGAATAAAGATGTTCGGATCGAGAAAATTCATAGACATTTAGTTAGCCGACATCTTTAGAAAGCCCCTTAGCACCACAAGGTTTTGGAATACATCTCGACTAGAACTCCCAATAAGTTTTTGAATTTTACTCATCAATTGAGGGGGAATGCTGTAAAACCCATGAATACATTATCCATTTTAATTAATCATACACCTATAACTACTAGATATATCCTTACTGTAGGAAGAAGAAGGTATAATTACCTTCCTACAGATGAAGTGTGCATTATTTAAGGGGGAACACATCAGGACCCAAGAATACAACATTAATCATCAATTGTTGTAAGAATTGAATCCTTTATGTACCTTTTAAGAGAGAACACTATACTTTCCTGGATACAACACTAACATTGTAGGATTTTAATTAATATTTTAAGCGTATCTACTTTCATACACTTAAACCTCTTCAAAACAGTTTCAAGCCCACGTGCATCGTCTGAATTTAAAATGATTAATCTTTCAACACTGAAATGCCATCTGGACTTTAATACCTTAACTTCCGTGATTTTAAAATTCAAACCGCCTGAACATACAATAGTGGAAGTTAAACTATTTCAGAGGTGGGACCTAGCATTAATTTCTAAAACTGATGGATTAGATGTACTGGTTACTTTTGAATTCATCCTTTATTTTTATTCAAAGTCTGTTTCCCATCCCTTAAATTTGATCGTTCACTATGACCTAGCGTTCATGCATAATATAAATGGTCCAGTATGCTGATCCACAGACTCTTTACGCTTTCTGCATATTAAACGAGCCTACAACATATAATTTATATATCTTTAATTTTTCTATCTGCTTTCTCTCTGTCTTCATCACAAACTTCATCTCTCTATCTCTCTCTAAGGAAGAAGGACATGATAATCGATGGACGAATATTTGCTCACTCTATTCTTCAAGAGCGCATAATCTCTGAGGATGAAGATATGCTTGGGATGAACCTGGTCATTTCTCGCGTCAAGCAAACCAGTCTGTACAGGGTGGGTAGTCTTCACCCGTAAAACTACGATGAACGAACCGTGGAAGAACTTTTAATGGATGATGAATGATAATATACATCTTAGGAGAAGGGATATACCCTTACTGTCATTGTTAGCACTATGCAGGAGAAGGAGATCTCTATAAATCAAGAACTCCTTGAAAAATAGTACAAGTTGCCCTCTGATGGACTATCTTTGGAGGAGCTAGAAACCTTCGGCTCTGAAGATCCTAGAGGCCTATTGGAATCTTTTCACTGGCAACTCCCTACCATCTCAAGTTCATATGTCATGTCACAGGAGGAACTTCACTCTCCCCTACCTTTATCTTCATGATTTCTGCTGCAGTGTTTCGGAAAATTGCACTAGCGCATTCGAGATGTGCACCAATCTAAGGTTACGTATGATGATCGGCATCATGTCCGGAGAAAGGGTGAACTAGTGCCAAGTAATCTTGAAACATCTTCAGGAGGAGGTTTCCAGGCCAGATTCTGCAAGGAAGTCTTTTGGCATGATTTTGAACTACATTCTAACATGATTTGGCATATAGTAGTCACCTGCTGCCAAGAAGATCATTGTTGGACAAGGCGACTCTTATTGCTAACAGTCCCAACCTCTTCTCTATACCAACATCGAGTGATCCTAGATATGTCACTGATCACTCCATGAAGACCAAGGTTGATGACAGCAAGAACCTCATCAGCAAAAAGAGAACTGCTCCCAATAGCAGCTCCCCTACAACTGTCGCGAAGAAGAGAATAAGATGAAGTCTAAGAAATCCTTAAAGTCGGAAGCTGTTCCTACATCACCTCAAGTGACTACGACGGTCACTGAGGCATTTCCTCCTACTGCACCATCTGCCGCAGTAGCTGACCCATAGGGCGAAACCCCTATGGAAGAAACACTGGTTGTTCCTACAACAATTCCTGAGCCTGTGACGGCTATCACGGATGACCACTCGTTTGTCAACTTAGAAGGCACTGGTGAATCAACTGCCCTTTAGGATCCGACATCCAACATTCCTAACAGGGCCCTGACCTTTCTAAGGAGTCCCTCTCTCGATAGGGATTCCCACCCTGTCGGGGATCCCTCTCCTCGAAAGGCTCCCACACCTGTGGAGGATCCCAACCGGACAGTAGAAGCCTCTAATGCTTGGAGTCCCTCCCACAATGACATAATTAATCACATAAGTTCTCCAAGTAAATATCGATGAAGCATTCGAACGCTTCAAAGTTTGGGAATCATGCAGGGTCACCACATACGACTCCCTGTGTAACTGGGAATATTGGAAGGAGGAAGAGTTGTTTGTCCTTGAAGTCATAGACATCCAAAATGTCGAGGTCCTAATCAGTTGGGATGATCCCTTTTGCCATGAGCTGATCACATCATACTATGTGGCAAAGGAAAAAGCCCAATTTAAAATGAACACCATTCGATGACATGACTCAGAGCTCCATCCATCACTCAGATGCCGACTCAGATGGCGATATGATGACTTTCAAATAGGTCTGGGGATGAGCCATGAGGAGGATCACGAGGAAGAGTTTTTGCTAAGTCTAAGGTCGCCGGGGGCCAGGCGACTTCATCTAGTCAAGCTGCACTGGACAAGCAACTGGAGCCATCATCTCTCGCCAAGGAGAAATCTGTAACACCCCAAACTAGGCGGATATTACAGTGCCGTGGACCCCCGACTGGAACCCACCAGGCGAGTGAAAATGAATGAAATACACAGGGTAAATGTAGTACCGAACCACATTACATCATTAATTACTCCGATGAGGAGTTTCATACAACACACCCAAGTAAATGACCGAATACAAGTATATTTTATATGGAGATAAAATATACAACACTGAATGAACTCAAAATCCAAACGGAAATCTGCAGCGGAAATAAAATAAGGAAACACGGTGAATGAAAGGACTGGGGCCCACTACTAATATCACTGGGACTCCTCGCCGTCAACATTCTCTTCCCATGCCTTAGCCTTGCCATGACCTGAAAAACAAAATCCCCCAACGGGGTCAGTTACACAGAACAACAATCCTCAAGAATTGAATAAACACAATCATATATGCTGTATAAACCACAAGTTCGATCAAAAATCTCAAACCGTCGAACACATGCAATCAAAAGTGAATCGGTAAGATTATAACCCAAATCATGTTGAAAACATATGCAATCAAACATTCTGTATGAATCAACTAATGGTACGGCTCAAAGGGTGGCGCCACACTACGCCCGGGATGGAAATGTGTCCGTGCACAAGCCACCAATAAGTATCGATCGAATACACGTGTGGTCTTGTACCTAATCAGTCTCACGAAGTAATCGTCTCGTGTGCACAGTCCAATGTGAGGCCAACAACCAACACACGGCTTAATTTGTGCCCGACATGAAAATCCCACACATACCAACCGGCACGCCAGTATGACCCAGAATGCCACGAGATAATAAAAGTGACATCGAAATAAATAATGACTCACCGAGATGAAATGATAGTGAAATGAATGATAGCTCAATGAAAAGATTGGAACCGTCGTTCCTCGTGACTGAAGTGATTAATTGACAATGACAAGTCTCGATACGGTTAATACAATATGAATGAGTTATGATTATGAATGAACAACAACGAAAGGAATGAATATCCCTTTAACCGAGTAAGAATTAACTTACACAATACCGATAAAGAATGTCCGTCCACGAACAACGTCCTAAATGAGATGTCGGTCGCTCGAACAACCTTGAATAACACAATTACCAACAATTCAGTTCAACACACGAATCAAACACGAGTATAACTAACTCAAAACGTCGATATGACTAATCCAAGTTCATTGGGGCATTATATCGAACACGTTGAGGCCAAACTTCGATTGTTTACAACTAAACCTCAATAATACCAATATCAAACCCCCAAGAAGTGTTTCAAACCAACAAAACATCTTCAATACGATTAATAATCTAATATGAATATCCAAATTCGTGATTTCAACAACAATTAATCGAAAACCCCAAATCCAACTCAATATTCAAAGTGTTCTTGAATAACCTTTCAATAATTCGATGAATATTCATACATACTCATAATCATATGTATATCTCTTCGTACAACATGATTATAACGTCCAAAACATCATATCTCAACACAAAATCGAAATCCAAGAGGTTTGATGAATATTACCTTTGAAGATCCAAGTACTTTGATCCGATGAAATCGCGTTAGATCGACGATCCAAGCTTCACAACCGAATGAAGATGATGAAAAATCGAGTATTCGAGTGATTGATGATGAAAATCTCTCCCACAAACCCTCTCTCTCGGAAGTTGGATGAAGAAAAGGTGGAAATGAAGAAAAATCCCGTCGGTCCACCTTATATAGTCTGAAGGACACATGACCAATCCGCATGACCAAGTGTCCGTGCGTTCGGTCGTGCGTGAGTCTACTGCCGGCTGTTGTTCATAGTGCACGAGCGCCGCGCACAAGCAGCAGCTCGTGCGGCCTGCTCGTGCGGCCCTGACTCGAACGCTGGGCCTCCTGCCCAGTCCAGCCGCACACACGAGCGCCGCGCACGACCAGATGCTCGTGCGGCCTGCTCGTGCGGCAATGACCCGACCAGTGGGCCTCCTGCCCAATCCAGCCGCACACACGAGCGCCGCGCACGACCAGATGCTCGTGCGGCCTGCTCGTGCGGAAATGACTCGACCACTGGGCCTCCTGCCCAGTACAGCCACAATGCACGAGCGTCGCGCACGACCCGATGCTCGTGCGGCCCTGACTCGGCCGTTGGGTCTCCTGCCCAGTCTAGCCGCAACACACGAGCACCGCGCACGACCCGCTGCTCGTGCGGCCAGCTTATGCGGTCCTGCTCAACAAGCAGTTCTGCCCAAAACGATGCACCGAGTACAAAAATCACATAATTCGAAAAGTACGGGGAGAAAAGTACGAGTATGACAAAAATTACGCCGAATGGTGAGTATGAATGATGAGTGATTAATAATGAATGAGAATTACTAAGTGACAATTACTGATTGATAATTACTGAATAAAATGACTGAATTACAACCTGGTATTACTTACTCCCCCCCTTAAAAAGAGTTTCATCCCCGAAACTAAGGGTCAAACAACTCGGGATAACTCTCCTGCATACTATCTTCGGTTTCCCAAGTAGCCTCTTCGACCCCATGTCTAGACCACTGGATATTTACCAAAGGAATCGTCTTGTTCCTCAATTTTTTGATTCGCCGCTGTAATACTCGTATAGGACGCTCCTCGTATGAATGATCATCGGCGATCTCGATTTTGTCGAACTGAAGTATGTGGCTCGGGTCGGAAACATACTTCCGTAACTGAGATACGTGAAACACATTATGAATTCGGCTCAACGCCGGAGGTAAAGCCAATCGATAAGGCAACTCGCCTACTCAATCCAGAATCTCAAACGGTCCAATGAATCTCGGACTAAACTTTCCCCGTTTTCCAAAACGGAAAATACCTCGACTCGGGGATACCTTGACCAACACGTGGTCACCTGTCTCGAACTTTAGTGGTCGACGACGATTATCTGCATATGATTTCTGTCGACTCTGAGCGGTCAACAGACGACTCCTAATCAAAGCTACCTTCTCACGGGCGGCTATAAGCATATCGGGTTCAGTGCCGATTGACTCTGATAAGTCATCCCAACACAAAGGAGATCCACAAAGATGACCGTACAAGGCCTCGTAAGGTGCCATCTTAATCGAAGCGTGCCAACTATTATTGTACGTGAACTCAATCAACGGTAGTTGGGCTTCCCAATCATCTTTCCAATCGAGAACACATGCCCTAAACATGTCCTCCAATGTCTGAATAGTCCTCTCCGATTGTCCGTCGGACTGAGGATGAAAAGATGTGCTGAAGTTAATCTGAGTTCCCATGGCACGATGAACTGATTTCCAAAAATGAGACACGAGTCGCCCGTCACGATCAGAAACGATACTCTTAGGAGTACCGTGCAATCTCACTATTTCTTTGATGAACAACTGGGAAAGCCTCTCGGGACCCCACGTATCCTTAATCTCAAATAAATGAGCCAATTTAGTCAAACGGTCCACAATTACCCAGATTGTATTCATACCACGATGACTCGTCCACAAACTCGCGATGAAATCCATAGAAATGTCTTCCCACTTCCACTCTGGAATAGGGAGAGGTTTCAGCATACCCGCCAGTCGCTGATGTTCAATCTTGACTTGCTGACAGGTTAAGCATCTCGAAACAAATTCTGCGACTTCTCGCTTCATATTACTCCACCAGTAATTTTGTTTCAAGTCCTTGTACATCTTGTTGGACCCCGGATGAATAGAATAAGGGGTAGCATGGGCTTCTCTCAAAATTGAGTTTTTCAACTCGTCATTCGCCAGTACACATAACCGATTCTTAAATCTCAAGAGTCCATCCTCGTGGACCATAAATCCAGGGGCTTTCCCCTGTGCCATATCCTCGCAGATACGCAACAAAAACGGGTCCGAACCCTGATTCTCCGTGATCGCCTCCTCAAGTGGCAATGAAATATCTAACGTACAAAGTTTCCCTTGTACTCGCTGTAACCAGACCTTGATCTCGGGTCTCAGAAATTCCTGTTGAAGTTCCTTCTGAATTGCTAATCGAGCAAGCATCTGCTCCTGAACGGACTTACGACTCAAGGCATCGGCAACCACGTTTGCCTTACCCGGGTGGTACAGGATCTCGATATCATAATCTTTGATTAGTTCCAACCACCGTCTCTGTCTCATATTTAACTCCTTCTGAGTAAATATATACTTCAAACTCTTGTGATCGGTGAATATCTGACAGGTGACGCCATAAAGGTAATGACGCCAAATCTTCAATGCGAACACCACGACTGCTAGATCCAGGTCATGGGTCGGATAATTAACCTCGTAAGGTCTCAATTTCCATGAAGCATAAGCATTAACTTTCCCATTCTGCATGAGTACACATCCGAGACCCTGTCCGGATGCATCACTATAAACCACAAATCCTTATGTCCCTTGCGGCAAGGAAAGTACATGTGCTGAAATTAACCGGCTCTTGAGTTCCTCAAAACTCCATTGACACGCGTCAGACAATGTGTATTTCTTGTCCTTTCGCAAAAGGTTCGTCAAATGTTGAGTAATTTTAGAAAATCCTTCCACAAACCGCCGATAATAACCGGCTAATCCGAGAAAGCTTCGGATTTCCTTAACATTCTTCGGAGGTAACCAATCTTGGATAGCCTCCGTCTTCTGAGGATCAACACGCACTCCATCTGATGAAATTACATGCTCGATAAAAGTCACTTCGGACATCCAGAACTCACATTTGGAAAACTTCCCATAAAGTTGCTCTCGTCTCAACACGTCGAGCACCTGATGAAGGTGAATCTCATGCTCCTCTCGGTCACGAGAATAAATTAAAATGTCATCAATGAAGACAACCATGAATCGATCCAAATAGTCGATGAAAACCCGATTCATTAACTCCATGAATACCGCAGGTGCATTAGTTAACCCAAACGGCATTACCACAAACTCAAAATGACCATAGCGTATTCGGAACACCGTCCTAGAAATATCCGACTCTCGGATTCGCAACTGATGATACCCCGGTCTTAAATCGATCTTGGAAAATACTGAAGCTCCCTGAAGTTGATCCAAAAGATCATCAATACGGGGTAGGGGATATTTATTCTTAATCGTTACCCGGTTCAATTCCCGGTAATCAATACACAAGCGGAACGAACCATCCTTCTTCTTGACAAACAGAACTGGTGCTCCCCACGAACCTTTCTCGAATAATTCCTCAAGTTGATTCTTCAACTCCTGCATTTCGGTCGGGGCCATCCGGTACGGTGCCTTCGATATTGGGGACGTACCAGGCTCCAATTCAATCGTGAATTCCACATCTCTCTATGGAGGCAAACTAGGTAACTCGTCTGGAAAGACATCGGCATAATCTCTCACTACCGGAATAACCTCCAACATTACTGATGGTTTCTCGGTCTTGGTCAAATAGCACCAATAGCCGACACACCCCTGATTCAGTAATCTCACTGCTTTCATCAAATTAATGACTCTTCCATAACAACTGGGATTACCTCCCTGAAACACACATTCGACCCCATCGTCTGAAATGATAGTGACAATACGCTTACGGACACTAATGACGGCATCATCACAATCCATCCAATCAATACCCAGAATGACATCGTCTCTCGGTAAATCTACCACGATTAGGTCTGCTAACCAATCACGGCCATGAAGTTGAATCGGACAATTCTTAATCTCACGATTCCCGATAATTCTTCTACCATCAGGTAGACCGATGACATAAGGCTCACAACTAGTAGCACTACCCAGACATAGTCTACTCAAACATGATTCGGAAATGAAATAATGCGATGCACCAGTATCAAAAAAGGGTACACACAGGTTGAGATAGAATATTGAGTGTACCTGAGATCATCCAGGCCTCAGGATCGTCGGTCTTCTTCATCTCGTAAATTCGGGGCTTGCCGGCCCCCGAACCGGATGCTCCCATCTGATAACTCTTGGCTCCACCTTTATTATCTCCTGTCGTCTTAAACGACACGGACTGAGTGGCCTGATTCGGAACCGCTGACTTGTTTGGGGCATGAGATGTCGCCGGAGTGGGTTTGGAGTCCCTTCGGCAAAAACGGGCCCTATGCCCCGCAATTCCACAGTTATGGCATGTGACAGTCTGCCTCGGACACTTAGTACTGAAATGACCCTGTTCTTCACAGTTGAAACAGGTGATGGCTGAACTGGACGTTCGGGACTGAGATTCCACGGGTTTCGGCGTCATAGGAGTTCGCTCGGAAAAAGTAGAGCCCGCACGTGGTTTCTTGAAAGTGGCCTGGCTACCGTCAGACTGATTACGATTTTTAGACTTCTTGCCAGTAGATGAAGTTTGATTCTTAGCAATTTCCTTAGCGGTAAGCTCATACGTAAGAGCTTTCTCGATGAATTCGGCCAGAGTGGTGCAATGATGATTAAGCAACTGTAGTCGCATACGAGGTTTCAACCTCTTGCTGAAATACTTGATTTTGTCCGCCTCTGAATGAATGATAGACGAGGCGAAAGGAAGAAGTTCCTGAAATTTCTCGGCGATGGTGAGAACATCGTCATCCGTTGATGAGTCGGGAGTGAGTAATTCTGATAACTTGGCCTCTCTGAGTGGGGCCGGATAATACCTCTCCATCATGAGAGTCTTGAATTGTTCCCAAGCACAAAATCCGTCGGTGGGCTTCAACGATAACCACCATGAATGAGCGCTCTTACCCAGATAGTAAGCCGCGACTGAAACTTTGTGTCCCTCAGGACAGTCCACCATAGCAAACAGTTTCTCGAAATGCTCGAGCCAGTGAATGATATCCGCCGGTTCAGATGAACCCTCAAAAGTAGGTGGTCATTGGTGAGAGATGTCGCCAATGATACTGCTCACACCCCTCTCTTGCCTCTAAGGTGGCGGCGGAGGAGCCTGTTGATTCTGGGTAGCTGAGTTATGCATCGTTTCCATTAGTTGTGCCATCTGAGTCATTTGTGCCATCATGCCCTGCATAAAAGCGAGTGGATCAAACCGAACACCTTCTGACTGAGCTGTGTCCCAGGTACGACTCCCTGATAGTGAATGATTACGTCCAGGTGAATGAGTAGCAGCGTCACTGCTCGATGAATTAGCATTATTCCTAGCATTCGCACGTGTATTCACACGAGCTCTCGGGTTTCGGCCCACACCGCGGTCTCTTCCCCCACGTTCTCTGCCAGCTCTTTCCATACTGAAGTGGGAAAGTCACGAAATGATCATATATCTCGCATGAATATCACATTATGATTACGTTATGAAATGATGGAACTGAGCATACGCTCTCAAACACAATGATTACATGAATGATCAACTGAAGTGACGTGATTATCCGATGAAATTCCTGAAATGATTATCTTGAACAAGTTAACAAGATCAATGATATGATCCCCAAGATCGACAACTGAACAATGAAATTAATTGAGTGATTAATGAATTAACATGATCGACTTGATTACAAATGAAAATGATAATTGAGGAAATCTTACTGTTCTTTGGTCGGAAGGGCTCGACTCTTGCACGGGTCACACGTGACGCGAAAGTCCAATGATACTAGTCTGATGAACGATGATTTCAAATGAGACATGACTCGGAAGGTAGTATTCAAAACCACGCTCCGATACCAACTCTGTAACACCCCAAACTAGGCGAATATTACAGTGCCGTGGACCCCCGACTGGGACCCACCAGGCGAGTGAAAATGAATTAAATACATAGGGTAAATGTAGTACCGAACCACATTACATCATTAATTACTCCGATGAGGAGTTTCATACAACACACCCAAGGAAATGACCGAGTACAAGTATATTTTATATGGAGATAAAATATACAACACTCAATGAACTCAAAATCCAAACGGAAATCTACAGCGGAAATAAAATAAGGAAACACGGTGAATGAAAGGACTGTGGCCCCCTACTAGTATCAATGGGACTCCTCACCGTCAACGTTCTCTTCCCATGCCTTAGCCTTGCCATGACCTGAAAAACAAAATCCCCCAACGGGGTCAGTTACACAGAACAACAATCCTCAAGAGTTGAATAAACACAATCATATATGCTGTATAAACCACAAGTTCGATCAAAAATATCAAACCGTCGAACACATGCGATCAAAAGTGAATCGGTCAGATTATAACACAAATCCTGTTGAAAACATACGCAATCAAACATGCTGTATGAATCAACTAATGGTACGGCTCAAAGGGTGGCGCCACACTACACCTGGGATGGAAATGTGTCCTTGCACAAGCCACCAACGAGTATCGATTGAATACACGTGTGGTCTTGTACCTAATCAGTCTCACGAAGTAATCGTCTCATGTGCACAGTCCAATGTGAGGCCAACAACCAACACATGACTTAATATGTGCCTGACATGAAAATCCTACACATACCAACCGACACGCCAGTATGACCCGGAATACCACGAGATAACAAAAGTGACATCGAAATCAATAATGACTCACCGAGATGAAATGATAGTGAAATGATTGATAGCTCAATTAAAAGATTGGAACCGTCGTTCCTCGTGACTGATGTGATTAATTGACAATGACAAGTCTCGATACGGTTAATACAATATGAATGAGTTATGATTATGAATGAACAACAACGAAAGGAATGAATATCCCTTTAACCGAGTAAGAATTAACTTACACAAAACCAATGAAGAATGTCCGTCCACGAACAACGTCCTAAATGAGATGTCGGTCGCTCAAACAACCTTGAATAACACAATTACCAACAATTCAGTTCAACACACGAATCAAACACGAGTATAACTAACTCAAAACGTCGATACGACTAATCCAAGTTCATTGGGGCATTATATCGAACACGTTGAGGCCAAACTTCGATTGTTTACAACCAAACCTCAATAATACCAATATCAAATCCCCAAGAAGTGTTTCAAACCAACAAAACATCTTCAATACGGTTAATAATCGAATATGAATATCCAAATTCGTGATTTCAACAACAATTAATCGAAAACCCCCAAATCCAACTCAATATTCAAAGTGTTCTTGAATAACCTTTCAATAATCCGATGAATATTCATACATACTCATAATCATATGTATATCTCTTCGTACAACATGATTATAACATCCAAAACATCATATCTCAACACAAAATCGAAATCCAAGAGGTTTGATGAATAATACCTTTGAAGATCCAAGTACTTTGAACCGATGAAATCGCGTTAGATTGACGATCCAAGCTTCACAACCGAATGATGATGATGAAAAATCGAGTATTCGAGTGATTGATAATGAAAATCTCTCGCACAAACCCTCTCTCTCGGAAGTTGGATGAAGAAAAGGTGGAAATGAAGAAAAATCCCGTCGGTCCACCTTATATAGTCTCAAGGACGCACGACCAATCCGCACGACCAAGTGTACGTGCGCCCGGTCGTGCGTGAGTCCACTGCCGGCGGTTGTTCATAGCGCACGAGCGCCGCGCACGAGCTGCGGCTTGCGGCTGCTCGTGCGGCCACGACTCAGCAGGCCTCTGCCCGATCGGCCCGCACACGCGCGCCGCACGACCAAATGCTCGTGCGGCCTGCTCGTGCGGTAATCACTCGACCACTGGGCCTCCTGCCCAATCTAGCCGCACACACGAGCGCCGCGCACGACCAGATGCTCGTGCGGCCTACTCGTGCGGCAATGACTCGACTACTGGGCCTCCTGCCCAGTACAGCCACAACGCACGAGCGCCGCGCACGACCCGATGCTCGTGCGGCCCTGACTCGGCCGATGGGTCTCCTGCCCAGTCCACCCGCAATGTACGAGCGCCGCGCACGACCCGATGCTCGTGCGACCAGCTTGTGCGGTCCTGCTCGACAAGCAGTTCTGCCCAAAATAATGCACCGAGTACAAAAATCACAGAATTCGAGAAGTACGGGGATAAAAGTACGAGTATGACAAATATTACGCCGAACGGTGAGTATGAATGATTAGTGATTAATAATGAATGAGAATTACTGAGTGATAATTACTGATTGATAATTACTGAATAAAATGACTGAATTACAACCGGGTATTACAAAGTCAGTCCCTCCGACTGGAGAAGATGAATCTTGCACCATCCAACAGAAGGATTAAGTCCCCCAACAGAAGGATTCAGTCCCTTCTACGGAACAGGTGGAAGGTGAGAGCCGGCAGGAGGGATCAGTCCCTCATGTGCAATGGGCTACAGGCACCGAAAAGAGGCAATAGGAATCAGTAACTTATGTGTCCCAGACAGCAACAACTGAACCATCCAGGGTTCCAGCTACCGTATAGGTATCAACTCCAATCCTTATAGGTTCACCATCCGAATCAGATGTGGATTTCCAAGCTGACGAAAAATCCCAAAAGCCAAACCATAATATCATTCTCAAACATCTAGGAGAGCCCTCTGACTCCAAAATTGCTCATCCCCACTCTCACCGCACTTAACTTATAATCAAGCAACTTCAGCAAATCGGTCACCAAACTGTATTCCTACAGGATACTGTCAAAGCCCTAAATTATGTCGGCAAGGGGACTGAGTGGATGCATGATACTGCTCAGGATGATCTCTCTAAGCTGCAAAGAGCCATGCAGGATGTTGAAAAAGCATTCCAGCTCATGTCGAATGCCTTATGGCAGTCACCGAATAAGCTTAAACAACATCAGAAGAGAATCGTGAAGCAAGAGCAAGAAAATTGAGAGCTTCGGAAGCCAGGACGGTTACCTCCCTCGAGTACACTGGATCTAGACTCATTGCTCATGACCTGAAAGTGACGATATAACAGCAATGGTCCTCAGTATAGTGGACTCAATAAAAGATCTTAAAGAAAAGCAGGTTGAATTGATGGACATTCTTCGGGATATTCATGGTAAGGTCTCTGAGATTTATAATACCAAAAATGGGTAAGAGGCTCGCGAGGCTGGAAGGAGATGGAGGATGGATAAGGGGAAGGAGATGGAAGTTATACTGGATGACAGTGTTGCTGCAGCCATCGGAGGACTGGCCGGACTCGGGCCAGGTCAAGCAGCTAGATGATACAGGGTAAGTGGTTCTCGTTGTGAGTTTCGGGATCCTAATTTTCCATGAAAAATATAGTGCAGAAGCCCACTGAGAATCCCACTCCCTACAGACAAGCAGCCGTCGTTGAAGAGTTCAAGGCATGGAAGAATAATGAACTGCTGAGATACTTTTGTACTCTCACCAGGGAATCTGCCATATTCAAACACTTCAAGACTCTTGGAGGATGCTGCAAACAAGCTCTCAAGGCTCCTCTCAGAAGGAAATCTCCCTCTACAAATCAAACTAAAGTCTAAGCATCTGAAGGGTGATTAGATAACTCGCCCATAAGACAAGATTCTAGGCTACGATGTCTCCTACAAAGTAAGAAGCATCTACAGGGACCGAGGCAGAGACTCCTTAGTCAAATAGTGGAAAAGAACCGAACATGACCCCTCTTGGAAGTCTTAGAAGCATCGAGAATATTTGGGATAACTTTTGGTAGTTATAGTTATAAGGGGTTTACCTCGAACCACATTAAATTGTGTCTTTACTTACTGTCTTTATTATTTTTCTACTTGTCTGTGATTTTAGTATACTTGTCTTTAAAATCCTGTAAGTACCAAGCTACATGAAATTACTCAGTTGCTGTATTTACAGTAACTTAGTTTCAGACTTCTACTACACAAACAAACTTCAAAAAAGAATACAACTTATTCAACCCATCCTCCCCTTCTAAGTTGTATAATTGTATATTGTGACCAACAAATATAGTCTTCGGCCGCTTGGTGATATGTGGACACTTCATATTGGGGGCTGGATGAATGTTTGAATTAAAGTAATCCATCTTGTCAGCATTAAATGCTCCGGACATTCTTTTTTTCCTTCATTAAATGTTTCGTATCCCCAGTCTTTTGGTCACATTAAATGTTGTCTCCATTAGCATTAAATGTTCTTCAATCATGAACACTTTGTGAATAAAATAAGGTTGTTTTACAATGGTTTGAAGTGTAAGGTTTTTCTTTTGGTTGTACACTTTACTTTTCGTAAGTAAACTGCATACATCATTAACGTTGTATCCAACTAGTAGCTAATGCTGTAGAAATCTTGATGTTCTTAAGGATGTAGACTGAACAGTGTAGGGCCAAAGCTATATGAAATTGGTTGTAAGAAAGATGTTATATTTTGCTACACCCATTAAAACTCCATGAGGATTTATCTCAACAAAATCCTTTACTCATAATCATTTCATACCCAAAGTTTTATACTTTTAGAAGTTTAAGTTACTTTTTTAAGTGCCTATAGCAAAAATGTTGTAGCCTTAGGAACTCTTATGCTGTATACTGATGGCTTTAAAAGATGACGGATTTATTGATGGTGGATAATGTTGTAGGATGATTTTGTAGGATTAGCTGTTGTGGTTTTATATACTTATCAAGCCATGCCAGCAACCTCATCCTAGAACCTTTTGGGAGGGCCGGCTTCTGCAATATATTCCTTTCCGCTTCAAGGTTCTATTTCTCCCTTCTATACACCATTTTGTGGAGGTGTTTGGGTGGCCTAAACCCCATGATGTATCTTGTTTTGATAGCTGTAGTTTGTTTTGGAAGTCTCCTTCTTTGTCTGACCCTATTCTTATGATACTCATGGATTTTTCATTTTGCATTTTCTATCAGCTCAATCAGTTTGGTCAAGGTTTAACATTTTTTGTATAGAACGATAACCAATGTATATCTTAAATATTCATCCACAACAACTAGAGCATGCTTTCTTCCACTTAAAGCCTTGGTTTGATGGGTCCAAAAAGATCCATATGTAGCAGCTAAAGTGCCCTGCTAGTTAGTGAGGATGATTGAATTGTTTTCATGGTTGCGTTTATTTGTTTGCCTTTATAACATGCATCATATAAGGTATCCTATTTTAACATACCTTCTTTCTTCGTATCTATATTGTTTAGTGCTTCGAAGTTCAGATGGCTCAATCTTTTATGCCATATCCATCCATTCTCAGCTACTGTCTCGGAGATGAAACATGCATCTTATTCTATTACATAAATATCTCTTCTTATGTAGCATTGAGTAGGTCTAGTACCATGCATTTCTATTTTTTGAAGACTACCAAGTTGTTATTAGATGATATTTCAATACCTTGACATATTGTTCTTTGGATATGGTTATGTTTC
This sequence comes from Orobanche coerulescens, assembly GCA_033398695.1. Classification (NCBI taxonomy): domain Eukaryota; kingdom Viridiplantae; phylum Streptophyta; class Magnoliopsida; order Lamiales; family Orobanchaceae; genus Orobanche; species Orobanche coerulescens. Next base: position 45,690,086 of record CM065809.1, read on the forward strand.
TTAGGTACATCTTCTATTGATTCATCTGTTCAGGTTGCTTCTATGTTGCAGTCCTGGGATTTTGGTCAGTTCAGTTGGCTGAAAACAATATGTTAGATCTTTATAAAAATTATATTTGATGATGAGTATTGTTTAAAACATAAGCAAGGCTTGATTTAAAAAAATAACGTCATTGTTTTACATAGTTTATCCAAGGCTATGGATAATTTTAATGAAATTATTTCCTTAGTATGGGCATTACTCAACCCTTTCTAAACTCTGTCATAACATAGATGAGCTTAGTGATTGCTTGTTATTTATAATTTTTGATCGGTATATCTCAGCTATGGCTTGAACAATCTTAGTTGATTTTTCATTTTTAAGAATTGTATTTGCAAATTTTAAGTATGCAGTTTTCGAAACTTCAAAATCTCTTATCATCTGACTTAGAGATTTTTGAAGATCCAAGTCTTCTAATATATCTGAGTTGGAACTATTTGAAGAGTGGGGTTTAGATATTACCTCTTCATCTGCTTCATTTTCCACGAAGCACATGTATGCTTCTTCTTCATCTGAGAAGACCATGTGGTTTAGTTCTTCGATTTCTAGAGCTCGGTCTTCTCCAACAAGGGCTTTTCTCTTCCCATACCTCTTATATGTCCTTATCTTCTTCCTTTTAAGATATGGACAGTCAAATTGGATGTGTACAACTTTAGGCGAGTTGACAAACATTTCATTATGTCAGCCCAAGAAGCAAACATTTCAGAAAGCTCCACGGTCCCACCTACCGGAGAAGGCATGGTGCACTACCCAATAGTGGTCGTTGACGAAAACATAGTTATCATCACATGGGAACTGAGCAGTGTGACTCTGGTCCAGCAAAAACTTCCTCTTCTGGTGATCCAGATCTATTCAAGATTTAGGAGAAGGTGAAGAACCCAAGTCTTCGGCCGAAAAACTAGGAGATAATGTTCAGAAGAAACTCCAACTCTTGATCAAGAGGAGGATAAGGAGTAGGAGGAGAAGGAGGAGGATAATAATAATAATAAGAAGAAGAAGAATAACAGAAGGAGAAGGAGAAGGAGAAGGAGAAGGAGGAGAAGTATGAGGAAGAGGATGAAAATGAGGAGGAAGAGGAAAATGAGGACTGGGATAAGGAGTAGGAGGAGGGGGAAAAGCATGAGAAGAAGCATGAGGAGAAAAAGGAGGAGAAGGATGAGGAGAAAGAGGAGGGTAGAAGATGAGGAGAAGCAGGAGGAGAAGCATGAGGATCAGAAGGAGAAGAGAAAGGTGAAGAGGAAGGAGGAGGAGGAGGAGGAGGAGGAGGAGGAGGAGGAGGAAGAGGAGGAGAAGAACAACAAGAAGAGGAATACTAAAATTTGAAGAAATAGCAAATCAGCGACATGATGGCAATTGATCTCCTTAAAATTGATGTGTCAAACATTTCATGAACATTAGGAGCCACTCAAACAGTTATCAAAGATAAACTCAAACAATCAGACTAAAATTGACCCATAATTTTATTTGTTCCAAAAATATATTTAGGAGACTCTAGAGGCCAACAAAAAAGGCAAACCCCACATTTTCTCAATCAAAATTGACAAATATGCTACTAAGAACATGTGGGTCGCAACTTATGATTTCAAAATGGAGAACATTATGATAAGGAGAAGAGTCGAAAGCTGGAGAAATTTAAGAAAATGCTTGTCGAGGCCATCATTACAAACGTCCCTACAGTATAAGTCACTGAAGAAATAATAAGAGCCAAGCGGGAGGGATGGAGACCTTCAGTAATTTATCTATCGCCAACCATACAACCAAGATTTGTCCAATATTCCTCAACTTAGGACCAACTTTAGTTCCCCCAGTCAGTAGATGGAGGCTGTTAGGATAAATATTCACGTTTTGGTAATCGCCAACGTACAACAAAGAAATCTTCAGATGTAAAAATGTAGCTAAGTATGGAAGCTGTTAGGAAACTCCATACAGCTCATCCATATAGCAAGATATCTTCTACAGAGTCCAATCCTACACAGCTTGCATCATACAGCAGAAGTTAAAGTATGTTGGATACAGCAATCTGACTGTAGGTGTTTTACCTAGGAAAAGTAAAACACATCTAATAGGACCGAAGAAAAAGCTTTAAACCATTGTGAAATAAATATTGTTTATTCATAAACTATTCATGGTCAAAGCAACATTTATTTCTAATAGGACAACATTTAATACGGCCGGAAAGAGACAAGTCTGAACGCGCTGAAGAGCATTTAATGCGAAGTCAAAAAGAATGTCTGAAGCATTAAATGTGAGCTGCCTTCAATTCGTACATTCAGCAGCCGCCAATCAGAGATATTCAAACAGGAATATTTATACTAACAATTGTTGTAAGAATTGAATCCTATATTTACCCTTTTAGGGGGAATACTATATTGTCCCGGATATAGCACATACACATGAATTTATATTATAATAATATTATATTCATACAGGAAATGTTTTAAATCCACATGACCTGTCTAAATTTCAAACGTCTTATCCTTTAATGGTTTTAGAGATACCTGGAATTTATTTCCTCAACTACCGCAATTTTAAAATTTCAAACCGCCATTTCGTGTAATAGTGAAGACGAACTGTCCGAAGTGGGGCCGGTCATCATTTCAAAACTGGATTATATGTACAAGTTACTCTGAATCCATCTTGTACGTTCTTTCAAACACGGTTCACATCCCTTAATTAGGATCGTTCACTATTTACCCTAATCTTCCTTGCACCTTATAAAATGACCATACTTTTCTCCCATAGACTCTTTATGCTTTAAGCAAATTAAACGAGTCTTATGCAAACAGTCTACATACTTCCTTCAAGTTTTCTGAATTTTGCTGTTTAATTCCCTGTTACTTCAAGGTATTTTTCTATTTAATTCCTCTCAATGAAGAAGAAAGAGACCATTATAGATGGGTGTATCTTCGATAGAGTTGTGTCGATTGAGAGAATCGATCTTGAAGGGGAAGATGATGTTGGCATGGAACTGGTTGTTTCGAGAGTGAAAAAACAAGGGCTATATCGCCTTGGAAGCCACCATGTTGATTATTATGATGAACAAATTATGGAGGAGTTCTTCCTGGACGCCTCTTTCAAATATTCATCTCAAAGGAAAGGTGGTGAGATAACTGACATAATCGGGACTGTTCAAGTGATAGAGATCTCTCTGAATAAATAGCTTTTGGAGAAGATCTATAAGCAGCTGTGTGATGGCCTGAAGATGGAGGAGTTGGAGACTTTCGGGTCGAAAGCCTTCTGTCAAAATACTGGAATCTATTCACCGGCAACTCCATGGCTACCAATGTCCACCCCTCATGTCACAAGAAGAATTTTACCCTCTCATATGTCTACCTGCATGATTTTTTCTACCAGATTGTTGAGAACCAGACCGGTGCATTTGAGATGTGCACCAACCTGCGCTTCAGAATGATGGTGGCCATCATGTCGGGAGAGAAGGTGAATTGGTGCAATATAGTTTTGAAAAGAGTTCAGGAAGAGGCTTCTAAGGCCGAAACCGCCAAGAAATCGCTGGCCTCATCCTGAATCATATTCTCACTCGTTGCAGAGTGAAACAATCTACTGATGCCAAGAAGATTGGCAGTGGAAACTTCATTGGTGGGATCCGACCCACCATCTTCAATAAATCACCACTCCTTGCTAAGAGGCCCCATCTTCGAAGCATGTCCATTTCAAGTGACCCGAGGGATATCACTTCGAAGATCTTGGGCGAAGAGAAGAAGAGGAAGAGAAGTATTCCCGACAACAGCTCGCCTCAAACTGTCGAGAAGAAGACAAAGAAGACCAAAAAGTCTTATAAGGCTGAGCCTACAGTGACTGCAGCAGTCACTGTAGAGGTCCCATCTGTTCCTGTCGTTAAAACAATCCCACATGGTGCAACCCCTATAGAAGAAACAGTTGCTGCTAATACTGCAGATCCTGTGCCTATGGCGGCAATGAGGGATGATCAATTATTTTCAAAGTTGGAAGGTTCCCATGTACGTAGTCCCTCTCCTCACAGGGTACCAACCCCTGTCTGGGATCCCTCTCCACAAAAGGCTCCCATACCTATTGCGGATCCCAACCGGATAGTAGAGCCCATTATTGTACGGAGTCGCTCCCCCCACGGATATCAATAATAACACTCTCCTCTAGGTTCAAATCGAGGAAGCTTACGAACGCTTCAAAGTCTAGAAGTCCTACAGGATAGCCCCTTACGACACCCTGTACCACGGAACGACTGGAAGGATGAGGAGTTATTCTCATTGGAGGTCACGTACACCCAAAATGTCGAAGTATTGATCCGATGGAAGGATCACTTTTGCCATGAGCTCATCTCGGACTACCTCACGGCAAAAAAAGGCAAGACTAAAAGGGAAGTCACAGTCCGGTGACAAGGCTCCATCCCCTAGCCACCACTCCGACCCTGACTCAGATAATGATGATGCTGCCATATAGGAAGGTCTAAGGATCGGCCGAGAAGAGGCCATGGAAGTGGATATGGCCAAGCTTCAATCCCAACAAGGCCAGGGGACATCCAATAAACAACAGTCCCCGCCCCCGCAACAACAAGTAGCTAAAGAACATCAGCAGGAGGAATCAGTCCCTCCTGTCATCTCTGAAAAGCAAGTTGCTCCCATACAGGAAGCCCATCCTATAAAACAAGTAACTGAAGATGCCGCCCGCACCATCCGCCAAGAGGAATCAGTCCCTCTTACGGAACAGGCAGAAGCTGAAAGTCGGCAGGAGGATTCAGTCCCTCCTATAGTTCCGATACAGAAACTCAACCAAGATAGGAGGAATCAATCCCTTCTGCCTCCCATACTGGCATGGCTACACATCCTTCCAGAGCTCCTGCTCCCGAATCCCATGTATATCCTTTCTCCATCAATTCCAAATCCGATTGGGATGATGATTTTCTGCCTAAAGACAGACCACGAAGACACTATCATCATATGGTTCTTCGTCAACTCAGAAAACCTGAAGATTCGAAGATAGCGCTCCCTGGATGCCCACGCACTGAAGTGTACATCGAGCAACTGTATGCTATCGCTTGACAAATAGTGTTTATGCAGGACATGGTCAAGGCCCTATATGATGTTGGTAAAGAACTTGACTAGATGCACGAGACTGCACATGACGATCTCCCTAAGCTGAAATCTGCGATTAATGATATGGAAGACGCGTTCCGCCTGATGCCAACAGCGTTATGGCAAGCACTGAACCAGCTCAAACAGCATCAGGAATGGGTCCCGAGGCAAGAACAAGAGAAGCTGCACATTGCTGAGGCAAAGACGGTCGCCGTCCTTGAGTATACCGGCTCCAAACTAACTAATCATGATCAAAGGATCGATGATTTGGTTTTAGTAGTTGGGAAGCTGGTTGACAGCATGATCTCAAGACCCAACAGGACGAATCTATGAAGCTCCTTTAGGAAATTCATAGCAAGGTGTCACATGTTGATGATGCCAAAAAGGGGGAAGAGTCTAGAGAGGCTACCCGAAAATGGAGGATGGAGAAAGAGAGAGCGAGATAGAGGCCGTGCTGGAAGAGAAAGTTGCCACTGCTATCGGACAACTAGCCAAACCAAGGCCTGCTCAAGTTACAAGTGGATATAAGGTCACTGGTTCTCGACCTGAGTTTCAGGATTCTGACTTCCCGTGGAAGAGTAATTTGCATAAGTCTTATGATATTTTGCTGCCAACAGACTGGCAGCCTTTAGCAGATGATCTGAAGAACTGGAACAAAAATGAATTGATGAGATACTTTGGTACTTTCATAAGGGATTCTGCCATCTTCAACAGGTTTAAGACTTTGGAGGATGCCGCTAATGAATTCTCAAGGCCATTAGCAGAAGGAAAGCTCCACCTGCAGCTGAAGATGAAACCCAAGCACCAAAAGGGTGAACGGGTCACCCATCCAGAAGACTGGATCCTTGCATACGTTCAATCCCCCGAAGGACGAAGTATCTATAGGGATCGAGGCAATGAATCCTTAATCAACTGGTGGAGAAGAACTGAAAATGATCCCGACTGGAAGCGGAGGCCCTGGAGGTATTCTTAGTATAAGAACTAGACTCTGTTAATTTTACGTTGTATTTCTTTCTACCGTATGCTTGCTGATGCAGTATGTTTTTTTATAAGTTTATATATCAAGACTTGTAATTACCCCAATCAATAAATTTGATTTCGTGAAAGATTACAGCTCGTAATCTACTCTTACTGGTTTTATTATATTGATTACGAAGCATTATTATATTTCAACAAGTAAAAATTTGTTAATTTACAAAGTTGTATGAACTTTCTGCAAATAGTTCATAGATTAAGTTGTATACAATCTAGATTTCACTCTGTAGATTGTGCCTATGCGTCAATCATCAGTTAAGTTGTAATACACTTGGTCATGTAGAATTTTCATTTTAGAACTCGCCTGCGAGCAGTTCAAATTTCTAGACTAAGTTATAAAGATAAGATCATTTGAATAGAAGACTCGAAGACAACCTCTCTTTATCTAGAAGAAGTGTTGGCATTATCAAAAAGGGGGAAATTGTTAGGATAAATATTCCTATTTTGATAATCGCCAATGTACATCAAAGAAATCTTTAGAAGTCAGAATGTAGCTATGTATGGAAGCTGTTACAAAACTCCGTACAAGCCATTCATACAGCAAGGGATTTTCTACAGAGTCCAATCCTACCCAGCTTGCATCATACAACAGAAGTTAAAGTACGTTGGATACAGCAATCTGACTGTAGGTGTTTTACTTAGAAAAAGTAAAACACATCCAACAGTACTGAAGAAAAAGCTTTAAACCATTGTGAAATAAACAATGTTTATTCATAAAGTAATCATGGTTAAAGCAACATTTATTGCTGACAGGACAATATTTAATACGGCCGAAAAGAGACAAGTCTGAACGCGCTAATGCAAAGTAAAAAAGAAAGTCTGAAGCGTTAAATGCGAGCTGCCTTTAATCTATACATTCAGCAGCCGCCAATCAGAGACATTTAAATATGAATATTTATCCTAACAATTACTGTAAGAATTGAATCTTGTATGTACCTTTTTAGGGAGAACGCTGTATTGTCGCGGATATAGCACATATAATTTAGGGTATCAATTAATATTATAATAATATTCTATTCATACAGAAAATGTTTTAAGTCCACATGCCCTGCCTAAATTTTAAAAGTCTTATCTTTTAATAGTTTTAAAGACACTTGGACTTTATTTCCTCAAATACAGCAATTTTAAAATTTCAACCCGCCGTTCTGTGCAATAGGGGAAGAGGAACTGCTAGAAGCGGGACCGATCATCATTTCAAAACTAGTGGATGAGACGTACAAGTTACTCTGAATCCATCCTGTACGTTCTTTCAAAAATGGTTCTCATCCCTTAAATCTGGCCGTTTACTGTTTAACCTAATCTTCCCTGCACCCTATAAAAGAACTATAGTTTTCTCCCATAGACTCTTTACGCTTTCAGCAAATTAAACAATTCTAAAGTAAACAGTCTACCTACTTCCTGCAATTTTTTGCATTTTTATGTTTAATTCCCTATTACTTCACACATTTTCTCTTGAAAAATATCGACTTCACAAGCATCTTCCCTCTCAATGAAGAAGAAGGAGACCATTATAGATGGGTGTATCTTCGCTAGAGCTGTGTCGATTGAGAGAATCAGTATTAAAGTAGAAGATGCTATTGGCATGGAACTGGCTATTTCCATAGTGAAACAACAAAGGTTGTATCGCCTTAGAAGCCACCATGCTGATTTTTATGACGGAAAAATTATGGAGGAGTTCTACCTGGACGCCTCTTTTAAATAATCATCTCAGAGGAAAGTAGGTGAGATAACTGACATAATCGGGACTATTCAAGGGATAGAGATCTCTTTGAACAAAGAGCTTTTAGAGAATATCTATAAGCTGCCGTCGGATGGCCTAAAGATGGAGGAGTTGGAGACCTTCGGGTCTGAAAGCCTTCTGTCAGAATACTGGAATCTATTCACCGGTGACTCCACAACTACCAATGTTCACCCCTCATGCCATAAGAAAAATTTTACCCTATCGTATGTCTACCTGCATGATTTTTGTTGCGGGGTTGTTGAGAATCGGATCGGTGCATTTGAGATGTGAACCAACCTGCGATTCAGAATGATGGTGGGCATCATGTGTGGATAGAAGTTGAATTGGTGCCATCTAGTTTTGAAAAGAATTCAGAAAGAGGCTTCTAAGACAGAAACTGCCCATAAATCGTTTGGCCTCATATGAATCATATTCTCCCTCGTTTCGAAGTGAAAAAGTCTGCTTATGCCAAGAAGATTGGCACTGGAAAGTTCATTGGTGGGACCCGACCCACCGTCTTCGACAAATAACCACTCCTTGCTAAGAGACCCCATTCTCGAAGCATTCCCATTTCAAGTGACCTGAGGGACATCAATACGAAGATCTCGGGTGAAGAGAAGAAGAGGAATAGAAGTATTATCTATAGCAGCTCACCTCAAGCTGTCGATAAGAAGAGAAAGAAGGCCAAAAAGTCTTCTAAGCCTGAGCCTACAGTGACTACAGCGGTCGCTGTAGAGGTCCCATCTGTTCCTGTCGCTGAAACAATCCCACAAGGCGCAAAGCCTCTGGAAGAAACAATTGTTACTAATACAGCAGATCCTGAGCCTGTGGCGGCTATGATGAATGATCAACTATTTGCCAAGCTGGAAGGTTCCAGTGAATAGGCTGCCCTTCGGAGCCGGAAGTTGCTCCTTCAAATAGGGTACCCACCCCTGTCCGGGATCCCTATCCACAACAGGCTCCCATACCTATTGCGGATCCCAACCGGACAGTAAACCCCACTACTGTACAGAGTCCTCCCCCACTGATATCATTAATAACACTCTCCTACAGGTTCAAATTGAGGAAGCTTATGAACGCTTCAAAGTCTGGAGGTCCTACAGGGTCGCCTCTTATGACACCCTGTACCACTGGGATGACTGGAAGGATGAGGAGTTATTCACATTGGAGGTCACAGACACCCAAAATATCGAGGTCCTAAGTCGATGGGAGGATGTTTTTTGCCATGAGTTTATCGCGGACTACTTCATGGCAAAATAAAAGTCAATACTGAAAGGGAAGTCACAGTCCGGTGATAAGGCTCCATCCCCCAGCCACCACTTCGACCCTAACTCGAATGATGATGATGATGAAACCTTCCATGCAGGTCTAAGGATTAGCCAAGAAGAGGCATGGAAGAGGAAATGGCCAAGCTTCAATCCCAACAGGGCAAGGGGACATCCAATAAACAATAGTCCCTGCCCCCGCAACAACAAGTAGCTCAAGAACATAAACAGGAGGAATCAGTCCCTCTTGTCATATCTGAAGAACAAGCTGCTCCCGTACAGGAAGCCCAACCTATACAATAAGTAACTGAAGACGTCGCCCGCGCCATCCGCCAAGAGGAATCAGTCCCTCTTATGGAATAGGCGGAAGTTGATAGTCGGCAGGATGATTCAGTCCCTCATGTAGTTCCGACTACTGAAACTCAACCAAGACAGGAGGAATCAGTCCCTTATGTCTCCCAGACTGACACTGCTGCACATCCTTCAGGAGCCCCTGTATCTCCTATCTCTATTACTTCTGATGACGTTTTTCTGCCTTAAGACAGACTACGAAGACTCCGTCATCACGTGGTTCTTCGTCAGCTTGGAGAACCTAAATATTCGAATATTTCACGCCCTGGCTCCCCACACATCCAAGCCCACATCGAGCAACTGCAAGTCATCGGTCGACAAATAGTGTTTTTGCAAGACGCCACCAAGGCCCTGTATAATGTTGGTAAAGAACTCAACTTAATGCGCGAGACTGCACAAGGCGAGCTCTTTAAGCTAAAATCTGCAATTAATGATATGGACGACACGTTCCACCTGATGCCAACAACATTTTGGCAAGCGCTGAACCAGCTCAAACAGCATCATGAGCAGGTCCTGGGGCAAGAACAAGAGAAGCTCCATGTTTCCGAGGCTAAGACGGTCGGCGCCCTTGAGTATACCGGCTCCAAATTAATTGATCACGATCACAAGATCGATGATTTGGCTTTAGTAGTTGGGAAGCTGGTTGACAGCATCAACGATCTCAAGACCCAACAGGTAGAATCTATGAAGCTCCTTTAAGAAATTCACGGCAATGTGTCAGATCTTGATGATGCCAAAATGCGGGAAGAGTCCAGAAAGGCTGCCCGAAAATGGAGGATCGAGAAAGAGAGAGTGATAGAGGCTTCGCTGGAAGAGAATATTACCGCTGTTATCGAACGACTGGCCGGACCCAGTCCTGGTCAAGCTGCAAGAGGATACAAGGTGACTGGTTAATGACATGAGTTCTAGGATCACAACCTTTTAATTTGCATAAGCCTTCTGAGATTTTGCTGACAATAGATCGACAACCATCACCGGATGATCTAAAGAACTGGAAGAAAAAAGAACTGATTAGATACTTTTGTACTATCATCAGGGATTTTGCCATCTTCAAGAGGTTTAAGACTCTGGAGGATGCCGCCAATGAATTTTCAAGGCTACTAGCAGAAGGAAAGCCCCCCAATAGCTGAAGATGAAATCTAAGCACGAAAAGGGTGAACGGGTCACCCATCCGGAAGACTAGATCCTTGCCTACGATCAATCCCCCGAAGGACGAAGTATCTATAGGGATCGACGCAATGACTTCTTAATTAATTGGTGGAGAGGAACTAAAAATGATCCCGACCAGAGGCCTCGGAGGCATTTTCAGTATAGGAACTAGCCTCTGTTAATTTTATGCTGTATTTCTTTCTATTGTATGCTTGTTGATGCAGTATGTATCTTTGTCTTTTTATATTTCAAGACTTTTAATTATCCCAATCAATAGATTTGATTTCTTAAAAGATTACAGCTCGTAATCTACTCTTATTATTTTTATTATATTGATTACGAAGTATTAATATATTTCAACAAGTAGAAACTTGCTAATTCACAAAGATGTAAGAACTTGTCTACGAATAGTTCAAAGATTAAGTTATATACAATTTAGATTTTACTCTGTAAAATTGTGCCTACACGTCAATCATAAGTTAAGTTGTAATACACTTAGTCATGTAGAGTTTTCATTTTAGAACTCGCCTGTGAGCAGTTCAAATTTCTCGACTAAGTTATGAAGATCAGATCATTCGTACAGAAGACTCGGACATACTCTCTGTATCTAGAGGGAGTTTTGGCATTATCAAAAGAGGGAAATTGTTAGGATAAATATTCTTATTTTGATAATCTCCAACGTACAACAAAAAAATCTCCAGAAGTCATAATGTAGCTAAGTATGGAAGCTGTTAAGAAAGTCTGTACGACTCGTCCATACAGCAAGAGATTTTCTACAGAGTACAATCCTACACAACTTGCATCATACAGCATAAGTTAAAGTATGTTGGACACAACAATCTGACTGTAGGTGTTTTACTTAGGAAAAGTAAAACACATCCAAAAGGACTGAAGAAAAAGATTTAAACCGCTGTGAAATAAACATTGTTTATTCATAAAGTATTCACGGTTAATCAACATTTATTGCTGATAGGACAACATTTAATATGGTCGGAGAGAGACTAGTTTGAACGCGCTGAAGAGCATTTAATGCAATGTCAAAAAGAATATTTGAAGCATTAAATGTGAGCTGCCTTTACTTCAAACATTCAACAGCCGCCAATCAGAGGCGTCAGCATCTCACCAACCAGCCAACGACTACATTTATAACGGATTTATTTCTAAAGTTATAAATATCCCCAAGCAAGAGGACATTGCCGACTCACGAACTTACTCTCGCGCATACATCTGATAGATAGCTCTGACAATCTAGCTATTAGAGAGCATTAATTTCGTGAACATACAGCAGTATTCAAGCGAATAAATATACTAAGTCCTCAACGCAAACAACACATCATACAGCTAATTCTCACCAAAGATATAGCTGTTGTTTGGAATCATTCTATCACATTTACTGTTGAGATCAACCTTAGCCCTGTGTGGACTAAGTTCCTTGCTTATTCCGACCTGTGCAGTAAGAATAGCATTGAAGATGAAGCTTTGATCTGTGTGAGAAGAGACAAGTCAAAAGAGCTTGAAGCCAATCTGTGTGAACAGCCAAAGCTACAGTCCATGTATCAATTTTTGTGAACGATACAGAGACAGGTTTAGTTAAATTCACGTAGTTGTATGCGTAGTGATCATAATAAATGCTTTACTCCTATTTAAAGGACCAGTGGACGTAGAGGGTTTTACCTTGGACCACTTAATTCTTTGTGTTATTTACTTTTCGTCCTTACTGTTTTCATTTATAACTATGATTTATAAGTATATATCGTGAAAACCCTGTGCGCATCAAGCAAACATGTTGTATTTACAACAACTCACTATCACACTTCCGCTATGCAATTAACTTCGAATATCGTACAACTTATTGTATTTTACCTTCTAAGCTGTTAACTGTATACTCTGTGGAAAACTATGGCATTACATGGACACTCATGGCAAAATACAAAGAAGATCTCTAACGCAAATAGAACTCAAAATAAAGGAACTCCTTAAAGAGGTCAAGAAAAATCCTACTTTGAACCCAGCATAGCTTTTCAAGAAGGATTATGTACCTTAAAAAATAACGATACAAAGTGTAACAGCCTCGTGATTTACAGAGATATTACAGCGCCGTAGATTCTCTTTGGAGAACCTACCAGGCTTAGACCAACATAAAATACATTAATCACCAAGAAAACCGACACATTCCCACTCTTTAAAACCAACATCAACTCCAATATGACATACATCACAAAGCATAACAATACATGGTCCTGTTGGATCACAATTGATACAACAACTCACAACTGATCCAACAACATCAACAATAACTAACACCAACATATTAAACCATATATGACAGTACCCGTACGAGTACAAAATCAAAACACGACTCTGACCATGACAAAACGACCACCGACTCAAAGTAATATATGATATCAGTGTTACTCGTCATCCTCGTGCCCTTCCTGCGCCGGCTCACCACTGAGACCTGTACCTGAATACACAACAAGTATATCCACCCTAAATGGGGTCAGCAACAGCCGGTGCAAGTACAATGATTCATGAATATGTACCACACATGAATAAACAGCCAAATCACGGTGCCATCACATATATTCCAGAATACAATACCATAACCATCATCACAAAACAACCTCCCGAGGTGTACTGACCCTATACCTCACGCGAGATACACACCCCAGGGAGTCCTCGTCAGGCCCTCTATGGTTGTACAACCCCACCAAGTGATCCGTAGGAAAAGCGGCCTAACGAATCCCAGGGGACCCTCACTGGTTTTAACTCGGTTCACACATACTCAGTAACCACATAGCATAAATCACATTTTCTGAAATTACCACTTTTCACAAAATCACATTTTCACATATTCACACAAAGTACATTAAACGTAATCAAAGTACTTGCCTTAATTACAATGATACAGGGAACGGTGAACGAAAGGACCTGCCGCCTGAACCTTCCTCAACGATCAGGTCCTAGCACAACACAACACTATATTAAACACAATACGACGGAAACGGAGGGATTTACCCTAAGTTCTACTCTTAGGGACAAATGATCGAACACGACAGAGACAACATGGATCATACTCAACTACGGAATATAACTCGAAACTTAATCCGCAAACTTTAATGAAAAGCAAAGGATTATAATTACAATATCATAATCCAGCACAATCACGGCTAGATCTGGACTTTAGAGGATGAAACCTCAACAAAACCCTAAAATATAAAGAACCATGGTTTCGAATGATTTACCTTGATTCGGGCAATAAAAGCTGTTAAGATCTTGTTAACTTTGTTCCAGGAACTCTGAAACGTTGTTGAGTAGTGAAGTCCGGCCAAAATCTGCACTTCCCTACGTTGAGGTCACCCAGCCTCCGGAGGAGGAAAGTAGGGAGAAGAAATGATGTAAACTAAACCATGCTGTCCTATTTATACTGGACGTGATTAGCGTGCTCTACGAGCAAGGTGTATCATGCGCTATCGGGCTGAAAGGCAGTCCACTGCCTTTGAAAGGCAGTGCAGAACTTTCTACACTAGCCGCGCTAGCGTGCGTTACTCGTAATGGTTAGCACGCACTACCTATTAGTTTTCCAAGTAGAGTCCAGAAACCTCTGCATGTACTGACCAGACATAATGGCGTGCGCTTCCATGGCCGACTAACGTTCGCTACAAATGTATGATTAGCGCGTGCTAGCAACACAGTCTAGCGTGCGCTAACTGCTACTTCTCAACATCACCATTATGAAGTTCGGTCAGGACAAACACATCCTGATACGCAGATAACTCGACAATCACTAACAACCAACATACCAGTTCCAACTCTAATATACACACGGTTCCAGGCACCAAACAGTATAATATGGAACTTTCCCAAACCAACTCCCAATAGAATACGACCAAAAATGAAATATATTATTAATAAAGTACACGGATATTACACCCTTACCCTCTAAAAAGAAGTTTCATCCTCGAAACTCAAAATCGGAAGAGATTCGTATTAAACTTCTTCTTCCGGGTCCTCTTTGGGATCTTCCTCGGGATCCTCTTCGTCTTCTGCAACTTCCTGTCCTACTATCGGGATTGGGGCCACTGGGAGGATAGCAAGGATCTCCTCAGCGTTGGCCCGTATCATTGCTCTCTCTTGCTGGACCTGATCCTGGAGGGCCTCTCTCGCTTAAGTGTACTGGGCCTCCCTCTCTCGAAGAGTACGTCGTGATGCAGCTAATTGAGCTTCTAGCTGCGCAGCATGCTCGCGTTCTTGTGTAGTTTCTTCCTGCGCAGTCTGACTTGCGTCTCGATGGAATTGTGCTACGGCCTCTAGATAACTGATATGATCTAAGCAACGAGTATGCTTTGTAGGATCTATACATGATTATTCAACTGTTTCCTCTCGGTTAACGTCTTAAGTTTACTATGGAAATACCTCCCAGGGCCTTATATACACATCAAATCGACTTTAAGTCAGCGGCCCTAGTGGCGCTACATTTGTTTCTAGTAGCTGTTATTATGGAGGCGCCGTCTTTCAGTATATATTATTCCTTGTCGCCACCACGATAATAATAATAGTGATAAAAATCTTGATGATAGATTTGCAAAGATTCCCGATAAAGGTCGAGTTTATCAATGGCACGAATAAGACCAAAATATTTGTCAAGCTAAAGATGCAATCACGGATTCTCGGTATTCTCACTTGATGTTAAGATATGGTGACCATCTCTCATATGTCGATCATCACGACTAGCGAACTGGAGAAGCAAAAATAGATCAAAAAGAAAAGAAATTAACGGGAAAATAAAATTACTGCATCACTCCTTTCGAAACAAATTTCGTCCCAAAACATAGGACATGAAGCAATCAAGGAAAGGCAAACTTTAGATGACACACGTTATGTGCTGCTAATAGCGGACACAAAACTTCCTGTCGTAGAGAGCCGCTGTGGTCCGATTCAATATACAAGGATGTTTACAAAGTGCAACAATCATGAATCACTAAGCTTGACAATCCAGACAGTACAAAAACCATAATGCGAGCTTAACGCTGAACAAATGTATAATTCCAACAACCTCGAGGGCTTGGAGAATAATTTACTGGGTCGAGTACCAGAATCTTAAGAAAATGAGATGCTCGATAATCACGATTCGAGGTCGAGCAACAACAATTGAACCATAATGATCAAACAACATTGATCGAACAACAACGAATGGATGACAATAGTCAAACAACTCCGAGGTTCACGCTCAACTCAGGACATTAAATGGGCTTGTAAGAATTACAAGACGTTCACTTTGCATAGGACTTACGAGCTTCGAACCGAACATGAAAAAGTCACAACAGGAAACGGACTAATCCGAAACAATGCCATAACTCGTTCAACTGACAAAAACCGAAGAATAGAACAAATTCAGAAGGTATCATCAAACATAAGCGAGTCGGTAGGATGGAAAAATACAGTAGTCAAAAACTCGGGTGTCACGATCCATTCTAAATGAAGGAAGTTTGTCCCCGAAAATTAGAATAACAAAAACAAGGCAATAACATAACAAGCAACTTTATAAGGTCGGATGATCAAATATCTAAGCATTCTGATGAATGCGGAATGACTACTAACATTGCGAGAATTTCTTGGTAGTGACGCGATTCAGTTAACGGCACAAGTTGAAAGCACAACACAAATAGATATGGTTTGTTCGGGTGGAATCATGAGTTAGCAAAGGAAATATGGTCCAATATTCAACGACAATAGGGTTATACAACGAGATCTTGAAGCTAGTACATGACGGAAACCGCATTTATGATAAGCTCAAACATCAAGCCAATCATCGCAGTGCCACTGAACTCGCAAGTTCTACAGTGCGACAACAGAGTCAAACATAAGGGTTCAAGGTCCTAAATTGAACAAGCGCAAGAATCCCAATTATTATACTCTTCTCCCTCCTCAAAGGGAGTTTTGTTCTCGAAATGTAGAACTACCAAGTTAGAAGTGGAAGGCAAGAAGATAAAGAGAATCAAAGCCACAATTCAAAAGCATCACTTGCCAACATCTGGGATACCGGACGCCCCTTGATCGTTTGGTTTGTTCTCCGATAGTTTACATACATTTGATTGAACGTTCATTGTTCACGGTTCCTCAGAATCCTCAAGATCGTCAACCGAGTTGAACAAGTTGGAATTATGGATATACAATCATAGAGCATGACCAATAACAACATTTAACATCCATCAATTAATTCATCAGAATCGGGTTGGAAATGAGATCAAGAACAAAATCTACAAACTCAAGAAAAATCAAGGAATTGCCTCAATTCGATGAAGATCAATAGATTAGAAGATGTTATACTCCAAAACACCTTTGAGCGGAACAAAATCGGCTAGGATCATGAACCTTAGTCGCCTTCGATGCACACCTTGGTCTCACCCGCGGAAAAAGAAAAAGAGTGAGAATGATGATTCACAATTGCTGTTCGGTTTATATGTCGGACAGATTAGCATGTGCTAACTATAAGCATTAGTGTGCGCTAAACCAGTAGTTCTGGACTGCCCCCTGAACTTCTAGTTAGCGCGTGTTACCCTCTCCATAGCGTGCGCTAACTGTTGCACCTTAGCGCGTGCGACATAACTGCATAGCCTGCGCTGCCGAACTCTCAGTCAAATGTAGTAGCTTCTGCGTCTCGCGTTAGTGTGCGCTATCCACAAGGTAACGTGCGCTAACTATTTCGATTCAGTAAAACAGTCATGAACACATCTCAAACAGTACTAGAACCGAAGGTTACCAATAAACGACAACATGCAAAATCCGAACACCATCGGTTCGTAATTATACAACACAACACAACAATCATCGAAGGACCACTAACAACTAAACTGAAATCCTACCTCTCGGCGAAAAGGGTTATTATCACGAGTGTATACAAAATGACCTGACGTTTAGCTTGATCACAATTCTGAGCACTATTGCCCAAAATCTTCCAGATGTTTTCTGTCCCCTTACCCCACTTGTCAACTCAGTTACTAAGGAGGCTTCATAGGGTATCGTTTGATCTTAGTACTCCTCCACCGTAGCATGAATCGTTGTCGTATGGACCACATCATTGCTCCCATAATCGCCAACACATCTGCTTCCATCAAGATTCGATATATCAAGACTTGTAATACTCATTCGTAGAGTAACACCATTGGACTCAATCAACATCTCCGAGTACTCAAAGTAGGCAACACTAGAACGTCGAATTTGTGAGGCACACATACTATATACAAGGGTGAGATTAGATATACACGTGTATTATACTTAAAATCAACTTTTGGTCTTCTGTCAGGGATGATAATACCATATCCGAAACACAATCTTTTGGAAATAAGGAGCGAGTCATGCTTCGCCCAAAATTCGTGAATACTCTAGAAGAGGAAGTTTTATTTCTCATATCAACTTTCAAGTTTTCATTTTTATTTTTTTTTGCAAACAAAGTTTTTAAAATGTCGTGACTATTTTAAAGGATTTGCATTTCAAATATCGCAAATTTAAAAATATTTCCTCTTCTACCAACACATTTGACTTGACAAAATGTTTTCGCCGAAATATGTGACCAGGTAATAAGACGTTCATAGCTCTTCACTGCTTGAAAAAGCTCACAATACTACTTTAGAAATATTCATGCAGCGGTTAAAATCAACACTTAAAATTTCATTCTTGATGGAATGTAGGAATCAATAATATTCTCGGTTTTCCAATATACGTTATGCAACTATTTTCACCCGGAACGTATAGTATACTCATGGACATCCCAACAATCCTAATACCATCAACAAATTCCAGCCCCTCAATCCAGGGTTAATCGATTTAGCACAACACAACCACCACACACATAGGAGGGAGCTTACAATCGAAAGACTTACCTTCTCTTTACGTCAATATGCACCAGTTCCTTAGACGTATAAGGGAAGGAAAACAATAGACATAACTCCAATGGAACACAATTCACAAGAGGAACTCAAAATCCAAGCATGTTCGGAAAGAGACTAAAATAATTTGGGCAGAATGAATTAGAATTCTGAGAGACTTACAGCGCCGGTTGCACGAGATGGCAGCAACCCAATGATATCATAAACAAACAACCAACTCAACTTTGACAGACCCAAAACACCAACAGCCTAGGTATCCATAAACATAGGCTCTGATACCACATTATGTAACACCCCCGTGATTTACAAAGATATTTTAGTGCCGTAGATTCTTTTTGGAGAACCTACCAGGCCTAGACCAACATAAAATACATTAAGCACCAACAAAACCGACACATTCCCACTCTTTAAAACCAACATCAACTCAAATATGACATACATCACAAAGCATACCAATACATGGTCCTGTTGGATCACAACAGATACAACTCACAAATGGTCCAACAACATCAACAATAACTAACACCAACATATTAAACCATATATGACAGTATCCGAGCGAGTACAAAATCAAAACACGACTCTGACCATGACAAAATGACCACCGACTCAAGGTAATACATGATATCAGTGTTGCTCGTCATCCTCGTGCCCTTCCTGCGCCGGTCACCACTGAGACCTGTACCTAAATACACAACAAGTATATCCACCCCAAATGGGGTCAACAACAGCTAGTACAAATACAATGATTCATGAATATGTATCACAAGTGAATAAACATCTAAATCACAGTACCATCACATATATTTTGGAATACAATACCATAATCATCATCACAAAACAACCTCCCGAGCTGTAGTGGCCCTGTACCTCACGCGAGATACACACCCCAGGGAGTCCTCGTCAGGCCCTCTCTGATTGTACAACCCCATCGAGTGATCCATAGGAAACGCAGCCTAATGAATCCCAGGGGACCCTCACTGTTTTTAACTCGGTTCACACATACTCAGTAACCACATGGCACAAATCACATTTTCTGAAATTACCACTTTTCACAAAATCACATTTTCACATATTCACACGAAGTACATTAAACGTAATCAAAGTACATACCTCAATTACAATGATACAGGGAACGGTGAATGAAAGGACTTGCCGCCCGAACCTTCCTCAAGGATCAGATCCTAGCACAACACAACACTATATAAACACAATACGACGGAAACAGAGGGATTTACCCTAAGTTCTACTCTTAGGGACAAATGATCGAACACTATGGAGACAACATGGGTCATACTCAACTACGGAATAAAACTCGAAACTTAATCCGCAAACTTCAACGAAAATCAAAGGATTATAATTACAATATCATAATCCAGCACAATCACGGCTAGATATGGACTTTAGAGGATGAAACCTCAACAAAACCCTAAAATATAAAGAATTGGGGTTTCGAATGATTTACCTTGATTCGGACAATAAAAGCTATTAAGATCTAGTTAACTTTGTTCCAGGAACTCTAAAACATCGTTGAGTAGTGAAGTCCGGCCAAAATCTGCACTTCCCAACGTCGAGTTCACCCAGCCGCCGGAGGAGGAAAGGAGGGATAAGAAATGACGTAAACTGAACCATGCTGTCCTATTTATACTGGATGTGATTAGCGCGCGCTACGGGCAAGGTGTAGCGTGCGCTATCGGGCTGAAAGGCAGTCCACCGCCTTTGAAAGGCAGTGCATAACTTTCTACACTGGCCGCGCTAGCGTGCGTTACCCATAATGGCTAGTGTGCACTACCTGTTAGTTTTACTGACCGGCCATAATAGCGTGCGCTACCATGGCCGACTTACGTGCGCTACAAATGGATGATTAGTGCGTGCTAGCAACACAGTCTAGCGTGCGATAACTGCTACTTCTCAACATCACCATTATGAAGTTCGGTCAGGACGAACACATCCTGATAGGCACATAACTCGACAATCACTACCAACCAACATACCAGTTCCAACTCCAATATGCACACGGTTCCAGGCACCAAACAGTATAATATGGAACTTTCCCAAACCAGCTCCCAACTGAATACGACCAAAAATGAAATACATTATTAATAAAGTACACGGATATTACACAAAGCACTGAGATGGTGTATGAATCAGGCCTAAATAGACCTTGATATACTTGCTCCACTAGTCAATCTCAGAAGACCGATGAATACTAGAAGAGCAATGATAAACCTAAGACAACAATTTAGACTATGATGAATGAAGAAGAATCTATGTGGGATAAACCACCGAAGTTACCAAAAATTGCGAGCATTAAAGATGACCGGAGGAGTGGAACTTCGAAATAGGGATAGATGAAAGAGTTAAAACCTGAAAAATATTTATGGAGGAATTCCAATAGACAGGCCAAGTTGCGAAGCGGTGGACCCAAAAACCGCTGAGACATGAGCGATCGCATCCAGATCGGTCGTCCATGCCTTCAGCAGAGCAGAAGCGGCCTTGCTAACATATGCAGGGATGTCGCAAGACTGGCGAGGAGATCGGCTCGCTAGGAAATCCACGACCATCGGCGGGCAAGATGGATCTGTGCGACGGATCCTGCATCAATACAACAAGGTTAGCAAAACTCCTACGCAGTTGCAAGTTTCAACACAAAAATGCAATCTACCTCTCAGCCTTCTCGGGGTCCCGACCGAAATACGGTTTCCCTCGAGGGGTCTCAGCATCCGCGATCACCATCTTCCGCATGAAAGCCGCAGAGGGCGGCTCATTCTCCGGAGCGACAATGGTGATCGGAGGCGCGGCGATCGGCACTTCATTGCCAGGGGCAGGAACCGAAGTTTCTTCCGGCCTCGGCCTTTTACGATTCGCTCGAAGCCCCTCCTTCGGAACTCCCTCCTCAGCCACGACCGGCTCCACACGAGGTTCCGCCTCCGGAACTATTGGCAACGCAACAGGTGGGGCCCGAGACGACCTCTTGTGGAGGAGACGGCCTAGAACTCCAGGATTCGACATGACGATCTCCGGCGGGGGCTCCAAAAAGCGAGGAAAGCGAACCTCTACAGTTAAGACAATCGACCAACAGTCAGACACTTTCCTCAAGTAAGGCGATCGCCTACAAGGTGAAGGTCGCAAAAACTCATACCTGGCACCGAGAGATGTCTCGGGAAGTGGAATAGCCGAGCCGACAACCAGCGACTCTCCTTATTAATCCAGTTAGTATCAAGGTCGTCGTCCGACAAGCTCCTTATCCGCTCCCAGACAACCAGGAAGTCAAAAGGCAGCTCCTCGACCGCCGGAATGTGAAAACCTGCAAAACCGAAATCAAATTAGATCAGTCCAAAACGCATCCGAATGAAGGGAGAGTCTAAACCCTTACCGGTATTCCTCTCCTGAAACTCAGTAGGGATCTCCAGCTCGCCCGAGGGATTGTCGCTGGCAGAAGCCCTCCACTTGCCGGCGACCCAGAGCCACTTCGTCTGATCGCCCCGCATCTTATTCGGGACTCCATGAATTACCCGACCAGATCGGCCCTGAATATGGTAACCACCGACCGACCCTTTCTGAGCCGTCAGCTTGAACAAATGGTTCATCTCCAACGGCGATGGGAGGCGGTACAGGCGGTGACCACCGAAAAGGGTGAGAGTGCAGATAATTTGGAGCCAAGCGTTCGGCGTCAGCTGAAGTGGCGCCACATTCCAAGCGGCCAGCAGATGAGAGACAACAAAAGATAGAGGGAAGCGCAGCCCGGCCTCCATAATCGCCTCATTCACGGCGACCATACCCATCGGAGGCTGATCGGCTCACTCATTCTCCGACGGCGCGAACATGTCCACATCTGAAGGAACATGGAACCTTGTCCTCCAGACGGCCAGATCTTTCCTGGTCGTCGAACTCCGTATTTGGCCAAGCGACCACAAGGATCGCTGCGCAACCCGATACTATGACCGTTTGGGAAGCTGATAAGGGTAGTCGACCGAGTATCCCCAGAAATCGAATCTCGGAGTCGGACCGGCCAACTTCTCCATTATCTCAGCAAAAGCCTTATAGGCCCGGCCGAAAGCACTATGCTGCTCCCAGTAGGCCCTAATCGCTAGATCTCTCTCTATCTGCGATCGTCTTTCTTCAGCAGCCGCCTCCTTAGCGATGTCGGCTTCGTTAAATAAAGCCTCGACTTCAGCAGGGTCGATTCCGGCCCGAATAGATTCAGCGGCCGTCTCCAGGTGGAAGTCGGAAGAAGGTTCTCCCCATACAGTCGATGTCCCGGCGGCAAAACTGGTACCCACTCCACGTGATGATGAGGTTCCGGCCATTCTCAGAGAGAGAAAAGGAGAAAAGGATTTTTTCTTACCCGAAGGTGAAATCGAACGACGATCGACACTAAGATCTTCAGAAAAATCTTCAGCAAGTCCTTCTTTCTCCAGTAAGTGTGCGTGAGGACGAAGACTGCAGCACTGCGCCCTTTTATATTGGAGAAGGCAGGGACTCGTTTGCAAAATAGGAAAAGCTCAGGGATCGGACCCCAAACGTCGCATTAATTGACTCCCTCGAGACCCGCGTACGCGTATTTTCAAGGACGCGTCAGCCGAGGAGTCATTAATGACCGTTGGTATCCTCCAATAGAAGCCCGACACGTGCGCGGAGACTTTTCCACGCCCATTGTTTTTTCCCGCGCAGTTTAGCGGCCAACCAGGTCGTCCAAACTCAGGATATATCAGCTCAAAGACGATCGCCAGTTCAGTTAAACACAGAGTCGCTCGTCAAAAGTTCAGCGATCGCCAAGAGAACCACCTCACCCCCACGTTTCCAACATAGGAGCGAGCTGGGGGGCAATTGTTGTGTCAAGATTTATCCATCCCGACAGGCGATCGACTATAAGGCCGAGCGACCAAGTCAACTCCAGTCAAACTATGGCTAGCTCGCCAAATCGAAGATATCAGACCACCATCAGGTACCTAGCGATCGACTCCCAAGGCGATCGCCCTTTGGCATCTGGCGATCAACTCTAGTGTCCGGCTAAGGACGGTCGACCTACGCCCCGAGTAGAGATGATCGTACGTCAAAGTCATCGAGGACTGGATCTCTGAACAGCACCCACGTGCAGATCCACAAAAGGCGCTGACAGACAAGATCTTCACTGACAGACGAGATCTTTTGCTGACAGACGAGACCTTTGACCACAGCCTGTCACCTACCTCACCTACCGGCAGGCGCGCCGAAAGTTGTCAGTGGGACCACCCGTGACAGCAACTCAGGACGCGTGCAAGCTTCTCATTGGACCGCGTGGTTGACTGCCAGCAACTCCTGCAGACTTTAAGGAGACAAGCCCATGTGCTAAAAGACGATCGCCTGATTATTATAATACAGAAAAGGCGATCGCCCGGCATATCCAAGTCCTATAAATAGAGAACCTCCTCCTACTGGAAAAAGGTTCGGAATTCATTTCACCAACAACATAAATACAGTAGAACATACATACCATCAAGCTCCCTGCTTTCTCGCCGGAATCCATCTCAGGACTTCTCTCCGAATCTCTCGTCCAGAAGACGATCGGAAGAGGCAGCAAGTCTCCACTAGACAGGTTCCAAGAGATTCATAAGCCCAGGAGCCCAAGTATCCAGCTAAATACTCACCGTGAGAGACTGTCGATCTCTCACCGCCGCGACTGTTCATCTCCTTTGTTACAAGAACTCACAGAGCATCAAATCTGGTTCTTCCGGCAATCTACACGCTCACTAGTTAAGATAACAAGAATCTTTACACTCATTGTAATTATATTCTTACATTAGTACTTGTATCCCCGAATATTAGTATTAATAATATCTCGCGAGAGCATTCAAGCCCGGGACTAACAACCCCGGCAAATCTTGTGTTATTTATCTTTCTCACGGAAGTGCTCTTGCATTTGTTTGCTATCCATCCATTCCAGCAATATCTATCTCCGGATAATATTTTGGGTAGCAACATTGGGGTCTAGCCAGAGCAATGAGCATTGCCTTGTTATACAAGGTGGGATTTAAAACACCCAGAAACTTCCCTGCAAGGTTCTTCTTAATGGCAGACGATTGCTGGTTTCCACAACTTGTGACAATGTAATTGACCACAAGGCCAAAAGATTTTCTGGTAGTCACTAGCTTCGCTGCCTTCTCGTGTAGGCGTTTCATCATAATCTGGCACCAGTTAACCTTATGATCACTCATGATGGCCATCATCATCCTGAATCTAAGGTTCATGCACATCTCAAATGCACCAGTCCAGCTTTTAACAACCTAGTAGGAAAACTCATGGAGATAGAAATGTGGAAGGATAAAACTCTTCTTATGGCATGATGGATATGCATCTCCAACGATCGAATTTACAGTAAAAAGATTGCTATATGACTCAATCATATAGTCATCCCCAAACATTTCTAGATCGTCTAAAGGGAGACTTTCAGAAAGGAGTTTGTAAAGTTTCCCCAGAAGATCTCTGTTAATGGAGATCTCTTTGTCCTGCACTGTGCTCACAATTTCGGTCAACGGAGCACCTTTCTTTTCAGAAGCATACTTAAAACCGACATCCAAGTAGAATTCCTCAACTATAAAACTCATGCAGATAGAAATATGGTAGGGTAAAACTCTTCTTGTGGAATGAGAGATGTTCATATCCAGCGATCGAATTTCCAATGAACTACTCCCAATATGACTAAATCATATCGACATCCCCAAACATTTCCAGATCCTCCAAATTGAGGCTTTCAGAGAGGAGTTTGGAAAGTTTCTTTAGAAGATCCCTGTTAATGTAGATATCTTTGTCTGGCATTGTGCTCACAATTTCAGTCAACATAGCACATTTATTTTCAGAAGCATACTTAAAACTAGCATCCAAGCAGAATTTCTCTACTATTGTTTCATCATAATTCCCGGGGTGAATGACTCCAGGCCTGTGCAGACCATATTGCTTGACACGGGAAATGACCAAGTTCATCCCGTCCATATCTTTATCTTTAGAAACAACATGCTCCTGGAGCACAGACCTTGCAATAATCCTACCATCAATGATGGTTTCCCTCTTTTTTTCTGAGATAGGTAGGAAGTCTGAGAGGAAGTCATTTTTCATAGATAAAGGTTAAGAACGAAAGTAAGAAATTTGTAAAAGAAGTTTAAAGTATTTAGGCTCTATACTGTAGGCTCGTACTATTACAAAGGCAGTAAAGATTATTTAGGTCAGCATACTAGCCCTTTTGTAGGTGCTGAGAGGCTAGGTCATAGTGACGGTCAAATTTAAGGGATGGGAACAGTTTTTGAATCAACATACATCATGAATTTGGATGTAATTGGTGCGTCTTATCCATTATTTTTGAATTTAATACCGGTCCCACTTCTCATTACAGCCTCCACTATCACATGTTTAGGCGTTTTGAATTATTAGTGCACATGGACTTAAAACTGTTTTAAAAATATTAAGTGTATGGAATTGGATACAATTAAAATATTAATTGAAATCATACAATATATATGATGTATCCATGAAATATAACGTTCCCATTAATTAGTACATACTAGATTCAATTCTTGTAGCAATTAGTGACTAATAATGTATTTAAGAGTCTTACTATGTCCCCCCTTGATTAATGCACACTAGAGTTGCTTGAAGGTAACATTACCCTCTTATTTCTACAATAAGGATATGACTCATAGGTCTGTGTGTACAATTAAAAAGAGTGTACAATATATTCATGGGTCTTACAGTATTCCCTTCAACTGATTAGTACTATAATAAAAACTTAAAAGGGTTTTAATCTAGGTGTAGCATTCTCAATTCCTGACGGGGCATACAGAACCTCATTGGCCTGAGAGGCTTTGTGAAAATATCGACCATCTGAAAGTTTGGATGGATCTTTTAGATCTGGACATCTTTGTTCTTCAAATGATTTCTCATGAAATGATGTTTGATATCAATATGCTTGGTCCTTGAGTGTAATACAGGATTGTGTGTGATTGCAATTGCACTCATTTTTTCATACATGATAGGAGTCTCTTTAGCCTCAGTGACGTAGTCCTGTAGCTGTTGCTACATCCAAATGATCTACATTCATCATCTTCCACCGGCATAATATTCTGACTCGGATGTACAGAGCAAGTTTACAAATTGCTTCTTAATGAACCATGACACAAGTCCTAGTCTAAGGAAGTGACAAGTTCCATTTGTCTTCGAGATCCTAGTTACTGTAGCCTACCAAATTGTATCCTCCTTTCTTGAGATACCACAATCCTACATTGATTGATCTTTTGACGTACTTAAGGGTTCGTTTAGATATGGTGAAGTGTGTCTCTTTAGGTACAAACTAATATAGAGCACACAATCTTAGATTAATGAAATATTGGGCCTGCTGGCTGTTATGTACATGAGTGAGCGTATTAGCTTCATATAGAGAGATTGGTCCACTGGTTTTCTAGCTTCGTCAGCAATTATCTGTGTGAAAGTGTTCATGGGGGTTGATGGGGACTTTCAAATGTTTATCCCAAATATATTGAGTAGCTCCTTGCTGTATTTCTCATGGTTGATGAATATACTTATACACAATTGTTTGACCTGCAACTCTAAGAAATAAATAAGTTTTTCCATTATGCTCATTTCAAATTTACTATGTATTTGATGAGAGAACTTCTTATGCAGAGGCTAGTTGAACCAAAAGCAATATCATCCATATAAATTTATACGAAAAGAAGGTCATCTCACCTTCTTGGATTTGGAAGAGTGTCTTTTCAACATCACCTTTCTCAAATCCGATGTTGATAAGATAAGGCGATAAGGTTTTATACCAGGCTCTAGGTACTTGCTTAAGGCCATACAGTGCTTTTATTAGCCTGTAGACTAGGCCACCTTCCCATATTTTGGCAAACCCTATAGGTTTTTTGATGTACACTTCTTCAGCTAGGTCTCCATTCAGGAATGCACTATTAATGTCCATTTTAGATACGATGAAGTACTTGTGGGCTACAAAGACTATGAATATCTTGATGGCTTATAGTCTAGCCATAGGAGTATATATTTCATTGTTGAAGAGACAAATTCACCACTAGAAAGGGGGTTGAATAGTGGTAATGCGGAATATTAAACTTTCTCGCAAATAAGAAATAAAATGTGCGGAAAGTAAAAAAATCAAAGATATATAGAGGTTCGGCAACTTGCCTACGTCCTCTCTCTCACTTATTTTTCTATTGGCTAAAGAAAAACCACACACACACTTGTCTCGTCTTCTATCAGTCCGAGCAAAACTGTTACAACTGCTTGTCTTCTATTGGGCCAAGCACAACCACTCTCAAAATAAACTTTTGTATCTAGTGTTCTATCAGAACTAGACAATCCTCACTTACGAATGTTAGAGTGTAATCCTAACAATGCCGGATCATAGTGACTCTTGATTCGTTTCTCTAAAGAGCGAGTATGAGTGATGCAACACTCACAACCAATAAGTAAGATACAAAGTATATGAAATATTATAATGTGTATCACTCTTATATCTTTTCTTGTCACAACTTAGAATGCAATAAACAATAGTAGTCTGAGCTCAATAATGCTTTGAATGCTTTGAATGCTTGAAGTTGTGTGTTAAGATACCCAAATGATATGAGGATTTATAGGGTCCAATCCTTCTTCAAATACTGAAATATGTATTATTAGCGTGCGCTAATAATCCTTCATAGGGTGCGTTATTGGTGGTTTGACTTGGCTGATCTGAACGGTCAGTAAACTGTACCAATGGTAAAATACATGTCTAACGTGCGCTAGACAGTCCTTTGTAGCATGCGTTATCGACTGGTCAACAGATCTTTACTTTTGACTTTGGATTGTGTCGGTTTGTCTCCCCAACATCTCTTTTCCAACGGATAAAAGTGAACTTAGCGTCCGCTAGGAGGTATACTTAGCGTGCGCTAGTATTAGTCAATTTTTGCTTTTCAACTTTTCGGGATTCCTGCATTGACGATCTTGTCCAATGGTTAAATATCAAACGGTCTGATTTTGAACTGGTAGCGTGCGCTAATGTCATAATATTGCGTGCGCTAATGTCATCCTATTAGCGTGCATTGCTTCCTTATTAGCGTACGCTAATATATTTCTTGTTTGAGTCCAGAGGCTACTGGACCCCCAATGTGCTTCCAGGTGGCGTGCGCTAGGCTATCTCTTACGTGCGCTAAAATCATCATCTTGCATGCACTAATATCTGCATGTTGCGTGCGCTAAAGTTATTCCTTTTTCTGCCCAGACCTTACTTTCCTTTCTGCCATGTTTAACTGGGACGCGATAGCGTGCGCTAGACATATGGTGGCGTGCGCTAATTTTGTGAATTAGCGTGCACTGATAAATATCCCTTGCGTGCGCCTGACTACAGGTGACTTGCCTGTCTGCATATGAGCCTCGATAGCGTGCGCTATTCTGAATGCGTAGCGTGCGCTAGTAGCATGTTTTGACTTCAATGAAATAGCTCGTTGAGGTGAGTTTTGTTAAATGTTTTGAATCCAATCATCATCAAAATACTTTGAGTCAACAATCTCTCCCTTTTTGATGATTTCAAAACATTTAATATAAGCCTGCAAAATCATTTTATAAAAAAAATTCGAATCAAAATAATTTGTTCAATTTATGTTAGTATGTTTGGTTATGGAAGTGTTTCTCCCCCTTTTTGACATTAACAAAAAGGACTCCCCCTGGAATGTTGCCTACATAACGAAATACAGCAAAATGCAAACGAAATTACATAAGTGTAGAACACATAACTAAGGAATTAACGAACCAAATTAAATATAAAGTAATAAGTACGAAAAGCATCGAAGGGAATACGAACTTCATTAACGAAAGTGTTGAAAACATTACAAGCACATAACAAAGCATACGACATCAAGACACATGAAATACGATTTTCTACATCAAGAATCAATATCCTAGAAACTACGATGCTTGGTCGGATGAAGAGGATGAAAACGTAAAGGAGGGATGAGTGTATCGGATAAAGTCCTCCAACAATCCACGAACGGAATGGACTTCTTGAACAGACCCTTGAACTTCCGAGCAGAGTGATCGTACGTCTTCACGGATTTACAGCTGCGCAGTTTCGAGGCTATGCATCCGGGCAATAAGATCAATTTCCTCATCCTCGTCGACGTCCACTTTCCTTTTTCCCTTTACTTTCGGATGACGAACAAAAGATCCGGTTTGAATTTCTTGAAGGGTTTTCAGCCCTCTTCGAGAAACACGCTCTGCTGGAGTCGGGACTCTCGTTCTTTTCGGAACCCGGTCATCTTCCCAGAGATATGAAAACAGCACCCATCCTCGGTTATACGTCTCGACGTAATGCATATCTTTGAGGGATAGGTCACTAATCTCATGTCCCCGAGACACCGGAACTGATGCCTCGCCCGACAAATCGACATTGAAGCGACGAAAAATCACTGTAAGAACAGATCCGTATGGCAGCCCAGCTTTCCGTGATCTCGACAAGTAGTTCTTGGAGCGAAAAGTGTCTCCTGTCAATTTCATTCAACTCGTGATGAGAGCGACAAAGTCAACTATATCATCATTCAAGACATGATAGACCACGTTTTTGTCGACCCCAACAAGTTTATGCTGCGAATGAACTTTCGGCATAATGCACTTCGTTAGTGCAACTAGGAGCAGCCAGATATTGATTCCGAAGTCGTTGTTTTCGAAGACTTTATCGATGACATCGATGATAGCCTTTGAACTCAAAAACTCAGATAATTATACCTCGGACATCTCAGATTCCTCAACACTTGTCTCCCGAATAAGACAAACCAGTTTTAGATAACCCAAAAAGCTCAAACAAAATTCCTGAAGAGACGAACACAGTAGTCCCATTCACATGACTCTGAAGGACTAAAGAAGATGAATCTACACTATCTCCTAAGTGCAAATTAGCATAGAATTCTCGGACAGAGGAGGGATAGATGATTTCCTTACATTCCACAAATCTAGCGATACCCAAGGCATCCAAAAATTCATGAACGTTTACCTTAGATCTTTCCAGGGCCCCGAAGTGGAAGTAATAACAATCGGTCAGGGATTCTTATGGTAGAATCTCATAATACACCTTGAAGGCTGTGGATGAAACAAATCGGGAGGTGTGAAATTCGGGTTCACGAGCTCGTTTGGCACTGTTGTACTGTTTTCCCAGCGCCACTCGACCTTTGCTCGACATGATGAAGAAGAAATTTGAAGAAATTGAAGAGATTTATGGAGAGAATCGGGACTCGGAGCTGCTAGGGTTCTTTCGCAAAAAAAGGGATCTGGTGTTTTGCGTACGTTATAAAATAAGAACTGACTTACTGGACTATCCAGTAGTATATATCGGAATATGAGGAGTTTTTAGTTAACGTACGCAAGAATAGTGAGTTAGCGTACGCTATCAGAAAAAAATTTGTTAAGGAATATAGGATTTAGCGTGCGTTAAGGGAGTAGAGCTAGCGCACTCTAGCGATTTGAAACTTTTCTCAGAAGTTGATTTCTCGAGTAGATAAATAGATTTAAAAAATTGTCAAGATGCCCCATACCAAGTTGCAATCGAATAGTATTAAAGGATTCCTCCGGTAGAGGTTTCGTAAAAATATCGGCTAATTGATCTTTTGTGCCGACAAAAATTAAACAGATATATTTTTTTTCTGAACATGATCCCGCAAAAAATGACGTCTAATATCAATATGTTTAGTTCTACTATGCAACACAGGATTTTTCCTCAAATTAATTGCACTAGTGATCACATAAAATAGGGGTATATTCAAAATAAATACCGTAGTCGTGTAGTTGATTTTTAATCCATAATACCTGCGCACAGGCACTCCCTGCAACAACATATTGTAATATCCGTAATTTCAATTTCCGGTAATTTCTTTTTTTGGCGGAAGTCCATTTTGATGACTCGCTCATGACCGTTTCGTCATTCTGAGAATGATTAATTCTACACTTTTTGACATCCGAGTTCGTTTCGGTGTCGTTTTGTTGAGTTCCGTGCTTTTTAGCGACTTTTCCGTATTTGAGTTCGATTCTTGCGCATCTCGTTCTAAACTGCTGTTTCGAGTTTCCCGTAAGTCCGTTTAACTTTGTTAGACGTGTTGTGAACTTCGGTTTGGTGTTTCAATTGCGTATCGTGTATTTCAGACGTTTTGGGCCATTTTGTAATTTCCCAAAGTTTGGGTTAATTACTTCCGTTGTCGAATTTCGAGCCTTTGGGTGGTCCGAATCTCGTGTTCTCTTGGTTCTCGGATTTGTCTTTGCGAGTAGGTCGTAACCGTACCTTTGATTTATATTCAGGTTCGGGTTTCGGGGTCGTCCGGGCCGTCGGAGTGGCCACGCTCGAGTCGCGGCCGGAGCAGGTCCTGGCCTGGCCGAGTTACGGCCGTAAGGTGCCAGTTACGGCCGTAAGTGCTTGGCAGACATGGCTGGACGAATGCCGGTTACGGCCGTAAGGTCTGTCAGTTACGGCCGTATGGGTGCCAGGCAGTGTTCGGACGAATGCCGGTTACGGCCGTAAGGACCTGCCGGGTACGGCCGTAAGTGCCGAGTTACGGCCGTAAGGCCCTGTCGGTTATGGCCGTAAGCGATCGGCAAGCGCTGGGCGGATTTTGACGAATGCCGGTTATGGCCGTAAGGTCTCCCAGTTATGGCCGTAAGTGGTTGGCAGGCTGCTGGGCAGTATATATATGATCGAGCAGACGGGTTTACACCCATTTCTTTCATTCCTCTCTTTTCCTTTCCGCGGCTGGGGCTTGGAGAACATGTAGAGATGTTCTTCAACTATCAATCCACGAAATTCTTGAGTTTATAATGTCGACCGATCATCCCATAACATCCTCCGATCCACCGAATCAAGGTTAGATTTCCTAAAAATCTAGTTTTTGGAAAATTGGGGATTTTGTTTGACTTCATCCATTTAATCCGTAGTAATTTAGATTAGTGATGGATTGATGATTATTTAGGTGTATTCTATCATTTCCATTGTTATTCCATGGTTGGATTGTATTGATTCGTCGTTTTGGTTGAGTTCTTAGTCGACGCCTTGAAGGTGTCCGACAAAAGGTCTAAGAGGGGGGTTTGTGCGTTGTACGATTATTATTCATCGTACGATTGTTAATTTATCATTGATATGACTTAGGGACGAAATCCTTGTGAAGAACTCAAGTCGGAACCCTTCCGTTCGTTGTCTTCTTCGTGGTTCAAGCTTCCCGGTCGAACCGTGTTCTTCGGGATATTCGGTAACGTTTATTAAGGCAAGTATATATTTATGAATGTGCGTTCTCGACTTTGAAAGTATGAAATATTAATGGCATGATTATTTATATCCACTCCGGGATGGGCCGACGGGTCCTCTGAGGGTTTCGTAGCCTCTGGTGCGATTCCATGGATAATATGAATTAACCACTCCGGGACGGGCCGACGGGTCCTCTGAGGGTTCCGTAGCCTCTGGTGCGGTTCCACGGTATTCATATATGTATTGATGACGGATGATATGAACGAACCGTTTCCACGGCATTCATATACGTCTTGATGTGATGCTATGAGATTTAGTTATTCGGGAATACTAGTCTTGAATTGATGAATTGACGGTTACATTTACTTTATTGTCGAGGAGTATTGTGTTTCATACTTGATATACTTGCACTAGCTATTCGACGGCTAACCCCTTTATGGGGGAAATACTTTTTATGTATTTCAGGTTCCAGGAGAACGGACAGGCGGGTATCGGGTCGGCATGAAGATGATGGGCAAGTGTGATACTGTGTCTTGTCTCCGGTTATCTTTTTGGATTCCTCCATTCAGTGTTGTTGTACTGGAATGGATTTTAAATACTCGAGTATTGTATTTCAGTTTCCTTGATGTTCCGGCCTGTGTTGCCGAGGTATTGATTTGTGTGGTGATGTATATGGTTTCATTGGTTATGGTTTTTAATACCATTTGTATTGTCCTTCTTTCCTTTGTATGTAGACCTTCTCAGTCAAGTTTCATAGTTCCGCGTATGTTTAGCCTTGTGGGTCCCACGACGGGGCTCACGGCGCTGTAATATACCCTGAATAACTTGGGGGTGTTACAGAATATGGTATCAGAGCTTAGGTTTATGGATACCTAGGCTGTCGGTCTTTTGGGTCGATTGAGTCGTCATTTGTCCACAGTATCACTACTCTGCCATCATCACAGTGCGACCGGTACTTGTAAGTCCTCTCACTCCTCTTGTATTTTTCTTAATTGTTTTGTTTATAGCTTGGTATTCTTGGGAATTGGTCACTTCGAGAATGTGCGATTTGGATTATACTTACGCATGTGTGTGCCCTTCAGAATGTTGGCTGAAAGTAGGAAGAATCGTGGCTGTGGTCACGGACGTGAACTCTTCCTTGAGATTTTGTTAAATTGCTAATTGCTAATTGCCGATTGCGATATTGGTGTGTATCGGTATTATGTTGAGACTTTGTTTAGGAGTCGCATGCTAGTACCACGGGAGATCTTCGACTTTACAGAATTGTAAGTATGTTGTTCGGATTATTCGATAATTATTGGTGAATTTGAATTTACGTTGAAATGTTGTTTGTGCGAGTGATTGCAAGTTTCGAGGACGAAACTTATTTTTAAGGGGGGTAGAGTGTAATACCCGAATTTTTTTTGGATATTTTTTTTCGTTTATATGTTGGATGTCGTTGATGGATAATTGTGCTTGAGGATGATGTGAACGTATGACAATGTTGTTGAATGCGTATATGTATTCATTGTGCCGTATGATCGTTTGGTATGTCGAGATATTGGTCGAGAATAGCGGAAAATGGTTAAGTACAGCTTTGTTAGCGCACGCTACAGAGTATGCCTAGCGCGCGCTAAGATATATACTTAGCGTACGCTACGGTGCATACTTAGCGCACGCTAATAGGTTCGGTTACGTACGCTAAGGAGGACCCCTAACGTACGTAACGACTTGCTGGGTTAGTTCCGGAAGGTGGCCGACAGGTAGGCCTAGGTTGATTTTTATATTCAGTTAGCGCATGCTAACGCATGTTGGTTAGCGCACGCTAACATCAGATCGCCAATAATGGAATCTTAGCTTTCGGCGGGTGGACCCGGCCATGTTCGACGCGTGTCCAGATAAGGTCAGCGAATGTTTGTCGTGTAGAGCTAGCGCACGCTAAAACCGTATGATTAGCGCACGCTAATTCCATATCGGTCAAAGGAATCCCGGTAATCGCGGATGCTTTCGGCATGTGGGGGTACGATACTGTAGCAAGTCAACGCCTGTTTGCGTACGCTAATGCAT
This sequence comes from Orobanche coerulescens, assembly GCA_033398695.1. Lineage (NCBI taxonomy): Eukaryota > Viridiplantae > Streptophyta > Magnoliopsida > Lamiales > Orobanchaceae > Orobanche > Orobanche coerulescens. The sequence continues at coordinate 45,724,891 of CM065809.1, forward strand.
GGGCATTACGTACGTTAGATGAATTTTCGAAGCAATGTAGTAGCTTCTGGACTGCCCGATAGCGCACGCCATCAAGGAAGGATAGCGCACGCTAGTCCTGTAGCGCACGCTAAATATAAGGTCTAGTGCGCGCTAGTGATGTGTTTTATGGAGAGGATAGACGAGTGCTGAGAGGCATTTTGTCCATTCTCCTTCTTTCAGTCAATAGAGAGAGCCTTGGGAAGTACTTGAAGTTCCTAAACATTGAGAGATGATTCTCTTAAACAAGATTAAGATGGAGAGCTCGGATTTAAGTATTGTTCTTGAAGTTTTGATGATTCTTGGAATGGAGTTCAATTATTCTTCTTAGTGGTTCATTTTTTTAGGATTACTACTTGGGAGGGAGTATGTTGGGAATCGTGTATTTTGATGTTCGTCTTATTTCAATGTAAATGCATATATTGGACTGTACTTTTATCCGCTGCGTGAGTATTTTGAAATGGCTTTTGGTATTTTGCCAATTGAATTTTTATTTTGTAAAACCGATTCCCTAAATTGAGTTTTTGGTGTTTTGGCCTTGATCATTTTGACGGTATTTGGAAAATGATTTTTGTTTTAGTATTTGAAAAATATTACCGTCATCGGTCTTTTTGGCATTTTTGAAATGACGTGGAAATTGTGCTTAGCCTGGTAAATCCTTGTGAGAAGGGTTTGCGGCGTGTAATATTCCCAGGAGGATCTGGGGTGTTACAATTATGGTATCATGTGATAATGTTATACGAGATTTATTGGAATTGTAATAAGAGATTTCGGATGTTGATATGGTTATTGAGGTCTTCTTCATATGATGATAACGGTTTTGTTGCGATTCTTGAGGTTGTATGAATGGCATGACGAAGAAAATGGTAACATGGAGATATATACCTCGGATATGTTGTTCTGAACGTGATTTCGGATATTTCATGTTCTTGAAGTACTCTTGAATTATACGGGGTGATGAAAATTTTTTAAAGAAGGGTTGATGTTTTGAAAATGAATATGGAATATTCATATCTAGAGCTAAACTATATGTTTGAAATAATATTCGTATAGGAATACGAATGTGATTATGAGTTTGATGAGACTATTATTCATCTCTGAATTTGGAGGCCCATACGTATGGAGCAAATGTTCAAGTCGAATGATTGGATTGTTTGATAAACTTTTTAATATGATTATCTATTGTTTTGAACCAGTCGGATGATTCGAATTGATGACGGTCATAAGTAGATTTTAACGATGGATTTACGAGAAGGGAACCTTGTCAATTCGTATTTAAGAATTGAGTTTGGAACATTTAGACCCTTATTATAGGTCCGAATTGGTTGCTGATATGATCATCATATTTCGACTTGTATTGTGGACAGGATTTGTAAGTGTCTGAGTCGGATTGTTCAGACTGTGATTAGTCGAGATATGGTGAAACGGTTGAGTTTGTGGTTTGGTGATGTTGATATTGGTCGTCATCGAACCTGTTGATTATTAATCCTTCGTTTTACAATAAGATATGATGTTTGATCATAGATTATGACTGTTATGTTGCGATTGAGGTTGAAGAGTTCGTAATTAGCTTGGTCGGGAGTGAGGAACTCGTAAGACGAAATCAACTGAATTGGTAACAGTTTGTTGTATTGATATCGAGGCAAGTTTTATACTTGTACTAGTCAATGAGATTAATGTTATCGTGTAGGTGTACGAATGTGTATCATTTCGAGACTTGGCCTCTTTATGATTGTATTGATATCAGGGGATTGTTTGACACGACACCCGTCGGCAAATTATGCCAAATGTTACTGTTGTTTTTAAAAGGCCGGTTCAAGGCATTGCGATACTTGTTGGTAAAGTTGCTCTCGATAGCCGGTTCGCGGTATCGACGTATCGATTGTGATTTGACACGCTTTTTGTGTAACTATCGCAAGTGCACGATATCGTATCAAGTAGTAAAGTGGACTTTTTTAGTCCGGTTTATCGATCCCACAAGGAAGTTATGTTATAATTTGAATTATACACTATTAGTCTATTTTTATAGATACTTAAGATGAGTGAAACACACAATTAAAAAGTTTGGTTTAATAATTGCAATGAAATTGCAATAATAGTTCTAATATTATAAGGAAATAAAAAGATAGCAATAATAATAGATTGATTATCGATAAAATGAAATAGTTGGGATTACAAACTTAGTTCGTCATTAGTTATAAAAGATGTATTGGAGATCATAAGATGAATTTACTTATTATGTTGTGTAGATTCGATTTTCCTTAAAAAGACGGTTTCTCTTTCGAACTATAAACGCCCTTACATATTGAATCAATCCACTATATTTCTATGTTGATTGGCTTCAATACATAGCATTAGGATTTGTGAAAATAACTCAATGAATCATCTAAGGACTAGGGGTATATTTCTATCCCTAGAACAACTTAGAGTGAAGATCATTTGATCTAATCAAACATATTTTCTTTGAAACATATGAAGATCATAAATATCTTCATTAATTGGCCAAATAAATAAAGATTGTTAAAACAATGAAAATCACACACAATAATAAGTAATTCATAATATATCTTTATACAAACATAAATAACATGACTAACCTTGTTTATAATCCCAACTTAAGAAACTTAGCCCATAAAGGGTTTATTACACATATTACAAGCTTTGGTGGTCATTCTTAGTTGAATCAAGAGAAAGAATTGATCCTAACTCCCTTAGTAGATAAAGGAGATAGAAGCAATAAACTCTCGAACAACATATACTACACCACACTTACAAAGATCACTCAAGAACACAAGTGTGTTCTTCACACAAAAAGAAAAGTTTACAAGAAAATGGAAAATTATATGATGAATGGTGAATGATGAAGGATCTAAGGGGTCTATTTATACACCTAAAGTCATCTAATAGCTCCAAAACTACAGCATTATTACATTATATCGGATCAATGCCACCATCCCCTCAATAATACACAAAAGTATAAAAAATTAGACAAATCATAGCAATCTGTCAAGAGTTACTAGTAACATCTGTGAGTTACGGCCGTAATCGAGTGACTTACGGCCGTAACTTCTGAATGTTACGGCCGTAACGTGGCTTCGTAAATTTGCTCATTTGAAGCTTTGATAGTTACGTTTTCAGCCCAGAATTCCTCAGACTTTGCGTTTTTGCCCCAGATCTTCTTCGGATGATAACTTTTGATATATAACTCGATTTTGAATCCGGAAAGACCGCCGAATTCGTCTCGGAAAGCCCTACAACATGAATATATCAAAATTCAATAAAGAGAATATTTATTAAACATGTTGTTTCTTGAGTAATTCAGTTATTTAATCCGATCATCATCCAATAAAAATAAAATTATTAAAACTAATAAATTAAAAGCAAAAACGAGTAGACTAGCTCAATGATGGGTGAATTTTATCGATACAAACCATGGATAAGTGTACAAAAATGACACTTATCACACCCCAAACTTGAATTCTTGCTAGTCCCGAGCAAGACTCTTTATTATTCACACTCCAAAAATAAAAATAAAAATAAAAATAAAAAATAAGAAAATTAATACACACATAAATTAAAACATAAAAAGAGAAAAGGAGATCAAAATGCCATTAATAAACAACAACTTGACTTTATACGGTAGATAGAAATGAATCAAGATTCAAAATAAATCTACTAATATTTTTGAAGTTAAAACACGGTTTTTATTTTGTAATTCCAAAATGTAAGGTTTTCCCCCAAATGGTTGATTATTTCTTTCCCACTCGTGATACACACGACTCCCTTTAATGGTTGCTCTCGATCACTGCGTTTATTTTTCGACTCAATATGAAGAAGAATTTCATTGGCGTCATCAAATATTGTGATTTTTACAAAATTGAGTGTATTGAAATTCAGCTGCTAATTAATTCAAATCTGCTCATAAACTACATCCCTTTTAGTGATAGCTTTCACACCGTTATTTGCTAACGTGTAGCTCTTTTCACTAACACAATTTCTATCTCTTTTTTTTCGTAAAAAGGTGATAGCTTTCACACCGTTATTTGCTAACGTGTAGCTTTTTTCACCAATTTTTCCCGAGACGGCAGCCTACGCACCAACAATGGTTAGTCCTTTATTTTTCGCAAAATTTAAGACTTCCAAAATTAAGCATTTATTCGCTCAACACTTCTCCTTTTCGTCATTTATTTTTTTAGGTGATAGCTTTCACACCGTTATTTGCTAACGTGTAGCTCTTTTCACCAATGACTCCTTTTTTAGGGAATAGAATTTTTAGAAAATCATTTTTAGTTAAGCATGAAAAATCAAAAACTCCACAAATTAAGTAAATTTCAGTTTTATTTTTCATTAACCAATTGATTCTTCTTTTCTCAAGGTAACGAATGACTCGATTTTATATGATAATTACAAGGCTTGGAAAGAGAGATTAAGGCTTAAAAAAAATTTTTGAGGAATATACAATTTTTTTACCGGTTAAAACGATTTTAGAAGTTTGTATATAGCTAATTTATGGTGTTATGGCCAGATCTAAAAATCTCAAAAATCAAAATACTATAAATATATATATATATATATATATATATATATATACTAAACCTAATCAATGCCAAATAATAAAAACACACCACAATGAAAATCCAAATAAAAATCATAGTTCAAAAACCACAAAATAAACACACAAGTATGAAAACATCACCCCCAAACTTATAAGTAAAACTGTCCCGAGTTTTTTTAAAAAAAATATAATAGCATGCGAGAAAACAGAAACTCCCTGAAATTTTAGTTTTGTGATCCTCCAGGTGTGCCGTCAGGGATGTTTAGAAAACGGAAAAGCTTTTCAAAGCGCTTCTCCGTTTCTAATTGTCGCTCGAGTATTTCATTCTGATTTCTCATAATTTCAGCCTGGGATGTTTCTAATCCCTGAACTCTTTCAAGCAAATTTTCCTCAAAAGCCGTCAACTCATAACCGGCATCTTCCTCGGCCTCATATTCCTCTTCCTCGCTACTCTCCTCTTCCGGTTCCAAACGTGCCCGTTTGCTTCTCAATTGAGTACTTCGAAAAAATACTACTCCGGCCGTTCAATCGATCCCCATGTGTTAAAATATCACCCCCTGCCGAAATTTTGACTCTCTGGCTCCTGCAAATACCGGTGATAAGGCAGGGGTATGGCATTTTCTGCCTAGTCGGTACCATGCCGGCATAGTGACAAATAGTAGTGTAAATGTGAGTACCCAAATCCATTTTTACCCCTCGGCGGATAGCATATAAACCTCGCAGGTGGCCAATGGAAACCGTCATCAGAGTCGAAGTCGGGTAAATACTCCTTCCCACATCAATTAATACCAATCATCATAAATAAGGTCAGCTTTGTTGTATCGTGGTTTGATCATCCCAATACTGTCATGCAACTCGCTCACTAACGCCCAGCGTAAAACTCTATCATCCGGCACCTCTTCATTAGGCAAGATATTAATGTCAACCGCGTTAGTACCATTAACCCCCAAAAACTTGTTAATGACATCCGGTGAAAAATTTATCGATTTCCCATTCACAGTAGTCTGATGATAAGTAGGTTACCCTACCTGCCCAATGGACTTGTTGAAAGAATTGTAAAAGTTTAGGGTCAAGGTCGGGTTACCATTTGGGAGATCGGAAACGAACTTCTCCCAGCCGTTTTCTAAGAATTTTTTGATGAAAGGGGTAGTGATTGTGTTTCTATCCGCATGGCCGATGAAATCATCAAGATTGAACAATCTTTCCTTAATGCACTTCGTGTTTTGCTTTCTTTGTGGCGGTGCCGAACCTTGAGATGGCGAGCCGACCTTTTCTTTTCCTTTTGTTGATTTCTTCGGTGCCATCCCTGAAATTGAACAAAATCAACTTCTTTTCATCACACGACTATAATCATCAAGCAAAACCAATAAAAACATAAAAAAAATTCAAAGATTTTCGTTGTGGCATTTCGTCGGACACCTTGAGTTCATAGTTTTTTAACAAGTTTTTCTTATTCAAACTCAAATCCATAAAGCCACCACAAATCAATGAATCAAATAACGATACAAATGTCAACAATACTCACAAATGAACAAGATTGAATCAACTAATCATACGGAAATAAGAATCGAAAAACAAATATGAAGAGAAAAACTACAAACTAAAACTCAAAAATATATAAATTGAAACAAGGATTGAAAGAGAACCTGATGATTATGTGTGAATGTTGATATGTTAATGAATTGTATTGATGAATTTGAGTTTTTTAGCAAGTAGGGATTGATAGGGGGAAAAAATCGCTCTCCCGGCCGCTTGTGTCTCGTCTGGTGTGTGTGAAGTGTTTAAGGACGGTTTTTTTTTATACAGACTACTAGTTACGGCCGTAACATATACAAGTTACGGCCGTAAGTTGCTTTCGTTTTTCAAACAGGTTTTAAGATACGGCCGTAACACAAAGAAGTTACGGCCGTATGTGACGTTCGTTTTTTTTAAGTGGCAGTTTTTAAAGATACGGCCGTAACGCACACTAGTTACGGTCGTAATGCGCTTTCGTAAAAATATAATTGGACAACATACGGCCGTATCTAATAACTTACGGCCGTATTTATTTATATTATTATTTATTTTATTTTTTTTTAAAAAAAACAAGATTATAATTATTATATGTTTGAGAATAATGAAAGAAAGACTCCCTGGATTTTATGAACGATCTGATCCTTGCTGTTGTTGTTGAATCCTTCCGTGTTACCCCCAAACTTATTTGCGAAATAATAGAGATTGGGTTGCCTCCCAATAAGCGCTTTGTTTAACGTCCTTAGCTTGACTTCTCGTCAGATTAATTAGGTATTTCCAGCATTATGATTGATTTCTTGTCGAGAATTCTCCTCCCGAGATATGGCTTTAACCGTTGACCGTTTACTTTGAAACTCCGTCGGTTGTATTATAAATCTCCATGACTCCATGAGAAAACACCTCTTTGATCGTGTAAGGGCTGTCCATCGTGATCGTAGCTTACCGGAAGCAGACGATCGTGCATTAAAAGCGTAACTTGGTCTCCTGTTTTAAAATCTCTTCTTAGAATTTTGTTGTCATGCCATCTTTTCGTTTTTTCTTTGTAGATTTTGGCATTTTCATATGAGTCGAGTCGGATTTCATCCAACTCATTTAAGCTGACAACCTTTTCTTTCCAAACTGTTCGTCAAAGTTTAGTTTTTATAGCCCAAAAGCTCGATGTTCAAGTTCTCTTGGCGGTGTGACAGGTTTTCCAAAAACGCACGAAATGGAGACATGCCTATCGGTGTCTTATAGGATGTTACGTAAGCCCAGAGCGCATCATCCGGCTTTTCGACCAATCTTTTCGAGATGAGTCATTGTCATCTCAAGTATACGTTTGATTCACGATTGGAAATTTTGACTTGTCCACTGGTTTGTGGGTGATAAGAGGTAGCGACACGGTGTTTTACTCCGAATTTGGTCAATAGAGCCTTAACACGGTGATTGCGTAAATGAGATCCGCCATCACCGATAATAACTCTGAGTTCAAGCGAGTGAATATATTTTTCTTTAGAAAATTTACCACGACCTTAGCTTCGTTTGTTGGTAATGCAATGACCTCCACCCATTTCGATACGTAGTCAACGGCTACAAGGATGTATTCATTAGAGAATGATGATGGAAAGGGTCCCATGAAATCAATTCCCCAAACGTCGAAGATTTCAACTTCAAGGATGAAATTCATTGGCATTTCATTTCTTTTGACATGTTTCCATGTCTTTGGCACCGTCACACTTCGAGACGAGTGTATGTGCATCTTTGAACAGAGGGGCCAATAGAATCTGCTTCAAGAATTTTTGTCTTGTTTTGAACCTCCAAAATGTCCTCCATAGTGAGAGGAATGACATCTTTCTAATACCTTCTCCATTTCTTCTTCGGTATGCATCTCGGATGATTTGATCAGTGTCCTCGTCCGAACAACAGAGGATCTTCCCAGTAATAGTATTTCAACTCGGAGAAGAATTTTTCTTTTGATGATGGGAAAAATTTGGGTGAATTATTCCACTAACAAGGAAATTAACGATGTCGACATACCATGGTGCATTTTGTTTTTCTGGATATTAGAGATTTGGAGCAGGTTGTTCATCAGGAAATACTTCATTTATTTCCTTCTCTTGAGCATTGTTTTGGTCGAGTCTAGAGAGATGATCCGCCACTTGGTTTTCTATTCCCTTCGTCTCGATTTCTATGTCGAATTCTTGCATAAGTAGAACCCATCGGATTAGCCTTGACTTTGCATCTTGCTTTGTCATTAAATATTTCAAAGTGAATGATCGGTGTAGACTATGACCTTTGATCCCAATAAGTAGGATCGAAATTTGTCAAAGGCATAAACCACCGCAAGCATCTCTTTTCGGTTGTTGTGTAGTTCAAATTGAGCATCATTCATAGTCCCGCTAGCATAATGGATCACTTGCATCATTTTGTCCTTCTTGGCCCAAGACGGCCCCTACGGCATAATCACTTGCATCGCACATTAAAATGAAAGGAATAGTCCAACTGGAGAAATGATGATTGGAGTGATGTAAGCATATCCTTCAAAGTTGTAAAGGCCACGTGGCATTCATTTGTGAAAAGGAATGGTGTATCTTTCTCAAGCAAAGAACAGAGAGGTTTTGCTATTTTTGAGAAATCTTTTATAAACCTCCGATAGAATCCTGCATGTCCGAGAAAACTCCTTACTCCTTTCACCGAAATTGGTGGAGGAAGTTTTGCAATCACTTGGATCTTTGCCTTATCGACTTCAATTCCATGTTGTGAGATTCTATGGCCAAGTACGATTCCTTCTGGACCATGAAGTGACATTTCTCCCAATTGAGAACTAGATTTGTGTCTTCACATCTTTCCAAGACCATGCCTAAGTGAATTAGGCATTTATCAAATGAATCTCCGAAAACCGAGAAATCGTCCATGAAAACTTCAATGAATTTTTCAACCATGTCCGAGAATATTGACATCATGCATCTTTGAAATGTGGTGGAGCATTGCACAATCCGAATGGGATTCTTACGTAGGCAAATGTTCCATAAGGGCATGTGAATGTTGTTTTCTCTTGATCTTCCGGGGCTATTACGATTTGGTTGTACCTGAATAGCCGTCGAGAAAGCGGTAGTAAGAATGTCCCGCCAATCTATCTAGCATCCGATCAATAAATGGGAGTGGAAAATGATCTTTTCTTGTCGTATTGTTTAGTTTCACGTAATCAATGCACATTCTCCATCCCGTGATCGGTCGTGTTGGTATAAGTTCATTGTGCTCGTTCTCAATGATCGTGATTCCACTCTTTTTGGACACCATATGTACAGGGGCTCACCCATGGACTATCCGAGATTGGATAAATGATTCTGCGTCAAGTAATTTAAGAATCTCTGCCTTCACAATTTCCTTCATGTTTGGATTCAAACGTCGTTGATGCTCAATTGAAGGTTTGCGGTCATCTTCCATCAAGATTTTGTGAGTGCATATAGAGGGGCTTATTCCTCTAATGTCCGCAATAGTCCATCCAATTACTCTTTTGTGATTCCTCAATACCCTTAGTAATTTCCCTTCTTCAAGTTTGGTCAATATGTTAGATATGATGACCGGAAGTGTTGAGGAAACGCCCAAGTAAGCGTATCTCAAATGTGTGGGTAGAGGTTTGAGATCAAGTGTTGGAGCTTCTTGTAAAGAAGGGAGGGGTTTAGCGGAGCTTGTCCCCAATTCTTCAAAATGTGGATGCTTTCTTAAGGTTGGTAGTGCTTCCGGATAGTTAACTGTTTCGGCCAAGTGATATTCTTCTTCCATCTTTGGTTAGAGAATTTGCTATACATGTCTCAAGAGGATCTTTAGATAGAATTTTCTCTAAAGACTTGTTCACCATGGCTTCAATTGTGTCTATTTTTAGACAATACTCATCTGTGGAGGGTTGATTCAAAGTTTTTAAGACATCGAAGATGACATGTTCGTCTTCCACTCGAGAATTAGCTTTCCTTCATAGGCGTCAATAAGAGCACGTCGGTTGCGAGAAATGGTCGTCCCGAATAATGGGAATATCTGATCTTCTTCCATGTCGAGGATGATAAAATCTGTGGGAATATGAATTTATCAACTTTGTGAGCACATCTTCAACTATCCCACGTGGATATTTGATTGACCGATCGGCTAATTGTAGCGAAAGCTGTTGTTGCTTTTGCTTCTCCCAAATTCAATTTGTTGAAAATTGACGGGGCATCAAGTTGATACTTGCCCCTAAATCACAAAGAGCTTTGCCAAAATTTACTTCACCAATTGTACACGGATTGTGAGAGTTCCCGGATCTTTTAGCTTGGGTGGCAACTTCTTTTGTAGTATTGCGCTACATTCCTCTGTTAGCATGACGGTTTCGTATTCTTCAAGCCTTCGTTTGTTTGAAAGAATATCTTTCATAAATTTGGCATAGCTTGGCATTTGTGCTAGAGCATCGGCAAAAGGAATGTTGATGTGTAGCTTTTTGAAGATTTCAAGAATTTCCCGAATTGAGCATCGAGCTTGTGATTCTTCAACCGTTGAGGAAATGGGACAGAGTGGAACATAAGTTTTTGTAGCAATTGGACCTTTTTGAGATGAAGGTCTGTGTCGATTCTTTTTGTTTATTTTTTTGTTTTCGGATGGTTTTCCATAGAAATTTGAACATGCACTCCACTTCTTGTTGTGATAGCTTGGACATTTTCCCTTGGATTTACCTCGGTATTGCTAGGTAACATGCCTTGAGATCTTTCTGAAAGTATTTTGGCCATTTGGCCAACTTGTGTCTCAGTTTTTAATTGAAGCATCATTGCGTTGTTGATACTTGATTGTTGTTCGGCTAGCTTCGTGATTGCTTCTTCCCATCGGGCTTCTTTTCTTGATGCGTTGGATTCAACACATTGTTGTTGTTTGCATAAGAAAAATTTGGATGATTTTTGTATCTGGATTGTATGTTGGCCCGTAAGGATTGTATGCTTGCCTTTGGAAATTCGAGCATACGCCACTTGTTACAGTGGTGGTGGTGGTTGTTCTTGTTGCACTAAGGGATGAGATAGTCTTTGTTGTGAGTTGCTCCACAAATTTCACATGAAAAAGCTGAAATTTGTGGAGTTTGCACCGTCTTCACAGTTGAGGAGTTGAAAAAGACATTTCCTCGACTTTCTTTGATAGAGCTTCAATTTTTGCCAACATAAGTGAATAAGAATCCACTTCAAAAACACCATTTGGTTTCTTTTGGATATTTACGTGGCCATCTTGCACTTTGTTCACTTATAAACTCAAAAAGATTATAAGCCTCTTTCATAGTTTTGTTTCAGTGAGCCATTTGATGATGAAACGACATTGGCTAGGCATGAAGGTAAAAATAAAGAATAGAAGTAATTGACTTGTGCTCCCAAATTGAAACCATGGTTAGGACATTTTCGTAGCATATCCTTGTATCTCTCCCATGCTTCGTGGAATGATTCTGAATCTTGTTGATGAAATGTAGAGATTTCGTATTTGAGTTTCGCCACTTTTATTGGTGGAAAGTATTTAGTGGTGAATTTTTGGACAAATTCGGGCCAATTTTTTATGCTTCGTGGTGGCAAAGTATCTAGCCACTCTCTTGCTCTGTCCTTCAAAGTGTGCACGAAAAGTCTCATTTTGATCGCCTCGTCATTTACATTTGGATATTTGAAATTTCCACATATTTCCACAAAACGGTTAATATGGAGATATGGATTTTCGTCGGTTCTTCCATAGAATGAGTTGTTGTTGGAGAAGAGATTGATGACATCTGGCGAATTTGAAAATTGTCCACTCCAATGGTGGATAGATTACACTTGATTGAACGCTCAAAGATGGGGGTTCATGAATTCCCAAAGAGCATGTTGTCTTCATCTATTTCGGTACAATAGGATATTGTTGATGTTGAATGTTTTGAACATTAGGTATTCCCCCACCGGAGGAATTCTTTCGTTATCATTTCCTTGGGGAGACGTGGATTTAGTTCGTCCGCCATTGATGGTGAAGAAATAATGTTTTTCTTTTGTTCTCTTCGCCTTCTTCTATATGTGGCTTCGATCTCGGGATCTAGTAAAACTAAATCGCGATTGTATGTCCTTCGCATAGACAAGGGAATCTACAACAAAGAAAAGTTGTATTTATAACAATAGTTAATAATGTAATTTTTCAAATATAACTTATACTTCCCGACAACGGCGCGCCAAAAACTTGACACGCTTTTTGTGTAACTATCGCAAGTGCACGATATCGTATCAAGTAGTAAAGTGGACTTTTTGAGTCCGGTTTATCGATCCCACAAGGAAGTTATGTTATAATTTGAATTATACACTATTAGTCTATTTTTATAGATACTTAAGATGAGTGAAACACACAATTAAAAGTTTGGTTTAATAATTGCAAAGAAATTGCAATAATAGTTCTAATATTATAAGGAAATAAAAAGATAGCAATAATAATAGATTGATTATCGATAAAATGAAATAGTTGGGATTACAAACTTAGTTCGTCATTAGTTATAAAAGATGTATTGGAGATCATAAGATGAATTTACTTATTATGTTGTGTAGATTCGATTTTCCTTAAAAAGACGGTTTCTCTTTCGAACTATAAACGCCCTTACATATTGAATCAATCCACTATATTTCTATGTTGATTGGCTTCAATACATAGCATTAGGATTTGTGAAAATAACTCAATGAATCATCTAAGGACTAGGGGTATATTTCTATCCCCTAGAACAACTTAGAGTGAAGATCATTTGATCTAATCAAACATATTTTCTTTCGAAACATATGAAGATCATAAATATCTTCATTAATTGGCCAAATAAATAAAGATTGTTAAAACAATGAAAATCACACACAATAATAAGTATTTCATAATATATCTTTATACAAACATAAATAACATGACTAACCTTGTTTATAATCCCAACTTAAGAAACTTAGCCCATAAAGGGTTTATTACACATATTACAAGCTTTGGTGGTCATTCTTAGTTGAATCAAGAGAAAGAATTGATCCTAACTCCCTTAGTAGATAAAGGAGATAGAAGCAATAAACTCTCTGAACAACATATACTACACCACACTTACAAAGATCACTCAAGAACACAAGTGTGTTCTTCACACAAAAGAAAAGTTTACAAGAAAATGGAAAATTATATGATGAATGGTGAATGATGAAGGATCTAAGGGTCTATTTATACACCTAAAGTCATCTAATAGCTCCAAAACTACAGCATTATTACATTATATCGGATCAATGCCACCATCCCCTCAATAATACACAAAAAGTATAAAAATTAGACAAATCATAGCAATCTGTCAAGAGTTACGGCCGTAACATTCGGGAGTTACGATGAATGGCGAGGTGACTTACGGCCGTAACTTCACGAATGTTACGGCCGTAACGTGGCTTCGTAAATTTGCTCATTTGAAGCTTTGATAGTTCGTTTTCAGCCCGAATTCCTCGGACTTTGCGTTTTTGCCCCGGATCTTCTTCGGATGATAACTTTTGATATATAACTCTGATTTTGAATCCGGAAAGACTGCCGAATTCGTCTCGGAAAGCCCTACAACATGAATATATCAAAATTCAATAAAGAGAATATTTATTAAACATGTTGTTTCTTGAGTAATTCAGTTATTTAATCCGATCATCATCCAATAAAAATAAAATTATTAAAACTAATAAATTAAAAGCAAAAAACGAGTAGACTAGCTCAATGATGGGTGAATTTTATCGATACAAACCATGGATAAGTGTACAAAAATGACACTTATCATGATTGTGATGGATGTTCCATTGAGATATTGTGGTGATCGTCGTTATTGATATCGATGTTTTTCTATTAATATTATATTAACCGATTGGAGACGTTTGATATATCCTTTTATCATCTCCGTTTCGGTGGTCGGTTTAAGGCGCCGGGACATCTATTCTATCGTATCATTGATTATCGATTGACCGTTCTAAGGTAATCGAGGTATTGAATTGGGATTATCGAAGATAATTCCCATCCGTTGTCAAAGATATTCTCATCCGTTGTATCGTTGTTATCGATTGGCCATTCTACGGTAATCGAAGTATTGAATTGGGACTGTCGAGGATGGTTCCCATCTGTTGAATTATTATTGTCGTGTTGTCCGAATCAAGGCAGCATGCTATTATTCTTGTGAACTCGGTAATTTTGTGATCGTCGAAGGTTGAGGATTTCCCGGATGGTTGTTTTGATAATTGTTGGTCGGGTCGATATTTCATTATTCGTGTGTCGTCGTTCACTTGGTGAGTCGTATGATCCGTATAAGATATATGATCCTTTAAGTTTCATTGTCACGTCGTATCGTGGCATATCTGGAATTATATCTGCGTGCCGATTGGTTATGTGTAGGATTTTTAGCCAGGCACACGATGGTCATGCGTGGATGTTTCCGCATTGGACCGTGCACACGAGACGTAGTTCGTGAGGCTAATTAAGTACATTGTCACACGTATATTCTGGATTCCGTATACGGGGTGGACATGTGCACGGACACATTTCCGGATCGGGCATACTGTGATGTCCCTCTTGAGCCTTATTGTTTGGTCGTTCGTAGTCCATGTTGTGTTGGATATGTCCGACGATTCGCGACTGGTTGTTCATACGCCGAGGGGTATGTCCGACAGTCAGGTTTGTTTCCTTGAGATCTGTATTGTGATGATTTACAGCTTCGGGCTGTTCGGCTTTCAGGCCATTGCAATGTATTGGTATTTTTGTTGGAGCCTTCAGACATTGTGATTCGTATCTATTTCGGCATTGGTTTGGGTTACCTTCGGGTATTGTATTGTTGTGTTCTATACTGATGATTCGCCGTTTGGGCGTAAGTTTCGGTTCTTGTGTATCTCGTTGAGTTTTTCCTAGCGGGATATTTTTCTCCCTACTGGTTTTAAGTTTCGGGACGAAACTTCTTTTAAGGAGGGTAGAATGTAATATCCGTAATTTCAATTTCCGGTAATTTCTTTTTTTTTCGGCGGAAGTCCATTTTGACGACTCGCTCATGACCGTTTCGTCATTCTGAGAATGATTAATTCTATACTTTTTGACATCCGAGTTTGTTTCGGTGTCGTTTTGTTGAGTTCCGTGCTTTTTAGCGACTTTTCCGCATTTGAGTTCGATTCTTGCGAATATCTTTCTAAACTGCTGTTTCGAGTTTCCCGTAAGTCCGTTTAACTGTTTTAGACGTGTTGTGAACTTCGGTTTGGTGTTTCGATCGCGTATCGTGTATTTCGGACGTTTTGGGCCATTTTTGTAATTTCCCAAAGTTTGGGTTAATTACTTCCGTTGTCGAATTTCGAGCCTTTGGGTGGTCGGAATCTCGTGTTCTCTTGGTGCTCGGATTTGTCTTTGCGAGTAGGTCGTAACCGTACTTTCGATTTATATTCAGGTTCGGGTTTCGGGGTCGTCCGGGCCGTCGGAGTGGCCACGACCGAGTCGCTGCGGGCAGTCTGGCACAGGACGAGTTACGGCCGTAAGGTGCGATTCACGGCCGTAAGTGCTGCGGAACATGGCTGGGCGAATGCGATTCTGGCCGTAAGGTCTGTCGATTCTGGCCGTATGGGTGCGAGCGGTGTTCGGACGAATGCGGTTCTGGCCGTAGGACTGTAGTGCGGCCGTAAGTGCCGAGTTACGGCCGTAAGGCCACTGTCGATTCTGGCCATAAGCGATCGGCAAGCGCTGGCGGATTTTGACGAATGCCGATTCTGGCCGTAAGGTCTCGATTCACGGCCGTAAGTGGTTGGCATTCTTGGGCGATATATATGATCGAGCGACGGGTTTACACCCATTTCTTTCATTCCTCTCTTTTCCTTTCCTTGGTAGGGCTTGGAGAACATGTAGAGATGTTGTTCAACTATCAATCCACGAAATTCTTGAGTTTATAACGTCGACCGATCATCCCATAACATCCTCCGATCCACCGAATCAAGGTTAGATTTCCTAAAAATCTAGTTTTTGGAAAATTGGGGATTTTGTTTGACTTCATCCATTTAATCCGTAGTAATTTAGATTAGTGATGGATTGATGATTATTTAGGTGTATTCTATCATTTCCATCGTTATTCCACGGTTGGATTGTATTGATTCGTCGTTTTGGTTGAGTTCTTAGTCGACGCCTTGAAGGTGTCCGACAAAAGGTCTAAGAGGGGGGTTTGTGCGTTGTACGATTATTATCCATCGTACGATTGTTGATTTATCATTGATATTACTTAGGGTCGAAATTCTTGTAAAGAACTCAAGTCGGAACCCTTCCGTTCGTTGTCTTCTTCGTGGTTCAAGCTTCCCGGTCGAACCGTGTTCTTCGGGATATTCGGTAACGTTTATTAAGGCAAGTATATATTTATGAATGTGCGTTCTCGACTTTGAAAGTATGAAATATTAATGGCATGATTATTTATATCCACTCCGGGATGGGCCGACGGGTCCTCTGAGGGTTTCGTAGCCTCTGGTGCGATTCCATGGATAATATGAATTAACCACTCCGGGACGGGCCGACGGGTCCTCTGAGGGTTCCGTAGCCTCTGGTGCGGTTCCACGGTATTCATATATGTATTGATGACGGATGATATGAAGGAACCGTTTCCACGGCATTCATATACGTCTTGATGTGATCTATGAGATTTAGTTATTAGGAATACTAGTCTTGAATTGATGAATTGACGGTTACATTTACTTTATTGTCGAGAGTATTGTGTTTCATACTTGATATACTTGCACTAGCTATTCGGCTAACCCCTTTATGGGGAAATACTTTTATGTATTTCAGGTTCCGGGAGAGCAGACGGCGGGTATCGGGTTGGCATGAAGATGATGGGCAAGTGTGATCTGTGTCTTGTCTCAGGTTATCTTTGGATTCCTCCATTCAGTGTTGTTGTACTGGAATGGATTTTAAATACTCGAGTATTGTATTTCAGTTTCCTTGATGTTCCGGCCTGTGTTGCCGAGGTATTGATTTGTGTGGTGATGTATATGGTTTCATTGGTTATGGTTTTTAATACCATTTGTATTGTCCTTCTTTCCTTTGTATGTAGACCTTCTCAGTCAAGTTTCATAGTTCCGCGTATGTTTAGCCTTGTGGATCCCATGGCGGGGCTCACGGCGCTGTAATATACCCTGAATAACTTGGGGGTGTTACACATATTCGGCCTCAGCTGTAGACATCGCTACACTGGTTTGCTTTTTACTTCCACAAGATATTAAACCTTAACCGATGAAGTGACACGTACACTAGTACTCTTTTTATCAATTTTACATCCGCCGAAATCGGCGTCACTGTGTGCAAGCAAATTAAAATCCAAGCAACAAGGATACCATAGACCTAGACCAATGGTTCCATTTTAAATAACGAAAGATACGTTTACAAGCAATTAAATGAGATTCTTTAGGATTAGACTGAAATCGAGCACATAAGCACGTAGCAAATATTATGTCTGGCCTAGAAGCAGTTAAATATAGCAAAGATCCAATCATACATCGATATAATTTTTGATCCACAGATTTGCCATTTTCGTCTTTATCTAGTTTTAACGAGGAAGGCATTGGCGTTGTAATCACTTTGGTACTCTCCATTTTGAATTTCTTGAGAAGATCGTGTGAGTACTTCGTTTTATGTATAAAGATTCCATCTTCGCATTGCTTAATTTGAAGCCCGATGAAGAATGTTAATTCTCCCATCATACTCAACTCGAACTCTCCTTTCATAAGATTAGAAAAGTCTTGGCACAAGGATTCATTAGTAGCTCCAAACACAATGTCACCAATGTAAATTTGGCAAACAAGGATATCATTATCTAATATTTTCACAAACAAGGTATTGTCGACTTTACCTCTTTTATAATCATTTGCAATTAAAAATTGACTTAAATGATCATATCATGCTCGCGATGCTTGTTTCAAACCGTAGAGCACCTTGTTGAGTTTGTAGACGTAATCCGGGAACTGATAATCTTCGAATCCGGGAGGTTGCTTGACGTACACTTCTTCTTGAATAAAGCCATTTAAGAATGCACTTTTCACATTCATTTGGAATAATTTGATCTTTTTGTGAGCTACAAAGGCATATAACAAATGGATGTCTTCGAGTCGAGATACGAGTGCAAAACTTTCTTCAAAGTCAAGACCCTCTTCTTGACTATATCCTTGTGCGCCCAAACGAGATTTATTTCTTATGGGATAGCCGTCTTCGTCGCACTTGATTTTGTGCACCCATTTAGTTCCGATAATAGTTTTATCATTAGGCGGGGAAACTAAATTTCATACTTTATTACGTTCAAATTGAACGAGCTCCTCTTGCATAGCCATTACCCAACTTTCATCATCAAGAGCTTTGGATACATTTTTGGGAACAATTTCGGATACGAAGGCACAATGAGCAATATATTCGGTGGTTCTCCTTCGAGTTTGAACACCGTCTTCAATATTTCCAATCACGAGATCTTTTGTATGGTCTTTGATGTGTCTACAATCTTTCGGTAAGTCCTCGATTGTCTTATTTTGGATTTCCGAAATTTTCTCCATTTTGTTTGAGGGATGAGAATCCGGAAAAATGCTTGCATCATCAAAACATTCTACCTTTCTCGGAGGTGAGATCATATCATTGAATTTAACATGAATAGATTCTTTAACTTTATTGGTTCTAATGTTATAAGCATGATATGCTTTTCTATTTGTAGCATAATCAAGAAATATTCCAGAGTTGGATTTAGCATCAAATTTGCCCAAGTTATCCTTACCATTATTTAAAATGAATGCATTGCAACCAAAAGGATGAAAGTAAGATATATTTGGCTTTTTTTGCCCTTCCATAATTCATACGGGGTTTTAAGATGAGTTCTACGAAGATGAGCTCGGTCGATCACATAACATGATGTAAAAATTGCTTCGGCCCAAAAATATTGTGGAAGAGAGTATTCGTTAAGCATAGTCTTTGACATTTCCTCCAAAGATCGATTTTTCCTTTCAACAACCCCATTTCGTTGAGGCGTTCTAGGAGCCGAAAAATTGTGATTAATACCATATTTGTCACATAAAAGTTCAAACGGAGTGCAATCAAATTCACCTCTGTGATCGGTACGAATAGAAATTATAGAAAGATTTTTCTCATTTTGTACCAAACGACACCATTTAGAGATCTCGGAAAATGTATCATCTTTATGAGCAAGAAATCCAACCCAAGTAAAACGAGAATAATCATCAACAATAACCAAAGTGTAAAGTTTACCATTTAGACTAACATATTTAGATGGTCCAATCAAATCCATATGCACAAGTTCAAGAATGCGACTAGTGCAAACTTTGAATTTTGGTTTGAAAGATTCTTGAGTATGATTTCCTTTTATGCAAGATTCACACAAATGTTTCCGATCAAATTTGAGTTTGGGTAATCCACGAACAAAATCATGTCTCGATAAAATAGAAATGATTGGTAGAGATGTATGCCCCAATTTACGATGCCATAAATATGCATTATCATCCAAAGTAATAAGGCACTTTTCATTAAATGAACTTTTATCATTAAGATCAACAATATAGATGCTTCCACATCTCAAACCGATAAATGCAATTTTATTATTTCTAAATGTCGTGCAATGCGTTTGTTCCAAGAGAATTTTAAAACCTTCATCGCATAGTTGAGAAACGCTGAGTATATTATGATGCAAACCTTTAACATACAATACTTTGTTAATAGAGGGATAAGGTTCCTTACCGACTTTACCGATGCCCTTAATCTTTCCCTTTTTATTGTCGCCAAAGGTCACATGTTCTTGTTCTTGATATTCGAGGTCCTCAAACAAATCCTCGGAGCCACACATGTGCCTTGAACACCCGTTATCAATGTACCACTTGCTTTTCTTAGCTCCCAGTACCTACAAAAGTAGTGTGTCTCGATTGTTTTGGTACCCAAGCCCTTTTGGGTCTTCCAAAGTTAACGATACTTATATCATTTGGAACAATTGTCCCTTTTGGAACCCATATTTGCTTAAATGGTTCTCAATTTTGAACGGATATTAACATTATGAACTCGTTGTTCGGGAAGAGTTTTTGAGTTCTCGGTTTTGGTTTTCTTTATTTTGTCAAGATTTATAAGAGATTGTTCTCTTTTAAAAGGATCGAAACCAAGACCATGTTTTAGCAATGGAGATTTTTGTATGGATAAAAGCTTTTCAAATTTCTCGTTTCCGAGAGTGAATTTACTCAAAATATATTTTAACTCCTCTCGAGTTTTCGTCAACTCAATTTTCAAAACATTTTCCTTCTCAAGGCATAATGTGTGATTGATTTCAATAGTTTTGCCTTTATTTTGAAGAGAGGAGTTATAAAGATTTTATTTTCCTCTTTAAAGACATTTAGTTTAACCATCTCGTCATATTCCATGTTCAAAGATTCAAACGCACTTAATAACTGATTGTCATGATGAACTTCTTATGAATCGCAAAAATCAAATGAATCATATTCATCATCATTGAGTTTGGAGCTTACCTTGATATTGCTTTCGTAGTCGAGTGCCATGAATGCGAGATTCGCGTCTAGAGATCTTTCCATCTCCTCCTAGTCATCACTCCAAGAAGCAATTAGATCCTTCTTCTTTTTTAATCTTTCGATTTGAGGCTTTGAAGAGGATCCTCGGCATTCATTGGCGTAGTGACCGGCTTGACCGCATTTCCGACAATTATTGTCAAACTTCTTTATAGGAACATATCCATTCTTCTTTTGCTCCGCCTTGCCATCCCGACCAAGGAAACTTCGCCTTCTTTGAATTAGATTTTTATACCTTCCAAAATTCTTGGCATAGAGAGCAAGTTCCTCGTCATCTTCATCTTCGGGAACATCTTCCTCAACATCGCTATCAACATTGAATATGACTACTTTTTCACGAGACTTTGGTTTAGTGCCTCTAGACTTTAACACGATCTCATAGTTGATGAGTGACCCGATGAAGGCGCTAAATTCAAGTTTGTTGAGATCTTTTGACTCCATGATTGCCCTCACAGTAACATCCCATTCTCGTGGCAATGAGCGAAGAATTTTCTTAGCTTTGTCACTACTAGATATAGGCTTTCCAAAGGATGCAAGCCCGTTGGTTATAGCCGAAAATCGATCCAACATATTTGTGATTGTTTCCTCGTCTTTCATGGAGAAGAGTTCGTAGTCATGAAGTAGCATGTTGATTTTAGTCTCCTTGACTTGGGTGGTTCCTTCGTGAGTAACTTCGCGGATTTCCCAAATTTCTTTCGCACTTTTGTAGGAAGATATCCTATTGAGTTCTTCGGGATTGAGAGCACAATATAAGAGTTGAGTAGCACGAGGATTTATATGTGTGTTCCTCCAATCTTCATCGTTAAACTCATCAAATTTTTTGAGTGACCTGTCTTCTTTCTTGGCCAGTTTTGGACCAAGAGCAATGACTTTTCAGATTTCAATATCATAGGATTGAACGAATATAGCCAATTTCTTTTTCCAGGTCATGAAGTTGGATCCGTCGAAGAATGGAGGTCGGTTGAGAGCATTTTATTCGATTTGTCCCAATAAAGCCATTTTGGCGGATCTTTTTCCCTTAGGTGTTTAAACCCTTAAGAAGAGACCCGCTCCGATACCAACTGAAGAGATAAATTCACCACTAGAAGGGGGTTGTATAGTGATAATGCAGAATATTAAACTTTCTCGCGAATAAGAAATAAAATGTGCGAAAAGTAAAAGACTCAAAGATATATAGAGGTTCGGCAACTTGCCTACGTCCTCTCTCCGACTTCTTTTTCTATTAGCTAAAGAAAAACCACACACACACATGTCTCGTCTTCTATCGGTTCGAGCACGACCGTTACAACCGCTTGTCTTCTATTGGTCCAAGCACAACCACTCTCAAAATAAACTTTTGTATCTAGTATTCTATCGGAACTAGACAATTCTCACTTACGAATGTTAGAGTGTAATCCTAGCAATGCCGGATCAAAGATCCTAATAACACCGGATTCGTGACTCTTGATTCGTTTCTCTCAAGCTCGAGTATGAGTGATGCAACACTCACAACCAATAAGGAAGATACAAAGTATATGAAATATTACAATGTGTATCACTCTTGTATCTTTTCTTGTCACAACTTAGAATGCAATAAACAATAGTAATCTGAGCTCAATAATGCTTTGAATGCTTTGAATGCTTGAAGTTGTGTGTTGAGATACCCAAATGATATGAGTATTGATAGGGTCCAATCCTTCTTAAAATACTGAAATATGTATTATTAGCGTGCGCTAATAATACTTCATAGCGGCGTTATCGGTGCTTTGACTTGGTTGATCTGAATGGTCAGTAAACTGTACCAATGGTAAAATATATGTCTAACGTGCGCTAGACAGTCCTTTGTAGCGTGCGTTATCGGCTGGTCAACAGATCTTTACATTTGACTTTGGATTGTGTCGGTTTGTCTCCCCAATGTCTCTTTTCCAATGGATAAAAGTAAACTTAGCGTGCGCTAGGAGGTATACTTAACATGCGCTAGTATTAGTCAATTTCATGCGTTGACGATCTTGTCCAACGATTGAATATCAAATGGTCTGATTTTGAACCGGTAGCGTACGCTAATGTCATAATATTGCATGCGCTAATGTCATCTTATTAGCGTGCATTGCTTCCTTATTACCATGCGCTAATATATTTCTTATTTAAGTCCAGTGGCTACTGGACCTCCAATGTGCTTCCAGGTGGCGTGCGCTAGGCTATCTCTTACGTGCGCTAAAATCATCATCTTGTGTTCACTAATATCTGCATGTTGCATGCGCTAAAGTTATTCTTTTTTCTGCCCAGACCTTACTGTCCTTTCTGCCCTGTTTAACTGGGACGCGATAGCGTGCGCTATACATATGGTGGCGTGCGCTAATTTTGTGACATAGTGTGCGATGATAAATGTCCCTTGCTTGCGCTATCCATCAGATAGGTTTCGAACCTGACTGCAGGTGACTTGCCTATCTGCATATGAGCCTCGATAGTGTGCATTATTCTGAATGCGTAGCGTGCGCTAGTAGCATGTTTTGACTTCAATGAAATAGCCCATTGAGGTGAGTTTTGTTAAATGTTTTAAATCCAATCATCATGAAAATACTTTGAGTCAACAATTGAAGTCCATGCCTTCTTACTATGTGTAGCCTTGGGCAACCATCCTGGACTTGTTTCTTATAACAAGATCATTCTTGTCCCTATTGTTTTCGAAATACCAATTCTATTCTAATTACAGCTTGATGGGTTGTCATGGGAACTAAGTACCAAACATCATTCCTTAGAAAACAATTTCGCTCTCCCTCCATAGATATAATCCAATGAGAATTATTGAGAGCTTCACTAGATGAGATAGGTTATGATTGAGCTAATAATACAGCTAATATGCTCATGGTAAGTCTACAGAGTTCGGATTTAGACTTCCATACAGGGAATTGGAACAAGTTAGGTCCTAACTTTTTTTGCTCCTGCGCACATAGTACAGTTCCTCGCGGACTCTATACTCTTCTTCCAGTGGAACCACCTCCTGTGGGGTTCTAAATCCGCATCCCTAGTTGTGTTCTATTGGTCTGTAGGTTCAGCTCCAGCTTCGTAGCATAAGCTTCAACTACATCATCTGTTCTCACAGCTGCGAGGTGTATTTCTAGAGAGATGACAAGATTTTCCTGAGGCTATGGGATTTCCTCAAGGGTTAAGTTCTGGACAACTTTGGTGAGGTTGTATACTTCTCTAGGATCACAATGAGGTCCATCGGAGACAACATGGCATAATTCCTCTATAGATAGTTTCCTTTTATTGAAAATCCTGAAAGCCTTGCCGACAGAGGAGTATCCGACGAATAAACGCTCATCGGATTTCTCATCGAAGGTCTTGATCTGATTCTTTTCGTTATTTAGAACATAACACCTGCATCCTAAAATGTGAAATATGCAACCATAAGAGATTTATTGTTCCGCATCTTCTATACGATTTTGTTGTGGTGATTGTTGATGATACAACAATTTTGTGTATGGCACGTTGTATTTGTTGATTCTACCCCGAATTGTTGTGGCAAATTGCTTGCAGATCATTTAAGTTTCCTCCTTCAGCGTTCTTCATGTTGTATGTTATTGTACCCATAGTATAGATCTATGAAGCGGTTCGTGAATTATTTGCCTTTGTTTGTCCTAATAGATATAATGCTCAACCCTTTATCATTCTGTAGCTTCTTCAGGTGTTCCGAAAGATTAGTGGTTGTCACCTTTTTCTTTCTCGAGAATATGGTCCATGATTACCTAGAGAAATCATCAACATTAACAAGATAGTATTTCTTACCTCTTAGGCCGACAGAATATACAGGGCAATAGAAATCCATATGAAGTAAATCCAGGACCCTATGAATTGATAGATATGATTCACGCTTCACAGAGGTCTTGACTTGCTTGCCTTTCTAACAGGGTCCACATATTCTTATGAGATGAGATATCTTCAAGCCTCTGACCATTCCCTATTGGGACAATTTATTGATGGTCTTGAAGTTGATGGGAGATATCCTTTTATGCCATAGCCAGCTTTGATCTGCAGTGCATTTGGCAACAAAACAAGGGATTACAGCATGAGTAGGTTTCCAATCAGCCATGTACATGTTACCTGACCGGCTTCATATGAGGACTACTTGCTTGGTCTTTATATCCTTTACTATTGGGCTTCGGTCCAGCATCATGCCTGTATGGGCTTAAAAATACGCGAAGCACAACTTGCGATTCGACCCGTGAGACTGTACAAGGAAGTGGTTAAATGAATTGATTTGGACTACTCATACCAACAAGATGCATCTTCTTTTCTGGTTGCCATCTCATAGAAACTCTGAAGTTAAGCATGCTTGTCCTAGAGTAGTTATATGATGGGTGACCCATTGGGAAGTTTCACAGGGTGCGCGCAAGTGAGGACAGCACGCACTAGAAAAGATTCGTGTTGGTATAGTGAGGATAGTCCACATCATTCTGGGGACAATCATTCACCCTACAATGTCCTTCAAAGAATTTAACTAGGCACTATTTGTCACAGAACTAGTTAACACTTAGAAGATTATATGGTAGTCCTTCTACATAGGTTACACAAGTGACTTTTAATTTTCCTACATCGGGTTTCTTTGCCTCTTGTTCTCCCTTTATATTTATCACCGAATCGAACCATTATACATCGACCTTCTACATAATCTTTTAATTTGTTGATATATCATTTCATGTGCCGAGAGCATTCACTATCGAAGTACCAAATATTCTTCTCCCGGATATGCTGTAAGCAAAATTAACTAGGTTTAGGTCCCCTTTATTCTTTGGGTCCTTGGTTATTAGTGCCATTAGGTACCCATAAAATCAAGAGGAGCCTGTATTTACAAGATGGTTAGTGGGAGCAAAATTGCATTCTTAATACTATATTTGGAAGATATTCTACTTATAGGAAATGACGTCGGATTTCTTAGTTCTGTGAAAGCTTGGCTTTCTAAAGAATTCTAAATAAAAGACTTGGGAGAAGCAACCTATATTATGGGTATTCATATCTATCGGGAGAGAGCTAAAAGAATGTTAGGTCTTTCCCAAGCCCTCTATATAGAAAAGATCCTCAAGTGATTTAGGATGGACGATTCTAAGAGAGAGTTCATACCTATGCGACATGGCATAAAATTTTCCTTAGAGATGTGTCCTCAAAGTGAGGAATACAGAAAGGAAATGTGTAAGGTGCCCTATGCTTTGGAAGTGGGTAGCATCATGTACACTATGATTTACACTAGACCGGACATAGCCTATGCTGTGAGCGTAGTGAGTCGGTTTCAGTCAAATCCAAGGTAGGAACATTGTACTGTTGTGAAGAAAATTCTTAAGTACCTAAAGAGGACTAAAGACTTGGTTCTTCCATAAGGTGGTGGAGAACTAAAAGCGGGGGGTTATACAGATTCAGATTTTTTGGGGGACATGGATGTGCAGATGTACACTTAGGGTATATCTTTATTCTTAATGGTGGAGCAGTATCTTCAGAAGTGCCAGGCAAAGCGCGGCTGCAATCTCGACATGTCAAGCCGAATATCATGCAGCCATGGAGGCTGCTAAAGAAGTTTTTTGGATTAAGAAGTTCACTGAGGAACTTCAAGTGGTTCTGACGGTGAAGCCGTGACCTTTGTTTTGCGAAAGCGATGGGTACATTGCACGAGGTTAAGGAGCCTAGGGCTCACCACAACACCAAACATATTGAGAGAAAATATCATTTTGTTAGAGAAATGGACCAGAGGAAATGTTATCCTGCAGAGAGTAGACACAACAAATAACGTTGTTGATCCAACCAAGCCACTATCTTAGATGGTCTTAGAGAGACATCTGTAGAGTATAGGTATTACATACCATAATTTGTGGCATTGAGTGCAAGTGGCATATTGTTAGGAATATGCCCTCGAATGCCACTCAGAGGATGAGAGTTGTAATAATGAATATTTAATAAGGCATTTATTATTCCTGTATTATTGTATATCACAGGCATTGTGATTTGGTATATAAAATAATAGTGCTTGCATTTGAGAGCAAACATTACACTCCTTATGAGAAGATAGGCACTCGAAGTATGGACTCGAATGCTTAATTGGTTCGCAAGTCAATAAAACTCAACTGAGTAGTAAGTTTAGACAAGGCTTGTATAACGTTTACTCTAACATGTAGAGTGCCTGTCTTCACTAAGGATTAGTGGCAGCACACATTACAGGTATGCTAATGGGATTAGTATACTCAAACATGACTCATCTCGATTCGGTCACATGGATATCACTCAGGGATTGTCAATGACTGAATCGAAAGGTTGTGATAGGTATATGTGAAACTTTGACTTTAGGTTTTAGTAGGAGATGTGTTTGTGACATTAAGTTATTCATTATAGTAGTTCGATCCAATCACCGGTTATGGGGTCAACCTCAAAATGCAACTTAGTGGGCAAGTAGCAGTCTCTACTGAATACCAAGATAGTATTATTTCTCCTGTTAGTGAGAAGGTAAATGTCCTATGGGGTTAATGGCAAATGAGATCATAAGTCTTTGCCCAAAGCAGTTAGAGCTAGCTGCATTTGATACACAAGAGCTCGGTGATCTCAATTTGCATTAACAAATGCACAAAGACAAGTTATAATATGGTTTGACTTTATCGTGACCCTAATACTTGACCGAGACATACGATTGACGGGTTTATATGTATACAGTAATCACGACATAATGGTTTTGGAATGATCTGATCATTCATTCTTAGTTGGATTACGATACGGAGCACTAGACTGGCTAAGTGTTAACCGTACTCCTTGGTTCCTCCCATTTCGGACTAAGAAGGACCTATGGAGTCGCGCACAAGTTTATTTGATGGATAAAATATGTATTTATTATCTCTTCGTTAATATTGATATTGGATATCTAATTTGATTTATTTGATAAGTCAGAGCGGTCTTGTGAATTGGAATTAATTACTGGCTGATTAAATTAATTCATAAATAATTATTTCTTAAAAATATATTATTATAATTTTGTATTTGATAAATTCAATTAATTGGATTATTTAATTAAGTATAAATATATTTGAGATAAAATGAAGTGTACTTAACAGACTAGACATGCGAAC
Source organism: Orobanche coerulescens (assembly GCA_033398695.1). Taxonomy (NCBI): domain Eukaryota; kingdom Viridiplantae; phylum Streptophyta; class Magnoliopsida; order Lamiales; family Orobanchaceae; genus Orobanche; species Orobanche coerulescens. Next base: position 45,752,601 of record CM065809.1, read on the forward strand.
GTCCGGTACACGAACGGAGTGCCTTGGCTCATTTTCTCACCAACCTCAAGTAGGACGCCGCCCCTCTCTTTCTTGGAAGATGTCATGTGGTGTGTGGGGCGCGTTAGACTTATATTGTAAGGTTGAGGACAAATGAATGGGATTTGGAATCTCATCATATGATCTCATTTTGTATTATAAATGAGTAAGTCTTACACACCACAACTAGAGTTGAAACACACACACACACACACAAGATTGTACTGCTGGACGTGAGCTTCTTGTGAGGAAGGAGAAGATATTTTTCTTGATATTATTTCATCTTAGAGACAAATAAAAAGGAAGAAGAGAAGAGAAGAAAAATACGATATCAATTCCAAGGCGTGTTCTTCGAGAACGAATTGATATATAATTTTTCCGATCAGAATCCGGCGTTTGATAACATAGAGATACTTGACATATTCAGTGTTTGATCATTCATCAAGTTCGGGAAAATTGGATTCGCGTACGTGTTGGTGACCGGAAAAAGCTTTTCTCGAGTTTTTTCTTCAAGAAGATATTACCAAAGGTCTACGAGGGTATGACTTCTTAATTTTATCTTCATCAATTTATATTCATTTATACGATTCTTGATCAATCTATTTTAGGGGTTTGGTTTTATTAGGTTGGACCGATTTATTTTCCGCTGCGTAACTCATTTTTAATCATCGAATCCCAACAGCATTAACAAATACATAGAGTCAAGTTACAATAGGGTTTGACTTTACCGTGACCCTCATACTTGACCGGGACATATGATTGAAGGGTTTATACATATACAGTATTCACGACATAATGGTTTTGGAATGATCCATTCATTCGTTCTTAGTTGGGTTACGGTACGGGGCACTAGACTGGCTAAGTGTTACCCGTGTTCCTTGGTTCCTCCCATTGCTGACTAAAATGGACTTATGGAGTCGATTAATATTGGATATTATGTCTAAATCGATTTATTTGATAAATCATAGTGGTCTTGTGAATTGAAATTAATTACCGGGTGGCTAATTTAATTCATAACTAATTATTTCATGTAAATAAATTGGTATAATTTTGTAATTGATAAAATTAATTAATTGGATTAATTAATTAAGTTAAATACATTTGAGATGAATTGAAGTGTACTTTACGAACTAGACTCGCGAACGTCCGACACACGAACCGAGTAGCTTGGCTCATTTCTTCTCATCATGATTAGGTTGCCCCACCTCCCTCATTTTATGAAGCTTCTGTTGTTGTGTGTGGTGTGTTTGTCTTGATTTACACATGTGGATATATGATATCAAGATTATCATGATCTTGTAATAATATCACTCCATGTTATAAAACATGAAAACATACACACACACAACATATATATTATGATTGAATCTTAGTGAGGAGAGGAGAGGAGAGAAATTTTTTTACTGGATCTTGTTCATCTTAGAGAGAAAGAAAGGAAGAAGAGGAGAGATACTATATCAATTCCTAGCCATGTTCTTCGACACGAATTGATATATAATTTTTTCGATCAATATCTGATGCATGATAACGTAGAGACACTCGGCATATTCGGTGTTTGATCATTCATCAAGCTAGAATGAATTAGAGTCGTGTTCATGTTGGTGACCAAAAATGATCAAATCTTGGCTCGATGGTTTTTCTTCAAGAAGAAATTATCAATGGTCAACAAGGGTATGAATTCTTTGATTCTTATCTTTGTCAATTTCATATTTACTCATTTATACGATGTTTGATCGATCCGTTTTAAGGGTTTGGCTTTTTATCTGGTTAAACTGTTTATTTTATGTTGCGTAACTCATTTTTAATTACCGAATCCCAACAGGTACTGGATCTGCTACACATGGACCACTATGGCCCTGTATACCCTGTAAGTTTGGGAGGTAAGAAGTACTGTCTCGTTATTGTTGACGATTTCACCAGGTATGTTAGGACCAACTTTCTGAACAAGAAAAGAAATATCATCACAAAGTTGTCAGAGCACCTGAAAAAGATGAAGAATGAGAAAGGGTTCAATATTATATCCATTCATTCTGTCAGAGGCACGGAATTCACAAATCGCATTAGAGAGCAATACGTTGTGTACAATGGCATACAACACGGTGAAAGAATGGTGTCTTCGAGCGTAAGAATGGTGTCTTCGAGCATCCAGACACTCTCTATTGATGATCCCCAAACTCTAATAGAACTAGTCATGGACATAGAAATCACTCCCGCCATTGTAAGAATAGAAGCAGTCGAAGCTGATGTTGTACAAGCTTAAGTTGAGGCTATAGTTCAACAGGTTATAGAATGGGATGCTGAGCTAGAACCTGATAGGTGTTAGATTGGCACCGCCACTAGAAAGGGGTTTGAATAGTGCGTATTAGAGTTTTGAACTCTTTTTGTGCGGAAGCTATTTATCGGAGTAAAAGGAATGCAGAAAGGAAAGAACACATGAATTTGTTCGAGAGGTTCGGCTATTAACGAAGCCTACGTCCCCTACCTAGTGTTATCGACTAGGACTTTTCTAAAAACCTTGAATGCACTTTCTAGTTTAATGCTATCTCTTACAATAGCACTTTCAATATTAGTGCCAAACTTTACAGTTTCTTGATTTCCGGGCTCAAGAACAACCTCACTAAAATCACTCTTGTTTTTCAGGATACAAGACAACCTCACAATAAACAGTTGTGAGTAAGGAAACTCGTCTTTACAAAAGATAGCGCTCGTTGATACAAGAATGTAGATATAGAAATGTAGAACAATTCTTCTCATATCACAATATAGAATGTATATATCTCAAAATGATTTGCTTGGAATGCTCAGATGAGAGTATGTATGCTTGATAGTACTTGTTTTCCTTAACACTTTGAAGCTTCTCTATTTATAGACCTTGAGGTCCATTTTCCTGTTGGAATAGTATACAAGTGTTACGTACGTTAGGTAACTTATGTTACGTACCTAAGCCATGTTATGTACGTTACACCTCCTGTGTAAAGGCCGTAATGAGACCCGTAAAACTGGGCAGTAGCATCCGGCTGAAATCTGTTACGTACGTTATGTATAAGACATTACGTACGTTATGCTTGGTCAAATAGCCGTTGGATGAAATGACTTTATGTAACGGTTGATGACTAATTTTGTTGACTCTGTGTAATGGGCTGATTTTCAAATATTATGTACGTTATACTGTTTGTATTACGTACGTTACCTGCATTCAAAACACTCGGAGAAAATGTTAATGTTACGTACGTTGGGAAAGGTCTATTACGTATGTAAGGAATAGTTTGTTACGTACAAAAGGTACAATATGTTTACGTTTGTTAAGTATTGAAAAATATGAAATGCTAATTTTGCTTTAGTAACACATCATCAAAACATTCAAAATGAGTTATGAAAAAATATTGTTCCAACAATCTCCCCCTTTTTGATGATGACAAAATTACATGGGAGTTTTTGAAGGCAAGATTTTGAGGGTCTATAGAATTTATAGAAATTTGAAAAACACTAGGAAAAGCTCCCCCTGAGAATAATACTCCCCCTTAAATGAACAAGGGATAAGAGATTTCAAAAAAAACTCAACATATTTTTCTCCCCCTTTTTGTCATTAACAAAACGATAAGAGAACCTGCAAGAGGAAAATCACCAAAACACGAAGCAGCATGAAAATTACGAAATCATAAAAAATATCCAACCAAACAAGCATAATGACTAAATCACCAAAGCAAGAAATCAGGTATCCAAAATAAAACAAGAGATGCATGAAAATGTTGGTCTGTAGAAAAAATAGAACAATCATCATCATGAAGAACGATCCACTAGTCAAGGTCAGCATTGGGAGGCGAAGGCGGAATCCCAAAATGAGTGTAGATGCCCTTGACCATAGGCTTGATTTATCTCATCTCCTATTCGAGTCTGTCCATACGCATATCCATCTGTGATGAGGAGCTCGCCCGACTGCGTCGTGAAGTGCCTGGCTGGAAAGACTGAGTGTGAAGACGAGGCCTCTCAGACTGAGTACCTCGAGATGAAACTCTATCCTCCGGACGAGGCAAAGCTCCACGATCAACCAAATGATCTTCATTCTTGAGGTAGGCGAAGTATACCCATCCACGGTTACGAGTCTGTAAATATTTCATTGTGCGAATCGTTCCTTCATGAACCAGACTCCCCCTTGGGATGGCTACCCCGTGCAGACCAGATAAATCAACACCAGCGTTCTCAAAAATCTATGTCAGAATAGACCCAAATGGCATACCAGATCTTCGTTGCCGGTTTACCTTGACATATCCATTCTTATGAAATATCATACCTTTCTCGACAAACTACTTTGTAATATCCTAGAATTTCACTATGAATTTTTCGCATTATTTTATCTGGGATGTACTGTACAGAGTGGGACAGACACGATATGAGCGGATAATTTTGTAAACCGTGACAGTCGTGCCAGTATGTCATCGAGGTTATTTTGATTCTAGGATATTACATGCTTGATGTGTTTTTCGATGTCGGATATACCGTATGGGTATTTGTATGATTGACGTACTTGGTCGACAGTTGTAATTGGGGGTATCGTGCATCAGACGTACCGTATGAGAATATTTTCGGGATTTCGTATATGTGTTCAGTATTGTCGTATGTTCACATTTGTTATGTCGAGATGTTGGACTGGAAATGGCTAAGTATGGAAGCCATTACGTACGTTATGTGTTGAAGCATACGTACGTTAAATTGGTAGAGTTACGTACATTATGGCCGAGACATTACGTACGTAACATGGGAATCGGACGATCGAGTCGTGGTCGGCAGGTGGGACCCTGTGTCGACAACTTTCGGCGGAGGATGTTGACAGGTGAGTCAACGTACGTATTACGTACGTTATACAGGACGTGTTACATACGTAACACGACCATTATACTGTAGCAAGTCAACGTACGTATTACGTACGCAACGGAATAAGTGTTACGTAAGTTACGGGGCGGCTGGCCGAGTCGTGGCCGAGTGGACCTGTAGTGGCCGAGCATGGACGGCAGTGACTCGTAGGGATGGCCGATCACGGTCGGCAGTGACTCGCAGGGATGGCTAGGACTGGCCGATTACGTACGTAAGGCAGTGACCGATTACGGCCGTAAGGGCCAGTTATGTACGTAATCCAGCTGCCGGTTACGTACGTAAGGGTGCCGAACAAACTGGACAGTAAGGTAGGCCACGGACGGTTACGTACGTAAGCCACGGCCGGTTACGTACGTAACTGGCCAGCAGGTCTCGGCCTATATAAGGCCTGGACCGAGTCATGTGCTCATTTCTCCGTTTTTCTTCGTTCCTTCCGCTATTTCTTCAGCTAATATGATGGTTTTGAGTAGAATCAACTTATAACAACATGTTTTGGAAGTTGGAATCATGGATTAACATCATCCTCCACCCGGATCGAAGGTAAGAACACATGAACTTTTGATTTTTGGATGTTCTTGAGGTTTCTTGGTGTTTTGGCCGATTTGCTTCGTTTATAATCAGGTTATTGATAGAACTTATTTGTATACTCGTAATCATTCAATACTCTTGAAGTTGTGTGGAACAAATTCGAGTATTTCTTCGTTAAAATGATTAAATTGGATTATGCCTTCAAAGTGTTCGATGAAATTCCTCAATGAGTTGAACTTGGGAAATTCTATACGTTTTCGTATGAATGATGGTTGAATTGATATTGTTGTGATGATTCTTGGTATTTACGAGAATTTTGTTAAGGGAAGATAATGAATTGGTGATCAAATGATTCGATTATGTTGTTATGATTATGGAATCGTAATATTCTCGATGTTCTTGGTAGTTTATTGCGATTCGTGATGTTATGAGAAGTATATATATTGAAGACGTCATTAGGACCATTGAACACTGAATTTCGGCTTGTGTTCGTATTGTTAAGAGTTGATACGGTTTGGTTTCGTATGATCGAGATGTCGTTGAACCATCGAGTTTGATTAGTTGGTCATTTCGGTTGATTGTTATTGAACGTATTGTTAACTAATTATTGCATTAGGTTGCGTTTAGTGATCGTTGAAGTTAACCGTTGTGCTGCGGATGAGTTGGGGCTACGGAGCTTGTAGACGAAGACGGCGGGATTGATAGTGGCTTCGTCGAATTGGTATCAAGGCAAGTTATGCTTGCTCAGTTCATAATGTTAATAAATGATTTCGTTTTCATTTCATTTATGATTCATATAGCAATGGTATTGTGGAATATATAAATTGTCGGAATGGTGGTATGTAAGATAAATCATAATGTATATGATTTTAAGGATGTCTAGTGGAAATGGGAACGTGAATTATAATTTGGTCTATTGCATAAGAAGTTGGATATCAAGGTTAGTTATCGTGTCGATGTTGAACTCGGGATGGTGGTTTGGTATTAGTTGTGGACTGTACTTCATTTTGGATTGTCGGATAAACCGTGTATTCGTTCAGGGCGGTTGGTCGTGGAAAGGTTAGCGTCTCCAGCTTGAGGTAAATTAATATTGTTAGATTATGATAATCATCATGTTGCATTATTGCATGTGTGTGTTGATATTCCATGTGGTGAATGTGCACCATTGTTTGTTACGTTTTGTGAAGTGCTCTTTCTTGAGCCGTAATCTGTGGGGCCGATGTGTTGGGGATAAAACATGTATGGTACCCGAATGGAAATTTGTTAGGGGATAAGACCTAAATGGCACCTATGTCCGGAGTATTCCTGAGTAGATGCTTCCGTGACCCTCGGCTGTTGCCTTGGGAGTTTATGTGATATTGTCCGGAGTATTCCTGAGTAGATGCTTCCGTGACCCTTGGCTGCTGCCTTGGGAGTTTATATGCGATTATTATATGCATTGTTGAGCATGCTGTGAACTACTGTCTGAAGGAATACGACATTGTGGTCGTGTCGGTCTTTCATGATCGAGTTATTGTTGCCCTCTTGGAAAATCTTCTGATCCTTGTTGGATATGCGTTTCTTCGAGATCTGTTGTCATGTTGTATCGTGGCATATCTGGAGTCAGATACGTTCTGATAGTTCATGTGTAGGATTTTCGGGACGGGCATGTGTAGCATATGTTGGTTTCGACCTCATATTGAACCATGCACACGAGACGTACTTCGTGAGGCTGATTAGGTACGAGACCAGACGTGTATTGATCAATACTCGTGGTTGGCTTGTACACGGACACATGTCCGGATCGAGCGTATCGTGACGTCCATCTTGAGTCTTATTGATTGGTCGTTCACAGTCCATGTATAATTGGGTCTGTTCGATATTCGGGTTGTCTTTGAAACCCCGTATATATGATTTGTATATGGTTGATGATTTTATTATCTCGTGTATCTGTCGCCGTTGAACCTTTACTAATCTCGTTCAGAGTTACCATATCGATGGTCAACTCATTGATATCGATCCTTTATAAATCTCGTTTGGAGTTCACCCTGTCATTGGTAATCTCGTTCGTTATTGATCCTTATTGATTCCGTTTGGGAGTTGTCTCACCGTTGGTATTCTTGGTTATTAGTCCTTGATTGATGTTATTGGAGTTTACCGTTTCGTAAGTATTCTCGGTTGTCGATTCCTTATTTTTTTGTTAGAGTTTACCGTATCGTTGGTATTCCCAGTTGTTGGTCCTTATTGATCTTGCTAGAGTTTACTGTGTCGTCAGTATTCTCGGTTATTGACCCTTTATTGTTCTCATTTAAGTTTATCGTACCGTTGGTAATTCTGGTTGTCGAATCTTATTGACCTTGTTAGAGTTTACCGTGTCGTCGGTATTCTCGATTATTGACTCTTCATTGATCCTTACCGTGTCGTCGGTATTCTCGATTATTGATTCTTCGTTGATCCTTACTGTGTCGTCGGTATTCTCGGTTGTCGACCTTTTATTGACCTTGTTGGGATTTGCCGTATTGCCGGTATTCCCGGTTATTGATTCTTCATTGATCTTGTTGGAGTTACCACATCATGGTATTCTCGTTCGTGGTTGATCCCTTTGTCGATCTTGTGTGGAACTATCATGTCATTGATATTTCTGGTGTGATGCATTGATTGTTATCATTATTGATTGTGTGAGCATTCATGCTTTGTATTGATATCCGGGACTTGCCATTGTTTCGGGACAGTTGATTTGCAGATGTATCGTGTGATATCAGTTCCTATCAGTATTGGGTTCCGATTGTGCGACCCAGCCGACAGAATCGAACTTGACCAGATTATTCTATACTCGAGATATGTTTCTGTTTGGAAATCTTGGTAGTGTTTCGGATACAGTACAGGTGATTACATTTGAATTCGTTCATTACTTAAGGACACGAGGCGTGGGATATGGTAAGATTTGATTGTTATGGTTGTGACAGGTTGGTAAGGTTACTTCGGTGAGATCATATTGGAATTATTCTTACCTTGTAATTACATTGATATGTATTGTTTTTGTGATGTGATCGTTATCATTGTTGAGTATTATGGCTGACCCCGTTGTGGGCTTTATCTTTTAGGTACTCGGAGTTCGAGCTAGTAGCGGTCGTGAAGGGATGAGCTTTCCGGTGATACTGGCTATGGCGTAGTTGTTGGGATTCGAGTGTTCTTTCTGGTTTTTATAATTCCGCTGCAAATGTATTTAATTATGTTTCATCCGCTGTGTGTGTATGTTTCTAAATGGCTTTCGATATTCTTTGAACTGTGTTTTATCCGCTGTGCATGTGTGTACTTTCAAAAGGGCCTTTTGGCAGTTTTAAACATTTGCAAAAATGATTTTAGCCTTGTGGGCTCCAATGTGGGGCCCACGACGCTGTAATATTCCCGTAAGGTTTTGGGGGTGTTACAGAAGATGGTATCAGAGCTTGGGTTTCGTAAAACCTGGGCGTGTGTGTTATGTGGCTCTACCGGTGCGGTAGTAGCGTGACTTTTGAAAATGATTTTCTGACTTTTGGGTCAAACCGATTTTGGAGGTTTCAAAATTTTTGAAATATTTTTAAATTGCTGTATTGCGATGCCGGTGTGTTGTTATTGTGTCGAGGCTTTGTATGGGAGTCGTGTGCTGGTATCATGGAAGATCATCGACTTCACGGACCTGTAAGTATGTTCATTCAATTATTTCAGTTTTGATGATGATTATTGAGTATGGTGCCGTGATTTTGAGATATTTCGGGATTGAGATACTGATTATGACAGGTGTTGAGTTTCGAGGACGAAACTAATTTAAGTGGGTGTATATGTAATATCCTAGAATTTCACTATGAATTTTTCGCATTATTTTATCTGGGATGTACTGTACATAGTGGGACCGACAGGATATGAGCGGATAATTTTGGAAACCGTGACAGTCGTGCCAGTATCTCATCGAGGTTATTTTGATTCTAGGATATTACATGCTTGATGTGTTTTTCGATGTCGGATATACCGTATGGGTATTTGTATGATTGTCGTACTTGGTCGACAGTTGTAATTAGGTGTATTGTGCATCAGACGTACCGTACGAGAATATTTTCGGGATTTCGTATATGTGTTCAGTACTGTGGTATGTTCATATTTGTTATGTCGAGCTGTTGGACAGGAATTGCTGGAAATGGCTAAGTATGGAAGCCATTACGTACGTTATGTGTTGAAGCTTACGTACGTTAAATTGGTAGAGTTACGTACGTTATGGCCGAGACATTACGTACGTAACATGGGAATCAGACGATCGAGTCGTGGTCGTCAAGTGGAACCCTGTGTCGACAACTTTCGGCGGAGGATGTTGACAGGTGACTCAACGTACGTGTTACATACGTTATACAGGATGTGTTACGTACGTAACACGACCATTGTACTGTAGCAAGTCAACGTACGTATTACGTACGCAACGGAATAAGTGTTACGTACGTTACGGGGCGGCTGGCCGAGTCGTGGCCGAGTGGACCTGTAGTGGCCGAGCATGGTCGGTAGTGACTCGTAGGGATGGCCGATCACGGTCGACAGTGACTCGCAGGGATGGCTAGGACTGGCCGATTACGTACGTAAGGCAGTGACCGGTTACGGCCGTAAGGGCCAGTTACTTACGTAATCCAGCTGCCGGTTACGTACGTAAGGGTGCCGAACAAATTGGACAGTAAGGTAGGCCACGGACGGTTACGTACGTAAGCGCGGCGATTACGTCGTAATCGGCGGCAGTCTCGGCTTTATATAAGGCACAGACCAGTCATCTGCTCATTTCTTCATTTTTCTTCGTTCCTTCCGCGATTTCTTCAGCAAATATGACGTTTTTGAGTAGAATCAACTTATAACAACATGTTTTAGAAATTGGAATCATGGATTAACATCATCCTCCACCCGGATCGAAGGTAAGAACACATGAACTTTTGGTTTTTGGATGTTCTTGAGGTTTCTTGGTGTTTTGGCCGATTTGCTTCGTTTTGATTCAGATTATTGATAGAACTTGATTGTATACTCGTAATCATTCAATACTCTTGATGTTTTGTTGAACAAATTCGAGTATTTCTTCGTTAAAATGATTAAATTGGATTATGCCTTCAAAGTGTTCGATGAAATGCCTCAATGAGCTGAACTTGGGAAATTCTATACGTTTTCTTATGAATGATGGTGAATTGATATTGTTGTGATGATTCTTGGTATTTACGAGAATTTTGTTAAGGGAAGATAATGAATTGGTGATCAAATGATTCGATTATGTTGTTATGATTATGGAATCGTAATATTCTCGATGTTCTTGGTAGTTTGTTGCGATTCGTGATGTTATGAGAAGTATATATGTTGAAGACGTCGTTAGGACCATTGAACACCGAATTTCGGCTTGTGTTCGTATTGTTAAGAGTTGATACGGTTTGGTTTCGTATGATCGAGATGTCGTTGAACCATCGAGTTTGATTAGTTTGTCATTTCGGTTGATTGTTATTGAACGTATCGTTAACTAATTATTGCATTAGGTTGCGTTTAGTGATCGTTGAAGTTAACCGTTGTGCTGCGGATGAGCTGGGGCTACGGAGCTTGTAGACGAAGACGGCGGGATTGATAGTGGCTTCGTCGAATTGGTATCAAGGCAAGTTATGCTTGCTCAGTTAATAATGTTAATAAATGATTTCGTTTTGATTTCATTTATGATTCATATAGCAATGGTAGTATGGAATATATGAATTGTCGGAATGGTGGTATGTAAGATAAATCATAATGTATATGATTTTAAGGATGTCTAGTGGAAATGGGAACGTGAATTATAATTTGGTCTATTGCATGAGAAGTTGGATATCAAGGTTAGTTATCGTGTCGATGTTGAACTCGGGATGGTGGTTTGGTATTAGTTGTGGACTGTACTTCATTTTGGATTGTCAGATAAACCGTGTATTCGTTCAGGGCGGTTGGTCGTGGAAAGGTTAGCGTCTCCAGCTTGAGGTAAATTAATATTGTTAGATTATGATAATCATCATGTTGCATTATTGCATGTGTGTGTTGATATTCCATGCGGTGAATGTGCACCATTGTTTGTTACGTTTTGTGAAGTGCTCTTTCTTGAGCCGTAATCTGTGGGGCCAATGTGTTGGGGATAAAACCTGTATGGTACCCGAATGGAAATGTGTTAGGGGATAAGACCTAAATGGAACCTATGTCCGGTGTATTCCTGAGTAGATGCTTAGTGACCTCTACTGTTGCCTTGGGAGTTTATGTGATATTGTCCGGAGTATTCCTGAGTAGATGCTTCCGTGACCCTTGGCTGCTGCCTTGGGAGTTTATATGCTATTATTATATGCATTGTTGAGCATGCTGTGGACTACTGTCTGAAGGAATACTACATTGTGGTCGTGTCGGTCTTTCATGATCGAGTTATTGTTGCCCTCTTGGAAAATCTTCTGATCCTTGTTGGATATGCATTTCTTCGAGATCTGTTGTCATGTTGTATCGTGGCATATCTGGAGTCAGATACGTTCTGATAGTTCATGTGTAGGATTTTCGGGACGGACACGTGTAGCATATGTTGGTTTCGACCTCATATTGAACCGTGCACACGAGACGTTCTTCGTGAGGCTGATTAGGTACGAGACCAGACATGTATTGATCAATACCCGTGGTTGGCTTGTACACGGACACATGTCCGGATCGAGCGTATCGTGACGTCCATCTTGAGTCTTATTGATTGGTCGTTCACAGTCCATGTATAATTGGGTCTGTTCGATATTCGGGTTGTCTTTGAAACCCCGTATATATGATTTGTATATGGTTGATGATTTTATTATCTCGTGTATCTGTCGCCGTTGAACCTTTACTAATCTCGTTCGGAGTTACCATATCGATGGTCAACTCATTGATATCGATCCTTTATAAATCTCGTTTGGAGTTCACCCTGTCATTGGTAATCTCGTTCGTTATTGATCCTTATTGATTCCATTTGGGAGTTATCTCACCGTTGGTATTCTTGGTTATTAGTCCTTGATTGATGTTATTGGAGTTTACCGTGTCGTAAGTATTCTCGGTTGTCGATTCCTTATTGCTCTTGTTGGAGTATACCGTATCGTTGGTATTCCCGGTTGTTGGTCCTTATTGATCTTGCTAGAGTTTACTGTGTCGTCAGTATTCTCGGTTATTGACCCTTTATTGTTCTCATTTGAGTTTATCGTACTGTTGGTAATTTTGGTTGTCGACTCTTATTGACCTTGTTAGAGTTTACCGTGTCATAGGTATTCTCGGTCATTGACTCTTCATTGATTCTTACTGTGTCGTCGGTATTCTCGATTATTGATTCTTCGTTGATCCTTACTGTGTCGTCGGTATTCTCGGTTTTCGACCTTTTATTGACCTTTTTGGGATTTGCCGTATTTCCGGTATTCCTGGTTATTGATTCTTCATTGATCTTGTCGGAGTTACCACATCATGGTATTCTCGTTCGTGGTTGATCCCTTTGTCGATCTTGTGTGGAACTATCATGTCATTGATATTTCTGGTGTGATGCATTGATTGTTATCATTATTGATTGTGTGAGCATTCATGCTTTGTATTGATATCCGGGACTTGCCATTGTTTCGGGACAGTTGATTTGCAGATGTATCGTGTGATATCAGTTCCTATCAGTATTGGGTTCCGATTGTGCGACCCAGCCGGCAGAATCGAACTTGACCAGATTATTCTATACTCGAGATATGTTTCTGTTTGGAAATCTTGGTAGTGTTTCGGATACAGTACAGGTGATTACATTTGAATTCGTTCATTACTTAAGGACACGAGGCGTGGGATATGGTAAGATTTGATTGTTATGGTTGTGACAGGTTGGTAAGGTTACTTCGGTGAGATCATATTGGAATTATTCTTACCTTGTAATTACATTGATATGTATTGTTTCTGTGATGTGATTGTTATCATTGTTGAGTATTGTGGCTGACCCCGTCGTGGGCTTTATCTTTTAGGTACTCGGAGTTCGAGCTAGTAGCGGTCGTGAAGGGATGAGCTTTCCGGTGATACTGGATATGGCATAGTTGTTGGGATTCGAGTGTTCTTTCTGGTGTTTATAATTCCGCTGCAAATGTATTTAATTATGTTTCATCCGCTGTGTGTGTATGTTTCTAAAAGGCTTTCGATATTCTTTGAACTGTGTTTTTATCCGTTGTGCATGTGTGAAAGGGCCTTTTGGCATTTTTAAACATTTGCGAAAATGATTTTAGCCTTGTGGGCTCCAATGTGGGGCCCACGGCGCTGTAATATTCCCGGAAGGTTTTGGGGGTGTTACATACTTCATCATAATCGAGGCAAAATTGACTTGATCATCTTTAAGAATGTGATAGATGATTTCCATATCTATGTAAACGAGACGCCGTTGGGCATTAATTTTTGGCATAAGACTTTTAGTAATAGCATCGTGAAGAAGTTGGATATTTATTCCAAAGTCATTATTTTCAAATTTCTCAGAATTCACTTCAATAACAGCTTTAGACTTTAGGAAGTCTCGAACGGTGAATTCGTTTAAAATTTCGTGTTCCCAATCCTGCATATCGATAACAACATATTCCTCATCCTGAATCAGAATTCCGGTACAAATTACACCTTCGTTAGGCAGCCCAAAAAATTCGGATAATTTCATGGCATCAAATACAATAGGTTTTCCACGAACAAGTGAATTAATAACAACAGAACCATCAGGATTGTAAGGTGTTGAGAAATTCGCATAAAATTCACGAACACAATCAACAAATATTGGTCGAGCAAGACTCACAAAATAATTTATTCCAAGCATATCAAAAAACTCGTCTATATCAATACCAATAGATTTCAAATATTCGAAATTGAAGTGGTGACTAGGCGTTACCTCTTCATTAATCAGAATCTCGTTGAACACTTTTGTTGCCTGGGAGTTTCGGAAATGGGGACTGTCGTTTGAGTATTGGATGAAGATTAGGATGCGTCTCCTCATCTTTTCTTCCTGTTTCTTGTAGCCATGATGTTTGAGGTCGAATAAATGTATGAAATCGATGGAGTCGATCGGTTTTTGTGGAAGATTATGGAGAGAGGCGATCAGAATAAGATTAGGGATTTGGGCAAAGTGAGAAAGAAATGGCAGGACGGGAATTAAAGTAGCAGGGTTAAAGCATGTTACGTACGTAATGACCTATTATGTCCATAAATAAATATTAATAATGTACGTTATAAGATAGTGTAGCGTACGTAATGACATACCCATAACAATATGCTCAAATTTGCGTGATGCATAGCGTACGTAACCAGGACCTGCGTTACGTACGTAATACCTGTTACGTACGTAATCCTCTGAATATAGCGGTCGTAACACTGACCAAATGAATAGTGAAATTCTTCTGATGATATCCGTTCATTTTTTCCATGACCATTTTTGCTGTATGATGAGTATGCAAAATTAAAATTGATCAACATGTCCCATTCCTAAATTTATGCGTATGAAGTTGAAATCATCTTTGGGTAATGGTTTTGTAAAAATATCCACCAATTGTTCATTAGTACCAACAAATTGGAGACGCACATTCCCGTTTTAGACATGGTCACGAATAAAATGGTGACGAATTTCAATATGTTTTGTCCTACTATGCAATATGGGGTTTTTGCTCAAATTTATGGCACTCGTATTATCACAAACAATAGGTGTATTTTTAAGCTCAATGCCATAATCTAGTAATTGATTTTTAATCCATAGAACTTGTACACATGCACTTCCCGCAACCACATATTCTGCTTCAGCTGTGGAAGTAGCGACACTAGTCTGTTTCTTACTACCTCATGAAATTAGACATGAACTCATGAAATAACAAGTTCCATTGGTGTTTTCTCTATCAATTTTGCATCCACCGAAATCAGTATCACTATATGCAAAAAGTTCAAAATCAATGCTTGATGGATACCACAAACCTAAGCCAGTAGTACCTTTTAAATATCGAAAAATTCGTTTGCATGCAATAAGATGAAATTCTTTCAAATTAACTTGAAAACAAGCACACAGACAAGTAGTGAACATAATATAAGGCCTAGAATTAGTTAAATAAAGTAAAGACCCAATCATACCTCGGTACTGTTTCTAGTCAATAGACTTACCTTTCTCGTCTTTGTCGAGTTTAAGAGTGGAAGACATAGGAGTATAAATTTCTTTGCACCCTCACATCTTATATTTTTTTAAGAGCTCATTGACGTATTTTGATTGGTGAATGAATATTCTGTCATTGAGTTGCTTAATTTGGAGTCCGAGAAAGTATTTCAACTTTCCCATCATACTCATTTCGAATTCTCTCTTCATAAGATTTGAAAATTCTAGGGACAGAGATTCGTGAGTTGCACCAAAAATAATATCATCGACATAGATTTGGCAAATAAGCATATTATCACCTAAGTTCTTGATAATGGGGTATTATCAACATTACCTCTTTTATACCCATTAGAAATAAGAAAATTGCTTAAATGTTCATACCATGCTATCGGAGCTTGTTTTAATCCATAGAGAGCTTTATGGAGCTTGTATACATGATCTAGATGATCATAGTCTTCAAATCTCGGCGGTTGCTTGACATACACCTCCTCCGAGATGACTCTGTTTAGGAACGCACTCTTTACATCCATTTGATGGAGTTTGATTTTCTTGTAAGCGGCAACGGCACAGAGAAGGCGAATAGCCTCAAGACGGGCAATAGGAGCAAAAGTTTCTTCATAGTCCAAACCTTCTTCTTGATTGTGTCTTTGGGCGACCAATCTTGATTTATTCTTTACTGGGATACTATTATAATCGGTTTTTACTTTATGTACTCATTTTGTACCGATGATAGTTTTTTCCACCGGTGCCGGAACCAATTCCCAAACTTTATTCCTTTCGAATTGATTGAGCTCTTCTTGCATAGCGATAGCCTAATTTTCGTAATTTATAGCTTCATCGACATTCTTTGGTTCTGTAAGAGAAATGAATGAAATATTGTTTAGACAATCATTTACATTTCTCCTAGTTCGCACACCTTCATCGATTTTCCCAAGTATTACACTTTAGCCCATTCCTTAGGAAGGTTGAAAGGATTCTCCTCCTCCTTGTCCAAACTTAAGTCGAGCTTCTCTAGTTACTTTGACGCTTCTGACACTTCTTTAGCCGGAACCATACTTGCATCATCATCAAAAACAACCTTTCTCGAGGGTAAAACTATATCATCGAATTTTACATGAATCGACTCTTCTACTGAGCCTTTTCTACAATTAAAAATACGATAAGCTTTACTATTAGTCGAATAACCAAGAAATATACCAATATTCGATTTAGAATCAAATTTTCCCAAATTATCCTTACCATTATGATGAATAAAGACTTTACAACCAAACGGATGAAAGTAAGATAAATTGGGCTTTTTACCTTTGAATATCTCATATGGAGTCATCATCTTGTTTCTCCAGAGATGAACTCGATTAATAACATAGCATGCGTTGTTAACGGCTTTGGCCCAGAAATATTTTGGTAGCCCATATTCACTGAGCATTGTTCGGCTCATTTCTTCTAGAGAGCGATTTTTCCTCTCGACAACTCCATTTTATTGAGGTGTTTGAGATGCTGAAAAGTTTTGCCCAATACCATATTTATCGCACCAATCTTCAAAATCATCTGACTCGAATCCTCCACCATGATCGGATCTGACGGAGATAATTGGTAATTCTTTTTCTTTCTGGGTAACCTTGCACTACTTAACAAACTCATTAAATGCATCACTTTTATTTGCTAAGAACTTTACCTAAATAAAGCTAGAAAAATCATCAACAAGAACTAATGTGTAAAGTTTACCATTTAAGCTAGCATGCCGTGACGGTCCAATCAAATCCATATGAATTAATTCAAGAATACGGCTAGTGGAAATTTCCATTTTGGATTTGAACGAGTCTCTAGCATGTTTTCCTTTAATACAGGCCTCACAGATGTGGTCTTTTCTGAAATTTAAATTTGGTAGACCACGGACAATATCATTTTTGGCTAATTTTGAAAGTAAAGGTAAAGAGGCGTGACCCAATTTTTGGTGCCAACTAACGGCATTTTCATCATATGAAAGTAAGCATTTTTCATTAAAAGAAGATTCCTCTTGAAGATCAACAATGTAAATATTTCCATAACGTAAACCGATAAAAACGATTTGGTCTTTTCTCATTACCGTGCAATGTGTAATTTCAAAAATTAGTTTGAGACCAGTACCACATAATTGGGAAATGCTGAGAAGATTATGACAAAGACCATCAACAAAAAGAACATTTTTTATAGTTGGTAAAGGTTTCTTACCTATTTTACATGTTCCTTTGATTTAGCCCTTTTTATTGTCACCAAAGGTGACACAACCTCGATCTTCTTTTGTCAGCTCTGTGAAAAGATATTCGTTCCCACTCATGTGATTTGAACACCCACTATCAATATACCATTTATTTAATAATGTTGATTTCCTTGCTTGTACCTACAAAGACAATTTTCTTCCATTTTATAGGTAACCAGGCTAATTTGGGTCCTGTAGAGTTAGACATAAAAACTTGGTTTTGAACAGTGGTCCCTTTAGGTACACAAATCTGTTTGACTTTTATAGTTCGTCTAGAACTTCTACAATAAGTTTCGGTATGTCCTGGTTTTAAACATTTTGGACATGATGGAATTCTCATTTTTAAAATATCCGAATCTTTCGTGGTAATATCTACGGACCTTTTCATTGAAAATGCATTATACCCGAGTCCTTGTTTTGAAAGAGAAAATTTTTGACCAAATAAGAGTTGCTCAAATTTGTCATTACCACACGAGAATTTTCTAACATAAAGTTTGAGTTCTTTTTGAGCATTGTGTAAATCATCTCTCAGAATTTTTTCGGTTTCCAAGCAATTTGAATGATCAATAGGCACCTCTTTGCTTTTCAATAATTTTGAATTTTCATTTTCAAGGGACTTAATTTTCTTTCTCAAATCTTTATTAATATTGCAAACTTTTCATATTCATTATTTAAAGATTCGAAGGCATTAAGAAGTTCTTCATGAGAAGAATCAATTACCTCGTCTTCTCCATTGCTGTCTTGAGATGCGCGGGCCATTAAAGCAAGATTGGTTTGAACTTGTGGTTCATCATCCTCATCATCATCACTCCATGTATCAACATAGACTTCTTTCTTTTCGAACTTCTCATGGGGTGGTTTTGATAAACTCATAGGCGCAGCAGCACGACAATCTTTAACAAAATGACCTGGAATGCCGCACCTTTGACAAGTATTGTCGAACCTTTTATTTTATCGGAAATGAACCATTTTGGATTCATCCCTCGTTTCTTGTTTGATATCTCTCTGGCGCCTATGTAAAAGATTTTTGAATTTCTTTATGTTTTTAGCATAAAAGGCAGTTTCTTCATCCTCTTCCTCAGTCGGTTCATCTTCTAGATCATTATCCTATTTGTCTTTGAAGGCGATCGGCCTTTCTCTCTCTTTAGGCTTTGGTTTTAAATTTCGAGATTTAATGACAATCTCATAATTTATAAGGGATCCAATGAGAGCAGTGAATTCCATGGTGTCTAAATCTTTCGACTCCATGATAACCGTAATAGTAGCATCCCATTCTCTCGGTAGTGATCGAAGGATTTTCTTAGCTTTATCACTACTTGAGATCGGTTTGCCAAGGAAGACTTTACTTGCACAACCCTCGACTGATTTTCTGGTTGAGACCTCTTTCGCAAGAGAACACGTACATGTTGTTCGGAAAATGAAGCCCCCCTTGGGTACAAAACCTTTCTCTGAGCTACCAAAAGACTCATGGATTTTATACACAGATGGGTCTGCTACAAAAGGAAGAAGTGTGGCAGGAGTTGTCTTAATCAGTCCTGGAAGTGGGCATGTGACTCAAGATTTTGTACGCTTCAAGTTCCCATCCTCAAACAACCAGGCCAAGTATGAGGACCTTATTCTTGGGATTGAAAAGTCTAAGTTCCTTGGAGCGACAAAATGGTAGATTACAGTGATTCAAAGCTGGTAGTAAAGCAGGTCCAAGGAGAATTCAATACTGAAAACCACATGATTACCAAGTACAAATACCTCGTCCTTGACATAACCAAGGATTTGGAATACTGGGAGATAATACTAATAGTTCGAGATCACAACAAGGAGGCCGATTTGATTTCCAAAATGGCAACAACTGAAAACGTCGATCCGTTGGTCATTTATGCCGACCAGCCTACATTTGAAAGGATAGATATCTTGGCTATCGATGACGAAGAAAGAAGTTGGATAGATGACTACAAAGACTACATTAGAGATGGAAAGCTACCCGAAGACGAGTTGGCTGCTAAAATGATCAAAAAGAAGATTGTAAGGTTCGTCGTGTGGAATGGAGTGCTTTACAGAAGATCTTTCACCAAACCTCTTCTTAGATGCGTTCCTCCAAGGTACGTGGAGAACTTGCTGGCCGAGGTCTATAATGGAGTTTGTGGATGACACCTGGGGCCAAAATCTTTTCCGACAAGGTCATAACCCTCGGACATTATTGGCCTAACTTGAGGGAAGATGCCCAGACCTACGTGAAGAAAAACGATAAATGTCAGAGGTATTTAGGCTTACCTAAGGTCCCAGCTGTTGAATAGAGCCTCATCATACCGACTTGGCCCTTCGACATATGAGGAGTCGACATTATTGGACCCTTACCCTTGGCCAAAGGAAGCAACAAATTTGGCATAGTAGCAGTGGATTACTTCATCAAGTGGGTCAAATCTAGAGCCTTGGAAAAGATCACGGAGGAGAACACCATCAACTTTATACAAAATTACATATGGTGTCGGTTTGGTGTTCCTAATACAATTGTAACTGATAATAGACTTCAATTCTCGGATGCCTTCACTAAAGAACTTAACAGATTGGGAGTTCAGCACAATAAGTCCTCGATTAGTCATCCTCAGGGCAATGGGCAAGCAAAAGCAGCCAACAAACTTATCTTGATAGCCCTCGCAAAAAACGTAGAAGGAAGTGAGGGGGAGTGTCTGGACGACCTTCCCCTTGTCCTGTGGCCAGTTCGTACAACCACTCGAGGGCCGATTGGTGAAACACCTTTTGCCTTGACATATGGTTCAGAAGCCATGGCTCCAGTAGATATGGCACTCCCAACCTTTAGGGTAACCAACTATGACGAGGTGGTCAATGAACATAACCGACTTATGAATTTGGACTTGCTTGATGAGAAGAGACTAGCTGCACAGCTAATGATGATCAACTACAAACAGGGGACCAAGGCCTATCATGACAAAAAGGTGAAGAAGAGGGTGTTTGAAGTTGGTGATTGGGTACAAGTGATTGACTCTAAAAATTTATTATCTACCTCTTCCTCTTCCTCTTCCTTTGATTTTTGCTGGAGGGAGAGACCTCAGTGGTTTTGCTCCTATTAGCCTCTTTGTAATTGGGATAATTCCATATTTCTTCTTGATTATTGAGGAAGCAAATTCTTGTTCTTCTGGTGAGGTGTACTTGTTTTCAATGCAAACTTGTCTGATCTCCTTTCGGAGGGAAATCTCATCCAGTTCTTCATTCATTAGAGTGGGTGCTTCTTCAGGTCTGAGGTCTGGAATCATTGGGTGTGCATTAAGTTCCTTCTCAGCATGCTTTTTCAAAATTTTCCATAGGTTGGGCAAATTTATTTCCATAAAGTCAACAAAAATTTGCTCTGGGGAGCATTCAGGATCTAGAATGATTTCTCATAAGTAGTATTTTTCTATAAATTTCTTCCTTATTGTTCCCCACATTGGTTCAGCTTCAACAGGCAAGAATTCATCCACATAGTATAATTCTTTCCCTTCCCACTGAAGTGGCTGAGGAAGTTCATGCCTGATTCTTCTCTTCTTAGCTTCTGGACCTTCTAGTGTTGCATCTGTATGCTTTCTTTTCAGGGAACTTGAAGTTCCAGCTTCAGCAAAATGAATTATTGTGGGAGGTGCAACTGGATTCCTGGGACAACTGTTAGTGCCTCCTGCCTTCTCTTGGTTCTCATCTCTTCTTCCCCCTTTTTGCCAGCATCAAGAATTTTTGCTAGCTGCTTCTCCACCCTCTGCATGAAGTCAGTCATGCCAAGAGGCATCCTTGAAGGTTAAGGTGGTGGAGAGGGTTCCCTGTTTAGAAATGAGTCCATATTTTCATTGAGGGACTGCAGCTGAGGTTTTACTTCGGTGAACCATAGATCTGATCAGCTCATTGATATTAGGAGGCAGTTAGACTTCATGTGCCTTTACATGAGCAGTGTTTTCTGCTGAGTTCTCCTCTTCAGTTGACCTCCGAGCAATGGATTTTTCAGATTATATTCTCATGTAAGCTGCTTATTGATCAGATGGGGTTTTATCTGGCTCCCTTAATTCATCATCTTCTGTGGGTTGTGCTGAATTGGAGGCCTGATCAGGTGCACCCTGATCATGGTCCTCATCCTCCATCTCTTCTCCATTCTTTCCTTCTTCTCCTCCTTCATTTTCTTTTTCTTCTTTTCCTTCTTCCTTCTCTTTTGCTTCGTTTTCAACTTCTTTTCTGACTTCCTTTTCAACTTCTTCTTCTCCCTTCTCTTTTTCAACTAATTTTTTTTCTTTCTCCTTCTCTTCCTCCTCAACTTCTTTATTCTATTCAACTTCATTTACAACTTTTTCTTTTACTTCTCCTTCTCCCCCAACAATTTTCTCTTCATCATCGAGTGTTTTTCCTTGTGCCACTCCTTCCACAACATCAAGTATGAACTGGTCTATATTTTGCTTAAAATTTGAAATGAACCAGCTCTCATACAGTAACAAACTCATATTTGTCTCATGACAGAAATCTATAATGAGGGTCTCGATGTATATGGGGTAGTCCCATCCACTTGTGCCAACAAACTCTCTTAGCTGAGGGAAGCTAAGAGTCTTTAACCCCTTTCATTCCTTGTAAATATTGACAAAAGAATATTTAAGAACTTGTTTTACCAATTTCAGTTGAGCTCTGGTAAGGTTGAGAGGGTTACTCTCCTTGAGGTTGCAGGAGAAGTGGGCAGTTTGTTCTTCAAAGAGTTCTTCTGCCTCTTCTTCCTCAGTGACACTAGGAAGTGTGTGGAGTGGAATCACTTCTGGTATAAGCTCAGTGGAGTGAGCTGGTTGATATACATGTGTTGAGGGTGCGGCTAAGATGGTAGTGACTATCAACATTTCTTCTTCAGGTATGTAGACCACTATTTCCTTCAGTTTCTTTGGAGATGGTTCAGGATATGAGGTAATGAGGACAACTTCTTCTCTCTCAGGTGACTTTCTCTTAAATAATTTGGTAATTGGGTCGTTGTCACTGTCCGAGTCATCTGCAGGTGCGATTACAGGTGCAGTTGGAATGACCTCATCTGCAGGTGACTATTCAGGGATGTCAGATGTAATTGGAGCAGGTGGAGTCTCACCTGTGGTTTCTTCAGGTGGGGTCTGAGCAGGTATCTCAGCTGTGTTTTTGTCAACTGCATCTGAATTAATTTCATCTGAATCATAGGGTCCTCTATACGAGGACGTTCCAGATGTCATCTTCTAAATTAATTCAGCCGCTGTGGGCTGTCTGCCTTCAAACTTTTCCATTGCAGCTTGGTACAGATGACCAAGTCTCTTGATGATTTGGAAATTTTTCACCTTGCCTATCGCCTTTCCAATGAACTCCATAATGTAACTGATTTGGGTTCCAAAGGCTAACTTCTACCCAAATTTTTTGTTATCATTGTCCCAGCTCACCTTATTTACTTCAAGACTAATTTCCTGTAAATGTAGTCAGGCCAATTAATCCTCTACTGCTGAATCAATGCTCCTAAGACAATGTACTTTGATGATGACAGTTGATCGAAGCTGCCTGCTATGCCCATCAAAATTTTAGGAATTTAATGCATACCCAATGATTCCATACTTCAAACCTGAATAAGAACCCACTCTAATGAATGGAGAACTGGATGAGATTGCCCTCCAAAAGGAGATCAGACATGTTTGCATTGAAAACAAGTACATCTCACCAAAAGAACAAGAATTTTCTTCTTGTAAACCCATTTGGTGCCTATAACTTTCTTGTGAAGTGGCCTTTCTATCTCTTCCCATACTCTATTCATTTCCATCTGGTTGAGCTCTTCTTGCCTGGCATTTACCCTTGTGTAGTCTTCTAGGGCTTGTTCAGTTATTTTAGGTTCTATTTGGAACATGAAACATGAGAATATGGCAACTCCTGTTTGTTCTCTTGAATTTCCTATTTTGACTCCATCTAATAGGTTTCCAATGATCTGTTGGATGAGATGATATTTGAACCATTTGGGGGTATCATTTTCATTTTTGTCTTCTACTTTGGATTGAGAGTCTTTATTATTCATTCCCCCTGTTGAATTGCTTGGAGGAATTCCGCCTGACTCTGCATCAGCATGGTTTTAATGGTCTGTGGCTGCATTAGGTTCAGCTATGGTTTTATCAGCTGCAGTTGTATCTTGAGGATTTTCATCGGGTGTAGTTGGTTCAGCTGTAACTTTATCAGCTGTAGTTGGATCAGCTATGCTTATATCAGCTACGGTTGGATTAGCTACATTTGGAGATCATGTCTGATCTGCAGTTGGGTCTTTATCAGTTGTGTCCACCATTCCTGTGTCATTGATGATGACTTCTTCCAGGGAGGTGGTTTTGAGCTTTTTCTCAATTAATTCCACCTGTTTTCTGTACTCAACAGTAGATTCATCAGAAACAAAATGAGGTGTTTTTTCCACAACTAATGTTCTTTTGTTAAATACTCTGTATGCCTTGCTTATTTGTGAGTATCCCATAAAGAGACCATCATCAGTTTTAGAATTTAAGGCATTCAGTTGGGTTTTACCATTGTTGTGGATGAAACACTTACAACCAAAGATAGGAAAATCTGCAAAAGTTGGTATCAAGCCATTCCAAACCTCATAGGGATTTTTGCTGTGTCTTCCTACTATCATACTCCTATTCTGAGTATGGTATGCTGTGTTGGCAGCTTCAGCCCAGAACCTCTTTGGCAGGTCAATTTCAGCAATCATTGACCTGGCTGCTTCCATTAGGGTTCTGTTCCTTCTTTCAGCTACACCATTTTATTGTGGTGTTCTTGCAGCAGAGCCTTCATGTTAGATTCCATTCTGATCACTATATTCATTATTGCCTTCTTGAGGAATTCTCCTCCTTTGTTTGATCTCATCTTTATGATGGAGAGGGATTTCTCATTTTGAATCTTTCTCATCATCTCAGGGAGCTTTGTTAATGTTTCACTCTTTTTATAAAGTAAAACAATCCATGTATATCTAGAGTAGTCATCAAAAACTACTAAGATATGCTTCCTTCCACTCAGCATTCTTGGCTTGATGGGACCAAATAAATACATGTGAAGTAGATCCAAAATTCTGTTGGTTAGAGTAGTAGGCTGAACTGATTTGAAAGATGCTTTGGTTTGCTTTCCCTTCTAGCATGCATCACAAAGAGTCTCTTTCTTGAATACTTCTGCTGGAAGTCCTGTGGCCAACTTTTGAGAACTACTTTTGTTGATGGCTTTGAAGTTCAGGTGACAAAGTCTCTTGTGCCAGAGCCATCCATTCTCAATAATTATTTTTGATAAGAAACAAGTATTTGGTGATCTTGATTTCCAATCTATCGGGTAGACATATCTTCTTCTGTATCCTTGTAGCTTTACTTCTCCATTGGGGAGATCAATCACCATACATTTCCATCTTGTGAAGACTACCAGGTTGTTCTCATCACAAAATTGGCTTATACTTAGGAGATTGTATTTGAGCCATTTGACATACTACACTTTTGTAATGATTATGTTTCCTCTGTGCAGCTTCCCATAACCTTTGGTTTGTCCACTTGAGCTATCTCCAAATGTTACATCTGGACCTGTTTCTTTAACATATTCTAACAGAATCTTCGTGTTTCCTGTTGTGTGCCTTGAGCATCCAGAGTCTACAAACACTACTGGAAATGACCGATTCAATGACACATAAAAAATGTCATAGAATGCCTTCCATGACATTTTTTGTGTGTCGTTCGAAACGTCATTGAAGCCTGGGTCATTGTAGGGGCGGCTGTAATACCCGCAATTTCGATTTCTGGTAATTTCCTTTTTTCGGCGGAGGTCCATTTCGAGGACTCGCTTGGGACTGTTTCATCATTCTGAGTATGATTAATTCTGCACTTTTTGTCATACGAGTTCGTTTTGGTATTGTTTTATTAAGCTCCGTGTTTCTTAACGACTTTTCCGCACTCGAGTTCGATTCTTGTGAATCTCGTTCGAAATTACTGTTTCGAGTTTCCCGTAAGTCCATTTAACTTTGTTAGACGTGTTGTGAACTTCGGTTTGGTTATTCGATCACGTATCGTGATTTTAGGACATTTTGGGCCGTTTTCGTAATTTCCCAAAGTTTGGAGTAATTACTTCCGTTGTTGTATTTTGATCCTTCGGGTGGTCGGAATCATGTGTTCTCTTAGTGCTCGAATTCGTCTTCGCGAGTACTTCGTAACCGTATCTTCGATTCGTATTTAGGTTCGGGTTTCGGGGTCGTTCGGATTGTCGTTGTGGTTCTGTCGTAATTTTCAGTTTGTGTCGGAATCATTTTGCAACTGGAGGTTGCTGGCCGGACCTGTGCGAAACGGCGTTGTCGAGTGCCGTTGCTTGCGCCGGGTCGGCCAGGACCAGCAAGTCTGCCGAGACACGGCTGAGAACCCGCGCAAGATTTGTGCTGGGTGATGCGCCGTGTCGGATACGGCCGAGACACACGCGCAGGCGTCTTGTGCCGGGTGTTGCGCCGTGTCGGTCAGGTCGCGCACTGACCCGCAACACGGCGGTAAACACGGCGCTGGTTTGGACCGTTTGTTGCGCCGTGTTCGGCAGGGGTATAAATATGGCAGAGCAGTCGGGTTTCACTCATTTTCCCAGTTCGTTTTCAATCCTTCCGCAGCCAAGTCTTGGGAAAACCAAAGACATGTTGTTAATATATCCAAAACACGAAATTCTTGAGTCCATAACATCGATTAATCCTTCCATAACTTGCTCCGATCGACCGAATCATGGTAAGTTTTCTTAAAATCTAGTTTTGGGGATTTTGTTCGATTTGTCCGTTTAATCCGTTTTAACTCAGAATAGTGATGGATTGATGATTGTTAAGCTATATTATATTGAATTCCTTGTTATTCCACGGTTGGATTGTATTGATTCGGGATTTTGGTTGAGTTCTTAGTCGACGCCTTGAAAGTGTCCGACAAAAGGTCTTAGAGGGGGGATTGGACGTTGTGCGATTATTATTCATCGTACGATTGTTGATTTATCATTGATATGACTTAGGGACGAAATCCTTGTGAAGAACTCGAGTCGGAACCCTTCTGTTCGTTGTCTTCTTCGTGGTACAAGCTTCCCGGTGAAACCGTGTTCTTTGGGGTATTCGGTAACAATTATTAAGGCAAGTATCTTATTATACGACTTGTATCTTACGACTAGTAATCACGTACGAAATTTATGATGATTTTGTTTGCCTTCGTAAATATGTTCCGTTTGAATTAGTTGTGTATTCCGAAATTTGAAGGCTTTGTGATAATAGTGTTATATTGGTATACGTATTAGGTGTTGTGCCATTTGTGCAGGTTTTCGATATACATATGGGATGGTTGTACACTTGTTGGTGCAATGTATTGCGCACCGATCATATGTTATGTTGGTTGTGTGTCGTTGATTGATGACAGTTGTTGAGAGTGTTGAAATTGTGTTATGTGAGTGCGATGTACGATTTTTTGGTGATCAACGTGATTGATTAACTGTGCTCATTGTTGTATGTAATGTGAATGTGAATGTGAATATGTGTGTGACCGCTAAGTTCACTCGTGTTGTTTCGACGGGACCTACGAGGATTCGTAGCGGTGGACTACGGGGTTAGAACTTAGTGAGGTACTGAGGTCCAATCGTGCTGGTCTGACGAGGCCTACGATAACGCATGGTAGTGGACCATGAGTTTCGGACACAGTACGTCTAACCGAGTGAGCTTGACGGGGCTTACGGTGACTCGTGGCAGTGGAATATGGTGTCAGGACTGTGTGTGTGATTGTTGGGATTGATATAGTCCGTGTGGGTTGTTGAGCCTACTGAAACACGTGACAGTAGATCACGGTGTCGGAATTGATTATGTTTATTTAATTGTGTGTGGTGCAGTCCATGCGGGTTGTTGAACCTACGGAGACACGTGACAGTGGATCACGGTGTCATGAACATGTTTATTTTCAAATCAAAGTTTTGAAAGGAAAAGTTTTATGAAAATGAATGTTGGACCGAGTCTTAAGCTTTGAGTAAATGTTTTCCATATTGTGAACTGTTGATTTATGAAACGAGATTTGGGTTAAAGCCCTCAACTTTTCTTTTGAGAGGTTTGGTGAACCAAGATTTAGAGTTTTAAAGATTTTAAAATTCCAAAATTCCCGAGGTGATGAACTTCTTTTCGAAATGCTTCATAGCTTAAATACCTTTATTAAAACCCCTGGGAATAATTTGATACTTGATTATTATGTTTGATTCTTGATTAATGTTTCCTCGTTACTTTTCGTATGATTTGATACTTGCACTAGTAAAACAGTGGAGTTTTACTAACCCCCGAGTAATCGGGGAGTGGATGTCTATTTTGCGTCCAGGTACATGCAGGTTTAGGGGAGCAGTCACAGGATTGGCACAAGAGGATGACGAGCTGCGATACTAATCAAGAGTCGAGAGTTGTTTAGATTTTTGTTGTGTTGTCAGAGTTGATTTCAGTCTTCCACTGTATTGTATTTCGACCCCTGTGTGGGTAATGTTGTTTAAGTCAGTTTTTTGATTGAGTCATGTGACCTCATTGGTCTGTGTATTCACGTGTAAGTGACCAAAACGGTCTGTATTAATTTATTATTTGACCCTGGCCGGGCAAGCATTTGGTCGTTTTGTAAGGTATAGCCTGGTAGATCCTCATGAAGAGGGGTCTACGGCGTGTAATATTCCCATATGGTTTTGGGCATGTCACATTTATGGTATCAAATATTAGCTTGCGGAAACTTAGGCTGTCGGGTCAAGCCGAGTCGTGATTTGTCGAGTATTGTGTGGTTTTGTCATTCGAGATGTCGGGTGACAACTTGAGTTGTGCGTAGTCACAACGTGCCGGATATGTTATCGGATGAGATTAGTATCGTGGGCGACCGTCATCTCCGTGTGACATGTAGACGTAAGACTCCTCTTTTATGCGAGGTACCCGTGTATCATGATTTTATCTTAGTAAGTTAATTGCGGTGCATAATTTTACTTACACGGTGTTGTGTAATATAGTGGTGTATAATACTTGTGACACATAGTATATGTATAAAAACTGGGCGTATTGTTGTTTTACCTTTGAACCACTGTATGGGGTGGTATGGTGTGAAAAATTGAGAACCTTGATGGGTTCGAATAAGGTATCGAGGATCGAGTTCGTGAGAAACTCCGAGGAATAGTTTTGTTGTATGTTTAAACTTGATGTTGTGAGATGTATTCAATTGGATTGGCGACCCTATTTGCCATTTGGGCATGTGATTTTTAGTTTGATTGTTTTTAGATTGTTATGTTTATGCCGTTACAGGTAGGTTTTAGAATGTTCTTCCTGGAGGACTTTACGAGTTTGAACATTTTGTGGAAATCGTTTGCTACTGTTTAAAATATCTTGATGGTGCGGTTAAAACCACAGTTTATATGGATTTTAAAATTGGTTAAATTTTTGACAAATTGGTCGTGTATTTTCAAATGACACCGTCAGACGGTTTTTGGAAAATGTGTTTTGAAGTACTTCGGATATTGTGAAATATTACTGTCGTTTTGGTTATGAACCAAAGGACTTTGGAAAATTTCTGTTTTGCAAAACAACTTTAGCTTTCGTAAATTAGAACGTTATGTGTTTATGTATTGAGGTTAAGTCGTGCAGTGAGTTGCTATGTTAATATTCTCATCAGAAAATCTGGGTTGTATGCCCAAGTGGCGGGATACATTGTTAGGTATCGTTCCCCACTTCAATGACCGAGGTATTAAATATAGTGTTTTCAAAATTTCATCCCAGCAAAATCTTTCGAAACTCGCGAATCTTAAAATATTAATTTTTGAATAAATACCTCGGAAAAATTGTATTTTTAAAGAATGTCACAAGTGTCTAGTCTCTATGACATGTATGTGGTCTCGACCGTGTTTATTTTGGTAAAAGTCGTGCACCTCTGTTGATGTAACCGTGCGAATTACTTATGAATTTAAGTCTATTATTACATTGTTAGTTCGTGTATTTGTGTGATGACTTGGAGTGAATACTTTATTGTGCTACTGGTTGTTGCCCTATGTTGATTATGTGGTATTTATTTTGCTGTCCTGAATGGTTGCCCGTTCAGTATGCTGAGGGGTCGAGGCCGAGACGGTGGTCATGGTGGTGGTCGTAATCAGGAGCATGAGAGGGCGACTCATTCCTTGCCGAGTACCAATCAGCTCGGTACAGATCAGGGACATTCTCATTCAGCCAGCATTGACGTTGACGTTGGCGCTGCCACCATCCTTCATTAGGTGGTTGACCAGTTAGTGCAGATGAATCAGGCCGTACGTCGGAATGAGAACCCAAATGGGGATAATGGAGCTAGTAAGTGGTTACGAGATGTGATGAGGATGCAGCCGCCCCGTTTTGTGGGTTCGTCTGACTTGTTAGGTTGGGAAAACTGGCTCTTCCAGTTGGACAGAACATTTGATGTTGTAGCTTTTCCGGATGAAAGGAGGGTACCCATTGCTCAGTACCTGCTCGACAAAGAAGCTGCAGACTGGTGGCAGGCTGTAGTGCCTGCAGATCGTACACCTACATGGGCTGAGTTTAAGACCGCCATGGAGGCAGAGTATTGCCCGTTGCCTATTCGTGAACGCAGGATTGTTGAGTTTTTCTCGGCTACGCCCCAGGATGTGTCAATATCCCAGGCGATAGTCGATTATAATCGACAGTTGGCTTATGTTCGTGATCAAGTGAGAAGTGAAGCGGACAAGATCCGATACTTCAATATGCGCATGAAACCCTATATCCGTGAGAGTATGGCTCCGCTTGTGTGTACCACCCTGAAGGAATATCAGGACCGAGCTTTAGCCATTGAGATGGCCGTTTCTGTGATGGAATCTGGTTCAGAGAATAAGAGACAGAAGACCTCGAGTAATTTTTCAAGAGGCCAGAGAAGTGAGATCCGTGAGCCTGTTGCTTCGCAGTTTCCTTCTGGGAGCACTCCTCATTCGGTTGACCAGTCTAAGAACCTTACTCCAGAGGCAAGTAAGACGATCGGTGTGAAGACCTGCTTTAACTGCAGCCGTGTAGGCCATGCGAGACAGAATTGTCGTTCGCCTCCGGTTAATTATTTTAAGTGCGGCCAACTGGGGCACCAAGCGGTGTATTGTGAGACCGTTGCCAAGATGTTCGGGAATCGGGTTTTGGTTCCTACTCGGGGAGTGCCCGGTGGTGTCCAGTGATGTAGTTGTGTATCGTACTTTGTGTTGTAATTCGTGTGGAGATTGATATGTTCCGTGAACTTTTTGGTTTTGTTTGTATTCTACCATGATGTTTTATTTTATGTTTCGGGACGAAACTTATTTTTAATAGGATCGAATGTAATATCCGGTATTCTCGTTTTATGTTATCTTGAATTGTTTGTGTCTTGACGTCGGACATTTTTTTGTTGACGAGAATCGGAGTGACTTCTATCGTAATACTATATTTGTTTCTACCGCATAATCGTTGTGGTCGGATGCGACTTGTTGTCGCGTGCGTTTCTTTGATTAAATGTGTGCATGTGATGTGTTGTTAATTACTCATTGTTGTTTTGAATCATAGTCGGTGGCGTTGTGTTAGTCGTCGTGGGACGTGGTTTCACGCCGTATATTCCTTTGCATTGCTTGTAACTTTTCGCCGTTGGGCACGAATTTTTTTCGGTTCTTGTGTATCTCGTTGAGTTTTCCTGGCGGGATATTGCTTCTCCCTACTTGATTAAAGTTTCGGGACGAAACTTCTTTTAAGGAGGGTAGTATGTAATACCCGCAATTTCGATTTTCGGTAATTTTATTTTTTCGGCGGAGGTCCATTTCGATGACTCGCTTGGGACCGTTTCATCATTATGAGAATGATTAATTCTGCACTTTTTGTCATCTGAGTTCGTTTCGGTATTGTTTTGTTGAGCTCCGTGTTTCTTAACGACTTTTCTGCAATCGAGTTCGATTCTTGTGAATCTCGTTCGAAATTACTGTTTCGAGTTTCCTGTAAGTCGACGTGTTGTGAACTTCAGTTTGGTTATTCGATCACGTATCGTGATTTTTGGAAGTTTTGGGCCATTTTCGTAATTTCCCAAAGTTTGCGGTAATTACTTCCGTTGTCGAATTTTGAGCCTTCGGGTGGTCAGAATCGTGTGTTCTCTTAGTGCTCGAATTCGTATTCGCAAGTACTTCGTAACCGTATCTTCGATTCCTATTCAGGTTCGGGTTTCGGGGTCGTTCGGATCGTCGTTGTGGTTCTATCGTAATTTTCGGTTTGTGTCGGGATCATTTTGCAACTGGAGGTTGCTGGCCGGACCTGTGCGAAACGGCACTGCCGAGCGCCGTGTCTTGCGCCGGGTCGTCCAGGACCAGCAAGTCTACTGAGACACGGCCGAGAACCCGCACAAGATTTGCGCCGGGTGTTGCGCCGTGTCGGTCAGGTCGCGCACTGACCCGCAACACGGCGGTAAACACGGCAATGGTTTGGACCGTTTGTTGCGCCGTGTTCGGCAGGGGTATAAATATGGCAGAGCGGTCGGGTTTCACTCATTTTTCCCATTTTGTTTTCAATCCTTCCGTAGCCAAGACTTGGGAAAACCAAATACATGTTGTTGATCTATCCAAAACACGAAATTCCTGAGTCCATAACATCGATTAATCCTTCCATAACTTGCTCCGATCGACCGAATCAGGGTAAGTTTTCTTAAAATCTAGTTTTGGGGATTTTGTTCGATTTATCCGTTTAATCCGTTTTAACTCAGAAGTGATGGATTGATGATTGTTAAGCTATATTATATCGAATTCCTTGTTATTCCACGGTTGGATTGTATTGATTCGTCGTTTTGGTTGAGTTCTTAGTCGACGCCTTGAAAGTGTCCGACAAAAGGTCTTAGAGGGGGCATTGGGCGTTGTGCGATTATTATTCATCATACGATTGTTGATTTATCATTGATATGACTTAGGGACGAAATCCTTGTGAAGAACTCGAGTCGGAACCCTTCCGTTCGTTGTCTTCTTCATGGTACAAGCTTCCCGGTCGAACTGTCTTCTTCGAGGTGTTCGGTAACGGTTATTAAGGCAAGTATCTTATTATACGACTTGTATCTTGCGACTAGTAATCACATACGAAATTTATGATGATTTTGTTTGCCTTCGTAAATATGTTCCGTTTGAATTAGTTGTGTATTCCGAAATTTGAAGGCTTTGTGATAATAGTGTTATATTGGTATACGTATTAGGTGTTGTGCCATTTGTGCAGGTTTGCGATATACATATGGGATGGTTGTACACTTGTTGGTGCAATGTATTGCACACCGATCGTATGTTATGTTGGTTGTGTGTCGTTGATTGATGACAGTTGTTGAGAGTGTTGAAATTGTGTTATGTGCGTGCGATGTACGATTTTGTGGTGATCAACGTGATTAATGAACTGTTCTCATCGTCGTATGTAATGTGAATGTGAATGTGAATATGTGTGTGACCGCCAAGTTCACTCGTGTTAGTTCGACGGGACCTACGAGGATTCGTACCAGTGGACTACGGGGTCAGAACTTAGTGAGGTACTGAGGTCCAATCGTGCTGGTCTGACGAGGCCTACGATAACGCATGGCAGTGGACCATGAGTTTCAGACACAGTACGTCCAACCGAGTGAGCTCGACGGGGCTTACGGTGACTTGTGGCAGTGGACTACGGTGTCAGGACTGTGTGTGTGATTGTTGGGATTGATATAGTCCGTGTGGCTTGTTGAGCCTACGGAAACACATGACAGTGGATCACGGTGTCAGAATTGATTATGTTTGTTTAATTATGTGTGGTGTAGTCCGTGCGGGTTGTTGAACCTACGGAGACACGTGACAGTGGATCACGGTATCATGAACATGTTTATTTTCAAATAAAAGTTTTGAAAGGAAAA
The DNA here is from genome assembly GCA_033398695.1 of Orobanche coerulescens. Lineage (NCBI taxonomy): Eukaryota > Viridiplantae > Streptophyta > Magnoliopsida > Lamiales > Orobanchaceae > Orobanche > Orobanche coerulescens. The sequence continues at coordinate 45,786,241 of CM065809.1, forward strand.
ACTTTATGAAAATGAATGTTGGACCGAGTCCTAAGCTTTGAGTAAATGTTTTCCATATTGTGAACTGTTGATTTATGAAACGAGATTTGGGTTAAAGCCCTCAACTTTTCTTTTGAAAGGTTTGCTGAACCAGGATTTAGAGCTTTAAAGATTATAAAATTCCAAAATTCCCGAGGTGATGAACTTATTTTCGAAATGCTTCATAGCTTAAATACCTTTATTAAAACCCCCGGGAATAATTTGATACTTGATTATTGTGTTTGATTCTTGATTAATGTTTTCTCATTACTTTTCGTATGATTTGATACTTGCACTAGTAAAACAATGGAGTTTTACTAACCCCGGAATAATCGGGGGGTGGATGTCTGTTTTGCGTCCAGGTACATGCAGGTTCAGGGGAGAAGTCACGGTATTGGCACAAGAGGATGACGAGCTGTGATACTAATCAAGAGTCGAGAGTTGAATAGATTTTTGTTGTATTGTCAGAGTTGATTTCAGTTTTCCACTGTATTGTATTTCGACCCCTGTGTGGGTAATGTTGTTTAAGTCAGTTTGTTGATTAAGTTGTGTGACCTCATCGGTCTGTGTATTCACATGTAAGTGACCATAACGGTCTGTATTAATTTATTATTTGACCCTGGCCGGGCAAGCATTTGGTCGTTTTGTAAGGTATAGCCTGGTAGATCCTCGTGAAGAGGGGTCCACGGCGTGTAATATTCCCATATGGTCTTGGGGGTGTTACAACGGCCTTCAATGATGTTTGACAAACGTCATAATATGTTTTTTGATGACACTCTTTTTCCGTCATAGAAATTATCTATTGATATTTTGCAACTTCTATTAAATTTTTTCAACTACGTTTTTACCCTATCATTGTAACTCTCAGTTTGTCATTGTAATTAGTAACATGACAGTTATTTTTCATCATTGAAACATTTCAACGACGTTTGATAAACGTCATAATATATTTTTTGATGACACTCTTTTTCCATCATAGAAATTATCTATTGACATTTCGCAACTGTTATTAAATATTTTCCACGACGTTATTACCTTATCATTGTAACTCTCAATTTGTCATAATAATTATTAATATGACAGTTGTTTTTCATCATTGAAACATTTTGATGACGTTTCTAAACTGTTATTAAATACTTTTAATGACTTTTATTTCTTATCGTGGAATGTTTATTATGACGCTTGCAAAACATCATATTCAATGGCAGTTTTTACCTGTCATTAAAAATAAACTTTGTACAAAAAAATATTATAATTTATAGGGGTCAAAATAGCAATAATATTTGCAGTTACATATCCAAATGTTCAATTACATCATAGATCCAAATAGCATTAATATTTGCATCAACATTGTGCTTCCACCTACATATATATGCACCAACATCTTAATCAAATTGTCATGGGATATAGTGTGCCAACATCAAAATAATGCACAAGCACATCAGAAATTTGGCTACATGCATATAGCAAAAAGCTATAAAAGAACATAGATACAAATTCTTCAAGTGTGGGATAATATACTTAATTGGCCACGCAATCATACTCCCAACTACATCTTCCATGACTGAAAAGTCTGGGTGGAACCGGTAGAATTCTGCCTCTAGGATTGACACCTCCCTCGACCTCAACTCTATAACAATCTGGCCCCAACACATAGCCATGCACTTTGCTTGAAGGGTCAATTGCAGATACTCTGCCTTTTGCCACCACTTCATCTGTGCCCATCCATCTAACTATGTTGCATGGTTGATTAAGACCAAGGTTGCTTGCTTGTACAGACTACACAGTCCAAACTCGCTTGAAAACCAACATGATTTTGATATAAAACAAGTTGCGCTCACAATCAACAAACTCGACATTATAAATCACAACACAGTGAAATATATAATTCCTAACTCAAAACATAACTAACAAGACTTGATAAATATGCAGGCAACAAACTTGACCGATAATATGCAAATTTGCATGAAAATGCTTTGAGCACAGCTACGCTTTCTAGTGTATATATATATATATGTGAATCAATTGGATAACATAAATTTCAGCTAAGAATGATAGATTGACAGTTAAATCCTGCATTACACGAGCTCAATACCAATCTAAACCATCTTAATTTTGAATCTATTATGCCAGAGAGAAGAAATTGAGAACAAAGTAAAATGTACTTTTTTTCTTTTTTTTTTTCAGAATAACAAGAGTTGTGCTGATGAAAAAATTTGAACATTTTCTAACATAATCTTAAGAATTCCTAACATTATATTAGCAATTACACTTCACTGGTTATAAAATTATGACATTTTAAAATAGAAAATATTACAACTCACAAAAAAAAGACCTCAAATGTAATGCCCCTCTCTTTTATATGCATGAATTATTATGACCTCAAGTGAGACATTAGAGTTTTGCATTCACAAATAATAAAATTCTGACTAATAGAATAAGGTTAGAACTATTTGCACGTTTTAAATTCAGAAATCAGATGTTCGGTTATCTGCTTGGGTTTATCTTCCGAATTTGATTTTTATGTTTCGATAGACAGAATTGTGATTCCGTCGACTTCTATATACACTACTTTTACGTTACGAGTACGATTTTCAAAAGTTTACTTTTTGAGTTTTCGGGTATATTTTATGTCGAGTCGTTTTCTCGGATAATTCATGTTCCGTAAATCGCGAAACTTTTCTCCGAATTTAAGCTGTAGGTGCGACACGATAATTTAAGTATATGTCATACATTTAATACCCGAGTAATTTTATCTGTGGAGGAGCGCAACGTAAAATATTCTTCGACCGGTTTATGACGACGTCTAGGGTTAACCTAGTATATAAAGGGACATCACCTCCCTTTCTTTCTCCTCCTAACTTCATCTTCTTCCCTCTTCTTATCTACTTCAGTTGCCGCCCCCTTCACCATTGAAGAACACCATTGTTCTTCATTAAAAACTCAAGTTAGAACCTCACTCTGTGTTCCAAACTTGAATCCAAGTTCATATTCAAGTAAGTTACCTCATTCTCTTCATTTCTACCCAAGTAAAAATAGATTTTGGACCACTTTAAAATTTGAAAAAGATATGAAGAGTTTAGGTTTAATATTATAATGTTTTGTGTGTTGTTTTTAAGTTGATTTTAAGGTTCTTGAAGTGTTTAGAACAAGTTGTAATCATGTCTTCATTTTCTTCATCTTGGCCCAAAATTTTAGGGTTTCATAACTTAATCATGTGTTGTTTTTCTTATGATTTTCTTACACAATATGTTGTTATATTATGATATGATGCTATGATGAATTCATGGGATTTTTATAAAATGTTTGGTGTTTTGAAAGTAAGGAAGAATCATGCTTAGTTCTTGATATGTTGTTGTATGTTCAAAAGTGACTTGATAATTGTGATGAGGTATGAAAGGAGTATATGATATGTTTATGTTAGATTTTTATAAAATGCTTTTAAAAATTTATTTGAAAACAAGAACATAAAGTTAGATTTATAAAGTTGGAAGATGTGTTGGTAATATTTGACGTAGTTAAGGAGCATATTATGTATTGAGGATTTTAAAGTAATGTTTAGGTCATTTGTATGTTAGGATCAAGACTTTGATTATCAACATGAGTGTATGTTAAGTGTGTTGTTTGATGTTAATGATGTTTGAATGTTAATGTTGGAAAAATAAGAATGAGTAAGTAGTCATTTTGCAAAAGAAAAGATTTTGAAATGGAGTTCGTAATGTCGAGGAGCATGCTTGTATGTCGACTCCTATATGTGTTATAAGTATGATATGTAAGATTAGAGTTTACATGTTTTCGTTGCAAGAAACGAAAATGGCCATAACATTCTCCACGTTTCATATTTTTGAGATTTGTAAAATGTATTTGAAACTAGACTTCAATGTCTTTCCAATGGTATAAGATTCACTATCTAGTTCTTAGTGTGCATTAATAGAATTCTAATTCTTTCCAGCCTTGATGCACATTATGTTATGATTATGTTAAGTGTTTGATGATGTTTTTTTTGAACCAAGGGATGTGTAACGGAATCGAGTATCGGTTAGCGTTGTTAGTATCTTTATATGTTATGTGGTCAGTTAGGTTCTCTAAGAGAATCATAGCTTTTATTATTAAACTTAAGTCGAATGCAAAACTCTAAAGTCCAAACATGTAGATCGAGTCCGTTGTCCGTTAGACTTCGTTAAGCTCGATCGACCGCTAAACTTAGTTGTTTCCGATGAAAGGTGGAGCAGCAGACTGAAGCATAAGGAAGAGCCGAGAATCATTTTGCTTGCGTTTATTACTTGTCCAGGTGGGCTTTCTACACGAAAATGATTATGTGGGCTTTCTACACGAAAATGATTATGTGGGCTTTCTATACGAAAATGATTTGAGCTTTGCTCTATTTTGATGAAATGTTTTACAAGCAAATTATGATTTCAAATGTTTATGATGCATAAAAACTTTTATGTGGATTCTTATGAACCTATCACTGTTGCCTTGCCAACCTATGAAATGATCGGATCCTGAGCTAGACAAAGGTTGCTGGCCAGGGTTAGTGTACACAATACTCGAGATTGTGAGCTCTCTTCGGAGTGGCCTATCTCGGGGAGTAAAGTTCGCGGGAGGTGGCCACCTTCCCCAGGGTAAATTATGGATATGGTGAATCTGATTATATATGCTATGAAATGAAATGATTTAGTAAACATGGGCTTTTTCTTAAAACCCCCGTGTGTTACTGCTTATATGCATGATGACAAATACGAAAGTATGTTTTATGTTTTGGCAATATGTTCACGAAGTACGTTGTACTCAGCCCTGTATATCTTTTTAAATATGCAGGTTGAGCAAGGGATGTGACGGAGGGTGTTGAGTGGAAGTCTTTTGTTTACGATAAATGTTAAGCCCTGGTTACATATCTTCATATATGTAACCAACCATGTTTTTCCGCTGCAAACACTCTTTATGATTATGCTTTTTATGTCTTGTTGATTTGTAACACCCCCAAAACCGACCGGGAATATTACAGCGCCGTGGGCCCCATATTGGAACCCACAAGGCTAAAATCATTTTCGCAAACGTTTAAAAATGTCAAAAAGCCCTTTGAAAGTACACACACGCGCAGCGGATAAAAGTACAGTTCAAAGAATACTGAAAGCCATTTTAAATATACACACGCAGTGGATAAAAACACAATTAATTACATTTGCAGCGGAATTAGAAAACCAGAAAAGAATACATAATCCCAACAATCACGCCATGGCCAGTATCACCGGAAAGCTCATCCCTTCACGACTGCTACTAGCTCGAACTCCGAGTACCTAAAAGATAAAGCCCGCGACGGGGTCAGCCATAATACTCAACAATGATAACGATCACATCACAAAAACAATTACATATCAATGTAATCTACAGAGTAAGAACATTCCCCATGTATTTTACCGAAGTAACCTTACCAACCTGTCACAACCATAACAATCAATTCTTACCATATCCCACGCCTCGTATCCTTAAGTAATGAACGAATTCAAATGTAATCACCTGTACTGTATCCGAAACACTACCAAGATTTCCCAACATAAACATATCTCGAGTATAGAATAATCTGGCCAAGTTCAATTCTGCCGGCTGGGTCGCACAATCGGATCCCAATCCTGATAAAACCGATATCACACGATACATCTGCAAATTAACTGTCCCGAAACAATGGCAAGTCCCGAATATCAATACAAGCATGAATGCTCACACAATCAATGATGATAAACAATCAATGCATCACAACGGAAATATCAATGACATGATATTTCAGCACAAAATCGACAAAGGATCAACCACGAATGAGAATACCATTATGTGGTAACTCCAACAAGATCAATGAAAAATCAATAACCGAGAATACTGGCAATACGGCAAATCCCAACAAGATCAATAAAAGGTCGACAATCGAGAATACCGACGACACGGTAAGGATCAATGAAGAATCAATAATCGAGAATACCGACGACACGGTAAACTCCAACAAGATCAATAAGAATCAATAACCGAGAATACCGGCAATACGGCAAATCCCAAGAATATCAATAAAAGGTCGACAACCGAGAATACCGACGACACGGTAAGGATCAATGAAGAATCAATAATCGAGAATACCGACGACACGGTAAACTCCAACAAGATCAATAAGAGTCGAGAACCATAAATACCAACGGTACGATAAACTCCAATAAGATCAATAAAGGGGCAACAACCGAGAATACTGACGACACAGTAAACTCTAACAAGATCAATAAGGACCAACATCTTGGAATACCAACGATACGGTAACTCCAACAAGAGCAATAATTAATCGACAACCGAAAACACCGACGACACGGTAAACTCCAATAGGAATAATAAGGTATCAACAACCGAGAATACCAATGGTAAGGCAAACTCCCAAACGGAATCAATAAGGATCAATAACGAACGAGACTACCAATGATAGGGGAAACTCCAAACGAGATTAATAAAGGATCGATAACAAACAAGTTGACCATCGATAAGGTAACTCCAAACGAGATCAGAAAAGGATCAACGGGGACAGATACACGAGAGAATAAAATCGTCAACCATATAAAAATCATATATACGGGATTTCAAAGACAACCCAAATATCGAACAGATCCAATTATACATGGACTGTGAACGACCAATCAATAAGACTCAAGATGGACGTCACGATACAACATGTCAACAAATCTCGAAGAAATGCATATCCATCAAGGATCAGAAGACTTCCCAAAAGAGCAACAGTAACTCGATCATGAAAAACCGACACGACCACAATGTCGTATTTCCATCAGACAATAGTCCACATCATGCTCAAAAATGCATATAATACTAACACATAAACCCCAACGCAGCAGCCAAGGATCACGGAAGCATCTCACAGGAATACCCCGGAACATAGGTGCCATATAGGTCATATCCCCTAACACAGTTCATGCAATCACAAAATACCCCAAGGTCTCAACCAAGGGTCATGAAAGTATCCACACAGGAATACCCCAGAACATAGGTGAGATATAGGTCTTATCCCCTAACACATCGGCCCAACAGATCACAGCTCAAAGGAAGAGCACATTACAAAACGTAACAACGATGGTGCACACTCACCACATGAAATATCAATACCCACATGCAATAATGCAACATGATGATTATCATAATCTAACAATATTTATTTACCTCAAGTTGGAGATGCTAACCTTTCCACGACCAACCTCCCTGAACGAATACATGGTTTATCCGACAATCCAAAATGAAGTACAGCCCATAAATAATACCAAACCACCATCCCGAGTTCAATATCGACACGATAAGTAACCTTGATATCCAACTTCTCATGCAATAGACCAAATTATAATTCACGTCCCATTTCCACTAGACATCCTTAAAATCATATACATTATGATTTATCTTAGTCCAAAAATACAATACATACCACCATTCCGACAATTCATATATTCCATAATACCATTGCTATATGAATCATAAATGAAATGAAAACGAAATCATTTATTAACATTATGAACTGAGCAAGCATAACTTGCCTGGATACCAATACGACGAAGCCACCATCAATACCGCCGTCTTCGTCTACAAGCTCTGCAGCCCCGACTCACCGCAGCACAACGGTTAATATCAACGATCATCTAATGCAACCTAATACAATAATCAATCAACGATACATTCGATAACAATCAACAACCGGTATAATAAACCAATCAAACTCAACGGTATCTCGATCGTACGAAATCAAACCATATCAACTCTTATCAATACGAATACAAGCCGAACTTCGATAATCAATAGTTCTATCAACATCTACAACATTCTTGGTTCCGACTTCAATCTTAAATTCTGATTTACACGGCTCATTCGTGCAAATTCATAGGAATACAATTACGGCTATCATCATGAATAATTATATACCAAAATTAATCATAATCCTTCCAATTTACGGACATATATCATTCAAGAATTCTTCAAGAACATGAATTAATCCATAATCACGTTTGAAGCCAACAAAACGACGTAATTCAATGTGTTCTAACACCTAACCATCATCTAATCCATACTCCAAGGCATGTATCATCTTATTCTCCAACATACGATCCTCCTAACATCAAGAATCGAAGCAATACTACCTAGATCATCAAGAACAACGTGATTCTATACTCATAGTCAACATTTTCAAGACAAAAACCAACATATCATCATCTTCCTTTCAACATATAGTTCATATATCCTCAAGAATCGTAATAAAAATACCATAATCATCTTCATACGAAGAAGAACATCAACACTAACATCAAAATCCGAATTCAAGGAGTAGAGTTCATCAACATACCTTTTGAAGATGAATAACACAATCAAACACTTCCAAAACTCCAAGAACTCCAAGTTTCAAGCTTCCGATCATCCTTATCAAAGTCTTTACAAGGGTATGAGGGTCTGAAATGGGTTTGAGAGTGGAGAGGGACGAGCTGGGGAGGAAATGTGTTTCCTTTCGTGAGGAAATGAAAGTCCCGTTCTTACTTTATAAACTGTGCATCTCGTTACGTACGTTAAGTCCCAAAGTTAACGTACGTAAGGCCTTTAACGTACGCTATAGGTCCTATATAGCGTACGTAATCATCATCCAGGGTAATCTGTACTATTTTACACCTCGCGTTACGTACGTAATACCATCACCGCAGCATACGTAATGTAGCGGTTGACTTGCTACCATACAATGGTCGTGTTACGTACGTAACACATCCTGTATAACGTACGTAACACGTATGTTGACTCACCTGTCAACATCCTCCGCCGAAAGTTGTTGAAACAGGGTCCCACCTGCCGACCACGACTCGATCGTCTGATTCCCATGTTACGTATGTAATGTCTCGGCCATAACGTACGCAACTCTACCAATTTAACGTACGTAAGCTTCAACACATAACGTACGTAATGGCTTCCATACTTAGCCATTTCCAGCAATTCCTGTCCAACATATCGACATAACAAATGTGAACATACGACAATACTAAACACATATACGAAATCCCGAAAATATTCTCGTATGGTACGTTTGATGCACGATATCCTCAATTACAACTGTCGATCAAGTACGGCGATCATATAAATACCCATACGGTATATCCGACATCGAAAAATACTCCAAGCATGTAATATCCTAGAATCAAAATAACCTCGATAGACATACTGGCACGACTGTCATGGTTCCCAAAATTATCCACTCATATCGTGTCGGTCCCACTCTGTACAGTACATCCCAGATAAAATAATGCGAAAAATTCATAGTGAAATTCTAGGATATTACATATACACCCACTTAAATAAGTTTCGTCCTCGAAACTCAACACCTGTCATAATTAGTATCTCAATCCCGAAATATCTCAAAATCACGACACCATACTCAATAATCATCATGAAAACTGAAATAACTAAAAGACCATACTTATAGGTCCGTGAAGTCGATGATCTTCCGTGATACCAGCATACGACTCCCATACAAAGTCTCGACACACTAACAACACACCGGCATCGCAAATACAACAATTTGAAAATATTTCAAAAATTTTGAAACCTCCAAAATTGGTTTGACTCAAAAGTCAGAAAATCATTTTCAAAAGTCACGCTACTACCGCACCGGTAGAACCACATAACACACACGCCCGGGTTTTACGAAACCCAAGCTCCGATACCATTTTCTGTAACACCCCCAAAAGCGGCCGAGAATATTACAGCGCCGGGGCCCCATATTGGAACCCACAAGGCTAAAATTATTTTCGCAAATGTTTAAAAATGTTAAAAAGCCCTTTGAAAGTACACACACACGCAGCGGATAAAAACACAGTTCAAAGAATACTGAAAGCCATTTTAAATATACACACGCAGCGGATAAAAACACAATTAATTACATTTGCAGCGGAATTAGAAAACCAGAAAAGAATACATAATCCCAACAATCACGCCATGGCCAGTATCACCGGAAAGCTCATCCCTTCACGACCGCTACTAGCTCGAACTCCGAGTACCTAAAAGATAAAGCCCGCGACGGGGTCAGCCATAATACTCAACAATGAGAACGATCACATCACAAAAACAATTACATATCAATGTAATCTATAGAGTAAGAACATTCCCCATGTATTTTACCGAAGTAACCTTACCAACCTGTCACAACCATAACAATCAATTCTTACCATATCCCACGCCTCGTATCCTTAAGTAATGAACGAATTCAAATGTAATCACCTGTACTGTATCCGAAACACTACCAAGATTTCCCAACATAAACATATCTCGAGTATAGAAAAATCTGGCCAAGTTCAATTCTGCCGGCTGGGTCGCACAATCGGATCCCAATCCTGATAAAACCGATATCACACGATACATCTGCAAATTAACAGTCCCGAAACAATGGCAAGTCCCGAATATCAATACAAGCATGAATGCTCACACAATCAATGATGATAAACAATCAATATATCACAACGGAAATATCAATGACATGATATTTCAGCACAAGATCGACAAAGGATCAACCACGAATGAGAATACCATTATGTGGTAACTCCAACAAGATCAATGAAGAATCAATAACCGAGAATACCGGCAATACGGAAAATCCCAACAAAATCAATAAAAGGTCGACAACCGAGAATACCGACGACACGGTAAGGATCAATGAAGAATCAATAATCGAGAATACCGACGACACGGTAAACTCCAACAACATCAATAAGAATCAATAACCGAGAATACCGGCAATACGGAAAATCCCAACAAGATCAATAAAAGGTCGACAACCGAGAATACCGACGACACGGTAAGGATCAATGAAGAATCAATAATCGAGAATACCGACGACACGGTAAACTCCAACAAGATCAATAAGAGTCGAGAACCATAAATACCAACGGTACGATAAACTCCAATAAGATCAATAAAGGGGCAACAACCGAGAATACTGACGACACAGTAAACTCTAACAAGCTCAATAAGGACCAACATCTGGGAATACCAACGATAAGGTAACTCCAACAAGAGCAATAAGAAATCGACAACCGAAAACACCGACTACACGGTAAATTCCAATAGGAATAATAAGGGATCAACAACCGAGAATACCAACGGTAAGGCAAACTCCCAAACAGAATCAATAAGGATCAATAACGAACGAGACTACCAATGATAGGGGAAACTCCAAACGAGATTAATAAAGGATCGATAACAAACAAGTTGACCATCAATAAGGTAACTCCAAACGAGATCAGAAAAGGATCAACGGGACAGATACACGAGAGAATAAAATCGTCAACCATATAAAAATCATATATACGGGATTTCAAAGACAACCCGAATATCGAACAGATCCAATTATACATGGACTGTGAACGACCAATCAATAAGACTCAAGATGGACGTCACAATACAACATGACAACAAATCTCGAAGAAATGCATATCCATCAAGGATCAGAAGACTTCCAAAAAGAGCAACAGTAACTCAATCATGGAAGACCGACACGACCACAATGTCGTATTTCCATCAGACAATAGTCCACATCATGCTCAACAATGCATATAATACTAACACATATACCCCAAGGCAGCAGCCAAGGGTCACGGAAGCATCTCACAGGAATATCCCGGAACATAGGTGCCATATAGGTCTTATCCCCTAACACAGTTCATGCAATCACAAAATACCCCAAGGTCGCAACCAAGGGTCACGAAAGTATCCACACAGGAATACCCCGGAACATAGGTGCCATATAGGTCTTATCCCCTAACACATCGGCCCAACAGATCACAGCTCAAAGGAAGAGCACATTACAAAACGTAACAACGATGGTGCACACTCACCACATGAAATATCAATACACACATGCAATAATGCAACATGATGATTATCATAATCTAACAATATTAATTTACCTCAAGTTGGAGACGCTAACCTTTCCACGACCAACCGCCCTGAACGAATACATGGTTTCTCCGACAATCCAAAATGAAGTACAGCCCATAACTAATACCAAACCACCATCCCGAGTTCAATATCAACACGATAAGTAACCTTGATATCCAACTTCTCATGCAATAGACCAAATTATAATTCACGTTCCCATTTCCACTAGACATCCTTAAAATCATATACATTATGATTTATCTTAGTCCAAAAATACCATACATACCACCATTCCGACAATTCATATATTCCATAATACCATTGCTATATGAATCATAAATGAAATGAAAACGAAATCATTTATTAACATTATGAACTGAGCAAGCATAACTTGCCTGGATACCAATACGACGAAGCCACCATCAATCCCGCCGTCTTCGTCTACAAGCTCCGCAGCCCCGACTCACCGCAGCACAACGGTTAATATCAACGATCATCTAATGCAACCTAATACAATAATCAATAAACGATACATTCGATAACAATCAAACCGGTATAATCAACCAATCAAACTCAATGGTATCTCGATCGTACGAAATCAAACCATATCAACTCTTATCAATACGAATACAAGCCGAACTTCGATAATCAATAGTTCTATCAACATCTACAACATTCTTGGTTCCGACTTCAATCTTAAATTCGGATTTACACGGCTCATTCGTGCATATTCATAGGAATACAATTACGGCTATCATCATGAATAATCATATACCAAAATTAATCGTAATCCTTCCAATTTACGGACATATATCATTCAAGAATTCTTCAAGAACATGAATTAATCCATAATCACGTTTGAAGCCAACAAAACGACGTAATTCAATGTGTTCTAACACCTAACCATTATCTAATCCATACTCCAAGGCATGTATCATCATATTCTCCAACATACGATCCTCCTAACATCAAGAATCGAAGCAATACTACCAAGATCATCAAGAACAACGTGATTCTATAATCATAGTCAACATTTTTAAGACAAAAACCAACATATCATCATCTTCCTTTCAACATATAGTTCATATATCCTCAAGAATCGTAACAACAATACCGTAATCATCTTCATACGAAGAAGAACATCAACACTAACATCAAAATCCGAATTCAAGGAGTAGAGTTCATCAACATACCTTTTGAAGATGAATAACACAATCAAACACTTCCAAAACTCCAAGAACTCCAAGTTTCAAGCTTCCGATCATCCTTATCAAAGTCTTAACAAGGGCATGAGGGTCTGAAATGGGTTTGAGAGTGGAGAGGGACGAGCTGGGGAGGAGGAAATGTGTTTCCTTTCGTGAGGAAATGAAAGTCCCGTTCTTACTTTATAAACTGTGCATCTCGTTACGTACGTTAAGTCCCAAAGTTAACGTACGTAAGGCCTTTAACGTACGCTATAGGTCCTATATAGCGTACGTAATCATCATCCAGGGTAATCTGTACTATTTTACACCTCGCGTTACGTACGTAATACCATCACCGCAGCGTACGTAATGTAGCGGTTGACTTGCTACAGTACAATGGTCGTGTTACGTACGTAACACGTCCTGTATAACGTACGTAACACGTATGTTGACTCACCTGTCAACATCCTCCGCCGAAAGTTGTCGACACAGGGTCCCACCTGCCGACCACGACTCGATCGTCTGATTCCCATGTTACGTACGTAATGTCTCGGCCATAACGTACGTAACTCTACCAATTTAACGTACGTAAGCTTCAACACATAACGTACGTAATGGCTTCCATACTTAGCCATTTCCAGCAATTCCTGTCCAACATCTTGACATAACAAATGTGAACATACGACAATACTGAACACATATATGAAATCCCGAAAATATTCTCGTACGGTACGTCTGATGCACGATATCCTCAATTACAACTGTCGACCAAATACGGCAATCATACAAATACCCATACGGTATATCCGACATAGAAAAACACACCAAGCATGTAATATACTAGAATCAAAATAACCTCGATAGACATACTGGCACGACTGTCATGGTTCCCAAAATTATCCACTCATATCGTGTCGGTCCCACTCTGTACAGTACATCCCAGATAAAATAATACGAAAAATTCATAGTGAAATTCTAGGATATTACATGATTGTAATATGCTATGAAGCCTTTTCCTAAACTTCAAGGCTAATGTTATGACTATATATTCTACTTTGGATTCTAAGTCGTTCCCACGGGACTGACTCCCCTTCATGATACCTTGATAGGTTATTCATGGTAATTCACCCATATGTCTTATGAAATGTATGTTTCCCCCTTTCTTCCCCGATTCTTAATTCCTACCCCGGGTCACGCCCCAGCTGAGCCGTCCTTAGAGATAAGGGGCCGTGACAGAATGGTATCGGATCAGCTCGTTCGCTCTGAGTCTATGTTCTTTCAAGCGAAGTTTAGTTCAATTCCCTAAACGGATTTAAGAATCAATTGTCAACTCAACACCCCGTCACGTCATGCTCAACTGAAGAGTAAGGTAAAAGATTTACTAGTCTTTATGATTCAAACTTCTTTTGCCATGAAAATGTATCTCTTTACGAGCTTTTATGAAATGTTAATTATGAACATATATGGAATGATATATGTATGACGAAGCATGGACTATATGAATCCATTTTTTTTTCAAGTACGCATGAATTGTTGCTGATGAAGAAACACGAAAGACGAGAACCTAGAAACTTCCTTAGTGTCTTCTATTACGCGGACGAGAACTTATGCGCCTTAAGTATTTCAGAACATGCACGAATATGAAGGACGAACAATGACGATGTAATAACGAGTATCGACGATGCAGTGACGTCTCCAACGAATATGACTTACGTACGAGTAATACGAGTATGGTTATTTTATCGGGATGTCCATTTATGGCGGAACCCGAATAACTTTCATAACGTACCCCGTTAGAGAGTATATTATTATTTTTATGTTAGGTGTTTCTCAGAGTCCAGAGTCCGAGTTGAGAACTTGGGACGAGATTTATATCCTTCTTCTGAGAACCCTTTAGTAGAGTTGTTCTATTATGTTGAGATGTTGATGTATTATACATATACCTTCTTCATAGGATGGCGACCACGAAGACGACACCGCGTAAGTCAACGAGGAGAAGGCGTACGCTGTGCGACCTTGTGGAGGCTTTCCGTAGCACGTATCGAGGCATAGGTGCCACCGTGGGTCAGTGCGTGGCAGACCTCCAGGCGATATGGCGCTTAGCTGCTCCTCATGGTGTCTCGGACTACGAGGGCATTCAGCATCTTATCGACCTCCTTCCGATCGAGTGGAGGGAGTGGGCTGCTGTAGTCTCATGGTATTATATCTTTTTGCATGAGCCGACTTTAGTACCATCCGGAGATTTCATGGCCTTTGCTATCCGCATTACCACTCAGTACCTCCAGCACCATGCACCTCCCCCTCGAGCTTACGTGTACCGACCTTATGCTAGGGGTTATTTACCGGAGAGGCTAGATAAACCTCTACCGAGCCAGATGGTTATTGTTGCGCCATCTCATGCTCAGGATGGGTTAGACATGGAGGTAGGGACATCAGCACCTCGCCGTAGGGACATGAGGACCGAGCCTTTTATTCTCAGGAGGACGTCCCCGCCACTTCAACCCATGCCAGTCATCGATCCAGTTCATCCACGACCGATCGCAGATGATGCTCATCTATTTCTTCTGAAGAAGCGCAGAGTCACTGAAGACCCTGTTGCAGTCTCTCCAGCTTTAGACGAGGAGTCAGAAGAAGATCCGGACAAGGATCCGGAGGAGTTCTCCGAAGAGGACAGCTCGACTGCCGAATCGACGGCGACTTGAGATAGCTCAGGATGGTGCTAGCCATTTATTTTGTATTTTGTATGCGGAACGTCAGTTCTTTTGCTTATACGTGTCGTTCCGATGTCTAGCACTTTCTTATGTTATGGACGTCAATGCTATTTGTTAGAGCATCCCGTATTTTCGTATATGTGTAGGCAGGTAGCCTAGACCAGCTTATTTTGATAGTCAGTAAGACCTCGTTGAAGGTAATTGTACTATTACGATGCATATGATATATTGATATATATTTTGACCCTTCATGGGCTTTTCTTCTCATGAGTATGATGTTTTTATTTATGATTTCTTTCTCGACCTTGCCACGAGAGTTATCTATGAGTATGTGTTGATGCGTTATGATTATGTAGTTCCGAACTCCTATCTATGATCTAGTATGATGATAATTACGGAACAATAAGAATGAACTAATGATGATTATGTGCACCTCAGAATGCCACCCAGAAGAGAAAGAAGGAGAGGAGGGCATGAACGCGCCCCTACACCACCTCCTCCTCCACCCCAACGGGCTATTTAAGAGCTTTTCCTCAAGCAGAATCCGCCCACTTTCGATGGGTCAGGAAACCTGAGCGGTGCTGAGCTTTGGATTAGAGCTATGAAATGAATTTTTAACTTCCTAAGGTGTACCAACCAAGAGCGTCTTTCTTGTGTGCTCTTCCAACTCACTGGATCTGCAGACTTCTGGTGGGAAGCGCGTAGGAAGATCCTGACGGCTGAGCAACTGGAAAACTACTCTTGCGAGGAATTCAAGGAGTCACTGTATGACAAGTATGTTCCAAAAACCTTCAAGGTCAAGAAGGAAGCTGAGTTCTATAATCTGAAGCAAGGAAGGATGTCAGTGACCGAGTATGATAGAATGTCTTGTGAGTCATCAAGGTATGCTCCAGACCAAGTTGATTCGTATGAGAAGATGGCAGGAAAATTTAGATCAGGACTGAGACATGAGATAGGCATGTCCCTAGCTAGCCATGGAAGGCTGAGCTACACTGCTGAACAGAGCTCTGGATATTGAGGCAGCAATGCCAGAAGAGAAGCGAGCACCCACAGTTACACCACCACCCCCTCAGACAAATTCCCACGATTATAAGGGGAAGCGTAAGTGGGAAGGACGAAACAATGGTGGCAATGGGAACAGCCAGGCTAACAGGAAGCCACGGCAGGGAAATATATCTCATGGACAGCCTCAGGCTCAAGGAGGCAACAATCAGGGATGGCAGATGGTTCCTGCTCAGGGCGGCAATAATCAGGGGCAAGTTGCAAACCCCGTATGTCCCAAGTATAACAAGCAGCATCATGGTGCATGTCTGTTGGGCACTGGAAGTTGTTACACGTGTGGTCAGAAAGGCCATATTATGAGGAATTGTCCTAAGCAGCAGTAGGGAGAGAGACCAAACCACCAGGGTCAACCCCAGCCACTAAGGGAAATGCAAGGATAGCCGCAACTGCCGCCACCACCTAAACAGCAGAATCAGAATGCTAGATCATATGCCATCAATCAGAAGTAACCCGAGAAGGATAAGGGTAACTTGGCAGGTATGGGCAAACTTCTTAACATACCTGTAATTGTTTTGTTTGATACTGGAGCATCGCATTCATTTATTGCTAGATCATGTGTGGATAATATTAGTATTATACCGGAACGTGCTAGTCATGTCATGAGAGTATCTTCACCACGAGGAGGAATTTCAACTACCACGCATGTTTGTTCTAATCTGGAATTAGAACTCGGGAATCTTAAAGTGGTAATTAATAATCTGAATGTTATGACGATGTGGGATGTTGATGTAATCCTAGGAATGGATTGGTTAGCTGAGAATTATGCCACAATTCTTTGTTATGAGAGGAAAATTTCCTTCCGACCACTGGGAAAGGAGCCCACAGACTTTCACGGCATAATAATGGGTAGAGGATCACCCGTTATCTCTGCTCTCCAAGCCAAGAAGATGATGAGAAAGAAGGATTGTCAGGCTTTCCTTGTTTACCTTAATGGAGAAGCTGGAGAAGAGCAGACGATATGTGATGTGCCAATTGTGCGAGAATTCGAGGATGTATTCCCAAAAGTGTTACCGGGTTTACCACCATATCGACAGGTGGATTTCAACATCGACCTGGAGCCAGGTGTAACACCCCAAACTAGGCGGATATTATAGTACCGTGGACCCCCAACTGGGACCCACTAGGCGAATAAAAATTAATGAATTAAGTGATATAGTTGTAGTACCGAACCACAGTATATCAATAATTACTCCGATGAGGAGTTTCAAGTACAACACACCCAGGATAAAACAGAATACATGTATATTTTATATGAAGATAAAATATACAATACCAATTAAAATAAGTATTTAAAATGGAAGTCTGCAGCGGAATACAAATGAAGAAAACATGAAGACTGAAAGGATTGGGGGGCCCTAGTAGTATTACTGGAACTCCTCGCCGTCAACATTCTCTTCCTGTGCCTTAGCCTTGCCATGACCTGAAAACAACATCCCCCAAAGGGGTCAGTTACATAGAAAAACAATCCTCAAGAGTTGAACAATATACAACAATCACATGAATGAGTTAATGAATTAAGTTGAATGATGAGCATCAATATACGCCCGAATGAACTGAATAATAGCACAAATAGTCGAGTGTCCGGAGTCCCGCATATACACCCGCTATTGGCCTAATTAGTCTCACGGTTAAATGTGTCCGGAGCCCCGTGTATACAAATTACCATGCGCACAGTCCAATGTGTCCAGAGTCCCACATATACACATGACCATAGTGTGGCCGACTAAAATTCCACACATGCGCCAACTGGCCATGCAATATAATTCCGGAAGATCACCAGAACAAAATGACTAAGGTGAGGAGTAATGAATAGAATCCGATAAGGATCAAGAACGACTCACCGAGATGAAATAATGATACAACGAGTGATAGCTTCAATGAAATGATTTTGGAACCATCGTTCCTCGTGAGTTACATGATGAGTTGATAATTACAAGTCTCGACATGAACAATATATTATGAGTGAATTACATGTATCAATGAACAACAACATAAGGAATTGAATATCCTTTTAACCGAGTAAGAATTTACTTACACAATACCGGTGTCGAAATGTCCTTCCTCGAACAATGTCCTAACACGAGATGTTGGTCGTTCGAACAACCTTGAATGACACAATTACCAATAATCTGCTCAGTATACGTATCAAGCATGAATTACAATTAACTCAAAGTTCGATACAACAATATCCGAACTCACTGAGAAATTCAAACAAACACTTAACAAGCATACATCCTTTGATAATATCCAATCCCGAATATGTCAAAACCAACTCCAAAATGAGTATTTCAAACCAACAAAACACCTCTAATGATAACAATAATCCCATAGGAATCTACAAAACGAGTTAACGACAACGTCTAATCGAAAACCCCCAAATATCAAAGTCAACTCCAAGGTGTTCTTGAATCAAACCCCAACAATACATGAAATCTGAAATATATGTTATTAAATCCGTAGGAATACATTTATCCAAGGTAGATAACCCATATCTAACGTATTCCAACAACAATCCAAGCTTACACGAAGAAATCGGAAGGAAAACCCAAAAATCCGAAATTCTGGATCCAAGAGATTATTACCTTGATTAAGATGTTTGAAGATGATGAAATGATGATTACTCCGGATTATATGCTTGTAAATGCTGATAGCTGATTTCACCTTGAAGAACACTCCTCAAGAAGCTCCAAATCGCCCAAACCGATGAAGGAAACAAAAGGAATTGACAAATGATGAAATCTGGACTATACTGTCCAATTTCTAACAATCCCAGTTTAGCGCGCGCTAGATCCTGTTTCTTAGCGTGCGCTAACGGGTATACTGGGTAGTCCAGTACCCTTTGTCCTTATCGGTAGCGTGCGCTACGTACCTTTTGTAGCGTGCGCTACTGCCATATACTTAGCGTGCGTTAACACAAAATGTTACCGTGCGCTAACAAATTATCTGGTGCCCAGTACTGAAGTCCAGAACCTCCTGCTCTCTGATCTGTTCGAGTTAGCGCGCGCTACACATAATATTCAGCGTGCGCTACTGACCTCGATTAGCGTATTCTATTAACTACTCGTAGCGTACGCTATGAATTACTCTGAACGGTGAATACAATGATTGAATATGAGTGACAAATTATCATTAATGAGTGAAAATTACTGAGTGATAATTACTGAATGATAAATACTGAATGATAATGACTGAATTACAACTGGGTATTACATACACCCCCTTAAAAGAGTTTCGTCCCCGAAACTAAGGGTCAAACAACTTGGGATAACTCTTCCGCATACTATCCTCGATTTCCCAAGTAGCCTCTTCGACTCCGTGTCTAGACCACTGAATTTTTACCAAAGGAATCGTCTTGTTCCTCAACTGTTTGATTCGCTGCTCTAAGACTCATATAGGACACTCCTCGTATGAATTATCATCGGCGATCTCGATTTCGTCGAACTGAAGTATGTGACTCGGGTCGGCAACATACTTCTGTAACTGAGATACGTTAAACACATTATGAATTCGGCTCAATGCCGTAGGTAAGGCCAATCGATAAGCTAACTCGCCTACTTGATCCAAAATCTCAAACGGTCTAATGAATCTCGGACTCAACTTTCCCCTCTTCCTAAAACGGAAGATACCTCGACTCGGGGATACCTTGACCAAAACATGGTAACCTGTCTTGAACTCTAATGGCCGACGACGGTTATCTGCATAAGATTTCTGTCGACTCTAAGCGGTCAACAAACGACTCCTGATCAAAGCTACCTTCTCACGGGCGGCTATAAGCATATCGGGCTCAGTGCCGATTGATTCTGATAAGTCGTCCCAACACAAGGGAGATCGACAACGACGGCTGTACAAGGCCTCGTACGGTGCCATATTGATCGAAGCATGCCAACTATTGTTGTATGTGAACTCGATCAATAGTAGTTGGGCTTCCCAATCATCTTTCCAATCGAGGACACATGCTCTCAACATGTCCTCCAATGTCTGAATAGTCCTCTCTGATTGTCCGTCGGACTGAGGATGAAAAGCTGTGCTGAGATTAAGCTGAGTTGCCATAGCACGATGAACTGATTTCCAAAAATGGGACACGAATCGTCCGTCACGATCAGAAACGATATTCTTAGGAGTACCGTGCAATCTCACTATCTTTTTGATGAACAACTGGGCAAGTCTCTCGGGACCCAACGTATCCTTAATCTCAAGGAAATTAGTTGATTTAGTTAAGCGGTCTACAATTACCCAAATTGTATTCATGCCACGACGACTCATCGGCAAACTCGCGATGAAGTCCATCGAAATATCTTCCCACTTCCACTCTGGAATAGGGAGCGGTTTCAGCATACCCGCCGGTCGCTGATGTTCTATCTTGACTTGCTGACAGGTTAAACATCACGAAACAAATTCCGCGACTTCTCGCTTCATATTACTCCACCAGTCATTTTGTTTCAAGTCTTTGTACATCTTGATAGACCCCAGATGAACGGAATAAGGGGTAGCATGAGCTTCTCTCAAAATAGAGTTTTTAAACTCGCCATTCGCCGGTAAGCACAACCGATTCCTAAATCGCAAAAGTCCATCCTCGTGGACCACAAATCCGGGGGCTTTCCCCTGAGTCACATCATCTCGAATGCGTAACAAAAATGGGTCTGAACCGTGATTCACCCTGATCGCCTCCTCAAGTGTCGATGAAATCTCTAATGTACAAAGTTGCCCTTGTACTCGCTGTAACTAGACCTCGATCTCGGGTCTCAGAAATTCCTGCTGAAGTTCCCTCTGAACTGTTAATCGAGCAAGCATCTGCTCCTGAACGGACTTACGACTCAACGCATCGGCGACAACGTTCGCCTTGCCCGGGTGGTATAGTATCTCAATATCATAATCTTTGATTAGTTCCAACCACCGTCTCTGTCGCATAACTCATTCTGAGTAAATATATACTTTAAACTCTTACGATCGGTGAATATCTGATAGGTAATGCCATAAAGATAATGGCGCCAAATCTTCAATGCGAACACCACGGCTACTAGCTCTAGGTCGTGGGTCGGATAATTGACCTCGTAAGGTCTCAATTGCCGTGAAGCATAAGCAATAACTTTCTCGTTTTGCATTAGTACACATCCAAGACCCTGTCCGGACGCATCACTATAAACCACAAATCCTTCTGTCCCTTGCGGTAAGGAAAGGACAGGTGCTGAAATTAATCGGCTCTTGAGTTCCTCAAAACTCTGCTCACACGCGTCGGACCACATATATTTCTTATCCTTCCGTAAAAGGTTCGTCATGGGTTGAGCAATTTTAGAAAATCCCTCCACAAATCGCTGATAATAACCAGCTAATCCGAGGAAACTCCGGATTTCCTTAACATTCTTCGGAGGTTGCCAATCTCGGATCGCCTCCGTCTTCTGAGGGTCGACACGAACTCCGTCAGATGAAATTACATGTCTGAGAAATGTCACTTCAGACATCTATAATTCACATTTGGAAAACTTTCCATAAAGTTGCTCTCGTCTCAACACATCGAGCACCTGATGAAGGTGAAACTCGTGTTCCTCCCGGTCACGAGAATAAATTAGAATGTCATCAATAAAGACAACCATGAAGTGATCCAAATAGTCGATGAAGACCCGATTCATTAACTCCATGAATACCGCAGGTGCATTAGTTAATCCAAACGGCATTACCACGAACTCATAATGACCATAGCGTGTTCGAAACGTTGTCCCTGCAATATCCGACTCTCGAATTCGCAACTGATGATATCCAGATCTTAAGTCGATCTTGGAAAATACTGAAGCTCCCTGAAGTTGATCTAAAAGATCATCAATACGTGGTAGAGGATATTTATTCTTGATTTTCACTCGGTTCAATTCCCGGTAATCAATACACAAGGGAAATGAACCATCATTCTTCTTGACAAACAATACAGGTGCTCCCCACGGGGACGCACTCGGCCGGATATAACCCTTCTTGGTCAAATCCTCTAATTGATTCTTCAACTCCTGCATCTCGGTCGGGGCCATTCGGTACGGTGCCTTAGATATTGGGGATGTACCAGGCTCCAACTCAATCGTGAATTCCACATCTCTCTGTGGAGGCAAACCAGGTAACTCGTATGGAAATACATCGGCATATTCTCTCACTACAGGAATACCTGTCAATATTGCTGATAGTTTCTCGGTCTTGGTCATATAGCACCAATAACTGACACACCCCTGATTGAGTAATTTTGCTGCTTTCATCAAGTTGATGACCCTACCAGAACAGCTGGGATTACCTCCCTAAAAAACACATTCGACTCCATCGTCTGAAATGATGATGACCATATGCTTACGGACACTAATGGTGGCATCATGACGATCCATCCAATCAATATCCAAGATGACGTCGTCTCTCGAGAAATCTACCACGATTAGGTTTGCTAACCAGTCACGATCAAGAAACTGAATCAGACAATCCTTAATCTCACAATTCCCGATAATTCTTCTACAATCAGGTAGACCAATGACATAAGGCTCACAACTAGTAGCACTACCCAGACGTAGTCTACTCAAACACGACTTGGAAATGAATGAATGCGATCCACCAGTACCAAAAAGGGTACACACAGGCTGAGATAGAATTTCGAGTGTACCTGAGATCATTCGGGCTTCTGGATCATCAACTTTCTTTATATCATAAATTCGGGGCTTGCCATCTCTAGAACCGGATGCTCCCGTCTGATAGCTGTGGGCTCCACCTTTGTTAGCTCCCGTCGTCTTAAACGACGCGGACTGAGTAGCCTGATTCGGAACCGCTAACTGTTTCGGGGCCTGAGATGACGCCAGAGTAGGTTTGGAGTCCCTTCGACAAAAACGGGCCTTATGCCCCGCCATTCCGTAGTTATTGCACGTGACGGTTTGCCTCAAACATTTCGTGCTGTAATGACCCTGTTCTCCACAGTTGAAACAGATAATGGCCGAACTGGCCGCTCGTGACTGAGATTTCGTGGGTCTAGGCGCTATAGGAGGTCGCTCGGTGAAAGTAGAGCCCGATCGAGGCTTCTTGAAGGTTGCGTGACTGCCTTCAGGCTGATTCCGATTCTTTGACTTCTTGCCAGATGATGGAGTTTGATTCTTAGCAATCTCTTTAGCAGTATGCTCATAAGTAAGAGCTTTCTCGATGAATTGGGCCAGAGTGGTGCAATTGTGATTAAGCAACCGCATCCACATACGAGGCTTCAACCTCTTGCTGAAATACTTGATCTTGTCCGCCTCGGAGTGAATAATAGACGAGGCGAAAGGGAGAAGCTCCTGAAATTTATCGGCAATGGCGAGAACATCATCGTCCACTGAGAGGTCGGGAGTGAGTAATTCTGATAACTTGGCCTCTCTCAGTGGGGCCGGATAATACCTCTCCATCATGGGAGTCTTGAATTGATCCCAAGTACATGCTCCGTTGGTGGGCTTCAACGATAACCACCATGAATGAGCGCTCTTACCCAAATAGTAAGCCGCAACTAAAACTTTATGCCCTTCGGGGCAATCCACCATAGCAAATAAATTCTCGAAATGCTCAAGCCAATGAACAATATCCGCCGGCTCAGATGAGCCCTCAAAGGTAGGTGATCTCTAGTGAGAGATGTCGCCAATAATACTGCTCACACCCCTCTCATGCCCCTGAGGTGGCGGCGGAGGAGCCTGTTGATTCTGAGTAGCTGAGTTATGCATCGTCTCCATGAGGCATGCTATTTGAGTCATCTGGGCCATCATGCCCTGCATAAAATCGAGTGGGTCGACCCGAACACCCTCTGAATAAGGTGTGTCCCGGGTACGACTCCCTGACAGAGAATAATCATTTCCAGGAGAATGAGTGGGGGCGTCGCTCCTCGATGAATTAGCATTATTCCTTGCGTTCGCACGCGTATTCACATGAGTTCTCAGGGTTCGGCCCGCACCGCGGCCTCTTCCCCCGCGTCCTCTGCCGGCTCTTTCCATTCTGAAGTGGGAAAGTCACAAGATGATTATATATCTCGCATGAATATCACACTATGATTACGTTATGAAACGATGAAAATGAGCACACGCGCTCAAACACAATGATTACATGAATGATCAACTGAAGTGACGAGATTATCTGATGAAATCCTTGAAATGATTATCTTGAACAAGTTAACAAGGTTAATGATACGATCCTCAAGATCAACAACTGAACAGTGAAATGAACTGAGTGATTAATGACTTAACATGATCGACATGATCACAAATGAAAATGAGGAATGAGTGATTCTTATTGCCAGAAATTATACCATGGCATCAGAAATCTTATTGTTCTTTGGTCTGAGGGGCTCGGCTCTTGCACGGGTCACACGTGACGCAAAAGTCCAATGATACTAGTCTGATGAACGATGATTTCAATGAGACATGACTCGGAAGGTAGTATTCAAAACCACGCTCTGATACCAACTCTGTAACACCCCAAACTAGGTGGATATTACAGTGTCCTGGACCCCCAACTGGGACCCACTAGGCGAATAAAAATTAATGAATTAAGTGATATAGTAGTAGTACCGAACCACAGTTTATCAATAATTACTCCGATGAGGAGTTTCAAGTACAACAGACACAGGATAAAACAGAATACATGTATATTTTATATGAAGATAAAATATACAACACCAATTAAAATGAGTATTTAAAATGGAAGTCTGCAGCGGAATACAAATAAAGAAAACATGAAGACTGAAAGGATTGGGGCCCCCTACTAGTATCACTGGGACTCCTCGCCGTCAACGTTCTCTTCCCAAGCCTTAGCCTTGCCATGACCTGAAAACAACATCCCCCAATGGGGTCAGTTATATAGAACAACAATCCTCAAGAGTTGAACAATATACAACAATCACATGAATGAATTAATGAATTAAGTTGAATGATGAGCATCAATGTATGCCCGAATGAACTGAATAATAGCATAAATATCCGAGTGTCTGGAGTCCCACATATACACCCGCTATTGGCCTAATTAGTCTCATAGTTAAATGTGTCCGGATCCCCGCGTATACACATTACCATGCGCACAGTCCAATGTGTCCGGAGTCCCGCATATACACATGACCATAGTGTGCCCGACTAAAATTCCACACATGCGCCAACTGGCCATGCAATATAATTCCGAAAGATCACGAGAACAAAATGACTAAGGTGAGGAGTAATGAATAGAATCCGATAAGGATCAAGAACGACTCACCGAGATGAAATAATGATACAAGGAGTGATAGCTTCGATGAAATGATTTTGGAACCGTCGTTCCTCGTGAGTTACATGATGAGTTGATAATTACAAGTCTCGACATGAACGATATATTATGAGTGAATTATATGTATGAATGAACAACATAAGGAATTGAATATCCTTTTAACCGAGTAAGAATTTATTTACACAATACCGGTGTCGAAATATCCTTCCTCGAACAATGTCCTAACACGAGATGTCGGTCGTTCGAACAACCTTGAATGACACAATTACCAATAATACGCTCAATATACGTATCAAGCATGAATTAAGATTAACTCAAAGGTCTATACAACAATATCCGAACTCATTGAGACATTCAAACAAAAACTTAGCAAGCATACATCCTTTGATAATATCCAATCCCGAATATGTCGAAATCAACTCCAAAATGAGTATTCCAAACCAACAAAACACCTATAATGATATCGATAATCCTATAGGAATCCAAAAAATGAGTTAACGACAACATCTAGTCGAAAACCCCCAAATATCAAAGTCAGCTCCAAGGTGTTCTTGAATCAAACCCCAACAATACATGAAATCCGAAATATATGTTATTAAATCTGTAGGAATACATTTATCCAAGGTAGATAACCCATATCTAACGTATTCCAACAACAATCCAAGCTTACACGAAGAAATCGGAAGGAAAACCCAAAAATCCGAAATTCTAGATCCAAGAAATTATTACCTTGATTAAGATGTTTGAAGATGATGAAATGATGATTACTCCAGATTATATGCTTGGAAATGTTGATAGCTGATTTCACCTTGAAGAATACTCCTCAAGAAGCTCCAAATCGCCCAAACCGATGAAGAAAACGAAAGGAATTGACAAATGACGAAATCCGGACTATACTGTCCAATTTATAACAATCCCAGTTTAGCACGTGCTAGATCCTATTTCTTAGCGTGCGCTAACGGGTATACTGGGTAGTCCAGTACCCTCTATCCTTATCGGTAGCGTGCGCTACGTACCTTTTCTAGCATGCGCTACTGCCATATACTTAGCGTGCATTAACACAAAATATTAGCGTGCACTAACAAATTATCTGGTGCCCAGTACTGAAGTCCAGAACCTCCTACTCTCTGATCTGTTCGAGTTAGCGCGCGCTACACACAATATTCAGCGTGCGCTACTGACCTCGATTAGCGTACGCTAATAACTACTCGTGGCGTACGCTAGGAATTAATCCAATGCAGTCCAGTAGCCACTGGACTCTGCCTGCTCCATCCTTAGCGCGCGCTACACGACTGAATAGCGTGTGCTACTCCGACCTACTAGCGCGCGCTACTTACCACTCGTAGCGTGCGCTACTTACAACCCGACTGCAGTCCAGTACCTTTTGGACTGCCTGCTTGAAACACACTAGCGTGCGCTAAAAAGAGTTCATAGCGTGCGCTACTCTTCACACACAGCCCACTAAGAAGATGACAATGATGATAAACATGGCACGATTCTCCAACTAGATTGATGATGAATGATGATTGATACATGATACAATTACTTTGAACGGTGAATACAATGATTGAATATGAGTGACAAATGATCATTAATGAGTGAAAATTACTGAGTGACAATTACTGAATGATAAATACTGAATGATAATGACTGAATTACAACCGGGTATTACACCAGGGTCAGCCCTAGTGTCGAAAGCACCATATAGGATGGCACCAAAGAAACTGCAAGAACTTAAGATCCAAATGCAAGAGCTATTGGATTTAGGTTTCATCAGACCGAGTATTTCTCCATGGGGAGCACCTGTCCTTTTGTTAAAAAGAAGGATGGTACACTAAGAATGTGTATAGATTACAGGGAGCTGAACAAGCTCACACTCAAGAACAAGTATCCTCTGCCAAGAATAGATGACTTGTTTGACCAATTCAAGGAAACAATTGTGTTTTCTAAGATAGACCTTAGGTCTGGGTATCATTAGTTGAAGATTCGACCAGAGGATATACCCAAGACAGCTTTTCGAATAAGATATGGACACTATGAGTTTATAGTCATGCCATTTGGATTAACTAATGCCCCCACAGTATTCATGGATCTTATGAACAGAGTTTTCCACCCGTACTTGGATAAGTTTGTATTGGTGTTCATAGACGATATTCTCATATACTCTAGAAATGAGAAGGAGCATGAAGAACATCTCAGGATAATGTTGGAAACACTGAGAACGGAGAAACTTTTTGCCAAATTCAGTAAGTGCGAATTTTGGTTGAAATAAGTGATGTTTCTTGGGCATATTGTGTCCGCAGATGGTATTAAGGTGGACCCAGCTAAAGTGGAAGCAGTACGTGATTGGAAGTCACCAACCAACCCTAATGAGATTAGGAGTTTCTTGGGTCTAGCTGGGTACTATCGAAGGTTCATCGAAGGATTTTCCAAGATTGCTAGACCAATGACACAACTATTGCGGAAAGGAATTAAGTATTTATGGACGGATGAATGTGATGAGAGTTTTGAGGAACTCAAGAGGAGATTGACTACTGCGCCAGTTTTAGCAGTACTAGAAGCGAACAAGGAGTATGTGGTTTTCATGGATGCTTCTAAGAATGGGTTAGGTTGTGTATTGATGTGTAATACCTCCGGTATTTCATGCTTGATTACTTTGTACTGTGTGAATTTTTGTAATGTGACATAATTTCTATTTATGTATTCCATTGAGTGCTATATAATTGTGCGATGTAAATGAAACGGAGGTGACACACCTTGACACCGTGGGGCAATCATCGGTGCGAATATGACGGTGGCCAACGTCTTGTTCCCCGATAATTGTTGATGAGTGGAAGGGATGGTCACTCCGAGATGGTTAGAATGTGATATGTGGCTAAAGAGTTTATGTCTAACGCACGCTAGTGTTTATGTCTAACGCACGTTAGAGTTTTGTCTAGTGCGCGCTACAACTTATGCCTAACGTACGCTATATTCCGATTGTTATGTACGTTAAGATAGTTATATTACGTACGTAACGGGTGAGTCAGTCTCCCGACCAGAATCTTTCTTTTGACACGGACGAAGCTACTTTCGGCGGGCTAGAGGACAAACGAGTCAACTCTTCATAACGTACGTTATCCCCCAAATTTAACGTACATAACACTTGGGCACATTTCGGGCAATGGCGGTCTTTACGTACGTTGTCATTAAACTGTTATGTACATAATAAGCCTTACGTATGTAACACCGTTATCATTAACGTACGTTAACAAAACCAAGTTTTATAAAATGGCAATTCCCTTCTTCATTTGCAAGACCCAACATTACAACATAACACCCTTGGAGAAATTCCTAGCCTTATACTCAGTTCTTAACCTCTTATATACTTGAATTAACATTGAGGATGTGGTTTCTTGAGCTCCGGTGAAGATTATCCAAGTCGTTCAAGTCACTTCTCGTTTCTCCTCGTAGTTCTTGTGGATTCGCCAACTCTCTTCATTATTCTTCTTCCAATATGGTAAGCCACCAATCCCTGGAGTAATATCTTCGATGTTTTCTTATATATACTTATTAGATTGCGGGTATTGGGTAGATTTTTGCCAACTTTCGTAGACAATCTTTTCGGATGGAATAGTAGTAACCGGAGTTATCGTTTCTCATATGTTTTGTTTCATGCAAATCATATCTATCATACGAAATTTCATTTCAAATCATCACAAGGAATGTAAAATTTGATGAATCAATTATAGGAGAATTCGTAGTAATCTGTCACCGTATGTCCCATTGTTCGTAGCCACCCTTATCTTGTGATTTTTGACACTTAGTGAACTAAGGAAAACAATTCGATAGTATAATCATTATTGGATATCAAACCACCAAAGTTATTGTGTAATAGAATCCGTCGATTGTAGTATTCGGAATATAGAATAGAATTGGAAAGTATGAGATTCGATTATGCTATAATCATTTGTTGACAACCGAAAAATGATAGGGATAATCTTGTTGAGCAAATCGATATATCTAATGTTAACTGTAGAATTGAACGGAATAATGGTACGCAATGCTTACGAACTTAGAAACGATACTAATATCGACAATTAAAACTACGCTAGGAATCCGATTAGGAAAGGGAGACTAGTTTTATTCATCATGATCCGTACGAGGTGTTAATCGGATATTACGTGGCTAGGTTAAGCTCGAGCGGGCGTGGGGACTCCGTTTATCACAAAGCACCTACTGTTGGATCACAGGCAAGTGAAATCTTGCTCGAGAACTTTCTAATATTAATGTTATATCCGTATGTGTGTATGTGCCATTTTTGATGAATGCTGACGGTTGTCTTTCTCTAAAATATGTTATAAATGGGCCGATGTGTTGGGGATAAAACCTGTATGGTACCCGTGTGGAAATGTGCTAGGGGATAAGACCCGAATTGGGCTCCTATATTCCGGGGTATTCCCGTGTAGATACTTTCGTGACCCTTGGTTGCGACCTTGGGGCTTATGTGATAAAAGAGAGAGACAACGTCGGTTGTGTGATGAAATATTCCCTGTTGATTATTAGGTACTGTGATTGTTAAAATGGCGTATATCGTTGTTAGTAGTTGTTATTTGGTATGCATTCTCTGACCCTGGTTACCTGGTATGATTCGTCATGCCAGGTAAAATTGTTCATCATGTGCAGGACATTCCGGAGGGGTCCGGTCAGACTTGAGCGGTGTTGGAATTATCTCTAGCCGCTGCTTAAATTAAAATAAATTTGCTTTCTTTTGAAAAACCTTTTTTGTGTAATAATTGGACTTCGAATTACATTTTTCCTTAGAATCTTTCGACTCATGTTATGTAAACCTTGAACTTAATGTTTTATCGCGAATTCCTTAAATTGTCTATTTTTCTAACTAGCCTTGTGGGTCCCACGTGGGATTCACGGCACTGTAATACCTCGAGAGATTTTGGGGGTGTTACAGAAAATGGTATCGGAGCGCAAAACTCCTGGTTTGAATAAAATTTCTCCTAATTTTTCAAAGTTATTCCAATCCAACACCCCAAGCGATCGAAACTCCTCATGGGAATGCAAAGTAAGTGATATGTGTGTTTCTGTCTATGTACTACATTTAATTGTAAACCGTGCATGGAACTGGCTTTAGATTAATACCGTCAGTGATGGCACGCCGAGGAGCTAGGAGGGTGGTGAATGACGCTCAGGGTTCCGCCGTGAACCACAATGAGGATGGGAACACTGCCGAGACCCATCCTGCTGGGGGACAGCCGCCACTAGTTAATCAAAACGATCAGGAGGTGGAACGCCAGAATAATAACCCAGGAGGCATGGACCCAGCTTTTGTTCAGGCCCTTGCCCAGGCTATCGCCATGGGAATTGCTCAGGTCAACCAGGCGGAACGGATACCGGTCATCAATGTGAAAGAAAACGCAGGAAGAGACCGATGGTTGGGAGAGATGCTGAAGGCTAGGCCTCCATTATTTGACGGGACAGGAGAGAAACACGTGGACGACTGGATTTCTGAAATGGAGACTGCCTTCAAAGTAATCGGATGCCCATAGAACCGGAAGGTGCCACTCGGGATTAATCAACTCCGTGACACTGCTGCACGTTGGTGGAGGACTTACAGGCCAGAGGACCGAGTGGTCGGGTGGACCGAATTTGCCCGACTACTACGGAGCGAGTACTGTCCCAGATCAGCCCGAACCGCTCGCGCACGAGACATTATTCGGCTGCACCTCGAGAACATGCCAAGATTGTAAATCATTCGGGCCTACCGAACCGAGCTAAGTTGCATCTCACAGATGTTTCCATCAGAAGATCAACGAATATGCCACCTTGCACAGAGGTTGCCGGAGGATGTACAACGCTATGCCGCCGGATTTCACTGCACGACCTTGAGGGCATACGAGGACATAGTCACAGCATATGCCGGTACAGTTGTTAATACCGACATCGGGCATAACTCGAAGAAGTAGAAGACATCAGTTCAGCTTAGGAGCAACAACAAAACGAATTCGGGGCCCGCATCTTCTTTTAAGTCGGCGGTTTCATACCAACATAAGGGTATATCTGATCGGCCTTACCGTAGGGACTGTTTCAATTGTGGCGTGTCGGGGCATAGTAAGGATCGGTGTCAGAAGACGGCTACCAAATGTTTCACTTGCGGAAAGAGTGGAAACATGTCTCGTTACTGTTGGCAGGCCAATCCCACTCAGAACCCAGCTTCCCAACCAAGTAAACAAGGCTCTGTGCAATCCCCTAGGATGCCTGCTTTTTCCAACTACCGAGCTCCATCCCACCAGAACCAACCACCGCTACACGGTGTCGGACGAGGCCGTGGGCGCGGCGGAGGTACTTCGTCCTTTTTAGAGTCAGTGCCGTCATGTGTATTTGAGCTGAGGGCAATGGATGGTCAGTCTGCGCCAGCTATCTCAGGTACTCTTCTTGTTAACTCTCAGCCAGTGCATGTACTATTTGATACCGGAGCCACCCATTCGTTTATATCTGTGGAATGTGTTGAACGCTTAAATCTTGTTTGTGTACCTTGTGAGCCCTTTACTGTTAAACTACCCGAGGGTAGTGGATTAGGCGGCGATCAAAAGGTTCGAGACTGTCGGATCTGCATCGACAATCATAGTTGGACCGCTAATCTTATGGTCTTTCCGCTCCAGAACGAAGATATCATATTAGGTATGGACTGGATGCCATTGCACAGAACGATCTTGGATACCTACCACTTGACTATTTCCATTTCGACTCATGACGGTACCACACATGTCATCAGCGGACGTGAACATTTTAGTACGAAAGGGTCTCTCATCAGTATCGCATCAGAAGCCTCCTGCATCTCTCGAAAGGAGTACTATTGGTGTTATGTTCTTCGAGAGGATACTTCACAACTTACAATCACAAACATTCTGGTGGTGAATGAATTTCCAGACGTTTTTCCCGATGAACTACCAGGGCTGCTACCGCACCGAGAAGTTGACCTTTCCATTGAACTCGAGCTGGGGACGAGACCTATTTCCAAAGCTCCTTACAGGATGGCACCGGCAGAGATAAAGGAATTAAAGATACAGCTCGAAGATCTATTGGAGAAAGGGTTGATCCGCCCAAGCACCTCACCGTGGGGCGCGCCGGTACTTTTCGTTAAGAAGAAAGACAACTCTCTATGCTTGTGCATCGACTACAGGGAGGTAAATAAGGTTACTATCAAGAACCGTTACCCACTACCAAGAATTGATGACCTCTTGGATCAATTACAAGGGGAAGTCATGTTTTCAAATATCGATTTATGGTCTGGATATCACCAATTGAGGATTCGGGAGAAAGATATACCCAAGACCGCATTTCGGTCGAGGTATGGGCATTACGAGTATATCGTGGTATCATTCGGGTTGATTAATGCCCCAGCCGTTTTCATGGAACTGATGAATAGAGTTTTGATTGATTTCCTCGATAAATACGTGGTGGTTTTTATCGACGACATCCTGATATATTCTCGAAGCCGACAGGAACACGAGGAACATTTGAGGCAAGTGTTTAGCGTGTTAAGGCAACACCAACTTTATGCGAAACTGTCCAAGTGCGAATTCTGGATGCCGGAGGTAATTTTTCTCGGACATGTTGTCTCGGCAGAAGGTGTCAAGGTCAACCCACAAAAGATCAAGACAATAACGAGTTGGGAACCGCCGAAGAACGTCAAGGAGGTTAGGAGTTTCTTAGGACTGGCGGGTTACTATCGAAGATTCGTCGATGCCTTTTCCTTTATCGCCCGACCGTTAACGAACCTACTGAGAAAGTGCACCAAATTTGTATGGACTGTAGACTGCCAGAAGAGCTTGGACGAGCTCAAGAGTAGTCTAACTACCGCCACAGTACTAGTGTTACCGCAGGGTACAGAAGGATTCATTATATACACGGATGCATCCAAGTACGGACTAGGGTGTGTCTTCATGCAGAATGGCAGAGTCGTTGCATACGCATCCCGACAACTGAAGCCGTACGAAGTAAATTACCCGACGCATGACTTGGAGCTAGCCGCAGTGGTGCATGCCCTCAAGATTTGGAGGCACTATCTTTACGGAGTTACATGCAAAGTTTTCATGGATCATAAGAGTTTGAAATATAACTTCACTAGAGAGAATTAAACATGAGGCAGAGGCGCTGGTTGGAGCTAAAGAAGGACTATGATGTGGAAATCTCCTATCATCTCGGGAAAGCCAATGTGGTAGCTGATGCTCTTAGTCGGAAAACTACACAAGAGGTAATGGTATCCAGCATAACAGTTCAGCCCAAACTGCAGCAAGACATCAGGAGAAGCAACACCGAAGTATGGATACAACGTAGGCAAGGACAATTATGCTCTATCAAGATACTTCCGTCCTTACTAGACGAGAGACGTCTAGCACCGATGGAAGATCCTGAATTACGTGCGATTGGTGCAAGAATCGAGGAAGGAGATGTTTCCGATTATAAGATTCAGGGTGATTTGGTGAGGTTCAAGAACAGGATCTGTATTCCACCGAATGACGGGCTGAAGCAAACTATACTGAAGGAGGCGCACTCCACTCCCTATTCTATTCACCCCGGAGCAAGCAAGATGTACAAAGATTTGCGACAGAGTTTTTGGTGGAAGAATATGAAATGGGAAGTTGCTAGGTTTGTCGCCCGATGTATGACGTGCCAACAAGTAAAGATTGAACACCGCAGACCAGCCGGAATTATGCAACCCCTACCCATCCCGGAGTGGAAATGGGAGAGCATATCAATGGACTTTCTCACTAAGCTACCTACAGTGGTGGGAGGAAAGGATACAATTTGGGTCATTGTTGATCGATTGACAAAATCGGCACATTTCATTTCTATTCAAGAGACAACCGGGATAGAGTAACTGGCCGTCATTTTCATCAGAGAGATCGTAAGGCTACATGGCGCTCCCTCATCCATCATTTCGGATAGGGACACCAGATACGTATCTCGTTTTTGGGAAGTCATCCATAAAGCTATGGGGACCCAAATACACTTTAGCACGGCTTATCACCCTCAGACAGATGGACAGACTGAGCGTATGATTCAAACATTGGAAGATATGTTGAGGGCATGTGTGCTCGATTGGGGTAAGGATTGGGCTAGACATTTGGTATTAGTGGAGTTCTCGTACAACAACAGCTGGCATGCAAGCATAGGCATGGCACCATTTGAGGCCCTGTATGGGCGAAGATGCAAGTCGCCGTTATGCTGGGATGATGCCTCCGACACTGCGGTTACCGAGTTAGATCTTATCCAGGAATCCATTAACAAGATCTCTATCATTCGAAAGCACATGCTAGCCGCACAGAGCCGGCAGAAATCTTATGCCGAAAACCGACAGCGACCGTTAGAATTTACGGCTGGGGATCATGTTTGGGTCAAAGTATCACCTATGCGGGGTATCTGGCATTTCGGCCAGAAGGGCAAGTTAAGCCCGAGATTTATAGGTCCGTTTGAGATATTGGACCGGGTAGGGAAGCTCGCGTATCGATTAGCTCTACCACCGCATCTGGATGTAGTGCATAACATTTTTCACGTCTCCGAGTTAAGGAAGTATGTCTATGATCCTAGTCAAAAGCTCAATTTCGAAGAAGTGAAAATTTCCGATGACGCTACCTTTAGGGAGGTACCGATCGCCTTGGATCGGCGTGTGAAGATGTTAAGAAATAAAGCCATACCCCTCGTGAAGATTCAGTGGTCGCACCACAGCACGGAAGAAGCGACTTGGGAAACTGAGTCGAGCATGAAAGAGAGTCATCCCGAGTTATTTTCTTAAGTTTCGTGACGAAACTATTTTTAAGGGGGGTGATATGTAATACCTACGGTATTTCATGCTTGATTACTTCGTACTGTGTGAATTTTTGTAATGTGACGTCATTTCTATTTATGTATTCCATTGAGTGCTATATAATTGTGCGATGTAAATGAAACGTAGGTGACACGCCTTGACGCCATGGGACGATCGTCGGTGCGAATATGACGGTGGCCAACGTCTTGTTCCCTGATAATTGTTGACGAGTGGAAGGGATGGTCACCCCGAGATGGTTAGAATGTGATATGTGGCTAAAGAGTTTATGTCTAACACACGTTAGAGTTTATGTCTAACGCACGTTAGAGTTTTGTCTAACGTGCGCTACAACTTATGCCTAACGTACGCTATATCACTACGCCATAAGTGCTCATATGCAACGCATATTCCCAGCGTTGCAAGGAAAAGTATTGCAATAGCCCTCTGATCTTTGGTCTTTTGCAATACTACTCAATTAGTGTTGCATTAGACCTGAATGCACTGTTGCAAAAGACATTAATGCAACACCAACCTAAAGTGTTGGATTATACGTGAACTTAAAAGTATTGCAATAGACTAAATCATCTTAACAATTACGAAAAATATTTTAAATATTTTCAAAAAAATTAAATCAAATTTAAATTTTTGACACTAAAACAAAATAAATTATTTGAATTTTTTAATCATTTTATAACTGATTTTTATAGGAGCACATATAGATTAACTTAAACAAAATTGATTAAAATTAATAAATTAAAAAAATATTAAAAAAGAAAATAATTCCTTAAAATTATAATAAATAAAATATATTATATGAATACATATATTTTTCTTTAAAAAATTAAAATCAAAAATTAAAATAAAAAATTTAATTTATACATTCAACGCTTTAAAATTTAATAAGAAATGTAAATTAAAATTTATATGTATTAATATTATAAAATGAAAGCTTTCTCTCGTCCGTCTCTCGCTTTCTCTCTCGTCGAACCCTCTCACTATCTCGCCGGTATTTGAACCATTGCTCCTCCACAGCATGCAGGTCGGCCCAACCCCAAAGAAGCCCATGTTAGGGCTTTAGGCCTCAAAAAAAAATATTTTAGGGCTTCCAAAAAAAATTAGGGATCAGTCCCTTTTATCCCAGCCGACCCTCCCTCCTCTCTAATCTCTTTCTCTACTTTCACTTCTCATACGCCGCGAATTGCTGCTCCACCATGACGTCTCTTCTTCTCTTCTGCTGTCCAGCCGTGGGTTGCCTCTCGCCGCCGCCTGACTGCTGTTGTGCTGCAAGCCTGCACTGCTGGCTGCCTTCTCTGCTCCTCGTTTGCAGCCGACCGATTAGCATCCACAATAATTAGGTTTTATCGTTCTAACTTCTAATCTCTTGAGTTTTGATTATCTTCAGAAATTGATCTTGATTTATAATTGCTTAATTTGGTTGTTTTTATTTTTATCTTCAAATTTCTACTGCAATAATTGATTATCGTTTGGTTGTGCTTATTTTTCTTAAATTAAAAATGTACGGCCGATTTCCATTTTTTCTCCCTTGCTCTCAATGTTGCCCCTGTTGTCTCTCTCACACAAGCCACCATCGGATGTTGTCTTTGTAATATCCGCAATTTCGAATTTCGGTAATTTTCTTTTTTTGGAGGAAGTCCGTTTTGACGACTCGCTCATGACCGTTTCGTTATTTCGAGAATGATTAATTCTGCACTTTTTGTCATCCGAGTTCGTTTCGGTGTCGTTTTGTTGAGTTCCGTGCTTTTTAGCGACTTTTTCGCACTTGAGCTCGATTCTTGCGAATCTCGTCCGAAACTGTTGTTTCGAGTTTCTCGCAAGTTCATTTAATGTTATTATTCATGTTGCGAGCTTTGGTTCGGTGTTTCGATCACGTATCGTGATTTTCGGACGTTTTGGGCCATTTTTGTAATTTCCCAAAGTTTGGGGTAATTACTTCCGTTGTCGAATTCCGACACTTCGGATGGTCGGAATCGTGTGTTCTCTTAGTGCTTGGATTCGTCTTTGCGAGTACTTCGTTACCGTATCTTGGATTTTTACTCAGGTTCGGGTTTCGGGGTCGTCCGGACCGTCGGAGTGACCACGGCCGAGTCACGGCCGGAGCAGGGCCTGGCCTGGCCGAGTTACGGCCGTAAGGTGCCGGTTACGGCCGTAAGGTGTCCGAGTTACGGCCGTAAGCATGATCGCACGGCCGCATTTAGCCGGGCGGATTTTGACGAAGGCTTCTACGGCCGTAAGGTGTGCGAGTTACGGCTGTAAGTGTCTCCTTGGTCTGCCGCGATTTTTGACGAATGCCGGTTACGGCCGTAAGGCCTGCCGAGTACGCCCGTAAGGTGTCCGAGTTACGGCCGTAAGGCCTGCCGGTTACGGCCGTAACTCTGCCGGCTATATATAGCCTGGCTCGGCCAGATTTCATTTCTACTCGATTTTTTCCCTTCTTTCGGCGACGGGCGACGGGTGCGACGGGAAATGGTGTTCTTGGTCGATCCTACTCAATTCCAAGATGTTTTGGAAGATCCTTGTTGATTATATCAACATCTAATCCGTGTTCTTCGTCAAATCAAGGTATATTCTTGATTTTCCTTCAAGTTGACTTTTTGAAGAAATTGTTCTTGATTTCGTTTCTAATCCGATTTTGATACATCGATTGGTGTAGTATGATGTTATTAATCGTGTTCTATGGGTTGTATATCCATATATCGAGTTTGTTTAACTCGATTGACGATTCGAGTGTTCTTGGGAATTATTGAACATTTAGTGTTCGATTAAATGTCCCAATGAGTTTCCCTTCGATAGTTTGTTGGGATTTCCGTTGTTTTGGCCTTGATTCTCGTCGTAACCATGTGTTATTGTTCCTTCCGGAGGTTTATAGGTGTTCGAGGATTCCGATGTTGAATCCCGTTTGGTGATTGATGATTCGTGTGGTATTATTCTCGTAATACTCGTGGTGCTATCACGTTCTTGATATTGTTCGGGGGTTCGGAGCTATTCGACCGCGTCCTATCCGTCGTCTTATTGCGATTGTGATTTCGAGGCAAGTACCTTGCCCATACTATTCTTGTTTCGTGAATATGATAATTGGTGATCGTCTTTATATATTCGTTTGATTGTTTGAAACAAGTTTTCAAAAGATTTGGTTAGCCTTGTTAAAGGCCCTCTTTCAAAATCGTGTGTGTTTTCTGATTGGTGTGTTTCTCGAACGAGTATGTGAATCTTATGGACATGTTTGGTGTTGATGATGCACTTGGTATTGTGTGTGGACGTATATTATTTCATTTCGGTGCGTTGTGGATTGACGTGGTGTTTTGCTAAGTGCTTGATGCCTCTGGGCGAATTGTTTGAATATCCTTGATGTGATATGTTATTTGTGTGAATGTGTGGATATGGTTGAAGGTCTACGGTGGCACATGGCATGTGATCATGTGGCCAGGATGCAACAAGTGATTGATCCAACCGTGAGAGCCTGAGATAATCTACGGTGGCACATGGCATGTGATCATGTGGCCAGGATGCAACAAGCGATTGATCCAACCGTGAGATGTGTGTGATTTGTTTCGCTAGCCAGCTCGGGAGGGTCCTTCGAGGCCTCGAGTGGGATGACGGTGGTAGCGTCCCGGTCCTAGGCGATGCGCGTGCGTGATTATGTTTCGTTGATTTTACGTCCGTTGAGGACACGTGATGTTGGGCTCTGACCCTGTAAATTGTTGGTGATTTCCTATTTGCGAAAACAAAACATTTGGGCTATGACCCTATTGATTTTTGGAAAGAGAAGGATTTCATAATCCTAAATTGTTTTCTATTAAAACTCTCGATGGCATTTTAAACCGTTTTGTAAATTGTTTCCCTTATTTGCGATCTTTCGGTTTTGGAAATGTTTACCCAAACTCTTGCCTCGGGAAGTACTTTTCCTTACGTTTGGATCTTTGAGGATTCCTGATTATTATTGTTCTTGGAACTTGTATTGTATGGCTCGTATTTTTGCACTTGTACTTGCACTAGCAAAACAGTGGAGTTTTGCTAACCCCCGAGTATTCGGGGGGTGGATGTCTATTTTTACATTCAGGTTTTGGAGCATAGCACAGGGTCGACGCGAAGGATGATGAAAGATGAACGATACTAATCACACGAGGTTCCGTTGATGTCGTATTGGTCCAGTTGTTTTTTCTTTTCCGCTGCGGTATCTTTTCCTCGTTGTACGGGAGTTTATTGTATTTTGACCCCTGCGTGGGTATGTGTTTGGAATTGAGTTGTATGTTATTATTGAAAGACCAAGTCGGTCTACTGAGCCATTTTAGCCTTAAAGGCGAGGTTTAGATGTTTGATTTTAGTTATCAGCCTGGTAGATCCTCGAGGAGAGGGTCTACGGCATGTAATATCCTTGAGCGGATTGGGGGTGTTACATAAATGGTATCGGAGCTTTGGTTGTGGAAACCTAGGCTGTCGGGTCAGTGGTGTCTGTTGAGTTTTTTCTTGTCGGATTATGTCTGACTAAGTCGTGTCGCGACGCGTCGTCTGAGTTTGTTGGTCGTGATTAGTATCGTGGGCGATCATCATCTTCGTGCGACTTGTGGCTGTAAGTCTCCCTTCTTTGTGTTGTGCCTCGTGTGTCACGAGCTATTTTATGATTATTTGATTAGTGACGGAATCCTCTTATGGATTTTGATTTTGTGATATGTGGTTATTTGACTCTCATATTTCGTTCATATGAGGAGTAGTGTTGCTCGATTGTGTATGTTGAACCGTACTTCTTTTATCCGCTGCGTGAGTTCTTTTGCAATGACTTTCGGTATTTTACCGACCGAGTTTTATTTCGAAAACCGATTCCCTTAACCGAGTTTTTGGCATTATGGTCTTGATCGCTTTGGCAAAATTCTTATGACGGTATTTAGCATGTTGTAAAATGGCTTTCGTGAGTTTTTTGAAACATTACCGTCATCGGCCTTTTTGGCATTTTTGTAAATGGTTTTTAGTCTGGTGGGTTCCGGTGTGGGACCACGGCGCTATAATGTTCTGTGTAATTACCTGAAATTTTTGGGCATTCTAGCCCATTGTATTATTTTTGAAAACCTTGAGTATCTTAGAAAATTAAAATTCGAGACGTACTTTTAAAACGAATTATTTTCTCGCAGTACTTTCAAGGTGCCTTCTAGTACCGTAATATGTTTCAAAATCATTCCAATTGAGGACCAAAATATTTTGAGATATTTTCAATTACTTTTAGAAATGCAGTTGCTTAGACCCAAGTGTTGATTATTCTGAAAGTTTTTCACTACGAGAAGGTGTCCTCATTTTTGTTCAAACGCAAGATGATTTTCAAAGTCTCGAAAATGATGTTTGTTCAACTTTTTGTAAAATGATACTCAAGATCAACTGGTGTTTCCGAACTGTCTTCAAAGGTGGTTTTCATTTTTAAAACCTATCATTCCTGTTTGCGGACCGGAAATGCGTGTATGGTTTTCGAACTTTCGTTACGGTGTTAACCCCGAATTGTGATCGAATTGGTGGCATGAACGTCGAGGCGTTGCCACGCATTTGTTGTACTAGCCCTCTGTGAGAGGTGTGAACTGGTGTTTACTGTTTTCACCTCGTGGTGATTTGCGTGTTGTCGCACGAGTGTGGGTTGTTAAAGCTTGAATTTTTGTGCGTTTATGCACATGTGTGATTGTTTCATGATGTTTGTAATTATGTGCTGGTTATCGTTCGGGCCGTTGAGGTCGCCGAACGATACCGTTGTTGTTGTAGTGTTTGTGTGTGTATTACTTTACGATGGTAATCGTTGTATGTGTTATGTGTTATGATTTTCTGTTGTGCTGAATGGTTACATATTCAGTATGCCGAGGGGCCGAGGTCGTGGTCGTGGTGACCGGATGCGTGATCGGGATCATGCTGCCGGTGATGGTATTGGTATTGGTGTTGCTACTGTTTTGCAGCAGGTATCCACTCAGATGACACAGTTGACTCAGGCAGTTCAGCGTGTTACAGATGCGACCCAGCACACTGGTGCAAATCAGTGGCTTCGAGAAGTGGTTCGTATGAATCCCCCTTGTTTCGCTGGTGCTACAGATGCATTAGGCTGGGATGGTTGGCTCTTCCAGTTGGAAAAGATATTCGAGGTAGTTGATTGTCCGGAAGAACGTAAGGTACCGGTCGCTCAGTATCTTCTCGACAAAGATGCCGCTAGCTGGTGGGAGGCCATTAAGCCACGAGACCGCGTTGTCATGTGGGCAGAGTTCCAGAAATTCATGAGAGATGAGTTTTGTCCGGAACCGATCAGAAATCAGAGGATTAATGAATTCTTTTCGGCAAAACCGCAGGATGTGCCGCTGTCTCAAGCTATTATTGATTTTAGCAAACAGCTCGGCTATGTGCAGAATCAAGTAAGGACAGAGGAGGACAAGATTTGTCATTTTAGTAGGCGGATGAAGCCGGAGATTCACAAGACATGGCAGGTCTCGCTTGTACTTCCTTGAGAGATTATCAGAATAGGGCGTTAGCCTATGAGCTATCCAGATTATCGACCGAGAGTATGTCTGACTCGAAGAAACAGAAAACCATTGGGAACTTTTCAGGAAATCAGGAGAGTGGGCCTCTTGAGGTTGGGACTTCGTTTCGTCATCCCAAAATGGTTCCTAGATCGCGTGATCAGAGGAGTAGTACCCCTGCAGTGAGTAATGTGAGCACTTCGAAGATATGTTATAACTGTAGTCGAGCGGGCCATACTGCGAAGAATTGTCGTTCACCGTTAGTCAGCTGTTTCGAGTGTGGCCAAGTGGGTCACCGATCCGTACATTGCGAGACGGTAGCTGAGAGGTTTGGGGATCGAGGTTGCGTCTCTGCTCCGAAAGGACGCGGAGATGCCTAGTGTGGTTTTGAGGATTTCGGCGTAGTCCGAATTATTTATGATTGCCCTTGTGGATCGTTTTGTGTTTATTCTCTGTTTTCTCGACTGTGCGTGTTTTCTTGTAACAAGTACTTTGTGTTTTGTGATTGTTTGGATAATTGACTTTATTGTATTATCTGTTTGATGACGCTTGTCATTTGTTGGTGTTATTGTATCCCTAACGGCGACGTTGTGTTGGTCGTCGTGGAGCGTGTTTTCACGCCGTATGTTTCTTTGTGTTTCTTGCAGCGTTTCGCCGTTGGGCGCGAGTTTCTTATTTTTGGTGTATCTCGTCGAGTTTTCCTGGCGGGTATATTGCTTCCCCCTACTTGTTTTAAGTTTCGGGACGAAACTTCTTTTAAGGAGGGTAGAATGTAATATCCGCAATTTCGAATTTCGGTAATTTTCTTTTTTTCGGCGGAAGGCCGTTTTGACGACTCGCTCATGACCGTTTCGTCATTTCGAGAATGATTAATTCTGCACTTTTTGTCATCCGAGTTCGTTTCGGTGTCGTTTTGTTGAGTTCCGTGTTTTTTAGTGACTTTTTCGCACTTGAGCTCGATTCTTGCGAATCTCGTCCGAAACTGTTGTTTCGAGTTTCTCGCAAGTTCATTTAATGTTATTATTCATGTTGCGAGCTTTGGTTCGGTGTTTCGATCACGTATCGTGATTTTCGGACGTTTTGGGCCATTTTTGTAATTTCCCAAAGTTTGGGGTAATTACTTCCGTTGTCGAATTCCGACACTTCGGATGGTCGGAATCGTGTGTTCTCTTAGTGCTTGGATTCGTCTTTGCGAGTACTTCGTTACCGTATCTTCGATTTTTACTCAGGTTCGGGTTTCGGGGTCGTCCGGGCCGTCGGAGTGACCACGGCCGAGTCACGGCCGAGGTGGCTGGCTCGCCGAGTTACAGCCGTAAGGTGCGATTACGGCCGTAAGGTGTCCGAGTTACGGCCGTAAGCATGATCGGTACGGCCGCACGAGCACCGGGCGGATTTTGACGAAGGCCGATTACGGCCGTAAGGTGTGCGAGTTACGGCCGTAAGTGTCCATTTAGTCTTGCGATTTTTGACGAATGCAGTTACGGCCGTAAGGCCTGCCGAGTACGCCCGTAAGGTGTCCGAGTTACGGCCGTAAGGCTGCCGATTACGGCCGTAACTCTGCCGGCTATATATAGCACGGCTCGGCGATTTCATTTCTACTCGATTTTTCCCTTCTTTCGGCGATGACGGTGCGACGGAAATGGTGTTCTTGGTCGATCCTACTCAATTCCAAGATGTTTTGGAAGATCCTTGTTGATTATATCAACATCTAATCCGTGTTCTTCGTCAAATCAAGGTATATTCTTGATTTTCCTTCAAGTTGACTTTTCGAGAAATTGTTCTTGATTTCGTTTCTAATCCGATTTTGATACATCGATTGGTGTAGTATGATGTTATTAATCGTGTTCTATGGGTTGTATATCCATATATCGAGTTTGTTTAACTCGATTGACGATTCAGTGTTCTTGGGAATTATTGAACATTTAGTGTTCGATTAAATGTCCCAATGAGTTTCCTTCGATAGTTTGTTGGGATTTCCGTTGTTTTGGCCTTGATTCTCGTAACCATGTGTTATTGTTCCTTCCGGAGGTTTATAGGTGTTCGAGGATTCCGATGTTGAATCCCGTTTGGTGATTGATGATTCGTGTGGTATTATTCTCGTAATACTCGTGGTGCTATCACGTTCTTGATATTGTTCGGGGGTTCGGAGCTATTCGACCGCGTCCTATCCGTCGTCTTATTGCGATTATGATTTCGAGGCAAGTACCTTGCCCATACTATTCTTGTTTCGTGAATATGATAATTGGTGATCGTCTTTATATATTCGTTTGATTGTTTGAAACAAGTTTTCAAAAGATTTGGTTAGCCTTGTTAAAGGCCCTCATTCAAAATCGTGTGTGTTTTGTGATTGGTGTGTTTCTCGAACGAGTATGTGAATCTTATGGACATGTTTGGTGTTGATGATG
Organism: Orobanche coerulescens; assembly: GCA_033398695.1. NCBI lineage: Eukaryota > Viridiplantae > Streptophyta > Magnoliopsida > Lamiales > Orobanchaceae > Orobanche > Orobanche coerulescens. Next base: position 45,831,088 of record CM065809.1, read on the forward strand.
CACTTGGTATTGTGTGTGGACGTATATTATTTCATTTCGGTGCGTTGTGGATTGATGTGGTGTTTTGCTAAGTGCTTGATGCCTCTGGGCGAATTGTTTGAATATCCTTGATGTGATATGTTATTTGTGTGAATGTGTGGATATGGTTGAAGGTCTACGGTGGCACATGGCATGTGATCATGAGGCCAGGATGCAACAAGTGATTGATCCAACCGTGAGAGCCTGAGATAATCTACGGTGGCACATGGCATGTGATCATGTGGCCAGGATGCAACAAGCGATTGATCCAACCGTGAGATGTGTGTGATTTGTTTCGCTAGCCAGCTCGGGAGGGTCCTTCGAGGCCTCGAGTGGGATGTCGGTGGTAGCGTCCCGGTCCTAGGCGATGCGCGTGCGTGATTATGTTTCGTTGATTTTACGTCCGTTGAGGACACGTGATGTTGGGCTCTGACCCTGTAAATTGTTGGTGATTTCCTATTTGCGAAAACAAAACATTTGGGCTGTGACCCTATTGATTTTTGGAAAGAGAAGGATTTCATAATCCTAAATTGTTTTCTATTAAAACTCTCGATGGCATTTTAAACCGTTTTGTAAATTGTTTCCCTTATTTGCGATCTTTCGGTTTTGGAAATGTTTACCCAAACTCTTGCCTCGGGAAGTACTTTTCCTTACGTTTGGATCTTTGAGGATTCCTGATTATTATTGTTCTTGGAACTTGTATTGTATGGCTCGTCTTTTTGCACTTGTACTTGCACTAGCAAAACAGTGGAGTTTTGCTAACCCCCGAGTATTCGGGGGGTGGATGTCTATTTTTGCATTCAGGTTTTGGAGCATAGCACAGGGTCGGCGCGAAGGATGATGAAAGATGAACGATACTAATCACACGAGGTTCCGTTGATGTCGTATTGGTCCAGTTGTATTTTCTTTTCCGCTGCGGTATCTTTTCCTCGTTGTACGGGAGTTTATTGTATTTTGACCCCTGCGTGGGTATGTGTTTGGAATTGAGTTGTATGTTATTATTGAAAGACCAAGTCGGTCTACTGAGCCATTTTAGCCTTAAAGGCGAGGTTTAGATGTTTGATTTTAGTTATCAGCCTGGTAGATCCTCGAGGAGAGGGTCTACGGCGTGTAATATCCCTGAGCGGATTGGGGGTGTTACAGTCTTCCTCTCACGTACGGCCGTCACGTACAAACAATAAAGGTTAAACTTATTTAATATAAATTTATAATTAGGGATGCTTATTGGGGGAAACTAGTTCAAATTGGGGCTAACATTGAGTATAGTTATTCATATTCTTAGTATGATTGATTGAAATTTTTGATTCTGATCAAGTGTTTGAAGAAGAATGTATGAATTTGATTACTGATTAGTAGTGGTTGGACACTTCGCCTTATTGGCTCCTTGCGATTTACTTAAAATTGAGTGAATTCTCATTTCTCTTGCGAAATTTTTTGTAGTTGTGTGGTGAATTTTGGTGTTTCGAATTCCTAGATCTATTGTTGTCTGAAGTGGTGGTTTTTGAGTTTTTTGTTTATCAATATGGTGAGTGAGAGTTTGTAATGTGAATAATTATGATTATGGCTTTAGTGTTTTTTATACTCATAAATTAAATTACTTGAGATTATGACTGTGGCTTTAGTGCTTCCGGATATTATGTTGTTCCAGTTTCATCCCTGTTGTGGAAGAGTGAGTTTAAACTCACAGGCCTCTGCTCAAGCAAAGTTCTTTTGATCCATCAGAATTTATTAACCATATGCCGTATTTTTTGCTGGATATCACAAGTTGATTTCTTTACGTGTTACATTGTGAATATAACCTGTTTTTGTGCATCTGATAATGTATTGCTTATTTTTCTTGCATCCAAAGTTCTAACAAGTCGAATGCAAGGTCTTTATGATATTTTGAACTCAAATTTGACATTTAACATGGCTTTGCTTCACAGGACGGTAGTAGAGAGCTTGCCACTACTCTATTTCCCTCTATGAGTTCCCTACTGAAGAGGAAAAAAGATCACGGTTGGTGTACTTGTATGAATTTAGTTTCTAAAGATATTAACACATTTGTTTTTTCTTGTTATTGTTGAAATACGGACTTGTGGCTATACTGATTTTATGTCCTTGGTGAATGACCGCAGGCGTATGCTTTGTCATCTGAATGCTGCCATTTGAAGGTCTAATCAAGTTTAGATGATTTGTCATCTGAATGCTGCCATTTGAATGTCTAATCCACTGTTTTACATGCTGAAAGATAATGAAAACTAGGCATTAGCCAGAAACTTGTTATAGTAGCCAAAATTTTCATTGAAGTTCTATCTTTCTATATCGTACTTGAGAGCTACTCAGTATTTAATGATTCTCGTCAGATCTCTCATGTAACCAATTGGAATCACTTTGTAGTTGTAGACTTTAAAGTCTACTATTAGGCCTCTAAATTGTATTTGGAAAGTACATAACCTAGAACTAGCAGTGGTTGCTCAATAGAAGGAAATGTGATCTGGCAAACATTTTGCGTCGAGTAATAAAAATATCCTTGGAAGAAAGAACTTCAACGAAAATATAGACGAACAAGGAGTTCAATATGCACCACAAAGTCCGTTAAGATAATTGGCCTATAGATTATTGGATAAAGAAATTGTCATCGTTGAATTTTTCTAGAGGGATTTTTATTGCTTGCGGTGCCGCATTTTCCATTTAGTTGGTTATATGTGAATGGTGCAGGTCGTGCTGAGGCTCTGGTAATAGCTGCATTTGGTAAAGGGCTGAAGGTGAACCATGTTTCATCATGCATCTTGGAGGATCACCTAATGCTCGAGAAACAAAAAATTCTCCAGGCTGCAATACTTTAGACACCAAATATAGCTGCTTGTTTTTCAAATTCAAGTACCTCGTGTAAGTAGCATGTGCCGGTAGCTAGGTTGGTATGGGGAAGAGACTGATAGGTTCCACTAAGTAGTGGCTCCCTCTATTTTTCAATATCTTGATTGGCTGTTGTTTTGTTAATCTTTATAGTAGCACCTCTGTAACCTGACACATTATCTATTATGAATTTTTGCCCTACATGTACAGGGGGAACTAGACCTGGCAAGCCGTTTATGATACCGAGGCTCACATGAACTAGACCTGGCAAGTCGTTTATAACTATCCATGCCGCTAAAGTTCAACAAATGAAATTGGAATGGTGTTTGATGATTTATGTCAAGTGAACAAACTGACAACATGTCGAATTATTAGTATAAGACTTGTTCAATAGTAGTTGATGTTGTATTTTGTGTCGAATGATTGTTGGGATGTTGGTATTTGGTACTGAATGCCAGGGTGTGAATTTTGGATGGTATTCTATTTGTATAGAATGATGTACATACGAAATGGTTATTGCGAAATTTTTATTTAAAGTGTTGCATTTATCTTTCAATTATTGTTGCATTTATCTTCAGTAGTGTTGCATATTTTTAAATTAGTGTTGCATATAACAACCATGTTACTGTCGGATATAAGAATAGTTGTGTTGCATTATGTCTGGTGGGACCCACTGCTGACATTGCAAAAGGGACCACTGCTGATGTGGATGAAGTGGGACCCACTATTGACATGGCAAAAGGGCTCATTGCTGATGTGTCATTGGTTGTGGGCCCTACTTTTCTAAATTGTATTCTCCTCTAAGCCAAAACTATTTTCTGTTGCATATAATTAGTTATGTGTTGCACTACGTACATAATGCAATACTTTTCTTCTGTTGCATTAGAATGGAAAAGTGTTGGATTAAAGGTCAAATCCCACGCGATCAGATGCAACACCTACAAAGTGTTGGATATATCAATTTTTGGCCTAAGGCAACAGAAAATGGGGCATAATGCAACAATAGGAAGCATTGCATATGAGCACTTATGGCATAGTGTATTCTGATTGTTATGTACGTTAAGGTAGTTATATTACGTACGTAACGGGTGAGTCAGTCTCCCGACCAGAATCTTTCTTTTGACACGGACGGAGCTACTTTCGGTGGGCTAGAGGACAAACGAGTCAACTCTTCATAATGTACGTTATCCCCAAAATTTAACGTATGTAACACTTGGGCACATTTCGGGCAGTGGCGGTCTTTACGTATGTTGTCATTAAATTGTTACGTACGTAATAAGCCTTACGTACGTAACACTGTTATCATTAACGTATGTTAACAAAACCAAGTTTTATAAAATGGCAATTCCCTTCTTCATTTGCACGACCCAACATTACAAGATAACACCCTTGGAGAAATTCCTAGCCTTATACTCGGTTCTTAACCTCTTATATACTTGAATTAACATTGAGGAGGTGGTTTCTTGAGCTCCGGTGAAGATTATCCAAGTCGTTCAAGTCACTTCTCGTTTCTCCTCGTAGTTCTTGTGGATTCGCCAACTCTCTTCATTATTCTTCTTCCAATAAGGTAAGCCACCAATCCCTGGAGTAATATCTTCGATGTTTTCTTATATATACTTATTAGATTGCGGGTATTGGGTAGATTTTTGCCAACCTTCGTAGACAATCTTTTCGTATGGAATAGTAGTAACCGGAGTTATCGTTTCTCATATGTTTCGTTTCATGCAAATCATATCTATCATATGAAATTTCATTTCAAATCATCACTAGGAATGTAAAATTTGACGAATCAATTGTAGGAGAATTTGTAGTAATCCGTCACCGTATGTCCCATTGTTCGTAGCCACCCTTACCTTGTGATTTTTGACACTTAGTAAACTAAGGAAAACAATTCGATAGTATAATCATTATTGGATATCAAACCACCAAAGTTATTGTGTAATAGAATCCGCCGATTGTAGTATTCGGAATATAGAATAGAATTAGAAAGTATGAGATTCGATTATGCTATAATTATTTGTTGACAACCGAAAAATGATAGGGATAATCTTGTTGAGCAAATCGATATATCTAATGTTAACTGTAGAATTGAACGGAATAATGGTACGCAATGCTTACGAACTTAGAAACGATACTAATGTCGACAATTAAAACTACACTAGGAATCCGATTAGGAAAGGGAGACTAGTTTTATTCATCATGATCCGTACGAGGTGTTAATCGGATATTACGTGGATAGGTTAAGCTCGAGCGGGCGTGGGGACTCCGTTTATCACAAAGCACCTACTGTTGGATCACAAGCAAGTGAAATCTTGCTCGAGAATTTTCTAATATTAATGTTATATCCGTATATGTGTATGTACCATTTTTGATGATTGTCGATAGTTGTCTTTCTTTAAAATATGTTATAAATGGGCCGATGTGTTGGGGATAAAACCTGTATGGTACCCGTGTGGAAATGTGTTAGGGGATAAGACCCGAATTGGGCGCCTATGTTCCGGGGTATTCCCGTGTGGATACTTCCGTGACCCTTGGTTGCGACCTTGGGGCTTATGTGATAAAAGAGAGAGACAACGTCGGTTGTGTGATGAAATATTCCCTGTTGATTATTAGGTACTGTGATTGTTAAAATGGTGTATATCGTTGTTAGTAGTTTTTATTTGGTATGCATTCTTTGACCCTGGTTACCTGGTATGATTCGTCGTGCCATGTAAAATTGTTCATCATGTACAGGACATTCCCGAGGGGTCCGATCAGACTTGAGCGGTGTTGGAATTATCTCTAGCCGCTGCTTAAATTAAAATAAATTTGCTTTCTTTTGAAAAGCCTTTGTTGTGTAATAGTTGGACTTCGAATTACATTTTTCCTTAGAATCTTTCGACTCACGTTATGTAAACCTTGAACGTAATGTTTTATCGCGACTTTCTTAAATTATCTATTTTTCTAACTAGCCTTGTGGGTCCCACGTGGGATTCACGGCACTGTAATACCTTGAGAGATTTTGGGGGTGTTACATGATGTAAGATGGGAAATTGATAGCTTACACATTAAGACAACTTAGGTCGCATGAGGTGAATTATCATACGTAAGATTTGGAACTAGCTACAGTGGTGCACTCATTAAAGATATGGAGACATCGCCTCTATGGGGTAAGATGTTAAATTTTCACGGATCACAAGAGTTTAAAGTACTTTTTCGAGCAGAAGAACTTGAATATGAGACAGAGAAGATGGCTCGAATTGGTAAAGGATTATGATTGTGGTATTAACTACCACCCTGGCAAGGCTAATGTGGTAGCAGATGCCTTGAGTTGTAAGACTTAATCGCAATTAGGATACCTACTTATCACAGAAGGGGATCTAATCCAAGATTTTGAAGGAATGAGTTTAGAGGTGGTTCATCCACCAGAAACGATAATGTGTCGTTTCACGACATTAGTGTAACACCCCCAAAACCATATGGGAATATTACACACCGTAGACCCCTTTTCACAAGGATCTACCAGGCTATACCTTACAAAACGACCAAATGCTTGCCCGGCCAGGGTCAAATAATAAACTAATACAGACCGTTATGGTCACTTACATGTGAATACACAGACCGATGAGGACACACAACTCAATCAACAAACTGACTTAAACAACATTACCCACACAGGGGTCGAAATACAATACAGCAGAAGAATGAAATCAACTCTGACAACACAACAAAAATCTAAACAACTCTCGACTCTTGATTAGTATCGCAGCTCGTCATCCTCTTGTGCCAATCCTGTGACTGCTCCCCTGAAACTTGTAATATCCTAGAATTTCACTATGAATTTTTCGCATTATTTTATCTGGGATGTACTGTACAGAGTGGGACCGACACGATATGAGTGGATAATTTTGGAAACCATGACAGTCGTGCCAGTATGTGTATCAAGGTTATTTTGATTCTCGGATATTACATGCTTGGCGTGTTTTCGATGTCGGATATACCGTATGAGTATTTGTATGATTTTCATACTTGGTCGACAGTTGTAATTGGTGGTATCGTGCATCAGACGTACCGTATGAGAATATTTTTGGGATTTCGTATGTGTTCGGTATGTCGTATGTTCATATTTGTTATGTCGAGACGTTGGACAGGAATTGCTGGAAATGGCATGGAACTGTTAACGTACGTTAAGACTTTGAGATAACGTATGCTAAGTGGTATGTGTTATGTACGTTATGCGTAAGGTGTTACGTACATAACAAGAGGAATCGGACAGTGGGGCCCGGTGTCGGCAGCTTTCGGCGCGGATGTGGACAGGTGAGTCAATGGATGGAGTTACGTACGTTATACAGGGCGTATTACGTACGTAATACAAGTATAATACTGTAGCAAGTCAACGTACGTATTACGTACACAACGGATTAAGTGTTACGTACGTTACGGGGCGACTGGCCGAGTCGTGGCCGAGATGACCTGGATGGCCGAGCATGGCCGGAAGTGACTCGTTGGGATGGCCGAGCATGGTCGGTAGTGACTCGCATGGATGGCCGATCACGGTCGGCAGTGACTCGCAGTGATGGCTAGGACTGGCCGATTACGTACGTAAGGCAGTGGTCGGTTACGGCCGTAAGGGCCAGTAACGTACGTAAGCCAGCTGCCGGTTACGTACGTAAGGGTTTCGACCAGACTGGACAGAAGGTTAGGCCGCGGCCGGCTACGTACGTAAGGACCCGCCGGTTACGTACGTAACTGGCCGGCAGGTCTTGGCCTATATAAGGCCTGGACCGAGTCACCTGCTCATTTCTTCGTTTTTCTTTGTTCCTTCCGTGATTTCTTCAGCAAAGATGATGGTTTTGAGTATAATCGACTTATAACAACATGTTTTGGAAGTTGGAATCATGGATTAACATCATCCTCCACCCGTATCGAAGGTAAGAACACATGAACTTTTGGTTTTTGGATGTTCTTGAGGTTTCTTGGTGTTTTGGCCGATTTGCTTCGTTTTGATTCAGATTATTGATAGAACTTGATTGTATACTCGTAATCATTCAATACTCTTGAAGTTTTGTGGAATGAATTTGAGTATTTATTTGAATAATCGATTGAATTGGACTATGCCTTCAAAGTGTTCGATGAAATGTCTCAATGAGTAGAACTTGGAAAATTCTACACGTTTTCGTATGAATGATGGTTGAATTGATATTGTTGTGATGATTCTTGGTATTTACGAGAATTTTGTTAAGGGAAGATAATGAATTGGTGATCAAATGATTCGATTATGTTGTTATGATTATGGAATCGTAGTATTCTCGATGTTCTTGGTAGATTGTTGCGATTCATGATGTTATGAGAAGTATACATGTTGAAGACATTGTTAGGACCATTGAACACCGAATTTAGGCTTGTGTTCGTATTGTTAAGAGTTGATACGGTTGGTTTCGTATGATCGAGATATCTTGATCCATCGAGTTTGATTAGTTGGTCATTTCGGTTGTTGATTGTTATTGAACGTATCGTTAATTGATTATTGCATTAGGTTGCGTTTAGTGATCGTTGAAGTTAACCGTTGTGCTGCGGAGCTTGTAGACGAAGACGGCGGGATTGATAGCGGCTTCGTCGAATTGGTATCAAGGCAAGTTATGCTTGCTGAGTTCATAATGTTAATAAATGGTTTCGTTTTCATTTCATTTATAATTCATATAGCAATGGTATTATGGAATATATGAATTGTCGGAATGGTGGTATGTATGGTATATTTGGACTAAGATAAATCATAATGTATATGATTTTAAGGATGTCTAGTGGGAATGGGGAACGTGAATTATAATTTGGTCTATTGCATGAGAAGTTGGATATCAAGGATTGTTGTCGTGTCGATGTTGAACTCAGGATGGTGGTTGGGTATTAGTTATGGAGTGTACATCATTTTGGATTGTCGGATAAATCATGTATTCGTTCAGGGCGGTTGGTCGTGGAAAGGTTAGCGTCTCCAGCTTGAGGTAAATTAATATTGTTAGATTATGATAATCATCATGTTGCATTATTGCATGTGTATGTTGATATTTCATGCGGTGAATGTGCACCATTGTTTGTTACGTTTTGTAATGTGCTCTTCCTTTGAGCTGTGATCTGTTGGGCTGATGTGTTAGGGGATAAGACCTATATGGCACCTATGTTCCGGGGTATTCCTGTGTGGATACTTTCGTGACCCTTGGTTGCGACCTTGGGGTATTTTGTGATTGCATGAACTGTGTTAAGGGATAAGACCTATATGGCACCTATGTTCCGGGGCATTCCTGTGAGATGCTTCCGTGACCCTTGGCTGCTGCCTTGGGGTTTATGTGTTAATATTATATGCATTGTGGAGCATGATGTGGACTGTTGTCTGGTGGAAATACGACATTGTGGTCATGTCGGTCTTTCATGATCGAGTTACTATTGCTCTTTTGGGAAGTCTTCTGATCCTTGATGGATATGCGATTCTTTGAGATTTGTTGTCATGTTGTATCATGGCATATCTAGAGTCAGATACGTTCTGATCGTTCATGTGTAGGATTTTCGGGATGGGCACGTGTAGCATGTGTTGGTTTCGACCTCATATTGAACCGTGCACACAAGACGTACTTCGTGAGGCTGATTAGGTACGAGACCAGACGTGTATTGATCAATACCGTGGTTGGCTTGTACACGGACACATGTACGGATTGAGCGTATCGTGACGTCCATCTTGAGTCTTATTGATTGGTCGTTCACAGTCCATGTATAATTGGATTTGTTCGATATTCGGGTTGTCTTTGAAATCCCGTATATATGATTTGTATATGGTTGACGATTTTATTCTCTCGTGTATCTGTCATCGTTGAACCTTTAATAATCTCGTTCGGAGTTACCATATCGATGGTCAACTCATTTGATATCGATTCTTTATTAATCTCGTTTGGGGTTCACCCTGTCATTGGTAATCTCGTTCGTTATTGATCCTTATTGATTCCGTTTGGGAGTTGTCTCACTGTTGGTATTCGTGGTTATTAGTCCTTGATTGATGTTATTGGAGTTTACCGTGTCGTCGGTATTCTCGGTTGTCGATTCCTTATTGCTCTTGTTGGAGTTTACCATATCGTTGGTATTCTCGGTTGTTGGTCCTTATTGATCTTGCTAGAGTTTACTGTGTCGTCAGTATTCTCAGTTGTTGACCCTTTATTGATCTTATTGGAGTTTATCGTACCGTTGGTATTTCTGGTTGTCGACTCTTTTGATCTTGTTATTGATTCTTCATTAATCCTTACCGTGTCGTCGGTATTCTCGGTTATTGATTCTTCGTTGATCCTTACCGTGTCATCGGTATTCTCGGTTGTCGAACTTTTATTGATCTTGTTGGGATTTGCCGTATTGTCGGTATTCTCGGTTATTGATTCTTCCTTGATCTTGTTGGAGTTACCATATCATGGCATTCTCATTCGTGGTTGATCCTTTGTCGATCTTGTGTGGAAATATCATGTCATGGATATTTCCGTTGTGATGCATTAATTGTTTATCATTATTGACTATGTCAACATTCGTGTTTTGCATTGATATTCGGGACTTGCTATTGTCTCGGAACAGTTGGATTACAGGTGTGCCATGTGATATCGGTTTTATCAGGATTGGGATCCGATTGTGCGACCGTAAGACAGAGTTAGTCTTGGCCAGATCATTCTATAATTGAGATATGATAAGTTTGGGAATTTTGGTATCGTTTTGGTTACAGTACAGGTGGTTACTTTTGAGTTCGTTCATTACTTAAGGACACGAGGCGTGGGATAAGGTAAGAATTGATTGTTATAGTTGTGACAGGTTGGTAAGGTTATTTCGGTAAGATTACATGGGGAATGTTCTTACTCTGTAGACTACATTGATATGTAATTGTTTTTGTGATGTGATCGTTATCATTGTTGAGTATTATGGTTGACCCCGTCGTGGGCTTTATCTTTTAGGTACTCGGAGTTCGAGCTAGTAGCGGTCGTGAAGGGATGAGCTTTCCGGTGATATTGGCTATGGCGTGGTTGTTGGGATTCGAGTGTTCTTTCTGGTTTTTGTAATTCCACTGCAAATGTATTTAATTATCTTTTTATCCGCTGCGTGGTATATTTTTAAATGGCTTTCGGTATTCTTTGAACTATGTTGTATCCGCTGCGTGTGTGTGTACTTTCAAAGGGCCTTTTGGCATTTTTAATGTTTGCGAAAATGATTTTAGCCTTGTGGGTTCCAATATGGGCGCCACGGCGCTGTAATATTCCCGGTCGGTTTTGGCGGTGTTACAGAAAATGGTATCGGAGCTTGGGTTTCGTAAAACCCGGGCGTGTGTGTTATGTGGCTCTACCGGTGCGGTAGTAGCGTGACTTTTGAAAATGATTTTCTAACTTTTGAGTCAAACCGATTTTGGAGGTTTTAAAATTTTTGAAATATTTTCAAATTGCTGTATTTGCGATGCCGGTGTGTTGTTAGTGTGTTGAGACTTTATATGGGAGTCGTATGCTGTATCACGGAAGATCATCGACTTCACGTACCTGTAAGTATGTTCTTTCAGTTATTTCAGTTTTGATGATGGTTATTTGAGTATGGTGTCGTGATTTTGAGATATTTCGGGATTGAGATACTGATTATGACAGGTGCTGAGTTTCGAGGACAAAACTTATTTAAGTGGGTGTATATGTAATATCCTAGAATTTCACTTCGAATTTTTCGCATTATTTTATCTGGGATGTACTGTACAGAGTGGGACCGACACGATATGAGTGGATAATTTTGGAAACCATGATAGTCGTGCCAGTATGTCTATCAAGGTTATTTTGATTCTCGGATATTACATGTGTTGGGATTCCGAAAATAAAACGAAATACGCAGCGGAAATAAATACGAATTCCAAACAGGATCGATCAAGTAATGTATATACGAAAAATAAATACGAAGATAAAGATCATACCCTTGAAGCCTTTGAAATAATTCTTCGTAAAATTGGATGACGATCACGAACCTCCTCCCGAACACGAAATCCCTTTGTTCCAAGCACCGAAAGTTCGAAGCCTCTACTTCACACGCGTCGGAAGTTGCCCGGAAAAATTTCGACGAGACTCCGTTCTCCAAGAACACGGCTAGGGAACTCGTAGGAATTTTTCTCTCAATTTTTCTTAACTTTTATAACACCTCTAAGATGAAAATTATAGAAAAGAAAAATTTCTCCTCCCTCCTCACATAAACTCACGGCAGGCAGCTTTCAATGAATGAGTATGAGTTGTTTTTTTAGTTTTCTCATCTCATCATTTATAATGTAATGATATATATATTATAAAGGAATAATTATTCCTTTACAACTATCATTCACAATTATGTGGGAATCTCAACTCTAAGTGAGTTCCCACACACATGCAAGATCATGCCATGCCATGAGGAGTGGGTGGCCACAAGGAAGTTTCCTAGAAAACGAGCCGAGCCACTCGGCTCGTGTACCGGACGTTCGACAAACGACTCCGTTAAATACACTCCTTTTAATCATCAATGTATTTATATTAATTAATTAATCTAATTAATTAATTATATCAAATACAAATATATATTTCTCTAAGAAATATAATTTATGAATTAAATTAATTACCCGGTAACTTAATTTAAATTCATAAGACCGATATTTGATTTATCCATTAAATCATAATTAGATATCCAATATCTAATATTAATAGAGAGATAATAAATTAACATTTATCCGTCAACGCTCCTGATGCGCGACTCCGTAGGTCCGTCTCAGCCGGCATTGGGAGGAACCAATGAGTGCGGGCAGCACTTAGCCAGCCTAGCGGGCCGCACTGTAAACCCCGACTGAGAACGAATGAAGGGATCATTCCAGAACCATTATGTCGTGAATACTATATACGTATAGACCCTTCATCAGATGTCCCGGTCAAGTCTTCGGGTCACGGTAAAGTCAAACCCTACTGTTGACTAAACTCTATACATGTTGTTGTTGCCCAAAATATTTATCCGAAGATTAATACTGCTGGAAGACGGACAACAAACAACAATTGCGGGAGCACTTCCGAGAGAAGATAAATAATACAAGATTTGCCGGGTTTGTTAGGCCCGGGCTTGAATGCTCTCGCGAGATGTTATTAATACGAATATTCGTGGATACAAGTATTAATGAGAGAAATCTAAATACAATGAGTGTAAAAAGACTCTGTTAATCCGGCTCTTGAGCGAAGCTCGGTGTTCTTCGTCCCGCCGATAATCTGCTCGAGGAGAAAGGCCGGGAGAAGTAAGACCGAATGATAGCTGTTGCCAAGAGTTCGAGATTAGCCAAGTGCTTGATGTTTTTCTTCTGTATTGCGTCTATAATGTCAGAATGCCCGAGAGGTTGAAGTTCTGGAGCCTTTTGTGCAGAAAAAGTTCGGTCCCCTGGACAAGTGCTGGGAGCCATGTATATATAGGGGCAGCCGTGTCCTGTCCTTTAGTGGCCGATCACCTGCCGGCCATTATAATAATGTGCCGATCGCCTGCCGGCCAATATTATAATGGGGCGATCTCTTGGGCTGTCGGGCTAAAGTCCAAGGTAGTGGCTGGCAGTCCATATAAAGCCCAATGCAGTGGTTGGCGCCAGCTGGGCGGTCCAATAAGGAGCCAGCACGCGTCTGGAGTCAGCCACATGCGGCCCTACTGACAGCTTTCGGCGGCTTGTCGGCTGGTGGAGAGATTCTGCCAGGCTGTGGTCAATGGCCCGAGATTCGCGGATCTTGTCTCGGTCCTTGCATGTGGTGCCAGTCTTGAGGCTCGACCTTTGCCGATTGGATGGCCATCGGCCCTGATCGACATGAGGCGATCGTCTCTAGTTGGTCATCAGAGGTCGCCATCGGCTAATTCCCGAGGTCGGCAATGGTCGGTCGGCAGATTCGAGAGAGGATCGTCCGTTAGTCGATCGCCAGGAGTCGGTCGCCGAGTACCGAGAGCCGATCGTCTCCAGGAGTCGGTCGCCGAGTACCGAGGGGCGATCGTATTGATGTCGATCGCTCGGCACCGGGATTCATCCTGAGACCTTCGGTTGGCCAGTCTAGCTTGTCCGCTGGGTTAAGGCTCGGCCGCCTGTCGGTCGCCAGGAGTCGGTCGCCGAGTACCGAGAGGCGATCGTCTTTGATGTCGATCGCTCGGCAAGGATCAGTCCCGAGACCTTGATCGGTCGATGTAGCTCGTCGGCTGGTAAAGACTCGGTCGCACAGTCATTTGGTCGGCAGATCTGCCTTGGCCGATCGGCAGTGACTCGGTCGCCCGACCTCCGAGGCGATCGCCGGTCGGAAAGTGTTAATTCTTGACACAACAATTGCCCCCCCAGCTTGCTCCTATGTTGAAGACATGGGGCGAGGTGGTTCTTGCTGGCGATCGTGTAAGGATGAGGACGGGCGATCTGAGATGACTTAGGATTCGGACTTGGGCTATCATGGTCGATTGGCTAGCTATCTTTCGGTCTTGTACCTGCAAAAACAACATTGGCCGATCCCCCTTGGAAACTTGGTGGTTTCGCTTTGTTTGAGGAATCGTGCACAGTCGCGGAGATCGATGGACCGACTCCATGACCGTGTCTTGGTGCGCGAAGACATTGAGTGTCTCGTGACTCACTTTATTATGAGGGTCCTCTGTTAGGCTGCGCCTCGCCTCGTATTTAAACGAAGGGCGTGCGGTCTCGGTCTAGAGGAGTCCTTGCGCGGGGCAGCGTCGGATGAATCAACTCCACGCCCGCGGCTTGTTAGCTCTGCTTCCACCTCGGCCAGCCATGGAGATGGCCGACCTCGACGGTGTACGTTGAGACGGGGGTTGTGGCATGTGTCCACTGATTAATGTTGGAGAGCCCTCAGACTATGCCGGCCTCGTATTTAAACGAAGGGTGGGCGATCTCGGCCGAAAGGGACCTTGCATGGCCGAAGCAGCCGGTTCCATCGACTGCCAGGGTCATGGCTTTATGATGTGCGGTGGAGGCGATCTCGTGCCTTAGTCCGTCATGTTATATGCTGGACTGTAGATGGCGATCGTGTCCGCCGGGTTGCTGATGATGTAGCGTGATGATCGGCGATCGGGCCGGAAGGCTGGCGATCGCTTTATTCGTAGGTCGATATCGGCGATCGGCGGGAGTTAGTCCCTTATTTAGAATGTTGGACTGTAGGCGGTGAGCGAGTCCTCCGGCTCTGCTGGATAGTAGTGACCGGGCTGGAAGACCGGAGGTCGTCGCTCGGGCTGGGAGACTGGAGGTCGTCGCTCGGGCGCCGATCGCGGAACTCCTAGGCTAAGAAGAAGCCTTTGCCTGGATAGGAAATCTGCGGCTCTAGCCCGGAAGGCTGCGTAGGTCGTCGGTAGGGTCTTCGTGAGATGCCTGAACATAGGCGAGAAGCCCTGAAAACCTCCTAGGACCGCGTAGAGGGCGGTCTCATCGCTTACGGGCTCGCCGTTGAGGATGATCACGTCTACCCGGTCGATGTAGTCCGAGTCCGACTCTTCTTCTCCCTGCTTGATTTGCATCATGCGAAAGCGACCTTCTGGCCGGACGACCCTGGTGGCGAAGTATTCCATGAAGACGTGCGCCAGCTCGTTAAAGGAGCCAATGGACCGAGGTGGCAATGAGGTGTACCACCGGTGGGCGATGTCGTCCAGCGTCAGAGGGAACATCCGGCACCTGGTCGCGTCCGATGCCCCACACTCGGTCATGTAGATGTTGAACTTGTGCAGGTGTGTTTGGGGGTCCGATCGCCCCTCGTACACGGGTGTCTGAGGAGGAGCGATCTTGTGCTGCACGGGGGCGAGCTCGATGTCGATCGCGAGCGGCTCGCTCGGCTAGGCGATCGTCTTCATGGCGCCTGCCCCGGATTGCAGGAGCGCCTTCACGTCGTCGAGCTGACGTTGCAAAGCGGCAATCGCCGCGGCTCGAGCGCTTGCGGATCGGCTTTGGGAGCGGGGCCCGGGCGATCGTGTCCGACCTCCGGACTCAGCTGCCGACCTCGGGAATTTGACGGGAGCGGGCGGCCGGATCGCCTTGTGGGAGCCGGGTAGGCCGAGCTCTGGTGACGGACTCCAATTCCGTCGTCTCGTAGCCGGGTCCGGCGCCCGGTCGCGAGTCGGAGTCAGCCCGTGCGATCGAGACGAGACGTGCCCAGTGCCGAGCGCCTCTTCTTGCGGGCGAGAGCCTCTGGCGCTCGCTCGGCGATGTGCCTTGAGCTTCGCTTGGACTTCGGCGGGAGACAGGGAGTGATAGCGAGGCGCGTCGAGAGCACTCCGTCGTTCTGAAGGGCGGCTATGGCCTCTTCGATCTGTTCATTGGTTCGAACGATCGAGCGAGAGGCTCGGGCCGCCGTCCGGACAGGATCGATAAATCTCGACCGGCGGTTGCCTTCCACCATCGAGTGCGGCTCGGGCTGGACCAGGGCAGGCCGGTGCAGCTGGTGGTCGGCCTTCTTCGACGCGGAGGCGGAAGACATGATTTCTGAAGGATTTCTTTGAAGTGCAGTGAGTGTCACTTCAAGTATCTGCCCCGAGAACAGTGAGTGTTCTTCGGGACGGTAAGTATAAAAATTCGAGGGTAGGATGTCCCTCCTTCTAGCGCCAATTGTTGTTGCCCAAAATATTTATCCGAAGATTAATACTGCTGGAAGACAGACAACAAACAACAATTGCGGGAGCACTTCCGAGAGAAGATAAATAATACAAGATTTGCCGGGTTTGTTAGGCCCGGGCTTGAATGCTCTCGCGAGATGTTATTAATACGAATATTCGTGGATACAAGTATTAATGAGAGAAATCTAAATACAATGAGTGTAAAAAGACTCTGTTAATCCGGCTCTTGAGCGAAGCTCGGTGTTCTTCGTCCCGCCGATAATCTGCTCGAGGAGAAAGGCCGGGAGAAGTAAGACCGAATGATAGCTGTTGCCAAGAGTTGGAGATTAGCCAAGTGCTTGATGTTTTTCTTCTGTATTGCGTGTATAATGTCAGAATGCCCGAGAGGTTGAAGTTCTGTAGCCTTTTGTGCAGAAAAAGTTCGGTCCCCTGGACAAGTGCTGGGAGCCATGTATATATAGGGGCAGCCGTGTCCTGTCCTTTAGTGGCCGATCACCTGCCGGCCATTATAATAATGTGCCGATCGCCTGCCGGCCAATATTATAATGGGGCGATCTCCTGGGCTGTCGGGCTAAAGTCCAAGGTAGTGGCTGGCAGTCCATATAAAGCCCAATGCAGTGGTTGGCGCCAGCTGGGCGGTCCAATAAGGAGCCAGCACGCGTCTGGAGTCAGCCACATGCGGCCTCTTGTGATTTCGCGGCTTTTGGTGGTGGAGAGATTACGCGGTGTGGTCAATGGCCCGAGATTCGCGGATCTTGTCTCGGTCCTTGCACGTGGTGCCAGTCTTGAGGCTCGACCTTTGCCGATTGGATGGCCATCGGCCCTGATCGACATGAGGCGATCGTCTCTAGTTGGTCATCAGAGGTCGCCATCGGCTAATTCCCGAGGTCGGCAATGGTCGGTCGGCAGATACGAGAGAGGATCGTCCGTTAGTCGATCGCCAGGAGTCGGTCGCCGAGTACCGAGAGCCGATCGTCTCCAGGAGTCGGTCGCCGAGTACCGAGGGGCGATCGTATTGATGTCGATCGCTCGGCACCGGGATTCATCCTGAGACCTTCGGTTGGCCAGTCTAGCTTGTCCGCTGGGTTAAGGCTCGGCCGCCTGTCGGTCGCCAGGAGTCGGTCGCCGAGTACCGAGAGGCGATCGTCTTTGATGTCGATCGCTCGGCACCGGGACTGGTCCTGAGACCTTCGGTCGGTCGATGTAGCTTGTCCACTGGGTAAAGGCTCGGTCGCCTGGTCGCTGGTCGGCAGATCTGCCTTGGCCGATCGGCAGTGACTCGGTCGCCCGACCTCCGAGGCGATCGCCGGTCGGAAAGTGTTAATTCATGACACAACACATGTGTTAATGCAAATCAAGACGGACTGATTAATAGTGTATCTAATACGACTATATCAGAATGCTTTGGCCAAAGACTTATGATCTTATTTGCCATTAACCGTATAGGACATTCGCCTGCTCACTAACAGGAGATAGAATCCTTTCTTGGCGTACAGTAAAGACTGCTACCTGCCCGTATAGTCCGCACTTAGAGGTCGACTCAGCAATTTAGCAAATGAGTCTAACTACTCTAATGACAAACTAAACGTCACAGGCACATCTTCTACTGAACCCTCAAGTCAAAGGTCCACGTATACTATCACAACCTTTCGATTCGTCATCGACTCTCCGAGAGTGAATACCGTGTGACTGAATCGAGTATGAGTCGTGTTCGAGTATAATGTCCCCAACAAAATACTTATAACTATGCTATCAAGACGTGCACACGTCTGGCATCGATTATACAAGTCATATTAAAACTTAATGCCCATTTTAAGTTTATTGACTTGCGAACAATTTACGTAAATAAACTTTAAACACTTCCAGTACATTTTTTCGTATCCCATAACGAGAATGGAATGTTCGATTTATTTACATGGACTTCACTTCAATGTTTACCAAGTCAAGAATGCAATTGAAATACAATAAACAGTGAATGAATCGTATTGCCTTTTTATTAATTATTCCATAATTACAAGTATAATGCCCTTACTCTCTCATCCCCTGAGTGGCATTCGAGGGCATATTCCTAACAACATGCTTGGTGTGTTTTCGATGTCGGATATACCGTATGAGTATTTGTATAATTTCCGTACTTGGTCGACAGTTGTAATTGGGAGTATCGTGCATCAGACGTACCGTATGAGAATATTTTTGGGATTTCGTATGTGTTCGGTATGTCGTATGTTCATATTTGTTATGTCGAGACGTTGGACAGGAATTGCTGGAAATGGCATGGAACTGTTAACGTACGTTAAGACTTTGAGATAACGTACGCTAAGTGGTATGTGTTACGTACGTTATGCGTAAGGTGTTACGTACGTAACAAGAGGAATCGGACAGTGGGGCCCGGTGTCGGCAGCTTTCGGCGCGGATGTGGACAGGTGAGTCAACGGATGGAGTTACGTACGTTATACAGGGCGTATTACGTACGTAATACAAGTATAATACTATAGCAAGTGAACGTACGTATTACGTACGCAACGGATTAAGTGTTACGTACGTTACGGGGCGACTGGCCGAGTCATGGCCGAGATGACCTGGATGGCCGAGCATGGCCGGACGTGACTCGTTGGAATGGCCGAGCATGGTCGGCAGTGACTCGCATGGATGGCCGATCACGGTCGGCAGTGACTCGCAGGGATGGCTAGGACTGGCCGATTACGTACGTAAGGCAGTGGCCGGTTACGGCCGTAAGGGCCAGTAACGTACGTAAGCCAGCTGCCGGTTACGTACGTAAGGGTTTCGACCAGACTGGACAGAAGGTTAGGCCGCGGCCGGCTACGTACGTAAGGACCCGCCGGTTACGTACGTAACTGGCCGGCAGGTCTCGGCCTATATAAGGCCTGGACCGAGTCATCTGCTCATTTCTTTGTTTTTCTTTGTTCCTTCCATGATGTCTTCAGCAAAGATGATGGTTTTGAGTATAATCAACTTATAACAACATGTTTTGGAAGTTGGAATAATGGATTAACATCATCCTCCACCCGGATCGAAGGTAAGAACACATGAACTTTTGGTTTTTGGATGTTCTTGAGGTTTCTTGGTGTTTTGGCCGATTTGCTTCGTTTTGATTCAGATTATTGATAGAACTTGATTGTATACTCGTAATCATTCAATACTCTTGAAGTTTTGTGGAATGAATTTGAGTATTTCTTTGAATAATCGATTGAATTGGACTATGCCTTCAAAGTGTTCGATGAAATGTCTCAATGAGTAGAACTTGGAAAATTCTACACGTTTTCGTATGAATGATGGTTGAATTGATATTGTTGTGATGATTCTTGGTATTTACGAGAATTTTGTTTAGGGAAGATAATGAATTGGTGATCAAATGATTCGATTATGTTGTTATGATTATGGAATCGTAGTATTCTCGATGTTCTTGGTAGATTGTTGCGATTCATGATGTTATGAGAAATATACATGTTGAAGACATTGTTAGGACCATTGAACACCGAATTTCGGCTTGTGTTCGTATTGTTAAGAGTTGATACGGTTGGTTTCGTATGATCGAGATATCTTGAACCATCGAGTTTGATTAGTTGTGTAATACCTGTAATTTTTATTTCCGGTAATTTCTTTTTTTTCGGCGAAAGTCCGTTTTGACGACTCGCCCATGACCGTTTCGTCATTCCGAGAATGATTAATTCTGCACTTTTTGTCATCCGAGTTCGTTTCGGTGTCGTTTTGTTGAGTTCCGTGCTTTTTGGCGACTTTTCCGCACTTGAGTTCGATTCTTGCGAATCTCGTTTGAAACTGCTGTTTCGAGTTTCCCGTAACTCCATTTAACTTTGTTAGACGTGTAGTAAACTTCGGTTTGGTTATTCGATCACGTATCGTGATTTTCGGACGTTTTGGGCCATTTTTGTAATTTCCCAAAGCTTAGAGTAATTACTTCCGTTGTCGAATTCCGACACTTCGGGTGGTCGAAATCGTGTGTTCTCTTAGCACTTGGATTCGTCTTTGCGAGTACTTCGTAACCGTATCTCCGGTTTTTACTCAGGTATGGGTTTCGGGGTCGTCCGGACCGTCGGAATGGCCACGGCCGAGTCACGGCCGGAGCAGGGCCTGGCTTGGCCGAGTTACGGCCATAAGGTGCCGGTTACGGCCGTAATGTGTGCCAGTTACGGCCGTAAGGCGTGATCGGGTACGGCCGTACGGGCGCTGGGCATCTTCCGGACGAAGGCCGGTTACGGCCGTAATGTGTGCCAGTTACGGCCGTAAGTGTCCGACAGGTGCTGGGCAGATTTTTGACGAATGCCGGTTACGGCCGTAAGGCTTGCCGAGTACGGCCGTATGGGCCGAGTTACGGCCGTAATGCACTGCCGGTTATGGCCTTAAGTGTCCGACAATGACCGGCTATATAAGGCCTGGGCAGCCCGTTTTTACTCATTTCTTCACTTTTCTTGCGACTATCGGACGGGTGCGACGGGAAATAGGGTTCTTGGTCGATTCTACTCAATTCCAAGACGTTTTGGAAGATCCTTGTCAATTATAGCATCATCCAATCCTTGTTCTTCGTCGGATCGAGGTAATTCTTCCGTAGAACCCTAGTTATGTAATTTTGGGGGTTTCTTCGTGATTCTTCGATTTAATCCGTGGTGGATGAATTTATTATGGTATTCTTGTTGTCTTGGCCATGATCTTCGGATTTTTTAACTCATATATCGATTTTATCACCCGGGACTTGATTTCCGATTTCTTCGAAAGAACCCTCGGATCCTTGTTGTTTTCCGGTTGATTCGGATTCCGTTTAATGTTATTTATCCGTGGTGATGTTATTTTCGTAGCGATCGTGAGGTTGTCGAAGTCTTGGTCGTTTTTGGAGGTTCGAAGGCTACCTGACCGTATCCGTTTGTTGTTTCCCGTTGCTCGTAGTATCGAGGCAAGTATATTGCCCATACATTTCGTGTTTCGTAGACGTAATAATTGGTCATTGATTATATGTGGAATTTAAATGTTTCAATGAACTTTCAAAAAGGATCGGTATATTTTTATAAAGGTTTTCCTTCGAAGATAACTCATAGGCTTTATGAATAAATGTGTTTTCTGGTTAAGTATTTCAGTGTTGTGTGATGGAAGATATTGAACATATTATAGTGAATTTAGTAGGCCACAATTATTTGCCGAGGATTGTGTATTGAGATGTGTAATTATACGGTAAATATGTGACGTGTGATATTAGCTGTTACTCCTTCGTAAGGAGGTTGAGACACTTGGTGTTGTTTGGCATTGGTACTTGTTTGTTGTGGTGTGACATAAATTGTGAGTATATGTGAGTTAAAGTGGCCATTCTAGCGAAGTACCTAGCATTTGTATGCATATTCTAGTATTCGAATTATGGCTTCCCGTGACGTTGTGGACGATATGTGTATGTTCACCTAGGGACGGTCTGACGGGACCTCTAGGGATACATATTGTCGTGAGTGTGCGTATCACGAACTGTGGTTAACCACCCAGGGACGTCCGACGGGGCTCTGCGGGGTACGGAGGCCGTGAGTCTCGTACCAACGGTTAACATTGAAATGTTTTGTTGGAGAATTGTGATTTTTGGCGCATATTTTGTCTGATTAGAATGGCAGTCCAAATGGTATCGTACTTGGCTGGAATGGCATCGATAAATGTGTTGTGTATGATTTGTCCCTTGACTGTGATAATTTGGTAAGGGTACGTGAGTCCTGTGGTTGCTCTGTGTATTGTAGCTCTGTGGTGTGTTGAGTTCGACCGTATGGTCAAGTTGCAAAGTTGTGCTCTCTGTTGTCGTTCTGTGAGACCGTTGTCCTGGTAATGTTGGACATGTTGTAGTTTATGCCGGGTTATTCTTGTGAGTATGTGATGTGAATAAGTTGATTCATGGACCCCTGTGCTTGTGGTTGGAATGTTACGATTGGGTAGTGGACCCCGTATTTTGTTATCGGAATCGTATTTTGAAATAAATGATTTTTGGGCTGTGTCCCTAAGTGTTTCGAAAGGCTTTAAAATTCTTAAACTTCAAATGCTTTCAAAAACTCCCGAGATCGTAAAATGTCTTGTAAGATGTAAAATGGTTTTATTCCTATCTTTCATAATTAAAACTGTTTTGAGCAAGTGAATTATCCCGGGAAGTATATTCACGATTTCTATGTTCTTGGAATATGATATGTATGGCTTGTCTTTGTATTTATACTTGCACTAGCAAAACAGTGGAGTTTTGCTAACCCCCGAGTATTCGGGGGGTGGATGTCTATTTTGCGTCCAGGTATTTGCTAGTTGCTGGGGAGCAATTCACAGGATCGTTACGAAGGATGATGGAAGACGACGATACTAATCACATGAAGACCGGTGTTGAGTATTTTGGCGATGTCTTGTTGTTTGTCCTTCCATTATGTCTATTATTCCCATTTTGCGGGATTGTTGATTTATGTTAACCCCTGCGTGGGTATGAGCTACGACAAAGAGTAATGTATGGATGATGTGTATGTTGTGGTAAAAGACCAAATCGGTCTAATGGTTCGTTATTTAGCCATATCGGCATGTATAATGTTAATGTGTTTTCTGTATTTAGCCTGGTAGATCCTCATGGAGAGGGTCTGCGGCGCTGTAATATTCCCGAATGGTTTGGGGGTGTTACAGAATATGGTATCGGAGCTTAGGTTGCGGAAACCTAGGCTGTCGGGTCGAGTTTTGTGTTGTCGGGTCTTGTCTTGTCTTGTCTTGTCAGATTTTGTCTGACTGAGTCGTGTCGCGTCTGAGGTGTCAGTCATGATTAGTATCGAGGTGCAGCCATCATCTTCGTGCGATCTCTGGATGTAAGTCTCCCTACTTTGTTGCGTCCCGTGTTATACGAGCTTGTGTGATTATATGTTATTATGTGGAGTTTAAATGTGCCTGGTGAATACGTACTCCATACTTGTTTGATTCTCGTATTGTACTAGAATGAAAAGTGATACCGGTGTATAAATGTGTGTATATATTGTGTGAATCGTTTTATTGAAGTAATGGCTTGGTGTGATCCCGCAAGGGAAGTTTGTCAATGTGATATTTCAAAGTTTAATTATTTTGAAGAGTCACGTAAATTTTAGTTTTAAACATCCTTCAAGAAAGGAAATTTTTTGATTTCGCATGATGACCTCGAGACCGGAGTATTTTTTTTTAGATCTTAACTACTTATATTTTATTTTCACCTTGCCTTGCAAGTTTTCAAAATTTGATTTTAAAAACTCAAATGAGGTCTACCAAAAATTTACTCGAAACGTGGCTCTTGCTTTCGACTTTTTGATTTCATGATCGTCGGTTCGGGAGTATGTAGTGATGTCGGCATTATTATTTGGTCAATAATGCTCAAAATTGTGATTAAGTTGGTGGTGTGAACGTTAAGTCGTCCTAAATGCAGTTGTTGTGAGAGTCCTCATTACTGAGAGGTAGGATTTCAGTTTTAGATGTTAATTATCTTAAGACGATCGCTTGTGTGATACTGTAATTACGTGGACAAATGATGTTGAAGTGTGATTGATTTGATGGTAATGGATCGTATTTTGATATAGTGGTAAATTATATCTGTGGTGTGTGTGTTCGAAAACGCTTTTCTGAAAATTTTATAAACTTGAACGAGTTGTGGAAAATTAAAATTCATAAAGTTTTGACAAGGTTAATTTCAAATCGAGGTACCAAAAATACTCTCAAAGTTTTATTTTGAGTAATCATGCAAATCCAAAGATTTCCAAATGACACCATTTAAAAGGATACCTCGTGGATTTTCTTATCGAGTTGCTATTAGTTGTCTTATGTGATATATCAAGCCGAGTTGGGAATTTGGTACATTATTTTGTGATGTTGTACCATTGTGTTGAGAGAGTATCCGCTTAATATGCCGAGGGGCAAAGGGCGCGGTCGTGACCACGGTACAGGCAGTCATGGAGATTAGATGCGGGACCAAGAGAAGATTTTTGGGAAGGTTGCTATTCTAGCACTTCGTTCTCGTTGTTTAGGTTTCGGGGACGAAACCTCTTTTAAAGGTGATATGGTGTAATACCCATATTTTTCGCTTTCGTTTTATTCGACTCTATCGACTCGTTTGCGTTCGTTGATATTTTCTGGACTTTTTCTACTCTTCACTTTTGTTGTTTGAACAAGTTGCGGTGTTGTTCTGGGTTAATCCAATTGTCGTTGTGACTTTTCCGAATTCGGTTCCGCTCTTGTGAATTTTACATGAATTCATATCTTGTCGTTTTCACCGGATCGTATATATTGTCTTGAGTCGAGCTGTGAACTATGGGGATGTTATTCGATTTTCGTTATTCGTTATGATTCATACATGATTGATCGACTGTCATTGTCTCGATCGTTGCAATTCAATTGTTTGATTGTTCGGTTTCTGTTGATCTTGTTCCGTGATTTTTGAATGTTCAGACTCCGTCGTAATTCCCTTATGTTCGGGAAATTAGTCTCGTTTACAATCTTCCAACCCTTGGGCGGTGGAATTCCGTATTTGTTCAGCGACTGGCTCGCGTTTTGATTGATGTACCGTTGGGTTGGTCGATCATATCGATTTTCGTTCGTTGTGTTTTATGATTGTTCGGATAATTGACTTGACCATATTATCGGTTTGATGACGCTTGTCACTTGTTGGCTTTATTATGTCTCTATCAGTGGCGTTGTGTTGGTCGTCGTGGAGCGTGTTTTCACGCCGTATGTGTCTTTGCGTTTCTTGCAGCGTTTCGCCGTTGGGCGCGAGTTTTCGGTTTTTATGTATCTCGTCGAGTTTTCCTGGTGGGGATATTGCTTCTCCCTACTTGTTTTAAGTTTCGGGACGAAACTTCTTTTAAGGAGGGTAGAATGTAATACCCGTAATTTCGATTTCCGGTAATTTCTTTTTTTTCGGCGAAAGTTCGTTTTGACGACTCGCTCATGACCGTTTCGTCATTCCGAGAATGATTAATTCTGCACTTTTTGTCATCCGAGTTCGTTTCGGTGTTGTTTTGTTGAGTTCCGTGCTTTTTGGCGACTTTTCTGCACTTGAGTTCGATTCTTGCGAATCTCGTTGAAGCTATTGTTTGAGTTTCCCGTAAGTCCATTTAACTTTGTTAGACGTGTTGTAAACTTCGGTTTGGTTATTCGATCACGTATCGTGATTTTCGGATGTTTTGGGCCATTTTTGTAATTTCCCAAAGTTTAGGGTAATTACTTCCGTTGTCGAATTCTGACACTTCGGGTGGTCGAAATCATGTGTTCTATTAGCGCTTGGATTCGTCTTTGCGAGTACTTCGTAACTGTATCTCCGGTTTTTACTCAGGTAGGGGTTTTGGGGTCGTCCGGGCCGTCGGAATGGCCACGGCCGAGTCACGGCCGGAGCAGGGCACTGCTTTGCCGAGTTACTGGCCGTAAGGTGCGATTCTGGCCGTAATGTGTGCCGATTACGACCGTAAGTGTCCAAGCAGTCTTTGGCGAGACTTTTGTGAATGCGATTACGGCCGTAAGGCTTCCGAGTATGTCCGTATGGGCGAGTTACGGCCGTAAAACCTTGCCGATTCTGGCCGTAAGTGTCCGGCGATGGCCTATATAAGGCACAGGCAGCCGTTTTACTCATTTCTTCACTTTTCTTGCGGCTATCGGACGGGTGTGACGGGAAATAGGGTTCTTGGTCGATTCTACTCAATTCCAAGACGTTTTGGAAGATCCTTGTCAATTATATCATCATCCAATCCTTGTTCTTCGTCGGATCGAGGTAATTCTTCCGTAGAACCCTAGTTATGTAATTTTGGGGGTTTCTTCGTGATTCTTCGATTTAATCCGTGGTGGATGAATTTATTATGGTATTCTTGTTGTCTTGGCCATGATCTTCGGATTTTGTAACTCATATATCGATTTTATCACCCGGGACTTGATTTCCCATTTCTTCGAAGGAACCCTCGGATCCTTGTTGTTTTTCCGGTTGATTCGGATTCCGTTTAACGTTATTTATCCGTGGTGATGTTATTTTCGTAGCGATCGTGAGGTTGTCGAAGTCTTTGTCGTTTTTGGAGGTTCGAAGGCTACCCGACCGTATCCGTTTGTTGTTTCCCGTTGCTCGTAGTATCGAGGCAAGTATCTTGCCCATACATTTCGTGTTTCGTAGACGTAATAATTGGTAATTGATTATATGTGGAATTTTAATGTTTCAATGAACTTTCAAAAAGGATCGGTATATTTTTATAAAGGTTTTCCTTCGAAGATAACTCACAGGCTTTAAAAATAAATGTGTTTTCTGGTTAAGTATTTCAGTGTTGTGTGATGGAAGATATTGAACATATTATAGTGAATTTAGTAGGCCACAATTATTTGCCGAGGATTGTGTATTGAGATGTGTAATTATACGGTTAATATGTGACGTGTGATATTAGCTGTTACTCCTTCGTAAGGAGGTTGAGACACTTGGTGTTGTTTGGCATTGGTACTTTTTTGTTGTGGTGTGACATAAATTGTGAGTATATGTCAGTTAAAGTGGCCATTCTAGCGAAGTACCTAGCATTTGTATGCATATTCTAGTATTCGAATTATGGCTTCCCGTGACGTTGTGGATGATATGTGTATGTTCACCTAGGGACGGTCTGACGGGACCTCTAGGGATACGTATTGCCATGAGTGTGCGTATCACGAACTGTGGTTAACCACCCAAGGACGTCCGACGGGGCTCTGCGGGGTACGGAGGCCGTGAGTCTCGTACCAACGGTTAACTTTGAAATGTTTTGTTGGAGAATTGTGATTTTTGGCGCATATTTCGTCTGATTAGAATGGCAGTCCAAATGGTATCGTACTTGGCTGGAATGGCATCGATAAATGTGTTTTGTATGATTTGTCCCTTGACTGTGATAATTTGGTAAGGGTACGTGAGTCCTGTGGTTGCTCTGTGTATTGTAGCTCTGTGGTGTGTTGAGTTCGACCGTATGGTCAAGTTGCAAAGTTGTGCTCTCTGTTGTCGTTCTGTGAGACCGTTGTCCTGATAATGTTGGACATGTTGTAGTTTATGCCGGGTTATTCTTGTGAGTATGTGATGTGAATAAGTTGATTCATGGACCCCTGTGCTTGTGGTTGGAATGTTACGATTGGGTCATGGACCCCGTATTTTGTTATCGGAATCGTATTTTGAAATAAATGATTTTTGGGCTGTGTCCCTAAGTGTTTCGAAAGGCTTTAAAATTCTTAAACTCCAAATGCTTTCAAAAACTCCCGAGATCGTAAAATGTCTTGTAAGATGTAAAATGGTTTTATTCCTATCTTTCATAATTCAAACTGTTTTGAGCAAGTGAATTATCCCGGGAAGTATATTCACGATTTCTATGTTCTTGGAATATGATATGTATGGCTTGTCTTTGTATTTATACTTGCACTAGCAAAACAGTGGAGTTTTGCTAACCCCCGAGTATTCGGGGGGTGGATATCTATTTTGCGTCCACGTATTTGCAGGTTGCTGGGGAGCAATTCACAGGATCGTTACGAAGGATGATGGAAGACGACGATACTAATCACATGAAGACCGGTGTTGAGTATTTTGGCGATGTCTTGTTGTTTGTCCTTCCATTGTGTCTATTATTCCCATTTTGCGGGATTGTTGATTTATGTTAACCCCTGCGTGGGTATGAGCTACGACAAAGAGTAATGTATGGACGATGTGTATGTTGTGGTAAAAGACCAAATCGGTCTAATGGTTCGTTATTTAGCCATATCGGCATGTATAGTGTTAATGTGTTTTCTGTATTTAGCCTGGTAGATCCTCACGGAGAGGGTCTGCGGCGCTGTAATATTCCCGAATGGTTTGGGGTTGTTACAAGTTGGTCATTTCGGTTGTTGATTGTTATTGAACGTATCGTTAATTGATTATTGCATTAGGTTGCGTTTAGTGATCGTTGAAGTTAACCGTTGTGCTGCGGAGCTTGTAGACGAAGACGGCGGGATTGATAGCGGCTTCGTCGAATTGGTATCAAGGCAAGTTATGCTTGCTGAGTTCATAATGTTAATAAATGGTTTCGTTTTCATTTCATTTATAATTCATATAGCAATGGTATTATGGAATATATGAATTGTCGGAATGGTGGTATGTATGGTATATTTGGACTAAGATAAATCATAATGTATATGATTTTAAGGATGTCTAGTGGGAATGGGGAACGTGAATTATAATTTGGTCTATTGCATGAGAAGTTGGATATCAAGGATTGTTGTCGTGTCGATGTTGAACTCAGGATGGTGGTTGGGTATTAGTTATGGAGTGTACATCATTTTGGATTGTCGGATAAATCATGTATTCGTTCAGGGCGGTTGGTCGTGGAAAGGTTAGCGTCTCCAGCTTGAGGTAAATTAATATTGTTAGATTATGATAATCATCATGTTGCATTATTGCATGTGTATGTTGATATTTCATGCGGTGAATGTGCACCATTGTTTGTTACGTTTTGTAATGTGCTCTTCCTTTGGTGTGATACATTGGGCTGATGTGTTAGGGGATAAGACCTATATGGCACCTATGTTAGGGTATTCTGTGTGGATACTTTCGTGACCCTTGGTTGCGACCTTGGGGTATTTTGTGATTGCATGAACTGTGTTAAGGGATAAGACCTATATGGCACCTATGTTCCGGGGCATTCCTGTGAGATGCTTCCGTGACCCTTGGCTGCTGCCTTGGGGTTTATGTGTTAATATTATATGCATTGTGGAGCATGATGTGGACTGTTGTCTGGTGGAAATACGACATTGTGGTCGTGTCGGTCTTTCATGATCGAGTTACTATTGCTATTTTGGGAAGTCTTCTGATCCTTGATGGATATGCGATTCTTTGAGATTTGTTGTCATGTTGTATCGTGGCATATCTGGAGTCAGATACGTTCTGATCGTTCATGTGTAGGATTTTCGGGATGGGCACGTGTAGCATGTGTTGGTTTCGACCTCATATTGAACCGTGCACACGAGACGTACTTCGTGAGGCTGATTAGGTACGAGACCAGACGTGTATTGATCAATACCGTGGTTGGCTTATACACGGACACATGTCCGGATCGAGCGTATCGTGACGTCCATCTTGAGTCTTATTGATTGGTCGTTCACAGTCCATGTATAATTGGATTTGTTCGATATTCGGGTTGTCTTTGAAATCCCATATATATGATTTGTATATGGTTGACGATTTTATTCTCTCGTGTATCTGTCACCGTTGAACCTTTAATAATCTCGTTCAGAGTTACCATATCGATGGTCAACTCATTTGATATCGATTCTTTATTAATCTCGTTTGGGGTTCACCCTGTCATTGGTAATCTCGTTCGTTATTGATCCTTATTGATTCCGTTTGGGAGTTGTCTCACCATTGGTATTCGTGGTTATTAGTCCTTGATTGATGTTATTGGAGTTTACCGTGTCGTCGGTATTCTCGGTTGTCGATTCCTTATTGCTCTTGTTGTAATTTACCATATCGTTGGTATTCTCGGTTGTTGGTCCTTATTGATCTTGCTAGAGTTTACTGTGTCGTCAGTATTCTCAGTTGTTGACCCTTTATTGATCTTATTGGAGTTTATCGTACCGTTGGTATTTCTTGTTGTCGACTCTTTTGATCTTGTTATTGATTCTTCATTAATCCTTACCGTGTCGTCGGTATTCTCGGTTATTGATTCTCCGTTGATCCTTACCGTGTCATCGGTATTCTCGGTTGTCGAACTTTTATTGATCTTGTTGGGATTTGCCGTATTGTCGGTATTCTCGGCTATTGATTCTTCCTTTATCTTGTTGGAGTTATCATATCATGGCATTCTCGTTCGTGGTTGATCCTTTGTCGATCTTGTGTGGAAATATCATGTCACTGATATTTCTGTTGTGATGCATTAATTGTTTATCATTATTGACTATGTCAACATTCGTGTTTTGCATTGATATTCGGGACTTGCTATTGTCTCGGAACAGTTGGATTACAGGTGTGCCATGTGATATCGGTTTTACCAGGATTGGGATCCGATTGTGCGATCCAACCGACAGAGTTAGTCTTGGCCAGATCATTCTATAATTGAGATATGATAAGTTTGGGAATTTTGGTATCGTTTTGGTTACAGTACAGGTGGTTACTTTTGAGTTCGTTAATTACTTAAGGACACGAGGCGTGGGATAAGGTAAGAATTGATTGTTATGGTTGTGACAGGTTGGTAAGGTTATTTCGGTAAGATTACATGGGGAATGTTCTTACTCTGTAGACTACATTGATATGTAATTGTTTTTGTGATGTGATCGTTATCATTGTTGAGTATTATGGCTGACCCCATCGTGGGCTTTATCTTTTAGGTACTCGGAGTTCGAGCTAGTAGCGGTCGTGAAGGGATGAGCTTTCCGGTGATACTGGCTATGGCGTGGTTGTTGGGATTCGAGTGTTCTTTCTGGTTTTTATAATTCCACTGCAAATGTATTTAATTATGCTTTTATCCGTTGCGTGGTATATTTTAAAATGGCTTTCGGTATTCTTTGAACTGTGTTGTATCCGCTGCGTGTGTGTGTACTTTCAAAGGGCCTTTTGGCATTTTTAATGTTTGCGAAAATGATTTTAGCCTTGTGGGTTCCAATATGGGCCCCACGGCGCTGTAATATTCCCGGTCGATTTTGGGGGTGTTACAGAAAATGGTATCGGAGCTTGGGTTTCGTAAAACCCGGGCGTGTGTGTTATGTGGCTCTACCGGTGCGGTAGTAGCGTGACTTTTGAAAATGATTTTCTAACTTTTGAGTCAAACCGATTTTGGAGGTTTCAAAATTTTTGAAATATTTTTAAATTGCTGTATTTGCGATGCCGGTGTGTTGTTAGTGTGTTGAGACTTTATATGGGAGTCGTATGCTGGTATCACGGAAGATCATCGACTTCACGGACCTGTAAGTATGTTCGTTCAGTTATTTCAGTTTTGATGATGATTATTTTAGTATAGTGTCGTGATTTTGTGATATTTCGGGATTGAGATACTGATTATGACACGTGTTGAGTTTCGAGGACGAAACTTATTTAAGTGGGTGTATATGTAA
Organism: Orobanche coerulescens; assembly: GCA_033398695.1. Lineage (NCBI taxonomy): Eukaryota > Viridiplantae > Streptophyta > Magnoliopsida > Lamiales > Orobanchaceae > Orobanche > Orobanche coerulescens. The sequence continues at coordinate 45,862,588 of CM065809.1, forward strand.
TATCCTAGAATTTCACTATGAATTTTTCGCATTATTTTATCTGGGATGTACTGTACAGAGTGGGACCGACACAATATGAGTGGATAATTTTGGAAACCATGACAGTCGTGCCAGTATGTGTATCAAGGTTATTTTGATTCTCGGATATTACATGCTTGGTTTGTTTTTGATGTCGGATATACCGTATGAGTATTTGTATGATTTCCGTACTTGGTCGACAGTTGTAATTGGGGGTATCGTGCATCAGACGTACCGTATGAGAATATTTTTGGGATTTCGTATGTGTTTGGTATGTCGTATGTTCATATTTGTTATGTCGATACGTTGGACAGGAATTGCTGGAAATGGCATGGAACTGTTAACGTACGTTAAGACTTTGAGTTAACGTACGCTAAGTGGTATGTGTTACGTACGTTATGCGTAAGGTGTTACGTACGTAACAAGAGGAATCGGACAGTGGGCCCCGGTGTCGGTAGCTTTCGGCGCGGATGTGGACAGGTGAGTCAACGGATGGAGTTACGTACGTTATACAGGGCGTATTACGTACATAATACAAGTATAATACTGTAGCAAGTCAACGTACGTATTACGTGCGCAACGGATTAAGTGTTATGTACGTTACGGGGCGACTGGCCGAGTCGTGGCCGAGATGACCTGGATGGCCGAGCATGGCCGGACGTGACTCGTTGGGATGGCCGAGCATGGTCGGCAGTGACTCGCATGGATGGCCGATCACGGTCGGCAGTGACTCGCAGGGATGGCTAGGACTGGCCGATTACGTACGTAAGGCAGTGGCCGGTAACGGCCGTAAGGGCGATAACGCACGTAAGCATTTGCCGATTCACGTACGTAAGGGTTTCGACCCGGTGGACATAAGGTTAGGCGCGGCCGGCTCGTGCGTAAGGACCCGCCGGTTACGTACGTGGCGGCAGTCTCGGCTATATAAGGCACAGACCGAGTCATCTGCTCATTTCTTCGTTTTTCTTTGTTCCTTCCGCGATTTCTTCAGCAAAGATGATGGTTTTGAGTATAATCAACTTATAACAACATGTTTTGGAAGTTGGAATCATGGATTAACATCATCCTCCACCCGCATCGAAGGTAAGAACACATGAACTTTTGGATTTTGGATGTTCTTGAGGTTTCTTGGTGTTTTGGCCGATTTGCTTCGTTTTAATTCAGATTATTGATAGAACTTGATTGTATACTCGTAATCATTCAATACTCTTGAAGTTTTGTGGAATGAATTTGAGTATTTCTTTGAATAATCGATTGAATTGGACTATGCCTTCAAAGTGTTCGATGAAATGTCTCAATGAGTAGAACTTGGAAAATTCTACACGTTTTCGTATGAATGATGGTTGAATTGATATTGTTGTGATGATTCTTGGTATTTACGAGAATTTTGTTAAGGGAAGATAATGAATTAGTGATCAAATGATTCGATTATGTTGTTATGATTATGGAATCGTAGTATTCTCGATGTTCTTGGTAGATTGTTGCGATTCATGATGTTATGAGAAGTATACATGTTGAAGACATTGTTAGGACCACTGAACACAGAATTTCGGCTTGTATTCGTATTGTTAAGAGTTGATACGGTTGGTTTCGTATGATCGAGATATCTTGAACCATCGAGTTTGATTAGTTGGTCATTTCGGTTGTTGATTGTTATTGAATGTATCGTTAATTGATTATTGCATTAGGTTGCGTTTAGTGATCGTTGAAGTTAACCGTTGTGCTGCGGAGCTTGTAGACGGAGACGGCGGGATTGATAGCGGCTTCGTCGAATTGGTATCAAGGCAAGTTATGCTTGCTCAGTTCATAATGTTAATAAATGGTTTCGTTTTCATTTCATTTATGATTCATATAGCAATGGTATTATGGAATATATGAATTGTCGGAATGGTGGTATGTATGGTATATTTGGACTAAGATAAATCATAATGTATATGATTTTAAGGATGTCTAGTGGGAATGGGGAACATGAATTATAATTTGGTCTATTGCATGAGAAGTTGGATATCAAGGATTGTTATCGTGTCGATGTTGAACTCGGGATGGTGGTTGGGTATTAGTTATGGACTGTACATCATTTTGGATTGTCGGATAAATCATGTATTCGTTCAGGGCGGTTGGTCGTGGAAAGGTTAGCGTCTCCAGCTTGAGGTAAATTAATATTGTTAGATTATGATTATCATCATGTTGCATTATTGCATGTGTATGTTGATATTTCATGCGGTGAATGTGCAACATTGTTTGTTACGTTTTGTAATGTGCTCTTCCTTTGAGATATGATCTGTTGGTCCGATGTGTTAGGGGATAAGACCTATATGGCACCTATGTTCTGGGGTATTCCTGTGTGGATACTTTCGTGACCCTTGGTTGTGACCTTGGGGTATTTTGTGATTGCATGAACTGTGTTAAGGGATAAGACCTATATGGCACCTATGTTCCGGGGCATTCCTGTGAGATGCTTCCGTGACCCTTGGCTGCTGCCTTGGGGTTTATGTGTTAATATTATATGCATTGTGGAGCATGATGTGGACTGTTGTCTGGTGGAAATACGACATTGTGGTCGTGTCGGTCTTTCATGATATACTATTGCTCTTTTGGGAAGTCTTCTGATCCTTGATGGATATGCGATTCTTTGAGATTTGTTGTCATGTTGTATCGTGGCATATCTGGAGTCAGATACGTTCTGATCGTTCATGTGTAGTATTTTCGGGATGGGCACGTGTAGCATGTGTTGGTTTCGACCTCATATTGAACCGTGCACACGAGACGTACTTCGTGAGGCTGATTAGGTACGAGACCAAACGTGTATTGATCAATACCGTGGTTGGCTTATACACGGACACATGTCCGGATCGAGCATATCGTGACGTCCATCTTGAGTCTTATTGGTTGGTCGTTCACAGTCCATGTATAATTGGATTTGTTCGATATTCGGGTTGTCTTTGAAATCCCGTATATATGATTTGTATATGGTTGACGATTTTATTCTCTCGTGTATCTGTCACTGTTGAACCTTTAATAATCTCGTTCGGAGTTACCATATCGATGGTCAACTCATTTGATATCGATTCTTTATTAATCTCGTTTGGGGTTCACCCTGTCATTGGTAATCTCGTTCGTTATTGATCCTTATTGATTCCGTTTGGGAGTTGTCTCACCATTGGTATTCGTGGTTATTAGTCCTTGATTGATGTTATTGGAGTTTACCGTGTCTTGGGTATTATCGGTTGTCGAGTCCTTATTGCTCTTGTTGGAGTTTACCATATCATTGGTATTCTCAGTTGTTGGTCCTTATTGATCTTGCTAGAGTTTACTGTGTCGTCAGTATTCTCAGTTGTTGACCCTTTATTGATCTTATTGGAGTTTATCGTACCGTTGGTATTTCTGGTTGTCGACTCTTTTGATCTTGTTATTGATTCTTCATTAATCCTTACCGTGTCGTCGGTATTCTCGGTTATTGATTCTTCATTGATCCTTACCGTGTCATCGGTATTCTCGGTTGTCGAACTTTTATTGATCTTGTTGGGATTTGCCGTATTGTCAGTATTCCCGGTTATTGATTCTTCCTTGATCTTGTTGGAGTTACCATATCATGGCATTATCGTTCGTGGTTGATCCTTTTGTCGATCTTGTGTGGAAATATCATGTCATTGATATTTCCGTTGTGATGCATTAATTGTTTATCATTATTGACTATGTCAACATTCTTGTTTTGCATTGATATTCGGGACTTGCTATTGTCTCGGAACAGTTGGATTACAGGTGTGCCGTGTGATATCGGTTTTATCAGGATTGGGATCCGATTGTGCGACCCAGCCGACAGAGTTAGTCTTGGCCAGATCATTCTATAATTGAGATATGATAATTTTGGGAATTTTGGTATCGTTTTGGTAACAGTACAGGTGGTTACTTTTGAGTTCGTTCATTACTTAAGGACACGAGGTGTGGGATAAGGTAAGAATTGATTGTTATGGTTGTGACAGGTTGGTAAGGTTATTTCGGTAAGATTACATGGGGAATGTTCTTACTCTGTAGACTACATTGATATGTAATTGTTTTTGTGATGTGATCGTTATCATTTTTGAGTATTATGGCTGACCCCGTCGTGGGCTTTATCTTTTAGGTACTCGGAGTTCGAGCTAGTAGCGGTCGTGAAGGGATGAGCTTTCCGGTGATACTGGCTATGGCGTGGTTGTTGGGATTCGAGTGTTCTTTCTGGTTTTTGTAATTCCACTGCAAATGTATTTAATTATGTTTTTATCCGCTGCGTGGTATATTTTAAAATGGCTTTCGGTATTCTTTGAACTGTGTTGTATCCGCTGCGTGTGTGTGTACTTTCAAAGGGCCTTTTCGCATTTTTAATGTTTGCGAAAATGATTTTAGCCTTGTGGGTTCCAATATGGGCCCCATGGCGCTGTAATATTCCCGGTCGGTTTTGGGGGTGTTACAGAAAATGGTATCGGAGCTTGGGTTTCGTAAAACCCGGGCGTGTGTGTTATGTGGCTCTACCGGTGCGGTAGTAGCGTGACTTTTGAAAATGATTTTCTAACTTTTGAGTCAAACCGATTTTGGAGGTTTCAAAATTTTTGAAATATTTTCAAATTGCTGTATTTGCGATGCCGGTGTGTTGTTAGTGTGTTGAGACTTTATATGGGAGTCGTATGCTGGTATCACGGAAGATCATTGACTTCACGGACCTGTAAGTATGTTCTTTCGATTATTTGATTTGATGATGATTATTTGAGTATGGTGTCGTGATTTTGAGATATTTCGGGATTGAGATACTGATTATGACAGGTGTTGAGTTTCGAGGACGAAACTTATTTAAGTGGGTGTATATGTAATATCCTAGAATTTCGCTATGAATTTTTCGCATTATTTTATCTGGGATGTACTGTACAGAGTGGGACCGACACGATATGAGTGGATAATTTTGGAAACCATGACAGTCGTGCCAGTATGTGTATCAAGGTTATTTTGATTCTCGGATATTACATGCTTGGTGTGTTTTCGATGTCGGATATACCGTATGAGTATTTGTATGATTTCCGTACTTGGTCAACACTTGTAATTGGGGGTATCGTGCATCAGACGTACCGTATGAGAATATTTTTGGGATTTCGTATGTGTTCGGTATGTCGTATGTTCATATTTGTTATGTCGATACGTTGGACAGGAATTGCTGGAAATGGCATGGAACTGTTAACGTACGTTAAGACTTTGAGATAACGTACGCTAAGTGGTATGTGTTACGTACGTTATGCGTAAGGTGTTACGTACGTAACAAGAGGAATCAGACAGTGGGGCCCGGTGTCGGCAGCTTTCGGCGCGGATGTGGATAGGTGAGTCAACGGATGGAGTTACGTACGTTATACAGGGCGTATTACGTACGTAATACAAGTATAATACTGTAGCAAGTCAATGTACGTATTACGTACGCAACAGATTAAGTGTTACGTACGTTATGGGGCGACTGGCCGAGTCGTGGCCGAGATGACCTGGATGGCCGAGCATGGCCGGACGTGACTCGTTGGGATGGCCGAGCATGGTCGGCAGTGACTCGCATGGATGGCCGATCACGGTCGGCAGTGACTCGCAGGGATGGCTAGGACTGGCCGATTACGTACGTAAGGCAGTGGCGTGCTTGGCCGTAAGGGCGATAACGTCGTAAGCCGGTGCTTGATTCGACGTAAGGGTTTCGACTAGACTGGACAGAAGGTTAGGCCGCGGCCGGCTACGTACGTAAGGACCCGCCGGTTACGTACGTAACTGGCCGGCAGGTCTCGGCCTATATAAGGCCTGGACCGAGTCATCTGCTCATTTCTTCGTTTTTCTTTGTTCCTTCCGCGATTTCTTCAGCAAAGATGATGGTTTTGAGTATAATCAACCTATAACAACATGTTTTGGAAGTTGGAATCATGGATTAACATCATCCTCCACCCAGATCGAAGGTAAGAACACATGAACTTTTGGTTTTTGGATGTTCTTGAGGTTTCTTGGTGTTTTAGCCGATTTGCTTCGTTTTGATTCAGATTATTGATAGAACTTGATTGTATACTCGTAATCATTCAATACTCTTGAAGTTTTGTGGAATGAATTTGAATATTTCTTTGAATAATCGATTGAATTGGACTATGCCTTCAAAGTGTTCGATGAAATGTCTCAATGAGTAGAACTTGGAAAATTCTACACGTTTTCGTATGAATGATGGTTGAATTGATATTGTTGTGATGATTCTTGGTATTTACGAGAATTTTTTAAGGGAAGATAACGAATTGGTGATCAAATGATTCGATTATGTTGTTATGATTATGGAATCGTAGTATTCTCGATGTTCTTGGTAGATTGTTGCAATTCATGATGTTATGAGAAGTATACATGTTGAAGACATTGTTATGACCATTGAACATCGAATTTCGGCTTGTGTTCGTATTGTTAAGAGTTGATACGGTTGGTTTCGTATGATTGAGATATCTTGAACCATCGAGTTTGATTAGTTGGTCATTTCGGTTGTTGATTGTTATTGAACGTATCGTTAATTGATTATTGCATTAGCTTGCATTTAGTGATCGTTGAAGTTAACCGTTGTGCTGCGGAGCTTGTAGACGAAGACGGCGGGATTGATAGCGGCTTCGTCGAATTGGTATCAAGGCAAGTTATGCTTGCTCAGTTCATAATGTTAATAAATGGTTTCGTTTTCATTTCATTTATGATTCATATAGCAATGGTATTATGGAATATATGAATTGTCGGAATGGTGGTATGTATGGTATATTTGGACTAAGATAAATCATAATGTATATGATTTTAAGGATGTCTAGTGGGAATGGGGAACGTGAATTATAATTTGGTCTATTGCATGAGAAGTTGGATATCAAGGATTGTTATCGTGTCGATGTTGAACTCGGGATGGTGGTTGGGTATTAGTTATGGACTGTACATCATTTTGGATTGTCGGATAAATCATGTATTCGTTCAGGGCGGTTGGTCGTGGAAAGGTTAGCGTCTCCAGCTTGAGGTAAATTAATATTGTTAGATTATGATAATCATCATGTTGCATTATTGCATGTGTATGTTGATATTTCATGCGGTGAATGTGCACCATTGTTTGTTACGTATTGTAATGTGCTCTTCCTTTGAGATGTGATCTGTTGGTCCAATGTGTTAGGGGATAAGACCTATATGGCACCTATGTTCCGGGGTATTCCTGTGTGGATACTTTCGTGACCCTTGGTTGCGACCTTGGGGTATTTTGTGATTGCATGAACTGTGTTAAGGGATAAGACCTATATGGCACCTATGTTCCGGGGCATTCCTGTGAGATGCTTCCGTGACCCTTGGCTGCTGCCTTGGGGTTTATGTGTTAATATTATATGCATTGTGGAGCATGATGTGGACTGTTGTCTGTGGAAATACGACATTGTGGTCGTGTCGGTCTTTCATGATCGAGTTACTATTGCTCTTTTGGGAAGTCTTTTGATCCTTGATGGATATGCGATTCTTTGAGATTTTTTGTCATGTTGTATCGTGGCATATCTGGAGTCAGATACGTTCTGATCGTTCATGTGTAGGATTTTCGGGTTGGGCATGTGTAGCATGTGTTGGTTTCGACCTCATATTGAACCGTGCACACGAGACGTACTTCGTGAGGCTGATTAGGTACGAGACCAGACGTGTATTGATCAATACCGTGGTTGGCTGATACACGGACACATGTCCGGATCGAGCATATCGTGACGTCCATCTTGAGTCTTATTGATTGGTCGTTCACAGTCCATGTATAATTGGATTTGTTCGATATTCGGGTTGTCTTTGAAATCCCGTATATATGATTTATATATGGTTGACGATTTTATTCTCTCGTGTATCTGTCACCGTTGAACCTTTAATAATCTCGTTCGGAGTTACCATATCGATGGTCAACTCATTTGATATCGATTTTTTATTAATCTCGTTTGGGGTTCACCCTGTCATTGGTAATCTCGTTCGTTATTGATCCTTATTGATTCCGTTTGGGAGTTGTCTCACCATTGGTATTCGTGGTTATTAGTCCTTGATTGATGTTATTGGAGTTTACCGTGTCGTCGGTATTCTCGGTTGTCGATTCCTTATTGCTCTTGTTGGAGTTTACCATATCGTTGGTATTCTCGGTTGTTGGTCCTTATTGATCTTGCTAGAGTTTACTGTGTCGTCAGTATTCTCAGTTGTTGACCCTTTATTGATCTTATTGGAGTTTATCGTACCGTTGGTATTTCTGGTTGTCGACTCTTTTGATCTTGTTATTGATTCTTCATTAATCCTTACCGTGTCGTCGGTATTCTCGGTTATTGATTCTTCGTTGATCCTTATCGTGTCATCGGTATTCTCGGTTGTCGAACTTTTATTGATCTTGTTGGGATATGCCGTATTGTCGGTATTATCGGTTATTGATTCTTCCTTGATCTTGTTGGAGTTACCATATCATGGCATTCTCGTTCGTGGTTGATCCTTTTGTCGATCTTGTGTGGAAATATCATGTCATTGATATTTCCATTGTGATGCATTAATTGTTTATCATTATTGACTATGTCAACATTCGTGTTTTGCATTGATATTCGGGACTTGCTATTGTCTCGGAACACTTGGATTACAGGTGCGCCATGTGATATCGGTTTTATCAGGATTGGGATCCGATTGTGCGACCCAGTCGATAGAGTTAGTCTTGGCCAGATCATTCTATAATTGAGATATGATAAGTTTGGGAATTTTGGTATCGTTTTGGTTACAGTACAGGTGGTTACTTTTGAGTTCGTTCATTACTTAAGGACACGAGGCGTGGGATAAGGTAAGAATTGATTGTTATGGTTGTGACAGGTTGGTAAGGTTATTTCGGTAAGATTACATGGGGAATGTTCTTACTCTGTAGACTACATTGATATGTAATTGTTTTTGTGATGTGATCGTTATCATTGTTGAGTATTATGGCTGACCCCGTCGTGGGCTTTATCTTTTAGGTACTCGGAGTTCGAGCTAGTAGCGGTCGTGAAGGGATGAGCTTTCCGGTGATACTGGCTATGGCGTGGTTGTTGGGATTCGAGTGTTCTTTCTGGTTTTTGTAATTCAACTACAAATGTATTTAATTATGTTTTTATCCGCTGCGTGGTATATTTTAAAATGGCTTTCGGTATTCTTTGAACTGTGTTGTATCCGCTGCGTGTATGTGTACTTTCAAAGGTCCTTTTGGCATTTTTAATGTTTGCGAAAATGATTTTAGCCTTGTGGGTTCCAATATGGGCCCCACGGCGCTGTAATATTCCCGGTCGATTTTGGGGGTGTTACAGAAAATGGTATCGGAGCTTGGGTTTCGTAAAACCCGGGCGTGTGTGTTATGTGGCTCTACCGGTGCGGTAGTAGCGTGACTTTTGAAAATGATTTTCTAACTTTTGAGTCAAACCGATTTTGGAGGTTTCAAAATTTTTGAAATATTTTCAAATTGATGTATTTGCGATGCCGGTGTGTTGTTAGTGTGTTGAGACTTTATATGGGAGTCGTATGCTGGTATCACGGAAGATCATCGACTTCACGGACCTGTAAGTATGTTCTTTCAGTTATTTCAGTTTTGATGATGATTATTTGAGTATGGTGTCGTGATTTTGAGATATTTCGGGATTGAGATACTGATTATGACAGGTGTTGAGTTTCGAGGACGAAACTTATTTAAGTGGGTGTATATGTAATATCCCAAAATTTCACTATGATTTTTTCCCATTATTTTATCTGGGATGTACTGTACAGAGTGGGACCGACACAATATGAGTGGATAATTTTGGAAACCATGACAGTCGTGCCAGTATGTGTATTGTTGTTACCCAAAATATTATCCGGAGATAGTATTGCTGGAATGATCGAGTAACAAACAAATGCGAGAACACTTCCGTGAGAAAATAGATAACACAAGATTTGCCGGGGTTGTTAATCCCGGGCTTGAATGCTCTCGCGAGATGTTATTAATAAATATACTGTCGAGTACAAATATTAATGTTAGAATCTAATACAAGGAGTGTAAAGACTTCTAGTTATCTAGGCTTTAGAGCGCGTAGATTGCCGGAAGAACCAGATAGATGAATCTGTGAGTTCTTGCTTGGGATATATGATGAGTGTGTATGAATATCACTATGAATGTGTTAGTGGTTGCCAAAAGAGCCTTTGATTCTCTTTTTGGTGTGTATTTTGCACTTAATTCGTAGTAGAATTCACCCTCTCCTGGCAGCAACAGTGAGTCCTCTATTTATAGGGGACAAGGTAGTTGGGATCCCTCAGGCGATCGCGGGCGATCGCCGTTTTCTATATTAAAATAAAACGGCCGATCGTCCCGTCACGTGGGCCTGTTCCCTTGAGGTCCGAGGTTGCAGTTGGAGGCCGGTGGGTGAACCAATGGGAAGCCGGCCACGTGTTGCAGTCATTTGTCCGAGGAGGGCCCACTTCGTACCTTTCGGCGGCCTTGTCGGTAGGTGTGGTAGGTGACAGGCTGGGGTCAATGATCCTATCTGTCGGTATCCTTTGAAGATCCGCGGGTGGGCCATCGTCCAAGATTCGGTCTTCGACGACTTTGACGGATGCTGGATCCCCACGTGGCATGAGACGATCGCCTCTGGTCCGCTCTTTAAAGACGATCGCCAGGTATCAAAAGACGATCGCTGGTTACCAAAACACGATCGCCGCATTATGCCGAACTCTAGGCGTTTGTCCGGAGTATGTCTTCCATGGTTGGCTTCTCTGGAAGGTCGCCGATCGCCTATCGTGGCGAATCAATAGCCGCATAACAATTGCCCCCCAGCTCGCCTCGATGTTGTGAACACGGGGTGAGGTGGCACTGTTGGCGATCGCCAATGTTTAAATGACCAGCCGACCTGAATTCAAATATGGACGACCTTCTTTCGCGTCGGGAGAAGCGGGAAAAGAAGGCGGGCTCTCCAGAAATGGCAGGGACACGCGTCGTGCCGCTGTTGGGGGAATCTGACGGTTTGTCAGATCTGTCGGCTGGCCTGCCCTCGAAAAGACGCGTATGCGGGATTCGAGGGCCGCATTTAATGCGTCCCCACGTGACGGTTGCGATCCAGCCCCTGAGGTTTCTCCTATTTGCAATTAGGCCCTCGTCTACATCTATAAAAAGGGTAGGGCTTCCTCTCCTTCACTTTTTTACGCGTCCTTCGTATCCATAGCCGAATTTCTGCAGATATTTCTGGAGCTTTTTGTGCCGATCTTCCTTCTTTTTCCTAGGTAAGAAAAATTTAACCTTCTCCCTCTCTTTACTTTCTAAAATGTCGGGAGGATCAAAAGCCTTTGAGACCGGAAGTTCTTCATTGCCGCGCGTTGCACGAGCAGGAGGAGGTTCCGTTAGAGTGGATATGGAGATGGCCGGCTGAAGCTATTCGGCGGGGATTGCACCGCGAGAACTCGAAGAACTTTTCAACGAGGCCGAGGTGGCGGGACGGGCGGCGGCGGAGCGGGGGGCTCGCCGGTGGAGAGGCAGGCGATGCGTTTGTCTTGGGAAAAAGATAGCGTCTCCGGTCCCGTCTATACGGCTTTTGCTAGACTTATGGAGTGGCTTGCCGGGCCCTATCCGGAGTTTGATTTCGAGGCTTACTCCGCCGCTCATCCCTACGTACATGTGAAACGGACGGAGTATCGGGCTGCTGACCCGTCTCAATGGACTCTTGGTCAGATTTGGAGTTCGGCGACCTGGAAGGACATGACCCGCTGGAGGGCCAAATATCATATCCCCTCTGATGTGTCATTGCATGTGCCCTCTGAGAACGAACGTGTCGACCAGCCTCCTGAGGGTATGGTCGCCATCAACGAAATGACCCTGGCTGCCGGACTGCGGTTTCCCTTGCCGTTTGCCGTTTCGTATCTGCTGATCGCTTGGAATTTGGCGCCTCTTCAGTTGACGTCGAACGCCTGGCTGCAGATTATCAGCACATTGACATTGTTTGGCGGTCACAGGTTGTTTCGCTTGCCTTCTGCGCTGGAGATGAATTATCTCTTTAAGCTGACCGTGCAGAAGGGATCGATCGGCGGTTACCATATCCAAGGTCGCCAGGGTAGGGTGGTCATTGGGGTGCCGAGCAAGGCTCGGGGCAACCTGACAAAATGGTGCTGGGTTGGTGGTGCATGGAAGTCGGCATCGAGCGAATCGCCGGAGGAGGAGTTGGATATCCCCACCAATTTTCGGGAGAGGAATCCAAGTAAGGGTTTCCATTCTCCCTTTATTTGGATACTCCTTGGACTGATCTAATTTATTTCCCTTTTTGCAGGATCCCTTGTTCCTTCGATCGACGATCTCCCCTTTGATTTCTCCCATTCTCTCTGGGAACGGATTCGCGCATTGCCGGATTCCTATAAAGACGTTCAATCAGTCAGCCACGAATCTCATCGGTTGGGAGCTCGACTGTTTCGCTTCCCTCACCACCTGAAGGCCCCTGGTATGACTTTTCATCCGCTCTCCTCTGCGTGGCGATCGTCTCCAAGAGGTCGCCATGTCTAAATAAGTGTCTAACTTGTTTGAGTTTCTTCTTCGGCAGAGATTTATTTTCCCCGTCTCGCCGATCTACCGCAGGAGATTGCCATGTCTAATACCGGTTTCATCGGTCTCCTTCATCTGGGAAAGAAAACGGGTCGCGTTGCCGCGACGTCGTCTCGCCCTGCCCCTGTGGTGAGTCCCGCTGCGGTGCCAGTCTCCGAGCCAGTGGTCCAGGAAGAGGAACAGCTCCAGCGCTGCAAGAGGCGGAGGTCGTAGGAGTCCCCGTCGATCTCTGAGGCGGATGTATCAATTCTCGAGCCTCCAGTCATTGCGGCTCCTATCTCTGCCATCCCGATGATGGAGCGATCAGGCCCCAAGCCCACGGTCTCCGGCCCCCGGTCATCTGGAAGCTCGGCGAAGAAGGTGGCGATCGCCGATGCGGAAACATCCCGAGGCAAGCCTTATTTCGGACGCGATCCCGAGCTGGTCAATAGGTAAGAAAGGGTCAAACTATTTTGAGTTAGGCATTCTGAGCATGGCACGGGCTAACTCCTTGATTTCCTTGGTTTGCGCTGCAGGGTTCGTCTTGCCGATCCGGACGTTGCTCCCATGGTGCTGGACTTTCTGTCGAGCAAGGCTCCGCAACAGTCTCTTGAAGTCCCTGCTTACGTTCGTCAGGCTATCACCTCTTTGCCTAAGGCTTGGACGACCGATCTTGATGCGATCGCTCGTCGGCGATCTGGAGACGCCATGCAGGCGACCGTTGCCCTGGCTCTTCAGACGGCGACGATGGCCGTCCAGGCTGCTAGGTATTTTGAGGGGCGACCCTCTACTGCTCATCTCCATCGCGAACTCGAGGCCGCCCGGAACAAAAATATCGAGGATGCCAACCGGATCCGGTCTATGGAGAGGGAGTATGAGGAGACGGCCAAAAGGGCTAAGCAGGACGTGGATCGATTGATGCAGGAGTTGAGCCGCTCCAAGGAGGCTGCCGATCGGTCCCGTGATGAGGAGCGCGAAACTCGCCAGAAGCTCGCGGCGTCGGAGGAGGAGGCGGCCGGACTGAATGCGATGGTTGATCGGCTCAGCGGTGAGCTGGACGTGGCGAGGAAAGAGCTGGAGAAGGCCCATGGTGAGAATGCCGCCAAGGTTGTCGAGCTGGCGGAGGCTGAGAAGACGACCGTGGAGTTGAAGGGCCAACTGAAGGCGATCGAGACCGATCCCTACCAAAGTGTGGCGCTCGCCGGCGAGTTCGCCTATTACTTGGCCTATGCTGACGCTTTTCGAGCCGCAAAGAAGGCAGGGATCGAGATCGGTCCCTTGATGGAGAGCTTCAAATCCTACGCCCTCGCGAATCCTCTGCACCCGGAGTTCTCCTTGCCGATCCTTTACTTAGCCGACTTCGGGATCGACTTGAGTTGGTATACGGGTAAACTCATTCATCCCGAGGCCGAAGCCGATCCGCAACCCGAGGGGCCTTGAGAGACATTTTGTTTTCCTCTGTAACTTTGTACTTTTTGTGTAACGCCCCAACTTTCTAGGGTAAATAATGGGGAAAAATAAATAAAAGGTAAACTTTGAGAAAAATAATTTTCTTGAGAATATAAAAATTATCGCCTACAAAGTCGAGTCGCTACAATGTCGTGAAAATAAATACCTTTAAATAAGGTAACATTTCATCATAAATACGAGGTAAAAATTTGCGGCGGAAGAAAATAAATCGTAATTTAATATTTCTAGTCAAAGTTTCCCCAAAAGTTTCAAACAGTTGACATAAAGAAAACAACATTTAATAAATTATTTTTCATATGCTCCCTCGGCTCGCTCCTTCGTCCATCCGGCTCGGTTCAACCTGCGGGATCAATAAAGGTGGGGGTGAGCTTCCTTCAGCTCGTGGAAATCACACTGATCACAGTAATATACAATCTCATGGAAAACATAACATGAATAAATTATCACATTTTTCCTCAACATGAATGCATACTCACAATATTACGTACAGCATGAATCGAGCACGCATAACATGAATATTGAGGTTGCGCAGGTGCCCCCGCAACAACATGAAACATACACGCAATACCACATATAACGTGAGTACTGGGTTGAGCAGGTGTCCCCACACAACATGAAACATACACGCAATACCACATATAACATGAGTACTGGGTTGAGCAGGTGTCCCCACACAACATGAAACATACACGCAATACCACATATAACGTGAGTACTGGGTTGAGTAGGTGTCCCCACACAACATGAAACATACACGCAATACCACATATAACATGAAACGAGTTCATATGTGAATACTGGGTTGTGCAGATGTCCCCACACAACATGATAACCTCTTACACGAATACAGGTGAGCCTGATTTACAACGTGTATCATAATTTATAAACATGAAATGAATATCACATATGCAGTCCAATCAAAGCAATTAAAGTGATAGTGAAGATTCCCACCTGAATAAATGATGATGATGATGTCTGACTTGAAATGAAGATGCTCGACTCACAGTCCTAAGCCCGTAAATCCTCGATAAGGTCTACATATAATAATAATAATTATAATCCTTACAATTTATAATAAATGAGAAGATACGAATATCACTATATAATAACTGAAAATAAATTATAATTGATAATTAATATTAACCGAAGAGTTAACATTATTAATGACTGAAATTAAAATACTTATGCATAATTTCAGATTACTTAGTAATATTAATTGGAAGTCAACATTTTAATGTTTGGGTCAAAATGGGACTGAATTGAAGGTTTTAAAATTGACTGGGGTCAAATTGTAGGAGTTGAAAAGATGACTGGATTAGAATCGAATTAATTAAAACGATGCAGGGCTGAATTGAAAGTTTACGAAAATTTGAAGGAATAAATTGAAGAACCCTAAAATTTCGGGATATAAATACCCCAATCTCAACTCCTCGGCCTGACCCTTCTCCTCATCCCGTTACCTTCTCTCCCGTCTCTATCTTCTACATCTCTCTCTCCTTCTCCAATTTTTCCTCTCTGTCGTGAAAAACACACACACACACACTGAATCGCACCGAAAACGGTGGAAGGACACACACACTTATTCACGGCGGGCGAAATCGCCGATGGTTCGGCTCGGGTGCAGCGGTGGCGATGGTTAGGGATATGTGGTTCGTCCGTCGAAAAGATGATGTTGGTGGTAGCAGCGGCGGTTCCGACGAAGGCTTCTGATTTGGGTTCGGCCCTGAGTTAGGTCGGGTTACAGTTGCGGGCTTGACCCAATTTCGGGATTTTCAGGTAGGTGCAAAAATATTGAATTCAGGTTTAATTCTTTAAATCAAGCATAGCCAGAAAATTAGGGTTCGGCTTGAAGTTAATTTTCGGGCTTGGCCCGATTTCGTGACTACTCGGAAATTGAAAAGTATTAAATTTGATTTGGTATTGGGCTTGAATCATTTGGGTTCTTGGTTTATGGTTTGAGGTGAAATGAATCGGGTTGAAAGTTTCGGATTTGGAAGATGTTTCGGGTTTGGCCATGAGTTCGGCCGAGTTGGTTGATGATTCTTGTTTTTCTGGATTTGAGTTCGGTGTTGATGAATTTCGGTTTGGGCCGAAATTATCTTGATTTGTGATTTTGTTGGTTTAAATTTCTGGGTTGAGGTTTCTGTGTTTGATTGAATTCACATTTTTCGGATTTATGATTTTCTATTATGGATTCAAAATCACGAAGAAGAATTATATGATATCATAGCAGGAAATAAGAAAACGAGAATATGATTCCGAAAAGAAATCGGCAGAATACCTTCTGTCGAGATTCAGATGACTTGTTGAACTTGGACGGGTCGATGAAGATGAAGATGGTGTCTTCTTCTCCCTCCTCTTTGCAGCAAATTTCTGTGTTGTATTGTATTATTTTTTTTTTGTATTCTGGATGTTGAACGACAGCAAAAAGTGTGTACTGTGTATAGTATTTTCTTTCCCCCCCCTTTTTTTTTGTGGAACGATGAAGAGGAAGAAGACTGTCACTGGGAAGAAAAGGTGTATTCTGTGTTCTACTGTGTATTTGTACAGTAGAAGCTATATATTTATACTGTAGGTTTAAGGTTAGGGTTAATTATGGGCTTAATTAATTTTCTGGGCTTGTAATATTATTATGAGTCAGCACAATGTGTATTTGGGCCAATGATAAAAACAATAATAATAATGCTAATAATAATAATAATAAAAATTATAAAATTAATAATAACAATGGTAATAATTAATAATATCGATACTAATAATAATATCGAGAGTAATATAAATGATGATATATAAATATAATGAAGATAAAAATATTAATACTATCAATATTAATATTGTTCCTATTATATATATTATAATAATAATAATACCTTTAATTATCATAAAAAATGACTAATATTAAATATTCTGAAATTAACTTGAGAAACTGACTCGGGCTAGGATTTGTGATACGTCGAACTAAATGTTCATGATTCCCTAAATGAAATTAAATAACATGAAATGCATTATAATATTATTATAATTAATAATATTGCATTATAAAAATGACGGGTATTACATCCTACCCCTCTTAGAAAAATTTTCGTCCTCGAAAATAAATGATATACCTTGATTGAAGAAATTCGGATAACGAGCTTGAAGTTCCTCTTCGCGCTCTCAAGTAGCTTCATCCTGGGTGTGGTTACGTCATTGGATCTTGACGAACACCTTCTCTTTATTCCTCAATTGCCGGACTGATCGATCGAGAATCAGTTCTGGTTGTTCTTCATAGATAAGGTCTTTGTTCATCTCTACGGAGGTATAGTTGATGACGTGGTTGAGATCGTGCACATACTTCCTCAACAATGATACATGGAAGACGTTGTGCACAGCCGAAAGTTCTGGGGGTAAAGCCAAACGGTAAGCTAACTCTCCAATCCGCTCGAGAATTTCGAACGGTCCAATATACCTTGGTCTCAACTTGCTCCTCGAACCAAAACGAACAATTCCCTTGGTAGGAGATACCTTCAGGAATACTTTGTCGCCAACACAGAATTCGAAATCTTTCCTACGCTTGTCGGCGTAAGACTTCTGACTGACCTGGGCTATCTTGATCCTCTCACGAATCTTATCCACCATGCCAACTGTTTGCTCGATCATCTCGGGACCCAAAATCCTCCTTTCTCCTACCTCATCCCAATACAGTGGTGATTGACACTTCCTACCATATAGGGCTTCATACGGTGCCATACCGATCGCCGATTGTAGCTTGTTGTTGTAAGCAAATTCTACCAAAGGCAACAGTCGTTCCCAATTATTTCCCATATCTAGCACACATGCTCGCAACATATCCTCAAGGATCTGGATGGCCCTCTCGGACTGACCATCAGTTTGAGGATGATAAGCCGTACTAAAATTCAACTGTGTTCCCAAAGCTTCTTGCAAACTCTCCCAAAAACGCGATGTGAAACGAGTATCCCTATCGGATACTATAGAGACTGGCACTCCATGCAACTTAATAATCTCCCTGATATACAGTTGAGCATACTGATCCATTCGAAAGTTCATCTTAACTAGGAGAAAATGAGGTGACTTTGTGAGTCGGTCGACAACAACCCAAATAGCGTGGTTTCCTCTTTCCGTTCGAGGCAAACCTACCACAAAGTCCATCGTAATGTGTTCCCATTTCCATTCTGGGATATGAAGTGACTTAAGTAATCCAAAGGGGCGTTGGTGTTCTGCCTTCACTTGCTGACAAACAATACACTTTCTGACAAAGTCTGCCACATCTCTCTTCAAACCTTCCCACCAAAATGTCACCTTAAGATCTTGATACATCTTTGTACTCCCAGGGTGTGCTGTATACGGAGTACTATGTGCCTCCCTCAATATAGCTTCTCTCAACTTAACAATATTGGGCACACAAATCCTCCCTTCATAATACATCGTGCCATCATCGGACACGCTAAAGCCTTTATTCTCACCTGAAAGAGTACGTTCTTTCATCTTGACCAAGAAGTCGTCCTGTCCTTGACTTTCTTTGATATGTTCCCTCAAGGTTGGTTGTACCACCAAACTAGCCAATAATGACTCAGCTGGTCTCGATGGTGTAGCCACCTCAAGGTTCATCCTTGCAAATTCCTTGACCAAGTGTTCCTCCTTGGTCAACAAACAAGTCAGATCTCCTCTTACCTTACGGCTTAGTGCATCAGCAACTACGTTTGCCTTACCGGGGTGGTAATGAATTGTACAATCGTAGTCTTTGACCAACTCAAGCCATCTGCGCTGCCTCATATTTAATTCCTTCTGTGTGAAAATATATTTCAGACTTTTGTGGTCTGTATAAATTTCACACTTACCTCCATAAAGGTAGTGTCTCCAAATCTTTAAGGCATGAACTACCGCCGCTAATTCCAAATCATGAGTAGGGTAGTTCAGCTCATGCGGTTTCAACTGTCTCGAAGCATAGGCAACTACCTTGCCCTATTGCATTAATACAAATCCCAAGCCTTACTTGGATGCATCACTGTAGATGACAAATTCTTTCGTCGGATCGGGAATCGTCAATACTGGTGCGGCAGTCAATCTTTGCTTAAGTTCTTGGAAACTCCTTTCGCATTTCTCATTCCATAAGAAAGCTTCCCCCTTCCTAGTCAACTTAGTTATCGGTGCAGCTATCTTCGAAAATCCCTCGATGAATCTCCGATAATAACCGGCTAATCCCAAGAAGCTTCGAACTTCATTCGCATTACTCGGTACTTTCCAATCATTGACTGCCTCAACTTTAATCGGGTCAACCTCAATTCCTTTAGAAGTGACCACATGACCCAAAAATGCAACTCGGTTAAGCCAGAATTCGCACTTGTTGAATTTCGCATATAACTTCTCCTTGCGCAGTATTCCCAATACCGTTCTAAGATGCTGCTCATGTTCAACCTTGGTCTTCGAATATACAAGTATGTCATCAATAAACACAATGACAAACTTATCCAAATAAGGTTGAAATACACGGTTCATGAGGTCCATGAATACCGCTGGCGCATTAGTCAAACTAAATGGCATCACTATAAATTCATAATGTCCATAACGAGTTAGAAATGTGGTCTTCGGGATATCATCACTCTTAATCCTCAGCTGGTGATATCCGGATCTCAAATCTATCTTCGAAAATACTCCCGACCCTCTAAGTTGATCGAATAGGTCCTCTATTCTAGGAAGTGGATATTTATTCTTTATCGTGAGTCGATTAAGTTCACGATAGTCAATACACATCCTCAAACTTCCGTCCTTTTTCTTCACGAAGAGCACTGGCGCACCCCATGGCGAAACACTCGGTCGGATAAATCCAGAGTCGAGCAGTTCCTGGAGTTGTACCTTCAGCTCTTGCAATTCCTTAGGCGCCATCCTATAGGGAGCCTTCGATATTGGTGCCGCTCCTGGCACTAGATCAATCGAGAACTCAACTTGACGATTCGGTGGAACTCCGGGCAAGTCTTCGGGAAAGACATCTGGATACTCTTTGACGATAGGTACATCAGCTACCGTCTTCTCCGAAGTCATTTTCCCCATCACGTTCACCAAAAATCCTTGGCAATCACTCTTCTTCAAAGATCTACACGGCTTTCATGGCGTAAATCACCTTCGAGTGCTGCGTGTCTAACTCCCTCGAATACGGTCTTGACATCAACGGACGGACATAAAGTTACTCTCCTTTCGGAGCATTCAACTACAGCTCTATGCTTGTCCAACCAATCCATACCCAAAATAACATCAAAATCGCTAAGTTCCACTATGTGCAAGTTGGCTAAGAAGTTATGTTCGTTAATCTCTATCTTCACATTGTTAGTTATTGAGTCCACACGCACTACTCCCCCCGCAGGCATGCTAACTAACAAGGATCTAGGGGCCTTACTACTTCTACAACCAGTCATAGTACAAAACTTCCTAGAGATGAATGAATGAGACGCACCCGTATCAAACAACACCAAAGCAGGAATATTTGCAACTGACAACATACCTGACATGGTTTGGGGTTCAGTCTCAGCTTCAGCCTCGGCCATGCTGTACACTCGAGCTCTGCCTCCGGAGCCTTGACCCTGCACATAATTGCTTGGGCCTTGTCCCTTCTTCGGGCACGCTGAGGCCATGTGTCCTTCCTCATGGCAATAGTAGCACCGCCTCTGACCAAGCATACACGCACCTTTATGCCCTTTGCCACAAGTAGTACACATGGTGTTAGCTGACCGGGGTTTCACCCCTGAAGGTCCAGTCTTAACAATCTTCTTGTTACCACCTCCTTTCTCGTGCCACTTGCGCTTGTTATTTGTTGCAACTGGTGGTGCCCTAGCCTTCTCCACATCTAAACTAGCAGAAATGTCCTCGGCCCTTGAAACGGCTTCATTGTAGCTCAAACGACCATGACCAGCCAAATGGTGGCGAATCCGGTCACGAAGTCCATCCCGGAATTTCTGAGACTTCATATCATCCGTCTCGACCATGTGGGGAGCGAAACGGCACATATGGTTAAATTTGCGCTCATACTCGGTGACCGACATTCCACCTTGGGTCAGATCAAGGAACTCCTTCTGCATTTTGATCTTGTATGCTCTTGGGTAGTACTTTTCCATGATCGTCTCCTTAAACTGATCCCAAGTGAATGTGTCTTTCTCGTCTTGGGTCTTGAGCCTCCACACTCCCATCCACCATGTCCGAGCATCTTCCTTAAGCTGGAACACGGCACATGACACTTTCTGAGCGTCGGTGCATGCCATGTAGTCAAAAATGCTATCTAGATTCATCAACCATTCCTCTATGGCTGCTGGTCCCTCACGACCAAGAAAGACAGCGGCTTGAAGTGGTTGAACCTCTTAATAACTTGAGCTTGAGCACGCTCGGGGTTATTAGGCGATACGATAGTCGCGCCTTGAAGCAAGGTGGCCATCCGGCTAAGAGTTGATCTGTGTGGGTGGGGCATTGCGATTTCATGATTAGCCATGAGTCTGCCAACGAGTTGTAAAACTCATTAGTCATTCTAGGTTTGGCCATTCTAACAGTTCGTACATGCATAAATAATTATGTAAATAAAATGAAATGACATATGCATGAATAATGACTGAAATTTGGTACCTCAGACGGAGTGACGAAGTGGCGAAGCTGAGAGCATATGATACTTTTACATTTTAGCGAGTCTACAGAAAGGTAAAACCCGCTCTGATACCACTATGTAACGCCCCGACTTTCTAGGGTAAATAATGGGGAAAAATAAATAAAAGGTAAACTTTGAGAAAAATAATTTTCTTGAGAATATAAAAATTATCGCCTACAAAGTCGAGTCGCTACAATGTCGTGAAAATAAATACCTTTAAATAAGGTAACATTTCATCATAAATACGAGGTAAAAATTTGCGGCGGAAGAAAATAAATCGTAATTTAATATTTCTAGTCAAAGTTTCCCCAAAAGTTTCAAACAGTTGACATAAAGAAAACAACATTTAATAAATTCTTTTTCATATGCTCCCTCGGCTCGCTCCTTCGTCCATCCGGCTCGGTTCAACTGCGGGATCAATAAAGGTGGGGGTGAGCTTCCTTCACTCGTGGAAATCACACCGATCACGGTAATATACAATCTCATGGAAAACATAACATGAATAAATTATCACATTTTTCCTCAACATGAATGCATACTCACAATATTACGTACAGCATGAATCGAGCACGCATAACATGAATATTGAGGTTGCGCAGGTGCCCCCGCAACAACATGAAACATACACGCAATACCACATATAACGTGAGTACTGGGTTGAGCAGGTGTCCCCACACAACATGAAACATACACGCAATACCACATATAACATGAGTCTGGGTTGCGCAGGTGTCCCCAAACAACATGAAACATACACGCAATACCACATATAACGTGAGTACTGGGTTGAGTAGGTGTCCCCACACAACATGAAACATACACGCAATACCACATATAACATGAAACGAGTTCATATGTGAATACTGGGTTGTGCAGATGTCCCCACACAACATGATAACCTCTTACACGAATACAGGTGAGCACGATTTACAACGTGTATCATAATTTATAAACATGAAATGAATATCACATATGCAGTCCAATCAAAGCAATTAAAGTGATAGTGAAGATTCCCACCTGAATAAATGATGATGATGATGTCTGACTTGAAATGAAGATGCTCGACTCACAGTCCTAAGCCCGTAAATCCTCGATAAGGTCTACATATAATAATAATAATTATAATCCTTACAATTTATAATAAATGAGAAGATACGAATATCACTATATAATAACTGAAAATAAATTATAATTGATAATTAATATTAACCGAAGAGTTAACATTATTAATGACTGAAATTAAAATACTTATGCATAATTTCAGATTACTTAGTAATATTAATTGGAAGTCAACATTTTAATGTTTGGGTCAAAATGGGACTGAATTGAAGGTTTTAAAATTGACTGGGGTCAAATTGTAGGAGTTGAAAAGATGACTGGATTAGAATCGAATTAATTAAAACGGTCTGGGGCTGAATTGAAAGTTTCTGAAAATTTGAAGGACTAAATTGCAGAACCCTAAAATTTCGGGGATATAAATACCCCAATCTCAACTCCTCAGCCGACACAGCCCTTCTCCTCATCCCGTTACCTTCTCTCCCGTCTCTATCTTCTACATCTCTCTCTCCTTCTCCAATTTTTCCTCTCTGTCGTGAAAAACACACACACACACACTGAATCGCACCGAAAACGGTGGAAGGACACACACACTTATTCACGGCGGGCGAAATCGCCGATGGTTCGGCTCGGGTGCAGCGGTGGCGATGGTTAGGGATATGTGGTTCGTCCGTCGAAAAGATGATGTTGGTGGTAGCAGCGGCGGTTCCGACGAAGGCTTCTGATTTGGGTTCGGCCCTGAGTTAGGTCGGGTTCTGATTGCGGGCTTGACCCAATTTCGGGATTTTCAGGTAGGTGCAAAAATATTGAATTCAGGTTTAATTCTTTAAATCAAGCATAGCCAGAAAATTAGGGTTCGGCTTGAAGTTAATTTTCGGGCTTGGCCCGATTTCGTGACTACTCGGAAATTGAAAAGTATTAAATTTGATTTGGTATTGGGCTTGAATCATTTGGGTTCTTGGTTTATGGTTTGAGGTGAAATGAATCGGGTTGAAAGTTTCGGATTTGGAAGATGTTTCGGGTTTGGCCATGAGTTCGGCCGAGTTGGTTGATGATTCTTGTTTTTCTGGATTTGAGTTCGGTGTTGATGAATTTCGGTTTGGGCCGAAATTATCTTGATTTGTGATTTTGTTGGTTTAAATTTCTGGGTTGAGGTTTCTGTGTTTGATTGAATTCACATTTTTCGGATTTATGATTTTCTATTATGGATTCAAAATCACGAAGAAGAATTATATGATATCATAGCAGGAAATAAGAAAACGAGAATATGATTCCGAAAAGAAATCGGCAGAATACCTTCTGTCTAGATTCAGATGACTTGTTGAACTTGGACGGGTCGATGAAGATGAAGATGGTGTCTTCTTCTCCCTCCTCTTTGCAGCAAATTTCTGTGTTGTATTGTATTATTTTTTTTTTGTATTCTGGATGTTGAACGACAGCAAAAAGTGTGTAATGTGTATAGTATTTTCTTTCCCCCCCCCCTTTTTTTTTTGTGGAACGATGAAGAAGAAGAAGACTGTCACTGGGAAGAAAAGGTGTATTCTGTGTTCTACTGTGTATTTGTACAGTAGAAGCTATATATTTATACTGTAGGTTAAAGGTTAGGGTTAAATATGGCCTTAATTAACTTTCTGTGATTGTAATATTATTATGAGTCAGCACAATGTGTATTTGGGCCAATGATAAAAACAATAATAATAATGCTAATAATAATAATAATAAAAATTATAAAATTAATAATAACAATGGTAATAATTAATAATATCGATACTAATAATAATATCGAGAGTAATATAAATGATGATATATAAATATAATGAAGATAAAAATATTAATACTATCAATATTAATATTGTTCCTATTATATATATTATAATAATAATAATACCTTTAATTATCATAAAAAATGACTAATATTAAATATTCTGAAATTAACTTGAGAAACTGACTCGGGCTAGGATTTGTGATACGTCGAACTAAATGTTCATGATTCCCTAAATGAAATTAAATAACATGAAATGCATTATAATATTATTATAATTAATAATATTGCATTATAAAAATGACGGGTATTACATTTTGTTTTCCTTTTGTAATGCCTTCGGGCTCCGCAATGTAAGAAATTTGTGTTATGAATAAAATACTCCTTTTTTCATACTGCGTAATGTATTACATGCGATCGCCTTTGACTGTTTGCGTGCAATTTTTACGAGTACGTGTATATTTGCTTTCGACTTTTTGTTCGTCCGGCCGATTGTCTGAGTGTTGAAAGCATTGACATGTTTTGAATTGGAATTCTTACTTGTAATTTTCGTCGGACGACCCCGATCGCCCTGCATGTTTTTGAGCGAAGCCGGTCGAGTGTGGTTCCTCTTTGTTCGATCGTATCTGAGATTAGCTCGATTGTTCGATCGTATCTGAGATTAGCTCGACCTATCCCTGTGGTTCCTCTTTGTTCGATCATATCTGAGATTAGCTCGATTGTTCGATCGTATCTGAGATTAGCTCGACCTATCCGTGCCCCCTTGTTTTTGTTCACTTATTGTAAGTAAGGAAACAAAGACTAGTCTGTCTGGCGAGCTATCTTCATTTTGCCAATTCTGAAGAGTCATGTGTGGTTGGGGTGTTCGATGGACCGATCTCCCCAATCGTGTCTTAGTGTGCGAGGGATATTGTGTATCCCGCGACTCACTTTTTGTGAGGGTCCTCCGTTAGGCTACGCCTGCCTTGTGTTAAAACGAAAGGTGGGCGATCTCGGTCTGGAGGAGTCCTTGCGCGGAGTGTTGTTGGCTTATTCGACACCACGTCCGCGGCTTGTCAGCTCTGCTTCCACCTCGGCCCGCCATGAAGATGGCGATCCTCGACGGTGTACGTTGAGACGGGGGTAACGGCACGTCGCATTGTTCGGGTTCACCATGTTAGATGATCTACCTTGAGGACGTGCGATCGTGCCTACTGATTATTTTGGAGGGTCCTTCGGCTACGCCGGCCTCGTATTTAAACGAAGGGCGGGCGATCTCAGCCCAAAGGAACCTTGCATGGGCGAAGCTGTCGGTTCCATCGACCTCCAGGACCATGGCTGCATTAAATTACCTAGGATCGTCGTGATCAGCGATCGTCGGTGGTATGTGATATGCCTGGTGGGGCGATCGCCATAATAGATGGGATAGGAAAAAATCTCATTACATTCCTTGTACATCATTGAAATTGAATACAAATTTATCACTGATAGTATTTTTTCAGATGCACGGCATTCCAGGGGTATTGGTCCGGAGTACCGTCAGGATGTTCCAGTTCGTAGGCTCCTTTAGTTAGCCATCTGGATACTCTGAAAGGTCCCTACCAGTTCGGACCAAAAACGCCTGTGTGGGTTTGGATCTTCTTAAGGACGAGATCGCCCACTTGAAATCTTCTTTCTCTGACCTTTGAATTGAAGAACTTCTCGGCTCTCCTTTTGTGGATTGTGTTCTTCATTTCTGAGGTCAGCCGTCTTTCTTCGAGCATGTCTAGGTCGATTCATTGGGCTACATCGTTGTCGGTCGTCATCTCCTGTTCAGTTCGATGGCTGAGGATGGCGATCTCTGAAGGAATCACCGCTTCTGTTCCGAAGGTAAGGGCGAACGGGGTTTCGCCGGTTGAATTGCGGGTCGTCGTTCGGTAGGACCACAAAACGTCTGGGAGCTCGCTCGCCCATCGTCCTTGCCTGGATTCGAGTCGTGCTTTAATCGTGTGTTTGAGGATCTTATTCACTGCCTCTACCTGCCCGTTCGTCTGAGGGTGATAGGGCGCTGAGAATAACCTTTTGATTCCCCACTTTTCACAGAATTGCATGACTTCTAAACCGTCGAACTGTTTCCCGTTGTCGGAGATGATGGCACAGGCGGACCGAATCGGCATACGATGTTTTTCCATATAAACTTGATCACTTGCTCTTGGCCGATCTTGTTGAGCGGTTCAGCCTCAGCCCATTTGGTGAAATAATCGACCCCTACGATGGCGAACTTACAGCCCCCTAGAGCCGTCGGCAAGGGACCTATAAGGTCGATGCCCCATTGCGCAAATGGCCAAGGGCTATACATGGAGGTGAGCTGTTCGGGTGATAGTTTAATGGTGGGGCCCGTTATCTGACATCTAGGACACGATCTGGCATAAGCGATCGCATCTTTCCGAAGCGATGGCCAGAAAAATCCTTGTCTGGATGTCTTATGGATGAGGGCTCGCCCGCCCGCGTGGTTTCCACAAATCCCGTCATGGATCTCAGCTAAAACGAGCCGACCTTCCTCCGGTGTAATACACTTTAGGAGGGGAAGGCTGAAGGCTCGCTTGTAAAGCCGATCGTCCAATAGGGTATACCTGGTCTCACGAAGCTGGAGTTGGCGAGCTTTAACACGGTCGTTAGGGACCGTTCCGTCCTTTAAGTATTCGATGAACGGAGTCATCCAATTCTCTTCGGCGATGGCGACCGTGGTAACCAAATTCCTGTCGATCGCCGGCCTTGCTGACTTTGTGATTTGGATATTGGAAAAGTCGGATGCCCCATCCGATGATGCTAGCTTGGAAAGAGCATCGGCCTGGGAGTTGTGCTCTCTCGGGACTTGTTCGATTAGTACTTCTTCAAATTTTGTGCACATTTCGGCGACTAGCTCTTGGTATTTGACCATCTGTTCGCCGCGTGCCTCATATTCTCCCTTGACTTGGTTTACGACCAAAAGGGAGTCCATGAAGATATGGAGGCGACGAACATCCAGGGCGAGGGCTAGATCAAGCCCGCCTACCAAAGCTTCGTATTCAGCTTCATTGTTGGTCGCAGGAAAACCGAAACGCACAGCATTTGTGAAGACCGTCAGGGCTAATGAGGACAATCCCTGCCCCTGCTCTCGCATTGGTCGCTGAGCCATCCACGTATAATTTCCAGGCAGGTCGGCCGACCTGGGTCGGACTGCGAGGGAACATTAATTCCACCACGAAGTCCGCCAAAGCTTGGCCTTTGATCGCCGTGCGAGGAGCGTAAGTGATACCGTATTGGGTGATCTCCAGCGACCACTTGAGGAGTCGCCCGTTGGTGTCCGGTCGGTGCAGGACTTGTCTTAGAGGTAGAGTTGTTAGGACTTCCACTTGGTGATCGAAGAAGTAAGCTCTCAGCTTTCGTACACTCATGACAAGGGCGTAGGCGATCTTCTCCAATGGTGTATAACGTGTCTCAGCGTCGTGGAGCGCCTGGCTAACATAGTAGATCGGCAAGTGGGCTTGCCCCTCTGCTCGCACCAGAACGGCACTCAGTGCGACCTCCGAGGCCGCTAAGTAAAGGAATAATTTTTCACCGGGGATCGGCTTTGCCAGGATCTGGGGGTTAGATAGATATTCCTTTATCTTGGCGAATGCTATCTGGCTTTCTTTCGTCCATGCGAACTTCTTGTTCTTGATGGTCGCGAAGAAAGGCTTGCTTTTATCGCCGAGCCGTGATATGAAATGGTTGAGGGCGGCTAGACAACCTGTGAGGCGTTGCACCTACTTGATGTTTCACGGTTCCTGCATGTCAAGGATCGCCTGTATCTTGGTGGGGTTCGCCTCGATCCCCCTTTGGCTCACTATGTGCCCCAGGAACTTCCCGGATCCCACCCCGAAGTTGCATTTCTTGGGGTTCAGCTTCATGTTAAACTTCTCAAGGATGGCGAACGTCTCGGCGAGATCATTGAGGTGATCTTCCTTCTTGAGGCTTTTGACTACGATATCGTCAATGTAGACCTCCATGGTCTTGCCGATCTGATCGGCGAACATCCTGTTGACTAATCGCTGGTAGGTCGCCCCTGCGTTTTTCAAGCCGAACGGCATTCTGACCCAAAAGTATATGTCTTTTTCTGTGTGGAAAGATGTGTGTTTTATGTCTTCCTCCGCCATTGGGATTTGATGATATCCGGCGAAGGCATCCATAAACGACATCATTTCGCAACATGCCGTGCTATCGACTAGGTGATCAATATGAGGCATCGGGAAGTGGTCTTTTGGACATGCCGCGTTGAGGTCGGTGAAGTCAATGCATAATCTCCAGGAGCCAGTTGGCTTTTTGACGAGCACTGCGTTGGCGACCCACTGTGGTTCGTCTGTGGCTACTCCGATCAATTTGTTGTTGAGTAACTTCTGGACTTCTATGTCGAGTGCCGCGTATTTCTCGGGACCGAACTTCCTACGCTTCTGGTGAACAGGCTTCATCGCCCGGTCGATCTTCAGATAATGGCAGGCGTGTTCGGGACTTATGCCAACCATATCTTGATGCGACCAGGCAAAGACTCCGATGTTCTTACGTAGCCAGTTGATCAGATCCCCCTTTAATTCGTGGTCGATGCTTGCGCCGATCTGTACTTCCCGTTCTGAATGATCCGGATCCATCGTAATACTTTCCAACTCTTCGACAGGAATGGTCGCCTCTCGTTTGGTACGATCTCCGGACTCGGTCCTTGGATCGATGTCGAGACTTGGCTCGAAACCGATCCTTGGCTCGATGTCGTCCGTCAATTGATGAGAGATGGCGTCCCCTGAGTCGGGTTGGTACGAAGTGTTAGGCACGTCGATCTCCATGGGTTGATCGTCGGTCGCTTCAATGTTACATATAGTATGGGAAGTATTGAAAGAAGTAACAACATAGGAGTAATTCAAACATCTCTTTGCCATTAGCTGATCTCCTTTTACAGTACCGACCGTCCCATCGGCAGTGGGGAATTTGATACAGTAAAAGAAAGATGAGGCGACCGCCTCAAAGGTTTCTAAAAAGGGGCGACCTAGGAACCCATTATAGATGCTGGGCCTATCTATGATTACAAAGCTTAGGTTCCTAGTAATCCTAACCTTGGGATCATAAAAGCAAACTAGCTCAACGGAGAGCTTGATCCTCCCGTAGGCTTGGACTGTGTTGTCGCCGAACCCTTGGAGCACGGTGTCGAAAGGCTTGATGAATTTGATTAGGTTGCCGAGTTGATCTAGGGCGGATTTGAATATGATGTTGCAGAAACTCCCATTGTCGACCAGCACGCGATCGACCGTCTTCCCAAGGATGCAAGCGGAGATCACTAGTGCATCCTCTTTAGGACATTGCACTCCCTCCCTGTCCTTGTTGGAAAAGGTGATGAGCGCGTCTCTAGAGATGGTCGGCTCCGGAGGTACTACAACATGGACTTCGGCGAAAGCCCTCAGCTCGGCTTTTCGATTTCTGTTTGACAGGGTGGAAACCGGGGAAAGGCCCCCGAGGCTCCCACCTCCTGCTTGGAGCATGTTGATCCGACCGCCAGGGTTGATCGGAGGGATCGACTCATCAGAGTACTCCGGCTCATGCTCGATCCTGGCGATCGGATTGGGAGGAATTCTTTCGCTTGGTCGGTGCTCGCGCCCTCCGGCTCTTTCCGTCCTGGGTTCTGGCTTGGTGATCAAATTGTCCAGTTTGCCTTCCTCAAACAGTCGCCAGAGCTGTCTGAGGAGGTCGCGGCATTGGCTAGTGTTGTGGCCGGGACTCTTATGATAGGCACAGAATTTGCTACGGTCTAGGTGACCGTGGTCCCTTATTGGCTTTGGCTTGGAAAGCCACTCGCGACCCTTGATCGCGTTGAAGATGTGGGACGGAGATAAGTTGAGGTTGTGAAGAAGGTGGACCTCTACATCCTCGAAGGCTTTGAACTCGCCAGGCGGCTTGGCGACCGCCTTTCTGGGCTTGGCGACTGCCTTCTTCTGGACATGGGAAGATGCTTTTCCTTCTTCGGACCGTCCCTCGTCTAAGCGGAGTGACAGCATCTTCTGCCTGGCCAGAAAATTGGCGGCTCTGACGCGGAACGCTGTATAGGTCGGTGGAAAATCCTTTGTGAGGTGCCTGAACATGGGCGAGCGTCCGTGGAATCCGTTCAGGACTGCGTGGTGAGCGATCTCGTCGCTGACGGGCTCACCGGTGAGGACTATCTCGTCCACCCGGTCGATATAATCCTCATCCGATTTGTCCTTCCCCTGCCTGATCTTCATCATGCGGTGGGGACCTTCCGGGCGAGCGACTTTGGCGGCGAAGTACGACGTGAAGTCGTTCGCCAGCTTCTCAAAGCAATTGATTGAGCGAGATGGTAGCGAGATGTACCACCTGTGAGCGAGATCGCCCAGAGTTAACGGGAACATACGACATTTCGTCGCATCTGAAGCTCCGCATCCAGTCATGTAGATCCGGAATTTGCTTAAGTGGGTTCTCGAATCCGTTCTCCCCTCATATAGAGGTGTTTGTGGGGGATTGATCGTTGATTGGACTGGGGCGATCTCGATCTGGACCGCGAGTGGTTCATTTAGCTCAGCGATCGGTCTCCTGGAGCCTGCCCCATTTTCCAGGAGCACCTTCACTTCGTCCAGCTGGCGTTGCATGGCGGCGATCGCCGTCGCCTGACTGCTTGCCGACTGGCTCTCAGAGCGTGAACCAAGGCGATCGTGTACCGATCGCCTAGCCCCGTGGTGAATGACGAGCTCCCTGCCAGTGGGTTCCTTCCTTGGGCGAGCAGGGGCTCGCTGACCGACCTGTCTCTTGGGAGTCGGATATGCTGAACTCCTGGTAAAGGATTCAGATACCGATGTCTCCCGGCTGGGGCCTGAGTGCCCAGGTCGCCATGAGGGATCGCTCCCTAGGCGGCTGAAGACGGAATCGTCCCGCCTTACGAGAGCCTTCCCCTGCGGCTCGGGGCTTTCTGTCGATTTCTCAACATAGATCCCCTTGAGCTTCCGTTTGCTTGCCCGGCGGTTAGCTGACGGGGTGATGGTGGGCGTATCGCGGGCCCTCTGCCGTTCCCTGAGGATGGCTATAGCCTCCTCAATCTGTTCCGATGTCTGGAACTGATCGAGTGAGAGGCTAGAACCGTCCCTCGGGGGCGGGAGTGAGAGCCTAGCGTCGCCACGGCCGCCTTCCGCCGTGGTGGGATTCGGTCCTCGCCGGAATAAGATTTCCGGCAGATCTCGGGGTGGCCCTCTTGGAGGTTGTTCTTGATGTCATTTTCGAAGGTTTTTCTATTGAAGAACAGTGAGTGTTTCTTCAAGTATGTGTCTGGAGAACAGTGAGTGTTCTTCGAGACGGTAGGAATAAAAATGAAGGTTTAGATGCCCTCCTTCTAGCGCCAATTGTTGTTACCCAAAATATTATCCGGAGATAGTATTGCTGGAATGATCGAGTAACAAACAAATGCGAGAACACTTCCGTGAGAAAATAGATAACACAAGATTTGCCGGGGTTGTTAATCCCGGGCTTGAATGCTCTCCCGAGATGTTATTAATAAATATACTGTCGAGTACAAATATTAATGTTAGAATCTAATACAAGGAGTGTAAAGACTTCTAGTTATCTAGGCTTTAGAGCGCGTAGATTGCCGGAAGAACCAGATAGATGAATCTGTGAGTTCTTGCTTGGGATATATGATGAGTGTGTATGAATATCACTATGAATGTGTTAGTGGTTGCCAAAAGAGCCTTTGATTCTCTCTTTGGTGTGTATTTTGCACTTAATTCGTAGTAGAATTCGCCCTCTCCTGGCCGCAACAGTGAGTCCTCTATTTATAGGGGACAAGGTAGTTGGGATCCCTCAGGCGATCGCGGGCGATCGCCGTTTTCTATATTAAAATAAAACGGCCGATCGTCCCGTCACGTGGGCCTGTTCCCTTGAGGTCCGAGGTTGCAGTTGGAGGCCAGCTGGGTGAACCAATGGGAAGCCAGCACGTGTTGCGAGTCGCTGTCCGAGGAGGGCCCACTTCGTACCTTTCTGCGGCCTTGTCGGTAGGTGTGGTAGGTGACAGGCTGGGGTCAATGATCCTATCTGTCGATATCCTTTGAAGATCCGCGGGTGGGCTATCTCCAAGATTCGGTCTTCGACGACTTTGACGGATGCTGGATCCCCACGTGGCATGAGACGATCGCCTCTGGTCCGCTCTTTAAAGACGATCGCCAGATATCAAAAGACGATCGCTGGTTACCAAAAGACGATCGCCGTATTATGCCGAACTCTAGGCGTTTGTCCGGAGTATGTCTTCCATGGTTGGCTTCTCTGGAAGGTCGTCGATCGCCTATCGTGGCGAATCAATAGCCGCATAACATGTATCAAGGTTATTTTGATTCTCGGATATTACATGCTTGGTGTGTTTTCGATGTCGGATATACCGTATGAGTATTTGTATGATTTCCATACTTGGTCGACAGTTGTAATTGGGGGTATCGTGCATTAGACGTACCGTATGAGAATATTTTTGGGATTTCGTATGTGTTCGGTATGTCGTATGTTCATATTTGTTATGTCGAGACGTTGGACAGAAATTGCTGGAAATGGCATGGAACTTTTAACGTACGCTAAGGCTTTGAGATAACGTACGCTAAGTGGTATGTGTTACGTACGTTATGCGTAAGGTGTTACGTACGTAACAAGAGGAATCGGACAGTGGGGCCCGGTGTCGGCAGCTTTCGGCGCGGATATGGACAGGTGAGTCAACGGATGGAGTTACGTACGTTATACAGGGCGTATTACGTACGTAATACAAGTATAATACTGTAGCAAGTCAACATACGTATTACGTACGCAACGGATTAAGTGTTACGTATGTTACGGGGCGACTGGCCGAGTCGTGGCCGAGATGACCTGGATGGCCGAGCATGGCCAGACGTGACTCGTTGGGATGGCCGAGCATGGTCGGCAGTGACTCGCATGGATGGCCGATCACGGTCGGCAGTGACTCGCAGGGATGGCTAGGATTGGCCGATTACGTACGTAAGGCAGTGGCCGGTTACGGCCGTAAGGGCGATGCACGTCGTAAGCCACCGCCGATTACGACGTAAGGGGTTTCACCAGATCGACAGAAGGTTAGGCCGCGGCCGGCTACGTACGTAAGGACCCGCCGGTTACGTACGTAACTGACCGGCAGGTCTCGGCCTATATAAGGCCTAGACCGAGTCATCTGCTCATTTCTTCGTTTTTCTTTGTTCCTTCCGCGATTTCTTTAGCAAAGATGATGGTTTTGAGTATAATCAACTTATAACAACATGTTTTGGAAGTTGGAATCATGGATTAACATCATCCTCCACCCGGATCGAAGGTAAGAACACATCAACTTTTGGTTTTTGGATGTTCTTGAGGTTTCTTGGTGTTTTGGCCGATTTGCTTCGTTTCGATTCAGATTATTGATAGAACTTGATTGTATACTCGTAATCATTCAATACTCTTGAAGTTTTGTGGAATGAATTTGAGTATTTCTTTGAATAATCGATTGAATTGGACTATGCCTTCAAAGTGTTCGATGAAATGTCTCAAGGAGTAGAACTTGGAAAATTCTACACGTTTTCGTATGAATGATGGTTGAATTGATATTGTTGTGATGATTCTTGGTATTTACGAGAATTTTGTTAAGGGAAGATAATGAATTGGTGATCAAATGATTCGATTATGTTGTTATGATTATGGAATCGTAGTATTCTCGATGTTCTTGGTAGATTGTTGTGATTCATGATGTTATGAGAAGTATACATGTTGAAGACATTGTTAGGACCATTGAACACCGAATTTCGGCTTGTGTTCGTATTGTTAAGAGTTGATACGGTTGGTTTCGTATGATCGAGATATCTTGAACCATCGAGTTTGATTAGTTGGTCATTTCGGTTGTTGATTGTTATTGAACGTATCGTTATTGATTATTGCATTAGGTTACGTTTAGTGATCGTTGAAGTTAACCGTTGTGCTGCGGAGCTTGTAGACGAAGACGACGGGATTGATAGCGGCTTCGTCGAATTGGTATCAAGGCAAGTTATGCTTGCTCAGTTCATAATGTTAATAAATGGTTTCGTTTTCATTTCATTTATGATTCATATAGCAATGGTATTATGGAATATATGAATTGTCGGAATGGTGGTATGTATGGTATATTTGGACTAAGATAAATCATAATGTATATGATTTTAAGGATGTCTAGTGGGAATGGGGAACGTGAATTATAATTTGGTCTATTGCATGAGAAGTTGGATATCGAGGATTGTTATCGTGTCGATGTTGAACTCGGGATGGTGGTTGGGTATTAGTTATGGACTATACATCATTTTGGATTGTCAGATAAATCATGTATTCGTTCAGGGCGGTTGTGTTGGGATTCCTCAGAAAATAAACGCAGTGGAAGAATAAACGGAATCCCTAAGAGGATCGATCAAGTAACGTATATACGAAAAGAAATACGAAGATCAAGGAATCAAAGTCCCATACCTTTGATGTCTCTGAAAAACCTTCGTATGATGATGATGATGATGATGATGAATAGCCCTTCGTTCCAAACACCGAAAGCACGGTGCCTCTACTTCACACGCCGGAACTTGACGGAAAAATCAGCAAACTTCCTTTCTCTAAGAATGCGGCTAGGGAAGCTTGTAGGATTTTTTTTTCTCGATATTTTCTACTAATAACTTGTCTCTAAGATCAAGTATATGCTGTAGAAGATTTTTCTCACTCTTGAAGCTCTCTCAAAAACGAAATATTCACTTGGGGAAGGAAGAAGGAGACTTTTATGATTAAAAGACTTTATTTTCACAATTATCCCAAGTCTCACATGTAGAAGATGATTTTAAAAGCATCTCTACTCCTCACATGATCCCACAAGTATATTATATAATGAGAGAGAGACAAAGTAGAGAGGAGGGGGGAACTTATATGGAATCTTCCAAGAAACAGGTCGAGTTAATTCGGCTCGTGTATTGGATGATCGTCAAACGAATCCCTCGTGAATCAGATGTCCGTCAAACGAATCCGTTTTATTTCCAATGTGTTTATACTAATTAATTAATCCAATTAATTAGTTATATCAAACACAAATATACATTTCTCTAAGAAATATAATTTATGAATTAAAGTAATCACCGAGTAACTTACTTACAATTCATAAGACCCCTATTTGATTTATTCGATAAATCACTAATATCTAATATTATAAGAGAGATTATTAATTCATATTTATCCGTCAATGATCCTGTTGCGCGACTCCGTAGGTTCGTCTCAGCCGGCATTGGGAGGAATCAATGATTGCGGGCAGCACTTAGCCAGCCTAGCGGGCCGCACTGTAAACCCCGACTGAGAACGAATGAACGAATCATTCCAGAACCATTATGTCATGAATACGATATACGTATAGACCCTTCATCAGATGTCACGGTCAAATCTTCGGGTCACGGTAAAGTCAAACCCTACTGTTGACTAGACTCTATACATGTGTTAATACAAATCAAGACCGACTGATTAATAGTGTATCTAATACGACTATATCAGAATGCTTTGGCCAAAGACTTGTGATCTTATTCGCCATTAACCGTATAGGACATTCGCCTGCTCACTAACAGGAGATAGAATCCTTTCTTGGCGTACGCAAAGATGCTACTGCCCGTATAGTCCGCGCCGAGGTCGACTCGGCAATTAAGCAAATGAGTCTAACTACTCTAATGACAAACTAAACGTCACAGGCACATCTTCTCTGAACCCTCAAGTCAAAGGTCCACGTATACTATCACAACCTTTCGATTCGTCATCGACTCTCCGAGAGTGAATACCGTGTGGTGAATCGAGTATGAGTCGTGTTCGAGTATACTGGTCCCACCAATATACTTATAACTATGCTATCAAGACGTGCACACGTCCTAGCATCAGTTATACAAGTCTTATTAAAACTTAATGTCCTGTTATGTTTTATCGACTTGCGAACTAGTTAAGCATTCGAGCTCTAAACACTTCTAGTGCCTATCTCCTTATCTCCATAAGAAGTAGAATGTTCACTCTCAAATGCAAGGACTATTATTCTATATACCAAATCACAATGCCAGTGATATAGAATAATATAGAAATAATAATTGCCTTATTAAATATAATATTCATAATTACAATACAATTGCTCTCACTCTCTCATCCTCTGAGTGGAATTTGAGGGCATATATTCCTAACAATCTCCCACTTGCACTCAATGCCACAAACTATGGTATCTAATACCCATACTCTCTAGATGTCTCTCTAAGACCTTCTGAGATAGTGGCTTGGTAAGCGGATCAGCAACGTTATTTGCTGTGTCTACTCTCTGCAGTGTACCATTCCCATCCCGAACCATTTCTCTAACAAAATGATATTTTCTCGCAATATGTTTGGTGTTCTGGTGAGCCATAGGCTCCTTAGCCTCTGCAACAGCTCCATCGTTGTCACAAAACAGTGTCACGGGCTTCTCTGCATTAGGAACCACTTGAAGTTCCTCAGTGAACTTCTTTATCCAAAAAGCTTCTTTAGCAGCCTCCGTGGATACCTGATATTCGGCTTGACATGTAGAGATAGCAGTCGAACTTTGCTTGGCACTTATCCAAGAAACTGCCCCACCGTTCAGCGTAAAGATATACCCTGATGTGGACATCTGAGCATCCATGTCCCTCGAAAAATCTGAGTCTGTATAACCCATCACTCTTAGTTCTCCACCGCCGTATGTAAGAACCAAGTCTTTAGTCCTCCTTATGTACTTAAGAATGTTCTTTACAGCAGTCCAATGTTCCTGCCCTGGATTTGACTGAAACCGACTTACTACGCCCACAGCATAGGCAATGTCTGGTCTAGTGCAAATCATTGCATACATAAGGCTACCTACTGCCGAAGCATAAGGTACCTTGCTCATTTCATTTCTATCTTCCTCACCTTGAGGACACATCTTTAAGGAAAGTTTTGCACCATGTTGCATAGGTAGAAACCCTATTTTAGAATCTTCCATCCTAAATTGCTTCAGGATCTTTTCTATGTAGAGGGCTTGGGAAAGACCAAACATTCTTTTCGCTCTATCCCGATAGAGACGAATACCCAGAATATAGGTTGCTTCTCCCAAGTCTTTCATTGAGAACTCTTTAGAAAGCCAAGCTTTCACAGAACTGAGCATTCCTACGTCGTTTCCTATAAGTAGAATGTCATCTACATATAGTATTAAGAACGCAATTTTGCTCCCACTAACCTTCTTGTAAATACAGGGCTCTTCTTCATTTTGGACAAAATCAAACTCTTTGACTGTCTTGTTAAAATGAAGATTCTAACTCCGTGAAGCTTGCTTCAGTCCACAAATGGCACGCTGAAGTTTGCATACTTTATGAATATTGGTGTGAGATATGAATCCCTTAGGCTGTTCCATGTAAATCTCCTCCTCGAGGAATCCATTTAGGAATGCTGTTTTCACATCCATTTGCCATATTTCATAATCTAAGTGGGCTGCTATAGCAAGCATCATGCGAATAGACTTAATCATAGCTACAGGCGAGAAGGTCTCGAAGTAATCGATTCCTTCTCTTTGGGAATAACCCTTTGCCACAAGCCTGGCCTTATAGGTATCAACCTTGCCATCTCCATCAGTCTTTCTCTTATAGATCCATTTGTTTCCAATAGGCACTATGCCTTTAGGACGATCTACTAAAGTCCAGACCTGATTAGCATGCATTGAGTCTATCTCAGCTTCCATAGCTTCTTGCCACTTGGTGGAGTCAACGTCTACCATCGCTTGGTCGTATGTAGAAGGATCATTCTCTTGACTACTTTCTGTCATCTCATGGACACCCAGTTCCTCTTGATGCAGATAGCCATACCTCTCAGGTATTTGAGAAATTCTACTAGACTTGCGAGGTTGTGTTTGTATTTCAGAAGGTTGGATTCTAATATCTTGCATAGGTGTCTCATTTGGTGTTTCTTTTATTTCTTCCAATGAAATATTTCTACCTGCCCCTCCTTCCTGAATAAACTGATCTTCCAGGAAGTGTGCTTGTATAGAAACGATGATCCTATGATCTTCGTGCATGTAGAATAGATATCCCATGGAATCCCCTGGATATCCTATGAAACGACATTTCACAGACCTAGTTTCCAATTTCTCTACTTTAGTCTTCTTGATATAAGCAGGGCATCCCCAAATCCTAATGTGATTAAGACTTGGTTTCCTATCTTTCCACATCTCATGGGGAGTCTTAGGAACGGATTTGGAAGGACATCTGTTCAAGATATGCACATAAGTAAGGAGTGCGTAACCCCACAGATAAATCGGTAGATCAGTATAGTTAAGCATGGAGCGAACCATGTCCAACAAGGTTCGGTTCCTTCTTTCTGATACACCATTTAATTGTGCAGTAGCTGGAGGAGTGAATTGTGACACTATTCCTTGTTCTTTTAAGAACTCATCAAATTCGGTACTCATGTACTCACCACCCCGGTCTGACCGAAGAGTCTTAACACGGTTACATGTTTGATTTTCAACTAGGGCTTTAAATTCCTTGAATTTATCAAAAGCTTCAGACTTATGTTTCATTAAGTACATGAATCCATACAGTATGGTCATCGGTGAATGTAATGAAATATTGAGAACCGTCTCGTGCCACTTCAAAAGGGCCACGAGACGTCGGTATGGATCAATCCAAGTTTTTCAAGACTCTTTCAAAAGTCCTGCGAAGGGTAACTTAGTCATTTTGCCTTGAAGGCAAGATTCACAAGTTGGATAGGGATCGATCCCAATGGACTGTAAGCCCATCTTTCTCCATTTTATGAACCTTGGTCTGACCGATATGACCAAGTCTAAGATGCCACTTAAGTGCTTGGTTCGTTTCATCCCTACCACGCTTCCTAGTTATAGTGTTCACAGTTGTTTTATTCTTTAAATTTAAATGGTATAAACCATTTAATAATGTAGCAGTACCAACCAATTTATTTCTGAAATAAATACGACAGGACCCATCTCCAGTAAAGAAGTGAAATCCCTTTCGGTCCATGACCGGAATTGATACAATATTCTTGTGCCCCTTGGGAAAAACAAGTACATCATCTAAAGTAAGAATAAAACCAGATTCTAAATCCAACATAAGGGATCCGATATCAGAAGCCTCGACACTATGCCCACTTCCGACGGTGACCATCACCTCCTCTGAATCCAACTTCTTACTTCGTTCCAGATCCTGATTCATTGTACAAATGTGAGAACTCGCACCGGAATCAAGTATCCAAGAAGTAGAATATACAGTTACAGAACAATTTGTTTCTAAAACCAGTAGTTCTGTACCTGAAGGCGCATTACGGTCAAGCTTTGGACAGTACCTCTTCCAGTGGCCTAGATCACCGCAGTTGAGGCATACATCCGTTTTCTTGGCCCCCTTGCTCTTTTGAACCATTGGGGCCTTGCCCTTTCCCTTGTCGGTCTTGGCTATTGGACCTAACTGCTTCTTGTTCTTTTTCTTCTTATTCTTGGACTTCCAAGTCCCAGAAGAAATCACAAGTGCAGCTTCCTTTCCCTTTGTCTTCATCTGAGACTGGGCAGTCGTCAGTTTGTTCATTAGCCCAGCTAAGTTACATGCAATCTCATTGCAGTTGAAGTACATGACAAATTGTGAATAGGAGTCAGGAAGTGACTGCAGGATAAGGTCAGTTTGGAAAGATGCATGCATTTGAA
Source organism: Orobanche coerulescens (assembly GCA_033398695.1). Classification (NCBI taxonomy): domain Eukaryota; kingdom Viridiplantae; phylum Streptophyta; class Magnoliopsida; order Lamiales; family Orobanchaceae; genus Orobanche; species Orobanche coerulescens. Next base: position 45,902,759 of record CM065809.1, read on the forward strand.
AATCAAGATCTTCCAATCTCTCAATCATCGAGATCATCTTGAGGACATGGTCCCCAACCCTCTCTCCTTCCTTCATCCTGGCGCCGAATAATTGCTTTGATATCTCATATCTAGCAGTTCGGCTATGCTCTCCATAGAGCTCAGCCAGGTGCGCTAAGATGGCTCGTGAAGACGTCATCTTTTCATGGGCACGTTGAAGCTCATTGGTCATTGAGCCTAACATGTACCATCGCACTCTTATGTCGTCTTTTACCCATTTCTCATGGGCATCGACATCTTCCTGATTGGCTCGGGTTCTTGCAGGATCCGCTGGGATATCCGCCTCCAAGACGTATCCCAGCATTTCTATAGTTAGGACAATCCTAAAGTTCCGAAGCCAGTCCACATAGTTTGGACCAGTCAGGATGTTCTTTTCAAGTAGTATAGCGAGTGGGTTCATTGTCATATTGAGAGTTTTGTTAACTGCAGAGAATAATTTGAGATTCGTTAGTGTTTGTTTAATTATGATCCGAGTAAAGAATTTAAGGACTTTCTTTATTCATAACTCGGCTCCCACTATTTTATCGGCATTTACACACTCCCATGTTAAATCCGGAAGTCTTGGGTGACTTCATAGTGGTGATCGATTTCTTTACAAAGTTTAATAGAGGGCAACCCATACGGTTTATATTCTATTATTCTTTATAAAGTGGTGTCTAATACCAACCCATCTAATGGATGATTCGATCTTCTTTTACCCCTAGTTCACTTGCCCTCAACCCATTCGGTTTCTATGGCTCGCTGAACTATCTAAGTTTAAACCGTCAACTCCTATTAGTCTGACAATTGAATCTTACCCGGCAACCCATACGGTTTATAGGGGTTTGATTTGTCACAACTAAAGGCATCTAATGCACTCTAGGAATTTATCAACTTTCCCCAAAAATATTACCCCGACATACTCGGAAGAATAATATTCCGGTTTAGATTTCAATTTTCCATGAGTTTGACGGAGGGTAGGAAACCTCGTAACCTTTATAACTTAGTGTTTGTAAGTGGGAGTATTAACGCGATTATATGTTACACTTTGAACATTAATCCGTTTATAAGCGCGGTTTGTGGTTTGTCAATCATTCAAAATGAAAAACAATAAATAGCAACCTAGTTACTACCAACATATAGCTCATGCACTTTTTCCTAAGTATTGGGCCAAGCCAAATAAAGAAAGGAAAAATACAGTATTGATTCTTCGTCTTCTAGTCGGTCGTCTTCGGTCTTCGTCATAGCCATATGAATAATTACATCATTGAACAATACGTCCTATTATACATATTTTCTAGTAAAAATAAATAGGCTAAAAACGGCCTTCACAACCATATCGAATCGAACAAATCAACAACTAAGTCCACGAGCTATATCACCATCACATAAGGCATTCCATACAACGTGTAACGGTAAATGAAATTAAATAATCAACTAATATATTAATCCAATTAATATAAAAATTAATCTATTTAATTTCTACAATACTAATCAAATTAATATTTATAATCGTCATTTTAATCCGTTTAAAGTAATCCGGCCAAAACAATATTCTCGTCTAATAATTTCCCTTAATAAAAAAATATTCCAAATATTTTATTAAATCCAATTAAATCCAATTTAAATTTCGGAAATTATTACAATGAAATATAAACACAAAAATGGAGTCCCGGAAAATCCATATCAGGCCCGACCCACGGCCGATTCAAAATCGGGCCGAAACCGAGAGCCGCCCGGACGAGTCACTCTCGGCCACTGCCGGAAGGCTGGCCGAGCTGCTCTGATAGCCTACCGAGTCACTCTCGGCCGGCGAGCGATCGATAAGGCTGCTGCAAGCATTTCGTCTTCGTGCGGTATTCGTGTTTAACCCCCGTTTTTCTCATTTTTTCGACTTGCTTCCAAAACAAAAAAGTTTCTTAACTTCATGAAGAACTTATAAATCAACAAAAATCAAAATTTTCAGATTTATAATTCACATAAAATAGTCGAAACTTGACTTACTACGAACGATTAAATTTCTTCGATTATATCTATTATGATTCTAAATCATAAACATCATCAAATAACATTCCAAATGCAAAGATGATCGTATATACGATATATTTGACCTCTCTCCGATACCACTGTTGGGATTCCTCAGAAAATAAACTCAGCGGAAGAATAAACGGAATCCCTAAGAGGATCGATCAAGTAACGTATATACGAAAAGAAATACGAAGATCAAGGAATCAAAGTCCCATACCTTTGATGTCTCTGAAAAACCTTCGTATGATGATGATGATGATGATGAAGAGCCCTTCGTTCCAAACACCGAAAGCACGGTGCCTCTACTTCACACGCCGGAACTTGACGGAAAAATCAGAAAACTTCCTTTCTCTAAGAATGCGGCTAGGGAAGCTTGTAGGAATTTTTTTTTCTCGATATTTTCTACTAATAACTTGTCTCTAAGATCAAGTATATGTTGTAGAATATTTTTCTCACTCTTGAAGCTCTCTCAAAAACGAAATATTCACTTGGGGAAGGAAGAAGGAGACTTTTATGATTAAAAGACTTTCTTTTCACAATTATCCCAAGTCTCACATGTAGAAGATGCTTTTAAAAGCATCTCTACTCCTCACATGATCCCACAAGTATATTATATAATGAGAGAGAGACAAAGTAGAGAGGAGGGGGGACCTTATAGGGAATCTTTCAAGAAACGGATCGAGTTAATTCGGCTCGTGTATTGGATGTTCGTCAAACGAATCCCTCGTGAATCGGATGTCCGTCAAACGAATCCGTTTTATTTCCAATGTGTTTATACTAATTAATTAATCCAATTAATTAGTTATATCAAACACAAATATACATTTCTCTAAGAAATATAATTTATGAATTAAAGTAATCACCGAGTAACTTACTTACAATTCATAAGACCGCTATTTGATTTATCCGATAAATCACTAATATCTAATATTATAAGAGAGATTATTAATTCATATTTATCCGTCAATGATCCTGTTGCGCGACTCCGTAGGTTCGTCTCAGCCGACATTGGGAGGAATCACTGAGTGCGGGCAGCACTTAGGCAGCCTAGCGGGCCGCACTGTAAACCCCGATTGAGAATGAATGAACGAATCATTCCAGAACCATTATGTCATGAATACCATATATGTATAGACCCTTCATCAGATGTCCCGATCAAATATTCGGGTCACGGTAAAGTCAAACCCTACTGTTGACTAGACTTTATACATGTGTTAATACAAATCAAGACCGACTGATTAATAGTGTATCTAATACGACTATATCAGAATGCTTTGGCCAAAGACTTATGATGTTATTCGCCATTAACCGTATAGGACATTCGCCTGCTCACTAACAGAAGATAGAATCCTTTCTTGGCGTACAGTAAAGACTGCTACCTGCCCGTATAGTCCACACTTCGAGGTCGACTCAGCAATTAAGCAAATGAGTCTAACTACTCTAATGACAAACTAAACGTCACAGGCACATCTTCTACTGAGCCCTCAAGTCAAAGGTCCACGTATACTATCACAACCTTTCGATTCGTCATCGACTCTCCGAGAGTGAATACCGTGTGACTGAATCGAGTATGAGTCGTGTTCGAGTATACTGGTCCCAGAAATATACTTATAACTATGCTATCAAGACGTGCACACGTCCTAGCATCAGTTATACAAGTCTTATTAAAACTTAATGTCTTGTTAAGTTTTATCGACTTGCGAACTAGTTAAGCATTCGAGCTCTAAACACTTCTAGCGCCTATCTCCTTATCTCCATAAGAAGTAGAATGTTCACTCTCAAATGCAAGGACTATTATTCTATATACCAAATCACAATGCCAGTGATATACAATAATATAGAAATAATAATTGCCTTATTAAATATAATATTCATAATTACAATACAATTGCTCTCACTCTCTCATCCTCTGAGTGGCATTCGAGGGCATATATTCCTAACAGGTTGGTCGTGGAAAGGTTAGCGTCTCCAGATTGAGGTAAATTAATATTGTTAGATTATGATAATCATCATGTTACATTATTGCATGTGTATGTTGATATTTCATGCGGTGAATGTGCACCATTGTTTGTTACGTTTTGTAATGTGCTCTTCCTTTGAGCTGTGATCTGTTGGGCCAATGTGTTAGGGGATAAGACCTATATGGCACCTATGTTCCGGGGTATTCCCGTGTGGATACTTTCGTGACCCTTGGTTGCGACCTTGGGGTATTTTGTGATTGCATGAACTGTGTTAAGGGATAAGACCTTTATGGCACCTATGTTCCGGGGCATTCCTGTGAGATGCTTCCGTGACCCTTAGCTGCTGCCTTGGGGTTTATGTGTTAATATTATATGCATTGTGGAGCATGATGTGGACTGTTGTATGGTGGAAATACGACATTGTGGTCGTGTCGGTCTTTCATGATCGAGTTACTATTGCTCTTTTGGGAAGTCTTCTGATCCTTGATGGATATGCGATTCTTTGAGATTTGTTGTCATGTTGTATCATGGCATATCTGGAGTCAGATACGTTCTGATCGTTCATGTGTAGGATTTTCGGGATGGGCACGTGTAGCATGTGTTGGTTTCGACCCCATATTGAACCGTGCACACGAGACGTACTTCGTGAGGCTGATTAGGTACGAGACCAGACGTGTATTGATCAATACCGTGGTTGGCTTATACATGGACACATGTCCGGATCGAGCGTATCGTGACGTCCATCTTGAGTCTTATTGATTGGTCGTTCACAGTCCATGTATAATTGGATTTGTTCGATATTCGGGTTGTCTTTGAAATCCGGTATATATGATTTGTATATGGTTGACGATTTTATTCTCTCGTGTATCTGTCACCGTTGAACCTTTAATAATCTCGTTCGGAGTTACCATATCGATGGTCAACTCATTTGATATCGATTCTTTATTAATCTCGTTTGGGGTTCACCCTGTCATTGGTAATCTCGTTCGTTATTGATCCTTATTGATTCCATTTGGGAGTTGTCTCACCGTTGGTATTCGTGGTTATTAGTCCTTGATTGATGTTATTGGAGTTTACCGTGTCGTCGGTATTCTCGGTTGTCGATTCCTTTTTGCTCTTGTTGGAGTTTACCATATCGTTGGTATTCTCGGTTGTTGGTCCTTATTGATCTTGCTAGAGTTTACTGTGTCGTCAGTATTCTCAGTTGTTGACCCTTTATTGATCTTATTGGAGTTTATCGTACCGTTGGTATTTCTGGTTGTCGACTCTTTTGATCTTGTTATTGATTCTTCATTAATCCTTACCGTGTCGTCGGTATTCTCGGTTATTGATTCTTCATTGATCCTTACCGTGTCATCGGTATTCTCGGTTGTCGAACTTTTATTGATCTTGTTGGGATTTGCCGTATTGTCGGTATTCTCGGTTATTGATTCTTCCGTGATCTTGTTGGAGTTACCATATCATGGCATTCTCGTTCGTGGTTGATCCTTTGTCGATCTTGTGTGGAAATATCATGTCATTGATATTTCTGTTGTGATGCATTAATTGTTTATCATTATTGACTATGTCAACATTCGTGTTTTGCATTGATATTCGGGACTTGCTATTGTCTCAGAACAGTTGGATTACAGGTGTGCCATGTGATATCAGTTTTATCAGGATTGGGATCCGATTGTGCGACCCAGCCGACAGAGTTAGTCTTGGCCACATCATTCTATAATTGAGATATGATAAGTTTGGGAATTTTGGTATCGTTTTGGTTACAGTACAGGTGGTTACTTTTGATTTCGTTCATTACTTAAGGACACGAGGCGTGGGATAAGGTAAGAATTGATTGTTATGGTTGTGACAGGTTGGTAAGGTTATTTCGATAAGATTACATGGGGAATGTTCTTACTCTGTAGACTACATTGATATGTAATTGTTTTTGTGATGTGATCGTTATCATTGTTGAGTATTATGGCTGACCCCGTCGTGGGCTTTATCTTTTAGGTACTCGGAGTTCGAGCTAGTAGCGGTCGTGAAGGGATGAGCTTTCCGGTGATACTGGCTATGGCGTGGTTGTTGGGATTCGAGTGTTCTTTCTGGTTTTTGTAATTCCACTGCAAATGTATTTAATTATGTTTTTATCCGCTGCGTGGTATATTTTAAAATGGCTTTCGGTATTCTTTGAACTGTGTTGTATCCGCTGCGTGTGTGTACTTTCAAAGGGCCTTTTGGCATTTTTAATGTTTGCGAAAATGATTTTAGCCTTGTGGGTTCCAATATGGGCCCCACGGCACTGTAATATTCCCGGTCGGTTTTGGGAGTGTTACATAAAATGGTATCGGAGCTTGGGTTTCGTAAAACCCGGGCGTGTGTGTTATGTGGCTCTACCGGTGCGGTAGTAACGTGACTTTTGAAAATGATTTTCTAACTTTTGAGTCAAACCGATTTTGGAGGTTTCAAAATTTTTGAAATATTTTCAAATTGCTGTATTTGCGATGCCGGTGTGTTGTTAGTGTGTTGAGACTTTATATGGGAGTCGTATGCTGGTATCACGGAAGATCATCGACTTCACGGACCTGTAAGTATGTTCTTTCAGTTATTTCAGTTTTGATGATGATTATTTGAGTATGGTGTCGTGATTTTGAGATATTTTGGGATTGAGATACTGATTATGACAGGTGTTGAGTTTCGAGGACGAAACTTATTTAAGTGGGTGTATATGTAATATCCTAGAATTTCACTATGAATTTTTCGCATTATTTTATCTGGGATGTCTTGCATGCAGTGGGACCGACACGATATGAGTGGATAATTTTGGAAACCATGACAGTCGTGCCAGTATGTGTATCAAGGTTATTTTGATTCTCGGATATTACATGCTTGGTGTGTTTTCGATGTCGGATATACCATATGAGTATTTGTATGATTTCCGTACTTGGTCGACAGTTGTAATTGGGGGTATCGTGCATCAGACGTACCGTATGAGAATATTTTTGGGATTTCGTATGTGTTCGGTATGTCGTATGTTCATATTTGTTATGTCGAGATGTTGGACAGGAATTGCTGGAAATGGCATGGAACTGTTAACGTACGTTAAGACTTTGAGATAACGTACGCTAAGTGGTATGTGTTACGTACGTTATGCGTAAGGTGTTACGTACGTAACAAGAGGAATCGGACAGTGGGGCCCGGTGTCGGCAGCTTTTGGCGCGGATGTGGACAGGTGAGTCAACGGATGGAGTTACGTACATTATACAGGGCGTATTACGTACGAAATACAAGTATAATACTGTAGCAAGTCAACGTATGTATTACATACGCAATGGATTAAGTGTTACGTACGTTACGGGGCGACTGGCCGAGTCGTGGCCGAGATGACCTGGATGGCCGAGCATGGCCGAACGTGACTCGTTGGGATGGCCGAGCATGGTCGGCAGTGACTCGCATGGATGGCCGATCACGGTCGGCAGTGACTCGCAGGGATGGCTAGGACTGTCCGATTACGTACGTAAGGCAGTGGCCGGTTACGGCCGTAAGGGCCTGTAACGTACGTAAGCCAACTGCCGGTTACGTACGTAAGGGTTTCGACAGGCCGATCGAGAAGGTTAGGCGCGGCCGGCTCGTGCGTAAGGACCCGCCCGATTACGTCGTGGCCGGCAGGTCTCGGCCTATATAAGGCATGGACCGAGTCATCTGCTCATTTCTTCGTTTTTCTTTGTTCGTTCCGCGATTTCTTCAGCAAAGATGATGGTTTTGAGTATAATCAACTTATAACAACATGTTTTGGAAGTTGGAATCATGGATTAACATCATCCTCCACCCGGATCGAAGGTAAGAACATATGAACTTTTGGTTTTCGGATGTTCTTGCGGTTTCTTGGTGTTTTGGCCGATTTGCTTCGTTTTGATTCAGATTATTGATAGAACTTGATTGTATACTCGTAATCATTCAATACTCTTGAAGTTTTGTGGAATGAATTTGAGTATTTATTTGAATAATCGATTGAATTGGACTATGCCTTCAAAGTGTTCGATGAAATGTCTCAATGAGTAGAACTTGGAAAATTCTACACGTTTTCGTATGAATGATGGTTGAATTGATATTGTTGTGATGATTCTTGGTATTTACGAGAATTTTGTTAAGGGAAGATAATGAATTGGTGATCAAATTATTTGATTATGTTGTTATAATTATGGAATCGTAGTATTCTCGATGTTCTTGGTAGATTGTTGCGATTCATGATGTTATGAGAAGTATACATGTTGAAGACATTGTTAGGACCATTGAACACCGAATTTCGGCTTGTGTTCGTATTGTTAAGAGTTGATACGGTTGGTTTCGTATGATCGAGATATCTTGAACCATCGAGTTTGATTAGTTGGTCATTTCGGTTGTTGATTGTTATTGAACGTATCGTTAATTGATTATTGCATTAGGTTGCGTTTAGTGATTGTTGAAGTTAACTGTTGTGCTGCGGAGCTTGTAGACGAAGACGGCGGGATTGATAGCGGCTTCGTCGAATTGGTATCAAGGAGAGTTATGCTTGCTCAGTTCATAATGTTAATAAATGGTTTCGTTTTCATTTCATTTATGATTCATATAGCAATGGTATTATGGAATATATGAATTGTCGGAATGTTGGTATGTATGGTATATTTGGACTAAGATAAATCATAATGTATATGATTTTAAGGATGTCTAGTGGTAATGGGGAACGTGAATTATAATTTGGTCTATTGCATGAGAAGTTGGATATCAAGGATTGTTATCGTGTCGATGTTGAACTCGGGATGGTGGTTGGGTATTAGTTATGGATTGTACATCATTTTGGATTGTTGGATAAATCATGTATTCGTTCAGGGCGGTTGGTCGTGGAAAGGTTAGCGTCTCCAGCTTGAGGTAAATTAATATTGTTAGATTATGATAATCATCATGTTGGATTATTGCTTGTGTATGTTGATATTTCATGCGGTGAATGTGCACCATTGTTTGTTACGTTTTGTAATGTGCTCTTCCTTTGAGCTGTGATCTGTTGGGCCGATGTGTTAGGGGATAAGACCTATATGGCACCTATGTTCCGGGGTATTCCTGTGTGGATACTTTCGTGACCCTTGGTTGTGACCTTGGGGTATTTTGTGATTGCATGAACTGTGTTAAGGGATAAGACCTATATGGCACCTATGTTCCGGGGCATTCCTGTGAGATGCTTCCGTGACCCTTGGCTGCTGCCTTGGGGTTTATGTGTTAATATTATATGCATTGTGGAGCATGATGTGGACTGTTGTCTGGTGGAAATACGACATTGTGGTCGTGTCGGTCTTTCATGATCGAGTTACTATTGCTCTTTGGGGAAGTCTTCTGATCCTTGATGGATATGCGATTCTTTGATATTTGTTGTCATGTTGTATCGTGGAATATCTGGAGTCACATACGTTCTGATCGTTCATGTGTAGGATTTTCGGGATGGGCACGTGTAGCATGTGTTGGTTTCGACCTCATATTGAACCGTGCACACGAGACGTACTTCGTGAGGCTGATTAGGTACGAGACCAGACGTGTATTGATCAATACCGTGGTTGGCTTATACACGGACACATGTCCGGATCGAGCATATCGTGACGTCCATCTTGAGTCTTATTGATTGGTCGTTCACAGTCCATGTATAATTGGATTTGTTCGATATTCGGGTTGTCTTTGAAATCCCGTATATATGATTTGTATATGGTTGACGATTTTATTCTCTCGTGTATCTGTCACCGTTGAACCTTTAATAATCTCGTTCGGAGTTACCATATCGATGGTCAACTCATTTGATATCGATTCTTTATTAATCTCGTTTGGGGTTCACCCTGTCATTGGTAATCTCATTCGTTATTGATCCTTATTGATTCCGTTTGGGAGTTGTCTCACCGTTGGTATTCGTGATTATTAGTCCTTGATTAATGTTATTGGAGTTTACCGTGTCGTCGGTATTCTCGGTTGTCGATTCCTTATTGCTCTTGTTGGAGTTTACCATATCGTTGGTATTCTCGGTTGTTGGTCCTTATTGATCTTGCTAGAGTTTACTGTGTCGTCAGTATTCTCAGTTGTTGACCCTTTATTGATCTTATTGGAGTTTATCGTACCGTTGGTATTTCTGGTTGTCGACTCTTTTGATCTTGTTATTGATTCTTCATTAATCCTTACCGTGTCGTCGGTATTCTCGGTTATTGATTCTTCGTTGATCCTTACCGTGTCATCGGTATTCTCGGTTGTCGAACTTTTATTGATCTTGTTGGGATTTGCCGTATTGTCGGTATTCTCGGTTATTGATTCTTCCTTGATCTTGTTGGAGTTACCATATCATGGCATTCTCGTTCGTGGTTGATCCTTTGTCGATCTTGTGTGGAAATATCATGTCATTGATATTTCCGTTGTGATGCATTAATTGTTTATCATTATTGACTATGTCAACATTCGTGTTTTGCATTGATATTCGGGACTTGCTATTGTCTCGGAACAGTTGGATTACCGGTGTGCCATGTGATATCGGTTTTATCAGGATTGGGATCCGATTGTGCGACCCAACCGACAGAGTTAGTCTTGGCCACATCATTCTATAATTGAGATATGATAAGTTTGGGAATTTTGGTATCGTTTTGGTTACAGTACAGGTGGTTACTTTTGAGTTCGTTCATTACTTAAGGACACGAGGCGTGGGATAAGGTAAGAATTGATTGTTATGGTTGTGACAGGATAGTAAGGTTATTTCGGTAAGATTACATGGGGAATGTTCTTACTCTGTAGACTACATTGATATGTAATTGTTTTTGTGATGTGATCGTTATCATTGTTGAGTATTATGGCTGACCCCGTCGTGGGCTTTATCTTTTAGGTACTCGGAGTTCGAGCTAGTAGCGGTCGTGAAGGGATGAGCTTTCCGGTGATACTGGCTATGGCGTGGTTGTTGGGATTCGAGTGTTCTTTCTGGTTTTTGTAATTCCACTACAAATGTATTTAATTATGTTTTTATCCGCTGCGTGGTATATTTTAAAATGGCTTTCAGTATTCTTTGAACTGTGTTGTATCCGCTGCGTGTGTGTGTACTTTCAAAGGGCCTTTTGGCATTTTTAATGTTTGCGAAAATGATTTTAGCCTTGTGGGTTCCAATATGGGCCCCACGTTACTGTAATATTCCCGGTCGGTTTTGGGGGTGTTACAGAAAATGTTATCGGAGCTTGGGTTTCGTAAAACCCGGGCGTGTGTGTTATGTGGCTCTACCGGTGCGGTAGTAGCGTGACTTTTGAAAATGATTTTCTAACTTTTGAGTCAAACCGATTTTGGAGGTTTCAAAATTTTTGAAATATTTTCAAATTGCTGTATTTGCGATGCCGGTGTGTTGTTAGTGTGTTGAGACTTTATATGGGAGTCGTATGCTGGTATCACGGAAGATCATCGACTTCACGGACCTGTAAGTATGTTCTTTCAGTTATTTCAGTTTTGTTGATGATTATTTGAGTATGGTGTCGTGATTTTGAGATATTTCGGGATTGAGATACTGATTATGACAGGTGTTGAGTTTCGAGGACGAAACTTATTTAAGTGGGTGTATATGTAATATCCTAGAATTTCACTATGAATTTTTCGCATTATTTTATCTGGGATGTACTGTACAGAGTGGGACCGACACGATATGAGTGGATAATTTTGGAAACCATGACAGTCGTGCCAGTATGTGTATCAAGGTTATTTTGATTCTCGGATATTACATGCTTGGTGTGTTTTCGATGTCGGATATACCGTATGAGTATTTGTATGATTTCCGTACTTGGTCGATAGTTGTAATTGGGGGTATCGTGCATCAGACGTACCGTATGAGAATATTTTTGGGATTTCGTATGTGTTCGGTATGTCGTATGTTCATATTTGTTATGTCGAGACGTTGGACAGGAATGGCTGGAAATGGCATGGAACTGTTAACGTACGTTAAGACTTTGAGATAACGTACGCTAAGTGGTATGTGTTACGTACGTTATGCGTAAGGTGTTACGTACGTAACAAGAGGAATCGGACAGTGGGGCCCGGTGTCGGCAGCTTTCGGCGCGGATGTGGACAGGTGAGTCAACGGATGGAGTTACGTACGTTATACAGGGCGTATTACGTACGTAATACAAGTATAATATTGTAGCAAGTCAACGTACGTGTTACGTACGCAACGGATTAAGTGTTACGTATGTTACGGGGCGACTGACCGAGTCGTGGCCGAGATGACCTGGATGGCCGAGCATGGCCGGACGTGACTCGTTGGGATGGCCGAGCATGGTCGGCAGTGACTCGCATGGATGGCCGATCACGGTCGGCAGTGACTCGCAGGGATGGCTAGGACTGGCCAATTACGTACGTAAGGCGCGGTGGCGATTACGGCCGTAGTAGGGCTAATGCGACGTAAGCTTGCCGGTTACGTACGTAAGGGTTTTGACCAGACTAGACAGAAGGTTGTGCCGCGGCCGGCTACGTACGTAAGGAGCCGCCGGTTACGTACGTAACTGGCCGGCAGGTCTCGGCCTATATAAGGCCTGGACCGAGTCATCTGCTCATTTCTTCGTTTTTCTTTGTTCCTTCCGCGATTTCTTCAGCAAAGATGATGGTTTTGAGTATAATCAACTTATAACAACATGTTTTGGAAGTTGGAATCATGGATTAACATCATCCTCCACCCGGATCGAAGGTAAGAACACATGAACTTTTGGTTTTTGGATGTTCTTGAGGTTTCTTGGTGTTTTAGCCGATTTGCTTCGTTTTGATTCAAATTATTGATAGAACTTGATTGTATACTCGTAATCATTCAATACTCTTGAAGTTTTGTGGAATGAATTTGAGTATTTCTTTGAATAAATTGGCTTATGCCTTCAAAGTGTTCGATGAAATGTCTCAATGAGTAGAACTTAAAAAATTCTACACGTTTTCATATGAATGATGGTTGAATTGATATTGTTGTGATGATTCTTGGTATTTACGAGAATTTTGTTAAGGGAAGATAATGAATTGGTGATCAAATGATTCGATTATGTTGTTATGATTATGGAATCGTAGTATTCTCGATGTTCTTGGTAGATTGTTGCGATTCATGATGTTATGAGAAGTATACATGTTGAAGACATTGTTAGGACCATTGAACACCGAATTTCGGCTTGTGTTCGTATTGTTAAGAGTTGATACGGTTGGTTTCGTATGATCGAGATATCTTGAACCATCGAGTTTGATTAGTTGGTCATTTCGGTTGTTGATTGTTATCGAACGTATCATTAATTGATTATTGCATTAGGTTGCGTTTAGTGATCGTTGAAGTTAACTGTTGTGCTGCGGAGCTTGTAGACGAAGACGGCGGGATTGATAGCGGCTTCGTCGAATTGGTATCAAGGCAAGTTATGCTTGCTCAGTTCATAATGTTAATAAATGGTTTCGTTTTCATTTCATTTATGATTCATATAGCAATGGTATTATGGAATATATGAATTGTCGGAATGGTGGTATGTATGGTATATTTGGACTAAGATAAATCATAATGTATATTATTTTAAGGATGTCTAGTGGGAATGGGGAACGTGAATTATAATTTGGTCTATTGCATGAGAAGTTGGATATCAAGGATTGTTATCGTGTCGATGTTGAACTCGGGATGGTGGTTGGGTATTAGTTATGGACTGTACATCATTTTGGATTGTCGGATAAATCATGTATTCGTTCAGGGCGGTTGGTCGTGGAAAGGTTAGCGTCTCCAGCTTGAGGTAAATTAATATTGTTAGATTATGACAATCATCATGTTGGATTATTGCATGTGTATGTTGATATTTCATGCGGTGAATGTGCACCATTATTTGTTACGTTTTGTAATGTGCTCTTCCTTTGAGCTGTGACCTGTTGGGCCGATGTGTTAGGGGATAAGACCTATATGGCACCTATGTTCCGGGGTATTCCTGTGTGGATACTTTCGTGACCCTTGGTTGCGACCTTGGGGTATTTTGTGATTGCATGAACTGTGTTAAGGGATAAGACCTATATGGCACCTATGTTCCAGGGCATTCCTGTGAGATGCTTCCGTGACCCTTGGCTGCTGCCTTGGGGTTTATGTGTTAATATTATATGCATTGTGGAGCATGATGTGGACTGTTGTCTGGTGGAAATACGACATTGTGGTCGTGTCGGTCTTTCATGATCGAGTTACTATTGCTCTTTTGGGAAGTCTTCTGATCCTTGATGGATATGCGATTCTTTGATATTTGTTGTCATGTTGTATCGTGGCATATCTGGAGTCAGATACGTTCTGATCGTTCATGTGTAGGATTTTCGGGATGGGCACGTGTAGCATGTGTTGGTTTCGACCTCATATTGAACCGTGCACACGAGACGTACTTCGTGAGGCTGATTAGGTACGAGACCAGACGTGTATTGATCAATACCGTGGTTGGCTGATACACGGACACATGTCCGGATCGAGCATATCGTGACGTCCATCTTGAGTCTTATTGATTGGTCGTTCACAGTCCATGTATAATTGGATTTGTTCGATATTCGGGTTGTCTTTGAAATCCCGTATATATGATTTGTATATGGTTGACGATTTTATTCTCTCGTGTATCATCGCGTTGAACCTTTAATAATCTCGTTCGGAGTTACCATATCGATGGTCAACTCATTTGATATCGATTCTTTATTAATCTCGTTTGGGGTTCACCCTGTCATTGGTAATCTCGTTCGTTATTGATCCTTATTGATTCCGTTTGGGAGTTGTCTCACCGTTGGTATTCGTGGTTATTAGTCCTTGATTGATGTTATTAGAGTTTACCGTGTCTTCGGTATTCTCGGTTGTCGATTCCTTATTGTCTTGTTGGAGTTTACCATATCGTTGGTATTCTCGGTTGTTGGTCCTTATTGATCTTGCTAGAGTTTACTGTGTCGTCAGTATTCTCAGTTGTTGACCCTTTATTGATCTTATTGGAGTTTATCGTACCGTTGGTATTTCTGGTTGTCGACTCTTTTGATCTTGTTATTAATTCTTCATTAATCCTTACCGTGTCGTCGGTATTCTCGGTTATTGATTCTTCGTTGATCCTTACCGTGTCATCGGTATTCTCGGTTGTCGAACTTTTATTAATCTTGTTGGGATTTGTCGTATTGTCGGTATTCTCGGTTATTGATTCTTCCTTGATCTTGTTGGAGTTACCATATCATGGCATTCTCGTTCGTGGTTGATCCTTTGTCGATCTTGTGTGGAAATATCATGTCATTGATATTTCCGTTGTGATGCATTAATTGTTTATCATTATTGACTATGTCAACATTCGTGTTTTGCATTGATATTCGGGACTTGCTATTGTCTCAGAACAGTTGGATTACCGGTGTGCCATGTGATATCGGTTTTATCAGGATTGGGATCCGATTGTGCGACCCAGCCGACAGAGTTAGTCTTGGCCAGATCATTCTATAATAGAGATATTATAAGTTTGGGAATTTTGGTATCGTTTTGGTTACAGTACAGGTGGTTACTTTTGAGTTCGTTCATTACTTAAGGACACGAGGTGTGGGATAAGGTATGAATTGATTGTTATGGTTGTGACAGGTTGGTAAGGTTATTTTGGTAAGATTACATGGGGAATGTTCTTACTCTGTAGACTACATTGATATGTAATTGTTTTTGTGATGTGATCGTTATCATTGTTGAGTATTATGGCTGACCCCGTCGTGGGCTTTATCTTTTAGGTACTCGGAGTTCGAGCTAGTAGCGGTCGTGAAGGGATGAGCTTTCCGGTGATACTGGCTATGGCGTGGTTGTTGGGATTCGAGTGTTCTTTCTGGTTTTTGTAATTCCACTGCAAATGTATTTAATTATGTTTTTATCCACTGCGTGGTATATTTTAAAATGGCTTTCGGTATTCTTTGAACTGTGTTGTATCCGCTGCGTGTGTGTGTACTTTCAAAGGGCCTTTTGGCATTTTTAATGTTTGCGAAAATGATTTTAGCCTTGTGGGTTCCAATATGGGCCCCACGGCGCTGTAATATTCCCGGTCGGTTTTTGGGGGGTGTTACAGAAAATGGTATCGGAGCTTGGGTTTCGTAAAACCCGGGCGTGTGTGTTATGTGGCTCTACCGGTGCGGTAGTAGCGTGATTTTTGAAAATGATTTTCTAACTTTTGAGTCAAACCGATATTGGAGGTTTCAAAATTTTTGAAATATTTCCAAATTGCTGTATTTGCGATGCCGGTGTGTTGTTAGTGTGTTGGGACTTTATATGGGAGTCGTATGCTGGTATCACGGAAGATCATGGACTTCACGGACCTGTAAGTATGTTCTTTCAGTTATTTCAGTTTTGATGATGATTATTTGAGTATGGTGTCGTGATTTTGAGATATTTCGGGATTGAGATACTGATTATGACAGGTGTTGAGTTTCGAGGACGAAATTTATTTAAGTGGGTGTATATGTAATATCCTAGAATTTCACTATGAATTTTTCACATTATTTTATCTGGGATGTACTGTACAGAGTGGGACCGACATGATATGAGTGGATAATTTTGGAAACCATGACAGTCGTGCCAGTATGTGCATCAAGGTTATTTTGATTCTTGGATATTACATGCTTGGTGTGTTTTCGATGTCGGATATACCGTATGAGTATTTGTATGATTTCCGTACTTGGTCGACAGTTGTAATCGGGGGTATCGTGCATCAGACGTACCGTATGAGAATATTTTTGGGATTTCGTATGTGTTCGGTATGTCGTATGTTCATATTTGTTATGTCGAGACGTTGGACAGGAATGGCTGGAAATGGCATGGAACTGTTAACGTACGTTAAGACTTTGAGATAACGTACGCTAAGTGGTATGTGTTACGTACGCTATGCGTAAGGTGTTACGTACATAACAAGAGGAATCGGACAGTGGGGCCCGGTGTCGGCAGCTTTCGGCGCGGATGTGGACAGGTGAGTCAACGGATGGAGTTACGTACGTTATACAGGGCGTATTACGTACGTAATACAAGTATAATATTGTAGCAAGTCAACGTACGTGTTACGTACGCAACGGATTAAGTGTTACGTATGTTACGGGGCGACTGACCGAGTCGTGGCCGAGATGACCTGGATGGCCGAACATGGCCGGACGTGACTCGTTGGGATGGCCGAGCATGGTCGGCAGTGACTCGCATGGATGGCCGATCATGGTCGGCAGTGACTCGCAGGGATGGCTAGGACTGACCGATTACGTATGTAAGGCAGTGGCCGGTTACGGCCATAAGGGCCAGTAACGTACGTAAGCCAGCTGCCGGTTACGTACGTAAGGGTTTCGACCAGACTGGACAGAAGGTTAGGCCGCGTGTCACGGGCTTAGAGTTTACTATACTCCTAAGCATCGTGCGGCCTAGCAACCCTCTTGCTAGTCAGCCTTAAACTCCCCGAATTTGGCTAAGTATGAAAGTTGGCACAACGAAAGAGAGGCAATGGCTTGAGGGAAAATTACATCCACTAAGTAACAAAGAGTTTACAAGTGTGCCTTACAAGTGAGTTCCCAAGGATGGCTGCAAATGAGCCCCAACTTTCCTATTTATACTACTTCCTATCTCTAGAATTTTCCTCCACCTCCTCATTTGGAGGCTTCTAGACCCTCCTACACTATTACATGTTCTAGAGTATTCTAAGTACAATACAAGTCTTTGTACAATGTCTAGAAACATCTACCAAGTTACAAGTCTTTTGACTCATCCAAGAGTCTCTAGCACCTTCCACATATTTCCGGGTACTTCTGGCTTGTTTGTTCCGACCCGGCCCGCTCGGCCCGACCTGGTCCGTCTCCATGTAACTCGACCCGATTCGGACCGGCCTTCCACACATGCCTCCGGATTAATCTTTGACGTTCTGGACCATCCCGGTCCGTTTCTGGAATGTTCCGAGTACAACTTCTGCTCAGTGGACTCCTTAGCTTTCCAATATCCAATGCACTCACAAGGCTTTTTCCCGCTAAGCCTATTATAGTGGAGGGGGTTCCGTGCATCCCTCGCACGCCGCCCGTGCGCACGCCCAGCGCCTCGCGCGCACCCCTCGCGGGTGTCCGTCGCCCGTGTCCGAGTCTCGGCCCTCGGATGTGCCTCATCTCGTCATCTTGTCCTGCGTTGTCCCGAAGCGGTGTGCCTGTCCGCTGCACTCGTCCGTTCGGTTCTCGGCGTGCCTTGTCTCGCCGCCCAGGTAGTCCCGCATCTGGCCTAATGGCCTTGTCCCTCGGTCGGGCACTTTGTTGCCTAGATGGCCTGCTTGCTCGGCCATACATCCACGCATGCCGCGCCACACGGCTAAGTCCCTCAGTCGGTTGTGCCGCTCCACACGGCCTAGCTGTCCCGAACGTGCCCCGTGCACGTTGCTCTGCTGAACCTCGCACTCCTCTGTGCGGGTCTGTCCGAGCATTCTGTCGGTTATTTCTTTCGGGGCGTGACACTCTCCCCCGCCTGTTACGTCGACGTCCCCATCGACGTGTGCTGCTACTCGGTCCTTTGATGTACCGCATTGATCCCACACAGTACATCAGCATTTCCTCTTCAGTCAACTTCTTCTGAAATCGAAGTGTCGTCATCGCTGCGTAGGGAAGTTGCTCCACCATCAAGGGGATCGTTGCGGGTAGGGCACAACTGGTCGGGGACTAATGCCGTCTCCCTGATGAGCCCATGGCACGGCGAAACCAGTTGGCATGCTATGAGGGATAGGCTGGTCCCGGGGTGTGAGGGCCCCTGGGACGCCGCACGGGCTTCGGAACTTCCGTCCCGTGACACATGGTATCGGAGCCAAAACCTCTCTCAGTACGGCATGGTTCGGGTGTGGTCAAGTTCTGCCGAAACCGATGAGGGCGGGCAGTGAACGCCGGTGCAAAGAGGGCACGGACAAAGTGCGGCTCCTCACAAGGCTTCTAGGCGGAGAACATGAACCGATTCTATGCCGGAATGAGAGGTGGTCCTACGCTTGTGAGATCAGACGGTCCGGAATGTGTACACACTTGTATTGCGCACTTTTGGTAGCTCCACCTTTCGGTGACCGGGGTGTATGAGCGTGGATCATCGTGGGCCACTGTGGGAACCTCGACATGCGGGAAAAATGCAGTGGCGAGGGAATGCCGTTCAACCGAGGTACTAACGCCAGGAAGCGCGTAGGGTGAAGGTTGATGTCGATTGTTGATGCGGTATGTGCGTGGCGTGTTATGTCAAGAATTAACACCTTCCGACCGGCGATCGCCTAGGAGGTCGGGCGACCAAGTCACTGCCGAGCGTCCAAGGAAGAACTGCCGACCGGCGACCAGGCGACCTAGCCTTAGCCCGGCAGACAAGCATGAATCGCCCAGCCGAAGGTCCTAGGACAAGTCCCGGTACCGAGCGATCGACATCCAATACGATCATCTCTCGGCGCCTGGCGACCGACTTCTGGCGACCGACTTATGGACGATCATCACTCAGCGCTTTGCCGATCGACCCTTGGCGACCGACCAATGCCGACCTTCATTGACTGGCCGAGAACGATCCTCGGTGTCCAGCTAGAGACGACCGCATCCTAACGATCTGGGCCGATGGCCATCCAGTCGGCCAAGGCCGAGCCACAGGACAGCACCCACGTGCAGATCCACAAAAGGCGCTGACAAACCTGTCACTTACCTCACCTACCAACAGGGCCGCAGACCTGCGAAAGGAGTTGGCGGACAAGACATGTGACTACAGCCTGGCGCCTACTGCACCTACTGACAAAGTCCGCCGAAAGTAACAAAGTGGGACCTCCTGTGACAAGACTTAGGACGCGTGCTGGATCCTCATTGGACCGCACAGCTGGCCACCAGCTGTAGCCTTAGACTTTTGGCAGGCAGCCCATGTGACCTTTAGGACGATCGCCCCATTACATTAAATGCCGAAAGGCGATCGCCCACTAGGAGGCAGGGCACCTCAACCCCTATATAAAGAAGGCAGCCTGCACTTGGATTTCCTCTCGGCATTCTCGCATTTCACACCATACAGAAGCAAATACTTACACTTGGTTAACATCCAACTCTTGGCAACGGCTATCTTTTGGTCTTACTTCTCCCGGCCTATCTCATCCAGCAGATTATCGGCGGGGACGAAGAACACCAAGCTTCGCTCAAGAGCCGGATTAACAGAGTCTTTTTACACTCATTGTATTTAGATTTCTCTCATTAATACTTGTATCCACGAATATTTGTATTAATAACATCTCGCGAGAGCATTCAAGCCCGGGCCTAACAAACCCGGCAAATCTTGTATTATTTATCTTCTCTCGGAAGTGCTCCCGCAATTGTTGTTTGTTGTCCGTCTTCCAGCAGTATTTAATCTTCGGATAGATATTTTGGGCAACAACAATTGGCGCTAGAAGGAGGGGATCCAACCCTCGATTTTTTATACCTACCGTCCCGAAGAACACTCACTGTTCTCGGGGCAGATACTTGAAGTGACACTTACTGCACTTCAAAGAAATCCTTCAGAAATCATGTCTTCCGCCTCTGCGTCGAAGAAAGCCGCTGACCAGCCGGCCAAACCCCCTGTTCCGTCCCAGTCCGAGCCACAGCCGATGGTGGAAGGTAGCCGCCGCGGTCAGAGACGCTCGATCCCGTCCCTGGACGGCGGCCCAAGCCTCTCGCTCGATCGGTTTCGAACCAAGGAACAGATCGAAGGGGCCCTGGCCGTCCTACAGGAGCGACGGAGTGCTATCGACGCGCCTCCCGCTATCGCCCCCTCGGTCGTCCGCCGGAAGTCCAAGCGGAAGCTCAAGGCATCACTGGCCGAGCGATCGCCAGGAGGCTCCCGTCCGCAAGAAGAGGCGCTCGCCAGCCGGGGCACCTCTGTCTTCGTTCGCCTGGGCAGTGACCCGACCTGGCTACCGGGGCAGTCCGGCCCCATCTACGAGACGACGGAGTTTGAGTCCGTCACCAGGAGCTCGGCCTACCCGACTCCCAGAAGGCAGCCTAGCCGTCTGGCTCCCTCTCGCCGAATTGCCGAGGCCGGCGGCAGCGGAGCCCGAAGATCGGTGCACGATCGCCTCGGCTCCTGCTCCCAAAGCCGATCTGCAAGCGACCAAGCCACGGCAATGGCTGCGATGCAACGTCAACTCAACGACATGAAGGCGCTACTGGAATCCAGGGCAGGCGCCAAGAAGACGATCGCCGGGCCAAGCGAGCCGCTCGCGATCGACATCGAGCTCGCCCCCGTGCAGCACAAGATCGCTCCCCCGCAAACACCCGTGTACGAGGGGCGATCGGACCCCCAAGTGCACCTGAGGAAGTTCAACATCTACATGACCGGGTGCGGGGCATCGGACGCGACCAGATGCCGAATGTTCCCTCTGACGCTGGACGACCTCGCCCACCGGTGGTACACTTCATTGCCGCCTCGGTCCGTTGGCTCCTTTAACGAGCTGGCGCACGTCTTCACGGAGTACTTCGCCACCCGGGTCGTCCGGCCAGAAGGTCCCCTTCGCATGATGCAAATCAAGCAGGGAGAAGAAGAGTCCGACTCGGACTACATCGACCGGGTAGACGTAATCATCCTCAATGGCGAGCCCATAAGCGATGAGACCGTCCTCTACGCGGTCCTGGGAGGATTTCAGGGTTTTTCGCCTATGTTCAGGCATCTCACGAAGACCCAACCTACAACCTACGCAGCCTTCCGGGCTAGAGCCGCAGATTTTCTGGCCAGGCAAAGGTTCCTTCTTAGCCTGTGAGCAGCGCGATCGGCGCCCTAACGACGATCTCCCGCCCGATCGTCAACGTCGACCTACGAATAAAGCGATCGGCAGCCGAGCGACGATCGCCAGCCTTCCAGCCCGATCGCCTATCATCACGCTACATCATCAGCAACCCGGTGGACACGATCGCCATCTACAGTCCAGCATATAACATGACGGACTAAGGCATAAGATCGCCTCCACCGCACATCATAAAGCCATGGTCTGGCGATCGATGGAGCCGCTTCGGCCATGCAAGGTCCCTTTCGGCCGAGATCGCCCGCCCTTCGTTTAAATACGAGGCCGGCGTAGTCTGAGGGCTCTCCAACATTAATCAGTGGACACATGCCACTACCCCGTCTCAACGTACACCGTCGAGGTCGGCCATCTCCATGGCTGGCCGAGGTGGAAGCAGAGCTAACAAGCCGCGGGCGTGGAGTTGATTCATCCGACGCTGCCCCGCGCAAGGACTCCTCTAGACCAAGACCGCACGCCCTTCGTTTAAATACGAGGCGAGGCACAGCCTAACAGAGGACCCTCATAATAAAGTGAGTAACGAGACACTCATTGTCTTCACGCACCAAGACACGGTCATGGGGTCGGTCCATCGATCTCCGCGACTGTGCACGATTCCTCAAACAAAGCGAAACCACCGAGTTTCCGTGGGGGATCGGCCAATGTTGTTTTTGCAGGTACAAGACCGAAAGATAGCTAAGCCAATCGACCATGATAGCCCAAGTCCGAAATCATAAGTCAGCTCAGCAAGATCGCCCGTCCTCATCCTTACACGATCGCCAGCAAGAACCACCTCGCCCCATGTCTTCATCATAGGAGCAAGCTGGGGGGCAATTGTTATGTCAAGAATTAACACCTTCCGACCGGCGATCGCCTAGGAGGTCGGGCGACCGAGTCACTGCCGAGCGTCCAATGAAGAACTGCCGACCGGCGACCAGGCGACCTAGCCTTAGCCCGGCAGACAAGCATGAATCGCCCAGCCGAAGGTCCCAGGACAAGTCCCGGTACCGAGCGATCGACATCCAATACGATCATCTCTCGGCGCCTGGCGACCGACTTCTGGCAACCGACTTATGGACGATCATCACTCAGCGCTTTGCCGATCGACCCTTGGCGACCGACCAATGCCGACCTTCATTGACTGGCCGAGAACGATCCTCGGTGTCCAGCTAGAGACGACCGCATCCTAACGATCTGGGCCGATGGCCATCCAGTCAGCCAAGGCCGAGCCACAGGACAGCACCCACGTGCAGATCCACAAAAGGCGCTGACAAACCTGTCACCTACCTCACCTACCAACAGGGCCCAGACCTGCGAAAGGAGCTGACGGACAAGACATGTGACTACGGCTGGCGCCTCGCACCTATCGACAAAGTCCGCCGAAAGTAACAAAGTGGGACCTCCTGTGACAGTACTTAGGACGCGTCTTTGGATCCTCATTGGACCGCATGGCCCGCCACCACTGTAGCCTTAGACTTTTGGCGGGCGGCCATGTGACCTTTAGGACGATCGCCCCAATACATTAAATGCCGAAAGGCGATCGCCCACTAGGAGGCAGGGCACCTCAACCCCTATATAAAGAAGGCAGCCTGCACTTGGATTTCCTCTCGGCATTCTCGCATTTCACACCATACAGAAGCAAATACTTACACTTGGTTAACATCCAACTCTTGGCAACGGCTATCTTTTGGTCTTACTTCTCCCGGCCTATCTCATCCAGCAGATTATCGGCGGGGACGAAGAACACCAAGCTTCGCTCAAGAGCCGGATTAACAGAGTCTTTTTACACTCATTGTATTTAGATTTCTCTCATTAATACTTGTATCCACGAATATTTGTATTAATAACATCTCGCGAGAGCATTCAAGCCCGGGCCTAACAAACCCGGAAAATCTTGTATTATTTATCTTCTCTCGGAAGTGCTCCCGCAATTGTTGTTTGTTGTCCGTCTTCCAGCAGTATTTAATCTTCGGATAGATATTTTGGGCAACAACAGTTATGAACTTCAAAACTTCATGGATTTAACCCCTAACAACATCCCTCCATGATCATCAAGTCTCCAGCCGCGGAAGAGGAAGAAACGAGTGAGAAAAATGAAGAAAAACCCGACTGCTCTGCCATATTTATACCCCTGCCGGACACGGCGCAGCAAACGGCCCAGACCAGCGCCGGGTGTCTCGGCCGTGTCTCGGCAGGCTGCTGGTCCTGGCCGACCGGCGCAATACACGGCACAGGCGCGCCGTTTCGTGGCCGTTTCGCATGCAGTGCGGCCGACCATGACTCGGTCGATCCGACGGTCCGAAAAATCCCGAAACTCAGACCTGAACGTAAACCGAAAGCACGGTTACGAAGTACTCGTAAATACGAATCCGAATACTGAGAGAACACCTGATTCCGACCACCCGAAGGCTCGAAATTCGACAACGGAAAGTAATTACCCAAAACTTTGGGAAATTACGAAAATGGCCCAAAACGTCCGAAAATCACGATACGCGATCGAAACACCAAACCAAAGCTCGCAACATGAATAATAACATTAAATGAACTTACGAGAAACTCGAAACAACAGTCTCGGACGAGATTCGCAAGAATCGAACTCAAGTGCGGAAAAGTCGCTAAAAAGCACGGAACTCAACAAAACGACACCGAAACGAACTCGGATGACAAAAAGTGCAGAATTAATCATTCTCAGAATGATGAGACGGTCCCAAGAGAGTCGTCTAAACGGACTTCCGCCGAAAAAATAAAATTATTGGAAATCCGAAATTGCGGATATTACATTCTATCCTCCTTAAAAGAAGTTTCGTCCCGAAACTTAAATCAAGTAGGGAGAAGCAATATCTCGCCAGGAAAACTCAACGAGATACACAAGAACCGAAAAAAATCCGTTCCCAACGGTGAAACGTTACAAGCAACGCAAGGGAATATACGGCGTAAAAAAAACACGCCCCACGACGACTAACGCAACGCCACCGACTATGTTTCAAACAACAACGAGCAATTAACGACGCATCACATACCACATCACATGCACACATTTAATCGAAGAAACGTACGCTACAACAAGTTGCACCCGACTAAAACGGCTATGCGATAGAAACAAATAGAGTATCACGATGGAAATCATTCCGATTATCATCAATAAGAAAATGTCCGACGTCAAAACACAAACAATTCAAGATAACGGAAAACGAGAATACCGGACATTACATTCTATCCTTTTTAAAAATAAGTTTCGTCCCGAAACTTAAAATAAAACATCATGGTAGAATACAAACAAAACCAAAAAGTCCACGCAACAAATATCAATTTCTACACGAATTACAGCACGAAGTACGATACACAACTACATCACGGGACACCACCAGGCACTCCCCGAGTA
This sequence comes from Orobanche coerulescens, assembly GCA_033398695.1. Lineage (NCBI taxonomy): Eukaryota > Viridiplantae > Streptophyta > Magnoliopsida > Lamiales > Orobanchaceae > Orobanche > Orobanche coerulescens. The sequence continues at coordinate 45,927,892 of CM065809.1, forward strand.
GGAACGAAAACCCAATTCCCGAACATCGTGGCAACGGTCTCACAATGCACCGCTCGGTGACCCACTTGGCCACACTCGAAACAGTTGACTAACGGTGAACGACAATTCTTCGCAGTACGAGATCAGGCAACAACAGTCAGACAACCCCGTTCGAACAACAACGATCGAACAACAACGATCAAATAACAATGATCGAACAACAATGATCAAATAACAATGATCGAATAACAATGATCAAATAACAATGATCGAATGACAACAGTCGAACAATGACTCCGAAGTCCCCACTTCAACTCCAGACATTAAAAGAACTGGTAGAAAGTGAAAGATGTTACTTCCAAACAAGGTTCACAAGAATCGAACCGAACTCGGAAAGGTCACGATGACAAACAGGTCGATCTAAAACAAGGTCACAACCAGTTCGAATGATGCCAACTGAGACATCAAACAAGTTCAAAAAGTATCGACGAACACGTGCAAGTCGATAGAATTTAGAAGGAGAAACTGCAGAAGTCAAATATAGTACGGGTATTACATCCGACCTCTTATAAAAGAAATGTCGTCCCCTCAACTCACAACAACGGAAACAAGGTAACAACACAAAAAGCATCCGACAGGAAAATCTCCCATGGGTCTCTCAGAGTTGATCCTGATATCTGTGCTGAAGCGCGAACTCCGAAAGTCTCAATAGCCAAATCGCAAAACTGAATTCGGTGTCCCTCGAAACGCGTCACTGACGAGAAGGACAATTTACACGTCCATGCCCCGGCACATCACGGTTGAAATACCTCGGCTCGGCATATCGAAAATACAAATGCTAGATACAATGGGGCATAAAGTCGCAAAACAATATAGCGGAGATGCCAACTCAGCACAACAAAGAATCACGACGGTATCGTTCGGCGACCTCAACGGCCCGAACGATAACAAGCACCTAATTACAAACATTATGAAACAATCACACATGTACACAAACGTACAAACCCAAGCTTCAACAGCTCACACTCGTGCGACAATACGCAAATCACCACGAGGCGATAAACAGTAAACACCAGTTCACACCTCTCACAGAGGGCTAGTACAACAAATGCGTGGCAACGCCTCGACGTTCATGCCACCAATTCGATCATACTCGGGAGCAAACATCATAACGACAATGCGAACATCATACATACATACCCAGCCCTCAAACGGGAATGGATAGGTTTTAAAAGCGAAAACCTCCTTTTGAAAATAATTTTGGAAACACCGATTGATCTTGTGTATCACCCTTCAATAAAAATACAATCGTGAAACATCGTTATCGAGACTTTGGAAACTATTTCGCATTCGATAAAAATGAGGACAATTTCTTTTCATGAAAAACTTTCGGAAGTATTCGACCCTCGGGTCTAAGTAAAAGTGTTTCTAAAACATTAGAAAATATCTCAAAACATTTTGGTCCTCGAGGTAGAAGAATCTTGAAACATATTGTGGCACCTTGGATGTACCACAAGAAAATAATTCATTTTAAAACGACGTCTCGAAATTTATTTTCTAAGGTACTCAAAGTTTTCAAAGATAATTCAATGGGCTAGAATGCCCAAAAATTTCAGATAATTACACAGAACATTATAGCGCCGTGGGTCCCGCGCCGGAACCCACCAGGCTAAAAACCATTTACAAAACGCCAAAAAGGTCGATGACGGTAATATTTTACAATGTCCGAAGTATTTCAAAACACATTTTTCAAATACACTTTATTGTGTCATTTGAAAATACACGGCCCATTTGTCAAAATTTAACAAATTTTAAAAATCCATATAAACCATGGTTTGACCGCACCACCAAAATATTTTCCAAAAATCGATTTCTACAAAATTCTCAAACTGTAAAGTCCTTCAGGAAACATTCTCAAACTTACCCATAGCGGACAAAAATTAAAACATTCCAAAAACAGTCGAATTTAAAACCATATACTCAAATGGAAACCAGGGTCGCCAATTCAATCAAATGCATCTCGTGGTATCAAGTTTAAACACACAGCAAAATCATTCATCGGAGTTTCTCACAAACTCTACCGTCGGTACCTATTCGAAACCCATCAAGGTTTAAAACTTTCACAACCTACCACCCCACCCGGTGGTTCAAAGATAAAACAATAACGTGCCCAATTTTATACACATACTATGTGTCACAAGTATTAAACACAACTATATTACACAATACTGTGTAAATAAAATTATGCACCGCAATTAACTCACTAAGATAAAATCGAGATACACAGGTATTACGCATAAAGGAGGAGACTTACATCCACAGGTCGCACGGAGGTGACGGTCGCCCACGATACTAATCTCGTCCGACAACATAACCGACACGTTGTGACTACGCACAACTCAACTTGTCACCTGACGACTCGAACGACAAGACCACACATTACTCGATAAACCACGATTCGACTCGACCCGACAGCCTAGGTTTCCGCAACCTAAGCTCCGATACCATAAATGTAACACCCCCAAAACCATAAGGGAATATTACACGCCGTAGACCCTTTCCACAAGGATCTACCAGGCTAAACATCCATAAACAACTAAATGCTTGCCCAGCCAGGGTCAAACAATAAAATGATACAGACCGATATGGTCACTTACACGTGAATACACAGACCGATGAGGTCACACAACCCAATCGACAAAACTGACTTAAATAACATTACCCACACAGGGGTCGAAATACAATACAGCGGAAGACTGAAATCAACTCTGACAACACAACAAAAATCAAAACAACTCTCGACTCATGATTAGTATTGCAGCTCGTCATCCTCTTGTGCCAATCCTGTGACTGCTCCCCTGAATCTGCATGTACCTGGACGCAAAACAGACATCCACCCCCCGAATACTCGGGGGTTAGTAAAACTCCACTGTTTTACTAGTGCAAGTATCAAACCATACGAAATGTAACAAGCAAATAGCAACTACGAATTTAATACGGAAATCAATTATCAAAATGTTCCCGAGAAGTTTTAGAATTTCGAACTCAAGTAAGAGATATTTGAAAAGGAACACATCATCTCGGGGATTTTTAAAGCAGAAATTCTTTTGGACCTCGAGTCCCAATTTACAAAACCTTTTCGTAAACATTAGGGCCTTAGCCCGATTCTCGTTTCAAAGCATACTAAATAATATATCATTATGAGCCCGAGATCCATATTTAAAATGTTACCCGAACAATCACTGCTACACGATCATTGTTCGTACACATCATGTACCAAACTCCGGAGGCCTCGACGGACCTTACCCGGACCACACACACTATTCGTACACATCATGTACCGAACTCCGGAGGCCTCAGCGGACCCTACCCGGCCACACACACTGTTCGTACACATCATGTACCGAACTCCGGAGGCCTCAACGGACCCTTCCCGGCCACAACATCGTTCGTACACATCATGTACCGAACTCCAGAGGCCTCGTCAGACCCTACCTGGATCACACACTTTGTCCGTACACGTCATGTACCGGACTCCAGAGGCCTTGTCAGACCCTACCTGGATCACACACTTTGTTCGTACACATCATGTACCGAACTCCAGAGGCCTCGTCAGACCCTACCTGGAACACACACACATCGACACGACACAATTCATAATCATTAAATGTCAAGCCATTCCACATTACACCGAAATGTACAATCAAGTATGTAAACCAAAACAACACAAATATCATGATCATCACAACGACTCTTAACTAACATAACACACATTCGGTACACAATACATTGAACAACCACGTGTACAACCATCTCATATGTACATTGCAATCCTGCACAAATGGCACAACGCCTAACACGTATACCAATATATCACTATTATCACAAAACCTTCAAATTTCGGAAAACACAACCAACTCAAACGGAACATATTTACGGAGGCAAGCAAAATGGTCATACATATCATACGTAATTACTAGTCACAAGATACAAGTCGTATAATAAGATACTTGCCTTAATAACCGCTACCAAACACTCCGAAGAACACGGTTCGACCGGGAAGCTCGGACCCCAAAGAAGACAACGAACGGAAGGGTTCCGACTCGAATTCATTGCGAGAAATCTAACCCTAACATCATACCATCAATAAATTAACGAACGAATGAGGAAGAATAATCGTAGAACGCTCGAATTCCCTTTGTGACATTTTATCGAACACTTTCAAGGCGTCGATAAAATACTCAATAAAACGACAAATCCGTGGCAATCCAACCGTGGAATAACAAGGATTTAGATATAATATAGCTTAACAATCATCAATCCATCAATATTCTGAGTTAAAACGGATTAAACGGACAAATCGAACAAAATCCCCAAAACTATATTTTAAGAAAACTTGCCTTGATTCGGTCGATCGGAGCAAGTTATGGAAGGATTAATCGATGTTATGAACTTCAAAACTTCATGAATTTAACCCCTAACAACATCCCTCCATGATCATCAAGTCTCCAGCCGCGGAAGAGGAAGAAACGAGTGAGAAAAATGAAGAAAAACCCGACTGCTCTGCCATATTTATACCCCTGCCGGACACGGCGCAAAGCACGGCCCGGACCAGCGCCGGGTGTCTCGGCCGTGTCTCGGCAGCTGCTGGTCCTGGCCGACCCGGCACAATACACGGCACTGGCGCCGTTTCGAGCCGTTCGCCGCAGTCCGGCCAGCCATGACTCGGTCGATCCGATGGTCCGAAAAATCCCGAAACTCAGACTTGAACGTAAACGGAAACCACGGTTACGAAGTACTCGTAAATACGAATCCGAACACTGAGAGAACACCTGATTCCGACCACCCGAAGGCTCGAAATTCGACAACGGAAAGTAATTATCCAAAACTTTGGGAAATTACGAAAATGGCCCAAAACGTCCGAAAATCACGATACGCGATCGAAACACCAAACCAAAGCTCACAACATGAATAATAACATTAAATGAACTTACGAGAAACTCGAAACAACAGTTTCGGACGAGATTCGCAAGAATCGAACTCAAGTGCGGAAAAGTCGCTAAAAAGCACGGAACTCAACAAAACGACACCGAAACGAACTCGGATGACAAAAAGTGCAGAATTAATCATTCTCAGAATGATGAGACGGTCCCAAGCGAGTCGTCTAAACGGACTTCCGCCAAAAAAATAAAATTACCGGAAATCCGAAATTGCGGATATTACAGTTATTGTCCTTCGTAGTTTATGACGCGAGTTGGCGATCGGTGGAGTCGGCGGGTTCGTAGTTGGTTCGTGTCAACCTACTTCGGTCGGTTCTTCGCGTTGTTCTTATTCGAGGCAAGTACCTTGTCCATACATTTCTTGTTTTGTGGATATGATGATTGGTGATCGTCTTGGTATGTGTGTGTGTTTGTTTGAAACGGGTTTTTCAAAAGATTCGACTAGCCTCGTTAAAGGCTCACTTTCAAAACGCGTGTGTTTTGTAAATTGTGTGGGTTGTAAGTGACTATGTGAATCCTATGGATATGTTTGGTGTTGATGTTGCGCTTGATAACGCGTGTGTGCATATATTATCTCATTTTTGGTGCATTGTGATTTGACGATTATGTCGTGCTTTGTGTTTGTTGCCTTTGGTGGATTGTATGAATATCCTTGTTGTGACATGTTAATTGTGTGAATGTATTTCTCTCACCTCGGGAGGGTCCGACGGGATCACGGAGGGAATTCCAATGGTATAGCCCTGGATTCACGAGTGCGGTTGTTTGTTTTGTGAATGTATTTGCTCACCTCGGGAGGATTCGACGGGGCCACAGAGGGAATTCCAATGGTATAGCCCTGGATTCACGAGTAAAACTTCACGAGTGCGTGTGTATGTTTGGTGAATGTATTTGCTCACCTCGGGAGGGTTCGACGGGGCCACGGAGGGAATTCCAATGGTATAGCCCTGGATTCACGAGTAAAACTTCACGAATTGGTATATATGATTTCGAAAACGCATTCTACTCACCTTGGGAGGGTCCGACGGGGCCACGAAGGGAATCCAATGGTATAGCCCTGGATTCACGAGTTGATGTTGTATTTTTGGTGACCAAGGTTTACGTATCTTGGGCGATCATATTGTATTGATGTTATGTCCGCCGAAGACACGTGACATGGGTTTTAACCTTGTGTATTGCTGTTGGTTTTCTAATTGCGAAAACAAAACCTTTGGGCTGTGACCCTGTTGATTTTGGAAAGATTAGGATTTGATAATCCTAAATTGTTTTCTATTAAAACTCTCGATGGCATTTTAAACTGTTTTACAAATTGTTCCCCTTAATTGTGGTCCTTCGGTTTCGGAATGTTTTACCCAAACTCTTGCCTCGGGAAGTACTTTCCATTACGTTTGGATCTTTGATGATTCCTGGTTATTGTTATTCGTGAAATGTGAATTGTATGGCTCGTATTTTTGCACTTTGTATTTGCACTAGCAAAACAGTGGAGTTTTGCTAACCCCCGAGTATTCGGGGGGTGGATGTCTATTTTTGCATTCAGGTTTTGGAGCATGGCACAGGGTCGGCACGAATGATGTGTAACACCCCCAGAATACGTCCGGGAATATCACACGCCGTAGACCCTTCTCACAAGGATCTACCAGGCTACACTCCAATAGACTACTTAAATGATTAACCGACCGGGGTCAATCTAATTACAAAGCGGACCGACAAGGTCGTTAAACAATTCAGAACTAAAGAAACTCACCTCACAATGACAAGAATAAACTCCAATACAGAAAGAAATGACAACTCAATTTAATAAATGAAAACTACACCCATGCAAGGGTGAATACTCGACCATAAAGGGGGATGTTGACCAAAGTGAAAACAAAAGGAAAGACTCTGACTCTTGTGTGATTAGCATCGTCATCTTCCATCTTCTTCCAAGCCAATCCCGTGACTGCTTCCGAGCTGCCAAAACCTGAGCGCATAACAGGCACCCACCCCCCGAAAACTCGGGGGTTAGCAAACTGGAATTTTGCTAGTGCAAGTACATAATATACAAGATATACGAACAATAACAACACAAAATTCAACCATCGTGAAGTCTTAACACAAACCATACATTCCCAAAGTCTACACAGTATAGCACTCGTATACACAAGGTGAAAAATAATCACATAGTCATATTCTCTATATGGAACATAACACCAATTAAACTTTAAACGAGCCCTGTAACACCCCCAAAACCGTATGGGAATATTACACGCCGTAAACCCTTTCCGCAAGGATCTACCAGGCTAAACGTCCATAAACAATCAAATGCTTTCCCGTCCAGGGTCAAACAATATAATAATACAGACCGTCAAGGTCATTTACACATAAACACACAGACCGATGAGGTCACACAACTCTGTCAACAGGACTGACTAACATCATTACCCACACAGGGGTCGAAATACAATACATCGGAAGACTGAATCAACTCTAACAATACAACTAAACTCTACCAACTCTCAACTCTTGATTAGTACATGACTCGTCATCCCCTTGTGCCAATCTGTGTTGCTCCCTGAACTGCATGTACACGGGCCTTGAGCAGACATCCACCCCGAATACTCGGGGGTTAGTAAACTCCTTTGTTTTACTAGTGCAAGTATCAAACCATACGAAATGTAACAAGCAAATAGCAACTACGAATTTAATACGGAAATCCATTATCAAAATGTTCCCGAGAAGTTTTAGAATTTCGAACTCAAGTAAGAGATATTTGAAAAGGAACACATCATCTCGGGGATTTTTAAAGCAGAAAATCTTTTGGACCTCGAGTCCCAATTTACAAAACCTTTTCGTAAACAATAGGGCCTTAGCCCGATTCTCGTTTCAAAGCATACTAAATAATATATCATTATGCGTCCGTGATCCATATTTAAAATGTTACCCGAACAATCACTGCTACACGATCACTATTCGTACACATCATGTACCGAACTCCGGAGGCCTCGACGGACCTTACCCGGACTACACACATTGTTCGTACACATCATGTACCGAACTCCGGAGGCCTCGACGGACCTTACCCGGCTACAACACACACTGTTCGTACACATCATGTACCGAACTCCGTAGGTCTCAACGGACCCTACCCGACTACAGCATCGTTCGTACACATCATGTACCGAACTCCAGAGGTCTCGTCAGACCCTAATTGGATCACACACCTTGTCCGTACACGTCATGTACCGGACTCCAGAGGCCTCGTCAGACCCTACCTGGTTCACACACTTTGTTCGTACACATCATGTACCGAACTCCAGAGGCCTCGTCAGACCCTACCTGGATCACACACACATCGACTCGACACAATTCATAATCATTAAATGTCAAGTCATTCCACATTACGCCGAATGTACAATCAAGCAAGTAAACCAAAACAACACAAACATCATGATCATCACAACGACTCTTAACCAACACAACACACATTCGGTACACAATTCATTGAAGAAACACTTGTACAACCATCTCATATGTACATCGAAATCCTGCACAAATGGCACAACGCCTAACACGTATACCAATATATCACTATTATCACAAAGCCTTCAAATTTCGGAAAACACAACCAACTCAAACGGAACATATTTACGGAGGCAAGCAAAATCGTTATACATATCATACGTAATTACTATTCACAAGATACAAGTCGTATAATAAGATACTTGCCTTAATAACCGCTACCAAACGCTCCGAAGAACACGGTTCGACCGGGAAGCTCGGAACCCGAAGAAGACAACGAACGAAAGGGTTCCGACTCGAGTTCTTCACAAGAATTCGACCCTAACAACATATAATCAATAAATCATCGATCATACGAGGAAGAATAATCGTAGAACGCCCGAAAACCCCTCTATGACATTTTACCGGACACCTTCAAGGCGTCGATCAAGAACTCGACCAAAATAACGAATCGATTCGATCCAACCATAGAATAACAAGGAAAATGATATAATACATCTAAATAATCATCAATCCATCACAATCCTAAGTTAAAACGGATTAAACGGACAAATCGAACAAAATCCCCAAAACTATATTTTAGGAAAACTTGCCTTGATTCGGTCGATCGGAGCAAGTTATGGAAGGATTAATCGATGTTATGAACTTCAAAACTTCATGGATTTAACCCCTAACAACATCCCTCCATGATCATCAAATCTCGGCCGCGGAAGAGGAAGAAACGAGTGAGAAAAATGAAGAAAAACCCATTCTTGGGCCTTAAATGGTGACAGACTCGGCCGTGTCCTCTCGACACGGTCGTGCGCTGCTGATGGCAGCGAGGACTCGACCGTGTCCCGCTAGACACGGTCGCGCCGCTGAGGGGCCTACCGATAGTGACTGTCCTCGGCGCTCGGCAATGACTCGGCCGTGTCACGGAACACGGTCGGGCCTCTGGCGATCACTTGGCTTATCCAGGAAGAGTTCGGCTCGGCCGTGCTGCACGACACGGTCAGGTCCTGAGGCGAGACTTCCGGCTTATCCGGACGAGTGCGGCACGGGCCGTGTCGGACGACACGGCCGTTCGCCGGCGGTGATCGGCCAATAACGAGCGGGTGAGCTAAAACGACCATAACTCTCTCGTCGGACTCGATTGACTCACCGTCGAACCATTGGAAAGCTAACTCGATGCTCTATAATATTGCAAGATTCAGAATTTTTGGAGTTACCAAAAATTAATGGTGATCCAACAAAGTCGAACTCATACTTAGAAAAGTCGTTTAGTAATCTGAATTCAACAAAACGACACCGAAACCCGAACACGAATACGAACCGAAGATACGGTTACGAAGTACTCACAAAGACGAATCTAAGAGCTAGTAGAACACACGATTCCGACCACCCGAAGGCTCGAAATTCGACAACGGAAGGTAATTACCCCAAACTTTGGGAAATTACGAAAATGGCCCAAATGCCCGAAAATCACCATACGACGAATAATCAAACCGAAGCTCACAACACGTATAACAACGTTAAATGAACTTACGAAAAACCCCAAACAGCGGTTTGAACGAGATTCGCAAGAACCGAACTCAAGCGCGGAAAAGTCGCTAAAAGCACGGAACCAACAAAGTAGCACCAAACGAACTCGGATGACAAAAGTGCAGAATTAAATATTCTCCGAATGACGAAACGGTCATGAGAGAGTCGTCAAAACAGACTCACCAAAAAAAAGAAATTTACCGAAAATCGAAAATTGCGGATATTACATTCTACCCTCCTTAAAAGAAGTTTCGTCCCGAAACTTAAAACAAGTAGGGAGGAGAAATATTCCGCCAGGCAAAACTCAACAAGATACACAAGAATGCGTAACTAACGCCCAACGGCGAAATGTTACAAACAACGCAAAGGAATATACGGCGTGAAAACACGCTCCACGGCGACCAACACAACGTCGCCGTTAGGGATATAATAAAAGCAACAAATGACAAGCGTTATCAAACGGATAATATGGCCAAGTCAATTATCCGACAATCACAAAACAACGAACGAAAATCAATATGATTGACCATCCCAACGGTACATCAATCAAAACGCGAGCCAACCGCTGAACAAATACGGAATCCCACCGCCCAAGGGTTGGAAGATCGAAAACGAGACTAATTTCCCGAACTTAAGGGAATTAGGAAGGAGCCTGAATGCTCAACAATCACGAAACGAGAACAAAACCGAACAAACAAACGATCGAACCACAACGATCGAGACAACAAAAATCGAACAATCATGTCCGAAACACGAAGGATAATAAAATTCAAACAACTCCCAGGATGATCTGGTGAGAACTACAAGACATGCATTCCCATAAGATCCACAGGAAAGGGAATAGCGATTGCAAAGTCACAGCGACAAACGAGTTATTCCAAAACAATACCACACTCGTTCGATCAACAAAAGCAAGGGGCAGGACAAGCTCAGAAATGTCAACGAACATAATGAGTCGACACGAAAACACAAGAGTTCCAAGTCCGATCCACTTCGAATAAAAGAACTATTAGAACCCGATGATGTCACTCCCGAACAAGGTTCACAAGAATCGAACTGAACCCAAAAAGTCACATCGATAACCAGATCGACCCACAACAAGATCACAGTTCGTTCGAACGATGAAACCGAAATACAGAACAAGTTCATAAAGTATCAACGAACACGACGAGTCGATAGACCTGAGAAAGAGGAAATGCAGAAGTCAAAACGATACAGGCATTACATTCGACCTCTTATAAAAGAAATGTCGTTCCCGCAACTCACAACAACTGAGTAAGGTGACAACACAAAAAGCAAACGACAGAAATATCTCCCATGGGCCTCTCCGATCCGATCCTCATATCTTTACTGAAGTTCGCGCCCCGAAAGACTCGGAACCCAACTCGCAAAACTGGATCCTGTGTCTCTCGGGTCCTCACTTGAAAAGCGTTACTGACGAGAAGGACAATTGGCACGTACATGCTCCCGACACAATACGTTCGAAATGCCTCGGCTCGGCATATCGAAAATACAGATGCTAGATACAATGGAACATAACACCGCAAAACAACATACCGGAGATGCCAACTCAGCATAATAAAGAATCATAACACATATCATATACAACGATTACCATCGTAAAGTAATACACACACAAACACTACAACGACGACAGTATCGTTCGGCGACATCAACGGCCCGAACGATAATCAGCACATAATTACAAACATTATGAAACAATCACACATGTACACAAACGTACAAACCCAAGCTTCAACATCTCACACTCGTGCGACAACACGCAAATCGCCACGAGGCGATAAACAATAAACACCGGTTCACACCTCTCACAGAGGGCTAGTACAGCAAATGCGTGGCAACGCCTCGACGTTCATGCCACCAATTCGATCATACTCGGGAGGAACATCAAAACGACAAAGCAAAAATCATACATACATTCCCAAACGCAAACGGGAATTGATAGGTTTTAAAAAAAAAAACAAGAAATAAAAACCACCTTTTGAAAATAATTTAGAAAAACACCGGTTGATCTTGAGTATCACCTTTCAAAAAAAGTACAAACGTGAAACATCGTTATCGAGACTTTGGAAAACCATTTCGCATTTGAGAAAAATGAGGACACTTTCTCTTAGTGGAAAACTTTCAGAATATTCGACCCTCGGGTCTAAGTAAAAGTGTTTATAAAACATTGAAAAATATCTCAAAACATTTTGGTCCTCGAGGTAGAAGAATTCGGAAACATATCGTGGCACCTTGGAAGTACCATGAGAAAACAATTCATTTTAAACGTACGTCTCGAAATTTATTTCTAGGATACTCAAGATTTCCAAAGATAATTCAATGGGCTAGAATGCCCAAAAATCTCAGATAATTACACGGAACATTATAGCGTTGTGGGTCCCGCGCCGGAACCCACCAGGATAAAAACTATTTACAAAAACGCCAAAAGGGCCGATGACGGTAATATTTCAAAAACTCACAAAAGCCATTTACAAAATACTAAGTACCGTCACAAGAATTTTGCCAAAACGTTCAAGGCCATAATGCCAAAAACTCGGTTAAAGGAATCGGTTTTCAAACTAAAACTCAGTCGCCGATACCTTTTCGAAATCCGTCAAGGTTTACAACTTCCACACCATACCACACCACCCGGTGGTTCAAAGATAAAACAATAATGTGCCCAGTTCTATACACATACTATATGCCACAAGTACTAAACACAATTATATTACACTATACTGTGTAAAGAAAATCATGCACCGCAATTAACTCACTAAGATAAAATTGAGATACACAGGTACTTCGCATAAAAGAGGAGACTTACATCCACAGGTCGCACGGAGGTGACGGTCGCCCACGATACTAATCTCGTCCGACAACATGACCGACACGTTGTGACTACGCACAACTCAACTTGTCACCTGATGACTCAAACGACATGACAACACATTACTCGACAAATCACGACTTGACTCGACCCGACAGCCTAGGTTTCCGCAACCTAAGTCTCCGATACCATAAATGTAACACCCCCAAAACCGTATGGGAATATTACACGCCGTAAACCCTTTCCGCAAGGATCTACGAGGCTAAACGTCCATAAACAATCAAATGCTTGCCCGTCCAGGGTCAAACAATATAATAATACAGACCGTCAAGGTCACTTACACATAAACACACAGACCGATGAGGTCACACAACTCTGTCAACAGGACTGACTAACATCATTACCCACACAGGGGTCGAAATACAATACATCGGAAGACTGAATCAACTCTAACAATACAACTAAACTCTACCAACTCTCAACTCTTGATTAGTACCGCAGCTCGTCATCCCCTTGTGCCAATCCTGTGACTGCTCCCCTGAACCTGCATGTACGGGCCTTGAGCAGGACATCCACCCCGAATACTCGGGGTTAGTAAACTCCTTTGTTTTACTAGTGCAAGTATCAAACCATACGAAATGTAACAAGCAAATAGCAACTACGAATTTAATACGGAAATCCATTATCAAAATGTTCCCGAGAAGTTTTAGAATTTCGAACTCAAGTAAGAGATATTTGAAAAGGAACACATCATCTCGGGGATTTTTAAAGCAGAAAATATTTTGGACCTCGAGTCCCAATTTACAAAACCTTTTCGTAAACAATAGGGCCTTAGCCCGATTCTCGTTTCAAAGCATACTAAATAATATATCATTATGCGTCCGTGATCCATATTTAAAATGTTACCCGAACAATCACTGCTACACGATCACTGTTCGTACACATCATGTACCGAACTCCGGAGGCCTCGACGGACCTTACCCGGACTACACACATTGTTCGTACACATCATGTACCGAACTCCGGAGGCCTCGACGGACCTTACCCGGCTACAACACACACTGTTCGTACACATCATGTACCGAACTCCGGAGGTCTCAACGGACCCTACCCGACTACAGCATCGTTCGTACACATCATGTACCGAACTCCAGAGGTCTCGTCAGACCCTACCTGGATCACACACCTTGTCCGTACACGTCATGTACCGGACTCCAGAGGCCTCGTCAGACCCTACCTGGTTCACACACTTTGTTCGTACACATCATGTACCGAACTCCAGAGGCCTCGTCAGACCCTACCTGGATCACACACACATCGACTCGACACAATTCATAATCATTAAATGTCAAGTCATTCCACATTACGCCGAATGTACAATCAAGCAAGTAAACCAAAACAACACAAACATCATGATCATCACAACGACTCTTAACCAACACAACACACATTCGGTACACAATTCATTGAAGAAACACTTGTACAACCATCTCATATGTACATCGAAATCCTGCACAAATGGCACAACGCCTAACACGTATACCAATATATCACTATTATCACAAAGCCTTCAAATTTCGGAAAACACAACCAACTCAAACGGAACATATTTACGGAGGCAAGCAAAATCGTTATACATATCATACGTAATTACTATTCACAAGATACAAGTCGTATAATAAGATACTTGCCTTAATAACCGCTACCAAACGCTCAGAAGAACACGGTTCGACCGGGAAGCTCGGACCCCGAAGAAGACAACGAACGAAAGGGTTCCGACTCGAGTTCTTCACAAGAATTCGACCCTAACAACATATAATCAATAAATCATTGATCATACGAGGAAGAATAATCGTAGAACGCCCGAAAACCCCTCTATGACATTTTACCGGACACCTTCAAGGCGTCGATCAAGAACTCGACCAAAATAACGAATCGATTCGATCCAACCATGGAATAACAAGGAAAATGATATAATACATCTAAATAATCATCAATCCATCACAATCCTAAGTTAAAACGGATTAAACGGACAAATCGAACAAAATCCCCAAAACTATATTTTAGGAAAACTTGCCTTGATTCGGTCGATCGGAGCAAGTTATGGAAGGATTAATCGATGTTATGAACTTCAAAACTTCATGGATTTAACCCCTAACAACATCCCTCCATGATCATCAAATCTCCAGCCGCGGAAGAGGAAGAAACGAGTGAGAAAAATGAAGAAAAACCCATTCTGGGCCTTAAATAGTGGCAGAGACTCGGCCGTGTCCGGCGACACGGTCGTGGCGCTTGATGGCGGCGAGGGACTCGACCGTGTCTGCTAGACACGGTCGCGCCGCTGAGGGCCTACCGATAGTGACTGTCCGCGCTCGGCAATGACTCGGCCGTGTCTGGAACACGGTCGGGCCTCTGGCGATCACTTGGCTTATCCGGAAGAGTTCGGCTCGGCCGTGCCAGGCGACAGTCGGGTCCCGAGGCGAGACTTCCGGCTTATCCGGACGAAATGCACGGGCGTGTCGGACGACACGGCCGAGTTCGACCGTGATGATCGGCCCGATGTGGCGGGTGAGCTAAAACGACCATAACTCTCTCGTACGGACTCCGATTGACTCACCGTTCGAACCATTGGAAAGCTAACTCGATGCTCTATAATATTGCAAAGATTCAGAATTTTTGAAGTTACCAAAAATTAATGGTGATCCAACAAAGTCGAACTCATACTTAGAAAAGTCGTTTAGTAATCCTGAATTCAACAAAACGACACCGAAACCCGAACCTGAATACGAACCGAAGATACGGTTACGAAGTACTCACAAAGACGAATCTAAGAGCTAGTAGAACACACGATTCCGACCACCCGAAGGCTCGAAATTCGACAACGGAAGGTAATTACCCCAAACTTTGGGAAATTACGAAAATGGCCCAAATGCCCGAAAATCACCATACGACAACGAATAATCAAACCGAAGCTCACAACACGTATAACAACGTTAAATGAACTTACAAAAAACCCCAAACGACAGTTTCGAACGAGATTCGCAAGAACCGAACTCAAGCGCGGAAAAGTCGCTAAAAAGCACGGAACCCAACAAAGTAGCACCGAAACAAACTCGGATGACAAAAGTGCAGAATTAAATACTCTCCGAATGACGAAACGGTCATGAGAGAGTCGTCAAAACAGACTCCGACCAAAAAAAAAGAAATTTACCGAAAATCGAAAATTGCGGATATTACAAGCCCAATGAGTCAAAAGATTTACTTTGTAAATCTATTCTTATAAAGGGAAAAGTATTTTGATAAGATAGTTTGAAAACATTATTAATGACTCGGGTTGTCTTGGGGTTTTAAACAAAAATCGAATGGGAATGCTTTTAGAAAATAATTTCAAGAGCTCTCGGGTTCTCGACCCAAGATACGGAAAATGATTGCACGAAAACATGTCAACATTATTCAGGATCCTCAACCCAATTTATAGAACACTGTCACAAATGAAATCATTACAACATCTCATGGGGTTCTCAACCCAATCCAATTAACATCATCACGAGATCAATCATCTCAACGTTTCACAGGGCCCTCGACCCAATACACAGAATAGCACCACAATACAATCAAAGGCACAATCTCTCATTCGACATATCCTGCTCAAGACCCCCGATTAATTAACCCTCAGAGATTTCGTCAAACCTCCTTGGTTAATTAACCCTGATACCAACGCTTTAAAAACAAGTTGAAACAAACTTTCAAAAACACGAATCGTGGTCTATATCAAGACAAACGTTTAAGAGAGAGTTTGAAAGATTTTAGATACGAACATCGTTCGGTAACGGGGTCTTAGCTATCACTCAAATACCCGAAACCAATAAGCCTGCCAGGCGCCTCCCTTGCGCGCCTGTGTACCGGCGTTCACTCCACTATGTTGGCCGCTCCTTGAACATGCCACTGCGCCGGCGATCACTCCCGCAAGAGCCGCCCCTTGACACACGCATTATGTAACACCGGCGTTCACCACCCATATGGAGCCGCACATTGCAGCGTACACCAGGCCGGAGTGCACGCCCCGCCCTCAGAGGTTCCCGGATATGACGTTTCTCACAACAAGTATCCACATTGTTTCAAACATCAAGCACACAGACAATCGTCACCACAATTATCAACTTGGTACATCAAGTTACACAATTTTCTCCGCCAGTCCATAACCACACAAATAAATAATAACACGCACGTTATCAATCAAACTCAATCATAATAAGCCTTCAAGCATAACCAACCAACACCGCACATATATCCCTATATTACGACTCAACCGAATATATATATATATATATATATATATATATATATATAACCTTACTATATTATAAGAATAAATATAGTTTACCCATCAATCCAAGTCGAGTACGTCATCTAGTGTTAGTATTCATCACTCGTCATTCACCAATATAGGCGCTTATATCAATATATGTATATACATACATATATTTAACATATAAATATATATACATATATAAAACTAGATATATATATATATATACACATATATATATATATACACACATTTATACATCCGTATAAATTCATACACTTCGACAACAATGATTTCACGCAGTTACAATTCGTATATCAAGGTACTTGCCTTGGTAATCTCTCACGAATACTTCGGAAAATGCGGTTGATTGGAGAAATCCGGAACTCCAATGAAAACGGCGATCGGAAAGGCTCAACACTAGATTTTTGTAGGGAATTCATCCCTAGTATCCTATCATCAAATAAACAACAAATCACACGAGGAAAAACATCGCAAAACGACCAATTTTCTCTCTGCGGCATTTTCCCAGACACCTTGAAGGCGTCAAACGAAAGTTCATATAAGCGACGAATCGGAAATGGTAAAATCATGGAAAGATGATGAAAATGATAGAATACTACTTAATCTACAATTATCCATCAGAAATATGAGTTAAAACGATCAAATCGGACAAAATAAACTAAAACCCCCAAAACTAGATTTTAGGAAATCATTCCTTGATTCGATCGATCGGAGCAAGTTATGGAAGGATTAATTGATGATATGGACTCACTAATCTCGTGGATTTATAGTGGAACAACATGCCCTCATGTTCTCCAAGCTCCAGCCGCGGAAAGAGGGGAAAAAGGAGTAGAACAATGGGTGTAAACCCGTCTGTCCCGTCATATTTATACTGGTGCAGGACACGGTGCAACAAACGGCTCAGTCCAGCGCCGTGTTTACCGCCGTGTTGCGGGTCAGCGCACGACCTGACCGACACGGCACAACAAACGGCCTAGTCCAGCGCCGTGTCTACCGCCGTGTTGCGGGTCAGTGCGCGACCTGACCGACACGGCGCAACACCCGGCGCAAGACACTTGCGCGTGTGTCTCGGCCGTGTCCGACACGGCGCAACACCCGGCGCAAATCTTGCGCGGGTTCTCGGCCGTGTCTCGGCAGGCCTGCTAGTCCTGGCCGACCCGGCGCAGGACACGGCGCTCGGCAGCGCCGTTTTCACCGCCGTTTCGTACAGGTCCGGCCAGCGAAGCTCCGGTTGAAAAAATGATTCCGGCACAATCCGAAAATTACAATAGGACCACAACGGCGATCCGGAAGGAGACGGAAAATAATAAAACAGGACATATGATTAGCTCGACTCCCACAGTGATAAGTCGTACCCGACGAATATCACAACACGGTACATCACGTCGTACCAAGAAGTCGTCCGCAGAACAAAATGACCGGTGCAACCGGCAAAATTTGAAAATAACCGGAACAGAAATCTCGAGTATTGCAACTATAACGTACCGGTTATGATCCAAAACGATAACAAGCAAATTACAAAGCATGAAATGTCCCAAGCACGGAACGAACACGACGAAAAGCTCGTGGACCGCATCAATGCTCCGAAATGAAAATAATGATATACAACAATTCACCACATATGGCCCTAAATACAAAATCGGTCGTCGAGAGGGAGAAATAATTAAATGCTAACACTCGACAGTTGAGAAATTTCCGTTCTACAAAGGGAATTTCAAATTAAACCAGAAATGAAAAATCTCGGGTATTACATTCTACCCCCCTTAAAATAAGTTTCGTCCCGAAACTTAAAGTAAGGAGCGATGGAATAATCAAGGAAAAGTAATTACGTGCTCAGCCCCAAAACATCACGAGCAAAGCGTGAACGTAAGGTTCCAGAAGTATGATGAACTGACCTAGCAAGTACAAGGCAATTTAAAATGATCGAAAGGTTCACAGATGAATTACCAACAATGAAAGTCATCCCATACCGAAAATACTAAGAAGAGTACGGGTAATACATTCCCCCGTCTAAGAGGACATTCAATCCCGAAACTTAGAACAACAAAGATGGAAATGCAAAGCAACGAAACGAAAAGCGATCGGGTTACGATTGTTGGAATCGGCAACAATTAGGACATATTACAAAATATTCATTCCCCATGTTAGGCTCCTCGAAGGAGACATAGGGTTTCGGGACATTCTCGGTCACTTAGTCTGTTCGCCAACAGGGTAGCATTCATTGCCGATTCGGAAATTATCTCACAATATTTCTCCCGATGACCTTCACACCCACACAGAACAAGTCAAGAGTGGAGAGGGACAATTTGCACGTACGTGTCCCCGATTACGGTTGAAGCATCTTCTCTTCTTCTGCGAGTCACCGATCTTTGGTTTGGGATTTCCAGCGTTCACTCCCGACCGTGAAGATGACGCTATCGAACGACGTGAGGGTTTGGAAGCCTTAGACTCTTCACCGACCAAAAATTTCTCAGATGTCCTCGGTCTCTTGGCTTCGCTCGTGGGCTTGACCACGGAGGAGATTTCATAGGATATCGTTTGATTTTGGTACTCCTTCACTGTAGCATGAATCGTTGTCGTACGAACCAGCTCGCCGCTTCCATTCCCATCATCACGTCTACGTCTGCCGAGGCTCGACATACTAATACAGATAATACCGTTCAACAATATTAATTTATCATTCGTACAATATACCACAATTATCACCCGACTATTAGTTAGCATCCTTAGAATAATGGTAATATCGTAAAGCACAAAGTTTTAGGAAGTCAATTTCGAGTCCTTCGACGAGGACGATCATTATATGTATGCACTTAACGAAAACAAATTTTGAAAAAGAGGGCTAGTCACGTTGCGCCCAAAACTTGTAAATACTGTCTTTTGTTTCGGAAGAGGAAGTTTATATAACGATTCTAAAAATTATTTTCGAGTGATGTATAAAAGTAAATTGAAAATTGAATTGTAACTAATTTGAAGTATTTCAAAAGTGTTGAGTCCCAGATAGCATAATTTTGAAATTATTTCCTCTCCTACCAAAACGTTTATTCGAAAGAATTTTCCGCCAAGATACGTGACCATTTGACATGACGACATTAAATCATGGCTTTTCACAATATTAGAAAATTTCAAAGTACCACTTTAAAATATTCGTGATACTATAGCGCCGTGGACCCGTCTGGAAGCCACTGGCTAAAAATCATTTTCAATAAAAATGTTCAAAAAGCCAAAAGGTCGATGTCGGTAATATTCTCAAATACTCCCAAAAGTCATTTATAAGATAACAAATACCGTCATAAGAATACTATCAAAACGTGCAAGACCAAAATATCAAAACTCGGTTTGCAAGATATCAAAAGCCATCTCAAAATATTCACGCAGCGGATAAAATTAACATTCATAAATTTATTTTAATAAGGTGCGAGAATGCATAATTATGCTCGACTTCAGAAGCATACTACATAACCATTTTTACTCGGACTGCATGCGCATGCTATATCTTAAAACAATAATATCACCAACAGGTTCCAATTCCTAGTTCACATTAAACATATTAGCACAATATAATCAAATACGTATATAAGGGGACTTACGATCGGGAGGCTTACCATCACGGATTGCCGGAAGATGATGTCGGAACCACGATACTAATCACAACTCTGATGCGCGCGACTTACACCGAACATGGACTTGACCCAACGACCTAGGTTTTTCGCAAACCTAGGCTCTGATACCATAAATGTAACACCCCCAGAATACGTCCGGGAATATCACACGCCGTAGACCCTTCTCACAAGGATCTACCAGGCTACACTCCAATAGACTACTTAAATGATTAACCGACCGGGGTCAATCTAATTACAAAGCGGACCGACAAGGTCGTTAAACAATTCAGAACTAAAGAAACTCACCTCACAATGACAAGAATAAACTCCAATACAGAAAGAAATGACAACTCAATTTAATAAATGAAAACTACACCCATGCAAGGGTGAATACTCGACCATAAAGGGGGATGCCGACCAAAGTGAAAACAAAAGGAAAGACTCTGACTCTTGTGTGATTAGCATCGTCATCTTCCATCTTCTTCCAAGCCAATCCCGTGACTGCTTCCGAGCAGCCAAAACCTGAGCGCATAACAGGCACCCACCCCCCGAAAACTCGGGGGTTAGCAAACTGGAATTTTGCTAGTGCAAGTACATAATATACAAGATATACGAACAATAACAACACAAAATTCAACCATCGTGAAGTCTTAACACAAACCATACATTCCCAAAGTCTACACAGTATAGCACTCGTATACACAAGGTGAAAAATAATCACATAGTCATATTCTCTATATGGAACATAACACCAATTAAACTTTAAACGAGCCCAATGAGTCAAAAGATTTACTTTGTAAATCTATTCTTATAAAGGGAAAAGTATTTTGATAAGATAGTTTGAAAACATTATTAATGACTCGGGTCGTCTTGGGGTTTTAAACAAAAATCGAATGGGAATGCTTTTAGAAAATAATTTCAAGAGCTCTCGGGTTCTCGACCCAAGATATGGAAAATGATTGCACGAAAACATGTCAACATTATTCAGGATCCTCAACCCAATTTATAGAACACTGTCACAAATGAAATCATTACAACATCTCACGGGGTTCTCAACCCAATCCAATTAACATCATCACGAGATCAATCATCTCAACGTTTCACAGGGCCCTCGACCCAATACATGAATAGCACCACAATACAATCAAAGGCACAATCTCTCATTCGACATATCCTGCTCAAGACCCCCGATTAATTAACCCTCAGAGATTTCGTCAAACCTCCTTGGTTAATTAACCCTGATACCAACGCTTTAAAAACAAGTTGAAACAAACTTTCAAAAACACGAATCGTGGTCTATATCAAGACAAACGTTTAAGAGAGAGTTTGAAAGATTTTAGATACGAACATCGTTCGGTAACGGGGTCTTAGCTATCACTCAAATACCCGAAACCAATAAGCCTGCCAGGCGCCTCCCTTGCGCGCCTGTGTACCGGCGTTCACTCCACTATGTTGGCCGCTCCTTGAACATGCCACTGCGCCGGCGATCACTCCCGCAAGAGCCGCCCCTTGACACACGCATTATGTAACACCGGCGTTCACCACCCATATGGAGCCGCACATTGCAGCGTACACCAGGCCGGAGTGCACGCCCCGCCCTCAGAGGTTCCCGGATATGACGTTTCTCACAACAAGTATCCACATTGTTTCAAACATCAAGCACACAGACAAACGTCACCACAATTATCAACTCGGTACATCAAGTTACACAATTTTCTCCGCCAGTCCATAACCACACAAATAAATAATAACACGCACGTTATCAATCAAACTCAATCACAATAAGCCTTCAAGCATAACCAACCAACACCGCACATATATCCCTATATTACGACTCAACCGAATATATATATATATAACCTTACTATATTATAAGAATAAATATAGTTTACCCATCAATCCAAGTCGAGTACGTCATCTAGTGTTAGTATTCATCACTCGTCATTCACCAATATAGGCGCTTATATCAATATATGTATATACATACATATATTTAACATATAAATATATATACATATATAAAACTAGATATATATATATATACATACACATATATATATATATATACACATTTATACATCCGTATAAATTCATACACTTCGACAACAATGATTTCACGCAGTTACAATTCGTATATCAAGGTACTTGCCTTGGTAATCTCTCACGAATACTTCGGAAAATGCGGTTGATTGGAGAAATCCGGAACTCCAATGAAAACGGCGATCGGAAAGGCTCAACACTAGATTTTTGTAGGGAATTCATCCCTAGTATCCTATCATCAAATAAACAACAAATCACACGAGGAAAAACATCGCAAAACGACCAATTTTCTCTCTGCGGCATTTTCCCAGACACCTTGAAGGCGTCAAACGAAAGTTCATATAAATGACAAATCGGAAATGGTAAAATCATGGAAAGATGATGAAAATGATAGAATACTACTTAATCTACAATTATCCATCAGAAATATGAGTTAAAACGATCAAATCGGACAAAATAAACTAAAACCCCCAAAACTAGATTTTAGGAAATCATTCCTTGATTCGATCGATCGGAGCAAGTTATGGAAGGATTAATTGATGATATGGACTCACTAATCTCGTGGATTTATAGTGGAACAACATGCCCTCATGTTCTCCAAGCTCCAGCCGTGGAAAGAGGGGAAAAAGGAGTAGAACAATGGGTGTAAACCCGTCTGTCCCGTCATATTTATACTGGTGCAGGACACGGTGCAACAAACGGCTCAGTCCAGCGCCGTGTTTACCGCCGTGTTGCGGGTCGCCGCGACGACCGACACGGCACAACAAACGGCCTAGTCGGTAGCGCCGTGTCTACCGCCGTGTTGCGGGTCGGTCTGCGACGGCCGACACGGCGCAACACCGGCGCAAGACACTTGCGCGTGTGTCTCGGCCGTGTCCGACACGGCGCAACACCGGCGCAAATCTTGCGCGGGTTCTCGGCCGTGTCTCGCGAGGCTGCTAGTCTGGCCGACCGGCGCAGACACGGCGCTCAGCGGCGCCCGTTTTCACCGCCGTTTAAATGCAGTCCGGCCGTGGCTCGGTTGAAAAAATGATTCCGGCACAATCCAAAAATTACAATAGGACCACAACGGCGATCCGGAAGGAGACGGAAAATAATAAAACAAGACATATGATTAGATCGACTCCCACAGTGATAAGTCGTACCCGACGAATATCACAACACGGTACATCACGCCGTACCAAGAAGTCGTCCGCAGAACAAAATGACCGGTGCAACCGGCAAAATTCGAAAATAACCGTAACAGAAATCTCGAGTATTGCAACTATAACGTACCGGTTATGATCCAAAACGATAACAAGCAAATTACAAAGCATGAAATGTCCCAAGCACGGAACGAACACGACGAAAAGCTCGTGGACCGCATCAATGCTCCGAAATGAAAATAATGATATACAACAATTCACCACATATGGCCCTAAATACGAAATCGGTCGTCGAGAGGGAGAAATAATTAAATGCTGACACTCGACAGTTGAGAAATTTCCGTTCTAGAAAGGGAATTTCAAATTAAACCGGAAATGAAAAATCTCGGGTATTACAGGATGATGAAAGATGAACGATACTAATCACACGAGGATCCGTTGATGTCGTATTGGTCTAGTTGTATTTTCTTTTCCGCTGCAGTATCTTTTCCCCGTTGTACGGGAGTTTATTATATTTTGACCCCTGCGTGGGTAAGTGTTTGTAATAGAGTTGTATGTTATTGTTGAAAGACCAAATCGGTCTACTGAGTCATTTTAGCCTTAAAGGCGATGTTTAGACGTTTGATTTTAGTTATCAGCCTGGTAGATTCTCGAGGAGAGGGTCTACGGCGTGTAATATCCCTGAGTGGATTGTGGGTGTTACAGAATGGTATCAGAGCTTAGGTTGTGGAAACCTAGGCTGTCGGGTCAGTGGTGTCTATTGAGTTTTTGTCTCGTCGGATTTTATCTGACTGAGTCGTGTCGCGACGCGTCGTCTGAGTTTGTTGGTCGTGATTAGTATCGTGGGGCGATCATCATCTTCGTGCGACCTGTGGAAGTAAGTCTCCCTTCTTTGTGTTGTGCCTCGTGTGACACGAGCTATTTTTTATGATTATTTGTTAAGTGGTGGAATCCTTATGTGGATTTTGATTTCACGATATGTATTTAGTTGACTCTCGTATTTGATTTATACGAGGAGTGTCGTCGCTTGTGATGTCTTTTTATTGTTGTTTTTGTCCGTGGCTGATGATTTTCGAATCGATTTGCACGTTTTACAAGTTCTATTGTGGAAGCTTTGTGCTTATATGCGTTCGACTTGTTCACTATCCAGTGCGGGAGAGTATTTTATCAGTGGTTTTGTTCCGAATGTGGTATTTTATCGTTTATTTCCGTTTAAAGACATATATTGTCTTGATTTTAAACGTTTTGATGCGTGTGCTAGGAGTTGTTTTAGTGAACATCGATATGTGTGAGTTTTGGGCATTATGGCCTATTGAATTTTTGAAAACCTTGAGTATCTTAGAAAAATAAATTTCGAGACATACTTTTCAAATGACTTATTTTCTTGTGGTACATCCTAGGTGCCACAATATATTTCAAAAATTTTCTACTTCGAGGACCAAAATGCTTTGAGATATTTTCAATGTTTTAGAAATATTTTTATTTAGACCCGAGGGTCGAATATTCTGAAAGTTTTTACTAAGAGAAAGTGTCCTCATCTTTATCAAATGCGAAATGGTTCTCCAATGTTTCGATAACGATGTTTCACGTTTATACTTTTTGAAAGGTGATACTCAAGATCAACCAGTATTCTTCAAATTATTTTCAAAATGAGGCTTTCATTTTTTTTTAAAACCTATCCATTCCCGTTTGAGGGCTGGGTATGTACGTGTGATATTCGCGTTGTCATTTTGATACTTTCTCCCGAGTATGATCGAATTGGCGGTGTGAGCGTTGAGTCGCTTTCCACACATTGGTTGTTCTAGCCCCCTGTGAGAGGCGGGATGTTGGTGTTGAATGTTGTCGCCTCGTGGTGATTTCTGCGTTGTCGCGTATGTGCGAGCTATTAGAGCTTGGTTTGGTATGACCGTGTGCATCAGTGATCGTTTCGTTATGTGTCGATTGTTAAATGTCTTGTTACCTTGCTCCCGTTTTTGTGAATCTCGTGGACGAGGTCGGAGGTAATGCCCGTACTATTTTGACTTCTGTATTTTCTCTTTCTCCAGTCTATCGATTCGCTCATGTTCGTTGATACTTTACGAACTTGTTCTGTATTTCGGTTTCATCGTCCGAACGAGCTACGACCTTGTTGTGGATCGATCTGGTTATCGCTGTGACTTTTTCGGGTTCAGTTCGATTCTTTTGAACCTTGTTCGGGAGTGACATCATCTGGTTCTATTAGTTCTTTTATTCGAAGTGGATCGGATTTGGAACTCTTGTGTTTTCGACTCTGTCGACTCATTTATGTTCGTTGACATTTCTGAGCTTGTCCTGCCCCTTGTTTTTGTTTATCGAACGAGTGTGGTATCGTTTCGGAATAACTCGTTTGTCGTTGTGACTTTTCAATCGCTATTCCCTTTCTTGTGAATCTTATGGGAATGCATGTCTTGTAGTTCTCACCAGATCATCCTGGGAGTTGTTGTTTGAACTTTATTGTTCTTCGTGATTCGAACATGATTCTTCGATTTTTATTGTCTCGATCGTTGTGGTTCGATCGTTTGATTTTTCGGTTTTTATTGATCTCGTTCCGTGATTGGTGAACATTCAGGCTCCTTCGTAATTCCCTTCAGTTCGGGAAATTAGTTTCGTTTTCGATCTTCCAGCCCTTAGGCGGTGGAATTCCGTATTTGTTCAGCGTTTGGCTCGCGTTTTGATCAATGTACCGTTAGGTTGGTCAATCGTATTGATTTTCGTTCGTTGTGTTTTGCGATTGTTCGGATAATTGACTTGATTGTATTATCCATTTGATGACGCTTGTCACTTGTTGGTTTTATTATATCCCTAACGGCGACGTTGTGTTGGTCGCCGTGGAGCGTGTTTACACGCCGTATATTCCTTTGCGTTGTTTGTAACATTTCGCCGTTGGGCGTTAGTTACGCATTCTTGTGTGTCTCGTTGAGTTTTTCCTGGCGGAATATTTTTTTTCTCCCTACTTGTTTTAAGTTTCGGGACGAAACTTCTTTTAAGGAGGGTAGAATGTAATATCCGCAATTTTCGATTTTCGGTAAATTTCTTTTTTCGGACGGAGTCCGTTTTGAGGACTCGCTCATGATCGTTTCGTCATTCTGAGAATGATTAATTCTACACTTTTTGACATCCGAGTTCGTTTCGGTGTCGTTTTGTTGAGTTCCGTGCTTTTTAGCGACTTTTCCGCGCTTGAGTTCGATTCCTGCGAATCTCGTCCGAAACTGCTGTTTCGAGTTTCCCGCAAGTCCGTTTAACTTTGTTAGACGTGTTGTGAACTTCGGTTTTGTTATTCGATCACGTATCGTGATTTCCGGGCGTTTTGGGCCATTTTGTAATTTCTTGAAAGTTACGGGTATCTGTATCTGTAATTGTTGCCTCGACCCATTTCTTGGTCGCGTATGACTAATTATGGTATTATGTTTTCATTTCGGGCCGTTGATGTTGTCCGCGAACTTTTCGTCGTGTTCGTTCCGTGCGTTTTCGGAAATTGGGTCGTCGAGCCCTGGCGGTTGCAGGACTGGCCGGACGGTTGCGGGACTGACCGGACGATTGCGGGCACCGGCCGGACAGATGCGGCAGGAACCGGCGTAGCGCACGCTACTGCCGGAAGGCTGCGCGCGCTAACCGGCAGGTGTAGCGACGCTAGCTGGTCTACCAACGCACGCTATCGGGCCGATGGGGGTTTCGAGGTTCGACTCGGTCAGATCGGCAGGAGCGCACGCTGCTGTCGATCGTAGCGCACGCTAACCGGCAGGGGTAGCGACGCTGCCGTCCGAATAGCGACGTTACTGGGTAAGTTTGTTAGTCCGGTGGCTCTTGGGACAGGTCGGCTAGTGCGCGCAGGCTTC
Organism: Orobanche coerulescens; assembly: GCA_033398695.1. NCBI lineage: Eukaryota > Viridiplantae > Streptophyta > Magnoliopsida > Lamiales > Orobanchaceae > Orobanche > Orobanche coerulescens. The sequence continues at coordinate 45,955,691 of CM065809.1, forward strand.
CGGCCGTAGCGCACGCTAGCGGGAGTCGGGTGGACGAGTCATGGTCGGCAGAATTGGTCGGTGGTGCCGGGTCATGCGGGCCATGGCCGAGAGTGCTCGGCCGATACTGGCCGATAGCGCACGCTAGGCCGGGAAGGCTAGCGCACGCTAGTTCCGGCCCAGTATATATATGACAGACCAGTGACTTTCTCCGACATTTTTCATTTCATTTCTCTTCGGTCCGCGGCTGGGGTTTCGGAGGAGACGAAGCCATGTTGTTTAACAACAAATCCATGAAGTTCTTGAGTTCATAACATCAATCAATCGTCCGTTATCATCCTTTGATCCAGCGAATCAAGGTAATCTTCCTTAGAACCCTAATTCCGTGAATTTGGGGGTTTTGCATTTTTGTCCGATTCGTTCCGCGTTGTTGATTAATTCATGATGGGTATGATTAATCTTGGTAGTATTCTCGTGTTTAACATCATTTAATCCATTGTTCTTCGTCGAGTCGAAGTATATTTCTTGATTTCCTTCGAATTGACTTTTCGGGGGATTTGTCCCCGATCTCATTTTTCATCCGTTTTCGATGGATCGATTATGGTTAAATGATGTTGTTAAACATATTCTATGGATTGTATATCCATATTTCAACTTGGAATTCCATTTTCGGGTTTTGACGGGACGAATCGTGTTCTTGGCCGTTTTGGGGGAAATCCTTGAACCTTCGTCATTTGTTCTTTGAATTCAACGGCTTTGAGTCGTGTTATGAAATTCATTTCATTGTTGTTATTGTCCTTCGTAGTTTATGACGCGAGTTGGCGATCGGTGGAGTCGGCGGGTTCGTAGTTGGTTCGTGTCAACCTACTTCGGTCGGTTCTTCGCGTTGTTCTTATTCGAGGCAAGTACCTTGTCCATACATTTCTTGTTTTGTGGATATGATGATTGGTGATCGTCTTGGTATGTGTGTGTGTTTGTTTGAAACGGGTTTTTCAAAAGATTCGACTAGCCTCGTTAAAGGCTCACTTTCAAAATGCGTGTGTTTTGTAAATTGTGTGGGTTGTAAGTGACTATGTGAATCCTATGGATATGTTTGGTGTTGATGTTGCGCTTGATAACGCGTGTGTGCATATATTATCTCATTTTTGGTGCATTGTGATTTGACGATTATGTCGTGCTTTGTGTTTGTTGCCTTTGGTGGATTGTATGAATATCCTTGTTGTGACATGTTAATTGTGTGAATGTATTTCGCTCACCTCGGGAGGGTCCGACGGGATCACGGAGGGAATTCCAATGGTATAGCCCTGGATTCACGAGTGCGGTTGTTAGTTTTGTGAATGTATTTGCTCACCTCGGGAGGGTTCGACGGGGCCACGGAGGGAATTCCAATGGTATAGCCCTGGATTCACGAGTAAAACTTCACGAGTGCGTGTGTATGTTTGGTGAATGTATTTGCTCACCTCGGGAGGGTTCGACGGGGCCACGGAGGGAATTCCAATGGTATAGCCCTGGATTCACGAGTAAAACTTCACGAATTGGTATATATGATTTCGAAAACGCATTCTACTCACCTTGGGAGGGTCCGACGGGGCCACGAAGGGAATCCAATGGTATAGCCCTGGATTCACGAGTTGATGTTGTATTTTTGGTGACCAAGGTTTACGTATCTTGGGCGATCATATTGTATTGATGTTATGTCCGCCGAAGACACGTGACATGGGTTTTAACCTTGTGTATTGTTGTTGGTTTTCTAATTGCGAAAACAAAACCTTTGGGCTGTGACCCTGTTGATTTTGGAAAGATTAGGATTTGATAATCCTAAATTGTTTTCTATTAAAACTCTCGATGGCATTTTAAACTGTTTTACAAATTGTTCCCCTTAATTGTGGTCTTTCGGTTTCGGAATGTTTTACCCAAACTCTTGCCTCGGGAAGTACTTTCCATTACGTTTGGATCTTTGATTATTCCTGGTTATTGTTATTCGTGAAATGTGAATTGTATGGCTCGTATTTTTGCACTTTGTATTTGCACTAGCAAAACAGTGGAGTTTTGCTAACCCCCGAGTATTCGGGGGGTGGATGTCTATTTTTGCATTCAGGTTTTGGAGCATGGCACAGGGTCGGCACGAAGGATGATGAAAGATGAACGATACTAATCACACGAGGATCCGTTGATGTCGTATTGGTCTAGTTGTATTTTCTTTTCCGCTGCAGTATCTTTTCCCCGTTGTACGGGAGTTTATTATATTTTGACCCCTGCGTGGGTAAGTGTTTGTAATAGAGTTGTATGTTATTGTTGAAAGACCAAATCGGTCTACTGAGTCATTTTAGCCTTAAAGGCGATGTTTACATGTTTTATTTTAGTTATCAGCCTGGTAGATTCTCGAGGAGAGGGTCTACGGCGTGTAATATCCCTGAGTGGATTGGGGGTGTTACATTCGTACGGTTGGATCTTCGATAAATATTTTTAGAAAATAGAAACAATAATCCGTGAAAATTACTAGTTAATGTACTAGTCAATTTAGTAGTGGTTTGCTAAGATCTCAAACCAAATTAATATTTTATTTTTTGAAAATTTGGGAACATCACTCAACTAGATATATCTTGACATCCGTACGGTTGGATTATCGATAAATATTTTACAGAAATAGAAATAAAAATCCGTGGAAAGTAGTAGTTAGTAATACTAGTCAATTTAGTAGTGGTTTGCTAAGATCTCAAACCAAATTAATTCTTTATTTTTGAAAATTTGGGAACATCACTCAATTAGATATATGTTGACATCCGCATGGTTGGATCGTCGATAAATATTTTTATAAAAATAGAAACAATAATCCGTGAAAAGCACTAGTTACTAGTACTAGTAAATTTACTAGTTGTTTGCTAAGATCTCAAACCAAATTAATTTTTTATTTTTTGAAAATTTGGGAATATCACTTAATTAAATATATGTTGACATCTGTACGGTTGGATCGTCGATAAATATTTTTAAAAAATAGAGACCATAATCCGTGAAAATCACTAGTTAATATACTAGTCAATTTAGTAGTGGTTTGTTAAGATCGCAAACCAAATTAATTTTTTATTTTTTGAAAATTTGGAAACATCACTCAATTAGATATATGTTGACATCCGTACGGTTGGATCTTCGATAAATATTTTCAGAAAATAGAAACAATAATCCGTGAAAATCACTAGTTAATGTACTAGTCAATTTAGTAATGGTTTGCTAAGATCTCAAACCAAATTAATTTTTTATTATTTAAAAATTTTGAAAATCACTCAATTAGATATATCTTGACATTCGTACGGTTGGATCGTCGATAAATATTTTTAAAAAAATAGAAATAATAATCTGTGAAAAGCACTAGTTAATGTACTAGTCAATTTAGTAGTTGTTTGCTAAGATCTCAAACCAAATTAATTTTTTATTTTTTAAAAATTTGGGAACATCACTAGATTAGATATATGTTGACATCCAAACGGTTGGATCGTCGATAAATATTTTTACAAAAATAGAAACAATAATTCGTGAAAAGCACTACTTACTAGCACTAGTCTATTTACTCGTTGTTTGCTAAGATCTCAAACCAAATTAATTTTAGTTTTTTGAAAATTTAGGAACATCACTCAATTTGATATATCTTGACATTCGTATGGTTGGATTGTCGATAAATATTTTTAAAAAATAGAAACAATAATCCGTAAAAAGCACTAGTTAATGTACTAGTCAATTTAGTAGTAGTTTGCTAAGATCTCAAACAAAATTATTTTTTATTTTTTGGAAATTTGGGAACATAACTCAATTAGATATATCTTGACATCCGTACGGTTGGATCGTCGATAAATATTTTACAAAAATGGAAATAAAAATCTGTAGAAAGCACTAGTTACTAGTATTAGTCAATTTAGTAGTGGTTTGCTAAGATCTCAAACCAAATTAATTTTTTATTTTTTGAAAATTTGGGAACATCACTCAATTAGATATATATCGATATTCGTACAGTTGGATCGTTGATAAATATTTTTACACAAATAGAAGCAATAATCCGTGAAAATCACTAGTTACTAGCACTAGCCAATTTACTAGTTGTTTGCTAAGATCTCAAACCAAATTAATTTTTTATGTTTTGAAAATTTGGGAACATCACTTAAATAAATATATGTTGACATCCGTACGGTTGTATCGTCGATAAATATTTTTAAAAAAAAGAAACAATAATCCGTGATAATCACTAGTTAATGTACTAGTCAATTTAGTAGTGGTTTGCTAAGATCGCAAATTAAATTAATTTTTTATTTTTTGAAAATTTGAAAACATCACTCAATTAGATATATGTTGACATCTGTACGGTTGGATCTTCGATAAATATTTTTATAAAATAGAAACAATAATCCGTGAAAATCACTAGTTAATGTACTAGTCAATTTAGTAGTGGTTTGCTAACATCTCAAACCAAATTAATATTTTATTTTTTGAAAATTTGGGAACATCACTAAATTAGATATATCTTGATATCCGTACGGTTGGATCGTCGATAAATATTTTACAAAAATAGAAATAAAAATCCGTGGAAAGCACTAGTTACTAGTACTAGTCAATTTAGTAGTGGTTTGCTAAGATCTCAAACCAAATTAATTTTTTATTTTTTGAAAATTTGGGAACATCACTCAATTAGATATATATCGATATTCGTACAGTTGGATCGTTGATAAATATTTTTACACAAATAGAAGCAATAATCCGTGAAAATCACTAGTTACTAGCACTAGCCAATTTACTAGTTGTTTGCTAAGATCTCAAACCAAATTAATTTTTTATGTTTTGAAAATTTGGGAACATCACTTAAATAAATATATGTTGACATCCGTACGGTTGTATCGTCGATAAATATTTTTAAAAAAAAGAAACAATAATCCGTGATAATCACTAGTTAATGTACTAGTCAATTTAGTAGTGGTTTGCTAAGATCGCAAATTAAATTAATTTTTTATTTTTTGAAAATTTGAAAACATCACTCAATTAGATATATGTTGACATCTGTACGGTTGGATCTTCGATAAATATTTTTATAAAATAGAAACAATAATCCGTGAAAATCACTAGTTAATGTACTAGTCAATTTAGTAGTGGTTTGCTAACATCTCAAACCAAATTAATATTTTATTTTTTGAAAATTTGGGAACATCACTAAATTAGATATATCTTGATATCCGTACGGTTGGATCGTCGATAAATATTTTACAAAAATAGAAATAAAAATCCGTGGAAAGCACTAGTTACTAGTACTAGTCAATTTAGTAGTGGTTTGCTAAGATCTCAAACCAAATTAATTTTTTATTTTTCGAAAATTTGGGAACATCACTCAATTAGATATATGTTGACATCCGTATGGTTGGATCGTCGATAAGTATTTTTACAAAAATAGAAACAATAATCCATGAAAAGAACTAGTTACTAGTAGTACTAGTCAATTTACTAGTTGTTTGCTAAGATCTCAAACCAAATTAATTTTTTATTTTTTGAAAAAATTGGGAACATCACTTAATTAAATATATGTTGACATCTGTACGGTTGGATCGTCGATAAATATTTTTAAAAAATAGAAACAATAATCCGTAAAAATCACTAGTTAATATACTAGTCAATTTAGTAGAGGTTTGCTAAGATCGCAAACCAAATTAATTTTTTATTTTTTGAAAATTTAAAAACATCACTCAATTAGATATATGTTGACATCCGTACGGTTGGATCTTCGATAAATATTTTTAGAAAATAGAAACAATAATCCGTGAAAATCACTAGTTAATGTACTAGTCAATTTAGTAGTGGTTTGTTAAGATCTCAAACCAAATTAATTTTTTATTTTTTGAAAATTCGGGAACATCACTCAATTAGATATATCATGACATTCGTACGGTTGGATCGTCGATAAATATTTTTAAAAAAATAGAAACAATAATCTGTGAAAAGCACTAGTTAATGTACTAGTCAATTTAGTAGTGGTTTGCTAAGATCTCAAACCAAATTAATTTTTTATTTTTTTGAAAATTTGGGAACATCACTGGATTAAATATATGTTGACATCCAAATGGTTGGATCGTCGATAAATATTTTTACAAAAATAGAAACAATAATCCGTGAAAAGCACTAGTTACTAGCACTAGTCTATTTACTAGTTGTTTGCTAAGATCTCAAACCAAATAAATTTTTTGTTTTTTGAAAATTTAGGAACATCACTCGATTTGATATATATTGACATCCGTATGGTTGGATCGTCGATAAATATTTTTAAAAAATAGAAACAATAATCCGTAAAAAGCACTAGTTAATCTACTAGTCAATTTAGTAGTGGTTTGCTAAGATCTCAAACCAAATTATTTTTTATTTTTTGAAAATTTGGGAATATAACTCAATTAGATATATCTTGACATCCGTACGGTTGGATCGTAGATAAATATTTTACAAAAATGGAAATAAAAATATGTGGAAAGCACTTGCTACTAGTATTAGTCAATTTAGTAGTGGTTTGCTAAGATCTCAAACAAAATTAATTTTTTATTTTTTGAAATTTGGGAACATCACTCAATTAGATATATGTTGACATCTGTACGGTTGGATCGTCGATAAATATTTTTAAAAAATAGAGACAATAATCCGTGAAAATCACTAGTCAATTTAGTAGTGGTTTGTTAAGATCGCAAACCAAATTAATTTTTTATTTTTTAAAAATTTGGAAACATCAATCAATTAGATATATGTTGACATCCGTATGGTTGGATCTTCGATAAATATTTTTATAAAATAGAAACAATAATCCGTGAAAATCACTAGTTAATGTACTAGTCAATTTAGTAGTGTTTTGCTAAGATCTCAAACCAAATTAATTTTTTATTATTTAAAAATTTGGGAAACCACGCAATTAGATATATCTTGACATTCGTATGGTTGGATCGTCGATAAATATTTTTAAAAAAATAGAAACAATAATCCGTGAAAAGTACTAGTTGATGTACTAGTCAATTTAGTAGTGGTTTGCTAAGATCTCAAACCAAATTATTTTTTTATTTTTTGAAAATTTGGGAACATCACTCAATTAGATATATAATGCAATCGTTACGGTTGGATCATCGATAAATATTTAATAGGAATAGAAATAAAAATCCGTGGAAAGCACTAGTTACTAGTTACTAGTACTAGTCAATTTAGTAGTGGTTTGCTAAGATCTCAAACCAAAATAATTTTTTATTTTTTGAAATTTTGGGAACATCACTCAATTAGATATATATTGACATTCGTATGGTTAGATCGTCAATAAATATTTTTAAAAAATTAGAAACAATAATCCGTGAAAATCACTAGTTAATTTACTTGTCAATTTAGTAGTAGTTTGCTAAGATCTCAAACGAAATTAATTTTTTATCTTTTGAAAATTTGGGAGCATCACTCAATTAGATATATGTTGACATCCGTACGATTGGATCGTCGATAAATATTTTTAAAAAAAATAGAAACAATAATCCGTGAAAAGCACTAAGTAATGTAGTAGTCAATTTAGTAGTGGTTTGCTAACATCGCAAACCAATTAATTTTTTATTTTTTGAAAATTTGGAAACATCACTAAATTAGATATATGTTGACATCCGTATGGTTGGATCGTCGATAAATATTTTTAAAAAATAGAAACAATAATCCGTGAAAATTACAAGTTAATGTATTAGTCAATTTAGTAGTGGTTTGCTAAGATCTCAAACCAAATTAATTTTTTATTTTTTGAAAATTTGGGAACATCACTCAATTAGATATATCATGACATTCGTACGGTTGGATCGTCGATAAATATTTTTAAAAAAATAGAAACAATAATCTGTGAAAAGCACTAGTTAATGTACTAGTCAATTAGTAGTGGTTTGCTAAGATCTCAAACGAATAAATTTTTTATTTTTTTGAAAATTTGGAAACATCACTCAATTAGATATATCTTGACATCCGTACGGTTGGATCGTCGATAAATATTTTACAAAAATAGAAATAAAAATCTATGGAAAGCACTAATTGTAATATCCGCATTTTTCTTTCCCTTGTATTTTTATTTTTGATGTATTCCTCGATCGTAGTGATCCTCGTGTACCTTTCAGTGTGTCCTTCCTGTCAACTGTTGAACTGTATACTCGTTATTGTTGTGCGGAACCGCCGTTTCGGGGTTGCCGTGGATCCATTTCGTGTTATTGGTTCCCAAATATTGATTCCTATCGTTTTTATTCTCTTTCCGGATCATTTTTATCATTTTGGGACCCAAAAGGGGTGTGGGCCGCGGCACAAGGTGTGTGCGCCGCGGCACACAAATTTCTCCAATTATTGGTCGAGCGATCTGTACTGTGTGCCGCGTCACACCCATCCGGTGCCGCGGCACAGTGCCGAGTCAGTGCCGCGGCACACCCGTCCGGTGCCGCGGCACACCCGTGTGACATCTGCGACCAAAACCCGACTGTACCGGGTGCCGCGGCACACGCAGGCTGTGCCGCGGCACACTGCCGAAACCTGGGAGTAATTTTTTGGCCTGTGCCGCGGCACACAAAGCGGTCAACTGTGCAATCTCGTCCTTATTAGACGAGATCGGCCATTTTTCTCCTTCATTTCACCTGCGCGAGAGAGAGAGGTCTAAGGGGGGAGAACTTCTCAAGCATTCTTCATTCGGGGGTCGATTTTCATCATCTTCCTTCGGTTGTGAGGCTCGGATAATCAATCTAACGCGTGTTCTACGGATCTTAGTACTTGAATCTTCAAAGGTAATATTTCTAGAACCCTATTTTCGATTAATTTGGGGGTTTTGGGTTTTTCTTCCGATTCGTTCCGTTTTGTTGATAGATTCATGATGAATACGATTAATATTGTTAGTATCTTTAGCTTTCCTACGGATTCATGGATATTTTGTGGATTTTTACGGAATCGAGAGGGTTTGGTTGTGGTCCGCCCTCGTTGTTATTTTTGGTACGAATATACATGAATCGTAGGTGGATTTCCGGGTGTATTCCATTTCCGTAATCGTTTAGAGTTGGTTGTGATTGTGTTATTCGAATCGTTAGGTTCATTTCCGCCGGTTCCTCGCGGTCGTGTTCGATTCTTCCTTTCCTTTCGTATCACCGTCTATTAACCGAGGCAAGTACCCTTATGAACTTACAATCTTGACATAGTAGTTTTGTATGAGTAATTGTGTGTGTGTATACTCACTACGGGTTAGATCCGACGGGGTCTCGGTAGGGCTCTACGAAGCTGTGGAACCGCGAGCTGCTTTTAACCACTACGGGTTAGATCCGACGGGGTCTCGGTAGGGATCCACGAAGCTGTGGGTCCGCGGTTAATTGTGGTGCATTTTACAAATGTGGTTTTGATTATTGGCATTTCCGGAAATGAGTGCTTTGGAACTATGATTTCTTGATTTCATGCATTGCTATATGTGTAAGATGTAAATTGTTCATTTGGTTACTTGTACTAGCGTAATTGCTAACCCCTCTGGGGACCCGTTTTGGGGAAATTCGTTTTATGAATTTCAGGTCAGGTTCATCGAGACGAGCGGGCGCTGGACCAGTATACGGATGATGGCCGTGCGTGATGATTGTGCACAAGTGGTGTCTTGTTGCTCTCTATCTTTTACCTTTGTGGTCTTTAAACTAATAGAAGTACTCGAGTACTTAAGAACTTTTACTTGTCGGGATTGTATTGTTGTTTATTATGTTGTGATGGATTATGGTGTCATGTCTGAACGGTTAAACCGGGTGAATTATTTTGTTGGGCGTCTTTATGACGAGGTATTTTTTATGTTGTTTCTGTGAGTCGATGGGTATGATGCTTGTTCAGCCTGGTGGGTCCCATGTAGGGATTCACGGCGCTGTAATATACCTCGGATATCCTGGGGGTGTTATAGAAAATGGTATCAGAGCCCTAGGTTTATGGATACCTAGGCTTGTCGGTTTAATGGGTCTTGTTGTATTTTATTTTGCACATCATCATCACGCTGCCATGATTCCGGTACTACCAGTGCCCGTAAGTTTTCCTTTCCTCTGTTCCTTAGACTCTTGTATCGTACCTCTAGTTCTCGATTTGCGATCGTTCTTTTCTTGTACTTACCATCGTATGGCTTTTGCTACTTATTTAACTCCAGTATGGATGCTGGAAGAGGTCGTGGTCGTGGTCGCGGTCGTGGTCGTGGACGCGGCCGGGGACGTGGGGCGGTGGCGGCCACATCACGGTCTTCGAGCCGGCGATCGGGCGACCGTCACGATCATGCTTCTTCTCAGAGCGCGCCCGACCTTGGTATTGCGGCCATTATGCAACAAATGGTGAACCAAATGGAGGCAATAGCTCAAAGTGTTCGTAACCCGGAACAAGCCCATGTTAATCGGGCGGAGCAGACCGTTGGCTCCAAGATGTCATCAAGATGCATCCTCCTCGGTCGGGAGCTTAGGCCCGATTGGCTGGGAAGGGTGGATCAAGGAGATATCTAAAGTCTTCACTGCTACCAACTGTCCCGAGGACCGTAAAGTCCCTATTGCTCAATACTTTCTCACAGGGGACGCTACGGACTGGTGGGAGGCCGTTGGGCCCAAAGATCATGATGCTTCGTGGGCTGAGTTTCAAGAATTGATGGAGACTGAATATTGCCCGTGGCCGGTCAGACAGGCTCGGGTACATGCTTTTTATGATGCTCAACCGCGGGATATCCCCGTATCTCAAGCTATTGCTGATTTTAACAAGGAGTTGGGTTATGTGAAGACCCAAGTTGTCGAGGAGAGCGACAAAATCTTCCATTTTTCCAGGCGGATGAAATTGTCTATTCGGGACTACATGTCGGGGCTCGTCTGTACTACCTTGAAGGATTACCAGAGTAGGGCCCTTGCTTACGATATGTCTGTGACGGCGAGTGAGGCGGCCCGCGAGAGTAAGAAACAGAAGTCCGCCGGGAATTTTTCGGGCCACAAAGGTGGGGGTCAGCAGAAATTTGATCGCTAACTTTTTTTGGTGGTGGCTCACTCGATCTACCGGGTTTCCCGTAGATCGCAGTGCCCCTTCTCGAGAGGTGAAATGCTTTAAGCGTGCGCAGGCCACATCAGTCGTATTTGTCCGAACCCTTTGCTGACGTGTAATAAGTGTGGCCAGTCGGGTCACAAGGCTGCTTTCTGTGCTGAGAGGGAGAAAATCCTTGGTGCCCGGGCTTCCATTCCAACGCCTAGGGAACCAAGTGTGAATCAGGGATCGTTTGCTCCTCAATCTCCGCCGAGTGTTAGTCGGGGGAGAGGTCGGGGTCAGCCCTCTAAGGGGGGAGCTTCCAGTGTCGGCTCAGCCCACCCGCGTGTCTATGAGATGCGGAGAGCCGATGACCCAGCGGCTACCGTGGCGACAGGTACCGTTTATATTCTTTCTCATCCTGTCAGTGTGCTTTTCGGTTCTGGTGCTACGCATTCGTTCATATCTCTGGATTGCGTGCGCCGTTTGAGTCTCGACCGTTTGACGCCTTGTGAGCCCTTCATCGTTAAGCTTCCTAGCGGTGATAGGATCGTTGGTGATCAGGACGTTCGAGACTGTTCTGTGTTTATTTGTGAGAGGGCTTGGCCCTCTAATCTTATTGTTGTGGGTATTGAGGGTGAGGAATTAATTCTCGGGGATGATTGGCTCGAGCGGCATGGTGCAATCATGAACTACCGCACGAGAATCATCACCATGTTAGCCGATGATGGCACCGAGCACTCTTTCGCCGGGCGAAAGAGGGGGAACCAGAAATTCGTTATTAACGCCTTGAAGGCGATGAGACTCCTGCGAAAGGGGTGTACCGGCTATTGGTGCTATGCCTTGAAGGCGGAGAGTGGTGGAGTCGAGCTTTCGTCGATTCCAATCGTTAATGAGTTTCCTGATGTTTTTCCTAACGAGTTACCGGGATTGCCACCGGAACGTGAGGTCGAGTTCGCTATAGAGTTAGAGCCGGGTGCGGCTCCTATTTCGAACGCGCCCTATCGCATGGCACCTTCAGAGATGTCCGAGTTGAAGAAGCAGTTGAGTGAGCTTCTTGAGTCGGGGTATGTTCGACCGAGCGCCTCGCCTTGGGGCGCACCGGTCCTGTTTGTGCGGAAGAAGGATGGTTCACTACGTTTGTGTATCGACTATCGCGAACTAAACAAGGTGACCATCAAAAACAAGTATCCTTTGCCGAGAATTGACGACTTATTCGACCGATTGGAGGCTGCGGTATTCTCGAAGATTGATTTGAAATCGGGTACTATCGGCTCCGGGTGAGAGAGTCCGATGTGCAGATGACATTTCGGACGAGATACGGACATTATGAGTTTGTAGTTATGCCTTTGGGTTAACTAATGCGCGGCGGTGTTCATGCGATTGATGAACAAAGTCTTTATCGAGTATTTGGATAAGTGTGTCGTCGTCTTCATTGACGATATTCTTATTTATTCGAGGAACGAGGAAGAGCATGCCCATCATTTGCGGATAGTGTTAGACATTTTGAGGACCGAGCAACTCTATGCGAAGTTCTCGAAATGTGAGTTCGGGTCAAGGAAGTGATGTTTTTGGGCCACGTGATTTCACCGAGGGGTTCGTGTAGATCCGCAGAAGATCGAGGCAGATTGGATTGGGCACCGCCCAAAACGTGAGAGAGCTCCAAGTTTCTTGGGTTTGGTGGCTACTACCGTAGGTTCGTCGAGGGTTTCTCGAAACGGCTCGACCACTTACACATTGCTCCAGAAATCCGAGAAGTTCCTCCGGAATGACGAGGCGATTCGATTTGAGGAGCTGAAGAAGCGTTTGACTTAAGCTCCGGTTTTGGCGTTGCCGTGTGGCAACGAGGGATTCGCCGTTTATAGCGATGCTTCGGGTCAGGGTCTTGGGTGCGTATTAATGCAGCACGGCAAGACCATTGCCTTTGCGTCGAGACAGTTGAGGCCGTATGAGCTTAACTACCCTACCCATGATTTGGAGTTAGCGGCAGTCGTATTCGCGCTCAAGATTTGGCGTCACTATCTTTTCGGCTCCGCATGTCAGATTTTTACCGATCATAAAAGTCTGAAATACATATTTACTCAGCGGGAGTTGAATATGAGGCAGAGGAGGTGGTTAGAACTGATTAAGGATTATGACCTCGAAATCCTTTATCATCCGGGCAAGGCGAACGTCGTGGCCGACGCCTTGAGTCGGAAACCGATTGCATTGCGATCGCTTGAGATCCTTACGTCTCAGTCTGAGCTTCGGCGAGCTTTAATCGAGTTAGATGTTGAGGTTATTGCCGGAACTGTCGGGCAATTTCGTGCTTTGGAAATTTCGTCGTCTTTGATCGATGAGATTAAGCTGAAGCAGTCAGAGGACCCGATGATTACTCAAATCCGAGAGAACGTTCTTAAAGGAAAGTCTCCTGGATTTGTGATTCACGAAGATGGTGTTTTGAGGTTTCGGGGTCGGCTTTGTGTGCCGAACGACTCAGAGTTGAGACAGAGTATATTGCGGGAGGCCCATGCTACACCTTTCTCCGTTCATCTGGTTCGAGTAAGATGTACAAGGACTTGAAAAGGAACTTCTGGTGGAATGACATGAAGGAGGAGGTCGCAGTTTGTAGCAAGGTGTTTGACTTGCCAGCAAGTCAAAATCGAGCATCGTGACCATTGGGCTTTTGCGATCACTTCGCTCCGAATGGAAATGGGAAGATATATCGATGGATTTCATTACGAGTCCGCCGAGATCGAGGTCGGTCATGAATATGGTATGGGTGATTGTCGATCGTCGACCAAGTCGGCACATTTTCCGGGCATCAAGGACACTTGGGGCCGGAGAAGTTAGCTCGTGTGTTTATCGCGCAGATCGTGAGACTTCATGGTACCGAAGTCTATTGTTTCGGATCGTGATGGCCGCTTTGTATCGCACTTCCGGCGGTGCATAAGGCGTTGGGTACCGGTTGCGTTTGAGTACCTCTTTTCATCCCGATCGATGGACGGTGGAACGCACTATCCAGACGTTCGAGGACTTGTTGCGTGCTGTGCTCTCGATTGGAGTAGTGACTGGGAGGAACATTTGCCGCTGATCGAATTCACGTACAACAACAGTTGGCACGCGTCGATTCGGATGGCACCGTATGAGGCACTTTATGGGCGGCGATGTCGATCACCGATTTGTTGGAATGAGGCGTCCGATTTGGTCGGGACCGAGCCGGATGTCGTTCTAGAGACGAGGCGTAAGATAGAATTAATTCGGGAACGGATGTTGATCGCCCAGTCGGCGTAAGTCGTATGCCGACGTCCGTCGTCGACCTTTGGAATTCGAGGTGGGAGACCACGTTTTGCTAAAGGTGTCGCCGACGAAGGGAGTTTTTCGTTTCGGGAAGAAAGGGAAGTTGAGTCCGAGATTTATCGGCCCCTTTGAGATCCTCGAGCGAGTAGGTGGGTTGGCATACCGCTTGGCGTTACCTCCGGCCTTGAGTCATGTTCATAGCGTTTTTCATGTTTCCCAGCTGAGGAAATATGTCCCGGATCCTAGTCACGTCATCGATTATGGCGAGATTGATATCGCCAAAGATATTACTTTTGAGGAGCGTCCTTTGAAGATTTTGGAGCATCGTGAGAAACGACTGAGGCATAAAACCATCCCTTTGGTCAAAGTGCAGTGGTCGAGACACGGTGTCGAGGAAGCAACTTGGGAAACCGAGGATAGCATGTGTGCTAGGTACCCTGAGTTGTTTGTTTCTTAAGTTTCGGGACGAAACTTATTTTTAGAGGGGTAGAATGTAAAATCCGCATTTTTCTTTCCCTTGTATTTTTATTTTTGGTGTATTCCTCGATCGTAGTGATCCTCGTGTACCTTTCAATGTGTCCTTCCTGTCAACTGTTGAACTGTATACTCGTTATTGTTGTGCGGAACCGCCGTTTCGGGGTTGCCGTGGATCCATTTCGTGTTATTGGTTCCCAAATATTGATTCCTATCGTTTTTATTCTCTTTCCGGATCATTTTTATCATTTTGGGACCCAAAAGGGGTGTGGGCTGCGGCACAAGGTGTGTGCGCCGCGGCACAAGGTGAGTGCGCCGCGGCACACAAATTTCTCCAATTGTTGGTCGAGCGATCTGTACTGTGTGCCGCGGCACACCCATACGGTGCCGCGGCACAGTGCCGCGGCACACCCGTCCGGTGCCGCGGCACACCCGTGTGACATCTGCGACCAAAACCCGATCAGACTGTGCCGCGGCACACGCAGCCGTGCCGCGCACACCGCCGAAACACAGGAGTAATTTTTGGCCTATGCCGCGCACACTTTGGTCAGGCCGCGCACACAAAGAGGTCAACTGTGCAATCTCGTCCTTATTAGACGAGATCGGCCATTTTTCTCCTTCATTTCACCTGCGCGAGAGAGAGAGGTCTAAGGGGGGAGAACTTCTCAAGCATTCTTCATTCGGGGGTCGATTTTCATCATCTTCCTTCGGTTGTGAGGCTCGTATAATCAATCTAACGCGTGTTCTACGGATCTTAGTACTTGAATCTTCAAAGGTAATATTTCTAGAACCCTATTTTCGATTAATTTGGGGGTTTTGGGTTTTTCTTCCGATTCGTTCCGTTTTGTTGATAGATTCATGATGAATACGATTAATATTGTTAGTATCTTTAGCTTTCCTACGGATTCATGGATATTTTGCGGATTTTTACGGAATCGAGAGGGTTTGGTTGTGGTCCGCCCTCGTTGTTATTTTTGGTACGAATATACATGAATCGTAGGCGGGTTTCCGGGTGTATTCCATTTCCGTAATCGTTTAGAGTTGGTTGTGATTGTGTTATTCGAATCATTAGGTTCATTTCCGCCGGTTGCTCGCGATCGTGTTCGATTCTTCCTTTCCGTTCGTATCACCGTCTATTAACCGAGGCAAGTACCCTTATGAACTTACAATCTTGACATAGTAGTTTTGTATGAGTAATTGTGTGTGTGTATACTCACTACGGGTTAGATCCGAAGGGGTCTCGGTAGGGCTCCACGAAGCTGTGGAACCGCGAGTTGCTTTTAACCACTACGGGTTAGAGCCGACGGGGTCTCGGTAGGGATCCACGAAGCTGTGGGTCCGCGGTTAATTGTGGTGCATTTTACAAATGTGGTTTTGATTATTGGCATTTCCGGAAATGAGTGCTTTGGAACTATGATTTCTTGATTTCATGCATTGCTATATGTGTAAGATGTAAATTGTTCATTTGGTTACTTGTACTAGCGTAATTGCTAACCCCTCTGGGGACCCGTTTTGGGGAAATTCGTTTTATGAATTTCAGGTCAGGTTCATCGAGACGAGCGGGCGCTGGACCAGTATACGGATGATGGCCGTGCGTGATGATTGTGCACAAGTGGTGTCTTGTTGCTCTCTATCTTTTACCTTTGTGGTCTTTAAACTAATAGAAGTACTCGAGTACTTAAGAACTTTTACTTGTCGGGATTGTATTGTTGTTTATTATGTTGTGATGGATTATGGTGTCATGTGTGACCGGTTAAATCGGGTGAATTATTTTGTTGGGCGTCTTTATGACGAGGTATTTTTTCTGTTGTTTCTGTGAGTCGATGGGTATGATGCTTGTTCAGCCTGGTGGGTCCCATGTAGGGATTCACGGCGCTGTAATATACCTCGGATATCCTGGGGGTGTTACAGAAAATGGTATCAGAGCCCTAGGTTTATGGATACCTAGGCTTGTCGGTTTAATGGGTCTTGTTGTATTTTATTTTGCACATCATCACGCTGCCATGATTCCGGTACTACCAGTGCCCGTAAGTTTTCCTTTCCTCTGTTCCTTAGACTCTTGTATCGTACCTCTAGTTCTCGATTTGCGATCGTTCTTTTCTTGTACTTACCATCGTATGGCTTTTGCTACTTATTTAACTCCAGTATGGATGCTGGAAGAGGTCGTGGTCGTGGTCGCGGTCGTGGTCGTGGACGCGGCCGGACGGGGCGCCGGTGGGGCGGCCACGTCACGATCTTCGGAGCAGCAGATGCGGCGACCGTCACAGTCATGCTTCTTCTCAGGAGCGCGCCGACCTTGGTATTGCGGCTGTTATGCAACAAATGGTGAACCAAATGGCGGCAATAGCTCAGGCGGTTCAGAACCCGGAACAAGCCCATGTTAATCGGGGCGGAGCAGACCGTTGGCTCCAAGATGTCATCAAGATGCATCCTCCTCAGTTTTCGGGAGCTTCCGACCCGATTGGCTGGGAAGGGTGGATCAAGGAGATATCTAAAGTCTTCACTGCTACCAACTGTCCCGAGGACCGTAAAGTCCCTATTGCTCAATACTTTCTCACAGGGGACGCTACGGACTGGTGGGAGGCCGTTGGGCCTAAAGATCATGCTGCTTCGTGGGCTGAGTTTCAAGAATTGATGGAGACTGAATATTGCCCGTGGCCGGTCAGACAAGCTCGGGTACATGCTTTTTATGATGCTCAACTGCGGGATATCCCCGTATCTCAAGCTATTGCTGATTTTAACAAGGAGTTGGGTTATGTGAAGACCCAAGTTGTCGAGGAGAGCGACAAAATCTTCCATTTTTCCAGGCGGATGAAATTGTCTATTCGGGACTACATGTCAGGGCTCGTCTGTACTACCTTGAAGGATTACGAGTAGGGCCCTTGCTTACGATATGTCCGTGACGGCGAGTGAGGCGGCCCGCGAGTAAGAAACAAGTCCGCCGGAATTTTTCGGGCCACAAAGGTGGGGGTCGGCAGAAATTTGATCTGCTAACTTTTCCACGGTGGTGGCCCGGCTCGATCTACCGGGTTTCCCGTAGATCGCCAGTGCCCCTTCTCGGGAGGTGAAATGCTTTAAGCGTGGCGCAGGGCCACATCGATCGTATTGTCCGAACCCTTTGGCCGACGTGTAAGTGTGGCGGTCGGGTCACAAGGCCGTCTGGCCGAGAGGGAGAAAATCCTTGGTGCCCGGGCTTCTATTCCAACGCCTAGGGAACCAAGTGTGAATCAGGGATCGTTTGCTCCTCAATCTCCGCCGAGTGCTAGTCGGGGGAGAGGTCGGGGTCAGCCCTCTAAGGGGGGAGCTTCCAGTGTCGGCTCAGCCCACCCGCGTGTCTATGAGATGCGGAGAGCCGATGACCCAGCGGCTACCGTGGCGACAGGTACCGTTTATATTCTTTCTCATCGTGTCAGTGTGCTTTTCGATTCCGGTGCTACGCATTCGTTCATATCTCTGGATTGCGTGCGCTGTTTGAGTCTCGACCGTTTGATGCCTTGTGAGCCCTTCATCGTTAAGCTTCCTAGCGGTGATAGGATCGTTGGTGATCAGGAGGTTCGAGACTATTCTGTGTTTATTTGTGAGAGGGCTTGGCCCTCTAATCTTATTGTTGTGGGTATTGAGGGTGAGGACTTAATTCTCGGGGATGATTGGCTCGAGCGGCATGGTGCAATCATGAACTACCGCACGAGAATCATCACCATGTTAGCCGATGATGGCACTGAGCACTCTTTCGCCGGGCGAAAGAGGGGGAACCAGAAATTCGTTATTAATGCCTTGAAGGCGATGAGACTCCTGCGAAAGGGGTGTACCGGCTATTGGTGCTACGCCTTGAAGGCGGAGAGTGGTGGAGTCGAGCTTTTGTCGATTTCAATCGTTAATGAGTTTCCTGATGTTTTTCCTAACGAGTTACCGGGATTGCCACCGGAACGCGAGGTCGAGTTCGCTATAGAGTTAGAGCCGGGTGCGGCTCCTATTTCGAAGGCGCCCTATCGCATGGCACCTTCAGAGATGTCCGAGTTGAAGAAGCAGTTAAGTGAGCTTCTTGAGTCGGGGTATGTTCGACCGAGCGCCTCGCCTTGGGGCGCACCGGTCCTGTTTGTGCGGAAGAAGGATGGTTCACTACGTTTGTGTATCGACTATCGCGAACTAAACAAGGTGACCATCAAAAACAAGTATCCTTTGCCGAGAATTGACGACTTATTCGACCAGTTGCAGGGAGCTGCGGTATTCTCGAAGATTGATTTGAAATCGGGGTACTATCAGCTCCGGGTGAGAGAGTCCGATGTGCCGAAGACAGCTTTTCGGACGAGATACGAACATTATGAGTTTGTAGTTATGCCTTTCGGGTTAACTAATGCGCCGGCGGTGTTCATGCAGTTGATGAACAAAGTCTTTATCGAGTATTTGGATAAGTGTGTCGTCGTCTTCATTGACGATATTCTTATTTATTCGAGGAACGAGGAAGAGCATGCCCATCATTTGCGGATAGTGTTAGACATTTTGAGGACCGAGCAACTCTATGCGAAGTTCTCGAAATGTGAGTTCTGGCTGAAGGAAGTGATGTTTTTGGGCCACGTGATTTCAGCCGAGGGGGTTCGTGTAGATCCGCAGAAGATCGAGGTAGTATTGGATTGGGCACCGCCCAAAAACGTGAGAGAGCTCCGAAGTTTCTTGGGTTTGGCTGGCTACTACCGTAGGTTCGTCGAGGGTTTCTCGAAATTGGCTCGACCACTTACACAGTTGCTCCAGAAATCCGAGAAGTTAAATGCGGAATGACGAGAGGCGATTCGGTTTTGAGGAGTGAAGAAGCGTTTGACTTAAGCTCGGTTTTGGCGTTGCCGTGTGGCAACGAGGGATTCGCCGTTTATAGCGATGCTTCGGGTCGTGGTCTTGGGTGCGTATTAATGCGGACGGCAAGACCATTGCCTTTGCGTCGTCTGATTGAGGCCGTATGAGCTTAACTACCCTACCCATGATTTGGAGTTAGCGGCGATCGTATTCGCGCTCAAGATTTGGCGTCACTATCTTTTCGGCTCCGCATGTCAGATTTTTACCGATCATAAAAGTCTGAAATACATATTTACTCAGCGGGAGTTGAATATGAGGCAGAGGAGGTGGTTAGAACTGATTAAGGATTATGACCTTGAAATCCTTTATCATCCGGGCAAGGCGAACGTCGTGGCCGACGCCTTGAGTCGGAAACCGATTGCATTGCGATCGCTTGAGATCCTTACGTCTCAGTCTGAGCTTCGGCGAGCTTTAATCGAGTTAGATGTTGAGGTTCTCATTGCCGGAACGCCGGCAATTTCGTGCTTTGGAAATTTCGTGCCTTTGATCGATGAGATTAAGTCAAGCGATCAGAGGACCCGATGATTACTCAAATCCGAGAGAACGTTCTTAAAGGAAAGTCTCCTGGATTTGTGATTCACGAAGATGGTGTTTTGAGGTTTCGGGGTCGGCTTTGTGTGCCGAACGACTCAGAGTTGAGACAGAGTATATTGCGGGAGGCCCATGCTACACCTTACTCCGTTCATCCTGGTTCGAGTAAGATGTACAAGGACTTGAAAAGGAAC
This sequence comes from Orobanche coerulescens, assembly GCA_033398695.1. Classification (NCBI taxonomy): domain Eukaryota; kingdom Viridiplantae; phylum Streptophyta; class Magnoliopsida; order Lamiales; family Orobanchaceae; genus Orobanche; species Orobanche coerulescens. The sequence goes on from CM065809.1 coordinate 45,976,000, forward strand.
TTCTGGTGGAATGACATGAAGGAGGAGGTCGCGCAGTTTGTAGCAAGGTGTTTGACTTGCCAGCAAGTCAAAATCGAGCATCAGCGACGGGCTGGGCTTTTGCAGTCACTTCCCATTCCGGAATGGAAATGGGAAGATATATCGATGGATTTCATTACGAGTCTGCCGAGATCGAGGTCGGGCATGAATATGGTATGGGTGATTGTCGATCGTCTGACCAAGTCGGCACATTTTCTGGGCATCAAGGACACTTGGGGCCCGGAGAAGTTAGCTCGTGTGTTTATCGCGCAGATCGTGAGACTTCATGGTACCCGAAGTCTATTGTTTCGGATCGTGATGGCCGTTTTGTATCGCACTTCTGGCAGGCGGTGCATAAGGCGTTGGGTACCCGGTTGCGTTTGAGTACCTCTTTTCATCCCGATCGGATGGACAGTCGGAACGCACTATCCAGACGTTCGAGGACTTGTTGCGTGCCTGTGCTCTCGATTGGAGTAGTGACTGGGAGGAACATTTGCCGCTAATCGAATTCACGTACAACAACAGTTGGCACGCGTCGATTCGGATGGCACCGTATGAGGCACTTTATGGGCGGCGATGTCGATCACCGATTTGTTGGAATGAGGCGTCCGATTTGGTCGGGACCGAGCCGGATATCGTTCTAGAGACGAGGCGGAAGATAGAATTAATTCGGGAACGGATGTTGACTGCCCAGAGTCGATAGAATTCGTATGCCGACGTCCGTCGTCGACCTTTGGAATTTGAGGTGGGAGACCACGTTTTGCTAAAGGTGTCGCCGACGAAGGGAGTTTTTCGTTTCGGGAAGAAAGGGAAGTTGAGTCCGAGATTTATCGGCCCCTTTGAGATCCTCGAGCGAGTAGGTGGGTTGGCATACCGCTTGGCGTTACCTCCGTCCTTGAGTCATGTTCATAGCGTTTTTCATGTTTCCCAGCTGAGGAAATATGTCCCGGATCCTAGTCACGTCATCGATTATGGCGAGATTGATATCGCCGAAGATATTACTTTTGAGGAGCGTCCTTTGAAGATTTTGGAGCATCGTGAGAAACGACTGAGGCATAAAACCATCCCTTTGGTCAAAGTGCAGTGGTCGAGACACGGTGTCGAGGAAGCAACTTGGGAAACCGAGGATAGCATGCATGCTAGGTACCCTGAGTTGTTTGTTTCTTAAGTTTCGGGACGAAACTTATTTTTAGAGGGGTAGAATGTAATATCCGCATTTTTCTTTCCCTTGTATTTTTATTTTTGGTGTATTCCTCGATCGTAGTGATCCTCTTGTACCTTTCAGTGTGTCCTTCCTGTCAACTGTTGAACTGTATACTCGTTATTGTTGTGCGGAACCGCCGTTTCGGGGTTGCCGTGGATCCATTTCGTGTTATTGGTTCCCAAATATTGATTCCTATCGTTTTTATTCTCTTTCCGGATCATTTTTATCATTTTGGGACCCAAAAGGGGTGTGGGCCGCGACACAAGGTGTGTGCGCCGCGGCACACAAATTTCTCCAATTGTTGGTCGAGCGATCTGTACTGTGTGCCGCGGCACACCCATCCGGTGCCGCGGTACAGTGCCGAGTCAGTGCCGCGGCACACCCGTCCGGTGCCGCGGCACACCCGTGTGACATCTGCGACCAAAACCCGAATGTATCGGGTGCCGCGACACACGCAGGCTGTGCCGCGGCACACTGCCGAAACCTGGGAGTAATTTTTTGGCCTGTGCCGCGGCACACAAAGCAGTCAACTATGCAATCTCGTCCTTATTAGACGAGATCGGCCATTTTTCTCCTTCATTTCACCTGCGCGAGAGAGAGAGGTCTAAGGGGGGAGAACTTCTCAAGCATTCTTCATTCGGGGGTCGATTTTCATCATCTTCCTTCGGTTGTGAGGCTCGGATAATCAATCTAACGCGTGTTCTACGGATCTTAGTACTTGAATCTTCAAAGGTAATATTTCTAGAACCCTATTTTCGATTAATTTGGGGGTTTTGGGTTTTTCTTCCGATTCGTTCCGTTTTGTTGATAGATTCATGATGAATACGATTAATATTGTTAGTATCTTTAGCTTTCCTATGGATTCATGGATATTTTGCGGATTTTTACGAATCGAGAGGGTTTGGTTGTGGTCCGCCCTCGTTGTTATTTTTGGTACGAATATACATGAATCGTAGGCGGGTTTCCGGGTGTATTCCATTTCCGTAATCGTTTAGAGTTGGTTGTGATTGTGTTATTCGAATCGTTAGGTTCATTTCCGCCGGTTCCTCGCAGTCGTGTTCGATTCTTCCTTTCCGTTCGTATCACCGTCTATTAACCGAGGCAAGTACCCTTATGAACTTACAATCTTGACATAGTAGTTTTGTATGAGTAATTGTGTGTGTGTGTATACTCACTACGGGTTAGATCCGACGGGGTCTCGGTAGGGCTCCACGAAGCTGTGGAACCGCGAGTTTCTTTTAACCACTACGGGTTAGATCCGACAGGGTCTCGGTAGGGATCCACGAAGCTGTGGGTCCGCGGTTAATTGTGGTGCATTTTACAAATGTGGTTTTGATTATTGGCATTTCCGGAAATGAGTGCTTTGGAACTATGATTTCTTGATTTCATGCATTGCTATATGTGTAAGATGTAAATTGTTCATTTGGTTACTTGTACTAGCGTAATTGCTAACCCCTCTGGGGACCCGTTTTGGGGAAATTCGTTTTATGAATTTCAGGTCAGGTTCATCGAGACGAGCGGGCGCTGGACCAGTATACGGATGATGGCCGTGCGTGATGATTGTGCACAAGTGGTGTCTTGTTGCTCTCTATCTTTTACCTTTGTGGTCTTTAAACTAATAGAAGTACTCGAGTACTTAAGAACTTTTACTTGTCGGGATTGTATTGTTGTTTATTATGTTGTGATGGATTATGGTGTCATGTCTGACCGGTTAAACCGGGTGAATTATTTTGTTGGGCGTCTTTATGAGGAGGTATTTTTTCTGTTGTTTCTGTGAGTCGATGGGTATGATGCTTGTTCAGCCTGGTGGGTCCCATGTAGGGATTCACGGCGCTGTAATATACCTCGGATATCCTGGGGGTGTTACACTAATTACTAGTACTAGTCAATTTCGTAGTGGTTTGTTAAGATTTCAAACCAAATTAACTTTTTATTTTTTGAAAATTTGGGAACATCACTAAATTAGATATATGTTGACATCCGTACGGTTGGATCGTCGATAAATATTTTTAAAAAATAGAAACAATAATCCGTGAAAATTACTAGTTAATGTATTAGTCAATTTAGTAGTGGTTTGCTAAGATCTCAAACCAAATTAATTTTTTATTTTTTGAAAATTTGGGAACATCACTCAATTAGATATATCTGTAATATCCGCATTTTTCCTTTCCCTTGTATTTTCATTTTCGGTGCATTTCTCGATTGTAGTAACCCTCGTGTATCCTTCAGTGTATCTCTCCTGTCATCTATTGATCTAATTCTCGTTGTTGTCGTGCGGAACCGCCGTTTCGGGGTTGCCGTGGATCCATTTCGTGTTATTGTTTCCCAAATATTGATTCCTATCGCTTTTATTCTCTTTCCGGATCATTTTTATCATTTTGGGACCCAAAGGGGGTGTGGGCCGCGGCACGAGGTGTGTGCGCCGCGGCACACACATTTCTCCAGTTGTTGGTCGAGCGAACTGTACTGTGTTCCGCGGCACACCCATCCGGTGCCGCGGCACAGCGCCAAGTCAGTGCCGCGGCACACCCGTCCGGGCCGCGGCACACTCGCGTGGCATTTTCGGCCGAAACCCGACTGTACCGGGTGCCGCGGCACACTGCCGAACCCTGGGAGCAATTTTTGTCCTGTGCCACGACACGCCTCAGCTGAGCCGCGGCACACAATGCGGTCAACCCTCTATAATTGTGCTGTTTTGAGCGAGAGCAGCTCATTTTCCTTCTTCTTCTTCCATTTACGCGAGAGAGAGTGAGAGAGGAGGAGAGCTTCTCATCATCCATCAATTTGGGGGTTGATTCCATCATTCTTCTTCGGTTGTGAAGCCCGGATAATCAATCTAACGCGTGTTCTACGGATCATAGTACTTGAATCTTCAAAGGTAATATCTCTTGGAACCCTATTTTCGAATGATTTGGGGGTTTTGGGATTTTCTTCTGATTCGTTCCGATTTGTTGGTGGATTCATGATGAATATGATTAATCTTGTTGATATCATTAGTTTTCCTACGGATTCATGGCATATTTCCATAGTTTTGCGAAATCGGGAGGGTTTGGTTGTGGTCCGCCCTCGTTGTTATTTTTATACAAATATACATGAATCGTAGGCGGGTTTCCGGGTGTATTCCGTTTCCGTAATCATTTAGAAGTGGTTGTGATTGTGTTATTCGAATCGTTAGGTTCATTTCCGCCGGTTCCTCGCAGTCGTGTTCGATCTTTCATTCCCGTTCGTGTCACCGTCTATTTGATCGAGGCAAGTACCCTTATGAACTTACAATCTTAACGTAGTAGTATTGCATGAGACTTGTGTGTGTGTGTGTGTATGCTCACTACGGGTTAGATCCGACGGGGTCTCGGTAGGGGTCCACGGAGGGGTGGATCCGCGAGCTTGCTTTTAACCACTATGGGTTAGATCCGACGGGGTCTCGGTAGGGGTCCACGGAGGGGTGGATCCACGGTTAATTGTGGTGCATTTTACAAATGTGATTTGATGTTGGCATTTCCAGAAATGAGTGTTTTGGAACTATGTTTTCTTAATTGCATGCATTACTATATGTGAAAGATGTAAAGTCGTTCATTTGGTTACTTGTACTAGCGTAATTACTAACCCCTCTGGGGACCCGTTTTGGGGAAATTCGTTTTATGAATTTCAGGTCAGGTTCATCGAGAGGAACGGGTGCTGGACCAGTATGCGGATGATGGCCGTGCGTGATGATTGTGCACGAGTGGTGTCTTATTGCTTTCTATCTTCTTATCTTTTGTGGTCTTTAAACTAATAGAAGTACTCGAGTACTTAAGAATTTTTACTCGTCAGGATTGTATTGTTGTTTATTATGTTGGTGTCAGATTATGGTGTTATGTTAGACCGGTTGAACCGGGTGGATTATTTTGTTGGGCGTCTTTATGACGAGGTATTTTTCTGTTGTTTCTGTGAGTCGATGAGTTTGATGCTTGTTCAGCCTAGTGGGTCCCATATAGGGATTCACGGCACTGTAATATACCTCGGATATCCTGGGGGTGTTACAGAAAATGGTATCAGAGCACTAGGTTTATGGATACCTAGGCTTGTCGGTCTATTGGGTCTTGTTGTATTTTGTTTTGCACATCATCATCACGCTGCCATGATACCGGTACTACCAGTGCCCATAAGTTTTCTTTCCTCTGTTCCTTATACTCTTGTATCGTACCTTCGATTCTCGATTTGTGATCGTTCTTTTCTTGTACTTACTATCGTATGGCTTTTGCTACTTATTTAACTCCAGTATGGATGCTGGAAGAGGTCGTGGTCGTGGTCGTGGACGCGGCCGGGGACGTGGGGCAGCCGGTGGGGCGGCCACGTCGCAGTCTTCGGGAGCCGGCAGTACCGGCGACCGTCACAGTCATGCTTCTTCTCAGGAGCGCGCCGACCTTGGTATTGCGGCTGTTATGCAACAAATGGTGAACCAAATGGCGGCAATAGCTCAGGCGGTTCAGAACCCGGATCCGGCCCATGCTAATCGGGGCGGAGCGGATCGTTGGCTTCAGGATGTCATCAAGATGCATCCTCCCCAGTTTTCGGGAGCTTTAGACCCGATCGGCTGGGAAGGGTGGATCAAGGAGATGTCTAAGGTCTTCACTTCTACCAACTGTCCCGAGGACCGTAAGGTCCCTATTGCCCAGTACTTTCTTACTGGGGATGCTACGGATTGGTGGGAGGTCGTTGGGCCCAAAGACCATGTTGCTTCGTGGGCCGAATTTCAAGAATTAATGGAGACCGAATATTGCCCGTGGCCGGTCAGACAGGCTCGAGTGCATGCTTTCTATGATGCTCAACCACGAGATATTCCCGTATCTCAAGCTATTGCCGATTTTAACAAGGAGTTGGGTTATGTGAAGACCCAAGTTGTCGAGGAGAGCGACAAAATTTTCCATTTTTCCAGACGGATGAAGTTGTCAATTCGGGACTATATGTCGGGGCTCGTCTGTACTACCTTGAAGGATTATCATAGTAGGGCCCTTGCTTACGATATGTCTGTGACGGCGAGTGAGGCGGCCCGCGAGAGCAAGAAACAGAAGTCCGCCGGGAACTTTTCGGGCCACAAAGGTGGGGGTCAGCAGAAATTCTAGTCTGCTAATTTTTACGCTGGTGGTGGCCCAGCTCGATCTACTTAGTTTCCCCGCAGGGCTGCCAGTGCCCCTTCTCGGGAAGTGAAGTGTTTTAACTGTGGCCAGCCAGGCCACATCAGTCGTAATTGTTCGAGTCCTTTGCTGACATGTAATCAGTGTGGCCAACCGGGCCACAAGGCGGCTTTCTGTGCCGAGAGGGAGAGAATCGTGGGTGCCCGGACTTCCATTCCAGCGCCTAGGGAACCGAGTGTGAATCAAGGATCGTTTGCTTCTCAATCTCTGCCGAGCGCTAGTCGAGGGAGAGGTCGGGGTCAGCCCGCTAAGGGGGGAGCTTCCGGTGTTGGCTCAGCCCACCCGCGTGTCTATGAGATGCGGAGAGCCGATGACCCAGCGGCTACTGTGGCGACAGGTACCGTTCATATTCTTTCTCATCCTGTCAATGTGCTTTTCGATTCTGGTGCTACGCATTCGTTCATATCTCTGGATTGTGTGCGCCGTTTGAGTCTTGATTGTTTGACGCCTTGTGATCCCTTCATCGTTAAGCTTCCTAGCGGTGATAGGATCGTTGGTGATCAGGAGGTTCGAGACTGTTCTATATTTATTTGTGAGAGGGCTTGGCCCTCTAATCTTATTGTTGTGGGTATTGAGGGTGAGGACTTAATTCTCGGGGATGATTGGCTCGAGCGGCATGGTGCAATCATGAACTACCGCACGAGGATCATCACCATGTTAGCCGAAGACGGCACCGAGCACTCTTTCGCCGGGCGAAAGAGGGGGAAGCACAAATTCGTTATTAATGCCTTGAAGGCGCTGAGACTCCTGCGAAAGGGGTGTACTGGCTATTGGTGCTACGCCTTGAAGGCGGAGAGTGGTGGAGTCGAGCTTTCGTCGATTCCAATCGTTAGCGAGTTTCCTGATGTATTTCCTGACGAGTTACCGGGATTGCCACCGGATCGTGAGGTCGAGTTTGCTATAGAGTTAGAGCCGGGCGCGGCTCCTATTTCGAAGGCGCCCTATCGCATGGCACCTTCAGAGATGTCCGAGTTGAAGAAGCAGTTGAGTGAGCTTCTTGAGTCGGGGTATGTTCGACCGAGCGCCTCGCCTTGGCGCGCACCGGTCCTGTTTGTGCGGAAGAAGGATGGTTCGCTACGTTTGTGTATCGACTATCGTGAACTAAACAAGGTGACCATCAAGAACAAGTATCCTTTGCCGAGAATTGATGACTTGTTCGACCAGTTGCAGGGAGCTGCGGTATTCTCTAAGATTGATTTGAAATCGAGGTATTATCAGCTCCGGGTGAGAGAGTCCGATGTGCCGAAAACAGCTTTTCGGACGAGATACGGACATTATGAGTTTGTAGTTATGCCTTTTGGGTTAACTAATGCGCCGGCGGTGTTCATGCAGTTGATGAACAAAGTCTTTATCGAGTATTTGGATAAGTGTGTCGTCGTCTTCATTGACGATATTCTTATTTATTCGAGGAACGAGGAGGAGCATGCCCATCATTTGCGAGTAGTGTTAGACATTTTGAGGACCGAGCAACTCTATGCGAAGTTCTCGAAATGTGAGTTCTGGCTGAAGGAAGTGATGTTTTTAGGTCACGTGATTTCAGCCGATGGGGTTTGTGTGGATCCACAGAAGATCGAGGCAGTGTTGGATTGGGCACCGCCCAAGAATGTGAGGGAGCTCCGTAGTTTCTTGGGTTTGGCTGGCTACTACCGTAGATTCGTCGAGGGTTTCTCGAAACTAGCTCGGCCATTTACGCAGTTGCTCCAGAAATCCGAGAAGTTCGTTTGGAATGACGAGAGACAGTCGAGTTTTGAGGAACTGAAGAAGCGTTTGACTTCAGCCCTGGTGTTGGCGTTGCCATGTGGCAACGAGGGTTTTGCCATTTATAGCGATGCTTCGGGTCAGGGTCTTGGGTGCGTATTGATGCAGCACGGCAAGACCATTGCCTATGCGTCGAGATAGTTGAGGCCGTATGAGCTGAACTACCCTACTCATGATTTGGAGTTAGCGGCAGTCGTTTTTGCGCTCAAGATTTGGCATCACTATCTTTTCGGCTCTGCATGTCAAATTTTTACCGATCATAAAAGTCTGAAATACATATTTACTCAGCGGGAGTTGAATATGAGGCAGAGGAGGTGGTTAGAGCTGATTAAGGATTATGACCTCGAAATCCTTTATCATCCGGGCAAGGCGAACGTCGTGGCCGATGCCTTGAGTCGGAAACCGGTGGCGTTGCGAACGCTTGAGATCCTTACATCTCGGTCTGAGCTTCGGCGGGCTTTGATTGAGTTAGATGTTGAGGTTTTGTTGCCTGGAGCTGTCGGGCAAATTTATGCTTTAGAGATTTCGTCATCTTTAATCGATGAAATTAAGCTGAAGCAGTTAGAGGATCCGATGATTACTCAAATCCGAGAGAACGTTCTTAAAGGAAAGTCTCCTAGGTTTGTGATTCACGAGGATGGTATTTTGAGATTCCAGAGTCGGCTTTGTGTGCCGAACGACTCAGAGTTGAGATAGAGTATTTTGCGGGAGGCCCATGCTACGCCTTACTCCGTTCATCCTGGTTCGAGTAAGATGTACAAGGACTTGAGAAGGAACTTCTGGTGGAATGATATGAAGAAGGAGGTTGTACAGTTTGTAGCGAGATGTTTGACTTGTCAACAGGTCAAAATCGAGCATCAGCGACCGGCTGGGTTGTTGCAGTCACTTCCCGTTCCGGAATGGAAATGGGAAGATATATCGATGGATTTCATTACGAGTTTGCCAAGATCGAGGTCGGGCATGAATATGGTATGGGTGATTGTTGATCGTCTGACCAAGTCGGCACACTTTCTGGGCATCAAGGACACTTTGGGCCCGGAGAAGTTAGCTCGTGTATTTATCGCGCAGATTGTGAGGCTTCACGGTACTCCGAAGTCTATTGTTTCGGATCGTGATGGCCGTTTTGTATCGCACTTTTGGCAGGAGGTGCATAAGGCGTTGGGTACTCGTTTGCGTCTGAGTACCTCTTTTCATCCCCAGTCTGATGGACAGTCGGAGCGCACTATCCAGACATTTGAGGATATGTTGCCTGCTTGTGCTCTCGATTGGAGTAATGATTGGGAGGAGCATTTGCCATTGATCGAATTCACGTACAACAACAGTTGGCACGCGTCAATTCGGATGGCACCGTATGAGGCACTTTACGGGCGGCGTTGTCGATCTCCGATTTGTTGGAAGGAGGCATCCGATTTGGTCGGGACTGAACCAGATGTCGTTTTAGAGACGAGACGGAAGATAGAATTAATTCGGGAATGGATGTTGACTGCCCAGAGTCGACAGAAGTCATATGCCGATGTCCGTCGTCGACCTTTAGAATTCGAGGTGGGAGACCACGTTTTGCTGAAGGTGTCGCCGACGAGAGGAGTTTTCCATTTCGGGAAGAAGGGGAAGTTGAGTCCTATATTTATTGGACCCTTTGAGATTCTCGAGCGAGTCGGTGAGTTGGCATACCGTTTGGCATTACCTCCGGCCTTGAGTCGCGTGCATAGCGTTTTCCATGTTTCCCAGCTAAGGAAATATGTCCCGGATCCTAGTCATATCATCGACTATAGTGAGATCGATATTGTCGAGGACTTTACCTTCGAGGAGCGTCCCTTGAAGATTTTGGAGCATCACGAGAAACGACTGAGGCATAAGACCATTCCTTTGGTCAAAGTGCAGTGGTCGAAACATGGTGTCGAGGAGGCGACTTGGGAAACCGAGGATAGCATGCGTGCTAAGTACCCTGAGTTGTTTGTTTCTTAAGTTTCGGGACGAAACTTATTTTTAGAGGGGTAGAATGTAATATCCGCATTTTTCCTTTCCCTTTTATTTTCATTTTCGGTGCATTTCTCGATTGTAGTAACCCTCGTGTATCCTTCAGTGTATCACTCCTGTCATCTATTGATCTAATTCTCGTTGTTGTCGTGCGGAACCGCCGTTTCGGGGTTGCCGTGGATCCATTTCGTGTTATTGTTTCCCAAATATTGATTCCTATCGCTTTTATTTTCTTTCCGGATCATTTTTATCATTTTGGGACCCAAAGGGGGTGTGGGCCGCGGCACAAGGTGTGTGCGCCGCGGCACACACATTTCTCCAGTTGTTGGTCAAGCGAACTGTACTGTGTGCCGCGGCACAGCGCCAAGTCAGTGCCGCGGCACACCCGTCCGGGCCGCGGCACACTCGCGTGGCATTTTCGGCCGAAACCCGATCAGGTGCCGCGGCACACGCGGCCGAGCCGCAAAGACACCGCCGAACCCTGGGAGCAATTTTTGGCCTGTGCCGCGGCACACCTCAGCTGAGCCGCGACACACAATGCGGTCAACCCTCTATAATTGTGCTGTTTTGAGCGAGAGCAGCTCATTTTCCTTCTTCTTCTTCCATTTACGCGAGAGAGAGTGAGAGAGGAGGAGAGCTTCTCATCATCCATCAATTTGGGGGTTGATTCCATCATTCTTCTTCGGTTGTGAAGCCCGGATAATCAATCTAACGCGTGTTCTACGGATCATAGTACTTGAATCTTCAAAGGTAATATCTCTTGGAACCCTATTTTCGAATGATTTGGGGGTTTTGGGATTTTCTTCCGATTCATTCCGATTTGTTGGTGGATTCATGATGAATATGATTAATCTTGTTGATATCATTAGTTTTCCTACGGATTCATGGCATATTTCCATAGTTTTGCGAAATCGGGAGGGTTTGGTTGTGGTCCGCCCTCGTTGTTATTTTTATACAAATATACATGAATCGTAGGCGGGTTTCCGGGTGTATTCCGTTTCCGTAATCGTTTAGAAGTGGTTGTGATTGTGTTATTCGAATCGTTAGGTTCATTTCCGCCGGTTCCTCGCGGTCGTGTTCGATCTTTCATTCCCGTTCGTGTCACCGTCTATTTGATCGAGGCAAGTACCCTTATGAACTTACAATCTTAACGTAGTAGTATTGCATGAGACTTGTGTGTGTGTGTATGCTCACTACGGGTTAGATCCGACGGGTTCTCGGTAGGGGTCCACGGAGGGGTGGATCCGCGAGCTTGCTTTTAACCACTATGGGTTAGATCCGACGGGGTCTCGGTAGGGGTCCACGGAGGGGTGGATCCACGTTTAATTGTGGTGCATTTTACAAATGTGATTTGATGTTGGCATTTCCGGAAATGAGTGTTTTGGAACTATGTTTTCTTAATTGCATGCATTACTATATGTGAAAGATGTAAAGTCGTTCATTTGGTTACTTGTACTAGCGTAATTGCTAACCCCTCTGGGGACCCGTTTTGGGGAAATTCGTTTTATGAATTTCAGGTCAGGTTCATCGAGACGAACGGGTGCTGGACCAGTATGCGGATGGCCGTGCGTGATGATTGTGCACGAGTGGTGTCTTATTGCTTTCTATCTTTTTATCTTTTGTGGTCTTTAAACTAATAGAAGTACTCGAGTACTTAAGAATTTTTACTCTTCAGGATTGTATTGTTGTTTATTATGTTGGTGTCAGATTATGGTGTTATGTTAGACCGGTTGAACCGGGTGGATTATTTTGTTGGGCGTCTTTATGACGAGGTATTTTTCTGTTGTTTCTGTGAGTCGATGAGTTTGATGCTTGTTCATCCTGGTGGGTCCCATATAGGGATTCACGGCACTATAATATACCTCGGATATCCTGGGGGTGTTACAATATCTTGACATTCGTACGGTTGGATCGTCGACAAATATTTTTAAAAAAATAGAAACAATAATCTGTGAAAAGCACTAGTTAATGTACTAGTCAATTAGTAGTGGTTTGCTAAGTTCTCAAACGAACTAATTTTTTATTTTTTGAAAATTTGGGAACATCACTCAATTAGATATATCTTGACATCCGTACGGTTGGATCGTCGATAAATATTTTACAAAAATAGAAATAAAAATCTATGGAAAGCACTAATTACTAGTACTAGTCAATTTACTAGTTGTTTGCTAAGATCTCAAACAAAATTATTTTTTATTTTTTGAAAATTTGGAAACATCACTCAATTAGATATATCTTGACATTCATACGGTTGGATCGTCGAGAAATATATTTAAAAAATAGAAACAATAATGCGTGAAAGCACTAGTTAATGTTGCTAAGATCTCAAAAGAAATTAATTTTTTATCTTTTGAAAATTTGGAAACATCACTCAATTAGATATATCTTGACATCCTACAGTTGGATCGTCGATAAATATTTTGCTAAAATAGAAATAAAAACCTGTGGAAAATACTAGTTACTAGTACTAGTCAATTTAGTAGTGGCTTGCTAAGATCTCAAACCAAATTAATATTTTATTTTTTGAAAATTTGGGAACATAACACAATTAGATATATCTTGACATCCGTACGGTTGGATCGTCGATAAATATTTTACAAAAATGGAAATAAAAATCTGTGGAAAGCACTAGTTAATAATATTAGTCAATTTAGTAGTGGTTTGCTAAGATCTCAAACCAAATTAATTTTTTATTTTTTGAAAATTTGGGAACATCACTCAATTAGATATATATTGACATACGTACAGTTGGATCGTTGATAAATATTTTTACACAAATAGAAACAATAATCCATGAAAAGCACTAGTTACTAGCACTAGTCAATTTACTAGTTGTTTGCTAAGATCTCAAATCAAATTAATTTTTTATTTTTTGAAAATTTGGGAACATCACTTAATTAAATATATGTTGACATCGGTACGGTTGGATCGTCGATAAATATTTTTAAAAAATAGAAACAATAATCCGTGAAAATCACTAGTTAATGTACTAGTCAATTTAGTAGTGGTTTGCTAAGATCGCAAACCAAATTTAATTTTTTTTTGAAAATTTGAAAACATCACTCAATTAGATATATGTTGACATTCGTACGGTTCGATCTTCGATAAATATTTTTATAAAATAGAAACAATAATCCGTGAAAATCAGTAGTTAATGTACTGGTCAATTTAGTAGTGGTTTGCTAAGATCTCAAACCAAATTAATATTTTATTTTTTGAAAATATGGGAACATCACTCAATTAGATATATCTTGACATCCGTACGGTTGGATCGTCGATAAATATTTTACAGAAATAGAAATAAAAATCCGTGGAAAGCACTAGTTAGTAGTACTAGTCAATTTAGTAGTGGTTTGCTAAGATCTCAAACCAAATTAATTTTTTATTTTTTGAAAATTTGGGAACATCACTCAATTAGATATATGTTGACATCCTTATGGTTGGATCGTCGATAAATATTTTTACAAAAATAGAGACAATAATCCGTGAAAAGCACTAGTTACTAGTACTAGTCAATTTACTAGTTGTTTGCTAAGATCGCAAACCAAATTAATTTCTTATTTTTTGAAAATTTGGGAACATCACTCAATTAAATATATCTTGACATCCTACTGTTGGATCATCGATAAATATTTTACTAAAATAGAAATAAAAACATGTGGAAAACACTAGTTACTAGTACTAGTCAATTTAGTAGTGGTTTGCTAAGATCTCAAACCAAATTAATATTTTATTTTTTGAAAATTTGGGAACATAACTCAATTAGATATATCTTGACATCCGTACGGTTGGATCATCGATAAATATTTTACAAAAATGGAAATAAAAATCTGTGGAAAGCACTAGTTACTAGTATTAGTCAAGTTAGTAGTGATTTGCTAAGATCTCAAACCAAATTAATATTTTCTTTTTTGAAAATTTGGGAACATCACTCAACTAGATATATCTTGACATCCGTACGGTTGGATCGTCGATAAATATTTTACAGAAATAGAAATAAAAATCCGTGGAAAGCATTAGTTAGTAGTACTAGTCAATTTAGTAGTGGTTTGCTAAGATCTCAAACCAAATTAATTCTTTATTTTTTGAAAATTTGGGAACATAACTCAATTAGATATATGTTGATATCCGTATGGTTGGATCGTCGATAAATATTTTTATAAAAATAGAAACAATAATCCGTGAAAAGCACTAGTTACTAGTACTAGTCAATTTACTAGTTGTTTGCTAAGATCTCAAACCAAATTAATTTCTTATTTTTTGAAAATTTGGGAATATCACTTAATTAAATATATGATGACATCTGTACGGTTGGATCGTCGATAAATATTTTTAAAAAATAGAGACAATAATCCGTGAAAATCACTAGTTAATATACTAGTCAATTTAGTAGTGGTTTGTTAAGATCGCAAACCAAATTAATTTTTTATTTTTTGAAAATTTGGAAATAATCACTCAATTAGATATATGTTGACATCCGTACGGTTGGATCTTCGATAAATATTTTTAGAAAATAGAAACAATAATTCGTGAAAATCACTAGTTAATGTACTAGTCAATTTAGTAGTGGTTTGCTAAGATCTCAAACCAAATTAATTTTTTATTATTTAAAAATTTGGGAAATCACTCAATTAGATATATCTTGACATTCGTACGGTTGGATCGTCGATAAATATTTTTAAAAAAATAGAAACAATAATCCGTGAAAAGCACTAGTTAATATACTAGTCAATTTAGTAGTGGTTTGCTAAGATCTCAAACCAAATTAATTTTTTATTTTTTAAAAATTTGGGAACATCACTAGATTAGGTATATGTTGACATCCAAATGGTTGGATCGTCGATAAATATTTTTACAAATATAGAAACAATAATCCGTGAAAAACACTACTTACTAGCACTAGTCTATTTACTAGTTGTTTGCTAAGATCTCAAACCAAATTAATTTTAGTTTTTTGAAAATTTAGGAACATCACTCAATTTGATATATCTTGACATTCGTATGGTTGGATTGTCGATAAATATTTTTAAAAAATAGAAACAATAATCCATAAAAAGCACTAGTTAATGTACTAGTAAATTTCGTAGTGGTTTGCTAAGATCTCAAACCAAATTATTTTTTATTTTTTGGAAATTTGGGAACATAACTCAATTAGATATATCTCGACATCCGTACGGTTGGATCGTCGATAAATATTTTACAAAAATGGAAATAAAAATCTGTGGAAAGCATTAGTTACTAGTATTAGTCAATTTAGTAGTGGTTTGCTAAGATCTCAAACCAAATTAATTTTTTATTTTTTGAAAATTTGGGAATAGCACTCAATTAGATATATATTGACATCTATACAGTTGGATCGTTGATAAATATTTTTACACAAATAGAAACAATAATCCGTGAAAAGCACTAGTTACTAGCACTAGTCAATTTACTAGTTGTTTGCTAAGATCTCAAACCAAATTAATTTTTTATTTCTTGAAAATTTGGGAACATCACTTAATTAAATATATGTTGACATCCGTACGGTTGTATCGTCGATAAATATTTTTTAAAAACTAGAAACAACAATCCGTGAAAATCACTAGTTAATTTACTAGTCAATTTAGTAGTGGTTTGCTAAGATCGCAAACCAAATTAATTTTTTATTTTTTGAAAATTTAAAAACATCACTCAATTAGATATATGTTGACATCTGTACGGTTGGATCTTCGATAAATATTTTTAGAAAATAGAAACAATAATCCGTGAAAATCACTAGTTAATGTACGAGTCAATTTAGTAGTGGTTTGCTAAGATTTCAAACCAAATTAATATTTTATTTTTTGAAAATTTGGGAACATCACTCAATTAGATATATTTTGATATCCGTATGGTTGGATCGTCGATAAATATTTTACAGAAATAGAAATAATTACGTGGAAAGCACTAGTTACTAGTACTAGTCAATTTAGTAGTGGTTTGCTAAGATCTCAAACCAATTTAATTTTTTATTTTTTGAAAATTTGGGAACATCACTCAATTAGATATATGTTGACATCCGTATGGTTGGATCGTCGATAAATATTTTTACAAAACTAGAAACAATAATCCCTAGTACTAGTCAATTTACTAGTTGATTGCTAAGATCTCAAACCGAATTAAATTTTTTATTTTTGAAAAAATTGAGAACATCACTTAATTAAATATATGTTTACATCTGTACGGTTGCATCGTCGATAAATATTTTTAAAAAAATAGAAACAATAATCCGTAAAAATCACTAGTTAATATACTAGTCAATTTAGTAGAAGTTTGCTAAGATCGCAAACCAAATTAATTTTCTATTTTTTGAAAATTTGGAAACATCACTCAATTAGATATATGTTGACATCCGTACGGTTGGATCTTCGATAAATATTTTTAGAAAATAGAAACAATAATCCGTGAAAATCACTAGTTAATGTACTAGTCAATTTAGTAGTGGTTTGTTAAGATCTCAAACCAAATTAATTTTTTATTTTTTGAAAATTTGGGAACATCACTCAATTAGATATATCATGACATTCATACGGTTGTATCATCGATAAATATTTTTAAAAAAATAGAAACAATAATCCGTGAAAAGCACTAGTTAATGTACTAATCAATTTAGTAGTGGTTTGCTAATATCTCAAACCAAATTAATTTTTTATTTTTTGAAAATTTGGGAACATCACTGGATTAGATATATGTTGACATCCAAACGGTTGGATCGTCGATAAATATTGTTACAAAAATAGAAACAATAATCCGTGAAAAGCACTAGTTACTAGCACTAGTCTATTTACTAGTTGTTTGCTAAGATCTCAAACCAAATTAATTATTTGTTTTTTGAAAATTTAGGAACATCACTCAATTTGATATATCTTGACATTCGTATGGTTGGATCGTCGATAAATATTTTTAAAAAATAGAAACAATGATCCGTAAAAAGCACTAGTTAATGTACTAGTCAATTTAGTAGTGGTTTGCTAAGATCTCAAACCAAATTAATTTTTTATTTTTTGAAAATTTGGGAACATCACTTAATTAAATATATGTTGACATCCGTACAGTTGGATCGTCGATAAATATTTTTAAAAAATAGAAACAATAATCCGTTAAAATCACTAGTTAATATACTAGTCAATTTAGTAGTGGTTTGCTAAGATCGCAAACCAAATTAATTTTTTATTTTTTCAAAATTTGGAAAATCACTGAATTAGATATATGTTGACATCCGTACGGTTGGATCTTCGATAATTTTTTTTAGAAAATAGAAACAATAATCCGTGAAAATCACTAGTTAATGTACTAGTCAATTTAGTTGTGGTTTGCTAAGATCTCAAACAAAATTAATTTTGTATTTTTTGAAAATTTGGGAACCTCACTCAATTAGATATATCATGACATTCGTATGGTTGGAACGTCGATAAATATTTTTAACAAAATAGAAATAATATTCTGTGAAAAGCAGTAGTTAATGTACTAGTCAATTGAGTAGTGCTTTGCTAAGATCTCAAACCAAATTAATTTTTTATTTTTTGAAAATTTGGGAACATCACTCGATTAGATATATGTTGACATCCAAACGGTTGGATCGTCGATAAATATTTTTACCAAAATAGAAACAATAATCCGTGAAAAGCACTAGTTACTAGCACTAGTCTATTTACTAGTTGTTTGCTAAGATCTCAAACCAAATTAATTTTTTATTTTTTGAAAATTTAGGAACATCACTCAATTTGATATATCTTGACATTCGTATGGTTGGATCGTCGATAAATATTTTTAAAAAATAGAAACAATAATCCGTAAAAAGCATTAGTTAATGTACTAGTCAATTTAGTAGTTGTTTGCTAAGATCTCAAACCAAATTATTTTTTATGTTTTGAAAATTTGGGAACATAACTCAATTAGATATATCTTGACATTTGTACGGTTGGATCGTCGATAAATATTTTACAAAAATGGAAATAAAAATCTGTGGAAAACACTAGTTTCTAGTATTAGTCAATTTAGTAGTGGTTTGCTAAGATCTCAAACCAAATTAATTTTGTATTTTTTGAAAATTTGGGAACCTCACTCAATTAGATATATCATGACATTCGTATGCTTGGATCGTCGATAAATATTTTTAAAAAGATAGAAATAATATTCTGTGAAAAGCAGTAGTTAATGTACTAGTCAATTGAGTAGTGCTTTGCTAAGATCTCAAACCAAATTAATTTTTTATTTTTTGAAAATTTGGGAACATCACTCGATTAGATATCTATTGACATCCAAACGGTTGGATCGTCGATAAATATTTTTACCAAAATAGAAACAATAATCCGTGAAAAGCACTAGTTACTAGCACTAGTCTATTTACTAGTTGTTTGCTAAGATCTCAAACCAAATTAATTTTTTATTTTTTGAAAATTTAGGAACATCACTCAATTTGATATATCTTGACATTCGTATGGTTGGATCGTCGATAAATATTTTAAAAAATAGAAACAATAATCCGTAAAAAGCATTAGTTAATGTACTAGTCAATTTAGTAGTTGTTTGCTAAGATCTCAAACCAAATTATTTTTTTATGTTTTGAAAATTTGGGAACATAACTCAATTAGATATATCTTGACATTTGTACGGTTGGATCGTCGATAAATATTTTACAAAAATGGAAATAAAAATCTGTGGAAAACACTAGTTACTAGTAATACTAGTCTAGTATTAGTCAATTTAGTAGTGGTTTGCTAAGATCTCAAACCAAATTAATTTTTTAATTTTTGAAAATTTGGGAACATCACTCAATTACATATATCTTGACATCCGTACGGTTGGATCGTCGATAAATATTTTCAAAAAATAGACACAATAATCCGTCAAATTCACTAGTTAATATACTAGTCAATTTAGTGGTGGTTTGCTAAGATCGCAAACCAAATTATTTTTTTTATATTTTGAATATTTGGAAACATCACTCATTTAGTATATGTTGACATTCGTATGGTTGGATCTTCGATAAATATTTTTAGAAAATAGAAACAATAATCCGTGAAAATCAATTGTTAAAGTACTAGTCAATTTAGTAGTGGTTTGCTAAGATCTCAAACCAAATTAATTTTTTATCTTTTGAAAATTTGCGAACATCACTCAATTAGATATATCTTGACATCCGTACAATTGGATCGTCGATAAATATTTTACAAAAATAGAAATAAAAATCTGCGGAAAGCACTAATTACTAGTACTAGTCAATTTAGTAGTGGTTTGTTAAGATTTATTCTTTATTTTTTGAAAATTTGGGAACATCACTCGATTAGATATATGTTGACATCCCTACGGTTGGATCGTCGAAAAATATTTTTACAAAAATTGAAACAATAATCCGTGAAAAGTACTAGTTAGTAGCACTAGTCAATTTACTAGTTGTTTGCTAAGATCTCAAACCAAATTAATTTTTTATTTTTTGAAAATTTTGGAACATCACTCAATTACATATATCTTGACATCCGTAAGGTTGGATCATCGATAAATATTTTTAATAAATAGAAACAATAATCCGTAAAAATCACTAGTTAATGTACTAGTCAATTTAGTAGTGGTTTGCTAAGATCGCAAACCAAATTAATTTTTTATTTTTATGAAAATTTGGGAACATCACTCAATTAGTTATATGTTGACATTTGTACGGTTGGATCGTCGATAAATATTTTTTAAAAAATAGAAATAATAATCCGTGAAAAATCACTAGTTAATGTACTAGTCAATTTAGTAGTGGTTTGGTAAGATCTCAAACCAAATTAATTTTTTATTTTTTAAAATTTTTGGAACATCACTCAATTAGATATATCTTGACATTCGTACGGTTGGATCGTCGATAAATATTTTTCAAAAAATAGAAACAATAATCCGTGAAAATCACTAGTTAATGTACTAGTCAATTTAGTAGTGGTTTGCTAAGATCTCAAACGAAATTATTTTTTTATTTTTTTAGATATATGTTGATATCCGTAAAATTGGATCATCGATAATTATTTTTAAAAAAATAGAAACAATAATCCGTGAAAAGCACTAGTTGATGTACTAGTCAATTTAGTTGTGGTTTGCTAAGATCTCAAACGAAATGAATTATTTATTTTTTGAAAATTTGGGAACATCACTCAATTAGATATATCATGACATCCGTACGGTTGGATCATCGATAAATATTTAATAGAAATAGAAATAAAAATCCGTGGAAAGCACTAGTTACTAGTACTAGTCAATTTAGTAGTGGTTTGCAAAGATCTCAAACTATTAATTTTTTATTTTTTGAAAATTTGGGAACATCACTAAATTAGATATATGTTGACATCCGTACGTTGGATAATCGATAAATATATTTACAAAAATAGAAATAATAATCCATGAAAACCACTAGTTATTAGTACTAGTCAATTTACTAGTTGTTTGTTAAGATCTCAAACCAAATTAATTTTTTATTTTTTTAAAATTTGGGAACATCACTCAATTAGATATATTTGACATCCGTACGGTTGGATCGTCGATAACTATTTTTAAAAAATAAAAACAATAATCCGTAAAAATTACTAGTTAATGTACTAGTCAATTTAGTAGTGGTTTGCTAAGATCGCAAACCAAATTAATTTTTTATTTTTTGAAAATTTGGGAACATCACTAAATTAGATATATCTTGACATTCGTACGGTTGGATCGTCGGTAAATATTTTAAAAAAATAGAAACAATAATCCGTGAAAAGCACTACTTAATGTACTAGTCAATTTAGTAGTAGTTTGCTAAGATCTCAAACGGACTAATTTTTTATTTTTTGAAAATTTGGGAACATCACTCAATTAGATATATCTTGACATCCGTATGGTTGGATCGTCGATAAATATTTTACAAAAATAGAAATAAAAATTTGTGGAAAGCACTAATTACTAGTACTAGTCAAGGTAGTAGTGGTTTGTTAATGTAACACCCCCAGAATACGACCGGGAATGTCACACGCCGTATGTAATATCCGGATAAATTGTTGAGTATTTTCATCTGTATTTGAACCCTGTATTACCTGAAATGGTGCTATCAATAATCGAAGTACGACCGTTTCCGTATTCGTATCCTCATGCATGATAATATCAACCTTTAATCCTTTTCATGCAACTCGTCGTAACGCACGCTAACAGGTAAGCGTAACGTACGTTACGATCTGGAAATAGCGTACGCTACGAGCTAGACGTAGCGTACGTAAGGAGGTCAATAATTGAACAGATTGGCTAACACATGGACAACTGGTGGTGGGGCTCGGAAATATTCCCGCGGATGAACACAGGGATTTTGGGGTCAACGGGTGTTAACGCACGCTAAGGCTTGTAACTAGCGTACGCTAATATGTGTAGCTTACGACGTAATGCATAGGGTGTAACGTCGTAAGCTAGTACAACACGAGACGATGAAGCTATCGGTGATCGATAGCGACGCTAATATCGAATGGTAGCGTGCGCTAAGTATATTACGTACGTAAATGGCTGAGGCTAACGACGTAAATCTCAAGATATTATATATATGGACAACACCCCATTTCATTTCTCTTCGTCCCTTTCACTTGTAATTCGTTTTCCTCCATTTCTAGAGGGTCTCACCCTCTAAAACACATATAGAACACGTAGACTCGATCATTTAAGTTACGAAACATCTTGCATTGACATTCAAGCAATCTAATTGGATGCTACCTCGTGTCTCTGCGTTTCTTTCATATTAAAGGTATGTTAATGCTACCTCAACCTTGATTTCGTGTTCTTAAGGATGTTTTGAACATACCACCAGGATTATTAAGCTCCATAAGATGATTTTTATCCGAACGCCATGTTTTTGGAAGTTGGAATGATTCATGCTTTAGTTAACCGAGTTAAGAACGTTATAGTTCGACTCTTGTTATGATAATCAAGTAAGGTAAAATCCTGAGATTAATAAACCATATTGTATGGTGTTTCCATAATGATCATAGACTTAATGTTGGTAACAACCCTGATTTTCGAACTACCTTTGAGGATCTATAATCAATATTTGGAGTGAGTCTTATGATGGGAGGATTAACCGGAATTCGTAGACATCAACACCATAGGGTTATCTGATTCACATGAGTGAGATATGTGTGAATATAACGTACGTTAAGCTCTATGCATTACGACGTTATACCTCGAGCAAGGCGATCAAATGCCGAGAAGAAGCATCAATGCATGCTTAGCGTGCGCTAATCCTTGTAGCTTACGTGCGCTAACGTGCGGGCGTAACGTATGTTACGTATGTGTGTAACGTACGTTACGAAGAGAACAGTTAGGGTTCGGCCATCTTTTTATGCTTTTCCTTGTGTGATTGGTTGTTTATTTTATGATAGGGTATTAAGGACGAATTTCCTACGATAATCCAGTGTTGAGCCTCTCCGATCGTCGTTTTCGTTGGAGTTCTGGATTGTTCCAATCAACTGTATTTCCGGAGTATTCGCGAGAGATTACCAAGGCAAGTACCTTGATATACGAATTATAATTACGTGAAATCATTGTTCTTTGAAGTGTATGAATCATGTTATGAATATCCGTATTTACATTATATATATATAGATATGTGTGGATAATTATGTAGTATTAATTGATAGTGTTGAAGGCCTAATGTGCTAAGTCTTGATGAATAACGTGCGAGTTATTGTTTATTTTGCGTAGTTGCGTACTGGCGAATAAATTATGTGGATTGATGAATTGATTTGATAATTGTTGCAACGGTATTGTGTGCTTGGTATTTGTAATAATGTGAATACTTGTTATGAGAGACGTCATATCCGGTACCTCGAGGGCGGGCGTGCACTCCGGCTGTTATGCCGCAATGAGCGGCTCCATATGATTGGTGAACACCGGTGTTACTTAATGCGCGAGCAAGGGGCGGCTCCTGTGGGAGTGAACGCCGGCGCGGTGACATGTGCAATGGGCGGCCAATATAGTGGAGTGAACGCCGGTACACAGGTGTGCAAGGGAGGCGCCTGGCAGGCTTATTGGTAACGTATATTTGAGTGATAGCTAAGACCCGTTATCAAATGATTTTCGAAATTTAAATCTTTGCAACTTGCTTTGAATGTTGGTCTTGATGTAGACCACGGATTGTGTTTCTGGAGTTCGTTCCAATTTGTTTTAAATGTTGGTATCAGGGTTAATTAACCAAGGATATTTGACGAGATCTCCGAGGGTTAATTAATCAGGGGTCTTGAGCAGGATTTGTCGAATGAGAGGCTGTGCCTTTTATTGTCTTGTGTTGATTATTCTGTGTATTGGGTCGAGGACCCCGTGAGATGTTGAGATTTGATCTCGTGATGATATTATTTGGATTGGGCCGAGAACCCCGTGAGATGTTGTAATGATTCACTTGTGATCTTGCTTTATCATTTGGGTCGAGGACCCCGAATAACGTTGTGATAGTTTTCTTGCAAATTGTTTTCCACATGTTGGGTCAAGGACGAGAGCTTTTGAAGTATTTTGAAAGTATTTCCATTTGATTTTCAAAACCCCTAGATGGCCCGAGTCAATATTAATGTTTTCGAACTTTCTTATCAAAATACTTTTCCTTTTATAAAAAGGGATTTCTCGACTCCTTGGGCTCGTTTAAAGTTTTATTGGTGTTATGTTCGTACGGAGAATATGAAAATGTGATTATCTTTCACCTTGTGTATGTAATACTATTCGTGTTGACCATTTGAGTGTGTGGTTCGTGTTAAGGTTTCACGACTATTGAGTTTTGTGTTATTATTATTCGTATATCTTGTGTATTGTGTACTTGCACTAGCAAAATTCCGGTTGCTAACCCCGAGTTTCGGGGTGGGTGCCTGTTATGCGCTCGGGTTTTGGCGGCTCGGGAGCGATCACGGGATTAGGCAGGAAGGAGATGGAGGACAATGATACTAATTACACCAGATTTAGAGTCTTTTCTTTTGTTTCATTTTGTTCGTTATTACTATGTCGTTAGAGTATTCACCCTTGCATTGGTGTAGTTTTCATTTATTAAATTGAGTTGTCGTTATTTTATGTGTTAAATTTTATTTTTGTAATTGAGATTTAAAGTTCATTTGTTTCGAATTGTTTAATGACCTTGTCGGTCTGCGTTGTATTTAGATTGACCCCGGTCGGTCAATCATTTTGTAGTCTATTAGAGTTTAGCCTTGTAGATCCTTGTAAGAAGGGCCTACGGCGTGTAACATTTCCGGATGTATTCTGGGGGTGTTACAAATATGGTATCAGAGCTTAGGTTTGCGAAAAACCTAGGCCGTTGGGTCAAGTCCATGTCTTGTGTAAGTCGCGCGCGTCAGAGTTGTGATTAGTATCGTGGTTCCAACATCATCTTCAAGCAATCCGTGATGATAAGCCTCCCGAATCATAAGTCCCCTTATATACGTATTTGATTATATTGTGCTTAACGTGAACCTAGGGTTTGAACTTGTTAGAGATTATATTGTTTTACGATATCACCTGCGTATACGGTTCGAGTGAGAATGGTTATGTAGTATACTTCGGTAGTCGAACATATTTATCGGATTCTGCATTTTAGTAGGATAAATCTTTGAGTGTTAATTTTATCCATTGCGTGAGTATTTTGAAATGACTCTTGACATTTTGGCATTTTTAGTCTTGCACATTTTAACGGTATTTAATATTTTACAAATGATTTTGTAAGTTTTGGAAAATGCTACCGTCATCAATTGTTTGGCATATTTTGAAATGATTTTTAATGGTATTTAGTCGGTAGGTTCCGCACGAATTCCGGCATGTAATATTTAGGGCCAAATTACGAACATTTCAAAGTAGTGTTTTAAAATTTTCCTAACATTGTAAACCTCATGATTTAATGTAGTCGTGTCGAATGATCACGTATTTTGGTGAAAATTTCTTTCGAATAAACATTTTGGTAGAAGAGGAAGGATTTTTAAAATTGTGGTATTTGGGACTCAACACTTTTGAAATATTTTAAATTAGTTACAATTCGATTTTCAATTTCCTTGTAGGCATTACTCGAAAATAAATTTTTAGAGTCATTGTATAAACTTCCTCTTCCAAAACAAAGAATGATTTACAAGTTCGAGCACAACGTGACTCGGCTTTTGTTTCAATTTTTTTTTAAAAAGCATACACATAATGATCGTCTAGACGAAGGACTGGAAGTTGATTTGAAAATTTCGTGCTTTACGATATTACCGTTATTCTAAGGATGCTAATTAAACCTTATGTTGATAATCGTGGTATAACGTACAACCGACTATGTGATAACAATAAACGGTACTATCTGCATTAGCATGTCGAGCCCTGGCTGATGTAGACGTAATATAGGAAGCGGAAGCGGTGAGGTGGTACGTACGACACCGATTCATGTTACGGTGAAGGACTATCAAGATCGACGATAACCTATGAAACCTCCTCGGTGGCCGAGCCAACGAGCGGAGAAAAGAGACCAAGGACATCGGGAAAATTTTTGGGCGGTGAGACTAAGGTTCTCAAACCCCACGTCGTTCGAATGCGTCGTCTTCGCGGTCGAGAATGAGCATTGGGAATCCCCAACCGGCATCGGTGACTCCGGTAAGAAGAGAGTGTGCTTCAACCGCAACTGCAGGACACATCCGTGTAAACTGTCCCTCACCACTCTTGACTTGTCATCGGTGCGGGTGTGAAGGCCATCGGGAGAAACATTGTGAGATAATTTCGAATTGGCAAGGAATGCTACTCTGTCGGTGAGCGAGCAAGTGGTCGGAGAATGTCCCGAAACCTTATGTCTTCTGTGAAGAGCCTATCATAGGCGAATGAAGATTTTGTGCCGTGTTCTAGTCGTTCTTTGTTTCCAACAATCGTGACTTTGATTGTTTTTCATTTTAATTGCTTTTCGTTTCCAACTCCTGCTGTTTTCAGTTTTGGGGCTGACATGTCTTCTTAGTATGGAGGAACGTAATACCCATACTCTTCTTAGTATGTTCGGTGTTGGGAGACTTTCATTGTTGATGATTCATCTGTGACCCACTTGACAATTTTAAACTACCATGTTCTACTGAACCTACCGTCAGTCAAACGAAATTCAGAACCGATTTGTTAGACTCCGTGAATTATTGTGGTCTATTCACATCTGAACTTAATCTTTGCAAAATTTTGTTCGAAACTATTTGTTCCCACTCGTGCAGTTAATATTTCCATGTGTTATGAAATTGAATATGGTGGGTCGAGCTCGACACGCGATTTTAGTACATCTGAGTCGTTTGCGAATTTCCTTAATTCCGTGAGCTTCTACTTCTCCACTCTAACTTCTCGTGTTCACGTGTAATTTATTGCCTCATTTGACGTGCCTGATACTTCCTAAGTCCAATCATTGTAATTTTTTTAGAACCTTGTATTCGCGCATCGCTCATGATGTTTTGGGGCTGAGCAAGTAGTACTTTTTCTTGGTTGTTCCACCACTCTACTTTAAGTTTCGGGACGAAACTTCTTTTAAGAGGGATAGTATGTAATATCCGGATAAATTGTTGAGTATTTTCATCTGTATTTGAACCTGTATTACGAAATGGTGCTATCAATAATCGAAGTACGACCGTTTCCGTATTCGTATCCTCATGCATGATAATATCAACCTTTAATCCTTTTCATGCAACTCGTCGTAACGCACGCTAACAGTAAGCGTAACGTGCGTTACGATCGGAAATAGCGTACGCTACGAGCTAGACGTAGCGTCGTAAGGAGGTCAATAATTGAGCAGTTGGCTAACACATGGACAATGGTGGTGGGGCTCGGAAATATTCCCGCGGATGAACTGGGACAGTTTTGGGGTCAACGGGTGTTAACGTACGCTAAGGCTTGTAACTAGCGTACGCTAATATGTGTAGCTTACGACGTAATGCATAGGGTGTAACGTCGTAAGCTAGTACAAAACGAGACGATGGCTATCGGTGATCGATAGCGTACGCTAATATCGAATGGTAGCGTGCGCTAAGTATATTACGACGTAAATGGCTGAGGCTAACGACGTAAATCTCAAGATATTATATATATGGACAACACCCCATTTCATTTCTCTTCGTCCCTTTCACTTGTAATTCGTTTTCCTCCATTTCTAGAGGGTCTCCAGCCCTCTAAAACACATATAGAACACGTAGACTCGATCATTTAAGTTACGAAACATCTTGCATTGACATTCAAGCAATCGGAATTGGATGCTACCTCGTGTCTCTGCGTTTCTTTCATATTAAAGGTATGTTAATGCTACCTCAACCTTGATTTCGTGTTCTTAAGGATGTTTTGAACATACCACCAGGATTATTAAGCTCCATAAGATGATTTTTATCCGAACGCCATGTTTTTGGAAGTTGGAATGATTCATGCTTTAGTTAACCGAGTTAAGAACGTTATAGTTCGACTCTTGTTATGATAATCAAGTAAGGTAAAATCCTGAGATTAATAAACCATATTGTATGGTGTTTCCATAATGATCATAGACTTAATGTTGGTAACAACCCCAGATTTTCCGAACTACCTTTGAGGATCTATAATCAATATTTGGAGTGAGTCTTATGATGGGAGGATTAACAGGAATTCGTAGACATCAACACCATAGGGTTATCACGATTCACATGAGTGAGATATGTGTGAATATAACGTCGTTAAGCTCTATGCATTACGACGTTATACCCTCGAGCAAGGCGATAAATGCAGGCCGAGAAGAAGCATCGATGCATGCTTAGCGTGCGCTAATCCTTGTAGCTTACGTGCGCTAACGTGCAGACGTAACGTACGTTACGTATGTGTGTAACGTACGTTACGAAGAGAACAGTTAGGGTTCGGCCATCTTTTTATGCTTTTCCTTGTGTGATTGGTTGTTTATTTTATGATAGGGTATTAAGGACGAATTTCCTACGATAATCCAGTGTTGAGCCTCTCCGATCGTCGTTTTCGTTGGAGTTCTGGATTGTTCCAATCAACTGTATTTCCGGAGTAGTCGCGAGAGATTACCAAGGCAAGTACCTTGATATACGAATTATAATTACGTGAAATCATTGTTGCTGAAGTGTATGAATCATGTTATGAATATCTGTATTTACATTATATATATATAGATATGTGTGGATAATTATGTAGTATTAATTGATAGTGTTGAAGGCCTAATGTGCTAAGTCTTGATGAATAACGTGCGAGTTATTGTTTATTTTGCGTAGTTGCGTCTCGCGAATAAATTATGTGGATTGATGAATTGATTTGATAATTGTTGCAATCGATTGTGTGCTTGGTATTTGTAATAATGTGAATACTTGTTATGAGAGACGTCATATCCGGGTACCTGCGAGGCGGGCGTGCACTCCGGCACTGTTATGCTGCAATGAGCGGCTCCATATGATTGGTGAACACCGGTGTTACTTAATGCGCGAGCAGGCGCTCTGTGGGAGTGAACGGCGCGGTGACATGTGCAATGGGCGGCCAATATAGTGGAGTGAACGCCGGTACAGTGTGCAAGGGAGGCGCTGGCGGGCTTATTGGTAACGGATATTTGAGTGATAGCTAAGACCCGTTATCAAATGATTTTGAAATTTAAATCTTTGCAACTTGCTTTGAATGTTGGTCTTGATGTAGACCACGGATTGTGTTTGAGTTCGTTCCAATTTGTTTTAAATGTTGGTATCGGGGTTAATTAACCAAGGATATTTGACGAGATCTCAGGGTTAATTAATCGGGGTCTTGAGCGGGATTTGTCGAATGAGAGGTGTGCCTTTTATTATCTTGTGTTGATTATTCTGTATTGGGTCGAGGACCCCGTGAGATGTTGAGATTTGATCTCGTGATGATATTATTTGGATTGGGCCGAGAACCCGTGAGATGTTGTAATGATTCACTTGTGATCTTGCTTTATCATTTGGGTCGAGGACCCGAATAACGTTGTGATAGTTTTCTTGCAAATTGTTTTCCACATGTTGGGTCAAGGACCGAGAGCTTTTGAAGTATTTTGAAAGTATTTCCATTTGATTTTCAAAACCCTAGATGGCCCGAGTCAATATTAATGTTTTGAACTTTCTTATCAAAATACTTTTCCTTTTATAAAAGGGATTTCTCGACTCCTTGGGCTCGTTTAAAGTTTTATTGGTGTTATGTTACGTACGGAGAATATGAAAATGTGATTATCTTTCACCTTGTGTATGTAATACTATTACGTGTTGACCATTTGAGTGTGTGGTTCGTGTTAAGGTTTCACGACTATTGAGTTTTGTGTTATTATTATTCGTATATCTTGTGTATTGTGTACTTGCACTAGCAAAATTCAGTTTGCTAACCCCAGGAGTTTCGGGGTGGGTGCTGTTATGCGCTCACGTTTTGGCGGCTCGGGAGCGATCACGGGATTGGGAAGGAGATGGAGGACAATGATACTAATTACACGAGTTAGAGTCTTTTCTTTTGTTTCATTTTGGTCGGTATTACTGTCGTTCGAGTATTCACCCTTGCATGGGTGTAGTTTTCATTTATTAAATTGAGTTGTCGTTCTTTTCTGTGTTCAAGTTTATTTTTGTCATTGAGATGTAAAGTTCATTTGTTTCCGAATTGTTTAATGACCTTGTCGGTCTGCGTTGTATTTAGATTGACCCCGGTCGGTCAATCATTTTGTAGTCTATTAGAGTTTAGCCTTGTAGATCCTTGTAAGAAGGGCCTACGGCGTGTAACATTTCCGGATGTATTCTGGGGGTGTTACACCGTAGACCCTTATCACAAGGATCTACCAGGCTAAGCTCCAAAAGACTACTCAATGATTGACCGACCGGGGTCAAAATTAAATGCAAAGCAGACCGACAAGGTCATTAACCAATTCAGAAAATAACGACATTCACATTACAATGACAATAATAAACTTGAACACCGAAAAGAATGACAACTCAATTTAATAAATGAAAACTGCACCCATGCAAGGGTGAATACTCGAACGACAGAGAAATACCGACCAACTGAAACAAAGGAAAAGACTCTGACTCTGGCGTGATTAGTATCATTGTCCTCCATCTCCTTCCAAGCCAATCATGTGATCGCTCCGAGCCGCCAAAACTGAGCGCATAATGCACCCACCCCGAAAACTCGGGGTTAGCAACCGGAATTTTGCTAGTGCAAGTACATAATATACAAGATATACGAATAATAACAACACAAATCTCAACAATGTGAAGCCTTAACACAAACCACACATTCCCATAGTCCACAGAATGGCATCACATACCCAAAGTGAAAGATAATCACATAGTCATATTCTCATGCGGAACATAACACCAATGAAACTTTAAACGAGCCCAAGGAGTCGAAAAATCCCTTTTTATACAAGGAAAAGTATTTTGATAAGAAAGTTTGAAAACATCATTATTGACTCAGGCCATCATGGGATTTTGAAAATCAAACGGGAATACTTTTAGAAAATACTTCAAAAATTCTCGGATCATCGACCCAACATGTGTAAAACAATTTGCAAGAAAACCATTACAACGTTATTCGGGTCCTCGACCCAATGCACAGAATAATCATCACAGTACAATCAAAGGCACAGCCTCTCATTCGACAATTCCTGCTCAAGACCCTTGATTAATTAACCCTCGGAGATTTCGTCAAACATCCTTGGTTAATTAACCCCGATACCAATGTCTTAAAAACAATTTGAAACAAGCTTTCAAAAACACGAATCACAGTCTATATCGAGACCAGTATTTTAAAAGAGTTGAAAGAACTTTGAAATACGAGGATTGTTCGGTAACGGGGTCTTAGCTATCACTCGAATATCCGTTACCAATAAGCCTGCCAGGCGCCTCCCTTGCACACCTGTGCACCGGCGTTCACTCCACTATGTTGGCCGCCCCTTGAACATGTCACCGCGCCGGCGATCACTCCTGACAGAGCCGCCCCTTGCACGCGCATTAGGTAACACCGGTGTTCACCAAACATATGGAGCCGCACATTGCAGCGTACACCAGGCCGGGTACACACCCCGCCCTCGAGGTTCCGGATACGACGTCTCTCACAACAAGTATTCACATTATTACAAACATCAAGTACACAATCAATCAATTCAACAATTATCAAATCAATACACCAATTCACACAATTTATCCGACAGTCCATAACCACACAATAAACAATAACACGTACATTATCAATCAAGATCCAACACAATAAGCCTTCGGCACAACCAACCAACGCTACACATATATCCTTGTATTGCGACTCAACCGAATATATATATATAGATATATATATATATATGTATATATACATATAACCTTACTATATTATATGAATAACTATAGTTCATCCATCAATCCAAGTTGAGTACGCCAACTAGTGTTAGCATTCACCACTCGTCGTTCACCGACATAGGCATATATATCAATATACGTATATACATACATATATTTAACATATAAATATATATAAATCTATATATATATACACACACATATATATATATATATACACACACATATATATATATATATACATATCCGTATAAATTCATACACTTCGACAACGATGATTTCACGCAGTTACAATTCGTATATCAAGGTACTTGCCTTGGTAATCTCTCGCGGATACTCCGAAAGTACGGTCGGTTGGCAAAATCCGGAACTCCAACGAAAACAACGATCGGAAGGGCTCAACACCAGATTTTTGTAGGGAAATCGTCCCTAGTATCCTATCATCGAATAAACAATCAATCATACGAGGAAAAACATCACAAAACGACCAAATTCCTCTCTGCGGCATTTCCCCGGACACTTTGAAGGCGTCAAACGGAAGTTCATATAATCGACGAATCGGAAATGGTAAAACTGTGGAAAGATGATGAAAATGATAGAATACAACTTAATCTACAATTATCCATCAGTAATTTAAGTTCATAAGGCTCAAACGGACGAAATCTACCAAGATCCCCAAATTTCTCAAAGTTTGGATTTTAGGAAAAACTAACCTTGATTCGGTCGATTGAAGGATGTCATGGATTGATCGATCAATGATATGGACTCAGGATCTTCGTGGTTTTGTTGTTCAACAACATGCCTTATCGCTCTCATAACCTCTGGCCGCGGAAGGAAGAGAATGAAATGAAAAAATGTGTTGAAACAGGGCTGCTCGGTCAAATATATATCGCAATCGACTAGCGTGCGCTAGGTTGTCCGGGTAGCGTCTTCTCGGCCGGCCACTGGTCGAGAATCTTGGCCGGGTCCGATAAGCGTGCGCAAGTCATCGGCAGCAGCGTGCACAATCGGCCCGTCCAGGACCTCTTGGACTAATCATCCGGCCAGTAGCGTCGCCCGGCCGAGCGATAGCGTCGTTAACTGCCGAGTTAGCGCGCGCATTGTCCATTGTGGCGTGCGCTACCCTGTGGTCGGCGAAGTCAGACCTGCGCCTAGGCTGCCGGGCGATTAGCGTGCGTTACCTCCCGCGATGGCGCGCTACTCCTGCGGTTTAGCGCGCAGTCGGCCGTAAGCGTCGTCGCTAGGCGTCCTACCAAGCTGTCCGTGATGCCGGCATCCGTGCAGTTCCTCCATAGCCGTCCGGCCGGCCGTGGCACGGCGACTCGATTCCTAAAAGCGCCGGAACGAACACGGCCAAACGCTCGCGGACAACAACACCGATCCGAAATGAAATTAACATACAACAAATCACCACCTATGGCCATAAACACAAAATCGATTGTCGAGAAAAATAATACCGACGCTCGGAACCGAAATTTCGGTCTAAGAAAAAGAAAAATTCGAATAAATCAAAATAAAAATCTCGGATATTACATTCTACCCCCTTAAAATAAGTTTCGTCCGAAACTTAAAATAGAGAGCGGAACAATCAAGGAAATAACTACTTGCTCAGCCCCAAATCATCACGAGCAAAGCGCGAGTGCAAGGTTCAGAATACGATGAACCGGCCTAGCAAGTACAAGGCGATTTAAAATGGTCGAAAGGTGCGCAGATGAATTACCAACAACGAAAGTCGTCCCATACCGAAAATACTAAGAAGAGTACGGGTAATACATTCCCCCATACTAAGAGGACATTATGATCCCGAAACTTAGAACAACAAGAGTTGGAAACGTAAAGCAATGAAACGAAATACGATCGAAGTCACGATTGTTTGAAACAGCAACGATTAAGACATAGTACAAAATCTTCATTCTCCCATGCTAGGATCTTCAGAAGGAAACATAGGATTTTGGGACACTTCCCGGTCCCTAGTTCTGCTCTCTCTTAGGGCGGCATTCTTTGCCAATTCGGAAACTGTCTCACAATGTTTCTCCCGATGACCTTCGCACCCACACCGGTAACAAGTCAAGAGTGGAAAGGGACAATTTGCACGATTATGTCCCTGACGATTGCAGTTGAAGCACCTTCTCTTCTTACCGATAATCACCGATGTTGGCTTGGGATCCCCAGCGCTCACTCCCGACCGCAAAGACGACGCGTCCGAACGACGCGGGGGTTTGGGAGCCTTAGACTCTTCATCGCCCAAAAATTTCCCAGATGTCCTCGGTCTCTTCGTTTCGCTCGTGGGCTCGACCATTGAGGAGATTTCATAGGATATCGTTTGATCTTGATACTCCTTCACCGTAGCATGAATCGTTGTCGTACGAACCACCTTGTCGCTTCCACTTCCGTCATCACACTTACGTCCGCCAAAGCTCGACATACTAATACAGATAGTACCGTTCAGCGT
This sequence comes from Orobanche coerulescens, assembly GCA_033398695.1. Taxonomy (NCBI): domain Eukaryota; kingdom Viridiplantae; phylum Streptophyta; class Magnoliopsida; order Lamiales; family Orobanchaceae; genus Orobanche; species Orobanche coerulescens. The sequence continues at coordinate 46,009,858 of CM065809.1, forward strand.
TATCAAATAATCAGTTGCGCAATATACCACAATTATCAACACAAGGTTTAGTTAACATCTATAGAATAACGTAAAGCGTAAAGTTTTATGAAGTCAATTTCGAGTCCTTCGACGAGGACGATCATTATATGTATGCACTTAATGAAAACAAATTTTTGGGAAAGAGGGCTAGTCACGTTGCGCCCAAGACTCATAAATACTGTCTTTTATTTCGGAAGAGGAAGTTTATATAACGACTCTAAAAATTATTTTCGAGTAATGTAAAAAAAATTCAAAATTGAATTGTAACTAATTTGAAATATTTCAAAAGTGTTAGATTCCCAAATACCACAATTTTGAAAATCTTTCCTCTTCTACCAAAATGTTTATTCGAAAGAATTTTCCACCGAGATACGTGACCATTTAACATGACGACATTAAATCATGGTTTTTCACAATGTTAGAAAATTTCAAAGTACCACTTTAAAATATTCGTGATACTACAGCGTCGTGGGCCCCGTGCCGGAACCCACCAGGCTAAAAATCATTTTTAAAAAAAATGTTCAAATTGCCAAAAAGGCCGATGTTGGTAATATTCTCGAATACTCACTAAGTCATTTATAAAAATATCAAATACCGTCATAAGAATACTATCAAAACGTGCAAGACCAAAATATCAAAACTCGGCTTACAAGATACCAAAAGCTATTTCAAAATACTCACGCAGCGGATAAAATTAACACTCATAAATTTATTCTAATAAAGTGCAGAAATAGATAAATATGCTCGACTTCCGAAGCATATTACATAACCACTTTTGCTCGGACCGCATACGCATGTTATATCCTAAAACAATAATATCACCAACAAGTTCCAATCCTTAGTTCACATTAAACACGTTAGCACAATATAATCAAATACGTATATAAGGGGACTTATGATCGGGAGGCTTACCATCACAGATTGCCGGAAGATGATGTCGGAACCACGATACTAATCACAACTCTGATGCGCGCGACTTACACAAGACATGGACTTGACCCAACGGCCTAGGTTTTTCGCAAACCTAAGCTCCGATACCATAAATGTAACACCCCGAATACGATGGGAATGTCACGCCGTAGACCCTTATCACAAGGATCTACCAGGCTAAGCTCCAAAAGACTACTCAATGATTGACCGACCGGGGTCAAAATTAAATGCAAAGCAGACCGACAAGGTCATTAACCAATTCAGAAAATAACGACATTCACATTACAATGACAATAATAAACTTGAACACCGAAAAGAATGACAACTCAATTTAATAAATGAAAACTGCACCCATGCAAGGGTGAATACTCGAACGACAGAGAAATACCGACCAACTGAAACAAAGGAAAAGACTCTGACTCTGGCGTGATTAGTATCATTGTCCTCCATCTCCTTCCAAGCCAATCCTGTGACTGCTCCCGAGCTGCCAAAACCTGAGCGCATAACAGGCACCCACCCCCCGAAAACTCGGGGGTTAGCAAACTGGAATTTTGCTAGTGCAAGTACATAATATACAAGATATACGAATAATAACAACACAAATCTCAACAGTCGTGAAGCCTTAACACAAACCACACATTCCCATAGTCCACACAGAATAGCATCACATACCCAAAGTGAAAGATAATCACATAGTCATATTCTCTGTACGGAACATAACACCAATGAAACTTTAAACGAGCCCAAGGAGTCAGAAAAATCCCTTTTTATACAAGGAAAAGTATTTTGATAAGAAAGTTTGAAAACATCATTATTGACTCAGGCCATCATGGGATTTTGAAAATCAAACGGGAATACTTTTAGAAAATACTTCAAAAATTCTCGGATCATCGACCCAACATGTGTAAAACAATTTGCAAGAAAACCATTACAACGTTATTCGGGTCCTCGACCCAATGCACAGAATAATCATCACAGTACAATCAAAGGCACAGCCTCTCATTCGACAATTCCTGCTCAAGACCCTTGATTAATTAACCCTCGGAGATTTCGTCAAACATCCTTGGTTAATTAACCCCGATACCAACGTCTTGAAAACAATTTGAAACAAGCTTTCAAAAACACGAATCACAGTCTATATCGAGACCAGTATTTTAAAAGAGTTGAAAGAACTTTGAAATACGAGGATTGTTCGGTAACGGGGTCTTAGCTATCAATCGAATATCCGTTACCAATAAGCCTGCCAGGCGCCTCCCTTGCACACCTGTGCACCGGCGTTCACTCCACTATGTTGGCCGCCCCTTGAACATGTCACCGCGCCGGCGATCACTCCTGATAGAGCCGCCCCTTGCACGCGCATTAGGTAACACCGGTGTTCACCAAACATATGGAGCTGCACATTGCAGCGTACACCAGGCCGGAGTACACACCCCGCCCTCAGAGGTTCCCGGATACGACGTCTCTCACAACAAGTATTCACATTATTACAAACATCAAGTACACAATCAATCAATTCAACAATTATCAAATCAATACACCAATTCACACAATTTATCCGACAGTCCATAACCACACAATAAACAATAACACGTACATTATCAATCAAGATCCAACACAATAAGCCTTCGGCACAACCAACCAACGCTACACATATATCCTTGTATTGCGACTCAACCGAATATATATATAGATATATAGATATATATATATGTATATATACATATAACCTTACTATATTATATGAATAACTATAGTTCATCCATCAATCCAAGTTGAGTACGCCAACTAGTGTTAGCATTCACCACTCGTCGTTCACCGACATAGGCATATATATCAATATACGTATATACATACATATATTTAACATATAAATATATATAAATCTCTATATATATATATATACACACATATATATATATACACACACATATATATATATACATATCCGTATAAATTCATACACTTTGACAACGATGATTTCACGCAGTTACAATTCGTATATCAAGGTAGTTGCCTTGGTAATCTCTCGCGGATACTCCGAAAGTACGGTCGGTTGGCAAAATCCAGAACTCCAACGAAAACAACGATCGGAAGGGCTCAACACCAGATTTTGTAGGGAAATCGTCCCTAGTATCCTATCATCGAATAAACAATCAATCATACGAGGAAAAACATCACAAAACGACCAAATTCCTCTCTGCGGCATTTCCCCGGACACTTTGAAGGCGTCAAACGGAAGTTCATATAATCGACGAATCGGAAATGGTAAAACCGTGGAAAGATGATGAAAATGATAGAATACAACTTAATCTACAATTATCCATCAGTAATTTAAGTTCATAAGGCTCAAACGGACGAAATCTACCAAGATCCCCATATTTCTCAAAGTTTGGATTTTAGGAAAAACTAACCTTGATTCGGTCGATTGAAGGATGTTATGGATTGATCGATCAATGATATGGACTCAGGATCTTCGTGGTTTTGTTGTTCAACAACATGCCTTATCGCTCTCATAACCTCGGCGCGGAAGGAAGAGAATGAAATGAAAAATGTGTTGAAACAGTGCTCGGTCAAATATATACGGCAACCGACTAGCGTGCGCTAGGTTGTCCGGGTAGCGTGCGCTTCTCGGCCGGCCACAGTCGAGAATCTTGGCCGGGTCCGATAAGCGTGCGCAAGTCATCGGCGGCGTGCGCAATCGGCCGTCCAGACCTCTTGGACTAATCTGGCCGAGTAGCGTCGCCGGCCGGCCGTAGCGTGCGTTAACTGCCGAGTTAAGCGCGCCTGGTTGTCAGAAGCGTCGCTTCTGCCTGGTCCGGCGAAGTCAGACCTACCGCTAGGCTGCCGGGCGATTAGCGTGCGTTACCTACCGCGATGGCGCGCGCTACTCCTGCGGTTTAGCGCGCACTGTCCCGGCCAGAAGCGTCGCTAGGTCCTACCTCGCCATCGTCCCGAGCCCGGATCCGTGCAGTTCCTCCCGCAACCGTCCGGCGGCCCGGCGTCGTGGCTGACGACTCGATTCCTAAAAACGCACGGAACGAACACGACGAAACGCTCGCGGACAACAACACCGATCCGAAATGAAATTAACATACAACAAATCACCACCTATGGCCATAAACACAAAATCGATTGTCGAGAAAAATAATACCGACGCTCGGAAATCGAGAAATCTCCGGTCTAAGAAAAAGAAAAATTCGAATAAATCAAAATAAAAATCTCGGATATTACAGTTAAGATTTTTCAAACCAAATTAATTTTTTATTTTTTGAAAATTTGGGAACATCACTCGATTAGATATATGTTGACATCCATACGGTTGGATCGTCGAAAACGATTTTTACAAAAATTAAAACAATAATCCGTAAAAAGCACTAGTTACTAGCACTAGTCAATTTACTAGTTGTTTGCTAAGATCTCAAACCAAATTAATTTTTTATTTTTTTAAAATTTGGGAACATAACTCAATTAGATATATATTGACATTCATACGGTTGGATTGTCGACAAATATTTTTAAAAAATAGAAATAAAAACCTGGGGAAAACACTAGTTACTAGTATTAGTCAATTTAGTCGTGGTTTGCTAAGATCTCAATCCAAATTAATATTTTATTTTTTGAAAATTTTGGAACATAACTCAATTAAATATATCTTGGCATCCGTACGGTTGGATCGTCGATAAATATTTAACTAAAATGGAAATAAAAATCTGTGAAAGCACTAGTTACTAGTATTAGTCAATTTAGTAGTGGTTTGCTAAGATCTCAAACCAAATTAATTTTTTATTTTTTGAAAATTTGGGAACATCACTCAATTAGATATATATTGACATCTCTACAGTTGGATCGTTGATAAATATTTTTACACAAATAGAAACAATAATCCGTGAAAAGCACTAGTTACTAGCACTAGTCAATTTACTAGTTGTTTGCTAAGATCTCAAACCAAATTAATTTTTTATTTCTTGAAAATTTGGGAACATCACTTAATTAAATATATGTTGACATCCGTACGGTCGTCGATAAATATTTTTTAAAAACTAGAAACAATAATCCGTGAAAATCACTAGTTAATTTACTAGTCAATTTTGCTAAGATCGCAAACCAAATTAACTTTTTATTTTTTGAAAATTTGAAAACATCACTCAATTAGATATATGTTGACATCCGTACAGTTGTACCTTCGATAAATATTTTTAGAAAATAGAAACAATAATCCGTGAAAATCACTAGTTAATGTACTAGTCAATTTAGTAGTGGTTTGCTAAGATCTCAAACCAAATTAATATTTTATTTTTTGAAATTTTGGGAGCATCACTCAATTAGATATATCTTGACATCCTTATAGTTGAATCGTCGATAAATATTTTACAGAAATAGAAATAAAAATCCGTGGAAAGCACTAGTTAATAGTACTAATCAATTTAGTAGTGGTTTGCTAAGATCTCAAACCAAATTAATTTTTTATTTTTTGAAAATTTGGGAACATCACTCAATTAGATATATGTTGACATCCATGTGGTTGGATCGTCGATAAATATTTTTACAAAAATAAAAACAATAATCCGTAAAAAGCACTAGTTACTAGTACTAGTCAATTTACTAGTTGTTTGCTAAGATCTCAAACCAATTAATTTTTTATTTTATGAAAATTTGGGAATATCACTTAATTAAATATATGTTGACATCCGTATGGTTGGATCGTCGATAAATATTTTTAAAAAATAGAAACAATAATCCGTGAAATTAACTAGTTAATATACTAGTCAATTTAGTGGTGGTTTGCTAAGATCGCAAACCAAATTATTTTTTTTATATTTTGAAAATTTGGAAACATCACTCAATTAGTATATGTTGACATCCGTACGGTTGGATCTTCGATAAATATTTTTATAAAATAGAAACAATAATCCGTGAAAATCAATAGTTAAAGTACTAGTCAATTTAGTAGTGGTTTGCTACGATCTCAAACCAAATTAATTTTTTCTTTTTTTAAAATTTGGGAACATCACTCAATTAGATATATCTTGACATTCATACGGTTGGATCGTCGATAAATATTTTTAAGAAAATAGAAACAATAATCCGTGAAAATCACTAGTTAATGTACTAGTCAATTTAGTAGTGGTTTGCTAAGATCTCAAAAGAAATTAATTTTTTATCTTTTGAAAATTTGAGAACATCACTCAATTAGATATATCTTAACATCCTACAGTTGGATCGTCGATAAATATTTTACTAAAATAGAAATAAAACATGTGGAAAACACTAGTTACTAGTACTAGTCAATTAAGTAGTTGTTTGCTAAGATCTCAAACCAAATTAATATTTTGTTTTTTGAAAATTTGGGAACATAACTCAATTAGATATATCTTGACATCCGTACGGTTGGATCGTCGATAAATATTTTACAAAAATGGAAATAAAAATCTGTGAAAAGCACTAGTTACTAGTATTAGTCAATTTAGTAGTGGTTTACTAAGATCTCAAATCAAATTAATTTTTTAATTTTTGAAAATTTGGGAATATCACTCAATTAGATATATGACATCTGTAAAGTTGGATCTTCGATAAATATTTTTACACAAATAGAAACAATAATCCGTGAAAAGCACTAGTTACTAGCACTAGTCAATTTACTAGTTGTTTGCTAAGATCTCAAACCAAATTAATTTTTTATTTTTTGAATATTTGGGAACATCACTTAATTAAATATATCTTGACATCCGTACGGTTGGATAGTCGATAAATATTTTTAAAAAATAGAAACAATAATCCATGAAAATCACTAGTTAATGTACTAGTCAATTTAGTAGTTGTTTGCTAAGATCTCAAAAGAAATTAATTTTTTTATCTTTTGAAAATTTGGGAACATAACTCAATTAGATATATCTTGACATCCGTACGGTTGGATCGTCGATAAATATTTTACAAAAATGGAAATAAAAATCTGTGGAAAGCACTAGTTACTAGTATTAGTCAATTTAGTAGTGGTTTGCTAAGATCTCAAACCAAATTAATTTTTTATTTTTTGAAAATTTGGGAACATCACTCAATTAGATATATATTGACATCTGTACAATTGGATCGTTGATAAATATTTTTACACAAATAGAAACAATAATCCGTGAAAAGCACTAGTTACTAGCACAAGTCAATTTACTAGTTGTTTGCTAAGATCTCAAACCAAATTAATTTTTTATTTTTTGAAATTTTTTGAACATCACTCAATTAGATATTTGTTGACATCCGTACAGTTGGATCTTCGATAAATATTTTTAGCAAATAGAAACAATAATCCGTGAAAATCACTAGTTAATGTACTAGTCAATTTAGTAGTGGTTTGCTAAGATCTCAAACCAAATTAATATTTTATTTTTTGAAAATTTGGGAACATCACTCAGTTAGATATATCTTGACATCCGTACGGTTAGATCGTCGATAAATATTTTACAGAAATAGAAATAAAAATCCATGGAAAGCACTAGTTACTAGTACTAGTCAATTTAGTAGTGGTTTGCTAAGATCTCAAACCAAATTAATTTTTTAATTTTTAAAAATTTGGGAACATCACTCAATTAGATATATGTTGATATCCATATGGTTGGATCGTCTATAAATATTTTTACAAAAATAAAAACAATAATCCGTGAAAAGCACTAGTTACTAGTACTAGTCAATTTACTAGTTGTTTGCTAAGATCTCTGTAACACCCCGAGATATTCAGAATAATTACAGCGCCGTAAACCCTTTAGATAAGGATTTACAAGGCTGATTTTAAAAGAAGTGTAAAAACAATACAATCGAATAACTGAAGTTCAAATACAGATTTGATTCAACCGATCAAATGAGTTAACTTATACAACCATATCGAATTGACCTTATTAAAACAGACGTACTCGAGTACTAAACGAACCAAGAAGACCAATCACAATAACAATAACATCAATCACATCACTGAGCCATTCCATCGTCCTGTCGGTACTGTGTTTGCCTCCCCGCTCCTCGGCTACCTGAACATCAAAACAATGTCCACCCCCGAAGGGGTTAGCAAAACAATGCTAGTACAAGTATCATCATACAATAAATCATCAAAGCATCATAAAGCATGCAAAACGGACTTCCGCCACCGGAATCCAACGATGCGAATCCTCACGATTCCATCAACACAATACATGGTAATCCAAATGATCCAGCGCCCTCAAGATAGATCCCCATGATGATCCCGTCGGACCAACGCATGGTGGAAAACCTGTCCAGCGATCCAGCGCCCTCAGCATAGATCCCCATGATGATCCCGTCGGACCAACGCATGGTGGACATTCGATCCAGCGCCCTCAGCATAGATCCTCATGACCCCCTGGGATCATTTATACCGTAATCAATCAATTATGCATACACATATGCATTTCAGTATGTTCATCAATACGAACAACAACAACGAATATCACGAAAATTCTCAGAAATACATCTCATATTCCACAATATGAATAAAACCACAAGCATGATAAATCGAACTCGACATATGATACTTGCCTCGAAAATGGCAAGGACGAAACACTTCGATGATCTCGACACACTCGAAGGCCACCTCCTTCGATCAACGTAACAAGCTCAAACCTTAACAAAAGGAACGATATACAAATCATCTCAAGTCGAACGATGGCCTAACAATTCAGTCTATGGCCGAAAAGCTCAAAATAACCAATCTACCTGGACTGCTTAGCGTGCGCTACGTACTCTACGTAACGTGCGCTAAGCAGGCCTGTTAGCGTATGCTATCCTGTAAGACTAGCGTGCGCTAGCCACGGTCTGGCAGTCTGACTCGGCTGGTCTCATAACGTACGCTACGTACGTTTCGGGCGTTAACTGACCCCGATAGCGCACGTTAACTCACACGTGTTAGCGTGCGCTAATATTGCATGGCAGAATACTGCAAACCGAAAACTGGGTTGAATGGTGAAGAACTCATGAATTCTACCGTGATAATACGAGTTATCCTCGGGCAAATCATGCTAATAAGGTTTGTGGAAGATTTATGATCGTGAAATACAAATATACGGATAGTCATCTCAATATCATATCTTATCTTCGATCTTCAAGAAATATTCTAAGTTCCGATTATTTCAAGTCCCATAACATATGATTCCTTACGTAAAACATACGAACTAGGTAATTTCCGATTACTGATCATAAACCGATTTGAAAACGCTTAGGAGTCCATACTACTAAGATGGTTCAAAGGTTCATACGATAAATAGTGCTGATACGTCAAAGTATCCTTCTAACACGTGATGACCGATCAAAAACGAAATAACTGGCTATCTAAGCATGATCAGACGTCCTTAAGAACATTACTAACATTGGTGAAGAATCACATACCTCAAGTAGTGAAGAACACGGAGGAAAAATGAAGCAATCCGACACCGAAAGCTTGAACACCAATCTCCAATGATAAACGATCTTCAATCACGAATCAGGATGTTGGTATGAAGTGTTTGGGGTGAAGGAAGTTATGTTCTAAGTGTAGGAATTCGGGCAATGAGAGTAGAGAGAATCGGAATCACGAATAGGATGCTGTCCTATTTATAATAAATGGCTATTAGCGCGCGCTAGACCCTGTTCGTAGCGTGCGCTAACGGCTCACAGTCTAAACTGTACTCGGCACTTAGCGTGCGCTACGCATATACCTGTAGCGTGCGCTAAGGCGTTGACTTGGCTTTTCCCGAAAGCCGTCCAGATTCATTCGACACAATCCGACAGGGGTCCCCCGGCTAGATCTCACCTACCGCACGTCCCCATCAAATTGACCATGCGTAGCGTGCGCTAATGACACTCGGTAGCGTGCGCTATGAATCTACGTTAGCGCACGCTAAACACATCCAATAGCGTGCGCTACATGTGCAGATTTACAATCTTTAAATCACAACCACGGAATTAAACGCTCGACAACATCGGATTATGAAATACGGAAAATAATACTCAAATCAAGTACAATCATTACAATATCACAAGTTCCAATTACATAACAGAAATCTCGGGTATTACAATCTCAAACCAAATTAATTTTTTATTTTTTGAAAATTTGGGAACATCACTTAATTAAATATATGTTGACATCCGTATGGTTGGATCGTCGATAAATATTTTTAAAAAATAGAAACAATAATCCGTGAAAATCACTAGTTAATATACTAGTCAATTTAGTAGTGGTTTGCTAAGATCTCAAAAGAAATTAATTTTTTATCTTTTAAAAATTTGAGAATATCACTCAATTAGATATATCTTGATATCTTAGAGTTGGATCGTCGATAAATATTTTACTAAAATAGAAATAAAAACCTGTGGAAAACACTAGTTACTAGTACTAGTCAATTTAGTAGTGGTTTGCTAAGATCTCAAACCAAATTAATATTTTATTTTTTGAAAATTTGGGAACATAACTCAATTTGATATATCTTGACATCCGTACGGTTGGATCGTCGATAAATATTTTACAAAAATGGAAATAAAAATCTGTGGAAAGCTCTAGTTACTAGTATTAGTCAATTTAGTAGTGGTTTGCTAAGATCTCAAACCAAATTAATTTTTTATTTTTTGAAAATTGGGGAACATCACTTAGTTAGATATATATTGACATCTATACAGTTGGATCGTTGATAAATATTTTTACACAAATAGAAACAATAATCCGTGAAAAGCACTAGTTACTAGCACTAGTCAATTTACTAGTTGTTTGCTAAGATCTCAAACCAAATTAATTTTTTATTTTTTGAAAATTTGAGAACATCACTTAATTAAATATATCTTGACATCCGTACGGTTGGATCGTCGATAAATATTTTCAAAAACTAGAAACAATAATCCGTGAAAATCACTAGTTAATGTACTAGTCAATTTAGTAGTGGTTTGCTAAGATCGCAAACCAAATTAACTTTTTATTTTTTGAAAATTTGAAAACATCACTCAATTAGATATATATTGACATCCGTACAGTTGGATCTTCGATAAATATTTTTAGAAAATAGAAACAATAATCCGTGAAAATCACTAGTTAATGTACTAGTCACTTTAGTAGTGGTTTGCTAAGATCTCAAACCAAATTAATTTTTTATTTTTTTAAAATTTGGGAACATCACTCAATTAGATATATTTTGACATTCGTAAGGTTCGATCGTTGATAAATATTGTACTAAAATAGAAATAAAAACCTGTGGAAAACACTAGTTACTAGTACTAGTCAATTTAGTAGTAGTTTGCTAAGATCTCAAATCAAATTAATATTTTATTTTTTGAAAATTTGGGAACATAACTCAATTATATATATCTTGACATCCGTACGGTTGGATCGTCGATAAATATTTTACAAAAATGGAAATAAAAATCTGTGGAAAGCACTAGTTACTAGTATTAGTCAAGTTAGTAGTGGTTTGCTAAGATCTCAAACCAAATTAATTTTTTTTTTGAAAATTTGGGAACATCACTCAATTAGATATATGTTGACATCTGTACAATTGGATCGTTGATAAATATTTTTACACAAATAGAAACAATAATCCGTGAAAAACACTAGTTACTAGCACTGGTCAATTTACTAGTTGTTTGCTAAGATCTCAAACCAAATTAATTTTTGTATTTTGAAAATTTAGGAACATCACTCAATTTGATATATCTTGACATTCGTATGGTTGGATTGTCGATAAATATTTTTAAAAAATAGAAACAATAATCCGTAAAAAGCACTAGTTAATGTACTAGTCAATTTAGTAGTGGTTTGCTAAGATCTCAAACCAAATTAATTTTTTATTTTTTGAAAATTTGGAAACATCACTTAATTAAATATATATTGACTTTCCGTATGGTTGGATCGTCGATAAATATTTTTAAAAAATAGAAACAATAATCCGTGAAATTCACTAGTTAATATACTAGTCAATTTAGTAGTGGTTTGCTAAGATCGCAAACTAAATTAATTTTTTTTATATTTTGAAAATTTGGAAACATCACTCAATTAGATATATGTTGACATCCGTACGGTCGGATCTTCGATAAATATTTTTAGAAAATAGAAACAATAATCCGTGAAAATCAATAGTTAATGTACTAGTCAATTTAGTAGTGGTTTGCTAAGATCTCAAATCAAATTATTTTTTTATTTTTTTAAAATTTGGGAACATCATTCAATTAGATATATCTTGAAATTCGTACGGTTAGATCGTCGATAAATATTTTAAAAAAAATAGAAACAATAATCCGTGAAAAGCATTAGTTAATATACTAGTCAATTTAGTAGTGGTTTGCTAAGATCTCAAAAGAAATTAATTTTTTATCTTTTAAAAATTTGAGAACATCACTCAATTAGATATATCTTGACATATTACAATTGGATCGTCGATAAATATTTTACTAAAATAGAAATAAAAACCTGTGGAAAACACTAGTTACTAGTACTAGTCAATTTAGTAGTGGTTTGCTAAGATCTCAAACCAAATTAATATTTTATTTTTTGAAAATTTGGGAACATAACTCAATTTGATATATCTTGACATCCGTACGGTTGGATCGTCGATAAATATTTTACAAAAATGGAAATAAAAATCTGTGGAAAGCTCGAGTTACTAGTATTAGTCAATTTAGTAGTGGTTTGCTAAGATCTCAAACCAAATTAATTTTTTATTTTTTGAAAATTGGGGAACATCACTTAATTAGATATATATTGACATCTATACAGTTGGATCGTTGATAAATATTTTTACACAAATAGAAACAATAATCCGTGAAAAGCACCAGTTACTAGCACTAGTCAATTTACTAGTTGTTTGCTAAGATCTCAAACCAAATTAATTTTTTATTTTTTGAAAATTTGGGAATATCACTTAATTAAATATATCTTGACATCCGTACGGTTGGATCGTCGATAAATATTTTCAAAAACTAGAAACAATAATCCGTGAAAATCACTAGTTAATGTACTAGTCAATTTAGTAGTGGTTTGCTAAGATCGCAAACCAAATTAACTTTTTATTTTTTGAAAATTTGAAAACATCACTCAATTAGATATATATTGACATCCGTACAGTTGGATCTTCGATAAATATTTTTAGAAAATAGAAACAGTAATCCATGAAAATCACTAGTTAATGTACTAATCAATTTAGTAGTGGTTTGCTAAGATCGCAAACCAAATTAACTTTTTATTTTTTGAAAATTTGAAAACATCACTCAATTAGATATATATTGACATATGTACAGTTGGATCGTCAATAAATGTTTTTACAAAAATAGAAACAATAATCCGTGAAAAGCACTACTTACTAGCACTAGTCTATTTACTAGTTGTTTGCTAAGATCTCAAACCAAATTAATTTTTGTTTTTTGAAAATTTAGGAACATCACTCAATTTGATATATCTTGACATTCGTATGGTTGGATTGTCGATAAATATTTTTAAAAAATAGAAACAATAATCCGTAAAAAGCACTAGTTAATGTACTAGTCAATTTAGTAGTGGTTTGCTAAGATCTCAAACCAAATTATTTTTTATTTTTTGGAAATTTGGGAACATAACTCAATTAGATATATCTTGACATCCGTATGGTTGGATCGTCGATAAATATTTTACAGAAATAGAAATAAAAATCCGTGGAAAGCACTTGCTACTAGTACTAGTCAATTTAGTAGTGGTTTGCTAAGATCTCAAACCAACTTAATTTTTTATTTTTTGAAAATTTGGGAATATCACTCAATTAGATATATGTTGATATCCATATGGTTAGATCGTCGATAAATATTTTTACAAAAATAAAAACAATAATCCGTGAAAAGCAATAGTTACTAGTACTAGTCATTTTTACTAGTTGTTTGCTAAGATCTCAAACCAAATTAATTTTTTATTTTTTGTAAATTTGGGAACATCACTTAATTAAATATATGTTGACATCTGTACGGTTGGATCGTCGATAGATATTTTTAAAAAATAGAAACAATAATCCGTGAAAATCACTAGTTAATATACTAGTAAATTTAGTAGTGGTTTGCTAAGATCGCAAACCAAATTAATTTTTTTTATATTTTGAAAATCTGGAAACATCACTCAATTAGATATATGTTGACATCCGTATGGTTGGATCTTCGATAAATATTTTTTGAAAATAGAAACAATAATCCGTGAAAACAACTAGTTAATGTAATACCCGTAATTTCGATTTCCGGTAATTTTTTTTTTTCGGCGGAAGTCCGTTTTGACGACTCGCTCATGAACGTTTCGTCATTATGAGAATGATTAATTCTACACTTTTTGACATCCGAGTTCGTTTCGGTGTCGTTTTATTGAGTTCCGTGTTTTTAGCGACTTTTCCGCACTTGTGTTCGATTCTTGCGATTCTCGTCCGCAACTGCTGTTTCGAGTTTCCCGTAAGTCCGTTTAACTTTGTTAGACTTGTTGTGAACTTCGGTTTGGTTATTCGATCACGTATCGTGATTTTCGGGCGTTTTGGGCTATTTTGTAATTTACACAAAGTTATGGGTATCCGTATCTGTATTTGTTGGCTCGAACCTTTTCTTGGTCGCGTGTGATTAATTATTGCATTATGTTTTCATTTCGGGTCGTTGATGTTGTCCGCGAGCTTTTCATTGTGTTCGTTCCGTACGTTTTTGGAAATCGAGTCGTCGGGTCATGACGGCTGAGCAGGTGGCCGGACGGTGGCGGGTCCTGGCCGGACGGTTGCGGGCACTGGCCGGGATGACGTGGAAGGAACCGGCGTAGCACGCGCTACTGCCGGATGGCTGCGTACGCTAACCGGCAGGAGTAGCGCACGTTACGCGGCCGACCAACGCACGCTATCGGGTCAGGGTAGAGGGGTTCTGAGGTTCTGGACTCGGGTAGGATCGGCAGGTAGCGCACGCTACTGTCGGTCGTGGCGCACGCTAACCGGAAGGGGTAGCGCACGCTGTCGGCCGACTAGCGTACGTTACCTGGGCGAGCTGTTTAGTCCAGAGGTTATCGATGTGCTAAGCGCAGCATGCTTCCGGCCGTAGCGCACGCTAGCGGGGGTCGGGCGGACAGGTCACGGTCGGCAGGATTGGTCGGTGGTTCCGGGTCGTACGGGCCCTGGCCGAGGGTACTGGGCCGATACTGGCCGATAGCGCACGCTAGTCCGGGAAGGCTAGCGCACGCTAGTTCCGGCCCAGTATAAATGTGGCAGAGCAGCCTCATTTTCACTCGTTTTTCATTTCCTTTCTTTTCGATCCGCGGCTGGAGCTTCGGATGAGGCGAAGCCATGTTGTTGAACAACAAACCCACGAAGTTCTTGAGTTCATATCATTGATTGATCATCCTATATCATCCTTTGATCCAGCAAATCAAGGTAATCTCTTCTTCGAACCATAGTTTGTTGAATTTTGGGGTTTTTGCGTTTTTGTCCGATTCGTTCCGTATTATTGATTAATTCATGATGGGTATGATTAATCTTGGTAGTATTCTTGTGTTTAACATCATTTAATCCATTGTTCTTCGTCGAATCGAAGTATATTTCTTGATTTCCTTCGAATCGACTTTTTGGGGGTTTTGTTCTCGATCTCGTTTTCCATCCATTTTTGATGGATCGATTGTTGTTAAATGATGTTGTTAAACATATCCTATGGATTGTATATCCATATTTCGGTTTGAAATTCTGTTTTCGTGTTTTGACGGGACGAATCGTGTTCTTGGCCGGTTTGGGTGAAAGACTTGAACTTTCGTCATTCGTTCTTTGAATTCAACGGCTTTGAGTCGTGCTATGGAATTCATTTCATTGTTGTTATTGTCCTTCATAGTTTATTATCGCGAGTTGGCGGTCGGTGGAGTCGGCGGGTTCGTGGTCGGTTCGTGCCAACCTACTTCGGTCGATTCTCCGCGTTGTGGTTGTTCGAGGCAAGTACCTTGTCCATACATTTCTTGTTTTATGGATATGATGATTGGTGATCGTCTTGGTATCTTTGTTTGTTTGTTTGAAATGAGTTTTCAAAAGATTCGGCTAGCCTCGTTAAAGGCTCACTTTCAAAATGCGTGTGTGTTGTAAATTGTGTGGGTTGTAAGTGACTATGTGAATCGTTTGGATATGTTTAGTGATGGTGTTGTGCTCGATAATGCGTGTGTACGTGTATTATCTCTTTTCGGTGCGTTATGGTTTGACGTGGTGTTTTGTTAAGTGTTTGATGCCTCTTGGTGAATTGTTTGGATATCCTTGGTGTGATATGTTATTTGTGCATGATTGTTTCGCTAGCCAGCTCGGGAGGGTCCTTTGAGGCCTCGGGTGGGATTCATGGTGGCGTCCTAGTCCTAGGAAATGCCTGTGCGTGTATGTTTAGTGAATGTATTTTACTCACCCTGGGAGGGTCCGACGGGGCCTCGGGGGAATCTATGGCTTCACTCTGGGTTCACGAGTAAAAACTTCACAGGTTGGTGTGTATGTTTTATGAATGTGTTTGCTCACCCTGGGAGGGTCCGACGGGGACTCGGGGGAATCTATGACTTCACTCTGGATTCACGAGTGAAACATCACGGGTGCGTGTGTATTTTATGTCCGTCGAGGACGCGTGACGTGGGTTTTAACCTTGTGTATTGTTGTTGGTTTCAATTGTGAAAACAAAACCTTTGGGCTGTGACCCTGTTGATTTTTGGAAAGAGAAGGATTCGATAATCCTAAATTTGTTTTCTATTAAAACTCTCGATGGCATTTTAAATGGTTTTATAAATTGTTTCCCTTGATTTATGATCTTTCGGTTTTTGGAATGTTTTACCCAAACTCTTACCTCGGGAAGTATTTTTCATTACGTTTGGATCTTTGAGGATTCCTGGTTATTGTCATTCGTGGAATGTGAATTGTATGGCTCGTATTTGCACTTTGTTCTTGCACTAGCAAAACAGTGGAGTTTTGCTAACCCCCGAGTATTCGGGGGGTGGATGTCTGTTTTTGCATTCAGGTTTGGGAGCATAACACAGGGTCGGCACGATGGATGATGAAATATGAACGATACTAATCACACGAGGATCCGTATGAGGTTATTGGTTTAGTTATAGTTTATTTTCCGCTGCAGTATTTCTTTCCCGTTGTATGGGAGTGTGTTGTATTCGACCCCTATGTGGGCACGTATTGTAATTGAGTTGTATGTATTTATTGAAAGACCAAATCGGTCTACTGAGTCATTTTAGCCTTAAAGGCGTCGTTGAGTTGTTCGGTTTTGTTACCAGCCTGGTAGAACCTTGAGGAAAGGTTCTACGACGTGTAATATCCCTGAGCGGATTGGGGGTGTTACATAAATGGTATCGAAGCTTAGGTTGTGGAAACCTAGGCTGTCGGGTCAGTGGTGTCTATTGAGTTTTGTCTCGTCAGATTTTGTCTGACTGAGTCATGTCGCGACGCGTCGTCTGAGTTTGTTGGTCGTGATTAGTATTGTGGGGTGATCATCTTCTTCGTGCGACCTGTGGATGTAAGTCTCCCTTCTTTGTGTTGTGCCTCGTGTGACACGAGCTATTTTTATGATTTATTTGTTAAGTGACGGAATCCTCTTATGGATTTTCATTTCTTGATATGTGGTTATTTGACCCTCATATTTCGTTCATATGAGGAGTAGTGTTGCTGGATTGTGCATGTTTGACTTTATTTCTTTTATCCGTTGCGTGAGTTCTTTTGTAATGGCTTTCGGTATTTTACCGACTGAGTTTTATTTCGAAAACCGGTTCCCTAAACTAAGTTTTGGCATTTTGGCCTTGATCGTTTTGGCGAAATTTTTATGATGGTATTTAGTATTTTGTAAATGGCTTTTGTAAGTTTTTGAAATATTGCCGTCATCGGCCTTTTTGATGTTGTAAATAATTTTTAGCCTGGTGAGTTTCGGAGCGGGACCCACGGCGCTATAATGTTTCGTGTAATTACCTGAAATTTTTGGGCATTCTAGCCCATTGAACTATCTTTGAAAACCTTGAGTATCTTAGAAAATAAATTTCGTGACGTACTTTTAAAATGAATTATTTTCTCGTGGTACATCCAAGGTGCCACAATATGTTTCCAAATTCTTCTACCTCGAGGACCAAAATGTTTTGAGATATTTTCAATATTTTAGAAACACTTTAATTTAAACCCGAGGGTCGATGAAAGTTTTCACTAAGAGAAAGTGTTCTCATTTTTATCAAATGGGAAATGGTTCTCCAAAGTCTCGATAACGATGTTTAACGTTTGTACTTTTTTTTTGAAAGGAGATACTCAAGATCAACCGGTGTTCTTCTAAAATTATTTTCAAAATGAGGTTTTCGTTTTTAAAACCTATCCATTCCCGTTTGAGGGCTGAGTATGTATGTATAATGTTCGCGTTGTCATTATGATGTTTGCTCCCGAGTATGATCGAATTGGCAGTGTGAGCGTTTAGTGGTTTTCCACACATTTGTTGTGTTAGGCGGGATGTTGGTGTTGAATGTTGCCGCCTCGTAGTGATTTCTGCGTTGTCGCGCATGTGCGAGCTGTTAGAGCTTGGTTTGGTATGACTGTGTGCATCGGTGATTGTTCCGTTATGTGTCGGTTGTTTAATGACTTGTTACCTTGCTCCCGTTTTTGTGAATTTCATGGACGAAGTCGAAGGTAATACCCGTACTATTTTGAATTCTGTATTTTCTCTTTCCCCAGTCTATCGATTCGCTCATGTTCGTTGATACTTTATGAACTTGTTCTGTATTTCGGTTTCATCGTCCGAACGAACTGTGATCTTGTAGTGGGTCGATCTGGTTATTGCTGTGACTTTTTCGAGTTCGGTTCGATTCTTGTGAACCTTGTTCGGAAGTGACATCATTTGGTTCTATTAGTTCTTTTATTCGAAGTGGATCGGATTTGGAACTCCTGTGTTTTCGACTCTATCGACTCGTTTATGCTCGTTAACATTTTCTGAACTTTCCCTATCCCTTGCTTTTGTTGATCGAACGAGGGTGGTATTGTTTTGGAATAACTCGTTTGTCGTTGTGACTTTTCAATCGCTATTCCCTTTCCTGTGGATCTTATTGGAATGCATGTCTTGTTGTTCTCACCAGATCATCCTGGGAGTTGTTGTTTGAATTTCATTATCCTTCGTGTTTCGGACATGATTGTTCGATTTTTGTTGTCTCGATCGTTTGTTTGTTCGGTTTTTGTTCTCATTTCGTGATTGTTGAGCGTTCAAGCTCCTTCGTAATTCCCTTAAGTTCGGGAAATTAGTCTCGTTTTCGATCTTCCAACCCTTAGGCGGTGGAATTCCGTATTTGTTCAGTGTTTGGCTCGCGTTTTGATTGATGAACCGTTGGGTTGGTCAATCGTATTGATTTTTGTTCGTGTGTTTTGTGACTGTTCGGATAATCGACTTGATTGTACTATCTGATTGATGACGCTTGTCACTTGTTGGTTTTATTATGTTTCTACTGGTGGCGTTGTGTTGGTCGTCGTGGAGCGCGTTTTCACGCCGTATATTCCTTTGCGTTGCTTGTAACGTTTCGCCATTGGGCATAAGTTACGCGCTTCTTGTGTATCTCATTGAGTTTTTCCTGGCGGGATATTTCTTCTCCATACTCGTTTTAAGTTTCGGGACGAAACTTCTTTTAAGGAGGGTAGAATGTAATACCCGTAATTTCGATTTCCGGTAATTTCTTTTTTTTCGGCGGAAGTCCGTTTTGACGACTCTCTCATGACCGTTTCGTCATTCTGAGAATGATTAATTCTACACTTTTTGACATCCGAGTTCGTTTCGGTGTCGTTTTGTTGAGTTTCGTGGTTTTTAGCGACTTTTCCGCACTTGTGTTCGATTCTTGCGAATCTCGTCCGAAACTGCTGTTTCGAGTTTCCCGTAAGTCCGTTTAACTTTGTTAGACGTGTTGTCAACTTCGGTTTGGTTATTCGATCACGTATCGTGATTTTCGGGCGTTTTGGGCCATTTTGTATTTTATCCAAAGTTATGGGTATCCGTATCTGTATTTGTTGTCTCGAACCTTTTCTTGGTCGCGTGTGATTAATTATTGCATTATGTTTTCATTTCGGGTCGTTGATGTTGTCCGCGAGCTTTTCGTCGTGTTCGTTCCGTACGTTTTCGGAAATCGAGTCGTCGGGTCATGACGGCTGAGCAGCTGGCCGGACGGTGGCGGGTCCTGGCCGGACGGTTGCGGTGTAACACCCCAAACTAGGCGGATATTACAGTGCCGTGGATCCCCGACTGGGACCCACCAGCCAAATGAAAATGAATGAATTACACAAGATAAATGTAGTACCGAACCACATTACAACAGTAATTACTCCGATGAGGAGTTTAATTACAACACACCAGGACAATACCGAATACTAGTGTATTTTATATGAAGATAAAATACACAACACTGAACGAAACGGAGTATCAAAATGAAAATCTGCAGCGGAAAATAAAGGACAATAATATGAATAACTGAAAGATCGGGGCCCCCTACTAGTATCACTAGGACTCCTCGACATCAACATGCTATTCCCGTGCGTTTGCCTTGCCATGACCTGAAAAACAAAATCCCAAATGGGTCGATTAAATGAACAACAATCCTCAAGGGTTGAAAATACACAAACATGATTTAATCAAGTTATGAAATATCCTTAGTTATGAATTACGCCGAAGAAGAGTATCATAGTACGCCCGTAGTGTTCTCGTGCAAGTGTACAAGACGAATGACCGGACACACCCGCCCTGTACCTAATTAGTCTCACGGAGGTAACTGCTACCGTGTGCACACCCAATGTATCACTCCCAATACATGGCTATAACGTGCCCGACTAAAAATTCCACACATCCGCACCCGGCCACGCAATATGAACCCAGAAGGTCATATGAACGAGAATGACCGTAATGAATATCAAAGAATAAATAATAATCTGACAAAGTTAAGAATGACTCACCGATATGAGAGTAATAATGAAGTGATGGATAGTTTTAATGGAATGGTTGGAACTGTCGTTCCCGTTAATGAAGTGATTGTTCAACAATTACAAGTCTCAATATGATTAATACAATGATGAATGAGTTATGATTATGAATGATCAACAACAAAAGGTATGAATATCCTTTTAACCGAGTAAGAATTAACTTACACAACACCGGCGACAATTATCCTTCCACGAACAACGTCCTAATTGAGATATCGATCGCTCGAACAACCTTGAATTATACAATATCCAACAATCCGTTCAATATACGAATCAAACACGAATATAACGAACTCAAAACGTCGATACGACTAAACCAAGTCCATAGAGGCATTAAATCAAACACGTTGTATCCAAACTCCGATTGTTTACAATCAAACCTCAATATACCAATATCAAAATCCCCAAGAAGTGTTTCAAACCAACAAATAATCTCCAATACGATCAATAATCCGTTATGAATATCCAAAAACGTGATTATAACAACAATTAGTCGAAAATCCCCAATTCCAATTCGATTTTCAAGGTGTTCTTGAATAATCCCTCAATAATCCAATGAATCCTTATACAAACTCATAATCATATACATATCCCTTCATATAACATGATTATAACGTCCAAAACATCATATCTCAACACAAAATCGAAGTCCAAAGTGTTGAAGGAATTACCTCTTGAAGATCCAAGTACTTTAATCCGAAGAACACGCGTTAGATTGATTATCCGGGCTTCACGATCGAAAGGAGATGAAGAAAATCAAACACCCAAATGATTTGTGAAGGAAAAACCCTCCCTCAAGCTTTCTCTCTCGGTTGAAGGTGAAGAAAAGGGATAGAAATGGCTGAAATGCTGAAAAAAATGAATTTATAGGGGTTGACTCGGCAGCCAGACTCGACCGTGTCCGCCTGACACGGTCGCGGCGCGCATCTGGCCGGCAGGGACTCGACCGTGTCCTGCTTGACACGGTCGCGGCGCGAAGGGGCCTACCGACAGTGACCTGTCCGCGGCGCTCGGCAATGACTCGACCGTGTCCCGGAACACGGTCGGGCCTCTCGGCAGTCGATTCTGGCTTATCCGGAAGGGTTCGACTCGGCCGTGCCAGACGACACGGTCGGGTCCTGAGGCAGAGACTTCGGCATTTCCGGACGAGTACTGTAACACCCCCAAGTTATTCAGGGTATATTACAGCGCCGTGAGCCCCGCCGTGGGACCCACAAGGCTAAACATACGCGGAACTATAAACTTGACCGATAAGGTCTACATACAATAGAAAGAAAGACGATACAAATGGTATTCGAAACCATAAACAATGAAACCATATACATCACTGCACAAATCAATACTTCGGCAACACAGGCCGGAACATCAAGGAAACTGAAATACAATACTCGGGTATTTAAAAATCCATTCCAGTACAACAACACTGAATGGAGGAAACCAAAAGAGATAACCGGAGACAAGACACAGTATCACACTTGCCCATCATCTTCATGCCGACCCGATACCCGTCTGTCCGCTCTCCTGGAACCTGAAATACATGAAACGTATTTCCCCCATAAAGGGGTTAGCCGTCGAATAGCTAGTGCAAGTATAACAATATGAAACATAATACTTCTCGACAATAAAGTAAATGTAATCCGTCAATTCATCAATATCCGTCAATTCATCAATATCCGTCAATTCATCAATGTAAAACTAGTATTCCGGAATAACTAAATCTCATAGCATCTCATTAATACATATATGAATACCGTGGAACCGCACCAGAGGCTACGGAACCCTCAGAGGACCCGTCGGTCCGTCCCGGAGTGGTTAATTCATACTATCCATGGAATCGCACCAGAGGCTACGAAACCCTCAGAGGACCCGTCGGTCCGTCCCGGAGTGGATATAAATAAGCATGCCAACATTATTTCATATGAATGCCGTAGAAACGGTTCGTTCATATCAACCATGGAATCGCACCAGAGGCTACGAAACCCTCAGAGGACCATAGGCCCGTCCCGGAGTGGCTAGAAATAATCATACCATCAATATTTCATACTTTCAAATTCGAGTACGTTCTATCATAAATGTATACTTGACTTAATAAACGTTATCAAGATCCGAAGAACACGGTTCGACCGGGAAGTTTGAACCACGAGGAAGACAACGAACGGAAGGGTTTCAACTCGAGTTCTTCACAAGAATTCGACCCTAACAACATAAATTCAATAAATCATCGATCATACGAGGAAGAATAATCGTAGAACGCCCGAAAACCCCTCTATGACATTTCTAGGACACCTTCAAGGCGTCGGTCAAGAACTCGACCAAAACAACGAATCGATACGATCCAACCATGGGATAACAAGGGAAATGATACAATACATCTAAATAATCATCAATCCTTCACAATCCTAAGTTAAATCGGATTAAACGGACGAAATCGAACAAAATACCCAAAATCCCCAAAATTAGATTTCTAGGAAATCGACCCGATTCGGTAGATCGGAGGATGTTATAGGACGTATGATTGATGATATGAACCTCAAAACTCCATGGATATGTTGTTAAACAACATGGCTTCAAGATTAGAACACGCCAAGTGCGGAAGAGGAGAGGAAGAAGGTGAAAAATGGCCGAAAAACGTCTGCGGGGCCTTTTATAGGGTTGATCGCTGCCGACACGGCCCGTGCGGTCGGGCACGGTCGTGTTGCACGCTTGGCCGACAGGACTCGACCGTGTCCCGCTTGACACGGTCGCGCGCCGAGGGCCTTCCGACGGCGACCCGCCCGGCCGATCGGGCATGACTCGGCCGTGTCACGGGACACGGCCGGGCGTGTCGGCGATCGTTCGAGCTTATCGGGAAGAGTACGGCACGGGCCGTGTCGGACGACACGGCCGAGTCTGGTCGGCGAAACTCCGGCATTTCCGGACGAGTACGGCACGGCCGTGTCGGACGACACGGCCGAGTCCCGCCGGCAGCGGATCGCCAATAACGAGCGGGTGAGTTAAAACGACCATAACTCTCTCGTCCGGACTCCGATTGACTCACCGTTTGAACCATTGGAAAGCTAACTCGATGCTCTATAATATTGCAAAGATTCAGAATTTTTGAGTTACCAAAAATTAATGGTGATCTAACAAAGTCGAACTCCCACGTGAAAAGTCGATAAAGAACACGACCAATGTAACGATACCGAAACGAACTCGGATGACAAAAAGTATAGAATTAATCATTTCTCGGATGACGAAACGGTCCCAAGCAAGTCGTCAAAATAGACTTCCGCCAAAAATAGAAAATTTCCGGGATAAAAATTACGGTATTACATTCTACCCTCCTTAAAAGAAGTTTCGTCCCAAACTTAAAACAGTAGGAGAAGAAATATTTCGCCAGAAAACTCAACGAGATGCACAAGAATCAAACTTACGCCCAAACGGCGAATCATCAATATAGAACACCACAATACATTACTCAAGGCAAACCAAACCAATGCCGAAAAGATACGAATTCACAATGCCCGAAGGCTCCAACGGAAATACCGATATATCACAATGGCTCGAAAGCGAGCACCCCAAAGTCAGTAAATCATCACAATACAGATCTCAAAAGATCAAACCTGATCGCCGGACATACCCTCGGCGTATGAACAACGATGGAAATCGTCGGACATATCCAATACAACATGGACTACGAACGATCAATCAATAAACCTCAAGAGGGACATCACAAGACGCCCGATCCGAAATGTGTCCATGCACATGTCCACCCCGTATACGGAATCCGAATATACGTGTGACAATGTACCTAATTAGCCTCAAGAACTACGTCTCGTGTGCACGGTCCAATGCGGAAATATCCACGCATGACCATCGAGTGCTGGCTAAAAATCCTACACATAACCAATCGCACGCAGACATGATTCCGGATATGCCACGATACAACATGACAACGAAACTCAAGGGATAAAACATCCAATATGGATCATACGACTCACCAAGTGAGCGATGACACACGAATAATAAAAGATCGACACGACCAACGATATTCAAAACAACCATCACGGGATCGAGAATTTCCCTAAGGACCGATTAACACGACAGCGATCACAACACAATGATTCGGGAAAATCCTCAACCTTCAAAGATCACAAAATTACCGAGTTCACAAGAAAATAGTGTCCGCCTTGAATCGGCCAACACGACAATAATAATTCAACGGATGGGAACTATCCTCGACAGTCCCAATTCAATACTTCGATTACCGTAGAATGGCCAATCGATAACAACGATACAACGGATGAGAATATTTTTGACAACGGATGGGAATTATCTTCGATAATCCCAATTCAATACCTCGATTACCTTAGAACGGTCAATCGATAAACAATGATACGATAGAATGGATGTCCGGTGTCTTAAACCGACCCAAAGCGGAGATGATAAAAGGATATATCAAACGTCTCTCATTGGTTAATATAATATTAATAGAAAAACACCGATGTCAATGACGACGATTACCACAATATCTCAATGGAACATCCATCACAATCACAATCGATACGTCGATACCGCGAACCGGCAATCGACAGCGACTTAACCAACAAGTATCGCAATGCCTCGAACCGGCCTTTTACAAACAATAGTAACATTTGGCATAATTTGCCGACGGGCGTCGTGTCAACCAATCACATGACATCAATACAATCATAAAGAGGCCAAGTCCCAAAATGATACACACAATCGTACGCCTACACGATAACATTAGTCTCATTGATTAGTACGAGTATAAAACTTGTCTCGATATCAATACAAAGTACTGTTACCAATTCAGTTTATTTCGTCTTACGAATTCCCTCAGTCTCGACCAAGTTAATCTACGAACCCTTCAACCTTAACCGCAACACAACAGTCATAATTCACGATCAAATATCATACCTTATTGTAAAATGAAGGATTGATAATCAACCGGTTCGATGACGACCAATATCAATACCACCAAACCACGAACTCAATCGTTTTACCATATCTCGACTAATAAAGATCGAACAATCCAACTCAGACACTTACAAATCCTGTCCACAATACGAGTCGAAAAAATGACGATCATATCAGCAACCAATTCGGACCAATAATAAGGGTCTAAATGTTCCAAACTCAATTCTTAAATACGAATTTACAAGGTTCCCTTCTCGTAAATCCATCGTTAAAATTTACTTATAACCGTCATCAATTCGAATCATCCATTGGTTCAAAATAATAGATAATCATATTAAAAAGGTTATCAAACAATCCAATCATTCGATTTGAATATTTGCTCCTACGTATGGGCTTCCAAATTCGAGAGATGAATAATAGTCTCATCAAACTCATAATCACATTCGTATTCCTATACGAACATTATTTCCAACACATAGTTTAGCTCTAGATATGAATATTCCATATTCATTTTCAAAACATCAACACTTCAAAAAAATTTCATCACCTCGTATAATTCAAGAGTTCTTCAAGAACATGAAATATCCGAAATCACGTTGAGAACAACATCTCAGGTATATATCTCCATGTTACCATTTTCTTCATCATGTCATTCATACAATCTCAAGAATCGCAACAAAACCCTTATCACCATATGAAGAAGATCTCAATGATCATATCAACATCCGAAATTTCTTATTACAATTCCAATAAATCTCGTATAACATTATCACATGATACCATAATTGTAACACCCAGATCCTCACAGGAATATTACACGCCGTAAACCCTTCTCACAAGGATTTACTGGCTAAGCACAATTTCCACGTCGTTCCAAAAATGCTAAAAAGACCGATGCGGTAATATTTTTCAAATACTAAAAAAATCATTTTCCAAATACCGTCAAAGCGATCAAGGTTAAAATGCCAAAAACTCGGTTTAGGGAATCGGTTTTACAAAATAAAATTTGATTGGCAAAATACCAAAATCCATTTCAAAAATACTCACGCAATGGATAAAAGTACAGTCAATTTATGCATTTTCATTGAAATAAGACGAACATCAAAATATACGATTCCCAACATACTCCCTCCCAAGTAGTAATCCAAAAAGAAAAAAAATGAGCCACTATCAAAGGGATACGAGGATTACCTTGCATGGACGAACCACGAAGAAAGAATAATTGAACTCCATTCCAAGAATCATTAAATCATCATAGTCATCATATGGCCTCAAGAACATCAAGATCTCTATGATTCCAATAATCATAATCAACATATTCAAAGCATATCATTATCTTCCTTCAACATAAACCTCATAGAATATGGATAACACGAGGAATCACTTCAAGAATCAACAATAGTTCCATAACCAAGCTCTAATTCCATGATTCCAAGCTCACAATCATGTTAAAAGTGCTTAGAACACTCTTAAAAGTGAAGAGGGACGAGTTTTGGAGAGAAATATCTCAAAGGATCGTGAGAGAAATGAAAGGCAACACTTCAATATATAAATTGCACTCTCATTACGTCGTAGGTGTCCTTTCTTAACGTACGTAACAACTTTAACGTCGTAATCCAAAATCCATAACGTATGTAACCAACTCACTTGTCTCAATCCGTGCGATCCATTACGTCGTAACCTATACCATACAACGTCGTAATATACCGATTGACTTGCTACGATCTGATGGTTGTGTTACGTCGTAACACGTCTGTATAACGTATGTAACACGTCGTTGACTCACTGTCAACATCCTGCGCCGAAAGTTTCCAAAACAGGTCCCACTGCCGACCAGGACTCGGTTCGTCCGATGCGGGTATTACGTCGTAATACCTTAGCCTTAACGCACGTAACCATGCCAATCTTACGTCGTAATCTCACCTTATTAACGTCGTAATAATTCCATACTTAGCCAATTTCAACAATTCTGTCCAAAGTCATGACATACCAAATACGAGCATACGGCAAAATCAATACATATACTCAATTCAATAACATTTTCAAGCGTTCACAACGTCTTGAGCATAATTAACCATCCACAATATCCATATATAAACGAAAAAAATATATCCGAAAAATTGGGGTATTACACTCTACCCCCCTTAAAATAAGTTTCGTCCTCGAAACTCGCAATCACTCGCACAAACAACCTTTCAACGGGAATTCAAATTCACCAAGAATTATCGAATAATCCGAACAACATACTTACAAGTCTGTGAAGTTGAAGATCTCCGTGATACTAGCATGCGACTCTAAACAAAGTCTCAACATAATACCGATACACTCTAATATCGCAATTAGCAATTTAACAAAATCTCAAGGAAGAGTTCACGTCGTGACCACGTACGATTCTTCCTACTTTCAGCCAACATTCTGAAGGGCACATACGTGCGTAAGTATAATCCAAATCGCACATTCCCGAAGTGACCAATTCCCAAGAATACCAAGCTATAAACGAAACGATTAAGAAAAATACAAGAAGAGTGAGAGGACTTACAAGTACCGGTCGCACTGTGATGATGGCGAGTAGTGATCGTGGGCAAATGCCGACTCAATCGACCCAAAAGACCGAGTCTAGGTATCCATAAACCTAAGCTCGATACCATATTACGTAACACCCCAAGTTATTCGGGGTATATTACGGCGCCGTGAGCCCCGCCGTGGGACCCACAAGGCTAAACATACGCGGAACTATAAACTTGACCGATAAGGTCTACATACAATAGAAAGAAAGACGATACAAATGGTATTCGAAACCATAAACAATGAAACCATATACATCACTGCACAAATCAATACTTCGGCAACACAGGCCGGAACATCAAGGAAACTGAAATACAATACTCGGGTATTTAAAAATCCATTCCAGTACAACAACACTGAATGGAGGAAACCAAAAGAGATAACCGGAGACAAGACACAGTATCACACTTGCCCATCATCTTCATGCCGACCCGATACCCGTCTGTCCGCTCTCCTGGAACCTGAAATACATGAAACGTATTTCCCCCATAAAGGGGTTAGCCGTCGAATAGCTAGTGCAAGTATAACAATATGAAACATAATACTTCTCGACAATAAAGTAAATGTAATCCGTCAATTCATCAATATCCGTCAATTCATCAATATCCGTCAATTCATCAATGTAAGACTAGTATTCCGGAATAACTAAATCTCATAGCATCTCATTAATACATATATGAATACCGTGGAACCGCACCAGAGGCTACGGAACCCTCAGAGGACCCGTCGGTCCGTCCCGGAGTGGTTAATTCATATTATCCATGGAATCGCACCAGAGGCTACGAAACCCTCTGAGGACCCGTCGGTCCGTCCCGTTGTGGATTTTAATAAGCATGCCTACATTATTTCATTTGAATTCCGTAGAAGCGGTTCGTTCATATCAACCATGGAATCGCACTGCAGGCTACGAAACCCTCGAGAGGACCATAGGCCCGTCCGGAGTGGCTAGAAATAATCATACCATCAATATTTCATACTTTCAAAGTCGAGAACGTACAATCATAAATGTATACTTGCCTTAATAAGCGTTAAGAAGATCCCGAAGAACACGGTTCGTAGGAAGTTTGAACCACGAGGAAGACAACGAGCGGAAGGGTTTCAACTCGAGTTCTTCACAAGAATTCGACCCTAACAACATAAATTCAATAAATCATCGATCATACGAGGAAGAATAATCGTAGAACGCCCGAAAACCCCTCTATGACATTTCTAGGACACCTTCAAGGCGTCGGTCAAGAACTCGACCAAAACAACGAATCGATACGATCCAACCATGGGATAACAAGGGAAATGATACAATACATCTAAATAATCATCAATCCTTCACAATCCTAAGTTAAATCGGATTAAACGGATGAAATCGAACAAAATACCCAAAATCCCCAAAATTAGATTTCTAGGAAATCGGCTGGTCAGTAGATCGGAGGATGTTATAGGACGGATGATTGATGATATGAACCTCAAAACTCCATGGATATGTTGTTAAACAACATGGCTTCAAGATTAGAACACGCCAAGGCTGCGGAAGAGGAGAGGAAGAAGGTGAAAAATGGCGAGAAAAAGCGTCTGCGGGGCCTTTTATAGGGGTTGGCTGCTGCCGGACACGGCCGTGCGGTCGGCACGCGGTCGTGTTGCCTGATTGGCGGCGAGGACTCGGCCGTGTCACCGGCCGCGGCGGCGCTGAGGCCTTCCGGCGGCGACCGCCCGGCGGCCAGGCATGACTTCGGCCGTGTCACGGGACACGGTCGGGCGTGTCAGCGATCGTTCGAGCTTATCCGGAAGAAATGCGGCATGGGCCGTGTCGGACGACACGGCCGAAATCGGTCGGCGAAACTCCGGCATTTCGGGACGAAATGCGGCCGCGGGCCGTGTCGGACGACACGGCCGAGTCCCGCCGGCGATGATCGGCGATAACGGCGGGTGAGTTAAAACGACCATAACTCTCTCGTCCGGACTCCGATTGACTCACCGTTTGAACCATTGGAAAGCTAACTCGATGCTCTATAATATTGCAAAGATTCAGAATTTTTTGAGTTACCAAAAATTAATGGTAATCTAACAAAGTCGAACTCCCACGTGAAAAAGTCGATAAAGAACACAGAATTCAACAGAACGATACCGAAACGAACTCGAATGACAAAAAGTATAGAATTAATCATTTCTCAGGATGACGAAACGGTCCCAAGCAAGTCGTCAAAATAGACTTCCGCCAAAAATAGAAAATTTCCGGGGATAAAAATTACGGGTATTACAAGTACGGCACGGGCCGTGTCGGACGACACGGCCGAGTTCGTTCGGCAGTGATCGGCCAATAACTGAAAAGTGAGCGGTTGAGCTAAAACGACCATAACTCTCTCGTCCGAACTCCGATTGACTCACCATTTGAACCATTGGAAAGCTAACTCGATGCTCTATAATATTGCAAAGATTTAGAATTTTTGGAGTTACCAAAAATTAATGGTGATTTAACAAAGTCGAACTCATATGAGGAAAGTTGAAACAATGAACAATAACGATACACAACTCGAAGTTTTTCCGAACGGTGAACAAGGTGAATGAATATGATTGATGAATGATTATAAATGAGTGAAAATCCACTGAGTGACAATCACCGAATGAAATTACTGAATGATAATGACTGAATTACAACCGGGTATTACATACACCCTCCCTTAAAAGAGTTTCGTCCCCGAAACTAAGGGTCAAACAACTCGGGATAACTCTCCCGCATACTATCCTCGGTTTCCCAAGTAGCCTCTTCGACTCCGTGTCTAGACCACTGAATCTTGACCAAAGGAATCGACTTATTCTTCAACTGTTTGATTCGCCGCTCTAACACTCGTACAGGACGCTCCTCGTACGAATGATCATCCGCGATCTCGATTTCGTCGAACTGAAGTATGTGACTCGGGTCGGCAACATACTTCAGGCGAGAGACGTGAAACACATTATGAATCCTGCTCAAAGCCGGAGGTAAATCCAATCGATAAGCTAACTCGCCTACTCGATCCAAAATTTCAAACGGTCCAATGAATCTTGGGCTCAACTTCCCCCGTTTTCCGAAACGGAAAAATACTTCGACTCGAGGATACCTTGACCAAAACATGGTCACCCGTCTCGAACTCTAGTGGTCGACGACGATTATCCGCATACGATTTCTGTCGACTCTGAGCTGTCAACATACGACTCTTGATCATAGCTACCTTCTCCCAGACGGCTATAAGTATATCGGGCTCGGTGCCGATTGATTCTGACAAGTCATCCTAACACAAAGGAGATCGACAAAGACGACCGTACAAGGCCTCGTAAGGTGCCATCTTAATGGAGGCATGCCAACTATATTGTACGTGGACTCGATCAACGGTAGTTGGGCTTCCCAATCGTCCTTCCAATCGAGGACGCAAGCTCTCAACATGTCCTCTAATGTCTGAATAGTCCTATCCGATTGTCCGTCGGACTGAGGATGAAAGGAAATACTGAGATTAAGCTGAGTTCCCATAGCACGATGAACTGATTTCTAAAAATGGGAAACCAATCGTCCGTCACGATCGGAAACGATACTCTTAGGAGTACCGTGCAGTCTCACTATCTCCTTGATGAACAACTGGGCCAGTCTCTCAGGACCCCATGTATCCTTGATCTCAAGGAAATGAGTTGATTTAGTTAAGCGGTCCGCGATCACTCAGATCGTATTTATGCCACGACGACTCGTCGGCAATTCGTGATGAATTCCATAGAAATGTCTTCCCACTTCCATTCTGGAATAGGGAGCGGTATCAGCATACTCGCGGTCATGAGGTTCCATCTTGACTTGTTGTGAGTTAAGCATCTCGAAACAAATTCTGCGACTTCTCGCTTCATATTACTCCACCGGTAATTTTGTTTCAAGTCCTTGTACATCTTCTTTGGACCGGATGAACAGAATAAGGGTAGCATGAGCTCCTCTCAAAATAGAGTTTTTCAACTCGTCATTCGCGATACGCACAACCGGTTCTTAAACCTCAAAAGTCCATCCTTGTGGACCACGAATCGAGGGCTTTCCTGAGCCACATCTTCACGAATGCGCAACAATCCGAGTCTGAACCACGATTCTCCTGATTGCATCCTCGGAGATGATGAAATCTCTAACATACAAAGTTTGTCACTGAACTCGGCTGACCGGACCTCGATCTCGGGTCTAAGGAATTCTGTTGAAGCTCCTTCGAACTGTTAAACTAGCAAGCATCTGCTCTGAACGGACTTACGACTCAAGGCGTCGGCGACAACGTTCGCCTTGCCCGGGTGGTAAAGGATCTCGATATCAAAATCTTTGATTAGTTCCAACCACCGCCTCTGTCGCATATTTAACTCCTTGTGAGTAAATATATACTTCAACTCTTGTGATTGGTGAAGATCGGCGGTGATGCCATAAAAGTAACGACGCCAAATTTCCAACACGAAAACCACGGTTGCTAGCTCCGGCCGCGGGTTGGATAATTAACCCGACTAATCAGGAAACATCGATTTAATTAATATCATCGGA
The DNA here is from genome assembly GCA_033398695.1 of Orobanche coerulescens. Lineage (NCBI taxonomy): Eukaryota > Viridiplantae > Streptophyta > Magnoliopsida > Lamiales > Orobanchaceae > Orobanche > Orobanche coerulescens. The sequence goes on from CM065809.1 coordinate 46,042,753, forward strand.
GGTTGCCAATCTCGGATAGTCTCCGACTTACGAGGGTCGACACGAACTCTGTCGGATGAAATTACATGTCAGAAAGTCACTTGGACCTCGAACTCATATTTGAAAAACTTTCCATAAAGTTGCTCTCGTCTCAACACGTCGAGAACACAGTGAAGATGAACCTCGTATTCCTCTCGGCTACGAGAATAAATCAAAATGTCGTTGATGAAGACAACAACAAAGCTGATCAAAAGTCGATGAAAACCCGACTCATTAACTCCATGAATACCGCAGTGCAATAGTTAGCCCGAGCGGCATAACTACGAACTCATAATGACCATAGCTTATGCGAAGCTTGTCCTCGCGATATCCGACTCTCGAATCCATGGCTGGTGATATCCGGATCTTAAGTCGATCTGGAAAATACCGAGGCTCCACGAAGTTGATCTAAAAGATCATCAATACGGAGCAAGGGATATTACTCTTGATCATCACCTGTTCAACTCACAGTAATTAATACACACACGAGACGAGCCATCCTTCTCCTTGACAGTCACCTTGGTGTTCCTCACGGGGCGCAATCGATCGGAGATAGCCTTTCTCGAACTACTCCTCAAGTTGAATCTTCAACTCCTGCGTGCAGTCGGGGCCATTCGATACGGTGCCTTCGATAAAGGGGCGTCCGGCTCGACTCACTCTGAATTCCCCTACTCTATGTGAAGGCAACCGGATAACTAAATGCGGAAATCCATCGTCAATCGATGACAATGATACCACGAATGATTGAACATTTCGATTGCCCTAGAATGGTCAATCGATAAAAAGAGATACCAATAATGATTGAACAACTCGATTGCCTTAGAAAGGCGATCGATGAAGATGATACAATGAATGTTTGAATAACTCGATTGCCTTTGAAAGACTAATCGATGAAAATGATACAATGGATGATTGAATGACTCGATTGTCTTAGAAAGGCCAATCGATGAAAATGACACAATGAATGATTGAATGACTCGATTGTCTTAGAAAAGCCAATCGATGGAAATGATACAAGGAATGATTGAATAACTCGATTGTCTTAGAAAAGCGATCGATGTAAATGATACAATGAATGATTGAATAGTTCGAATGCGGAATTTCTGCTTTCGTCATAATAATACTTCTTACGGAACAATGGGGGTTACTTCCCGAGACACACATTCGACAACCAACGCAGCGGAAAGATAGCGACCAAGCGCTACAAATGCGAGGATAGTATTAAGGCGGTTAAACCAACTAATACCGAAATTACATCGTCCTAAGATAAATTCACCACGATTAGGTCCACCAACCAATCGCGGTTACTAAGCTTACTTAGGTATGATTAGAAAATTCTTCCATCGTTAGGTAGACCGATGGTATGAGGTCCACAAGCAATAGGACTATCCCGAAATAAGTCTATTCAAGCATGATTCGAAAATGAATGAATGCGGTGTACCGGCATCAAAAGGTACACACAAGTTGAAATAAAATTACAGTATACGAAATCATTCGGACCAGGATAGTCGATCCTCCTCATCATATGAATGCAGGACTTGCCGGTCCCGAACCGGACGCTCCGTCGATAAATACGAGCTCCAACTCTATTTGCTTCCATTGTCTTAAGCAGCGATGACAAAGCGGTATGATTTTGAAAGCTGGTTGCTTGGGGCACGAGATGCCGCGGGCCGACTTGGAGTCCTTTCGGCAAAAACGGGCCTTATGCCCAAAATTCCCACAATTATAGCACGTGATAGACGGTTTGAGACACTCGGTGCTGAAATGACCGGCGTTCCACAATTGAAGCGGTGATGGCAGGCTGGCGCTCGGGAATGAGATCCCGCGATTATGCGCCGTAGAAGGTCGCTCGAAGCGATAGGGCTCACACGAGGCTTCTTGAAGGTTATTGACCGCCTTTGGGTTGATTACGCCGTTGATTTCTTGCTTTGAAAGATGAAGGTTGTTGTTCGGCACTTTCCTTAGCGGTGGCAAATGCGGGAGAGTTCTCTCGATTAATCCGGTCAGTGGCGCAATGATGATTGAGCAGCGCACATGGGTCATCATGGCTGCATAAAAGTGAGTGGATCAACCCGAACATCTTACGATCGAGCGAGTCACAGGCACGATTTCTCGGCGGAGTGATTATTTCTCGGGTTTCGGTTCGCACCGCGCCTCTCCCGTGTATCCACACGGCTCTCTCCATCTTGAAGTAGGAAGGTCGCATAATGATTATATTTCCCGCATGATTAGCACGTTATGATTATGTCATGAGATGATGAAAATGAGTATACATGCTTTAACTTAGTGATTATATGAATGATTTACTGAAGTTACATGATTATCTGATAAAATTCTTAAAATAATTATCTTGAATAACTTAACAAGATTGATAATATGATCATCAGTTGACAACTTAGTAATGAAATGAATTGAGTAATTAATGAGTTAACATGATCGTCACGATCATTAGCGAGTATTGGAATGAATTAAGTGATTAATGAGTTAATATGATCGTCCTGATCATTAACTGAGTATTGAAATGAATTAAGTGATTAATGAGTTAATATGATCGTCCTGATCATTAACTGAGTATTGAAATGAATTAAGTGATTAATGAGTTAATATGATCGTCCTGATCATTAACTGAGTATTGAAATGAATTAAGTGATTAATGAGTTAATATGATCGTCCTGATCATTATGAATGATGATGTTTGAGGATTGTTAAATGATGAATGATGAATGAATGACTATTGCCAGAAATTATACCACGGCGTTAGAAATCTTACAGTTCTTAGGTCGATTGGCTCGGCATTTGCACAGGTCACACGTGGCGAAAGTCCAATGATACTAGTCGATGATGATTTCAAATAAGACATGACTCGGAAGGTAGTATTCAAAACCACGCTCCGATACCAACTCTGTAACACCCCAAACTAGGCGGATATTACAATGCGTGGATCCCCATTGGACCCACCGAGGCAAATGAAAATGAATGAATTACACAAGATAAATGTAGTAGAACCACATTACAACGGTAATTACTCCGATGAGGAGTTTAATTACAACACACGAGGACAATACCGAATACTAGTGTATTTTATATGAAGATAAAATACACAACTTGAAAACAAGCGAAGTATCAAAATGAAAATCTGCGTGAGAAAATAAAGGACAATAATATGAATAAGCTGAAAGATCGGGGCCCCTACTAGTATCACTAGGACTCCTCGACATCAACATGCTATTCCCGTGCGTTTGCCTTGCCATGACACGAAAAACAACACCCCGGTAGGAGTCGATTAAATGAACAACAATCCTTAAGGGTTGAAAATACACAAACATGATTTAAGCGAAGTTATGAAATATCCTTAGTTATGAATTACGGCTGAAGAAGAGTATCATAGTACGCCCGTAGTGTTACGTGCAAGTGTACAAGGCGAATGACCGGACACACCGTCCTTGTACCTAATTAGTCTCACGGAGGTAATGCATTACCGTGTGCACGGTCGATGTATCACTCCCGATACATGGCCATAACGTGCCCGACTAAAAATTCCACACATCCGCACCCGGCCACGCAATATGAACCCGAGAAGGTCATATGAGCGAGAATGACCGTAATGAATATCAAAGAATAAATAATAATCGACAAAGTTAAGAATGACTCACCGAGATGAGAGTAATAATGAAGTGATGGATAGTTTTAATGGAATGGTTGGAACTGTCGTTCCGTTAATGAAGTGATTGTTCAACAATTACAAGTCTCAATATGATTAATACAATGATGAATGAGTTATGATTATGAATGATCAACAACAAAAGGTATGAATATCCTTTTAACCGAGTAAGAATTAACTTACACAACACCGGCGACAATTATCCTTCCACGAACAACGTCCTAATTGAGATATCGATCGCTCGAACAACCTTGAATTATACAATATCCAACAATCCGTTCAATATACGAATCAAACACGAATATAACGAACTCAAAACGTCGATCGACTAAACTAAGTCCATAGAGGCATTAAATCAAACACGTTGTATCAAACTCCGATTGTTTACAATCAAACCTCAATATACCAATATCAAAATCCCCAAGAAGTGTTTCAAACCAACAAAACATCTCCAATACGATCAATAATCCGTTATGAATATCCAAAGCGTGATTATAACAACAATTAGTCGAAAATCCCCAATTCGATTCGATTTTCAAGGTGTTCTTGAATAATCCCTCAATAATCCAATGAATCCTTATACAAACTCATAATCATATACATATCCCTTCATATAACATGATTATAACGTCAAACATCATATCTCAACACAAAATCGAAGTCGAAGTGTTGAAGGAATTACCTCTTGAAGATCCAGTACTTTAATCCGAAGAACACGCGTTAGATTGATTATCCGGGCTTCACGATCGAAAGGAGATGAAGAAAATCAAACACCCAAATGATTTGTGAAGGAAAAACCCTCCCTCAAGCTTTCTCTCTCGGTTGAAGGTGAAGAAAAGGGATAGAAATGGTGAAATCTTTGAAAAAATGAATTTATAGGGGTTGACTCGGCGGCCGGACTCGGCCGTGTCCGCGACACGGTCGCGGCACGCATCGGCGGAAGGACTCGGCCGTGTCTGCCCGGCACGGTCGCGGCGCGAAGGGCCTACCGATAGTGACACTGTCCGCGGCGCTCGGCAATGACTCGGCCGTGTCCGGAACAGTCGGGCCTCTCAGCGATCGATTACGGCTTATCCGGAAGGGTTCGACTCGGCCGTGCCAGGCGACGGTTGGGTCTGAGGCGAGACTTCGGCATTTCGGACGAGTGCGGCGCGGGCCGTGTCGGATGACACGGCCGAGTTCGTTCGGCGGTGATCGGCGATAAGCGAAAAGTGGCGGTTGAGCTAAAGCGACCATAACTCTCTCGTCAGGACTCGATTGACTCACCATTTGAACCATTGGAAAGCTAACTCGATGCTCTATAATATTGCAAAGATTTAGAATTTTTGGAGTTACCAAAAATTAATGGTGATCTAACAAAGTCGAACTCATATGAGGAAAGTTGAAACAATGAACAATAACGATACACAACTCGAAGTTTTTAGAGCGGTGAACAAGGTGAATGAATATGATTGATGAATGATTATAAATGAGTGAAAATCCACTGAGTGACAATCACCGAATGAAATTCTTGAATGATAATGGTGAATTACAACCGGTATTACATGCGGGCCGGCCGGCGGCGGCGAGGCAGCGTAGTGCGCGCTACTGACGGAGGGCTGCGTGCGCTAACCGGCAGGAGTAGCGCACGTTACGCGGCCGGCCGACGCACGCTATCGGTTCAGGGCAGAGGGGTTCTGAGGTTCTCGACTCGGGTAGGATCGGCAGGTAGCGCACGCTACTGTCGGTCGTGGCGCACGCTAACCGGCAGGGGTAGCGCACGCTGTCGGCCGACTAGTGTACGTTACCGGGCGAGCTGTTTAGTCTAGAGGTTACTGGACAGGTCGGCTAGCGCGTAGGCTTCCGGCCGTAGCGCACGCTAGCGAGGGTCGGGCGGACAGGTCACGGTCGGCAGGATTGGTCGGTGGTGCCGGGTCGTGCGGGCCCTGGCCGAGGGTACTGGGCCGATACTGGACGATAGCGCACGCTAGTCCGGGAAGGCTAGCGCACGCTAGTTCCAGCCCAGTATAAATGTGGCAGAGCAGCCTCATTTTCACTCGTTTTTCATTTCCTTTCTTTTCGATCCGCGGCTGGAGCTTCGAAGGAGGCGAAGCCATGTTGTTGAACAACAAACCCACGAAGTTCTAGAGTTCATATCATTGATTGATCATCCTATATCATCATTTGATCCAGCGAATCAAGGTAATCTCTTCTTCGAACCCAAGTTTGTTGAATTTTGGGGTTTTTGCGTTTTTGTCCGATTCGTTCCGTATTATTGATTAATTCATGATAGGTATGATTAATCTTGGTAGTATTCTTGTGTTTAACATCATTTAATCCATTGTTCTTCGTCGAATCGAAGTATATTTCTTGATTTCCTTCGAATCGACTTTTTGGGGGTTTTGTTCTCGATCTCGTTTTCCATCCGTTTTTGATGGATAAATTGTTGTTAAATGATGTTGTTAAACATATCCTATGGATTGTATATCCATATTTCAGTTTGAAATTCTGTTTTCGTGTTTTGATGGGACGAATCGTTTTCTTGGCCGGTTTGGGGGAAACACTTGAACTTTCGTCATTCGTTCCTTGAATTCAACGGCTTTGAGTCATGCTATGGAATTCATTTTATTGTTGTTATTGTCCTTCGTAGTTTATTATCGCGAGTTGGCGGTCGATGGAGTCGGCGGGTTCGTGGTCGGTTCGTGCCAACCTACTTCGGTCGATTCTCCGCGTTGTGGTTGTTCGAGGAAAGTACCTTGTCCATACATTTCTTGTTTTATGGATGTGATGATTGGTGATCATCTTGGTATGTTTGTTTGTTTGTTTGAAATGAGTTTCCAAAAGATTCGGCTAGCCTCGTTAAAGGCTCACTTTCAAAACGCGTGTGTTGTAAATTGTGTGGGTTGTAAGTGACTATGTGAATCCTTTGGATATGTTTGGTGTTGGTGTTGCGCTCGATAATGCGTGTGTACGTGCATTATCTCTTTTCGGTGCGTTATGGTTTGACGTGGTGTTTTGTTAAGTGTTTGATGCCTCTTGGTGAATTGTTTGGATATCTTTGGTGTGATATGTTATTTGTGCATGATTGTTTCGCTAGCCAGCTCGGGAGGGTCCTTCGAGGCCTCGGGTGGGATTCATGGTGGAGTCTGGTCTAGGCGATGCACGTGCGTGTATGTTTAGTGAATGTATTTTACTCACCTGGGAGGGTCCGACGGGGCCTCGGGGGAATCTATGACTTCACTCTGGGTTCACGAGTAAAAACTTCACAGGTTGGTGTGTATGTTTTGTGAATGTGTTTGCTCACCCTGGGAGGGTCCGACGGGGCCTCGGGGGAATCTATGACTTCACTCTGGATTCACGAGTGAAACTTCACGGGTGCGTGTGTATTTTATGTCCGTCGAGGACGCGTGACGTGGGTTTTAACCTTGTGTATTATTATTGGTTTCAATTGTGAAAACAAAACCTTTGGGTTGTGACCCTGTTGATTTTTGGAAAGAGAAGGATTCGATAATCCTAAATTTGTTTTCTATTAAAACTCTCGATGGCATTTTAAACGGTTTTATAAATTGTTTCCCTTGATTTATGATCTTTCGGTTTTTGGAATGTTTTACCCAAACTCTTACCTCGGGAAGTATTTTTCGTTACGTTTGGATCTTTGAGGATTCCTGGTTATTGTCATTCGTGGAATGTGAATTGTATGGCTCGTATTTGCACTTTGTTCTTGCACTAGCAAAACAGTGGAGTTTTGCTAACCCCCGAGTATTCGGGGCGTGGATGTCTGTTTTTGCATTCAGGTTTGGGAGCATAACACAGGGTCGGCACGATGGATGATGAAATATGAACGATACTAATCACACGAGGATCCGTATGAGGTTATTGGTTTAGTTATAGTTTATTTTCCGCTGCAGTATTTCTTTCCCGTTATATGGGAGTGTGTTGTATTCGACCCCTACGTGGGCACGTATTGTAATTGAGTTGTATGTATTTATTGAAAGACCAAATCGGTCTTCTGAGTCATTTTAGCCTTAAAGGCGTCGTTGAGTTGTTCGGTTTTGTTACCAGCCTGGTAGAACCTTGAGGAAAGGTTCTACGACGTGTAATATCCCTGAGCGGATTGGGGGTGTTACATAAATGGTATCGAAGCTTAGGTTGTGGAAACCTAGGCTGTCGGGTCAGTGGTGTCTATTGAGTTTTGTCTCGTCAGATTTTGTCTGACTGAGTCATGTCGCGACGCGTCGTCTGAGTTTGTTGGTCGTGATTAGTATTGTGGGGTGATCATCATCTTCGTGCGACCTGTGGATGTAAGTCTCCCTTCTTTGTGTTGTGCCTCGTGTGACACGAGCTATTTTTATGATTTATTTGTTAAGTGACGGAATCCTCTTATGGATTTTCATTTCTTGATATGTGGTTATTTGACCCTCATATTTCGTTCATATGAGGAGTAGTGTTGCTGGATTGTGCATGTTTGACTTTATTTCTTTTATCCGTTGCGTGAGTTCTATTGTAATGGCTTTCGGTATTTTACCGACTGAGTTTTATTTCGAAAACCGATTCCCTAAACTAAGTTTTGGCATTTTGGCCTTGATCGTTTTGGCGAAATTTTTATGATGGTATTTAGTATTTTGTAAATGGCTTTTGTAAGTTTTTGAAATATTGCCGTCATCGGCCTTTTTGATGTTGTAAATAATTTTTAGCCTGGTGAGTTTCGGAGCGGGACCCACGGCGCTATAATGTTTCGTGTAATTACCTGAAATTTTTGGGCATTCTAGCCCATTGAACTATCTTTGAAAACCTCGAGTATCTTAGAAAATAAATTTCGTGACGTACTTTTAAAATGAATTATTTTCTCGTGGTACATCCAAGGTGCCACAATATGTTTCCAAATTCTTCTACCTCGAGGACCAAAATGTTTTGAGATATTTTCAATATTTTAGAAACACTTTAATTTAAACCCGAGGGTCGATGAAAGTTTTCACTAAGAGAAAGTGTTCTCATTTTTATCAAATGGGAAATGGTTCTCCAAAGTCTCGATAACGATGTTTCACGTTTTTACTTTTTTTTTTGAAAGGTGATACTCAAGATCAACCGGTGTTCTTCTAAAATTATTTTCAAAATGAGGTTTTCGTTTTTAAAACCTATCCATTCCCGTTTGAGGGCTGAGTATGTATGTATAATGTTCGCGTTGTCATTATGATGTTTGCTCCCGAGTATGATCGAATTGGCAGTGTGAGCGTTTAGTGGTTTTCCACACATTTGTTGTGTTAGCCCCCTGTGAGAGGCGGGATGTTGGTGTTGAATGTTGCCGCCTCGTAGTGATTTCTGCGTTGTCGCGCATGTGCGAGCTGTTAGAGCTTGTTTTGGTATGACTGTGTGCATCGGTGATTGTTCCGTTATGTGTCGGTTGTTTAATGACTTGTTACCTTGCTCCCGTTTTTGTGAATTTCATGGACGAAGTCGAAGGTAATACCCGTACTATTTTGAATTCTGTATTTTCTCTTTCCCCAGTCTATCGATTCGCTCATGTTCGTTGATACTTTATGAACTTTACGTATTTGGTTTCATCGTCCGAACGAACTGTGATCTTGTAGTGGGTCGATCTGGTTATTGCTGTGACTTTTTCGAGTTCGGTTCAATTCTTGTGAACCTTGTTCGGAAGTGACATCATTTGGTTCTATTAGTTCTTTTATTCGAAGTGGATCGGATTTGGAACTCCTGTGTTTTCGACTCTGTCGACTCGTTTATGCTCGTTAACATTTTCTGAACTTTCCCTATCCCTTGCTTTTGTTGATCGAACGAGGGTGGTATTGTTTTGGAATAACTCGTTTGTCGTTGTGACTTTTCAATCGCTATTCCCTTTCCTGTGGATCTTATGGGAATGCATGTCTTGTTGTTCTCACCAGATCATCCTGGGAGTTGTTGTTTGAATTTCATTATCCTTCGTGTTTCGGACATGATTGTTCGATTTTTGTTGTCTCGATCGTTTGTTTGTTCGGTTTTTGTTCTCGTTTTGTGATTGTTGAGCGTTCAAGCTCCTTCGTAATTCCCTTAAGTTCGGGAAATTAGTCTCGTTTTCGATCTTCCAACCCTTAGGCGGTGGAATTCCGTATTTGTTCAGTGTTTGGCTCGCGTTTTGATTGATGAACCGTTGGGTTGGTCAATCGTATTGATTTTCGTTCGTGTGTTTTGTGACTGTTCGGAAAATCGACTTGATTGTACTATCTGTTTGATGACGCTTGTCACTTGTTGGTTTTATTATGTTTCTACTGGTGGCGTTGTGTTGGTCGTCGTGGAGCGCGTTTTCACGCCGTATATTCCTTTGCGTTGCTTGTAACGTTTCGCCATTGGGCATAAGTTACGCGCTTCTTGTGTATCTCGTTGAGTTTTTCCTGGCGGGATATTTCTTCTCCCTACTCGTTTTAAGTTTCGGGACGAAACTTCTTTTAAGGAGGGTAGAATGTAATACCCGTAATTTCGATTTCCGGTAATTTCTTTTTTTTTTCTGCGGAAGTCTGTTTTGACGACTCTCTCATGACCGTTTCGTCATTCTGAGAATGATTAATTCTACACTTTTTGACATCCGAGTTCGTTTCGGTGTCGTTTTGTTGAGTTTCGTGTTTTTTAGCGACTTTTCCGCACTTGTGTTCGATTCTTGCGAATCTCGTCGGCTATTGTTTCGAGTTTCCCGTAAGTCCGTTTAACTTTGTTAGACGTGTTGTCAACTTCGGTTTGGTTATTCGATCACGTATCGTGATTTTCGGGCATTTTGGGCCATTTTGTATTTTATCCAAAGTTATGGGTATCCGTATCTGTATTTGTTGTCTCGAACCTTTTCTTGGTCGCGTGTGATTAATTATTGCATTATGTTTTCATTTCGGGTCGTTGATGTTGTCCGCGAGCTTTTCGTCGTGTTCGTTCCGTACGTTTTCGGAAATCGAGTCGTCGGGTCATGACGGCTGAGCAGCTGGCCGGACGGTGGCGGGTCCTGGCCGGACGGTTGCGGGCACTGGCCAGGCTGACGCGGCAGGAACCGGCGTAGTGCGCGCTACTGACGGAGGGCTGCGTGTGCTAACCGGCAGGAGTAGCGCACGTTACGTGGCCGGCCTACGCACGCTATCGGGTCAGGGCAGAGGGGTTCTGAGGTTCTCGACTCGGGTAGGATCGGCAGGTAGCGCACGCTACTGTCGGTCGTGGCGCACGCTAACCGGCAGGGGTAGCGCACGCTGTCGGCCGACTAGTGTACGTTACCGGGCGAGCTGTTTAGTCTAGAGGTTCTTGGGCGGAGTCGGCTAGCGCGCGAGCTTCGGCCGTAGTAGCGCACGCTAGCGGGGTCGGGCGGACGGAGTCACGGTCGGCGGGATTGGTCGGTGGTGCCGGGTCGTGCGGGCCACTGGCCGAGGGTTGGGCGTCTTTGGACGATAGCGCACGCTAGTCGGGAAGGCTAGCGCCGCGCTAGTTCGGCCCGATATAAATGTGGCGAGCGACCTCATTTTCACTCGTTTTTCATTTCCTTTCTTTTCGATCCGCGGCTGGAGCTTCGAAGGAGGCGAAGCCATGTTGTTGAACAACAAACCCACGAAGTTCTTGAGTTCATATCATTGATTGATCATCCTATATCATCATTTGATCCAGCGAATCAAGGTAATCTCTTCTTCGAACCCAAGTTTGTTGAATTTTGGGGTTTTTGCGTTTTTGTCCGATTCGTTCCGTATTATTGATTAATTCATGATAGGTATGATTAATCTTGGTAGTATTCTTGTGTTTAACATCATTTAATCCATTGTTCTTAGTCGAATCGAAGTATATTTCTTGATTTCCTTCGAATCGACTTTTTGGGGGTTTTGTTCTCGATCTCGTTTTCCATCCGTTTTTGATGGATAAATTGTTGTTAAATGATGTTGTTAAACATATCCTATGGATTGTATATCCATATTTCAGTTTGAAATTCCTTTTTCGTGTTTTGACGGGACGAATCGTTTTCTTGGCCGGTTTGGGGGAAACACTTGAACTTTCGTCATTCGTTCCTTGAATTCAACGGCTTTGAGTCATGCTATGGAATTCATTTCATTGTTGTTATTGTCCTTCGTAGTTTATTATCGCGAGTTGGCGGTCGGTGGAGTCGGCGGGTTCGTGGTCGGTTCGTGCCAACCTACTTCGGTCGATTCTCCGCGTTGTGGTTGTTCGAGGCAAGTACCTTGTCCATACATTTCTTGTTTTATGGATGTGATGATTGGTGATCATCTTGGTATGTTTGTTTGTTTGTTTGAAATGAGTTTCCAAAAGATTCGGCTAGCCTCGTTAAAGGCTCACTTTCAAAACGCGTGTGTTGTAAATTGTGTGGGTTGTAAGTGACTATGTGAATCCTTTGGATATGTTTGGTGTTGGTGTTGCGCTCGATAATGCGTGTGTACGTGTATTATCTCTTTTCGGTGCGTTATGGTTTGACGTGGTGTTTTGTTAAGTGTTTGATGCCTCTTGGTGAATTGTTTGGATATCTTTGGTGTGATATGTTATTTGTGCATGATTGTTTCGCTAGCTTGACTCGGGAGGGTCCTTCGAGGCCTCGGGTGGGATTCATGGTGGAGTCCTGGTCTGGCGATGCACGTGCGTGTATGTTTAGTGAATGTATTTTACTCACCACAGGAGGGTCCGACGGGGCCTCGGGGGAATCTATGACTTCACTGCGGGTTCACGAGTAAAAACTTCACAGGTTGGTGTGTATGTTTTGTGAATGTGTTTGCTCACCACAGGAGGGTCCGACGGGGCCTCGGGGGAATCTATGACTTCACTCTGGATTCACGAGTGAAACTTCATGGGTGCGTGTGTATTTTATGTCCGTCGAGGACGCGTGACGTGGGTTTTAACCTTGTGTATTATTGTTGGTTTCAATTGTGAAAACAAAACCTTTGGGCTGTGACCTGTTGATTTTGGAAAGAGAAGGATTCGATAATCCTAAATTTGTTTTCTATTAAAACTCTCGATGGCATTTTAAACGGTTTTATAAATTGTTTCCCTTTATTTATGATCTTTCGGTTTTTGGAATGTTTTACCCAAACTCTTACCTCGGGAAGTATTTTTCATTACGTTTGGATCTTTGAGGATTCCTGGTTATTGTCATTCGTGGAATGTGAATTATATGGCTCGTATTTGCACTTTGTTCTTGCACTAGCAAAACAGTGGAGTTTTGCTAACCCCCGAGTATTCGGGGGGTGGATGTCTGTTTTTGCATTCGGGTTTGGGAGCATAACACAGGGTCGGCACGATGGATGATGAAATATGAACGATACTAATCACACGAGGATCCGTATGAGGTTATTGGTTTAGTTATAGTTTATTTTCCGCTGCAGTATTTCTTTCCCGTTGTATGGGAGTGTGTTGTATTCGACCCCTACGTGGGCACGTATTGTAATTGAGTTGTATGTATTTATTGAAAGACCAAATCGGTCTACTGAGTCATTTTAGCCTTAAAGGCGTCGTTGAGTTGTTCGGTTTTGTTACCAGCCTGGTAGAACCTTGAGGAAAGGTTCTACGACGTGTAATATCCCTGAGCGGATTGGGGGTGTTACATAAATGGTATCGAAGCTTAGGTTGTGGAAACCTAGGCTGTCGGGTCAGTGGTGTCTATTGAGTTTTGTCTCGTCAGATTTTGTCTGACTGAGTCATGTCGCGACGCGTCGTCTGAGTTTGTTGGTCGTGATTAGTATTGTGGGGTGATCATCATCTTCATGCGACCTGTGGATGTAAGTCTCCATTCTTTGTGTTGTGCCTCGTGTGACACGAGCTATTTTTATGATTTATTTGTTAAGTGACGGAATCCTCTTATGGATTTTCATTTCTTGATATGTGGTTATTTGACCCTCATATTTCGTTCATATGAGGAGTAGTGTTGCTGGATTGTGCATGTTTGACTTTATTTCTTTTATCCGTTGCGTGAGTTCTTTTGTAATGGCTTTCGGTATTTTACCGACTGAGTTTTATTTCGAAAACCGGTTCCCTAAACTAAGTTTTGGCATTTTGGCCTTGATCGTTTTGGCGAAATTTTTATGATGGTATTTAGTATTTTGTAAATGGCTTTTGTAAGTTTTTGAAATATTGCCGTCATCGGCCTTTTTGATGTTGTAAATAATTTTTAGCCTGGTGAGTTTCGGAGCGGGACCCACGGCGCTATAATGTTTCGTGTAATTACCTGAAATTTTTGGGCATTCTAGCCCATTGAACTATCTTTGAAAACCTTGAGTATCTTAGAAAATAAATTTCGTGACGTACTTTTAAAATGAATTATTTTCTCGTGGTACATCCAAGGTGCCACAATATGTTTCCAAATTCTTCTACCTCGAGGACCAAAATGTTTTGAGATATTTTCAATATTTTAGAAACACTTTTATTTAAACCCGAGGGTCGATGAAAGTTTTCACTAAGAGAAAGTGTTCTCATTTTTATCAAATGGGAAATGGTTCTCCAAAGTCTCGATAACGATGTTTCACGTTTGTACTTTTTTTTTTGAAAGGTGATACTCAAGATCAACCGGTGTTCTTCTAAAATTATTTTCAAAATGAGGTTTTCGTTTTTAAAACCTATCCATTCCCGTTTGAGGGATGAGTATGTATGTATAATGTTCACGTTGTCATTATGATGTTTGCTCCCGAGTATGATCGAATTGGCAGTGTGAGCGTTTAGTGGTTTTCCACACATTTGTTGTGTTAGCCCCCTGTGAGAGGCGGGATGTTGGTGTTGAATGTTGCCGCCTCGTAGTGATATTTGCGTTGTCGCGCATGTGCGAGCTGTTAGAGCTTGGTTTGGTATGACTGTGTGCATCGGTGATTGTTCCGTTATGTGTCGGTTGTTTAATGACTTGTTACCTTGCTCCCGTTTTTATGAATTTCATGGACGAAGTCGAAGGTAATACCCGTACTATTTTGAATTATGTATTTTCTCTTTCCCCAGTCTATCGATTCGCTCATGTTCGTTGATACTTTATGAACTTGTTCTGTATTTCGGTTTCATTGTCCGAACGAACTGTGATCTTGTAGTGGGTCGATCTGGTTATTGCTGTGACTTTTTCGAGTTCGGTTCGATTCTTGTGAACCTTGTTCGGAAGTGACATCATTTGGTTCTATTAGTTCTTTTATTCGAAGTGGATCGGATTTGGAACTCCTGTGTTTTCGACTCTGTCGACTCGTTTATGCTCGTTAACATTTTCTGAACTTTCCCTATCCCTTGCTTTTGTTGATCGAACGAGGGTGGTATTGTTTTGGAATAACTCGTTTGTCGTTGTGACTTTTCAATCGCTATTCCTTTTCCTGTGGATCTTATGGGAATGCATGTCTTGTTGTTCTCACGGATCATCACGGGAGTTGTTGTTTGAATTTCATTATCCTTCGTGTTTCGGACATGATTGTTCGATTTTTGTTGTCTCGATCGTTTGTTTGTTCGGTTTTTGTTCTCGTTTCGTGATTGTTGAGCGTTCAAGCTCCTTCGTAATTCCCTTAAGTTCGGGAAATTAGTCTCGTTTTCGATCTTCCAACCCTTAGGCGGTGGAATTCCGTATTTGTTCAGTATTTGGCTCGCGTTTTGATTGATGAACCGTTGGGTTGGTCAATCGTATTGATTTTCGTTCGTGTCTTTTGTGACTGTTTGGATAATCGACTTGATTGTACTATCTGTTTGATGATGCTTGTCACTTGTTGGTTTTATTATGTTTCTACTGGTGGCGTTGTGTTGGTCGTCGTGGAGCGCGTTTTCACGCCGTATATTCCTTTGCGTTGCTTGTAACGTTTCGCCATTGGGCATAAGTTACGCGCTTCTTGTGTATCTCGTTGAGTTTTTCCTGGCGGGATATTTCTTCTCCCTACTCGTTTTAAGTTTCGGGACGAAACTTCTTTTAAGGAGGGTAGAATGTAATACCCGTAATTTCGATTTCCGGTAATTTCTTTTTTTTTTCGGCGGAAGTCCGTTTTGACGACTCTCTCATGACCGTTTCGTCATTCTGAGAATGATTAATTCTACACTTTTTGACATCCGAGTTCGTTTCGGTGTCGTTTTGTTGAGTTTCGTGTTTTTTTAGCGACTTTTCCGCACTTGTGTTCGATTCTTGCGAATCTCGTCCGAAACTGCTGTTTCGAGTTTCCCGTAAGTCCGTTTAACTTTGTTAGACGTGTTGTCAACTTCGGTTTGGTTATTCGATCACGTATCGTGATTTTCGGGCATTTTGGGCCATTTTGTATTTTATCCAAAGTTATGGGTATCCGTATCTGTATTTGTTGTCTCGAACCTTTTCTTGGTCGCGTGTGATTAATTATTGCATTATGTTTTCATTTCGGGTCGTTGATGTTGTCCGCGAGCTTTTCGTCGTGTTCATTAAAATGCGTTTTGAAATCAGTCGTCGGGTCATGACGGCTGAGCAGCTGGCCGGACGGTGGCGGGTCCTGGCCGGACGGTTGCGGGCACTGGCCGGGCTGACGCGGCAGGAACCGGCGTAGTGCGCGCTACTGACGGAGGGCTGCGTGTGCTAACCGGCAGGAGTAGCGCACGTTACGCGGCCGGCCGACGCCGCTCGGGTCGGGCGAGAGGGTTACGAGGTTCTCGACTCGGGTAGGATCGGCAGGTAGCGCACGCTACTGTCGGTCGTGGCGCACGCTAACCGGCAGGGGTAGCGCACGCTGTCGGCCGACTAGTGTACGTTACCGGGCGAGCTGTTTAGTCTAGAGGTTCTTGGGCCAGTCGGCTAGCGCGCGAAGCTTGGCCGTAGCGCACGCTAGCGGTCGGGCGGACAGGTCACGGTCGGCAGGATTGGTCGGTGGTTCCGGGTCGTGCGGGCCACGGCCGAGGTATTGGGCCGACTTGGACGATAGCGCACGCTAGTCCGGGAAGGCTAGCGCACGCTAGTTCGGCCCGATATAAATGTGTGAGCGACCTCATTTTCACTCGTTTTTCATTTCCTTTCTTTTCGATCCGCGGCTGGAGCTTCGAAGGAGGCGAAGCCATGTTGTTGAACAACAAACCCACGAAGTTCTTGAGTTCATATCATTGATTGATCATCCTATATCATCATTTGATCCAGCGAATCATGGTAATCTCTTCTTCGAACCCAAGTTTGTTGAATTTTGGGGTTTTTGCGTTTTTGTCCGATTCGTTCCGTATTATTGATTAATTCATGATAGGTATGATTAATCTTGGTAGTATTCTTGTGTTTAACATCATTTAATCCATTATTCTTAGTCGAATCGAAGTATATTTCTTGATTTCCTTCGAATCGACTTTTTGGGGGTTTTGTTCTCGATCTCGTTTTCCATCCATTTTTGATGGATAAATTGTTGTTAAATGATGTTGTTAAACATATCCTATGGATTGTATATCCATATTTCAGTTTGAAATTCCGTTTTCGTGTTTTGACGGGACGAATCATTTTCTTGGCCGGTTTGGGGGAAACACTTGAACTTTCGTCATTCGTTCCTTGAATTCAACGGCTTTGAGTCATGCTATGGAATTCATTTCATTGTTGTTATTGTCCTTCGTAGTTTATTATCGCGAGTTGGCGGTCGGTGGAGTCGGCGGGTTCGTGGTCGGTTCGTGCCAACCTACTTCGGTCGATTCTCCGCGTTGTGGTTGTTCGAGGCAAGTACCTTGTCCATACATTTCTTGTTTTATGGATGTGATGATTGGTGATCATCTTGGTATGTTTGTTTGTTTGTTTGAAATGAGTTTCCAAAAGATTCGGCTAGCCTCGTTAAAGGCTCACTTTCAAAACGCGTGTGTTGTAAATTGTGTGGGTTGTAAGTGACTATGTGAATCCTTTGGATATGTTTGGTGTTGGTGTTGCGCTCGATAATGCGTGTGTACGTGTATTATCTCTTTTCGGTGCGTTATGGTTTGACGTGGTGTTTTGTTAAGTGTTTGATGCCTCTTGGTGAATTGTTTGGATATCTTTGGTGTGATATGTTATTTGTGCATGATTGTTTCGCTAGCCAGCTCGGGAGGGTCCTTCGAGGCCTCGGGTGGGATTCATGGTGGAGTCTGGTCCTAGGCGATGCACGTGCGTGTATGTTTAGTGAATGTATTTTACTCACCCTGGGAGGGTCCGACGGGGCCTCGGGGGAATCTATGACTTCACTCTGGGTTCACGAGTAAAAACTTCACAGGTTGGTGTGTATGTTTTGTGAATGTGTTTGCTCACCCTGGGAGGGTCCGACGGGGCCTCGGGGAATCTATGACTTCACTCTGGATTCACGAGTGAAACTTCACTGGTGCGTGTGTATTTTATGTCCGTCGAGGACGCGTGACGTGGGTTTTAACCTTGTGTATTATTGTTGGTTTCAATTGTGAAAACAAAACCTTTGAAATTTGTGACCCTGTTGATTTTTGGAAAGAGAAGGATTCGATAATCCTAAATTTGTTTTCTATTAAAACTCTCGATGGCATTTCAAACGGTTTTATAAATTGTTTCCCTTGATTTATGATCTTTCGGTTTTTGGAATGTTTTACCCAAACTCTTACCTCGGGAAGTATTTTTCGTTACGTTTGGATCTTTGAGGATTCCTGGTTATTGTCATTCGTGGAATGTGAATTATATGGCTCGTATTTGCACTTTGTTCTTGCACTAGCAAAACAGTGGAGTTTTGCTAACCCCCGAGTATTCGGGGGGTGGATGTCTGTTTTTGCATTCAGGTTTGGGAGCATAACACAGGGTCGGCACGATGGATGATGAAATATGAACGATACTAATCACACGAGGATCCGTATGAGGTTATTGGTTTAGTTATAGTTTATTTTCATTGCGGTATTTCTTTCCCGTTGTATGGGAGTGTGTTGTATTCGACCCCTACGTGGGCACGTATTGTAATTGAGTTGTATGTATTTATTGAAAGACCAAATCAGTCTACTGAGTCATTTTAGCCTTAAAGGCGTCGTTGAGTTGTTCGGTTTTGTTACCAGCCTGGTAGAACCTTGAGGAAAGGTTCTACGACGTGTAATATCCCTGAGCGGATTGGGGGTGTTACATAAATGGTATCGAAGCTTAGGTTGTGGAAACCTAGGCTGTCGGGTCAGTGGTGTCTATTGAGTTTTGTCTCGTCAGATTTTGTCTGACTGAGTCATGTCGCGACGCGTCGTCTGAGTTTGTTGGTCGTGATTAGTATTGTGGGGTGATCATCATCTTCATGCGACCTGTGGATGTAAGTCTCCCTTCTTTGTGTTGTGCCTCGTGTGACACGAGCTATTTTTATGATTTATTTGTTAAGTGACGGAATCCTCTTATGGATTTTCATTTCTTGATATGTGGTTATTTGACCCTCATATTTCGTTCATATGAGTAGTGTTGCTGGATTGTGCATGTTTGACTTTATTTCTTTTATCCGTTGCGTGAGTTCTTTTGTAATGGCTTTCGGTATTTTACCGTGAGTTTTATTTCAAAAACCGGTTCCCTAAACTAAGTTTTGGCATTTTGGCCTTGATCGTTTTGGCGAAATTTTTATGATGGTATTTAGTATTTTGTAAATGGCTTTTGTAAGTTTTTGAAATATTGCCGTCATCGGCCTTTTTGATGTTGTAAATAATTTTTAGCCTGGTGAGTTTCGGAGCGGGACCCACGGCGCTATAATGTTTCGTGTAATTACCTGAAATTTTTGGGCATTCTAGCCCATTGAACTATCTTTGAAAACCTTGAGTATCTTAGAAAATAAATTTCGTGACGTACTTTTAAAATGAATTATTTTCTCGTGGTACATCCAAGGTGCCACAATATGTTTCCAAATTCTTCTACCTCGAGGACCAAAATGTTTTGAGATATTTTCAATATTTTAGAAACACTTTTATTTAAACCCGAGGGTCGATGAAAGTTTTCACTAAGAGAAAGTGTTATCATTTTTATCAAATGGGAAATGGTTCTCCAAAGTCTCGATAACGATGTTTCACGTTTGTACTTTTTTTTTTGAAAGGTGATACTCAAGATCAACCGGTGTTCTTCTAAAATTATTCTCAAAATGAGGTTTTCGTTTTTAAAACCTATCCATTCCCGTTTGAGGGCTGAGTATGTATGTATAATGTTCGCGTTGTCATTATGATGTTTGCTCCCGAGTATGATCGAATTGGCAGTGTGAGCGTTTAGTGGTTTTCCACACATTTGTTGTGTTAGCCCCCTGTGAGAGGCGGGATGTTGGTGTTGAATGTTGCCGCCTCGTAGTGATTTCTGCGTTGTCGCGCATGTGCGAGCTGTTAGAGCTTGGTTTGGTATGACTGTGTGCATCGGTGATTGTTCCGTTATGTGTCGGTTGTTTAATGACTTGTTACCTTGCTCCCGTTTTTGTGAATTTCATGGACGAAGTCGAAGGTAATACCCGTACTATTTTGAATTCTGTATTTTCTCTTTCCCCAGTCTATCGATTCGCTCATGTTCGTTGATACTTTATGAACTTGTTCTGTATTTCGGTTTCATCGTCCGAACGAACTGTGATCTTGTAGTGGGTCGATATGGTTATTGCTGTGACTTTTTCGAGTTCGGTTCGATTCTTGTGAACCTTGTTCGGAAGTGACATCATTTGGTTCTATTAGTTCTTTTCTTCGAAGTGGATCGGATTTGGAACTCCTGTGTTTTCGACTCTGTCGACTCGTTTATGCTCGTTAACATTTTCTGAACTTTCCCTATCTCTTGCTTTTGTTGATCGAACGAGGGTGGTATTGTTTTGGAATAACTCGTTTGTCGTTGTGACTTTTCAATCGCTATTCCCTTTCCTGTGGATCTTATGGGAATGCATGTCTTGTTGTTCTCACCAGATCATCCTGGGAGTTGTTGTTTGAATTTCATTATCCTTCGTGTTTCGGACATGATTGTTCGATTTTTGTTGTCTCGATCGTTTGTTTGTTCGGTTTTTGTTCTCGTTTCGTGATTGTTGAGCGTTCAAGCTCCTTCGTAATTCCCTTAAGTTCGGGAAATTAGTCTCGTTTTCGATCTTCCAACCCTTAGGCGGTGGAATTCCGTATTTGTTCAGTGTTTGGCTCGCGTTTTGATTGATGAACCGTTGGGTTGGTCAATCGTATTGATTTTCGTTCGTGTGTTTTGTGACTGTTCGGATAATCGACTTGATTGTACTATCTGTTTGATGACGCTTGTCACTTGTTGGTTTTATTATGTTTCTACTGGTGGCGTTGTGTTGGTCGTCGTGGAGCGCGTTTTCACGCCGTATATTCCTTTGCGTTGCTTGTAACGTTTCGCCATTGGGCATAAGTTACGCGCTTCTTGTGTATCTCGTTGAGTTTTTCCTGGCGGGATATTTCTTCAACCTACTCGTTTTAAGTTTCGGGACGAAACTTCTTTTAAGGAGGGTAGAATGTAATACCCGTAATTTCGATTTCCGGTAAATTCTTTTTTTTTTCGGCAGAAATCCGTTTTGACGACTCTCTCATGACCGTTTCGTCATTCTGAGAATGATTAATTCTACACTTTTTGACATCCGAGTTCGTTTCGGTGTCGTTTTGTTGAGTTTCGTGTTTTTTAGCGACTTTTCCGCACTTGTGTTCGATTCTTGCGAATCTCGTCCGAAACTGCTGTTTCGAGTTTTCCGTAAGTCCGTTTAACTTTGTTAGACGTGTTGTCAACTTCGGTTTGGTTATTCGATCACGTATCGTGATTTTCGGGCGTTTTGGGCCATTTTGTATTTTATCCAAAGTTGTGGGTATCTGTATCTGTATTTGTTGTCTCGAACCTTTTCTTGGTCGCGTGTGATTAATTATTGCATTATGTTTTCATTTCGGGTCGTTGATGTTGTCCGCGAGCTTTTCGTCGTGTTCGTTCCGTACGTTTTCGGAAATCGAGTCGTCGGGTCATGACGGCTGAGCAGCTGGCCGGACGGTGGTGGGTCCTGGCCGGACGGTTGCGGGCACTGGCCGGGCTGACGCGGCAGGAACCGGCGTAGTGCGCGCTACTGACGGAGGGCTGCGTGTGCTAACCGGCAGGAGTAGCGCACGTTACGCGGCCGGCCGACGCACGCTATCGGGTCAGGGCAGAGGGGTTCTGAGGTTCTCGACTCGGGTAGGATCGGCAGGTAGCGCACGCTACTGTCGGTCGTGGCGCACGCTAACCGGCAGGGGTAGCGCACGCTGTCAGCCGACTAGTGTACGTTACCAGGCGAGCTGTTTAGTCTAGAGGTTACTGGACAGGTCGGCTAGCGCGCGCAGGCTTCCGGCCGTAGCGCACGCTAGCGGGGGTCGGGCGGACAGGTCACGGTCGGCAGGATTGGTCGGTGGTGCCGGGTCGTGCGGGCCCTGGCCGAGAATCGGGCCGTCTTCGACGATAGCGCACGCTAGTCCGGGAAGGCTAGCGCACGCTAGTTCCGGCCCAGTATAAATGTGGCAGAGCAGCCTCATTTTCACTCGTTTTTCATTTCCTTTCTTTTCGATCCGCGGCTGGAGCTTCGAAGGAGGCGAAGCCATGTTGTTGAACAACAAACCCACGAAGTTCTTGAGTTCATATCATTGATTGATCATCCTATATCATCATTTGATCCAAATAATCATGGTAATCTCTTCTTCGAACCCAAGTTTGTTGAATTTTGGGGTTTTTGCGTTTTTGTCCGATTCGTTCCGTATTATTGATTAATTCATGATAGGTATGATTAATCTTGGTAGTATTCTTGTGTTTAACATCATTTAATCCATTGTTCTTAGTCGAATCGAAGTATATTTCTTGATTTCCTTCGAATCGACTTTTTGGGGGTTTTGTTCTCGATCTCGTTTTCCATCCGTTTTTGATGGATAAATTGTTGTTAAATGATGTTGTTAAACATATCCTATGGATTGTATATCCATATTTCAGTTTGAAATTCCGTTTTCGTGTTTTGACGGGACGAATCATTTTCTTGGCCGGTTTGGGGGAAACACTTGAACTTTCGTCATTCGTTCCTTGAATTCAACGGCTTTGAGTCATGCTATGGAATTCATTTCATTGTTGTTATTTTCCTTCGTAGTTTATTATCGCGAGTTGGCGGTCGGTGGAGTCGGCGGGTT
The DNA here is from genome assembly GCA_033398695.1 of Orobanche coerulescens. Lineage (NCBI taxonomy): Eukaryota > Viridiplantae > Streptophyta > Magnoliopsida > Lamiales > Orobanchaceae > Orobanche > Orobanche coerulescens. Next base: position 46,065,404 of record CM065809.1, read on the forward strand.
CGTGGTCGGTTCGTGCCAACCTACTTCGGTCGATTCTCCGCGTTGTGGTTGTTCGAGGCAAGTACCTTGTCCATACATTTCTTGTTTTATGGATGTGATGATTGGTGATCATCTTGGTATGTTTGTTTGTTTGTTTGAAATGAGTTTCCAAAAGATTCGGCTAGCCTCGTTAAAGGCTCACTTTCAAAACGCGTGTGTTGTAAATTGTGTGGGTTGTAAGTGACTATGTGAATCCTTTGGATATGTTTGGTGTTGGTGTTGCGCTCGATAATGCGTGTGTACGTGTATTATCTCTTTTCGGTGCGTTATGGTTTGACGTGGTGTTTTGTTAAGTGTTTGATGCCTCTTGGTGAATTGTTTGGATATCTTTGGTGTGATATGTTATTTGTGCATGATTGTTTCGCTAGCCAGCTCGGGAGGGTCCTTCGAGGCCTCGGGTGGGATTCATGGTGGAGTCCTGGTCCTAGGCGATGCCTGTGCGTGTATGTTTAGTGAATGTATTTTACTCACCCTGGGAGGGTCCGACGGGGCCTCGGGGGAATCTATGACTTCACTCTGGGTTCACGAGTAAAAACTTCACAGGTTGGTGTGTATGTTTTGTGAATGTGTTTGCTCACCCTGGGAGGGTCCGACGGGGCCTCGGGGGAATCTATGACTTCACTCTGGATTCACGAGTGAAACTTCATGGGTGCGTGTGTATTTTATGTCCGTCGAGGACGCGTGACGTGGGTTTTAACCTTGTGTATTATTGTTGGTTTCAATTGTGAAAACAAAACCTTTGGGCTGTGACCCTGTTGATTTTTGGAAAGAGAAGGATTCGATAATCCTAAATTTGTTTTCTATTAAAACTCTCGATGGCATTTTAAACGGTTTTATAAATTGTTTCCCTTGATTTATGATCTTTCGGTTTTTGGAATGTTTTACCCAAACTCTTACCTCGGGAAGTATTTTTCGTTACGTTTGGATCTTTGAGGATTCCTGGTTATTGTCATTCGTGGAATGTGAATTATATGGCTCGTATTTGCACTTTGTTCTTGCACTAGCAAAACAGTGGAGTTTTGCTAACCCCCGAGTATTCGGGGGGTGGATGTCTGTTTTTGCATTCAGGTTTGGGAGCATAACACAGGGTCGGCACGATGGATGATGAAATATGAACGATACTAATCACACGAGGATCCGTATGAGGTTATTGGTTTAGTTATAGTTTATTTTCCGCTGCAGTATTTCTTTCCCGTTGTATGGGAGTGTGTTGTATTCGACCCCTACGTGGGCACGTATTGTAATTGAGTTGTATGTATTTATTGAAAGACCAAATCAGTCTACTGAGTCATTTTAGCCTTAAAGGCGTCGTTGAGTTGTTCGGTTTTGTTACCAGCCTGGTAGAACCTTGAGGAAAGGTTCTACGACGTGTAATATCCCTGAGCGGATTGGGGGTGTTACATAAATGGTATCGAAGCTTAGGTTGTGGAAACCTAGGCTGTCGGGTCAGTGGTGTCTATTGAGTTTTGTCTCGTCAGATTTTGTCTGACTGAGTCATGTCGCGACGCGTCGTCTGAGTTTGTTGGTCGTGATTAGTATTGTGGGGTGATCATCATCTTCATGCGACCTGTGGATGTAAGTCTCCCTTCTTTGTGTTGTGCCTCGTGTGACACGAGCTATTTTTATGATTTATTTGTTAAGTGACGGAATCCTCTTATGGATTTTCATTTCTTGATATGTGGTTATTTGACCCTCATATTTCGTTCATATGAGTAGTGTTGCTGGATTGTGCATGTTTGACTTTATTTCTTTTATCCGTTGCGTGAGTTCTTTTGTAATGGCTTTCGGTATTTTACCGACTGAGTTTTATTTCAAAAACCGGTTCCCTAAACTAAGTTTTGGCATTTTGGCCTTGATCGTTTTGGCGAAATTTTTATGATGGTATTTAGTATTTTGTAAATGGCTTTTGTAGGTTTTTGAAATATTGCCGTCATCGGCCTTTTTGATGTTGTAAATAATTTTTAGCCTGGTGAGTTTCGGAGCGGGACCCACGGCGCTATAATGTTTCGTGTAATTACCTGAAATTTTTGGGCATTCTAGCCCATTGAACTATCTTTGAAAACCTTGAGTATATTAGAAAATAAATTTCGTGACGTACTTTTAAAATGAATTATTTTCTCGTGGTACATCCAAGGTGCCACAATATGTTTCCAAATTCTTCTACCTCGAGGACCAAAATGTTTTGAGATATTTTCAATATTTTAGAAACACTTTTATTTAAACCCGAGGGTCGATGAAAGTTTTCACTAAGAGAAAGTGTTATCATTTTTATCAAATGGGAAATGGTTCTCCAAAGTCTCGATAACGATGTTTCACGTTTGTACTTTTTTTTTTGAAAGGTGATACTCAAGATCAACCGGTGTTCTTCTAAAATTATTCTCAAAATGAGGTTTTCGTTTTTAAAACCTATCCATTCCCGTTTGAGGGCTGAGTATGTATGTATAATGTTCGCGTTGTCATTATGATGTTTGCTCCCGAGTATGATCGAATTGGCAGTGTGAGCGTTTAGTGGTTTTCCACACATTTGTTGTGTTAGCCCCCTGTGAGAGGCGGGATGTTGGTGTTGAATGTTGCCGCCTCGTAGTGATTTCTGCGTTGTCGCGCATGTGCGAGCTGTTAGAGCTTGGTTTGGTATGACTGTGTGCATCGGTGATTGTTCCGTTATGTGTCGGTTGTTTAATGACTTGTTACCTTGCTCCCGTTTTTGTGAATTTCATGGACGAAGTCGAAGGTAATACCCGTACTATTTTGAATTCTGTATTTTCTCTTTCCCCAGTCTATCGATTCGCTCATGTTCGTTGATACTTTATGAACTTGTTCTGTATTTCGGTTTCATCGTCCGAACGAACTGTGATCTTGTAGTGGGTCGATATGGTTATTGCTGTGACTTTTTCGAGTTCGGTTCGATTCTTGTGAACCTTGTTCGGAAGTGACATCATTTGGTTCTATTAGTTCTTTTATTCGAAGTGGATCGGATTTGGAACTCCTGTGTTTTCGACTCTGTCGACTCGTTTATGCTCGTTAACATTTTCTGAACTTTCCCTATCTCTTGCTTTTGTTTATCGAACGCGGGTGGTATTGTTTTGGAATAACTCGTTTGTCGTTGTGACTTTTCAATCGCTATTCCCTTTCTGTGGATCTTATGGGAATGCATGTCTTGTTGTTCTCACGGATCATCACGGGAGTTGTTGTTTGAATTTCATTATCCTTCGTGTTTCGGACATGATTGTTCGATTTTGTTGTCTCGATCGTTTGTTTGTTCGGTTTTTGTTCTCGTTTCGTGATTGTTGAGCGTTCAAGCTCCTTCGTAATTCCCTTAAGTTCGGGAAATTAGTCTCGTTTTCGATCTTCCAACCCTTAGGCGGTGGAATTCCGTATTTGTTCAGTGTTTGGCTCGCGTTTTGATTGATGAACCGTTGGGTTGGTCAATCGTATTGATTTTCGTTCGTGTGTTTTGTGACTGTTCGGATAATCGACTTGATTGTACTATCTGTTTGATGACGCTTGTCACTTGTTGGTTTTATTATGTTTCTACTGGTGGCGTTGTGTTGGTCGTCGTGGAGCGCGTTTTCACGCCGTATATTCCTTTGCGTTGCTTGTAACGTTTCGCCATTGGGCATAAGTTACGCGCTTCTTGTGTATCTCGTTGAGTTTTTCCTGGCGGGATATTTCTTCTCCCTACTCGTTTTAAGTTTCGGGACGAAACTTCTTTTAAGGAGGGTAGAATGTAATACCCGTAATTTCGATTTCCGGTAAATTCTTTTTTTTTTTCGGCAGAAATCCGTTTTGACGACTCTCTCATGACCGTTTGGTCATTCTGAGAATGATTAATTCTACACTTTTTGACATCCGAGTTCGTTTCGGTGTCGTTTTGTTGAGTTTCGTGTTTTTTAGCGACTTTTCCGCACTTGTGTTCGATTCTTGCGAATCTCGTCAAGCTGCTTTGAGTTTCCTGTAAGTCCGTTTAACTTTGTTAGACGTGTTGTCAACTTCGGTTTGGTTATTCGATCACGTATCGTGATTTTCGGGCGTTTTGGGCCATTTTGTATTTTATCCAAAGTTGTGGGTATCTGTATCTGTATTTGTTGTCTCGAACCTTTTCTTGGTCGCGTGTGATTAATTATTGCATTATGTTTTCATTTCGGGTCGTTGATGTTGTCCGCGAGCTTTTCGTCGTGTTCGTTCCGTACGTTTTCGGAAATCGAGTCGTCGGGTCATGACGGCTGAGCAGCTGGCCGGACGGTGGTGGGTCCTGGCCGGACGGTTGCGGGCACTGGCCGGGCTGACGCGGCAGGAACCGGCGTAGTGCGCGCTACTGACGGAGGGCTGCGTGCGCTAACCGGCAGGAGTAGCGCACGTTACGCGGCCGGCCGACGCACGCTATCGGGTCAGGGCAGAGGGGTTCTGAGGTTCTCGACTCGGGTAGGATCGGCAGGTAGCACACGCTACTGTCGGTCGTGGCGCACGCTAACCGGCAGGGGTAGCGCACGCTGTCGGCCGACTAGTGTACGTTACCGGGCGAGCTGTTTAGTCTAGAGGTTACTGGACAGGTCGGCTAGCGCGCGCAGGCTTCCGGCCGTAGCGCACGCTAGCGGGGGTCGGGCGGACAGGTCACGGTCGGCAGGATTGGTCGGTGGTGCCGGGTCGTGCGGGCCCTGGCCGAGGGTACTGGGCCGATACTGGACGATAGCGCACGCTAGTCCGGGAAGGCTAGCGCACGCTAGTTCCGGCCCAGTATAAATGTGGCAGAGCAGCCTCATTTTCACTCGTTTTTCATTTCCTTTCTTTTCGATCCGCGGCTGGAGCTTCGAAGGAGGCGAAGCCATGTTGTTGAACAACAAACCCACGAAGTTCTTGAGTTCATATCATTGATTGATCATCCTATATCATCATTTGATCCAGCGAATCAAGGTAATCTCTTCTTCGAACCCAAGTTTGTTGAATTTTGGGGTTTTTGCGTTTTTGTCCGATTCGTTCCGTATTATTGATTAATTCATGATAGGTATGATTAATCTTGGTAGTATTCTTGTGTTCAACATCATTTAATCCATTGTTCTTCGTCGAATCGAAGTATATTTCTTGATTTCCTTCGAATCGACTTTTTGGGGGTTTTGTTCTCGATCTCGTTTTCCATCCGTTTTTGATGGATAAATTGTTGTTAAATGATGTTGTTAAACATATCCTATGGATTGTATATCCATATTTCAGTTTGAAATTCCGTTTTCGTGTTTTGACGGGACGAATCGTTTTCTTGGCGGTTTGGGAAACACTTGAACTTTCGTCATTCGTTCCTTGAATTCAACGGCTTTGAGTCATGCTATGGAATTCATTTCATTGTTGTTATTGTCCTTCGTAGTTTATTATCGCGAGTTGGCGGTCGGTGGAGTCGGCGGGTTCGTGGTCGGTTCGTGCCAACCTACTTCGGTCGATTCTCCGCGTTGTGGTTGTTCGAGGCAAGTACCTTGTCCATACATTTCTTGTTTTATGGATGTGATGATTGGTGATCATCTTGGTATGTTTGTTTGTTTGTTTGAAATGAGTTTCCAAAAGATTCGGCTAGCCTCGTTAAAGGCTCACTTTCAAAACGCGTGTTGTAAATTGTGTGGGTTGTAAGTGACTATGTGAATCCTTTGGATATGTTTGGTGTTGGTGTTGCGCTCGATAATGCGTGTGTACGTGTATTATCTCTTTTCGGTGCGTTATGGTTTGACGTGGTGTTTTGTTAAGTGTTTGATGCCTCTTGGTGAATTGTTTGGATATCTTTGGTGTGATATGTTATTTGTGCATGATTGTTTCGCTAGCCAGCTCGGGAGGGTCCTTCGAGGCCTCGGGTGGGATTCATGGTGGAGTCCTGGTCCTAGGCGATGCCTGTGCGTGTATGTTTAGTGAATGTATTTTACTCACCCTGGGAGGGTCCGACGGGGCCTCGGGGGAATCTATGACTTCACTCTGGGTTCACGAGTAAAAACTTCACAGGTTGGTGTGTATGTTTTGTGAATGTGTTTGCTCACCCTGGGAGGGTCCGACGGGGCCTCGGGGGAATCTATGACTTCACTCTGGATTCACGAGTGAAACTTCACGGGTGCGTGTGTATTTTATGTCCGTCGAGGACGCGTGACGTGGGTTTTAACCTTGTGTATTATTGTTGGTTTCAATTGTGAAAACTAAACCTTTGGGCTGTGACCTTGTTGATTTTTGGAAAGAGAAGGATTCGATAATCCTAAATTTGTTTTCTATTAAAACTCTCGATGGCATTTTAAACGGTTTTATGAATTGTTTCCCTTGATTTATGATCTTTCGGTTTTTGGAATGTTTTACCCAAACTCTTGCCTCGGGAAGTATTTTTCGTTACGTTTGGATCTTTGAGGATTCCTGGTTATTGTCATTCGTGGAATGTGAATTGTATGGCTCGTATTTGCACTTTGTTCTTGCACTAGCAAAACAGTGGAGTTTTGCTAACCTCCAAGTATTCGGGGGGTGGATGTCTGTTTTTGCATTCAGGTTTGGGAGCATAACACAGGGTCGGCACGAAGGATGATGAAAGATGAACGATACTAATCACACGAGGATCCGTATGAGGTCATTGGTTTAGTTATAGTTTATTTTCCGCTGCAGTATTTCTTTCCCGTTGTACGGGAGTGTGTTGTATTCGACCCCTGCGTGGGCACGTATTGTAATTGAGCGGATTGAGGGTGTTACAGTTAATGTACTAGTCAATTTAGTAGTGGTTTGCTAAGATCTCAAACCAAATTAATTTTTTATTTTTTTAAAATTTGGGAACATCACTCAATTAGATATATATTGACATTCGCACGGTTGGATCGTCAATAAATATTTTTAAAAAATAGAAACAATAATCCATGAAATTCACTAGTTAATATAATAGTCAATTTAGTAGTGGTTTGCTAAGATCGCAAACCAATTTTTTTTTATATTTTGAAAATTTGGAAACATCACTCAATTAGATATATGTTGACATCCGTACGGTTGGATCTTCGATAAATATTTTTAGAAAATAGAAACAATAATCCGTGAAAATCAATAGTTAATGTACTAGTCAATTTAGTAGTGTTTGCTAAGATCTCAAACCAAATTAATTTTTTATTTTTTTAAAATTTGGGAACATCACTCAATTAGATATATCTTGACATTCGTACGATTGGATCGTCGATAAATATTTTTAAAAAAATAGAAACAATAATCCGTGAAAAGCACTAGTTAATGTACTAGTCAATTTAGTAGTGGTTTGCTAAGATCTCAAAAGAAATTAATTTTTTATCTTTTGAAAATTTGAGAACATCACTCAATTAGATATATCTTGATATCTTACAGTTGGATCGTCGATAAATATTTTACTAAAATAGAAATAAAAACCTGTGGAAAACACTAGTTACTAGTACTAGTCAATTTAGTAGTGGTTTGCTAAGATCTCAAACCAAATTAATATTTTATTTTTTGAAAATTTGGGATCATAACACAATTAGATATATCTTGACATCCGTACGGTTGAATCTTCGATAAATATTTTACAAAAATAGAAATAAAAATCCGTGGAAAGCACTAGTTACTAGTACTAGTCAATTTAGTAGTGGTTTGCTAAGATATCAAACCAAATTAATTTTTTTATTTTTTGAAAATTTGGGAACATCACTCAATTAGATATATCTTGGCATTGGTACGGTTGGATCGCCGATAAATATTTTTAAAAAATAGAAACAATAATCCGTGAAAAGCACTAGTTAATGTAGCACCCCCAATCCGCTCAGGGATATTACACGCCGTAGAACCTTTCCTCAAGGATCTACCAGGCTGGTAACAACAAATGAACAACTCGACGATGCCTTTAAGGCTACAATAACTCAGTAGATCGACTTGGTCTTTCAATAAAAACATACAACTCAAACACATTACATGCCCACGCAGGGGTCGAATACAACACACTTCCGTACAACGGGAAAGAATACTGCAGCGGAAAATAAACTATAACTAAACCAATGACATCATACGGATCCTCATGTGATTAGTATCGTTCATCTTTCATCATCCTTCGTGCCGACCGTGTGTTATGCTCCCAAACCTGAATGCAAAAACAGACATCCACCCCCCGAATACTCGGGGGTTAGCAAAACTCCACTATTTTGCTAGTGCAAGAACAAAGTGCAAATACGAGCCATACAATTCACATTCCATGAATAACAATAACCAGGAATCCTCAAAGATCCAAACGTATCGAAAAGTATTTCTCGAGGCAAGAATTTGGGTAAAACATTCCAAAACCGAAAGATCACAAATCAAGGAAAAACAATTTATAAAACAGTTTAAAGATGCCATCGAGAGTTTTAATAGAAAACAATCTAGGATTATCAAATCCTTCTCTTTCCAAAATCAACAGGGTCCTCGACCAATAGGCGGAAAGCAATTTGCAATAAAACCATTCAATCAACACAAGCGAGTCTTCACAAATATTTCCACAGGGTCCTCGACCCAATCCAAATAATATCAACACGAGATCAATCATCTCAACATCACACGGGGTCCTCGACCCAAAACACAGAATGTCAACACATCCCAACAAAGACACAGCCTCTCGTCCGACCAGTACTGCTCAAGACCCCTGATTAATTAACCCTCGGAGATCTCGTCAAATGTCCTTGGTTAATTAACACTGATACCAATGTTTAAAACAAGTTGAAACACACTGTCGGAAACACGAATCACGGTCTATATCGAGACCAGCATTTTGAAAAGAGTTGAAAGAATTTTGAAATACGATAATCGTTCGGTAACGGGGTCTTAGCTATCACTCAAATATCCGTAACCAATAAGCCTGCTAGGCGCCTCCCTTGCGCACCTGTGTACCGGCGTTCACTCCACTATGTTGGCCGCTCCTTGAACATGTCACCGCGCCGGCGATCAATTCCGCAAGAGCCGCCCCTTGCGCGCGCATTAGGTAACACCGGCGTTCACCACCCATATGGAGCCGCACATTGCAGCATACACCCGGCCGGAGTGCACGCCCCGCCGTCAGAGGTTTCCGGATACGACGTTTCTCACAACAAGTATCCACATTATTTTAAATATCAAGCACACAGACAAACATCACAACAATTATCAACTTAGTGCATCAAGTCACACAATTTCCCCGCCAGTCTATAACCACACAAATAAACAATAATACGCACGTCAACCATAACGTGACGGAAAGAAGCAATAAACGTACGCACGCATTATCAAGCGCAACATCAACACCAAGCATATCCATAGAATTCACATAGTCATTCACAAACCACACCATTCACAATACACACACGGTTTTGAAAGAGGGCCTTTAACAAGGCTAACCAAATCTTTTGAAAACTCATTTCAAACAATCAAACAGACATATAAAGACGATCACCAATTATCATATTCACAAAACAAGAATTGTATGGATAAGGTACTTGCCTCGAAACCACAATCGCAACAAGACGACGGATGAAATACGGTCGAACGCAGTGTCCGGCTATATAAGGCCTGGCAGCCTGTTTTTGTTCATTTCCTCATTTTTCTTGCGGCTATCGAACGGGTGCGACGGGAAATAGGGTTCGTGGTCGATTCTAATCGATTCCAAGGCGTTTTGGAAGATCCTTGTTGATTATATCAACATCTAATCCGTGTGTTTCGTCGAATCAAGGTATATTTCTTGATTTTCCTTCAAGTTGACTTTTTGGAAAATTTATTCTTGATTTCGATTCTAATCCGATTTTGATACATCGGTTGGTGTAGTATGATGTTATTAATCGTGTTCTATGGGTTGTATATCCATATTTCGATTTTGTTCAACTCGGTTAGTGATTCGAGTGTTCTTGGGAGTTATCGAACATTAAGTGTTCGATTAAATGTTCGAATGAGTTCCCTTCGTTAGTTTGTTGGGATTTCCGTTGTTTTGGCCGTGATTCTCGTCGTAACCATGTGTTATTGTTCCTTCCGGAGGTTTATAGGTGTTCGAGGATTCCGATGTTGAATCTCGTTGGTGATTGACGATTCGTGTGGTGTTATTCACGTAGTAATTGCGGTGCTATCGCGTTCTTGATAGTGTTCGGGATCCCGGCTGGCGCATGTGCTAGCCGTCCCGCTCAATAATTGAGTCCTTAGCGCACGCAACTCCTACCTGCATAGCGTGCGCTAATAATAGCCCGATAGCGCGCGTTAAGCTACATTCTTAGCATGCGCTATCACGAGGTTGCATGAGAAATTTTGCATGTTTCTATACTTATGTACAATGATATCAATGCAAGAAATATCATACTCCAATAATCACAACCACAAATCCGAATAATACAAGGTTTGAATACAGATGAAATACACCGTAATAAATCCGGATATTACATACTCTCCTACTAAAAAGGAGTTTCGTCCCGAAACTCAAGACGAAAATAACTCGGGATATCTAGACTTCATATCAGCTTCCATTTCCCAGGTGGCTTCTTCCATTCCGTGACGTGACCATTGAACTTTGACCAAAACGATTGGTTTGTTCCTCAGCTGCTTAACTCGACTCTCGAGTATCTTGACCGGTCTTTCTTCAAACGTCCCATCCTGCGCGACTTCGATCTCGCCGAAATCAATGATATGACTGGGATCTGGTATATACCTCCGTAACTGGGATACGTGGAACACGTTATGAACACTTACGGCCGTAACCGGCAGTGACTTACGGCCGTAACTCGGACCATACGGCCGTACTCGGCAGGCCCTTACGGTCGTAACCGGCATTCGTCAAAAAAAAATCTGCCCAACAACTGTCGGACACTTACGGCCGTAACTGGCACACATTACGGCCGTAACCGGCCTTCGTCTGGAAGATGCCCAGCGCTCGTACGGCCGTACCCGATCACGCCTTACGGCCATAACTGGCATTCGTCAGGCCATGCCTGCCGGGCACGTACGGCCGTAACTCGGCCAGGCCAGGCCTGCTCCGGCCGTGGCCACTCCGACGGCCCGACGACCCCAAAACCCGAACCTGAATATAAATTGAAGGTACGGTTACGACGTACTCGCAAATACGAATCAAGAGCTAAGAGAACACATGATTCCGACCACCCGAAGGCTCGAAATTCGACAACGGAAGTAATTACCCCAAACTTTGGGAAATTACGAAAATGGCCCAAAACGTCTGAAATACACGATACGTGTGTAACACCCCCAGATTTAACCGGAAATATTACAGTGCCGTGGGCCCCGAGATGGAACCCACAAGGCTGACGGAAATTTTCACAAACATTTACAAATGCCCATGAGGCCAACGACGGTACTATCTTTAAAAATGCATAAAGACATAAAATCCATTTATCAAAAACCGTCGTAAAAACTCATTTGAAATCGCAAGGCCAAGCGGCTGACACTCAAAAGTTTAGAAAACGATTTCCAAAGCAACCTCAGTTACCAAATACCAAAAGGTCATTTCGAAATACTCACGCAGCGGAAAAAGACCAACCATAAAGATACTCTAGCAACGGAATACACGAACCAATCAAGAAACTCAATGCACAAAACATGTCCTAGCCAGTATCCTCCGGGAAGCTCATCTCTTCACGACCGCTACAAGCTCGATACTCCAAGAACCTAAAAAGAAATCGCACGACGGGGTCAGCCATAATGTCCAACAATGATAACCGTCACATCACATTAATAATTACATACCAATGAGAATACAACATAAGAATACGACCAACGTAATCTTACCGCCATAACTTTGCTTACGCAAGTAATTCTCATCAGAATAACCATTATCACATTTCACATCTAGTACTCGATTAACCAATAAACTCGAACATAATATATGTATTGTACCTCAAACAATACTCAAGATTCTCAAACTATAATCACCAACTCACGATACGGAAATCTACCATTTCTGACCAATACGATCCATCGAGTAACATCATCAAATCCCAAGACGATAACCGATCGTCCATCAAAGACAAATACCAAGGAAAATACGGAACATACCTCGAGATATGATGTGCCACGATAATAATATCAGTCTAATCCGAGATCAGATCAACGCAAAACGGACAAGGTCCTAACACAAGACCTACAAATGCATACTCATATGACAACGTCAATATGCTCAAAAACAATAACAACTATGTCTACTCAATGGAAATCCCATGATCCAGCGCCCTCAGCATAGATCCCAAGATGATCCTACAAGATCAACACGAGGTGGATAACCAACAATATACATATGCACAACATTAACACAATACTGGGTAATCCAATGATCTAGCGCCCTCAGCATAGATCCCCATGATGATCCCGTCGGACCAACGCATGGTGGAAAACCTGTCCAGCGATCCAGCGCCCTCAGCATATATCCCATGATGATCCCGTCGAACCAACGCATGGTGGACATTCGATCCAGCGCCCTCAGCATAGATCCTCATAATCCCATCGGATTATTTACACAACATGAACAACACAATATGCATACACATATGCAAATCAACACGTTCATCAACATGAACAACATAACATGCACGACAACATGACAATTTACTAGGACGACTCCATGTTCAACAACATGAAATAAAATGTAAGAGACCAAAATAAATAACATTAAACCATAATCAATATGGAATACTTGCCCCGAGTCCTTCGGGAGCAACCTCGATGTCCAATCATCACCGACGATTATCCTCAATGCTCGGCGATCCAAACGTACAATGAACTATAGATACTCATATCCTCGTCTTTACCATAATGTAACCTTGATACTCGAATATACCAATAACCGAGATAAAGCATATACATTATGATTTATCTCCCAGAATCGAAAGAACGATATGCGATCCGAATACCCAGAGTTCACAATAATAATCATCGCTATATGCATTATAAACGAAATGAAACTGAAACCATTAATTAAATATTATAACTGAGCAAGTAATAACTTGCCTCGATACCGATACCACGAAGCTGCTGCCGAACACATTGCCTTTGTCTACGAGCTCCTCAGCCCCGATCAAAAGCAACACAACGGTCGTAATCCACGATCAATTATCGCCACCTAATGCAATAATCAAATGACAACACATCCGATAATAATCAACAACCGACAAAACAACCCATCGAACTCAACGGTTCAACAAAACCTCGAATAAAAGCAGTCAGAACATACCAAATCAAACCATCACGAATTCATAATCACAACACAAAAATACTGCACTGTCTGCCTACTTAGCGCACGTTAAACGCATAACGTAGCGTGCGCTAAGTTGCTCCCGTTAGCGTGCGCTAGCCAGTAAGCTTAGCGTGCGCTAATTCTGTACATTGGCATGCATTCCAAGCATCGACTAACATCTTGCAACTACGAATCCGAATGAAGGGAGACATAAATCTCCATATCTCTTGAAGATAAACGACACCATAACTATCACAAGGATCATATCAATGTCCATATATCAATAACAACATCAACAATCAAACCGACTCGATAACAAGGATCATATCATACTCAATATGGAATTCAACCTAGTATCATGATTCATCTCATCTAAATCGACCAATATAATTACCAAGATTCAGAAATCCATCTTAGATCGGGTTAAACGAATCAACATCCTTATAGTATGAAGAATCTTAACTAACATCCGATACTCTTATCAAAATTCCATTGAATCTCATATAACATCATCATATGATTGTCCAACATGCTCCTTACATGAAATCATCCAAGAAAAACGAACCATTAACAAAGGAATACGAAGATTACCTGGTTTAGACGAACCAAAAAGAAGAACACTAGAACTCCATCCAAAGAATCATGAACAACTTGAAGAAAAAGGCTTGAATCCAATCTCTCAATCTAATGTTGTTAAAGATTATCATTATACAGTGTTTGGGAACCTCAAATATATCCCAACTCTCTCTCTCTCTCTCGACTGAAAGAAGAAAAATGACGAAATGATTCTCAGCACCCTTCTGTCCCCTTTTATAATATTCATTATTAGCGTGCGCTAACATCTCATGTTTAGCGTGCGCTACCGCCTTAGCGTGCGGTAACTGACTTTGTTAGCGTGCGCTATCGAAACCCATAGGCTACTGTCTCGCTTCGTAAACTAGCTTACGTACGTAATGCCCATGCATTAACGTACGTAAAATATCATGCCTAGCGTATGCAAGTCCTTTACCTTAGCATGCGCTATCCGAAGTTGACTTGCTACAGTACACACCTACCACTCGTGCCCCCACATGCCGAAAGCATCCGCGATTATCGGGATTCCTTTGACCGATCTGGAATTAGCGTGCACTAACCATACGGTTTAGCGTGCGCTAGCTCTACATGACAAACACCCGCTGACCTTATCTGGACACGCGTCGCAAGTGGCCGGGTCCACCCGCTGAAAGCTAAGATTCCATTATTGGCGAGCTGATGTTAGCGTGCGCTAACCAACATACGTTAGCGTGCGCTAACTGAATATAAAGATCAACCTGGGCCTACCTGTCGGTTGTAATATCCGAGATTTTTATTTTGATTTATTCGAATTTTTCTTTTTCTTAGACCGGAAATTTCTCGGTTTCCGAGCGTCGGTATTATTTTTCTCGACAATCGATTTTGTGTTTATGGCCATAGGTGGTGATTTGTTGTATGTTAATTTCATTTCGGATCGGTGTTGTTGTCCGCGAGCGTTTCGTCGTGTTCGTTCCGTGCATTTTTAGGAATCGAGTCGTCAGGCCACGACAGCCGGGCGCTGGCCGGACGGTTGCGGGAGGAACCGGCACGGATCTTTGAGCCTTGTCGGGCCGATTCTGGCGAGGATCGCCTAGCGTACGCTACGGCCGGACAGTCTGCGCGCTAAACCGCGAGAGTAGCGCGCGCCATCTGCCGGGAGGTAACGCACGCTAATCGGCCGGGCGATCTAGCGGTAAGTGCGGACTTCGGCCAGACCCGGCGAGTAGCGCTGCCTTCTGACGGACAGTGCGCGCGCTAACTCGGCAAGCTAACGCACGCTCTGGCAGCGGCGCCGCGCTATCTGGCGGATGCATTAGTCGGTAAGTCTGGGCGGGCGATTGCGCCGCAGCTGCTGCCGATGACTTGCGACGCTATCGGACCCGGCGAAGATTACGGACCCGAGGGCGGCCGATAGCGCACGCTACCCGGACAACCTAGCGCAAGCTAGTCAGTTGCCAGTATATATTTGACCGAGCAACCTTGTTTCAACACATTTTTTTCATTTCATTCTCTTCCTTCCGCGGCCAGAGGTTATGAGAGCGATAAGGCATGTTGTTGATCAACAAAACCACGAAGATCCTGAGTCCATATCATTGATCGATCAATCCATAACATCCTTCAATCGACCGAATCAAGGTTAGTTTTTCCTAAAATCCAAACTTTGGGAAATTTGGGGATCTTGGTAGATTTCGTCCGTTTGAGCCTTATGAACTTAAATTACTGATGGATAATTGTAGATTAAGTTGTATTCTATCATTTTCATCATCTTTCCACGGTTTTACCATTTCCGATTCGTCAATTATATGAACTTCCGTTTGACGCCTTCAAAGTGTCCGGGGAAATGCCGCAGAGAGGAATTTGGTCGTTTTGTGATGTTTTTCCTCGTATGATTGATTGTTTATTCGATGATAGGATACTAGGGACGATTTCCCTACAAAAATCTGGTGTTGAGCCCTTCCGATCGTTGTTTTCGTTGGAGTTCCGGATTTTGCCAACCGACCGTACTTTCGGAGTATCCGCGAGAGATTACCAAGGCAAGTACCTTGATATACGAATTGTAACTGCGTGAAATCATCGTTGTCGAAGTGTATGTATTTATACGGATATATATATATATATGTGTGTGTGTATATATATATATGTGTGTATATATATATATATTTATATATATTTATATGTTAAATATATGTATGTATATACGTATATTGATATATATGCCTATGTCGGTGAACGACGAGTGGTGAATGCTAACACTAGTTGGCGTACTCAACTTGGATTGATGGATGAACTATAGTTATTCATATAATATAGTAAGGTTATATGTATATATACATATATATATCTATATATCTATATATATATATTCGGTTGAGTCGCAATACAAGGCTATATGTGTAGCGTTGGTTGGTTGTGCCGAA
This sequence comes from Orobanche coerulescens, assembly GCA_033398695.1. Classification (NCBI taxonomy): domain Eukaryota; kingdom Viridiplantae; phylum Streptophyta; class Magnoliopsida; order Lamiales; family Orobanchaceae; genus Orobanche; species Orobanche coerulescens. Next base: position 46,081,577 of record CM065809.1, read on the forward strand.
GGCTTATTGTGTTGGATCTTGATTGATAATGTACGTGTTATTGTTTATTGTGTGGTTATGGACTGTCGGATAAATTGTGTGAATTGGTGTATTGATTTGATAATTGTTGAATTGATTGATTGTGTACTTGATGTTTGTAATAATGTGAATACTTGTTGTGAGAGACGTCGTATCCGGGAACCTCTGAGGGCGGGGTGTGTACTCCGGCCTGGTGTCTGTTGCAATGTGCGGCTCCATATGTTTGGTGAACAGGTGTTACCTAATGCGCGTGCAAGGGGCGCTCTGTCGGAGTGATCGCGGCGCGGTGACATGTTCAAGGGGCGGCCAACATAGTGGAGTGAACGCCGGTGCACAGTGTGCAAGGGAGGCGCTGGCAGGCTTATTGGTAACGGATATTCGAGTGATAGCTAAGACCCGTTACGAACAATCCTCGTATTTCAAAGTTCTTTCAAATCAATTAAAATACTGGTCTCGATAAAGACTGAGAGTCGTGTTTTAGAAAGCTTGTTTCAAATTGTTTTTAAGACGTTGGTATCGGGGTTAATTAACCAAGGATGTTTGTGAAATCTCCGAGGGTTAATTAATCAAGGGTCTTGAGCAGGAATTGTCGAATGAGAGGCTGTGCCTTTGATTGTACTGTGATGATTATTCTGTGCATTGGGTCGAGGACCCGAATAACGTTGTAATGGTTTTCTTGCAAATTGTTTTACACATGTTGGGTCGAGGATCCGAGAGTTATTGAAGTATTTTCTAAAAGTATTCCCATTTTATATTCAAAAAACACATGATGGCCTGAGACAATAATAAAGTTTTCAAAATTTATTATCAAAATACTTTTCCTTTTTTATAAAAAGGGATTTTTCTGACTCCTTGGGCTCGTTTAAAGTTTCATTGGTGTTATGTTCCATACAGAGAATATGACTATGTGATCATCTTTCACTTTGGGTATGTGATGCTATTCTGTGTGGACTATGGGAATGTGTGGTTTGTGTTAAGGCTTCACGACTGTTGAGATTTGTGTTGTTATTATTCGTATATCTTGTATATTATGTACTTGCACTAGCAAAATTCCAGTTTGCTAACCCCCGAGTTTTCGGGGGGTGGGTGCCTGTTATGCGCTCAGGTTTTGGCGGCTCGGGAGCAGTCACATGATTGGCTTGGAAGGAGATGGAGGACAATGATACTAATCACACCAGAGTTAGAGTCTTTTCTTTTGTCTCATTCTGGTCGGTATTTTCTCTGTCGTTCGAGTATTCACCCTTGCATGGGTGTAGTTTTCATTTATTAAATTGAGTTGTCATTCTTTTTAGTGTTCAAGTTTATTATTGTCATTGTAATGTGAATGTCGTTATTTTCTGAATTGGTTAATGACCTTGTCGGTCTGCTTTGCATTTAATTTTGACCCCGGTCGGTCAATCATTGAGTAGTCTTTTGGAGCTTAGCCTGGTAGATCCTTGTGATAAGGGTCTACGGCGTGTGACATTCCCGGTCGTATTCTGGGGGTGTTACATCGGTCACCTTCCGGAACAAACCCAACAAGTCGTTACGTACGTTAGGGGTCCTCCTTAGCGTACGTAACCGAACCTCTTAGCGTACGCTATCAATACTTCATAGCGTGCGCTACCTGTACCCAGTAGCGTGCGCTAATGAACACTTAGCCATTTTCCGCAATTTCTGTTCGACATCTTGACATATCAAAAACGAACATGAGACACACTGAACACAAACACTGAATCCAATAATATTCTTATACGATATACTCTATATCGAAAGTACGATAACCTGATACACAATATCCTCAACTGTAACTGTCGACCAGATACGACAATTATACCGATACTGATATCTCAGTCCTTTATTTATTTTATCCCTACTATACAGATTCCACGCTGTACAATATAACTCGGATAAAATAATATCAAACAACAGTAGTAGAAATTCCGGGTATTACATTCTACACCACTTAAAATAAGTTTCGTCCTCGAAACTTGCAATCCGTCATAAGACAAACAAACAAACATACCTTTCAACCCAAAATATCCCAAAATCATCACGACAGCGATCAATCATCATCATTACCGAATATCCAAAAGAGCATACTTACAAATACTCAGGTCGACGATCTCCTGAGATATTAGCAAGCGATCTCACTGTACAGTCTCAGTACGCTTACGATCACAATTCCCTGAGTCTCAACAAAATATATCATCTTCGGATGAAACAATCTGCCCGAATCAAATCCTGTCTGCCTGATTACATAATCAAGTCCCAATTCCGATAAGATGAATAATACACAATACATCTGCAAAACAACTGCCCAAAACGACGACACGAATCCCGAAACATCAACACAAAATCCGAACGTTCAAATGATCACCAACAATGATCAACAATCAATCGAATTTATCATCGACATGATAAATTCCAATATGACCAACCAGAGGTCAAAACACAATCGAGAATATCATCAACGTGATAAACTCCAATATTACCAACGAACGATCAACGAAAATCGAGAATACCTTCACACGGTAAACTCCAACACGATCAACACAGAACCACAGAAATAGATATACGAAAGAATAACATTCTCAAAACGACAAATCAATCACGTACAGTAGATCTCAATAAACATACCCAACTGGCGAACATTTCCCTCGGCATACGAACAACGAATCGCAAATCGACGAACATACCAATTCATACAAGGAGTGAGAACGACCACTCAATATCCAAAACAACCAGCATGGGGTCACCATCCCCAAATTTACACTTACAAAGAAATCATTCAAAGATCACTATGGTAAGATTGCGCTACTACCGCACCAATGGACTCACATAACACATATGTCCCGGTTTTACAAAGTCCAAGGTTCCAAAATTACATCCTGCACATGAATCTACAACATGCAGTATATTTCTCTTATCCGATAATTCAATCGATCATCCTTGGATAACCAAATGACCATACCATAGTTTGGATCCCTATTCAACGTTCCTCATTGATATATTATCCAGTTCGTGAGTCACACTCACAACTTCACCATGATATGTAATATACACTAAATGCGTATGGTTATCAATCACATTTTTAAAACCAGTTTGAAATTATATAGTCTTGTCAAAAGACAAATTTTCGAAAATTCTTTCAAGAGTTTGAAAACCCAAAACATAAATTTTCGTAAGACCACGAAATCAATTTTAAAAATTAAATCGGCTCGCTGGTGCCAAGTTCTCGATAAAAATTCTTTTCGAATACGCACGATTAAATAAAATGGAATATATGCAAATGCTTGTGCATATCCATATTCCTGTATACCACTTCGGCTCGTCACCAATATCCACTGATATTCCATCGGAAAACCACACGATAGAGTTCCAAAATCTCAAATATAAACTCCGACTAAAACTCCTTTGCACATATGACTCGCAACGTCAGTCATTAACCCATCCTGGATCACCTTAAATACGATATGACAAAATATTGAAACGAATCAATACCGCGAAAGACTTCCCGAGAAGTTTCATTTGAACAAATAAATCAAAACCCCGAAAGATAGAAATAAATGCATAAACGATCGGTAAAGTGTTTTACTAATCTCGGGTGTTTTAGAAAACAGAAAAGTCTTTTGAGACATTGGGGTCTCAGCCCGTATCTCGTTCCGCATTATAAGAAGTTTAAAAAGTAGAAAATCCTTCTGGACCTCAAGTCCTCAGTTATAAAACTATTTCAAAATCGATTAGGCCTCGACCCAAAAATCATTTTCCGTAAAACATCCATAAAATATTCATTTTGAAAAACATCATTCTCAAGTGCGCAAAAGCAGTTTCATGTATCACAAGATGAACTAACATGACTACATGTTCTTCTCAACCATCTACAATATTCTCCCAAATGCAGAATTCCGTTCCAAAATCTAACCAACATATTGAATTCAGAATCATAACTTCCTAAGATCATCAGTCCTGTCTCAACTCTGTCGTCTCATACCGCGACGCATAATATTCTGCTGAATCTCAAAGCATATCAACTATAGAACAGCAATAAATCTCAATGAATTCAAAAATCCAAATACTTACAGATCGTGAAGCCGACGATTCCCAGTGATGCTGGCACATGTCTCGACTCAAGAAAATACTCGACACAGATGTTTTCAAAACACATTTTGCAAACTCAGTTCAACTTGAGAACACAATACATCTCATTCCAGAGAATCTCGTTAACACCATTTGGAAAAGCTTACAACAAACCCAGTACCACACTGGTAAATCACATAACCCATAAGCCCGAGTGAACAATAAGAACTCACGGCTCTAGTATTAGTCAATTGACAACTCGAATGACGCGACAAAACACGACCCAACTCGACCCAAATGCCTAGGTTTTCTCAACCTAAGCTCTGATACCATATTCTGTAACACCCCCAGATTTAACCGGAAATATTACAGCGCCGTGGGCCCCGAGATGGAACCCACAAGGCTGACGGAAATTTTCACAAATATTTACAAATGCCCAAGAGGCCAACGACGGTACTATCTTTAAAAATGCGTAAAGATATAAAATCTATTTATCAAAAACCATTGTAAAAACTCATTTGAAATCGCAAGGCCAAGCGGCCGACACTCAAAAGTTTAGAAAACGATTTCCAAAGCAACCTCAGTTACCAAATACCAAAAGGTCATTTCGAAATACTCACGCAGCGGAAAAAGACCAACCATAAAGATACTCTAGCAATGGAATACACGAACCAATCAAGAAACTCAATGCACAAAACATGTCCTAGCCAGTATCCTCCGGGAAGCTCATCTCTTCACGACCGCTACAAGCTCGATACTCCAAGAACCTAAAAAGAAATCCCACGACGGGGTCAGCCATAATGTCCAACAATGATAACCGTCACATCACATTAATAATTACATACCAATGAGAATACAACATAAGAATACGACCAACGTAATCTTACCGCCATAACTTTGCTTACTCAAGTAATTCTCATCAGAATAACCATTATCACATTTCACATCTCGTACTCGATTAACCAATAAACTCGAACATAATATATGTATTGTACCTCAAACAATACTCAAGATTCTCAAACTATAATCACCAACTCACGATACGGAAATCTCCCATTTCTGGCCAATACGATCCATCGAGTAACATCATTAAATCCCAAGACGATAACCGATTGTCCATGAAAGACAAATACCAAGGAAAATACGGAACATACCTCGAGATATGATGTGCCACGATAATAATATCGGTCTAATCCGAGATCAGATCAATGCAAAACGGACAAGGTCCTAACACAAGACCTACAAATGCATACTCATATGACAACGTCAATATGCTCAAAAACAATAACAACTATGTATACTCATTGGAAATCCCATGATCCAGCGCCCTCAGCATAGATCCCAAGATGATCCTACAAGATCAACACGAGGTGGATAACCAACAATATACATATGCACAACAATAACACAATACAGGGTAATCCAACGATCTAGCGCCCTCAGCATAGATCCCCATGATGATCCCGTCGGACCAACGCATGGTGGAAAACCTGTCCAGCGATCCAGCGCCCTCAGCATAGATCCCATGATGATCCCGTCGAACCAACGCATGGTGGACATTCGATCCAGCACCCTCAGCATAGATCCTCATAATCCCATCGGATTATTTACACAACATGAACAACACAATATGCATACACATATGCAAATCAACACGTTCATCAACATGAACAACATAACATGCACGACAACATGACAATTTACTAGGACGACTCCATGTTCAACAACATGAAAGAAAATGTAAGAGACCAAAATAAATAACATTAAACCATAATCAATATGGAATACTTGCCCCGAGTCCTTCGGGAGCAACCTCGATGTCCAATCATCACCGACGATTATCCTCAATGCTCGGCGATCCAAACGTACAATGAACTATAGATACTCATATCCTCGTCTTTACCATAATGTAACCTTGATACTCGAATATACCAATAACCGAGATAAAGCATATACATTATGATTTATCTCCCAAAATCGAAAGAACGATATGCGATCCGAATACCCAGAGTTCACAATAATAATCATCGCTATATGCATTATAAACGAAATGAAACTGAAACCATTAATTAAATATTATAACTGAGCAAGTAATAACTTGCCTCGATACCGATACCACGAAGCTGCTGCCGAACACATTGCCTTTGTCTACGAGCTCCTCAGCCCCGATCAAAAGCAACACAACGGTCGTAATCCACGATCAATTATCGCAACCTAATGCAATAATCAAATGACAACACATCCGATAATAATCAACAACCGACAAACCAACCCATCGAACTCAACGGTTCAACAAAACCTCGAATAAAAGCAGTCAGAACAAACCAAATCAAACCATCATGAATTCATAATCACAACACAAAAATACTGCACTGTCTGCCTACTTAGCGCACGTTAAACGCATAACGTAGCGTGCGCTAAGTTGCTCCCGTTAGCGTGCGCTAGCCAGTAAGCTTAGCGTGCGCTAATTCTGTACATTGGCATGCATTCCAAGCATCGACTAACATCTTGCAACTACGAATCCGAATGAAGGGAGACATAAATCTCCATATCTCTTGAAGATAAATGACACCATAACTATCACAAGGATCATATCAATGTCCATATATCAATAACAACATCAACAATCAAATCGACTCGATAACAAGGATCATATCATACTCAATATGGAATTCAACCTAGTATCATGATTCATCTCATCTAAATCGACCAATATAATTACCAAGATTCAGAAATCCATCTTAGATCGGGTTAAACGAATCAACATCCTTATAGTATGAAGAATCTTAACTAACATCCGAAACTCTTATCAAAATTCCATTGAATCTCATATAACATCATCATATGATTGTCCAACATGCTCCTTACATGAAATCATCCAAGAAAAACGAACCATTAACAAAGGAATACGAAGATTACCTGGTTTAGGCAGACGAAAAGAAGAACACTAGAACTCCATCCAAAGAATCATGAACAACTTGAAGAACAAGGCTTGAATCCAAGCTCTCAATCTAATGTTGTTAAAGATTATCATTATACAGTGTTTGGGAACCTCAAATATATCCCAACTCTCTCTCTCTCTTTCGACTGAAAGAAGAAAAATGACGAAATGATTCTCAGCACCCTTCTGTCCCCTTTTATAATATTCATTATTAGCGTGCGCTAACATCTCATGTTTAGCGTGCGCTACCGCCTTAGCGTGCGCTAACTGACTTTGTTAGCGTGCGCTATCGAAACCCAGAGGCTACTGCCTCGCTTCGTAAACTAGCTTACGTACGTAATGCCCATGCATTAACGTACGTAAAATATCATGCCTAGCGTACGCAAGTCCTTTACCTTAGCGTGCGCTATCCGAAGTTGACTTGCTACAGTACACACCTACCACTCGTGCCCCCACATGCCGAAAGCATCCGCGATTATTGGGATTCCTTTGACCGATCTGGAATTAGCGTGCGCTAACCATACGGTTTAGCGTGCGCTAGCTCTACATGACAAACACCCGCTGACCTTATCTGGACACGCATCGCAAGTGGCTGGGTCCACCCGCTGAAAGCTAAGATTCCATTATTGGTGAGCTAATGTTAGCGTGCGCTAACCAACATACGTTAGCGTGCGCTAACTGAATATAAAAATCAACATGGGCCTACCTGTCGGTCACCTTCCGGAACAAACCCAACAAGTCGTTACGTACGTTAGGGGTCCTCCTTAGCGTACATAACCGAACCTCTTAGCGTACGCTATCAATACTTCATAGCGTGCGCTACCTTTACCCAGTAGCGTGCGCTAATGAACACTTAGCCATTTTACGCAATTTCTGTCCGACATCTTGACATATCAAAAACGAACATGAGACACACTGAACACAAACACTGAATCCAATAATATTCTTATACGATATACTCTATATCGAAAGTACGATAACCTGATACACAATATCCTCAACTGTAACTGTCGACCAGATACGACAATTATACTGATACTGATATCTCAGTCCTTTATTTATTTTATCCCTACTGTACAGATGTTGGGAATAGTGCCCTAGGACATTCGATGTGCCTAGATTTGTAATTGTCACATTTAAATAAAGTTATTTGATATCATTTATTTCTCGTTGATTATTATAATGTGTGCATGTTTTAATATTATAATAATCGAATAATAGTTATTCACGAATAATAAGATTATTCAAACGTCCCTGGTAAAATCGCATTGAGTAGAGACTCAAGTGATTAATATACTAGTATAAGTTTGATTGATAATCATCGGATGATTATGCGTATGGTACGGATCAATCTTATGGGTATTGGTTGGAGAACTAATCTTTGGACCGACCGCATTGAGATCACTGCATGGAAATGTCATAAGTGAATCTCAATACGGTATGTCAATAAATCCTTGAACACGAGATTATCATAGAGTCCAACATGATAACTGCTATGCCTTGACGTAATCCAACGTCATCTGAAATATGGTGATCATAAAGGTTAGCGATCGGGATTAGTGGAAGTCATGTAGAGGGCAATGAATAATCAAGATGGGGATTTGTCCCTCTCTTAAGTGAGAGAGATATCTGCTGGGCCCCTCGATAAGTAGGACTGAAGGAAATGCATGGCCATGCTCAAATGAAGAGTCATTTGATTCAATCGATCTACTTAAGATCGAGAAAGCATTTGAACATAAATAAGTATGACAGACTCCATGACTTAGTTCAAATATGATATCGCGTGACAAAGGGATTTGACACGTTAAAAGGTTTAATGGACTATTAACTTATATTATTTGGGTAATCATAATGTCTTACTAGAGGCCGCTTATGATTTATTATTTAATAAGGTATTAAATAATTGCCAACATAATATAAGCCTTTTGGGTCGCACATACGACAATTATAGACAAGTAGGAATAAATATCAACTGGGAATAATAAATATAATATTGGATATTATATTTATAAGGAGATTAAATAATAAGTAATATATAATATTGGATATTATATATATTGTATTATTTAATAAGTTGAGGGGCAACTAAGCAAATACTAGATTATTGAATCTAGGGTTTACTTAGTATAAATATAAGGTCTTGGACAAGGAGTTGTAACTAAGAATACAAGACCTAAAAATCGGCCCTTCAAGAAGAAGAAAAATCGGCCATCTACATCATATTGTAGGAGAATGGAGTCGGTCGTCTCTCTTCCCTTAGTTGATCTTGATCAATAGTACAATCCTTCTAGTAAGGAATTTGTGTTGTACTATTTATCAATATTATTCGTAAGGATCTAGCAATCCGGCTTGTGGAATTGTTCGTGTGTGGATCACCAAAAGAGGAAGGAGATATTCATCTGCTTCTAGTCCGGATCTAGAATTGTTCAATCGGATTAAGGTAATTCGATTAACTCTTTAATGAAACAATTAAATTACTGCATGCGATCCTAAATTGGGTTTTCACATTTATTGTTCCGCTGCGTTTTTACTCCGATTATTTTGTATTCGTTGCATAGAAAACCCAACAGTGGTATCGGAGCCAGGTTGCATGTAATTTAATTGTTTGAGTAGAACATATTTATGTGTAAATTATGTTCCTGATTATGTTTATAAAATATAGATTTTATAAAATATTTTTCTGGTTTAATTTGATTAAATCGGATCGTCAAAAATAATTTTCTGGACTGTTTTTCGCAAAAACTGCTGTCCAGAACTGTTCTGGAACAGTACAGCAGGCAGGTCGGGCAGATTCGGGTCCGGGTCGGGTCGGGCTTGGACCCGCGGGTTGTATTAATTAGCAAAAATGATTTTGCATCACCAGGGGTTCGAACCCTGGAGGTCCGTGCCACCCGCCTAGCTACTTACCAAGTGCGCTGCAATTTTGTTTTGGAATTTTTCTCACAGATGTTTTATTAAAGGCAATAAATCTGTTTTAAATATTGCAAAAATACTTCCGCAAAAACTGGGATTCGATCCCGCACCACTCGGCTACCCTTCACACCACTTACCATCTCGATTGGATCTTGTTTTGGTAACTTTTCGGTAGTTCTTTTTATAAGTCCTTTTATTATAAAAGTAAACTTGGAAATAATTGTTGCAAAATGTTGCAAGCTACCAGCAGTTTCGAACCGGGTGGACTGTTCAGGCGGAATGACAACCATCTCAACCAAGTCCAGATTTGTTCACTTTTGACACAATTTTAATTTATTGTCGATTGTCAGACAAATTGATTATTTAGTATTTTACATGCTTTATTAATTATTTGATAATTATTTATGGTATGTGTGTGGTGTATGGCATGACCATAAATTGACCAATGTGATTGGATAATTTAATTTCTTATGGGTTGGTTTTACGGCCTGCGTGTCGTTTAATTATAATTAGTTTTACGGCCTGCGAGTCGTCTATTTAAATTGTTTATTATTTTACGGCCTGCGTGTCGTTTGTACTTCTTGTAATTTAATTTATTAGTGTAGTATTAGATTTCATTAATGTAATGAAGACAAGAAGGACGAGAAAGATGGACTCGAGGAGCAAATTGATCGCGTATGACGTTCCAAGGAGTTGGAAGATCAATGAAGACCATATTTAACCCTTTAGATGACCTTTGTGATTTTCATGTTGGCTCATGAAAATCACGTTAGGATTATGGTCATGCTATACACGGTCATATGCTTTATTGTCATGTGATGCGATGTATGTTTAAATTTATGCATGTATGTGATGCTATGTATGTTTAGATGTATGTTAGCAAACATAGACATTAACATAGGATAAAAATCCCTCGTTAAAATTTTAATGCCGTTCATTTGAAAAACACCTATCAAGACTTCGATCATCATGAGTGGGTCATGCCAAAGTGGGCACTCGGATTATCTTAGTAAGGTAGGATAGGTAATGGTGATACCTATACGTTTAATGAATTTGGAAATCAAAATAGTTTTGAACCTTAAGGCATAAGATGGGATTATAACATGCTTGGGCATACGATGCCAAATCCCATGATATAATCTAAGAGTTACATATGATGTAATCGATAAAGAGTTATCCACCTAAAGTAGTTCAATTCTAGGCGTCATGCCAAAGCCGAGTTTAGGATTGTGCGAAATGGGATCTTAGCCCACTAAAATTACAAATGTTGTAAATTGAGGGTACTTTGTTTTAGTGGGAGTATTTTTCGAGAAATAAAATAATGTGACTAAATATTTTGCATATTGAATTTTGTAGAATGGCATCAAACAACACATCCACCATTTCACTGCGATCCGTCCTTGAGAAGGACAAGTTGAAAGAAAATGGCAGCAACTATCTGGATTGGATCCGGAGCCTGAGAATAGTTCTCAAGCAAGAAAGAAAGTTGTATGTTCTTGAGGAAGAAATTCCCGATGAGCCAGCTGACAATGCAAATAAAGCAACAAAAGACAAATGGAAAAAACATTGTGATGATTCCATTGATGTCGGTTGTCTTATGTTGGCCACCATTTGTCCAGAACTTCAGAAGAATCTGGAGGAGATGGAAGCTTATGAGCTAAATGCTCACCTCAAGGAAACTTTCTCGAAGCATGCTAGGCAAGAGAGGTATGAGACCTTTCAAGCCTTGTATGCTTGCAAGATGGTTGAGGGGACATCTGTCAGCGCTCACGTGCTCAAGATGAAAGGATATATTGATCATCTTGAAAGGCTTGGTTTTCCACTTTCTAAGGAGCACTCCACGGATGTGATCCTAAACTCATTGCCCGAAAGTTTCGGTCAGTTCATTATGAACTATAATATGAATGAGATGGAGAAGTCCATTGCTGAGCTGCATGGGATGCTTAAAACGGCTGAGCAGAATATTAAGAAGAAACCAAACCATGTGTTGATGGTCAGCAAAGGGAAATCCTTTAAGAACAAAGGCAAGGGCAAGGGTAAGGCAAAAGTTGCCAAATCTAAAGACCCTACTAGGCCGGGTTTCAAGGCTAAAGCTCTCAAAGATGGAAGTTTCCATCATTGCAATAAACCAGGACACTGGAAAAGAAATTGCAAGATTTACTTGGAAGAGCTAAAGCGTACCAAGGGCAGTGAGACTGCCACAGGTATATTTGTTATAGAAGTTAACTTATCTACCTCTAACTCCTGGGTATTAGATCGGATGTGGATCTCACATTTGTACAAATGTGTAGGGGTTGAGAAGCGATGAGAGAATGAAGAAAGGGGAAGTAGATCTAAGAGTCGGCAATGGAGCAAGAGTTGCTGCACTAGCCGTAGGAACTTATGATCTAGTTTTGCCCAATGGGCTTTTGTTAGTTTTAAACAATTGCTATTATGTTCCTGCTATGAATAGGAATATTATTTCAGTTTCTACATTAGATTGTGAAGGTTACAGTTTTCTTATTAAGAATAAGATCATTCGTATTTTCTTTGATGACTTGCTTTGTAGTGCGCAAAGTTATATACTGGCCTTTACAATAGTGATCTAGATGAGTCCGACACTTTGGAAGTCTATAACATTGCATCCAAGAAACCTAAGCTCAATGATTCTAATCCGACTTACTTATGGCATTGTCGACTTGGTCACATAAACGAGAAACGCATTTCTAAACTCCATAATGATAGACTTTTAGACTCTTTTGACTATGAATCATATGAGACATGCGAATCTTGTTTATTGGGCAAGATGACGAAGAATCCTTTCACTGGTCATGGAGAAAGGGCTAGTGATCTATTAGGCCTAATACATACTGATGTATGCGGACCTCTTAGCACTCATGCCAGAGGCGGATACCAATACTTCATTACATTCACCGATGATTTTAGCCGATATGGATATGTTTATCTTATGAAGTATAAACATGAATCTTTTGAAATGTTCAAAATATTCCAGAATGAAGTACAGAATCAACTTGGCAAGATAATTAAAGCCCTTCCATCAGATCGAGGTGGGGAATACTTGAGCCAAGAATTCGATGATCATCTTAGGAGTTGTGGAATTGTTTCGCAACTTACTCCTCCCGGCACACCTCAGCATAACGGAGTGTCCGAGAGGAGGAATCGAACTTTATTAGATATGGTTCGATCCATGATGAGTCGAACAGAGCTTTCATTATCATTTTGGGGCCACGCCTTAGAAACAGCAGCATTCACCCTTAACTGTGTTCCATCTAAAGCAGTTGAAAAGACACCATTTGAGAAATGGACTGGTAAAAGACCAAACTTGTCTTTTCTAAAGATGCAGGGTTGCGAAGCGTTCGTAGGCGCCAAGTGTTTGACAAGCGGCAACCAGATACGAAAGATGTTTATTTGTGGGATATCCTAAGGAAACTAAAGGATATTACTTTTACAAGCCCGCAGAGAACAAAGTGTTTGTTGCTCGAAATGCTGTATTCTTAGAAAGGGAATTTATTTCCAAAAGAGACAGTGGGAGAAGAGTAATTCTCGAGGACTCGAGAACCACAAGAAGACATCGCTTCACTGATGGAAACCGAACAAGCTCAACAAACAGTTGAAGAGCCCATTCAAAGTACACAAGTCCCACGCAGATCTGATAGGATGCGACATGAACTGAGAGATATGGTTATCTCGTAGCAGGAGGATGATGATGCATCGCTCATAGATGATGAGCCTAGTACCTATCTGAAGGCGCCGGGACGAGTCAGGAATGGCTAGAAGCCATGAAGTACGAGATGCAATCCATGTATGACAATCAAGTTTGGAACTTGATAGATCCACCTGAGGGTGTTAAAACCATTGGGTGCAAATGGGTCTATAAAAAGAAGAAAGACATGGATGATAATCTGCAAGCCTATAAAGCTAGACTAGTGGCAAAAGGTTATAGACAGATTCATGGTGTTGACTATGATGAGACCTTTTCGCCAGTAGTCATGCTTAAATCAATTAGAATTTTATTTGCCATTGCCGCATACTATGATTATAAAATATGGCAAATGGATGTCAAAACAGCATTCCTTAATGGAAACTTACTCGAGGATGTGTACATGATAGGGCTGGGCAAAACAAACCGCCCCGCCCGCCCCGCACCGCACCGCACCGCAAAATAGCGAGGCGGGGCGGTTTCAAATGTTGATTTCGCCCCGCCCCGCACAAAACCCGCACCGCACCAAAATTGCGGGGCGAATGCGGTTTTATTTTTTTCCCAACCGCCCATAAAACCGCCCGCATATAACAAGGGAAAACACTTAGATATTTATATAAATATTGTATTTGCCCGCCCGCCCATAAAACTATGATTTTGTGCGGTTTTCAATATCAAAAATGCCCCGCCCCGCAAAAACCCGCACCGCACAAAAATTGCGGGGTGGATGCGGTTTTACCTTCGCCCCGCCCCAACCCGCCCCGCCCCCAGCCCTAGTACATGACACAACCTGAAGGTTTTGTTCATCCAGAAAATTCTGAAAAGGTTTGCAAGCTTCAAAGATCCATTTATGGGTTGAAGCAGGCTTCTCGGAGCTGGAATCTTCGTTTTGATGAAACTGTCAAAGAGTTTGGGTTCATTCAAAATGAAGATGAACCTTGTGTGTACAAGAAGGTTAGTGGAAGAATAGTTGTTTTCTTAGTCTTATATGTAGATGACATATTACTCATTGGAAATGACATTCCCACCTTGCAGACAGTCAAGACTTGGTTGGGAAGTTGTTTCTCAATGAAAGACTTAGGAGAAGCTGCTTACATTCTTGGGATAAAGATCTATAGAGATAGATCAAAGAGATTGATTGGTCTGAGTCAAAGTACATACATTAATAAAATATTGAATAGGTTCAATATGCAAGACTCCAAGAGAGGACTCTTGCCAATGTCACATGGCATTCATCTGAGAGAGACTCAGAGTCCTAAGACTCCTGATGAGCGAGCCCGTATGAGCAAGATACCATACGCTTCGGCTATTGGATCGATCATGTATGCCATGATTTGTACTCGACCAGATGTATCGTTTGCTCTTAGTATGACAAGTCGATACCAATCGAATCCAGGTGAAAGTCATCGACAGCGGTGAAAACCATCCTAAAGTACTTGAGAAGAACTAAGGATGATTTCCTAGTTTATGGAGGGTGGGAAACGAAATGTTTGTAAGAGGTGACGCCGATGCAAGTTTCGAAACCGACAGAGACGATTTCAAATCGCAAACTGGTTATGTGTTTGTATTGAATGGAGGTGTTGTGAGTTGGAAGAGTTCCAAGCAAAGCACGGTTGCTGATTCTGTTACAGAAGCTGAGTACCTGGCGGCATCGGATGCAGCTAAGGAAGCCGTATGGATCAAGAAGTTCGTTACCGAACTAGGAGTGGTGCCAACCATCCAGGGTCCCATAAGCCTTTATTGTGACAATAATGGTGCTATTGCACAAGCTAAAGAGCCTAGGTCCCATCATAATTCCAAACATATACTCAGAAAATATCACCTAGTCAGAGAGATCGTCAGACGAGGAGATATTACAATATGCAAAGTAGCAACGGAAGAGAATGTTGCAGATCCACTTACCAAGCCCCTCTCACAAGGAAAGCATGTTGAGCATGCTAGAGCGATAGGACTAAAAGTCATGAATGAATGGTCCTAGTGCAAGTGGGAGATTGTTGGGAATAGTACCTAAGGACATTCGATGTGCCTAGATTTGTAATTGTCACATTTAAATAAAGTTATTTGATATCATTTATTTCTCGTTGATTATTATAATGTGTGCATGTTTTAATATTATAATAATCGAATAATAGTTATTCACGAAAATAAGATTATTCAAACGTCCCTGGTAAAATCGCATTAAGTAGAGACTCAAGTGATTAATATACTAGTATAAGTTTGATTGATAATCATCGGATGATTATGCGTATGGTACGGATCAATCTTATGGGTATTGGTTGGAGAACTAATACTGGACCGACCCGCATTGAGATCACTGCATGGAAATGTCATAAGTGAATCTCAATACAGTATGTCAATAAATCCTTGAACCTGAGATTATCATAGAGTCCAACATGATAACTGCTATGCCTTGACGTAATCCAACGTCATCTGAAATATGGTGATCATAAAGGTTAGCGATCGGGATTAGTGGAAGTCATGTAGAGGGCAATGAATAATCAAGATGGGGATTTGTCCCTCTCTTAAGTGAGAGAGATATCTGCTGGGCCTCTCGATAAGTAGGACTGAAGGAAATGCATGGCCATGCTCAAATGAAGAGTCATTTGATTCAATCAGTCTACTTAAGATCGAGAAAGCATTTGAACATAAATAAGTATGACAGACTCCATGACTTAGTTCAAATATGATATCGCGTGACAAAGGGATTTGACACGTTAAAAGGTTTAATGGACTATTAACTTATATTATTTGGGTAATCATAATGTCTTGCTAGAGGCCGCTTATGATTTATTATTTAATAAGGTATTAAATAATTGCCAACATAATATAAGCCTTTTAGTCGCACATACGACAATTATAGACAAGTAGGAATAAATATCAACTGGGAATAATAAATATAATATTGGATATTATATTTATAAGGAGATTAAATAATAAGTAATATATAATATTGGATATTATATATATTGTATTATTTAATAAGTTGAGGGGCAACTAAGCAAATACTAGATTATTGAATCTAGGGTTTACTTAGTATAAATATAAGGTCTTGGACAAGGAGTTGTAACTAAGAATACAAGACCTAAAAATCGGCCCTTCAAGAAGAAGAAAAATCGGCCATCTACATCATATTGTAGGAGAACGGAGTCGGTCGTCTCTCTTCCCTTAGTTGATCTTGATCAATAGTACAATCCTTCTAGTAAGGAATTTGTGTTGTACTATTTATCAATATTATTCGTAAGGATCTAGCAATCCGGCTTGTGGAATTGTTCGTGTGTGGATCACCAAAAGAGGAAGGAGATATTCATCTGCTTCTAGTCCGGATCTAGAATTGTTCAATCGGATTAAGGTAATTCGATTAACTCTTTAATGAAACAATTAAATTACTGCATGCGATCCTAAATTGGGTTTTCACATTTATTGTTCCGCTGCGTTTTTACTCCGATTATTTTGTATTCGTTGCATAGAAAACCCAACAATAGATTCCACGCTGTACAATATAACTCGGATAAAATAATATCAAACAACAGTAGTAGAAATTCCGGGTATTACAACGTGATCGAAACACCAAACCAAAACTCGCAACATGAATAAAAACATTAAATGAACTTACGAGAAACTCGAAACAACAGTTTCGGACGAGATTCGCAAGAATCGAACTCAAGTGCGGAAAAGCCGCTAAAAAGCACGGAACTCAACAAAACGACACCGAAACGAACTCGGATGACAAAAAGTGCAGAATTAATCATTCTCGGAATGACGAAACAGTCACGAGCGAGTCGTCAAAACGGACTTCCGCCGAAAAAAAGAAATTACCGGAAATCGAAATTACGGGTATTAGAGTTAATATACTAGTCAATTTAGTAGTGGTTTGCTAAGATCTCAAACCAAATTATTTTTTTATTTTTTGAAAATTTGGGAACATCACTCGATTAGATATATGTTGCATCCAAACGGTTGGATCGTCGATAAATATTTTTACAAAAATAGAAACAATAATTCGTGAAAAGCACTAGTTAGTAGCTCTAGTCTATTTACTAGTTGTTTGCTAAGATCTCAAACCAAATTAATTTTTTGTTTTTTGAAAATTTAGGAACATCATTCAATTTGATATATCTTGACATTCGTATGGTTTGATCGTCGATAAATATTTTTAAAAAATAGAAACAATAATCCGTAAAAAGCACTAGTTAATGTACTAGTCAATTTAGTAGTGGTTTGCTAAGATCTCAAACCAAATTATTTTTTATTTTTTGAAAATTTGGGAACATAACTCAATTAGATATATCTTGACATCAGTACGGTTGGATCGTCGATAAATATTTTACAAAAATGGAAATAAAAATCTATGGAAAGCACTAGTTACTAGTATTAGTGAATTTAGTAGTGGTTAGCTAAGATCTCAAACCAAATTAATTTTTTATTTTTTGAAAATTTGGGAACATCACTCAATTAGATATATATTGACATCTGTATAGTTGGATCGGCGATAAATATTTTTATACAAATAGAAACAATAATCCATGAAAAGCACTAGTTACTAGCACTAGTCAATTTACTAGTTGTTTGCTAAGATCTCAAACCAAAATAATTTTTTATTTTTTGAAAATTTTGGAACATCACTCAATTAGATATATGTTGACATCCGTACAGTTGGATCGTCGATAAATATTTTTCAAAAAATAGAAATAATAATCCATGAAAATAACTAGTTAATGTACTAGTCAATTTAGTAGTGGTTTGCTAAGATCTCAAACCAAATTAATTTTTTATTTTTTGAAAATTTAGGAACATCACTCAATTACATATATCTTGACATCCGTACGGTTGGATCATCGACACATATTTTTAGAAAAATAGAAAAAATAATCCGTGAAAAGCACTAGTTAATGTACTAGTCAATTTAGTAGTGGTTTGCTAAGATCTCAAACCAAATTATTTTTTTATTTTTTGAAAATTTGGGAACATCACTCGATTAGATATATGTTGCATCCAAACGGTTGGATCGTCGATAAATATTTTTACAAAAATAGAAACAATAATTCGTGAAAAGCACTAGTTAGTAGCTCTAGTCTATTTACTAGTTGTTTGCTAAGATTTCAAACCAAATTAATTTTTTGTTTTTTGAAAATTTAGGAACATCATTCAATTTGATATATCTTGACATTCGTATGGTTGGATCGTCGATAAATAATTTTAAAAAATAGAAACAATAATCCGTAAAAAGCACTAGTTAATGTACTAGTCAATTTAGTAGTGGTTTGCTAAGATCTCAAACCAAATTATTTTTTTATCTCTTGTAAATTTGGGAACATCACTCAATTAGATATATCTTGACATCCTACGGTTGGATTGTTGATAAATATTTTACCAAAATAGAAATAAAAATTTGTGAAAAACACTAATTACTAGTACTAGTCAATTTATTAGTGGTTTGCTAAGATCTCAAACCAAATTAATTTATTATTTTTTTGAAATTTGAGAACATCACTCAATTAAATATATCTTGACATCCGTACGGTTGGATCGTCGATAAATATTTTATAAAAAACAGAAACAATAATCCGTGAAAATCACTAGTTAATGTACTAGTCAATTTAGTAGTAGTTTGCTAAGATCTCAAACCAAATTAATTTTTTATTTTCTTGAAAATTTCAGAACATCACTCAATTAGATATATCTTGACATTTATACGGTTGAATCTTCGATAAATATTTTTAAAAAATAGAAACAATAATCCGTGAAAATCACTAGTTAATGTACTAGTAAATTTAGTAGTAGTTTGCTAAGATCTCAAACCCAATTAATTTTTTAATTTTTGAAAATTTTGGAACATCACTCAATTATATATATCTTGACATTCGTACGGTTGAATCGTCGATAAATATTTTTAAAAAAAAAAAGAAACAATAATCCATGAAAGCACTAGTTATTGTACTAGTCAATTTAGTAGTGGTTTTGCTAAGATCTCAAAAGAAATTAATTTTTTTATCTTTTGAAAATTTGGGAACATCACTCAATTAGATATATCTTGACATCCTACGGTTGGATCGACGATAAATATTTACTAAAAGAGAAATAAAAATCTGTGGAAAACACTAGTTACTAGTACTAGTCAATATAGTAGTGGTTTGCTAAGATCTCAAATCAAATTAATATTTTATTTTTTGAAAATTTGGGAACATAATTCAATTAGATATATCTTGACATCCGTACGGTTGGATCGTCGATAAATATTTTACAAAAATGGAAATAAAAATATGTGGGAAGCACTAGTTACTAGTATTAGTTAATTTAGTAGTGGTTTGCTAAGATCTCAAACCAAATTAATTTTTTAATTTTTGAAAATTTGGGAATATCACTTAATTAAATATATATTGACATCTGTAAAGTTGGATCTTCGATAAATATTTTTACACAAATAGAAACAATAATCCGTGAAAAGCACTAGTTACTAGCACTAGTCAATTTACTAGTTGTTTGCTAAGATCTCAAACCAAATTAATTTTTTATTTTTTGAAAATTTGGGAACATCACTTAATTAAATATATCTTGACATCCGTACAGTTGGATCGACGATAAATATTTTACTAAAAGAGAAATAAAAATCTGTGGAAAACACTAGTTACTAGTACTAGTCAATATAGTAGTGGTTTACTAAGATCTCAAATCAAATTAATATTTTATTTTTTGAAAATTTGGGAACATAATTCAATTAGATATATCTTGACATCCGTACGGTTGGATCGTCGATAAATATTTTACAAAAATGGAAATAAAAATATGTGGGAAGCACTAGTTACTAGTATTAGTCAATTTAGTAGTGGTTTGCTAAGATCTCAAACCAAATTAATTTTTTAATTTTTGAAAATTTGGGAATATCACTTAATTAAATATATATTGACATCTGTAAAGTTGGATCTTCGATAAATATTTTTACACAAATAGAAACAATAATCCGTGAAAAGCACTAGTTACTAGCACTAGTCAATTTACTAGTTGTTTGCTAAGATCTCAAACCAAATTAATTTTTTATTTTTTGAAAATTTGGGAACATCACTTAATTAAATATATCTTGACATCCGTACGGTTGGATCGTCGATAAATATTTTTAAAAAATAGAAACAATAATCCATGAAAATCACTAGTTAATGTACTAGTCAATTTAGTAGTGGTTTGCTAAGATCGCAAACCAAATTAATTTTTTATTTTTTGAAAATTTGAAAACATCACTCAATTAGATATATGTTGACATCCGTACGGTTGGATCTTCGATAAATATTTTTAGAAAATAGAAACAATAATCCATGAAAATCACTAGTTAATGTACTAGTCAATTTAGTAGTGGTTTGCTAAGATCTCAAACCAAATTAATATTTTATTTTTTGAAAATTTGGGAACATAACTCAATTAGATATATCTTGACATCCGTACAGTTGGATCGTCGATGTAACACCCCCAGATTTAACCTGGAATATTACAGCGCCGTGGGCCCCGAGATGGAACCCACAAGGCTAAAGGAAATTTTCGCAACTATTTACAAATGCCCAAGAGGCCGACGACGGTACTATCTTTAAAATATTTGAAGACTATATAAAATCTGTTTATCAAAACCGTCGTGAAATCTCATTTTGAAAAGGGCAAGGCCAAACGACCGAAACTCAATAGTTTAGAAAATGATTTCCAAAGTAACTCAAATTACCAGAAACGAAAGGTCGTTTAAAAATACTCACGCAGCGGAAAAGACAAACAATTAAAAATAATCTAGCAGCGGAATACAGCGACTGATCAGGAAACTCAATACACAATTACATGCCCTAGCCAGTATCCTCCGGGAAGCTCATCTCTCCACGACCGCTACAAGCTCGATATCTCAAGAACCTAAAAAGAAAGCCCACGACGAGGTCAGCCATAATATCCAACAATGATAACCGTCACATCACATTAATAATTACATACCAATGAGAATACAAAATAAGAATACGACCAATGTAATCTTATCGTCATAACTTTACTTACTCAAATAATTCTCAACAGAACAATCATTATCATATTTCACATCTCATACTCGATTAACCAATCAATTCGAACATAATGTCTGTATTGTACCTCAAACAATACTCAAGGTTCTCAAACTATCATCACCAACTCACGATACGGAAATATACCAGTTCTGACCAATACGATCCATCGGATAGCATCATCAAATCCCAAGACGATAACCGATTGTCCATCAAAAGACAAATACCAAAGGAAAATACGGAACATACCTCAAGATATGAAATGCCACGACAATCATGTCAGTCATATCCGAGGCCGGATCAATACCACACACGGACATGGTCCTAACACAAGACCTACAAATGCATACTCATATGACAACGTCAATATGCTCAAAAAAATATCAACAGTGTACATGTAACACCCCCAGAATTAACCGGAAATATTACAGCGCTGTGGGCCCCGAGATGGAACCCACAAGGCTAAAGGAAATTTTCGTAAACATTTTACAAACGCCCAAGAGGCCAACGATGGTACTATCTTAAAACATTTGAAGACTAATCTGTTTATCAAAACCGTCATAAAATCTCGTTTGAAAGGTCAAGGCCTGAAATGCCAGAACTCAACAGTTTAGAAAAGGATTTCCAAAGCATCCTCAGTTACCAGATACCAAAAGGTCATTTCAAAATACTCACGCAGTGGAAAAAGACCAACCATAAAGATACTCTAGCAACGGAATACAAGAACCAGTCAAGAAACTCAATGCACAAGACATGTCCTAGCCAGTATCCTCCGCGAAGCTCATCTCTTCACGACTGCTACAAGCTCGATACTCCAAGAACCTAAAAGAAATCCCACGACGGGGTCAGCCATAATATCCAACAATGATAACCGTCACAAAATATTAATAATTACATACCAATGAGAATAAAACATAAGAATACGACCAATGTAATCTTACCGCCATAACTTTACTCACTCAAGTAATTCTCATCAGAATAACCATTATCACATTTCACATCTCGTACTCGATTAACCAATAAACTCGAACATAATATCTGTATTGTACCTCAAATAGTACTCAAGATTCTCAAACTATCATCACCAACTCACAATACGGAAATCTACCATTCTGACCAATACGATCCAACGAATAATATCATCAAATCCCAAGACGATAACCGATTGTCCACCAAAGACAAGACCAAAGAAAATACGGAACATACCTCGAGATATGATGTGCCATGATAATCATACCAGTCTAATCCGAGATCAGATCAATGCAATACGGACAAGGTCCTAACATAAGACCTACAAATGCATACTCATATGACAACGTCAATATGCTCAAAAACAATAACAACTATGTATACTCAATGGAAATCCCATGATCCAGCGCCCTCAGCATAGATCCCAAGATGATCCTACCAGATCAACACGAGGTGGATAACCAACAATATACATATGCACAACAATAACATATAAAACCAACGATGCGAATCCACATGATCCCATCAACACGACACTGGGTAATCCAATGATCCAGCGCCCTCAGCATAGATCCCAAGATGATTCCGTCGGACCAACACGAGGTGGAAAAACCCGTCCAATGATCCAGCGCCCTCAGCATAGATCCCAAGATGATCCCGTCGGACCAACACGAGGTGGACATCCGATCCAGCGCCCTCAGCATAGATCGCGCGATCCCATCGGATCAACACAACATAAACAACACAATATGCATACACATATGCAAAACAATATGTTCATCAACATGAACAACGAAACATGAACGACAATATGACAAATCAATTAAGACGACCTCATGTTCGACAACATGAATGACAATATGTATGATCAAATCACTAACTCTAACTGAATCGATATACGATACTTGCCCCGAGTCCTTCGGGAGAAATCTCGATATCAAACCATCATCGACGAGTATCCGCAATGCTCGGTGATCCAAACGTACCATGGACTACAGATACTCATATCCTCGTCTTTACCATAATGTATCCTCGATACCCAAAATTCCAATAACCGAAATGAATCTTAAACATGGTTTAACTCCCAGAATCGGAATGACAACATATAATCATTGCAATATGCATTATAAACGAAATGAAACTGAAACCATTCATTAAATATTATAACTGAGCAAGTAATAACTTGCCTCGATACCGATACCACGAAGCTGCTACCGAACACATTGCCTTTGTCTACGAGCTCCTCAGCCCCGATCCAAAGCAACACAATGGTCGTAATCTACGATCAATTATCGCAACCTAATGCAATAATCAAATGACAATACATCGATAATAATCAACAACCGGCAAAACCAACTAATTGAACTCAACGGTTCAACAAAAACCTTGAATAAACGCCGTCTGAACAGACCAAATCAAACCATCATGAATTCATAATCACAACACGAAAATATTGCACTGACTGCCTATTTAGCGCACGTTAAACGCATAACGTAGCGTGCGCTAAGTTGCTCCCGTTAGCGTCTGCTAGCCAGTAAGCTTAGCGTGCGCTAATGCTGTGCAGTGGCATGCATTTCAAGCGTCGTCTAACACTTCCATCATGTCAATGATCAACTCATCTCGATATTAAGGATTTCATAACAATCATGACATATAATTCAATAGTTCTTCAAGAACACGAATTATCCGAATTCACGTTCATGATCCATAAAATGACAAAATCCGATGTGTTCTAACATCTAAAAATCCTTATTCATCATGTTCTTCGACATACAATTCATATAACTTCAAGAATCACAATAGCACCACCATAATCGTTACCATACGAAGTAACCAACGACAAAACATCAAAAATCCGAATTGAAGAAGGAAATTACATCAACATATCTCTTGAATTCCATCCAAAACCATACGAAACATATCAATACTCATATATTGATAACAACACTAACTTAGTACGGTAATCCAACTCGTTATCATGCTCATCACTCGAATATATGATAAACATCGACTCAAGAACATCAATAATCAATCCAAATGACATCCAAAAGTGAATAACTACTACCTTGTATAGACGAACCATGAAGGAGAACAATCAACTTCATTCCATGAATCATCAATAATTTTAAGAACAAGACTTTAATCCATGTTCCTCACCTTAATCTTTGTTAAAGATTACCATCTTTCAGTGTTTGGGACCTCAAGCTTCTCTCTAAAAACTCTCTCTCTCAGTTGCAAGGAAGGAATGGACGAAATGCTTCATAACAACCTTCTATCCCTTTTTATAAAGTATATTACTAGCGTGCGCTAAACCTTATGTTTAGCGTGCGCAACAGCCTTAGCGTGCGCTAACTGACTTTGTTAGCATGCACTATCGCAGTCCAGAGGCTACTGTCTGGCTTCGTACATGTGCTTACGTACGTAATGCACATGCATTAGCATACGTAACTTACACTATCTAGCGTACGCAAGTCCTTACATTTAGCGTGCGCTAATACCAGTTGACTTGCTACAGTCTACACCTACCACGAAGATGCTCGTGACCCCACATGCAGAAATCAACCAATAAAGCCAAGATTCCCTCTTGACCGATATACAGTTAGCGTACGCTAATCAACATGCATTAGCGTGCGCTAACACTACATTACAACATCCGTTGACTTATCAGAACGTGCGCCGAAAGTGGCCTGGTCCACGCGTAGATTCCTCCCGATCGGACTGCATTAGCGTGCGTTATCTTATATCCGTAGCGTGCGGTAAATCTGCACGATAGCGTGTGCTACTCATGATTATTAGCGTGCGTTAATAATGTTACACTTAGCCATTTTTAGCTATTCTTGTCCAACGTCTCGATATATCAAAAACGAACATAAGACACACTGAACACAAACACTGAATCCAATAATATTCTTATACGATATACTCTATATCGAAAGTACGATAGCCTGATACACGATATCCTCAAATGCAACTGTCGACCAGATACGACAATTATACCGATACTGACATCTCAGTCCTTTATTTATTTTATCCCTACTGTACAGATTCCACGCTGTACAATATAACTCGGATAAAATAATATCAAACAACAGTAGTAGAAATTCCGGATGTTACATTCTACACCACTTAAAATAAGTTTCGTCCTCGAAACTTGTAATCCGTCATAAAACAAACAAACATACCGTTCAACCCAAAATATCCCAAAACCATCACGACAAAGATCAATCATCATCACTATAGAATAACCACAACAGCATACTTACCAATGCGCAAAGTCGAGGATCTCCTGAGATACTAGCTAGTGACCTCACTGTAAAATCTCAATACACTTTACAATCACAATTCCTTGAGTCTCAACAAAATATATATCATCTTCGGATGAAGCAATCTGCCCGAATCAAATTCTTTCTACCCGATTACATAATCAGGTCTCCATTCCGATAAGACGAATAATATACAATACATCTACGAAACAACTGCCCAAAACAACGATGCGAATCCCAAAACGTTGACACAAAATCTGAACGCTCATATGATCATTAACAATGATCAACCAACTAACTAACTGAGAAGATCATCGATAAGATACCTCCAATACGATTAATCCAATGGTCAAAACACAACTGAGATTATCATCAACATAATAAACTCCAATATGACCAACCACAGGTCAAAACACAGTCAAGAATATCATCAACATGACAAACTCTATTATTACCAACGAATGAGCAACAATAATCGGGAATACCTTCACATGGTAAATTTCAACACGATAAACACCGAACCACAGAGACAGATATACGGAAGAGCAAAATTCTCGAAATGCTAAACAAATCACATACAGTAGATCTCAACGAAACACATCTGGTTGGTGAACATACCCCTCGGCATACGAACACCCAACCAAGCCGACGAAAATAACCAATCATACTTGGAGTGGAAACGATCGCTCAACATCTAAAACAACCAACATGGGGTCACCATCCCCAAATTTACACTTACAAAGAAATCATTCGAAGATCACTATGATAAAGTCGAGCTACTACCATACCAATGGAATCACATAGCACATATGCCCCGGTTTCACAAAACCCGAAATTTTCAAGATCACATTCTGTACACGAGTCTACAAAACGCAGTATTTTTCTAATCAGATAGATGAACCGATCATCCCTGGATAATCAAACTACCATATCAAAATTCGGATCCTATTCATCGTTGATATATTATCCAGTTCGTGAGTCACACTCACAACTTCACCATGATATGTAATATACACTAAATGCGTATGGTTATCAATCACATTTTCAAAACCAGTTTGAAATCATACAGTATCGTCAAGAAGACAAATTTTTGAAAGTTCTTTCAAAAATTTCAAAACTCAAAACAGAAATTTTGGTAAGACCACAAAATAAATTTTCGAACCAACCGGCTCGCTCGTGTCAAGTTCTCGATAAAAATTCTTTTCAAATACACACGATTAAATAAAATGGGATTTATGCAAATGCTTGACCATATCCATACTCCTGTGTTGTTGCCCAAAATATTTATCCGAAGATGAAATACTGCTGGAATGGACGGACAACAAACAAGGTTGCGGGAGCACTTCCGAGAGGGTGTGAATAACACAAGATTTGCCGGGTTTGTTAGGCCCGAGCTTGAATGCTCTCGCGAGATGTTATTAATACAAATATTCATGGATACAAGTATTAATGTGAGAATCTAAGTACAATGAGTGTAAAAAGACCCTGTTAATCCAGCTCTTGAGCGAAGCCTTGGTGTTCTTGCTCTCGGCCGATCGTCTGCTGTGTGAGAGAGGCGGAGAGAGAAGAATGAACCGAGAGATAGTTGTTGCCAAGAGTAGGAGAAAGCCAAGTTGTGTATATTGCTTCTGTATTGTGTGCTGAAATCGCGGGAGACAAAGAGTGCTGAAGAATTTCGGTCCCTTGACTAGAGCAGGCAGCCTTCTATTTATAGGGGCTGGGGAGCCTTGATTTCTGGCGGGCGATCGCCTTTTTAGTCAATAAAATACTGGGGCGATCATCTTAAAGTCACATGGGCAGTCTGCCTAAAGTCCAAGGCATTGGCGGCCAGTGTGCGGTCGATGAGGAGCCAAAGACGCGTCCGAGTCATCACAAATGCGATCCTACTGACACCTTTCGGCGGCTTGTCGGCTGGTGGGAAGATGCTTACAGGCTGTGGTCAACGATCCGTGAAATGCGGATCTTGTCTCGGCGCTGCACGTGGGTTCTGTCCTGAGGCTTCGGCCTTTGCCGACTGGATGACCATCGGCTTTGAGCGACATGAGGCGGTCGTCAAAGGTCGGTCACCAGGGGTCGGCATTGGTCGATCACCAAGAGTCGATCGGCGAGTGTAGAGAGATGATCGCCTGCTAGTCGGCCAGCGAGAGCCGGTCGCCAAGTACCGAGAGACGATCGTCTTATATGTCGATCGCTCGGCACTGGGACTTGTCCTGGGACCTCCAGTCGGTCGATCTATCTTGGCTGCCGGGCTAAGGTTAGGTCACCTGGTCGCTGGTCGGCAGTTCTGCCTTGTCTGCGGGGCTAAGACTAGGTCGCCCGATCTCTGGTCGGCAGTTCTGCCTCGGCTGCTCGGAAATGGCTAGGTCGCCCGATCTCCGAGGCGATCACCGGTCGGAGAGTATAATTCTCGACACAACAATTGCCCCCCCAGCTTGCTACGATATTGAAGACATGGGGCGAGGTGGTTCTTGCTGGCGATCGTGTAGGATGAGGATGGGCGACCCGTTGAGCTGACTTTGGTTTCGGACTTGGGCGATCCGGTCGATTGGCTAGCTATCTTTCGGTCTTGTACCTGCAAAAAACAACATTGGCCGATCCCCCTCAGAAACTTGATGGTTTCGTTGTTTGAGGAATCGTGCACAGTCGCGGAGTTCGATGGACCGACTCCATGACCGTGTCTTGTGCGCGAACGACAATGACTGTCTCGTGACTCATTTTATTGTGAGGGTCCTCTGTTAGGCTGCGCCTCGCCTCGTATTTAAACGAAGGGCGTGCGGTCTTGGTCTAGAGGAGTCCTTGTGCGGGGCGTCGTCTGATTAATCAACTCCACTTCCGCGGCTTGTTAGCTCTGCTTCCACCTCGGCCCGCCATGAAGATGGCGAACCTCGACGGTGTACGTTGAGACGGGGGTAGTGACGAGTCGCATTGTCCGGGTTCGCCATGTTAAATGATGAACCTTTGAGGGCGGGCGATCGTGTTCACTGATTAATTTTGGAGGGCCCTCAGACTACGCCAGCCTCGTATTTAAACGTAGGGCGGGCGATCTTGGCCCAAAGGGACCTTGCATGGCCAAAGCAGCCGGTTCCATCGGCTACCAGGACCATGGCTGTAAGTTGTGCGGTGGAGGCGATCTCGTGCCTTAGTCCATCATTTTAGATGGTGAACTATAGATGGCGAACGAGTCCTCCGGGTTCGGTGATGTTGCTCGATAATGGCGATCGGCCTGGGAGACTGGTGATCGTCGTCCGGCTGTCGATCGCATTATTCATAGGTTGATATCGGCGACCGGGCTGGAGATCATCATTCGGGCGCCGATCGCGCTGCTCATAGGCTAAGCAGAAACCTTTGCCTGGCCAGAAAGTCTGCGGCCTTAGCTCGGAAGATCGCGTAGGTCGCAGGTTGATCCTTCGTAATATGCCTGAACATAGGCGAAAGACCATGGAATCCTCCTAGGACCATGTAGAGGGCGATCTCGTCGCTTATGGGCTCGCCGTTGAGGATGATCTCGTCTACCCGGTCGATGTAGTCCGAGTCAGACTCTTCTTCCCCTTGTTGGATTCGCAACATACGATGGGGACCTTCTGGCCGGGCGACCCTGGTGGCGAAGTACGTTGTGAAGTTGTTCGCCAGCTGGTTAAAGGAGCCAATGGACCGAGGCGGCAATGAGGTGTACCACCTGTGGGCGAGGTCGTCCAGCGTTAGGGGGAACATTCGGCACCTGGTCGCGTCTGATGCCCCACACCTGGTCATGTAGATGTTGAACTTGCTCAGGTGTGTTTCGGGGTCTGATCTCCCTTCGTACGAAGGTGTTTGCGGAGGAGCGATCTTATGCTGCACGGGGGCGAGCTTGATGTAGACCGCGAGCGGATCGCTCGGATCGGCGATCGTCTTCTTGGCGCCTGCCCCGGATTCCAGGAGCGCCTTCATGTCGTCGAGCTGGCGTTGCATTGCGGCCATCGTCGTGGCTCGGTCGCTTGCGGATCGGCTTTGGGATCGGGAGCCGAGGCGATCATGTACCGATCTCCTGACTCTGCTGCTGCCGACCTCGGCTATTTTGCAAGAGAGAGCCAGACGGCTGGGCTGCCTTCTGGGTGTCGGATAGGCCGAGCTCCTGGTGACGGACTCGAGCTCCGTCGTCTCGTAGCAGGGGCCGGACTGCCCCGGTCGCCAAGACGGCCGCCGCCTGTGCGATCGAAACAGAGGTGCCCAAAGAAAGTAGCGCCTCTCCTTGCGGATGAGAGCCTCCTGGCGATCGATCGTCCAGTAACGCCTTGAACTTCCGCTTGGTCTTCCGGCGGACGACCGAGGGGGTGATAGCGGGAGGCGCGTCGAGAGCACTCCGTCGCTCCCGTAGGACGTCCATGGCCTCCTCGATCTGTTCCGTGGTTCAGAACTGATCGAGTGAGAGACTTGGACCGACCCCCAGGGGCGGGATCGAGCGTCTCGGACCACGGCGGCTACCCTCCGCCATCGGCTGTGGCTCGGACTGAGACGGAACGAGGCGTCTGGCGGGCTGGCCAGCGGCTTTCTTCGACGCGGAGGCGGAAGACATGATTTTGAAGGCTTTCTTTGAAGAACAGTGAGTGTTTCTTCAGGTATATGCCCCGGAGAACAGTGAGTGTTCTTCGAGACGGTAGGAATAAAATTGAGGGTTAGATACCCTTCCTCTAGCGCCAATTGTTGTTGCCCAAAATATTTATCCGAAGATGAAATACTGCTGGAATGGACGGACAACAAACAAGGTTGCGGGAGCACTTCCGAGAGGGTGTGAATAACACAAGATTTGCCGGGTTTGTTAGGCCCGGGCTTGAATGCTCTCACGAGATGTTATTAATACAAATATTCGTGGATACAAGTATTAATGTGAGAATCTAAGTACAATGAGTGTAAAAAGACCCTGTTAATCCAGCTCTTGAGCGAAGCCTTGGTGTTCTTGCTCTCGGCCGATCGTCTGCTGTGTGAGAGAGGCGGAGAGAGAAGAATGAACCGAGAGACAGCTGTTGCCAAGAGTAGGAGAAAGCTAAGTTGTGTATATTGCTTCTGTATTGTGTGCTGAAATTGCGGGAGACAGAGAGTGCTGAAGAATTTCGGTCCCTTGACTAGAGCAGGCAGCCTTCTATTTATAGGGGCTGAGGAGCCTTGATTCCTGGCGGGCGATCGCCTTTTTGGCCAATAAAATACTGGGGCGATCGTCTTAAAGTCACATGGGCAGTCTGCCTAAAGCCCAAGGCAGCTGCTGGCAGCCAGCTGTGCGGTCCAATGAGGAGCCAGCACGCGTCCGGAGTCACTGTCAAACGCGGTCCTACTGACACTTTTCGGCGGCTTGTCGGCTGGTGGGAAGATGCTGACAGGATGTGGTCAACGATCCGTGAAATGAGGATCTTGTCTCGGCGCTGCACGTGGGTTCTGTCCTGAGGCTTCGGCCTTTGCCGACTGGATGACCATCGGCTTTGAGCGGCATGAGGCGGTCGTCAAAGGTCGGTCACCAGGGGTCGGCATCGGTCGGTCACCAAGAGTCGATCGGTGAGTGTAGAGAGATGATCGCCTGCTGGTCGGCCAGCGGGAGTCGGTCGCCAAGTACCGAGAGACGATCATCTTATATGTCGATCGCTCGGCACTGGGACTTGTCCTGGGACCTCCAGTCGGTCGATCTATCTTGGCTGCCGGGCTAAGGTTAGGTCGCCTGGTCGATGGTCGGCAGTTCTGCCTTGTCTGCGGGGCTAAGACTAGGTCGCCCGATCTCTGGTCGGCAGTTCTGCCTCGGCTGCTCGGCAATGGCTAGGTCGCCCGATCTCCGAGGCGATCGCCGGTCAGAGAGTATAATTCTCGACACAACATCCTGTATATCAGTTCAGCTTGTCACCAATATCCACCGATATTCCATCGGGAAAACCACACGATAGAGTTCCAAAATCTCAATATATAAATTCCGTTAAAACTCCTTTTTCCTCACATATGACTCGCAACGTCAATTATTAATCCATCCTGGATCACCTCAAACATGTTATGACAGAACATTGAATAATCGACAAATCAAATACAGCGAAAGACTACCCGAGAAGTTTCATTTGAACAGGTAAACCAAAACCTCAAAAGGTAGGAACAAAATAAATAAACGATTGATAAAGAGTTTTACGAATCTCGGGAGTTTTAGAAAACAGAAAAGCTTTCTTTTGAAACATTGGGGTCTCAACCCGTATCTTGTTCCGCATTACAAGAAGTTTAAAAAGTAGAAAACTCTTTTCGGACTCCAAGTCCTGAGTTACAAAACTATTTCAAAATCGATTGGGTCTCGGCCCAAGAATCATTTTCCGTAAAACATCCGTAAAACATTCATTTTGAAAGGTATCATTTTCAAATGATCAAAATCAGTTCATATATCTCAAAATAAATTAACATGCTACATGTTCTTCTCAACCATACACAATATTTCTCCCAAATGCACAATTCCGTTCCAAAATCTAACCAACATACTGATTTCCAAAATCATAGTTTCTCAAGATCATCAATCCTGTCCCACTCTGACATCTCATACTGTAACGCGTGATATCTGCTGAATCTCAAAACATATCAACTTAGAACGGCAATAAATCTCAGTGAAATTCAAAAATCCAAATACTTACAGATCGTGAAGCCGACGATTCCCCGTGATACTGGCACATGTCTCGACTCAAGGAAATACTCGACACAGATATTTTCAAAACACACGTTTTGCCAAATCAGTTCGACTCAAGAACACAATACATCTCATTCCAGAGAATCTCGTTAACACCATTTGGAAAAGTTTACAACAAACCCAGTACCACACTGGTAAATCACATAAAGTACAAGCCTGAGTGAATACAAAAACTCACGGCTCTAGTATTAGTCAATCGACAACTCGAATGACGCAACAAAACACGACCCAACTCGACCCAAATGCCTAGGTTTTCTCAACCTAAGCTCCGATACCATATTCTGTAACACCACCAGAATTAACCGAAAATATTACAGCGTCGTGGGCCCCGAGATGGAACCCACAAGGCTAAAAGAAATTTTCGTAAACATTTTACAAACGCCCAAGAGGCCAACGACGGTACTATCTTTAAAACACTTGAAGACTATATAAAATCTGTTTATCAAAACCGTCGTAAAATCTCGTTTGAAAGGTCAAGGCCTGAAATGCCAGAACTCAACAGTTTAGAAAAGGATTTCCAAAGCAACCTCAGTTACCAGAGACCAAAAGGTCATTTCAAAATACTCACGCAGCGGAAAAAGACCAACCATAAACATACTCTAGCAACGGAATACAAGAACCAATCAAGAAACTCAATGCACAAGACATGTCCTAGCCAGTATCCTCCGGGAAGCTCATCTCTTCACGACTGCTACAAGCTCGATACTCCAAGAACCTAAAAGAAATCCCACGACGGGGTCAGCCATAATATCCAACAATGATAACCGTCACAAAACATTAATAATTACATACCAATGAGAATACAACATAAGAATACGACCAACGTAATCTTACCGCCATAACTTTACTTACTCAAGTAATTCTCATCAGAATAACCATTATCACATTTCACATCTTGTACTCGATTAACTAATAAACTCGAACATAATATCTGTATTGTACCTCAAATAATACTCAAGATTCTCAAACTATCATCACCAACTCACGATACGGAAATCTACCATTCTGACCAATACGATCCATCGAATAATATCATCAAATCCCAAGACAATAACCGATTGTCCACCAAAGACAAGACCAAAGAAAATACGGAACATACCTCGAGATATGATGTGCCACGATAATCATATCAGTCTAATCCGAGATCAAATCAATGCAATACGGACAAGGTACTAACACAAGACCTACAAATGCATACTCATATGACAACGTCAATATGCTCAAAAACAATAACAACTATGTATACTCAATGGAAATCCCATGATCCAGCGCCCTCAGCATAGATCCCAAGATGATCCTACCAGATCAACACGAGGTGGATAACCAACAATATACATATGCACAGCAATAACATATATAAAACCAACGATGCGAATCCACATGATCCCATCAACACGACACTGGGTAATCCAATGATCCAGCGCCCTCAGCATAGATCCCAAGATGATCCCGTCGGACCAACACGAGGTGGAAAAACCCGTCCAATGATCCAGCACCCTCAGCATAGATCCCAAGATGATCTCGTCGGATCAACACGAGGTGGACATCCGATCCAGCGCCCTCAGCATAGATCGCGAGATCCCATCGGATCAACACAACATAAACAACACAATATGCATACACATATGCAAAACAATATGTTCATCAACATGAACAACGAAACATGAACGACAATATGACAAATCAATTAAGACGACCTCATGTTCGACAACACGAATGACAATATGCATGATCAAATCACTAACTCTAACTGAATCGATATAAGATACTTGCCCCGAGTCCTTCGGGAGAAATATCGATATCAAACCATCACCGACGAGTATCCACAATGCTCGGCGATCCAAACGTACCATGGACTACAGATACTCATATCCTCGTCTTTACCATAATATATCCTCGATACCCAAAATTCCAATAACCGATATGAATCTTAAACCTTATGATTTAACTCCCAGAATCGGAATGACAACATATAATCATTGCTATATGCATTATAAACGAAATGAAACTGAAACCATTGATTAAATATTATAACTGAGCAAGTAATAACTTGCCTCGATACCGATACCACGAAGCTTCTACCGAACACATTGCCTTTGTCTACGAGCTCCTCAGCCCCGATCCAAATCAACACAACGGTCGTAATCTACGATCAATTATCGCAACCTAATGCAATAATCAAATGACAACACATCCGACAATAATCAACAACCGGCAAAACCAACTAATTGAACTCAACGGTTCAACAAAAACCTTGAATAAACGCCGTCTGAACAGACCAAATCAAACCATCATGAATTCATAATCACAACACGAAAATACTGCACTGACTGCCTATTTAGCGCACGCTAAACGCATAACGTAGCTTGCGCTAAGTTGCTCCCGTTAGCGTGCGCTAGCTAGTAAGCTTAGCGTGCGCTAATGCTGTGCAGTGGCATGCATTTCAAACATCGTCTAACACTTCCATCATGTCAATGATCAACTCATCTCGATATTAAGGATTTTATAACAATCATGACATATAATTCAATAGTTCTTCAAGAACGCGAATTATCCGAATTCACGTTCATGATCCATAAAATGACAAAATCCGATGTGTTCTAACATCTAAAAATCCTTATTCATCATGTTCTTCGACATACAATTCATATAACTTCAAGAATCACAATAGCACCACCATAATCGTTACCATACGAAGTAACCAATGAAAAAACATCAAAAATCCGAATTGAAGAAGGGAATTACATCAACATATCTCTTGAATTCCATCCAAAACCATACGAAACATATCAATACTCTTATATTGATAACAACACTAACTTAGTACGGTAATCCAACTCGTTATCATGCTCATCACTCGAATATATGATAAACATCGACTCAAGAACATCAATAATCAATCCAAATGACATCCAAAAGTGAAGAACTATTACCTTGTATAGACGAACCATGAAGGAGAACAATCAACTTCATTCCATGAATCATCAATAATTTCAAGAACAAGACTTTAATCCATGTTCCTCAGCTTAATCTTTGTTAAAGATTATCATCTCTCAGTGTTTGGGACCTCAAGCTTCTCTCTAAAAACTCTCTCTCTCGGTTGCAAGGAAGGAATGGACGAAATGCTTCATAACACCCTTCTGTCCCTTTTTATAAAGTATATTACTAGCGTGCGCTAAACCTTATGTTTAGCATGACAGCCTTAGCGTGCGCTAACTGACTTTGTTAGCGTGCGCTATCGCAGTCCAGAGGCTACTGTCTGGCTTCATACATGTGCTTACGTACGTAATGCCTATGCATTAGCGTATGTAACTTACACTATCTAGTGTACGCAAGTCCTTACATTTAGCGTGCGCTAATACCAGTTGACGCACAGTCTACACCTACCACGAAGATGCTCGTGACCCCACATGCCGAAATCAACCAATAAAGCCAAGATTCCCTGTTGACCGATATACAGTTAGCGTGCGCTAATCAACATGCATTAGTGTGCGCTAACACTACATTACAACATCCGTGACTTATCAGAACGTGCGCCGAAAGTGGCCTGGTCCACGCGTAGATTCCTCCCGATCGGACTGCATTAGCATGCGTTATCTTATATCCATAGCGTGCGCTAAATAGCATGCACTACTCATGATTATGAGCGTGCACTAATAATGTTACACTTAACCATTTTCAGCTATTCTTGTCCAACGTCTCGATATATCAAAAACGAACATAAGACACACTGAACACAAACACTGAATCCAATAATATTCTTATACGATATACTCTATATCGAAAGTACGATAGCTTGATACACGATATCCTCAAATGCATCTGTCGACCAGATACGACAATTATACCGATACTGACATCTCAGTCCTTTATTTATTTTATCCCTACTGTACAGATCCCACGCTGTACAATATAACTCGGATAAAATAATATCAAACAACAGTAGTAGAAATTCCGGATATTACAGTACACTCAATGGAAATCCCATGACCCAGCGCCCTCAGCATAGGTCCCAAGATGATCCTACCAGATCAACACGAGGTGGATAACCAACAATATACATATACACAACAACATATGCAAAACCAACGATGCGAATCCATATGATTCCATCAACACAACACTGGGTACTCCAACGATCCAGCGCCCTCAGCATAGATCCTAATATGATCCCGTCGGACCATAACGAGGTGGAAGAACCCGTCCAATGATCCAGCGCCCTCAGCATAGATCCCAAGATGATCCCGTCGGACCATAACGAGGTGGACATCTGATCCAGCGCCCTCAGCATAGATCACACGATCCCAACGGATCAACACAACATAAACAATACAATTATGCATACACATATGCAAATAAATATGTTCATCGACATGAACAACACATGACTCAATAACATGAACGACATTATGACAAAACAACTAGGACGACCTCATGTTCAACAATATGAAAGAAAACATGCATGATCAACATCATCAACACTAAACCGAAATCAAAACTAAGATACTTGTCCCGAGTCCTTCAGGAGCAATCTCGATGTCAAATCATCACCGGCGATTATCCTCAATGCTCGGCGATCCAAATGCACCATGAACTATAGATATTCATATCCTCATCTTTATCGCAACGTAACCTTGATACCCGAATATGCCAATAACTGAGATAAAGCATATACATTATGATTTAACTCCCAGAATCGGAAAGACAACATATAATCCAAATCTCCAGAATTTGCAGTAATAATCATTGCTATATGCATTATAAACGAAATGAAACTGAAACCATTCATTAAACATTATAACTGAGCAAGTAATAACTTGCCTTGATACCAATACGACGATGATGAAACCGCTACCAATCTCATTGCCTTCGTCTACAAGCTCCTCAGCCCCGACCAAAGCAATCTAAGAACATTCTCGAGCTCGACCCAACACACGGTTATAATCACCGATCAATAATCTCAACCTATTGAAGTAATACAAATAGCAACGATTTGATAACAATCAATAACCGACATAGCCAACCAATCGATCTCAACGGTTCAACGACACTTTGATCACATACAAAACCAAATAGTATACTCAAACCATTTACGAATACATGTTGAACCGAAATCCAATAATTACCAATCAATATAACCGATCGACAAACTCAACGATTTCACAATATCTCGATTAGACACAAGTCCGAACAATCCAACTCAAACAATTACGAATTCATAACTAAAATACGATTATGGATACGAATGTAAAGGAAATCATATTCGGTGATCAATCACAATCTTTCCGGATTCCAAATTGATATCATGATTCGTATTTCATCAAGAACATACGAATTCTACCACTACAATCAACGAACATTCGATCTTCAAATCTAAAGATACCGATAATTCATCCTAAGATCGACTTGCTATGTTCAATTCATCAAGGAGTTCCTCAAGAACACTAAATGATTCGAAACCTTGTTCATAGCCATCAAAACAACGAAATTCGATATCCTCTAACATCTAAATAATCTTCAATCATGATTCAAGGTGTATATTATCATATTTTCCAATATATGATCCTCCTAACATCAAGAATCGAACAATTCTACCAAGAACAATCATAACATCAAGAATCGAACAATTCTACCAAGAACACTATGAATCTATAATCATAATCAACATATTCAAGACATAAACCAACATATCATCATCTTCCTTCAACATACACCTCATATATCCTCAAGAATTGTAACAACAAGATCATAAGCATCTTCATACGAATCATTCATCAACAACAACATCAAAAATCCAAAATTCAAGAGAGGATTATTCCAACATACCTCTTAGAAGATGAAAAACACAGGGATCTCCATATCCAAGCTTCAATCCCATGTTTCCAAGCTCAAAATCGACTTAGAGGAACTGAAAATGCCATCTCTGAGTGTTTGGAGGAGAAGAACAAAATGAAATGTCCAAGGGAAATGAAAGACGGGCGTTCTCTTATAAAACATTTCTGTTCGTTACGTACGTAACATGTCC
This sequence comes from Orobanche coerulescens, assembly GCA_033398695.1. Classification (NCBI taxonomy): domain Eukaryota; kingdom Viridiplantae; phylum Streptophyta; class Magnoliopsida; order Lamiales; family Orobanchaceae; genus Orobanche; species Orobanche coerulescens. The sequence continues at coordinate 46,120,162 of CM065809.1, forward strand.
TTGTTAACGTACGTAACAACCTACTACGTGCGCTATCTTACCTTGACAGCGTACGTAATGGCAGTCCAGAGTTAACTGACCTATTTTGTGAACTTGCTTACGTACGTAACACTTTCACCATAACGTACGTAATGCGTACGTTGACTTGCTACAGTAAAAACTCATATTACGTATGTAATACACCCTGTATAGCGTACGTAATACGTAGTTGACTTGCTCAAGCACGTTCCTCGCCGAAAGACGCCGACCACGGGTCCCACCCGTCGGCTACAAGTCTGATTCCCTTTGTTACGTACGTAATACAGTAGCCATAACGTACGTAACACTATCAATTTAACGTACGCTAGCTCTGGAATTTAGCGTACGTAATGGCCTATATACTTAGCAAAAAATCCAACTGTTCCTACTCGCCTCGACATACCGGATACGTATACACATACTGAATACATATACTGAATCCAATACTATTCTCATACGATATACCCAATGTCAAAAGTGCGATAACCTGATACACGATATCCTCAATTGTAACTGTCTACCAAATACGACAATTATACAAGTACAGTTGCCTCAGTTTTTCTATTATGTTATCTATACTGTACAGATTCCATCCTGTACAATATAACTCGGATACATTAAACAATTTCAGTAGAATTTCAGAATATTACATTCTACTCCACTTAAAATAAGTTTCGTCCTCGAAACTTGCAATCCGTCACAAAGACAAACAAACCGTTCAACCAAAATATCCCGAAACCATGACGACAATGATCAATCATCATTACTGAATAATCAAAACCGCATACTTACAAATGCGCAAAGTCGACGATCTCCTGAGATACTAGCGAGTGACTTCGCTGTAAAGCCTCAATACGCTTACAATCACATTCCATGAATCTCAACAAAAATATATCATCTTCGGATGACATAATCTATCCATGTCGAATCCTGTCTGCCTGATTACACAATCAAGTCTAAATACTGCTAAAAATCAATAATACACGATACATACGTGAAACAATGGCCCAAATCAACGACACAAATCCCGAAACATCGGTACAAAATTCGAATGCTCATACGATCATTAACAATGATCAACCAACAAATTAACCGAGTATATCATCGACATGATAAACTCCAGTATGACCAATCAGAGGTCAAAACACAATCGAGAATATCATCATCATGATAACCTCCAATATTACCAACGAACGATCAACTAATATCGAGGATATGTTCACACGGTAAGCTCCAACACGATCAACACAGAACCACATAAATCGATATACGAACGAATAAAGTTATCAAAACGACACACCAATCACATACAGTGGATCTCAATAAGTTGAACATGCCCTTCGGCATACGAACAACCAATCACAAACCGACGAACATATCCAAACATACATCGGGTGGGAACGACCACCCAATATTCAAGCAATCAGCATGGGGTCACCATCCCCAAATCTACACTTACAAAGAAATCATTCAAAGTCACGATGGTAGAATCATACTACTACCATACCAATGGAATCACATAGCACATACATCCCGGTTTCATAAAACCCATAGTTCCAAAATTACATTCTGTACCCGAACCTACAACACGCGGCATATTTCTCTTATCCGATCAATTAACCGATCATCCCTGGATAACCAAACTATCATATTAGAGTTCGGATCTCTTTTCCTCGTACCGTTAGTGTGTTATCCAGTTTGTGAATCTCACTCAAAACTTCACCATGATATGCAAAATGCATATGTATATCAATCACATTTTCAAAATCAGTTTGAAATCATACAGTCTAGTCAAGAAGACAAATTTTCGAAAGTTCTTTCAAAAATTTCAAAACTCAAAACATAAATTTTCGTAAGACCACGAAACTAATTTTCGAAAAATTAAACTGGCTCACCAGTGCCAAGTATTCGATAACAGTTTCCTTCGAATCCGCACGATTTCGAAATTTTAAAATGAAAACTATGCAAATGATTGACCACATGCATACTCCTGTAAACCAATTCGGTTCGTCACCAATATTCACTGAAATTTCATCAGAAAATCACCCGATAGAGTTCCAAAATCTCAATATATAAACTCGGATACAAACTCCTCTTCCATACATGACTCGCAACGTCAACCATTAACCCATCTTGGGTCACCTCAAATATGCTATGACAAAACATTGAAACAACTCAACACAGTGAAAGACTTCCCGAGAGGTTTTATTTGAATATGTAAACCAAAACCCCGAGAGGCAATAATAAAATGCATAAGCGATTAGTAAGGTGTTTTGAAAATCTCGGGAGTTTTAAGAAAACAAAAAAAGCCTTTTGAAACCTTAGGGTCTCAGCCCGTATCTCGTTCCGCATTACAAGAAGTTTAAAAAGTAGAAAAACCCTTTTGGACCCCAAGTCCTGAGTTACAAAACTATTTCAAAATCGATTGGGTCTCGGCCCAAAAATTATTTTTGGTAAAACATTCGTAAAACGTTCATTTTGAAAAGTATCATTTTCAAATGCTCGAAAACAGTTCCATATATCACAAAATGAACTAACACGACTACATGTTCTTCTCAACCATGCACAATATTTCTCCCAAATGCACAATTCCGTTCCGAAATCTAACCGATATATTGATTTCCAAAATCATAGTTTCTCAAATCATCAATCTGTCCCAATTCTGTCACCTCATACTGTAACGTATAATATCCTGCTGAATCTCAATGCATGTCAACTTAGAACGACAGCAAATCTCAATGCAATTCAAAAATCTAAATAGTGAAGCCGACGATTCCCCGTGATACTGGCACATGTCTCGACTCAAGAAAATACTCGATACAGATATTTTCAAAACACACGTTTTGCAAACTCAGTTCAATTCGAGAACACAATACATCTCTATCCGAAGAAACACGTTAATACTATTTGGAAAAGTTTATAACAAGCCCAGTACTACACTGGCAAATCGCATAACGCATAAGCCCGAGTGAACAACAAAAACTTACGGCTCCAATATTTATCAATCGACAACTCGAATGACACGACAAAAGCACGACCTAACTCAACCCATGACCCAGCGCCCTCAGCATAGGTCCCAAGATGATCCTACCAGATCAACACGAGGTGGATAACCAACAATATACATATACACAACAACATATGCAAAACCAACGATGCGAATCCATATGATTCCATCAACACAACACTGGGTACTCCAACGATCCAGCGCCTTCAGCATAGATCCCAAGATGATCCCGTCGGACCATAACGAGGTGGAAGAACCCGTCCAATGATCCAGCGCCGTCAGCATAGATCCCAAAATGATCCCGTTAGACCATAACGAGGTGGACATCTGATCTAGCGCCCTCAGCATAGATCACACGATCCCAACGGATCAACACAACATAAACAATACAATTATGCATACACATATGCAAATCAATATGTTCATCGACATGAACAACACATGACTCAATAACATGAACGACATTATGACAAAACAACTAGGACGACCTCATGTTCAACAATATGAAAGACAACCTCCATGATCAACATCATCAACACTAAACCGAAATCAAAACTAAGATACTTGTCCCGAGTACTTCAGGTGCAATCTCGATGTCAAATCATCACCGGCGATTATCCTCAATGCTCGAAGACCCAATTGTTGGGTACCAAATCGGATATTTGCGCCGTTTTATGCGGAAGCGAAAATAAATTGCGGAAAATAAAGGACACGAGGATTTATAGAGGTTCGGCTATTAACGAAGCCTACGTCCTCTCTCGATGTATCTTTTTCCTTAGGCTTAAGATCAAAACCTCTACGCCTCTCTTCTATCGGTCGAGGGATTACCGTTACAAGCTCGTCTTCTATCGGTCCGAGTAAAACCGTTTTTCCTTTTCTATTGGATAAGGAATCAACCACTCTAGCTTTCTATCGGTACTAGATAAACCTCACTAAGATAGCGATTGTGATTCTAACAATGCCGGATCCTTGATCCTAATAACACCGAATCAAATCGTATCTTTTCTTTTATCGCTCGTATGATCTTGTGTATAACACTCAATCACTCTTAATTAAGCTCAAGAACAACAACTATAATGTTTACAATGATATAACACGTATGTATGCTTTGCTCAATGTTGTTGTATGGAATAATACCAACTCCTTGGTATTTATAGCCTTCTTCCTCCTTACTAGCCGTTGCCGGTTGACTAGCTAGCGTGCGCTAGCCTTCCTTCTTAGCGTGCGCTATCGCACATTTTTGCTCTAGCGTACGTAAAGGCTTTCATGTAGCGTCGTTAATCACTTTATATTTGATCCGGTAGCTCGCCTTATGATTAGCGTGCGCTACCACTTCCTTTGTAGCGTGCGCTAATCCAATATATCCATTGCATGGATTGTCAAAGTGACCGTTTGATATGCTGACTTTGACCTACTTTTCCCAACGCTCGGATTGACGATTCAAACATCTTAGCGTGCGCAAATCATCCTCTCAGAGCGTGCGCTAATAATAGAGGGTAGCGTGCGCTAATAATAGAGTGTAGCGTGCGCTATCCATCCGCCGACTTCACTGCAGCTTACTGATACTAGCCGAATGCGGTGACTCCTCGTTAGCGTGCGCTAACATATGTCCCTTAGCGTGCGCTAATGCACCAGATTGCAACTTTTGCGCCTTCGTCGCTTCGCCGTTTTGAGCCTCGATGTTGTTTTGTAGTTTAGCAACTTTAATCATCAAAACACAAATTAAATAATGTGTGGAATAAATATTCCAACAATCTCCCCTTTTGATGATTACAAAACAACTCTTGAATTGGATAATGTAAAAATAATATATATATATTTCTACGAATCAAAGTTTTCGCTTTGATCGTTTCGTTAGTTTCTCCAATCCTTTTCTTTTTCTTCTTTTTCGACTTCTTCATTTTTCAACTCCGCTGCTTTCTCGCTTTTCAAATTTTTCAACTCCCCTATTTGTATGCTTTTCTTTTCTTTCGACTTCTTCGATTTTTCTCATTTTTATCTCCTCTGCATCTCCTTCTCATTTTTATCATTTTTATCTCAATTCATATCTTTCTCCCCCTTTTTGTTCTCATCAAAAAGTAAAAAAAATATAAAGGATACCAAATGAAATATGCATGATACCTATTTATGCATTAATAAGGGTATAAACTCCCCCTGAAAATATTATTTCCTTCTCCCCCTTTGTAAAATATCATTTGTCAAAGTTTATTTTTGGGGATCCAACCGATAGTTGGTTTTTCTTTTGAAACATAGACGATGTTTGAAACGTTTGTTCCTTTAGGAACCCAAATCTTTTTAATTTTTATCGTCCGTCTTGGGCTTTTGCAATTAGAAATATGATGCCCAATTTTCAAACATTTTTCACATCGGGGTATTTTGAAATTAACGGATTCATTTTTCGAACGTGATTTGAATCCTAACCCCTCTTTATTTAGAGTATATTTTTGAACACATAACATTTGTTCAAATTTATCGTTGCCGCACGAGAATTTCTTTGTCAAAATTTTTAGTTCATCTTGAACTTTTAAAAGATCATTTTTTAAAATATTTTCATTTTCAAGGCATTTCGAATGATCAATTTCGACAAATTTCCCTTTTTCAAGTATTTTGGAATTTTCAATTTCCAAAGTTTTATATTTAGACTTGAGGGATTTAATTTCATTTAAAGCATTTTGATAGTCCGTATGTAATAATTCGAATGCTTCAAAAGTTCGTCAGAATTACTTACTTGGCTTTCGACGTCGCTATCGCCGAATGAACTCCGGGCCATGAGCGAGATTATTTTGTTCGAGAAAATCTTCATCGGGATCTTCGCCGCTCCATGTTGCGATTAGAACCTCCTTTTGCTTTACTCGACGCTTCTTAGCAAAGTGGCACGGTTTACCACATAATCGACAAGTGTTGTCGAATTTCTTAGGTTCGCCCGCTTGAATGTCTTTCTTTCTCCGGTTTAATAAGTGTTGGAACTTATTAATATTTTTGGCATAATATGCCATTTCTTCGTCGCTTTCGTCCACCGGGGTTTCTTCTTTCTTTTTCGACATTTTAGCCTTGAAGGCTATCGACCTCTCCTTCGGTTTCGGTTTGGCATTCCGAGATTTTAGAACAATCTCGTAGTTGATAAGAGAACCAACGAGAGCACTAAAATCGAGAGTATTTAAATCTTTGGATTCAATTATTGCCGTAACCGTACCGTCCCATTCTCGAGGTAGTGATCGGAGAATTTTCTTTACTTTCTCACTACTCGAAAGTGGTTTTCCGTAACATGCTAATCCATTAGTAATAACCGAAAATCGGTCAAGCATAATCGAGATGGATTCGTCGTCCTTCATTTGGAATAATTCATAATCGTGAAGGAGCATGTTTATCTTCGTCTCCTTGACTTGAGACGTACCTTCGTGTTACCTCAAGCATTTTCCAGATTTCTTTGGCACTATCACACGATGATATCCGGTTGTGTTCTTCGGATTTAAGGCACAATAGAGAAGTTGAGTTGCCTTACAATTATAGTGATCGCTTTTTCCAATCGGAATCGTCATATTCTTGAAGGTTTTGAGCGCATCGTTGGAATTTGTCAATTTTCGGACCAAGGCATATTACCTTCCATAATTCGATATCGTAAGCTCGAATGAATATCGACATCTTCTTCTTCCAAGTCATGAAGTTTGCGCCATCAAAAATGGTGGTCGGTTGAGAGCGAGGCCTTCGATGGAGCCATTTGAAACGCCATTGGATCTTTTCTCCTCGGATGTTAAGCCGCGTATTGGAGTACCGCTCCGATACCAATTGTTGGGTACCAAATCGGATATTTGCGCCGCTTTATGCAAGCGAAAATAAATTGCGGAAAATAAAGGACACGAGGATTTATAGAGGTTCGGATATTAACAAAGCCTACGTCCTCTCTCGATTTATCATTTACCTTAGGCATAAGATCAAAACCTCTACGCCTCTCTTCTATCGGTCGAGGGATTACTGTTACAAGCTCGTCTTCTATCGGTCCGAGTAAAACCGCTTTTCCTTTTCTATTGGATAAGGAATCAACCACTCTAGCTTTCTATCGGTACTAGATAAACCTCACTAAGATAGCGATTGTGATTCTAACAATGCCGGATCCTTGATCCTAATAACACCGAATCAAATCGTATCTTTCTTTTTATCGCTCGTGTATGATCTTGTGTATAACACTCAATCACTCTTAATTAAGCTCAAGAACAACAACTATAATGTTTACAATGATATAACACGTATGTATGCTTTGCTCAATGTTGTTGTATGGAATAATACCAACTCCTTGGTATTTATAGCCTTCTTCCTCCTTACTAGCCGTTGCTGCCAGTTGACTAGCTAGCGTGCGCTAGCCTTCCTTCTTAGCGTGCGCTATCGCACATTTTTGCTCTAGCGTACGTAAAGGCTTTCATGTAGCGTGCGTTAATCACTTTATATTTCAGTCAAGTAGCTACTGCCCTTAACAGTTAGCGTGCGCTACCACTTCCTTTGTAGCGTGCGCTAATCCAATATATCCGTTGCATGGATTGTCAAAGTGACCGTTTGATATGCTGACTTTGACCTACTTTTCCCAACGTTTGGATTGACCAGATTCAAACATCTTAGCGTGCGCAAATCATCCTCTGTAGCGTGCGCTAATAATAGAGGGTAGCGTGCGCTAATAATAGAGTGTAGCGTGCGCTATCCATCTGCTGACTTCACTGCAGCTTACTTCGATACTAGGAATGCAATGACTCCTCGTTAGCGTGCGCTAACATATGTCCCTTAGCGTGCGCTAATGCAGTCCAGATTGCAACTTTTGCGTCTTCGTCTGCTTCGCCGTTTTGCTTCGCCTCGATGTTGTTTTGTAGTTTAGCAACTTTAATCATCAAAACACAAATTAAATAATGTGTGGAATAAATATTCCAACACCAAATGCACCATAAACTATATATATTCATATCCTCATCTTTATCGCAACGTAACCTTGATACCCGAATATGCCAATAACCGAGATAAAGCATATACATTATGATTTAACTCCCAGAATTGGAAAGACAACATATATTCCAAATCTCCAGAATTTGCAGTAATAATCATTGCTATATGCATTATAAACGAAATGAAACTGAAACCATTCATTAAACATTATAACTGAGCAAGTAATAACTTGCCTCGATACCAATACGACGATGATGAAACCGCTACCAATCTCATTGCTTTTGTCTACGAGCTCCTCAGCCCCGACCAAAGCAATCTAAGAATATTCTCGAGCTCGACCGCAACACACGGTTATAATCACCGATCAATAATCTCAACCTATTGAAGTAATACAAATAGCAATGATTTCATAACAATCAATAACCGACATAGCCAACCAATCGATATCAACGGTTCAACGACAGTTCAATCACATACAAATCCAAATAGTATACTCAAACCATTTACGAATACATGTTGAACCGAAATCCAATAATTACCAATCAATATAACCGATCGACAAACTCAACGATTTCACAATATCTCGATTAGACACAAGTCCGAACAATCCAACTCAAACAATTACGAATTCATAACCAAAATACGATTACGGATACAAATGTAAAGGAAAACATATTCGGTGATCAATCACAATCTTTCCGAATTCCAAATTGATATCATGATTCGTATTTCATCAAGAACATACGAATTCTACCACTACAATCAACGAACATTCGATCTTCATATCTAAAGATACCGATAATTCATCCTACGATCGTCTTGCTATGTTCAATTCATCAAGGAGTTCCTCAAGAACACTAAATGATTCAAAACCTTGTTCATAGCCATCAAAACAACGAAATTCGATATCCTCTAACATCTAAATAATCCGTGAAAATCACTAGTTAATATACTAGTCAATTTAGTAGTGGTTTGCTAAGATCGCAAACCAAATTAATTTTTTATTTTTTGAAAATTTGGAAACATCACTCAATTAGATATATGTTGACATCCGTACGGTTGGATCTTCGATAAATATTTTTAGAAAATAGAAACAATAATCCGTGAAAATCACTCGTTATTGTATTAGTCAATTTAGTAGTGGTTTGCTAAGATCTAAAACCAAATTAATTTTTTATTTTTTGAAAATTTGGGAACATCACTCAATTAGATATATCTTGACATTCGTACGGTTGGATCTTCGATGAATATTTTTAAAAAAATAGAAACAATAATCCGCGAAAAGCACTAGTTAATGTACTAGTCAATTTAGCAGTGGTTGCTAAGATCTCAAACCAAATTAATTTATTATTTTTTGAAAATTTGGGAATATCACTCGATTATATATATGTTGACATCCAAATGGTTGGATCGTCGATAAATATTTTTACAAAAATAGAAACAATAATCCGTGAAAAGCACTAGTTACTAGCACTAGTCTATTTACTAGTTGTTTGCTAAGATCTCAAACCAAATTAATTTTTTGTTTTTTGAAAATTTAGGAACATCACTCAATTTGATATATCTTGACATTCGTATGGTTGGATCATCGATAAATATTTTTAAAAAATAGAAACAATAATCCGTAAAAAGCACTAGTTAATGTACTAGTCAATTTAGTAGTGGTTTGCTAAGATCTCAAACCGAATTATTTTTTATTTTTTGAAAATTTGGGAACATAACTCAATTAGATATATCTTGACATCCGTAAGGTTGGATCGTCGATAAATATTTTACAAAATTGGAAATAAAAATCTGTGGAAAGCACTAGTTATTAGTATTAGTCAATTAAGTAGTGGTTTGCTAAGATCTCAAACCAAATTAATTTTTTATTTTTTGAAAATTTAGGAAGATCACTCAATTAGATATATATTGACATCCGTACAGTTGGATCGTTGATAAATATTTTTACACAAATAGAAACAATAATCCATGAAAAGCACTAGTTACTACCACTAGTCAATTTACTAGTTGTTTGGTAAGATCTCAAACCAAATTAATTTTTTATTTTTTGAAAATTTTGGAACATCACTCAATTAGATATATGTTGACATCCGTACGGTTGGATCGTCGATAAATATTTTTCAAAAAATAAAAACAATAATCCGTGAAAATAACTAGTTAATGTACTAGTCAATTTAGTAGTGGTTTGCTAAGATCTCAAACTAAATTAATTTTTTATTTTATGAAAATTTAGGAACATCACTCAATTACATATATCTTGACATCCGTACGTTTGGATCATCGATACATATTTTTAAAAAAATCGAAACAATAATCCGTGAAAAGTACTAGTTAATGTACTAGTCAATTTATTAGTGGTTTGCTAAGATCTCAAACGAAATTAATTATTTATTTTTTGAAAATTTTGGAATATCACTCAATTATATATATCTTGACATCCATACGGTTGGATCGTCGATAAATATTTTACAAAAATAGAAATAAAAATCCGTGGAAAGCACTAGTTACTAGTACTAGTCAATTTAGTAGTGGTTTGCTAAGATCTCAAACCAAAATAATTTTTTATTTTTTGAAAATATGGGAACATCACTCAATTAGATATATCTTGTCATTCGTACGGTTGGATCGTCGATAAATATTTTTAAAAAAATAGAAACAATAATCCGTGAAAATCACTAGTTAATGTACAAGTCAATTTAGTAGTAGTTTCCTAAGATCTCAAACGAAATTAATTTTTTATTTTTTGAAAATTTGGAAACATCACTCAATTAGATATATCTTGATATCCTACGGTTGGATCGTCTAAATATTTTACCAAAATAGAAATAAAAATTTGTGGAAAACACTAGTTACTAGTACTAGTCAATTTAGTAGTGGTTTGCTAAGATCTCAAACCAAATTAATTTTTTATTTTTTGAAAATTTGGGAACATAACTTAATTAGATATATCTTGACATCCGTACGGTTGGATCGTCGAAAAATATTTTAAAAAATGGAAATAAAAATCTGTGGAAAACACTAGTTACTAGTATTAGTCAATTAAGCAGTGGTTTGCTAAGATTTCAAAACAAATTAATTTTTTATTTTTTGAAAATTTTGGAAATCACTCAATTAGATATATATTGACATCCGTACAGTTGGATCGCCGATAAATATTTTTACATAAATAGAAATAATAATCCGTGAAAAACACTATTTACTAGCACTAGTCAATTTACTAGTTTTTTGCTGAAAATTTGGGAACATCACTCAATTAGATATATGTTGACATCCGTACGGTTGGATCGTCGATAAATATTTTTAAAAAAATAGAAACAATAATCCGTGAAAATAACTAGTTAATGTACTAGTCAATTTAGTAGTGTTTTGCTAAGATCTCAAACCAAATTAATTTTTTATTTTTTAAAAATTTGGGAACATCACTCAATTACATATATCTTGACATCCGTATGGTTGGATTATCGATACATATTTTTAAAAAAATAGAAACAATAATCCGTGAAAAGCACTAGTTAATGTTCTAGTCAATTTAGTAGTGGTTTGCGAAGATCTCAAACGAAATTAATTATTTATTTTTTGAAAATTTTGGAATACCACTCAATTATATATATCTTGACATCCGTATGGTTGGATCGTCAATAAATATTTTACAAAAATAGAAATAAAAATCCGTGGAAAGCACTATTTACTAGTACTAGTCAATTTAGTAGTGGTTTGCTAAGATCTCAAACCAAATTAATTTTTTATTTTTTGAAAATTTGGGAACATCACTCAATTAAATATATATTGACATCAGTACGGTTGGATCGTCGATAAATATTTTTACAAAAATAGAAACAATAATCCGTGAAAAGCACTAGTTACTAGTACTAGTCAATTTACTAGTTGTTTGCTAAGATCTCAAACCAAATTAATTTTTTATTTTTTGAAAACTTGGGAACATAACTCAATTAGATATATCTTGACATCCGTACGTTTGGATAATCGATACATATTTTTTAAAAAAAATAGAAACAATAATCCGTGAAAAGCACTAGTTAATGTACTAGTCAATTTATTATTGGTTTGCTAAGATCTCAAATGAAATTAATTATTTATTTTTTGAAAATTTTGGAATATCACTCAATTATATATATCTTGACATCCATACGGTTGGATCGTCGATAAATATTTTACAAAAATAGAAATAAAAATCCGTGGAAAGCACTAGTTACTAGTACTAGTCAATGTAGTAGCGGTTTGCTAAGATCTCAAACCAAATTAATTTTTTATTTTTTGAAAATTTGGGAACATCACTCAATTAGATATATCTTGTCATTCGTACGGTTGGATCGTCGATAAATATTTTTAAAAAAATAGAAACAATAATCCGTGAAAATCACTAGTTAATGTACAAGTCAATTTAGTAGTAGTTTGCTAAGATCTCAAACGAAATTTATTTTTTATTTTTTGAAAATTTGGAAACATCACTCAATTACATATATCTTGACATCCTACGGTTGGATCGTCTAAATATTTTACGAAAATAGAAATAAAAATTTGTGGAAAACACTAGCTACTAGTACTAGTCAATTTTGTAGTGGTTTGCTAAGATCTCAAACCAAATTAATTTTTTATTTTTTGAAAATTTGGGAACATAACTCAATTAGATATATCTTGACATCCGTACGGTTGGATCGTCGATAAATATTTTAAAAATTGGAAATAAAAATCTGTGGAAGCACTAGTTACTAGTATTAGTCAATTAAGCAGTGGTTTGCTAAGATCTCAAAACAAATTAATTTTTTATTTTTTAAAAATTTTGGAAATCACTCAATTAGATATATATTGACATCCGTACAGTTGGATCGCCGATAAATATTTTTACACAAATAGAAACAATAATCCGTGAAAAACACTATTTACTAGTACTAGTCAATTTACTAGTTTTTTGCTGAAAATTTGGGAACATCACTCAATTAGATACATGTTGACATCCATACAGTTGGATCGTCGATAAATATTTTTAAAAAAATAGAAACAATAATCCGTGAAAATAACTAGTTAATGCACTAGTCAATTTAGTAGTGATTTGTTAAGATCTCAAACCAAATTAATTTTTTATTTTTTAAAAATTTGGGAACATCACTCAATTACATATATCTTGACATCCGTATGGTTGGATTATCGATACATATTTTTAAAACAATAGAAACAATAATCCGTAAAAAGCACTAGTTAATGTACTAGTCAATTTAGTAGTGGTTTGCGAAGATCTCAAACGAAATTAATTATTTATTTTTTTGAAAATTTGGGAATACCACTCAATTATATATATCTTGACATCCGTATGGTTGGATCGTCAATAAATATTTTACAAAAATAGAAATAAAAATCCGTGGAAAGCACTATTTACTAGTACTAGTCAATTTAGTAGTGGTTTGCTAAGATCTCAAACCAAATTATTTTTTTTTTTTTTGAAAATTTGGTAACATCACTCAATTAAATATATATTGACATTCGTACGGTTGGATTGTCGATAAATATTTTTACAAAAATAGAAACAATAATCCGTGAAAAGCACTAGTTACTAGTACTAGTCAATTTACTAGTTGTTTGCTAAGATCTCAAACCAAATTAATTTTTTATTTATTGAAAACTTGGGAACATCACTCAATTAAATATATGTTGACATCCGTATGGTTGGATCGTCGATAAATATTTTTAAAAAATAGAAACAATAATCCGTGAAAATCACTAGTTAATGTACTATTCAATTTAGTCGTGGTTTGCTAAGATCGCAAACCAAATTAATTTTTTATTTTTTGAAAATTTGGAAAAATCACTCAATTAGATATATGTTGAAATTCGTATGGTTGGATCATCGATAAATATTTTTTTAAACAACAGAAACAATAATCCGTGAAAATCACTAGTTAATAAACTAGTCAATTTAGTAGTGGTTTGGTAAGATCTCAAACCAAATTAATTTTTTATTTTTGAAAATTTGGGAACATCACTCAATTAGATATATTTTGATATTTATACGGTTGGATCGTCGATAAATATTTTTAAAAAAATAGAAACAATAATCCGTGAAAAGCACTAGTTAATGTACCAGTCAATTTAGTAGTGGTTTGCTAAGATCTCAAACGAAATTAATTTTTTATTTTTTGAAAATTTGGGAACATCACTCAATTAGATATATATTGACATCCGTACGGTTGGATCATCGATAAATATTTTTAAAAAAATAGAAACAATAATTCGTGAAAAGCACTAGTTGATGTACTAGTCAATTTAGTAGTGGTTTGCTAAGATCTCAAACGAAATTAATTATTTATTTTTTGAAAATTTGGGAAAATCACTCAATTAGATATATATTGACATCCGTACGGTTGGATCTTCGATAAATATTTTACAGAAATAGAAATAAAAATCCGTGGAAAGCACTAGTTACTAGTACTAGTCAATTTAGTAGTGGTTTGCTAAGATCTCCAACCAAATTAATTTTTTATTTTTTGAAAATTTGGGAACATCACTAAATTAGATATATGTTGACATCCGTACGGTTGGATCGTTGATAAATATATTTACAAAAATAGAAACAATAATCCATGAAAAGCACTAGTTACTTGTACTAGTCAATTTACTACTTGTTTGCTAAGATCTCAAACCAAATTAATTTTTTATTTTTTGAAAATTTGGGAACATCACTCAATTAGATATATGTTGATATCCGTACGGTTGGATCGTTGATAAATATTTTAAAAAAATAGAAACAATAATCCGTGAAAAGCACTAGTTAATGTACTAGTCAATTTAGTAGTGGTTTACTAAGATCGCAAACCAAATTAATTTTTTATTTTTTTGAAAATTTGAGAACATCACTAAATTAGATATATGTTAACATCCGTACGGTTGGATCTTCGGTAAATATTTTTAAAAAATAGAAACAATAATCCGTGAAAATCACTAGTTAATGTACTATTCAATTTAGTAGTGGTTTGCTAAGATAACAAACCAAGTTAATTTTTTATTTTTTGAAAATTTGGAAACATCACTCAATTAGATATATGTTGACATCCGTATGGTTGGATCTTCGATAAATATTTTTAGAAAATGGAAACAATAATCCGTGAAAATCACTAGTTAATGTATTAGTCAATTTAGTAGTGGTTTGCTAAGATCTCAAACCAAATTAATTTTTTATTTTTTGAAAAATTGGGAATATCACTCAATTAGATATATCTTGACATTCGTACGGTTGGATCGTCGATAAATATTTTTAAAAAAATAGAAACAATAATCCGGAAAAGCACTAGATAATGTACTAGTCAATTTAGTAGTGGTTTGTTAAGATCTCAAACCAAATTAATTTATTATTTTTTGAAAATTTGGAAACATCACTCGATTAGATATATGTTGACATCCAAACGGTTGGATCGTCGATAACTATTTTTACAAAAATAGAAACAATAATCCGTGAAAAGCACTAGTTACTAGCACTAGTCTATTTACTAGTTGTTTGCTAAAATCTTAAACCAAATTAATTTTTTGTTTTTTGAAAATTTAGGAACATCACTCAATTTGATATATCTTGACATTCGTATGGTTGGATCGTCGATAAATATTTTTAAAAAATAGAAACAATAATCCGTAAAAAGCACTAGTTAATGTACTAGTCAATTTAGTAGTGGTTTGCTAAGATCTCAAACCGAATTATTTTTTATTTTTTGAAAATTTGGGAACATAACTCAATTAGATATATCTTGACATCCGTACGGTTGGATCGTCGATAAATATTTTACAAAATTGGAAATAAAAATCTGTGGAAAGCACTAGTTATTAGTATTAGTCAATTTAGTAGTGGTTTGCTAAGATCTCAAACCAAATTAATTTTTTATTTTTTGAAAATTTGTGAATATCACTCAATTAGATATATATTGACATCCGTACAGTTGGATAGTCGATAAATATTTTTACACAAATAGAAACAATAATCCGTGAAAAGCACTAGTTACTACCACTTGTTAATTTACTAGTTGTTTGCTAAGATCTCAAACCAAATTAATTTTTTATTTTTTGAAAATTTGGGAACATCACTCAATTAAATATATATTGACATCAGTACGGTTGGATCGTCGATAAATATTTTTACAAAAATAGAAACAATAATCCGTGAAAAGCACTAGTTACTAGTGCTAGTCAATTTACTAGTTGTTTGCTAAGATCTCAAACCAAATTAATTTTTTATTTTTTGAAAACTTGGGAACATAACTCAATTAGATATATCTTGACATCCGTACGTTTGGATAATCGATACATATTTTTTAAAAAAATAGAAACAATAATCCGTGAAAAGCACTAGTTAATGTACTAGTCAATTTATTATTGGTTTGCTAAGATCTCAAACGAAATTAATTATTTATTTTTTGAAAATTTTGGAATATCACTCAATTATATATATCTTGACATCCATACGGTTGGATCGTCGATAAATATTTTACAAAAATAGAAATAAAAATCCGTGGAAAGCACTAGTTACTAGTACTAGTCAATTTAGTAGTGGTTTGCTAAGATCTCAAACCAAATTAATTTTTTATTTTTTGAAAATTTGGAAACATCACTCAATTAGATATATCTTGACATTCGTACGGTTGGATCGTCGATAAATATTTTTAAAAAAATAGAAACAATAATCCGTGAAAATCACTAGTTAATGTACAAGTCAATTTAGTAGTAGTTTGCTAAGATCTCAAACGAAATTTATTTTTTATTTTTTGAAAATTTGGAAACATCACTCAATTACATATATCTTGACATCCTACGGTTGGATCGTCTAAATATTTTACGAAAATAGAAATAAAAATTTGTGGAAAACACTAGCTACTAGTACTAGTCAATTTTGTAGTGGTTTGCTAAGATCTCAAACCAAATTAATTTTTTATTTTTTGAAAATTTGGGAACATAACTCAATTAGATATATCTTGACATCCGTACGGTTGGATCGTCGATAAATATTTTAAAAATTGGAAATAAAAATCTGTGGAAAGCACTAGTTACTAGTATTAGTCAATTAAGCAGTGGTTTGCTAAGATCTCAAAACAAATTAATTTTTTATTTTTTAAAAATTTTGGAAATCACTCAATTAGATATATATTGACATCCGTACAGTTGGATCGCCGATAAATATTTTTACACAAATAGAAACAATAATCCGTGAAAAACACTATTTACTAGTACTAGTCAATTTACTAGTTTTTTGCTGAAAATTTGGGAACATCACTCAATTAGATACATGTTGACATCCGTACGGTTGGATCGTCGATAAATATTTTTAAAAAAATAGAAACAATAATCCGTGAAAATAACTAGTTAATGCACTAGTCAATTTAGTAGTGATTTGTTAAGATCTCAAACCAAATTAATTTTTTATTTTTTAAAAATTTGGGAACATCACTCAATTACATATATCTTGACATCCGTATGGTTGGATTATCGATACATATTTTTAAAACAATAGAAACAATAATCCGTAAAAAGCACTAGTTAATGTACTAGTCAATTTAGTAGTGGTTTGCGAAGATCTCAAACGAAATTAATTATTTATTTTTTTTGAAAATTTGGGAATACCACTCAATATATATATCTTGACATCCGTATGGTTGGATCGTCAATAAATATTTTACAAAAATAGAAATAAAAATCCGTGGAAAGCACTATTTACTAGTACTAGTCAATTTAGTAGTGGTTTGCTAAGATCTCAAACCAAATTAATTTTTTTTTTTTGAAAATTTGGGAACATCACTCAATTAAATATATATTGACATTCGTACGGTTGGATTGTCGATAAATATTTTTACAAAAATAGAAACAATAATCCGTGAAAATCACTAGTTACTAGTACTAGTCAATTTACTAGTTGTTTGCTAAGATCTCAAACCAAATTAATTTTTTATTTATTGAAAACTTGGGAACATCACTCAATTAAATATATGTTTACATCCGTATGGTTGGATCGTCGATAAATATTTTTAAAAAATAGAAACAATAATCCGTGAAAATCACTAGTTAATGTACTATTCAATTTAGTCGTGGTTTGCTAAGATCGCAAACCAAATTAATTTTTTATTTTTTGAAAATTTGGAAAAATCACTCAATTAGATATATGTTGAAATTCGTATGGTTGGATCATCGATAAATATTTTTTTAAAAACAGAAACAATAATCCGTGAAAATCACTAGTTAATAAACTAGTCAATTTAGTAGTGGTTTGGTAAGATCTCAAACCAAATTAATTTTTTATTTTTGAAAATTTGGGAACATCACTCAATTAGATATATTTTGACATTCATACGGTTGGATCGTCGATAAATATTTTTAAAAAAATAGAAACAATAATCCGTGAAAAGCACTAGTTAATGTACTAGTCAATTTAGTAGTGGTTTGCTAAGATCTCAAACGAAATTAATTTTTTATTTTTTGAAAATTTGGGAACATCACTCAATTAGATATATATTGACATCCGTACGGTTGGATCATCGATAAATATTTTTAAAAAAATAGAAACAATAATTCGTGAAAAGCACTAGTTGATGTACTAGTCAATTTAGTAGTGGTTTGCTAAGATCTCAAACGAAATTAATTATTTATTTTTTGAAAATTTGGGAAAATCACTCAATTATATATATCTTGACATCCGTACGGTTGGATCTTCGATAAATATTTTACAGAAATAGAAATAAAAATCCGTGGAAAGCATTAGTTACTAATACTAGTCAATTTAGTAGTGGTTTGCTAAGCTCTCCAACCAAATTAATTTTTTATTTTTTGAAAATTTGGGAACATCACTAAATTAGATATATGTTGACATCCGTACGGTTGGATCGTCGATAAATATATTTACAAAAATAGAAACAATAATCCATGAAAAGCACTAGTTACTTGTACTAGTCAATTTACTACTTGTTTGCTAAGATCTCAAACCAAATTAATTTTTTATTTTTTGAAAATTTGGGAACATCACTCAATTAGATATATGTTGATATCCGTACGGTTGGATCGTTGATAAATATTTTAAAAAAATAGAAACAATAATCCGTGAAAAGCACTAGTTAATGTACTAGTCAATTTAGTAGTGGTTTACTAAGATCGCAAACCAAATTAATTTTTTATTTTTTTGAAAATTTGAGAACATCACTAAATTAGATATATGTTAACATCCGTACGGTGTAACACCCCCAATCCACTCAGGGATATTATATGCCGTAGACCCTCTCCTCGAGGATCTACCAGGCTGATAACTAAAATCAAATATCTAAACCTCGCCATTAAGGCTAAAATGACTCAGTAGACCGACTTGGTCTTTCAATAATAATATACAACTCAATTCCAAACACATACCCACGCAGGGGTCAAAATACAATAAACTCCCGTACAACGAGGAAAAGATACTGCAGCGGAAAAGAAAATACGACTAGACCAAAACGACATCAACAGATCCTCATGTGATTAGTATCGTTCATCTTTCATCATCCTTCGTGCCGAACCTGTGCTATGCTCCAAAACCTGAATGCAAAAATAGACATCCACCCCCGAATACTCGGGGGTTAGCAAAACTCCACTGTTTTGCTAGTGCAAGTACAAGTGCAAAAATACGAGCGATACAATACCAGTTCCAAGAACAATAATAATCAGGAATCCTCAAAGTTTCAAACGTAATGAAAAGCACTTCCCGAGGCATGAGTTTGGTAAAACATTCCAAAACCGAAAGATCACAAATCAAGGGAAAACAATTTATAAAACAGTTTAAAATGCCATCGAGAGTTTTAATAGAAAACAATTTAGGATTTCCGAATCCTTCTCTTTCCAAAAATCAACAGGGGTCACAGCCCAAAGGTTTTGTTTTCGCAAATAGAAAACAGACAACAATTCACAGGGCCCGAGCCCAACATCACGTGTCCTCGACGGACATAAAATCAACAAAACATAATCGCACACGCGCTTAGCCTAGTACCGGGACGAAGCCTCTAATCCCACTCGAGGCCTCGAAGGACCCTCCCGAGCCGGCTAGCGAAACAAATCACACACATCTCACGGTTGGATCAATCGCTTGTTGCATCCTCGCCACATGATCGCATGCCATGTGCCACCGTAGATTATCTCGAGCTCTCACGGTTGGATCAATCACTTGTTGCATCGACCACATGATCACGTGCCATGTGTCACCGTAGACCTTCAACCGTATCCACACATTCACACAAATAACATATCACATCAAGGATATTCAAACAATTCACCCAGAGCATCAAACACTTAGCAAAACACCACGTCAAACCACAATGCACCGAAATGAAACAATATACGTCCACACGCAAATACCAAGTGCAACATCAACACCAAACATATCCATAGAGTTCACATAGTCATTCTCAAACCACATCATTCACAAAACACACGCGTTTTGAAAGCAAGCCTTTAACAAGGCTAAACCGAATCTTTTGAAAACTCATTTCAAACAATCAAACAACCACATAAAGACGATCACCAATTATCATATTCACAAAACAAGAATAGTATGGACAAGGTACTTGCCTCGAAATCACGATCGCAATAAGACGACGGATAGGACACGGTCGAATAGCCCCGAACCCCCGAACAATATCAAGAATGTGATAGCACCACGAGTATTACGAGAATAACACCACACGAATCATCAATCACCAAACGAGATTCAACATCGGAATCCTCGAACACCTATAAACCTCCGGAAGGAACAATAACACATGGTTACGACGAGAATCAAGGCCAAAACAATGGAAATCCCAACAAACTATCGAAGGGAAACTCATTGGGACATTTAATCGAACACTAAATGTTCAATAATTCCCAAGAACACTCGAATCGTCGATCGAGTTAAACAAACTTGATATATGGATATACAACCCATAGAACATGATTAATAACATCATACTACACCAATCGATGTATCAAAATCGGATTAGAAACGAAATCAAGAACAATTTCTCCAAAAAGTCAACTTGAAGGATAATCAAGAAATATACCTTGATTTGGATGAAGGATTCAAGTAGAGGTCGAAAATCTTCAACAAGACTTGAGGAGGATGATCTCTACAAGTTTTGGAGCACTCAAATCGCCTAAAATCGCCATCAAATCGCCTAAGATGAAGGAGGAGGAAGAGAGGAGAAAAAATGAAGTTTTTCTCCTCGCAAATCTGCTAAAAAACGCAGAAAAAGCCCGTGTGCCGCGGCACAGGACAAGTGTGCCGCGGCCTGTGGACACCAAAACGCCAGGAATCAGCTTAGTGCGCGGCACACTCGAGTGTGCCGCGGCACACGGTACAGCCCCCTTCAACACCAAAAAGGCACACCGTGCAGTCTTCGCTATTTCGACAATAACTCCCTCGTCTGGACTCCGATTGACTCACCGTTTGAACCATTGGAAAGCTAACTTGATGCTCTATAATATTGAAAAGATTCAGAATTTTTGGAGTTTCCAAGAATTATTGGTGACTTTACAAAGTCGAACTCCCACGTGAAAAAGTCGATTAAGGACACGGAACTCAACAAAACGACACCGAAACGAACTCGGATGACAAAAAGTGCAGAATTAATCATTCTCGGAATGACGAAACGGTCATGATAGAGTTGTCAAAACGAACTTCCTCCAAAAAAAGAAAATTACCGAAATTCGAAATTGCGGATATTACATTCTACCCTCCTTAAAAGAAGTTTCGTCCCGAAACTTAAAACAAGTAGGGGGGAAGCAATATACCCGCCAGGAAAACTCGACGAGATACACAAAAATAGGAAACTCGCGCCCAACGGCGAAACGCTGCAAGAAACGCAAAGAGACATACGGCGTGAAAACACGCTCCACGACGACCAACACAACGTCGCCGTTAGGGATACAATAAAACCAACAAATGACAAGCGTCATCAAACGGATAATATAGCCAAGTCAATTATCCGAAAATCACAAAACACAACGAACGAAAGTCAGTATGATTGACCAACCCAACGGTACATCAATCGAAACGCGAGCCAATCGCTGAACTAATACGGAATTTGTAACACCCCAATTCACAAAGGGGACATTACACGCCGTAGAACCCTCTTGAGGTCTACCAGGCTAACACATGACACATAACCACGATGAAAACCCCAAAAGATGCACTCAAAAGTAAATAGGGCCGTGGCCTCGGCCAAATCATTTCAACGGAATACATAAAACATAATGTAAATATCAATTCGATGCCCACGCAGGGGACTTAAACCAAGTTCAAGAATAAACAGTTTAATTCCAATACTCGACATACGCAATATCCAAACATAGAAATAAACAAAACAGACTCGAGCCACTATCATCAAGCCATCCCGTCCTTCGCGTGCGTGCCCCGTGCCTGCTCCTCAGCTCTCTCCTTGCACTGAAATGCATAAGACGCATTTCCCCCATTTAAGGGGTTAGCATTCGAATAGCTAGTGCAAGTACACAATTACACCACATTATATACAAAAATGCAGTTTTACACAATCATCTCAACATAAGTCATTTGCCACATATATATTCCGGAATACTACATTGGCAATCACATCAATTTCCAATCATCACGATATCACAAAATCACAACTGGTATCCCGTGGCCGTACCCCTTAGTAGCGACCCCCAGACATCCCGTCGAACACTGCGAGTGGGATACCACTTCCGCGGCCGTACCCCTTAGTATCGACCTCCAGACATCCCGTCGGACACTCCGGGTGGAAGTTCAATCACACACGCACACATGTTCCCTTCCGCGGCCGTACCCCTTAGTATCGACCCCCAGACATCCCGTCGGACCCTCCGGGTGGAAGGAACACATCTCACGCACCCAAAAATTCACCATTCATCATTCATTTCGAAAATCACAATATACATAATGAAATGTAATGCATGTACTTGCCTTGAATGAAACGAAACGAAGGAAACGACGACGGAATAGGTTTCGGTCCGAACAATCCTCCCAAATCCAATCCTAACACAATAACGGTATACACAAGTCTCAATAATGCGGAAAGGTAAGAATTAATCCTAATTCTACCCGTTGGGACAATTCGTCGGACATCAAGAGTGCAAAAGGAAATGAAATCGGTCAATGGTATAACAACGGGATTTCATCCCAACCAAAAACAAGAAAACCAAGGGTCACGAGTATACTATCAATTCTAACAACAACATCGGCTAATTTGGATTAGAACACAAAATCACCACCAAACCCTCCCCAAAATCATACTAGGGTTAAAGGAATTCTTACCTCTTGAAGAATCAAGCACTCAAATCCGAAAACCACGTGTTAGATCCGCAATCCGAGCCACCCGATCGAAAAGAGAGGAAGAAATCTACACAATAAGTGGTGTATGGAGGAACTCTCCCTCTCAAGACTCTCTCTCTCTCGCACGGTTGAAGAAGGGGGAGGAAATGGGTGATTCTCGCTGAATAAGAAGCAGATATAGCCGACCGCGCCGTGTGCCGCGGCTCGGCTAAACCGTGCCGCGCACAGAGCCAAAAATTGCCCAGTGGTGGCCGGCCGCTCACAGCCGCGGCTCATCTGAAGTGTGCCGCGGCTCGGACTCGGCATGTGCCGCGGCCGCTGCCGGACCGTGCTGCACGCGGCACGCGGCCGATTTTGGCCGGCAAGTGTCACACGGTGTGCCGCGGCCGATACAAGTGTGCCGCGGCACCGACTACTGTGCCGGCGCAAGACAATCCTTGTGCCGCGGCACACGAGCTTTGTTTAGGCAACAATCCGGGCGATGTGTGTGCCGCGGCTCACAATTCTGTGCCGCGCCCACACCCCCTCGGGTCTCAAAATGACGAAAATGATCCTAAGGAGAATAAAAGCAACATGGATCGATATTTGGGCAACAATAACACGAAATGGAAGTACGGAACCCAAAACGATCCGAGGTACACAACCAAAGTCGAATAAGGGACAAATTCCCTAAACTTCTAGGAAATTACAAAACGGCCCAAACAACCGAAAAGTCACGACACAACGTCGGATTAACAATCCGAAACTCGCAACATGCTCTACATAAGCATACGAACTCATGGAAGTAAGAAAACGTTTAAATCGAACGAATTTAACGAGAAACGAATACACATGCATGTAATATAACACGAGATGAAATTACACAAAAACATTATCAAGACCGGTCTAAACGGAAAACTCCAAGAATAAAATAAGTTCATAATTACAAAACAATTGCAAAGTAGTTGTCCAAACGAAAATGCACCAAAAGAAAGAAATTACCAAGGATAGAAAACGCGGATATTACATTATCCCCTAAAAATAAGTTTCGTCCGAAACTTACAACACGAATAATTGGGGTATCTCGACCTCATACTCTCCTCTGTTTCCCACGTGGCCTCCTCGGATCCATGCCTCGACCACTGCACTTTGACCAAAGGGATGGTTTTGTGCCTGAGTTGCTTAACCCGACGCTCTACGATCTGAATCGGCCTCTCCTCGAAGGTAATGTCGGGCCCCAACCCGACCTCTCCAAAATCAATAATATGGCTAGGGTCCGATACGTACTTCCTAAGCTGGGAAACATGAAATACGTTATGCACGTGGCTCAGGGACGGCGGCAAGCCTAACCGATACGCGAGTTCTCCAACTCTATCTAAGATCTCAAACGGCCCGATAAATCTCGGACTAAGTTTACCCTTCCGACCGAAGCGGTAAACTCCCCGTGTCGGCGACACCTTAAGCAAGACGTGATCTCCCACCTCAAACTCCAACGGTCGGCGACGTGTATCGGCATAAGACTTCGCCGACTGGGCCGTCAAAGAATCTACCACGAATCGTGGTAATCTTCTCCCTCGTCTCAACTATCGTCGGGCTCAGACCGATTAGCTCGGACGTATCATCCCAACACAACGGTGATCCGCACCTCCTTCCATACAACGCTTGAATGGTGCCATTTTGATCGAGGCATGCCAACTATTGTTATACGTGAACTCGATCAACGGCAAGTGTGTCTCCCAATCATCCTTCCAATCTAATGCATGTGCTCTCAACATATCTTCTAGTGTCTCAGACATCGTCCGCTCGATCGTCCGTCTGCTCGAGGGTGGTAGGATGTACTAAGTCTCAACTCGGTTCCCAAAGCTCTATGAACGGCCCGCCAAAATGTGATATGAATCGGCCATCACGATCCGAAACAATGCTCTTAGGGGTCCCATGCAATCTCACTATTTCCGCAACAAACACTCGTGCAAGCCTCTCCGGCCCCCAAGTGTCCTTTATACTGGAAAATGAGCTGATTTGGTTAGTCGATCAACAACGACCCAAATCATGTTCATCCCCGTCCGAGTATTGGGCATATTGGTTATGAAATCCATAGAAATATCCTCCCATTTCCACTCCGGGCTAGGAAGTGGTCGTAATAGCCCCAGCTGGTCGCCGATGCTCAATCTTAACTCGTTGATGTGTCAAACACTTCGCCACAAACTCGCTGACATCCATCTTCAAATTACTCCACAAGTAGTTACACCTCACGACATTGTACAATTTACTCGTACCAGCATGTATGGAGTAGGTCGTGGTATGAGCTTCGCTCAAGATCTTGTCTCACTCATTATCACATGGTACACAAAGTCTGCCGCGAAACCTCAAAACTCCATCATCGTGAACCACAAATCCAGGGGCTTTCCCTTTCCTCACATCCTCCCTCAGCTGGGCCAAAAACGGATCGTCATATTGCTTCGCCTTGATATCATCAGTCAAGGACGAAGTGATCTCTAATGCACATAACTGGCCCTGAACCCTCTGAACCCAAACCTCAATATTCTGACGGATGAAATCTCGCTGGATCTTACTCTGCGGTGTAAGTACCTCTAACATCTGCAAAGCCATCGGTTTTCTGCTCAACGCATCAGCCACTACGTTGGCCTTACCAGGATGGTAGAGTATCTCGAGGTCGTAATCTTTAATTAACTCTAACCACCTACGCTGCCTCATGTTCAACTCTTTCTGGCTGAAGATGTACTTCAAACTCTTGTGATCCGTAAAAATCTTACATGATGACCCATAGAGGTAGTGCCTCATTTTTAAGGCGAAAACGACCATGACTAACTCCAAATCGTGCGTGGGGTAGCTTACTTCATAAGGTTTCAATCAAGGGATGCATAAGCAATGACTCTATCTCTCGCATCAAAACACACCCTAGACCAAGGCCCGAAGCATCACTATACACTACGAAGTCCTCGCTCCCCGAGGCAATGCTAAACGGGCGCGGTAGTCGACGTCTCTTTAACTCGTCAAAGCCGCCCCGCCTCGTCGACCCACTCGAACTTCGAGTTTCTGGAGCAACCGAGTGAGTGGTCTAGCGATCTTAGAAAATCCCTCAACGAATCTGCGGTAATAGCCGGCGAGACCAGAAAACTCCTCACCTCCTTCACATTCTTAGGCGGCTCCCAAGCCATCACCGCCTCTATCTTCTGTGGATCTACCCGAACTCCCTCTGCTGAAATCACGTGCCCGAGGAACGTCACTTCTCGAGCCAAAATTCACACTTAGAGAACTTCGCATAACCGCTCGGTCCTCAAAGTGTCTAATACAATTCGGAGATGTAAGGCGTGATCCTCCCGACTCCGTGAATAGATAAGAATATCGTCGATAAAAACGACTACGAATTTGTCCAAATACTCAATAAAAACCTTGTTCATCAACCGCATGAACACTTTGGGCATTAGTTAGCCCGAAAGGCATAACCACAAACTCGTAATGGCCATATCTCGTCCGAAGGCGGCTTTGAACATCGACGCCCCGAATTCTCAATCGGTAGTAGCCCGATCGCAAATCAATCTTGAAAAGACCGCCGCCTGAAGCCGATCAAACAAATCGTCAATCCCGGGCAAAGGGTATTTATTTTTGATGGTCACTTGTTTAATTCTCGATAATCGATGCATAAACGAAGCGACCCATCTTTCTTCTTAACGAAAATACGGGCGCACCCCAAGGCGATGTGCTCGGTCGAATATACCCTTTATCTAGCAATTCTCCCAATCGGTTCTTCAACTCTAACATCAACTACGGATCCATACTGTACGGTGCTCGATAAATAGGTGCATTCGGCTCTAGATCGATAGGAAACTCCACCTCTCGCCGTGGTGGTAATCCTAAGTCGTCTGGGAAGACATCGGATACTCACTAACAACCGGAATTGACGACATGTCAACTCTACCATCTTCCGCCTTCGTGGCATAGCACCGTGAGCCGACACACCTCGGTTCAAAAGTTTCATCGCCTTCAAGGCGCTAATCACGCCTCGATCTACCCGGCCATTACCGACGAGAGTATGCTCGGTGCCATCCTCGGCCACGATCGAGATAGTACGAGTCCGATAGTTCATGATAGCACCGTGACGCTCTAACCAATCGTCCCCGAGGATTAAATCCTCACCCTTAAGGTCGATAACGATGAGGTTCGAGGCCAATCTCGGCTCCCGATCCTCACGGGCAATCCCTAACTTCCCGGTCCCCAACCATACGATCCCGCTAGGCGTACCCACCACAAACGGTTCACACTCAAACAAGCGATTAAAGCCAATACGATTCACACAATCCGACGCAATAAAGGAATGGGTAGCACCCGAATCGAAAAGCACTAAACCGGATGAGTAAGGATCCGAGTGGTACTGACGCTACCGGAATGTCCGCCTCCTCTGTGCGCCTCATCTGATACGGTCGGGGTGGATCAACCCGAGCTCGAGGTGCGCGCGATCCGGTGTCCCCGACCTCTACCGCGACCCGAACCTGCGGAACCCGAGTAGCCGGAGTATTATGATCCTCGGATCGGTAGTGGTAGTCGGAACTCTAGCGACCCCGGTGGCTCTCTCACAATGAGCCGCCCGATGCCTTGGCCTGCTGCAAGTGAAGCAAGCAACGGGGAAAAGGACAATCCTTCATCAAATGCTCATATTGGTTGCGATTAAAACAAACCACGGCACCCGGCGACGGATCGAATCGAGCGGTTACCCCGAGATCCACCGGCTGATGGAACGGCCTCTTCCCGGTGTGGGAGCAGAACGAGACCTCGAAACCGACCACCCTTCCCGGCCGAGAATCCACCGTAGTCTTCGCTTCTTAGCTTCCAAACCGACTCGATTCCGGAACCGCCATCTCGATCGCTAGGGCGCGATCACGGTATTCTTTCAAAGTGGCACACATGAGCGGTGCCATACTCGCCTAATATGCGGCTTCATGCGCATATTGAAGTAACGGATTTTATCGGCCTCCGACCTCACCCGATCTCTCACGAAACCCAACCGCTGATTGTAAGTAATGATGGCACGAGAAATAGGCACGTCCCGAGGTGTAGCGGTGAAGAACTCCACAGTCGCGCTCCTTGATCGGGCGGCGGACAATACTGCCTTCCATAGCGGCCTTGAATTCCTCCCAAGTAGCTCGACGGTCTCGGGCACAACGGCCTCCCACCATTCCGCAGCCTTCCTTATCCAGGAGGTACTGGGCAATATGTACCTCCTGTCTTCGGACAAGCTACGGCATCGAAGGTCTGGACAACCGAAAGAGCCAATTCTCCCAACCGAGGGAGTCGGAGGATCGGAGAAACGAGGAGGGTGCCTCTTAGTCACCGTCTCAAGCCACTTACTAGCCTCCTCTTCCGGTGTCGGGGCGGATTCGCGTCCACCCCGAGCTATCTCGAGTAAGTTGGGCTACCAATCGTCAAGTACGGCAAGAGTAGCCGGCGTCGGCATTATTACCCGACGGCACCGAGTGAGAGGCCGAGTCCGCAGAGGATCGAGAAAGTGAGCCCTCCTCATTATCGGCACCCCGACCACGGCCTCGGCCGTCCTAGCCGGTCTACCACGACCTCTCAACATACGAAGGAAAATAAGAAAAGGACAAGATCGAAAGATTCACAATTCACAAAGTTGGTAACACAAGTCACGATTCCGAACAGCAAGAAAACGAATTCAGAGATATAAGAGTTCAAGGAGACTTACACCACGGTCGCACGAAAAGACGGTAGCATGATGATATTAGGCTCAATGGTGACTCTAATGACGCAAATCGATGCACTCCAAAATTCACCGACACTCTAGGTATTCAAAACCTAAGGCTCGATACCATAAATGTAACACCCCAATTCACAAAGGGGGACATTACACGCCGTAGAACCCTCTTGAGGTCTACCAAAGCTAACACATGACACATAACCACGATGAAAACCCCAAAAGATGCACTCAAAAGTAAATAGGGCCGTGGCCTCGCCAAATCATTTCAACGGAATACATAAAACATAATGTAAATATCAATTCGATGCCCACTAGGGACTTAAACCAAGTTCAAGAATAAACAGTTTAATTCCAATACTCGACATACGCAATATCCAAACATAGAAATAAACAAAACAGACTCGAGCCACTATCATCAAGCCATCCCGTCCTTCGCGTGCGTGCCCGTGCCTCGCTCCTCGCCTCTCCTGCACTGAAATGCATAAGACGCATTTCCCCCATTTAAGGGGTTAGCATTCGAATAGCTAGTGCAAGTACACAATTACACCACATTATATACAAAAATGCGGTTTTACACAATCATCTCAACATAAGTCATTTGCCACATATATATTCCAGAATACTACATTGGCAATCACATCAATTTCCAATCATCACGATATCACAAAATCACAACTGGTATCCCGTGGCCGTACCCCTTAGTAGCGACCCCCAGACATCCCGTCGAACACTCCGAGTGGGATACCACTTCCGCGGCCATACCCCTTAGTATCGACCCCCAGACATCCCGTCGGACACTCCGGGTGGAAGTTCAATCACACACGCAGACATGTTCCCTTCCGCGGCCGTACCCCTTAGTATCGACCCCCAGACATCCCGTCGGACCCTCCGGGTGGAAGGAACACATCTCACGCACCCAAAAATTCACCATTCATCATTCATTTCGAAAATCACAATATACATAATGAAATGTAATGCATGTACTTGCCTTGAATGAAACGAAACGAAGGAAACGACGACGGAATAGGTTTCGGTCCGAACAATCCTCCCAAATCCAATCCTAACACAATAACGGTATACACAAGTCTCAATAATGCGGAAAGGTAAGAATTAATCCTAATTCTACCCGTTGGGACAATTCGTCGGACATCAAGAGTGCAAAAGGAAATGAAATCGGTCAATGGTATAACAACGGGATTTCATCCCAACCAAAAACAAGAAAACCAAGGGTCACGAGTATACTATCAATTCTAACAACAACATCGGCTAATTTGGATTAGAACACAAAATCACCACCAAACCCTCCCCAAAATCATACTAGGGTTAAAGGAATTCTTACCTCTTGAAGAATCAAGCACTCAAATCCGAAAACCACGTGTTAGATCCGCAATCCGAGCCACCCGATCGAAAAGAGAGGAAGAAATCTACACAATAAGTGGTGTATGGAGGAACTCTCCCTCTCAAGACTCTCTCTCTCTCGCACGGTTGAAGAAGGGGGAGGAAATGGGCGATTCTCGCTGAATAAGAAGCAGATATAGCGCTGACCGCGCCGTGTGCCGCGGCTCAGCTAAACTGTGCCGCGGCACAGAGCCAAAAATTGCCCCCAGTGGTCGGCTGACCGCTCGTTGTGCCGCGGCTCATCTGAAGTGTGCCGCTCGATTTCGCATGTGCTGCGGATCTTTGGATCTGCAGGCACGCGGCATAGCCGATTTTGCCGGCAAGTGTCACACGGTGTGCTGCGGCCGACAAGTGTGCCGCTGCACCGACTGTGCCGCGGCGCAAGACAATCCTTGTGCCGCGGCACAGTACGCTTTGTTTAGGCAACACCGGGCGATGTGTGTGCCGCGGCTCACAATTCTTGTGCCGCGCCCACACCCCCTCGGGTCTCAAAATGACGAAAAATGATCCGTAGGAGAATAAAAGCAACAGGGATCGATATTTGGGCAACAATAACACGAAATGGAAGTACGGAACCCAAAACGATCTGAGGTACACAACCAAAGTCGAATAAGGGACAAATTCCCTAAACTTCTAGGAAATTACGAAAACGGCCCAAACAACCGAAAAGTCACGACACAACGTCGGATTAACAATCCGAAACTCGCAACATGCTCTACATAAGCATACGAACTCATGGAAGTAAGAAAACGACGAAATCGAACGAATTTAACGAGAAACGAATACACATGCATGTAATATAACACGAGATGAAATTACACAAAAACATTATCAAGACCCGGTCTAAATGGAAAACTCCAAGAATAAAATAAGTTCATAATTACAAAACAGTGCCAGGCGAGTTGTCCGAAACGAAAATGCACCAAAAGAAAGAAATTACCAAGGATAGAAAACGCGGATATTACATTATCCCCCCTAAAAATAAGTTTCGTCCCGAAACTTACAACACGAATAATTCGGGGTATCTCGACCTCATACTCTCCTCTGTTTCCCACGTGGCCTCCTCGGATCCATGCCTCGACCACTGCACTTTGACCAAAGGGATGGTTTTGTGCCTGAGTTGCTTAACCCGATGCTCTACGATCTGAATCGGCCTCTCCTCGAAGGTAATGTCGGGCCCCAACTCGACCTCTCCAAAATCAATAATATGGCTAGGGTCCGATACGTACTTCCTAAGCTGGGAAACATGAAATACGTTATGCACGTGGCTCAGGGACGGCGGCAAGCCTAACCGATACGCGAGTTCTCCAACTCTATCTAAGATCTCAAACGGCCCGATAAATCTCGGACTAAGTTTACCCTTCCGACCGAAGCGGTAAACTCCCCGTGTCGGCGACACCTTAAGCAAGACGTGATCTCCCACCTCAAACTCCAACGGTCGGCGACGTGTATCGGCATAAGACTTCTGCCGACTCTGGGCCGTCAGCAATCTACCACGAATCAGGGTAATCTTCTCCCTCGTCTCAACTATCAGGTCGGGCTCGGTACCGATTAGCTCGGACGTATCATCCCAACACAACGGTGATCCGCACCTCCTTCCATACAACGCTCGAATGGTGCCATTTTGATCGAGGCATGCCAACTATTGTTATACGTGAACTCGATCAACGGCAAGTGTGTCTCCCAATCATCCTTCCAATCTAATGCATGTGCTCTCAACATATCTTCTAGTGTCTCAGATCGTCCGCTCGATCGTCCGTCTGTCTCGAGGGTGGTAGGATGTACTAAGTCTCAACTCGGTTCCCAAAGCTCTATGAACGGCCCGCCAAAATGTGATATGAATCGGCCATCACGATCCGAAACAATGCTCTTAGGGGTCCCATGCAATCTCACTATTTCGCAACAAACACTCGTGCAAGCCTCTTCGGCCCCCAAGTGTCCTTTATACTCGAAAATGAGCTGATTTGGTTAGTCGATCAACAACGACCCAAATCATGTTCATCCCCGTCCGAGTCTTGGGCATATTGGTAATGAAATCCATAGAAATATCCTCCCATTTCCACTCCGGGATAGGAAGTGGTCGTAACAGCCAGCTGGTCGCCGATGCTCAATCTTAACTCGTTGATGTGTCAAACACTTCGCCACAAACTCGCTGACATCCATCTTCAAATTACTCCACTAAAGTAGTTACTCCTCACGTCCTTGTACATTTTACTCGTATCAGGATGTATGGAGTAGGGCGTGGTATGAGCTTCGCTCAAGATCTTGTCTCGGCTCATTATCACATGGTACACAAAGTCTCGCGAAACCTCAAAACTCCATCATCGTGAACCACAAATCCAGGGGCTTTCCCTTTCCTCACATCCTCCTCACCTGGGCCAAAAACGGATCGTCATATTGCTTCGCCTTGATATCATCGATCAAGGACAAAGTGATCTCTAATGCACATAATCGGCCTGAACCCTCTGAACCCAAACCTCAATATTCTGACGGATGAAATCTCGCTGGATCTTACTCTGCGGTGTAAGTACCTCTAACATCTGCAAAGCCATCGGTTTTCTGCTCAACGCATCAGCCACTACGTTGGCCTTACCAGGATGGTAGAGTATCTCGAGGTCGTAATCTTTAATTAACTCTAACCACCTACGCTGCCTCATGTTCAACTCTTTCTGGATGAAGATGTACTTCAAACTCTTGTGATCCGTAAAAATCTTACATGATGACCCATAGAGGTAGTGCCTCCAGATTTTTAAGGCGAAAACGACCGCAACTAACTCCAAATCGTGCGTGGGGTAGCTTACTTCATAAGGTTTCAACTGGCGGGACGCATAAGCAATGACTCTATCTCTCTGCATCAAAACACACCCTAGACCAAGGCCCGAAGCATCACTATACACTACGAAGTCCTCGCTCCCCTGAGGCAATGCTAAAACGGGCGCGGTAGTCAGACGTCTCTTTAACTCGTCAAAGTTGTCCTGCCTGTCTGCAGTTCACTCGAACTTCTGAGTTTTCTGGAGCAACTGAGTGAGTGGTCTAGCGATCTTAGAAAATCCCTCAACGAATCTGCGGTAATAGCCGGCGAGACCCAGAAAACTCCTCACCTCCTTCACATTCTTAGGCGGCTCCCAAGCCATCACTGCCTCTATCTTCTGTGGATCTACCCGAACTCCCTCTGCTGAAATCACGTGCCCGAGGAACGTCACTTCCTCGAGCCAAAATTCACACTTAGAGAACTTCGCGTACAACTGCTCAGTCCTCAAAGTGTCTAATACAATTCGGAGATGTAAGGCGTGATCCTCCCGACTCCGTGAATAGATAAGAATATCGTCGATAAAAACGACTACAAATTTGTCCAGATACTCAATAAAAACCTTGTTCATCAACTGCATGAACAACTGGGCATTAGTTAGCCCGAAAGGCATAACCACAAACTCGTAATGGCCATATCTCGTCCGAAGGCGGCTTGAACATCGACGTCCCGAATTCTCAATCGTAGTAGCCCGATCGCAAATCAATCTTCGAAAAGACTGCCGCCTGAAGCCGATCAAACAAATCGTCAATCCCGGCAAAGGGTATTTATTTTTGATGGTCACTTGTTTAATTCTCGATAATCGATGCATAAACGAAGCGACCCATCTTTCTTCTTAACGAAAGTACGGCGCACCCAAGGCGATGCGCTTGGTCGAATATACCCTTTATCTAGCAATTCTCCCAACCGGTTCTTCAACTCTAACATCTCCGACGGTGCCATACGGACGGTGCTCGAGAAATAGGGCCGCATTCGGCTCTAGATCGATAGGAAACTCCACCTCTCGGCTGTGGTGGTAATCCCGTAAGTCGTCTGGGAAGACATCGGGATACTCACTAACAACCGGAATTGACGACATGTCAACTCTACCATCTTCCGCCTTCGTGGCATAGCACGATGAGCCGACACACCCGGTTCGAAGTTTCATCGCCTTCAAGGCGCTAATCACGCTCCTCGATCTACCCGGCTTACTGACGAGAGTATGCTCGGTGCCATCCTCGGCCACGATCGAGATAGTACGAGTCCGATAGTTCATGATAGCACCGTGACGCTCTAACCAATCGTCCCCGAGGATTAAATCCTCACCCTTAAGGTCGATAACGATGAGGTTCGAGGCCAATCTCGGCTCCCGATCCTCACGGGCAATCCCTAACTTCCCGGTCCCCAACCATACGATCCCGCTAGCGTACCCACCACAAACGGTTCACACTCAAACAAGCGGTAAAGCCAATACGATTCACACAATCCGACGCAATAAAGGAATGGGTAGCACCCAAATCGAAAAGCACTAAACCGGATGAGTAAGGATCCGAGTGGTACTGACGCTACCGGAATGTCCGCTCCTCTCGTGCGCCTCATCCGATCTGGGGGGGTGGATGAACCCGAGCTCGAGGTCGCGCGGCGATCCATTGCCCCCGACCTCTACCGCGACCCGAACCTGCGGAACCCGAGTAGCCGGAGTATTATGATCCCTCGGATCGGTAGTGGTAGTCGGAACTCTAGCGACCCCGGTGGCTCTCTCACAATGAGCCGCCCGATGCCCGGTCTGCCGCAAGTGAAGCAAGCAACGGGGAAAAGGACAATCCTTCATCAAATGCTCATATTGGTTGCAGTTAAAACAAACCCTGGCACCGAAGAGACGGATGAATCGAGCGGTTACCCCGAGATCCACCGGCCGATGGAACGGCCTCTTCCCGGTGTGGGAGCAGAACGAGACCTCGAAAACCGACCACCCTTCCTTGGCCGAGAATCCACGGTAGTCTTACGCTTCTTAGCTTCCGAAACCGACTCGATTCCGGAACCGCCATCTCGATCGCTAGGGCACGATCTGGTATTCTTTCAAAGTGGCACAAATGAGCGGTGCCATACTCTGCAAAATATGCGGCTTCATGCGCATATTGAAGTAACGGATTTTATCGGCCTCCGACCTCACCTGATCTCTCACGAAACCCAACTGCTGATTGTAAGTAATGATGGCATGAGAAATAGGCACGTCCTGAGGTGTAGCGGTGAAGAACTCCACAATACTGCGCTCCTTGACTGGCGGCGGACAATACTGCCTTCCATAGCACCTTGAATTCCTCCCAAGTAGCTCGACGGTCTCGGGCACAACGGCCTCCCACCATTCCGCAGCCTTCCTTATCCGGGAGGTACTGGGCAATATGTACCTCCCCGTCTTCGTGACAAGCTACGGCATCGAAGGTCTGGACAACCGAAAGAGCCAATTCTCCCAACCGAGGGAGTCGAGGATCCGGAGAAACGAGGAGGGTGCATCTTAGTCACCGTCAAGCCACTTACTAGCCTCCTCTTAGGTGTCGGGGCGGATTCAGCGTCCACCCCGAGCTATCTCGAGTAAGTTGGGCTACCAAGCTCAAGTACGGCAAGAGCTCCCAAGGCGTCGCATTATTACCCGACGGCACCGAGTGAGAGGCCGAGTCCGCAGAGGATCGAGAAAGTGAGCCCTCCTCATTATCGGCACCCCGACCACGGCCTCGGCCGTCCCCCTAGCCGGTCTACCACGACCTCTCAACATACGAAGGAAAATAAGAAAAGGACAAGATCGAAAGATTCACAATTCACAAAGTTGGTAACACAAGTCACGATTCCGAACAGCAGTAAGAAAACGAATTACGTAGATATAAGAGTTCAAGGAGACTTACACCACGGGTCGCACGAAAAGACGGTAGCATGATGATATTAGGCTCAATGACCGACTCTAATGACGCAACCGATGCACTCCAAAATTCACCGACACCTAGGTATTCAAAACCTAAGGCTCGATACCATAAATGTAACACCCCAATTCACAAAGGGGACATTACACGCCGTAGAACCCTCTTGAGGTCTACCAAAGCTAACACATGACACATAACCACGATGAAAACCCCAAAAGATGCACTCAAAAGTAAATAGGGCCGTGGCCTCGGCCAAATCATTTCAACGGAATACATAAAACATAATGTAAATATCAATTCGATGCCCACGCAGGGGACTTAAACCAAGTTCAAGAATAAACAGTTTAATTCCAATACTCGACATACGCAATATCCAAACATAGAAATAAACAAAACAGACTCGAGCCACTATCATCAAGCCATCCCGTCCTTCGCGTGCGTGCCCCGTGCCTGCTCCTCAGCTCTCCCGGTACTTGAAATGCATAAGACGCATTTCCCCCATTTAAGGGGTTAGCATTCGAATAGCTAGTGCAAGTACACAATTACACCACATTATATACAAAAATGCGGTTTTACACAATCATCTCAACATAAGTCATTTGCCACATATATATTCCAGAATACTACATTGGCAATCACATCAATTTCCAATCATCACGATATCACAAAATCACAACTGGTATCCCGTGGCCGTACCCCTTAGTAGCGACCCCCAGACATCCCGTCGAACACTCCAAGTGGGATACCACTTCCGCGGCCGTACTTTAGTATCGACCCGGACATCCCGTCGGACACTCCGGTGGAAGTTCAATCACACACGCACACATGTTCCTTCCGCGCCGTACCCTTAGTATCGACCCCCGGACATCGTCGGACCCTCCGGTGGAAGGAACACATCTCACGCACCCAAAAATTCACCATTCATCATTCATTTCGAAAATCACAATATACATAATGAAATGTAATGCATGTACTTGCCTTGAATGAAACGAAACGAAGGAAACGATTTACGGAATAGGTTTCGGTCCGAACAATCCTCCAAAATAAAATACTAAAAAAATAAAGGTATAAACAAGTCTCAATAATGCGGAAAGGTAAGAATTAATCCTAATTCTACACGTTTGGACAATTAAATCGGAAATCAAGAGTGCAAAAGGAAATGAAATCGGTCAATGGTATAACAACGGGATTTCATCCCAACCAAAAACAAGAAAACCAAGGGTCACGAGTATACTATCAATTCTAACAACAACATCGGCTAATTTGGATTAGAACACAAAATCACCACCAAACCCTCCCCAAAATCATACTAGGGTTAAAGGAATTCTTACCTCTTGAAGAATCAAGCACTCAAATCCGAAAACCACGTGTTAGATCCGCAATCCGAGCCACCCGATCGAAAAGAGAGGAAGAAATCTACACAATAAGTGGTGTATGGAGGAACTCTCCCTCTCAAGACTCTCTCTCTCGCACGGTTGAAGAAGGGGAGGAAATGGGGGATTCTCGCTGAATAAGAAGCAGATATAGCGCTGACCGCGTCGTGTGCCGCGGCTCAGCTAAACTGTGCCGCGGCACAGAGCCAAAAATTGCCCCCAGTGGTCGGTTGACCGCTCGTTGTGCCGCGGCTCATCAGAAGTGTGCCGCTCGACTGCATGTGCCGCGGCAGCTGCCGGGACCAGGCCGCGGCACGCTGATCGATTTGGCCGGCAAGTGTCACACGGTGTGCCGCGGCCGGACAAGTGTGCCGCGGCATCGACTCATGTGCAGCGGCGCACAATCCTTGTGCCGCGCACACTGCAGCTTTGTTTAGGCAACAAGCGGGCGATGTGTGCCGCGGCTCACAATTCTTGTGCCGCGCCCACACCCCCTCGGGTCTCAAAATGACGAAAAATGATCCTAAGGAGAATAAAAGCAACGAGGATCGATATTTGGGCAACAATAACACGAAATGGAAGTACGGAACCCAAAACGATCTGAGGTACACAACCAAAGTCGAATAAGGGACAAATTCCCTAAACTTCTAGGAAATTACAAAAACGGCCCAAACAACCGAAAAGTCACGACACAACGTCGGATTAACAATCCGAAACTCGCAACATGCTCTACATAAGCATACGAACTCATGGAAGTAAGAAAACGACGAAATCGAACGAATTTAACGAGAAACGAATACACATGCGACAGAATATAACACGAGATGAAATTACACAAAAACATTATCAAGACCCGGTCTAAACGGAAAACTCCAAGAATAAAATAAGTTCATAATTACAAAACAGTGCCAGGCGAGTTGTCCGAAACGAAAATGCACCAAAAGAAAGAAATTACCAAGGATAGAAAACGCGGATATTACAGAATTCCACCGCCCAAGGGTTGGAAGATCGAAACGAGACTAATTTCCCGAACTTAAGGGAATTAGGAAGGAGTCGGAACGCTCAACAATCACGAAACGAGATCAACAAAAACCGAACAATCAAACGATCGAACCACAAAGATCGAGACAACAAAAATCGAACGATCATGCTCGAATCACGAAGAACAATAAAAATTCAAACAATAACTCCAAGGTTCACATCTCGACTCGAGACAATATATGATCCGGTGAAAACAACAACATATGCATTCACATAAGATCCACATGAGAGGGAATAGAAATTGAAAAGTCATAATGACAAATGAGTTATTCCGAAACAATACCACGCTCGTTCGATCAACAAAAGCAAGGGGCAAGACAAGCTCAGAAAATGTCAACGAACATAAACGAGTCGACAGAGTCGAAAATACAGAAGTTCCAAATCCGATCCACTTCGATTAAAAGAACTAGTAGAACCAAAAGATGCTACTTCTGAACAAGGTTCACAAGAATCGAACCGAACTCGGAAAAGTCACAGCGATAACTAGATCGACCCAAAACAAGATCACAGCTCGTTCGAACGATGAAACCGAAATACAGAACAAGCTCAAACAATATCAACGAACACGGGCGAATCGATAGACTAGAGAAAGAGAAAATATAGAAGCCAAAAATAATACGGGTATTATATTCGACCTCTTCTAAAAGAAAGTCGTCCCCGCAACTCACAATAACGGAAACAAGGTAACAACACAAAAAGCAACCGACAGAAAATCTCCTATGGGCCTCTCAAAGCCGATTCTGATATCTGTGCTGAAGCGCGAACTCCGAAAGTCTCGGTAGCCAATTCGCAAAACTGAATTCGGTGTCCCTCGAGTCCACACTCGAAATGTGTTACTAACGAGAAGGACAAATTGCACGTACATTCCCCCGGCACATCACGGTTGAAATGCCTCGGCTCGGCATACCGAAAATACAAATGCTAGATACAATGGAACATAACACCGCAAAACAACATACCGGAGATGCCAACTCAGCACAACGAGGAATCATAACACATATCATATATAACGATCACCATCGTAAAGTAATACACACACAAACACTACAACAACGACGGTATCGTTCGGCGAGCTCAACGGCCCGAACGATAACCAGCACATAATTACAAACATCATGAAACAATCACACATGTGCATAAACGCACAAAAATCCAAGCTTTAACAACCCACACTCGTGCGACAACACGCAAATCACCACGAGGTGATAAACAAGAACACGGTTCACACCTCTCACAGAGGGCTAGTACAACAAATGCGTGGCAACGCCTCGACATTCATGCCACCAATTCGATCATACTCGGAAGTAACATCATAACGACAAAGCAAACATCATACATACATATCCAGCCCTCAAACGGGAATGGATAGGTTTTAATAATGAAAACATCCTTTTGAAAATAATTTAAAAAAAATGCCGGTTGATCTTGAGTATCACCTTTCAAGAAAAAGTACAAACGTGAAACATCGTTATCGAGACTTTGGAGAACCATCTCGCATTTGATAAAAATGAGGACACTTTCTTTTCGTGAAAAACTTTCGGAAATATTCGACCCTCGGGTCTAAGTAAAAGTGTTTATAAAACATTGAAAATATCTCAAAACATTTTTGGGCCCTCGAGGTAGAAGAATTTTGAAACATATTGTGGCACCTTGGATGTACCACGAGAAAATAATTCATTTTAAAAGTACGTCTCGAAATTTATTTTCTAAGATACTCAAGTTTTTCAAAGATAATTCAATGGGCTAGAATGCCCAAAAATTTCGTAATTACACAAAATATTATAGCGCCGTGGGTCCCGGCTCGAACTCACTGTGCTAAAAACCATTTACAAAAACGCCAAAAGGTCGATGACGGTAATATTTCAAAACTCACGAAAGCCATTTACAAAATACTAAATACCGTCATAAGAATTTCACAAAGCGGTCAAGGCCATAATGCCAAAAACTCGGTTAAGGGAATCGGTTTTCGAAATAAAACTCGGTCGGTAAAATACCGAAAGTAATTACAAAAGAACTCACGCAGCGGATAAAAGAAATACAGTTCAACATGCACAATCCAACAACACCACTCCTCATATGAACGAAATATGGGAGTCAAATAACCACATATCACGAAATCAAAATCCATAAGAGGACTCCGTCACTAAACAAATAACCATAAAAATAGCTCGTGTCACACGAGGCACAACACAAAGAAGGGAGACTTACATTCAC
The DNA here is from genome assembly GCA_033398695.1 of Orobanche coerulescens. Taxonomy (NCBI): domain Eukaryota; kingdom Viridiplantae; phylum Streptophyta; class Magnoliopsida; order Lamiales; family Orobanchaceae; genus Orobanche; species Orobanche coerulescens. Next base: position 46,160,871 of record CM065809.1, read on the forward strand.
AGGTCGCACGAAGATGATGATCGCCCACGATACTAATCACGACCAACAAACTCAGACGACGCGTCGCGACACGATTTAGTTAGACATAATCCGACAAGACAAAACTCAACAGACACCACTGACCCGACAGCCTAGGTTTCCACAACCTAAGCTCTGATACCATTTATGTAACACCCCCAATCCACTCAGGGATATTACATGCCGTAGACCCTCTCCTCGAGGATCTACCAGGCTGATAACTAAAATCAAACATCTAAACCTCGCCATTAAGGCTAAAATGACTCAGTAGACCGACTTGGTCTTTCAATAATAATATACAACTCAATTCCAAACACATACCCACGCAGGGGTCAAAATACAATAAACTCCCGTACAACGGGGAAAAGATACTGCAGCGGAAAAGAAAATACGACTAGACCAAAACGACATCAACAGATCCTCATGTGATTAGTATCGTTCATCTTTCATCATCCTTCGTGCCGACCCTGTGCTATGCTCCAAAACCTGAATGCAAAAATAGACATCCACCCCCCGAATACTCGGGGGTTAGCAAAACTCCACTGTTTTGCTAGTGCAAGTACAAGTGCAAAAATACGAGCCATACAATACCAGTTCCAAGAACAATAATAATCAGGAATCCTCAAAGTTTCAAACGTAATGAAAAGCACTTCCCGAGGCATGAGTTTGGTAAAACATTCCAAAACCGAAAGATCACAAATCAAGGGAAAACAATTTATAAAACAGTTTAAAATGCCATCGAGAGTTTTAATAGAAAAAAATTTAGGATTTCCGAATCCTTCTCTTTCCAAAAATCAACAGGGGTCACAGCCCAAAGGTTTTGTTTTCGCAAATAGAAAACAGACAACAATTCACAGGGCCCGAGCCCAACATCACGTGTCCTCGACGGACATAAAATCAACAAAACATAATCGCACACGCGCATCGCCTAGGACCGGGACGAAGCCACAAATCCCACTCGAGGCCTCGAAGGACCCTCCCGAGCTGGCTAGCGAAACAAATCACACACATCTCACGGTTGGATCAATCGCTTGTTGCATCCTGGCCACATGATCGCATGCCATGTGCCACCGTAGATTATCTCAGGCTCTCACGGTTGGATCAATCACTTGTTGCATCCTGACCACATGATCACGTGCCATGTGTCACCGTAGACCTTCAACCGTATCCACACATTCACACAAATAACATATCACATCAAGGATATTCAAACAATTCACCCAGAGCATCAAACACTTAGCAAAACACCACGTCAAACCACAATGCACCGAAATGAAACAATATACGTCCACACGCAAATACCAAGTGCAACATCAACACCAAACATATCCATAGAGTTCACATAGTCATTCTCAAACCACACCATTCACAAAACACACGCGTTTTGAAAGCAAGCCTTTAACAAGGCTAAACCGAATCTTTTGAAAACTCATTTCAAACAATCAAACAACCACATAAAGACGATCACCAATTATCATATTCACAAAACAAGAATAGTATGGACAAGGTACTTGCCTATAAATCACGATCGCAATAAGACGACGGATAGGACGCGGTCGAATAGCCCCGAACCCCCGAACAATATCAAGAATGTGATAGCACCACGAGTATTACGAGAATAACACCACACGAATCATCAATCACCAAACGAGATTCAACATCGGAATCCTCGAACACCTATAAACCTCCGGAAGGAACAATAACACATGGTTACGACGAGAATCAAGGCCAAAACAATGGAAATCCCAACAAACTATCGAAGGGAAACTCATTGGGACATTTAATCGAACACTAAATGTTCAATAATTCCCAAGAACACTTGAATCGTCGATCGAGTTAAACAAACTTGATATATGGATATACAACCCATAGAACATGATTAATAACATCATACTACACCAATCGATGTATCAAAATCGGATTAGAAACGAAATCAAGAACAATTTCTCCAAAAAGTCAACTTGAAGGATAATCAAGAAATATACCTTGATTTGGATGAAGGATTCAATTAGAGGTCGAAAATCTTCAACAAGACTTGAGGAGGATGATCTCTACAAGTTTTGGAGCACTCAAATCTCCTAAAATCGCCATCAAATCGCCTAAGATGAAGGAGGAAGAAGAGAGGAGAAAAAATGAAGTTTTTCTCCTCGCAAATCTGCTAAAAAACGCAGAAAAAGCCCGTGTGCCGCGGCACAGGACAAGTGTGCCGCGCCCAGGGGACACCAAAACGCCAGAATCAGCTTAGTGCCGCGGCACACTGAGTGTGCCGCGCACACGGCATGCCCCCTTCAACACCAAAAAGGCACACCGTGCAGTCTTCGCTATTTCGACAATAACTCCCTCGTCTGGACTCCGATTGACTCACCGTTTGAACCATTGGAAAGCTAACTTGATGTTCTATAATATTGAAAAGATTCAGAATTTTTGGAGTTTCCAAGAATTATTGGTGACTTTACAAAGTCGAACTCCCACGTGAAAAAGTCGATTAAGGACACGGAACTCAACAAAACGACACCGAAACGAACTCGGATGACAAAAAGTGCAGAATTAATCATTCTCGGAATGACGAAACGGTCATGATAGAGTTGTCAAAACGAACTTCCTCCAAAAAAAGAAAATTACCGAAATTCGAAATTGCGGATATTACATACGGTTGGATCTTCGATAAATATTTTTAAAAAATAGAAACAATAATCCGTGAAAATCACTAGTTAATGTACTATTCAATTTAGTAGTGGTTTGCTAAGATAACAAACCAAATTAATTTTTTATTTTTTGAAAATTTGGAAACATCACTCAATTAGATATATGTTGACATCCGTATGGTTGGATCTTCGATAAATATTTTTAGAAAATAGAAACAATAATCCGTGAAAATCACTAGTTAATGTATTAGTCAATTTAGTAGTGGTTTGCTAAGATCTCAAACTAAATTAATTTTTTATTTTTTGAAAAATTGGGAATATCACTCAATTAGATATATCTTGACATTCGTACGGTTGGATCGTCGATAAATATTTTTAAAAAAATAGAAACAATAATCCGGAAAAGCACTAGTTAATCTACTAGTCAATTTAGTAGTGGTTTGCTAAGATCTCAAACCAAATTAATTTATTATTTTTTGAAAATTTGGGAACATCACTCGATTAGATATATGTTGACATCCAAACGGTTGGATCGTCGATAACTATTTTTACAAAAATAGAAACAATAATCCGTGAAAAGCACTAGTTACTAGCACTAGTCTATTTACTAGTTGTTTGCTAAAATCTCAAACCAAATTAATTTTTTGTTTTTTGAAAATTTAGGAACATCACTCAATTTGATATATCTTGACATTCGTATGGTTGGATCGTCGATAAATATTTTTAAAAAATAGAAACAATAATCCGTAAAAAGCACTAGTTAATGTACTAGTCAATTTAGTAGTGGTTTGCTAAGATCTCAAACCGAATTATTTTTTATTTTTTGAAAATTTGGGAACATAACTCAATTAGATATATCTTGACATCCGTACGGTTGGATCGTCGATAAATATTTTTACAAAAATAGAAACAATAATCCGTGAAAAGCACTAGTTACTAGCACTAGTCTATTTACTAGTTGTTTGCTAAGATCTCAAACCAAATTAATTTTTTATTTTTTGAAAATTTGTGAATATCACTCAATTAGATATATATTGACATCCGTACAGTTGGATCATCGAAAAATATTTTTACACAAATAGAAACAATAATCCGTGAAAATCACTAGTTAATAAACTAGTCAATTTAGTAGTGGTTTGGTAAGATCTCAAACCAAATTAATTTTTTATTTTTTGAAAATTTTGGAACATCACTCAATTAGATATATGTTGACATCCGTACGGTTGGATCGTCGATAAATATTTTTCAAAAAATAAAAATAATAATCCGTGAAAATAACTAGTTAATGTACTAGTCAATTTAGTAGTGGTTTGCTAAGATCTCAAACCAAATTAATTTTTTATTTTTCGAAAATTTAGGAACATCACTCAATTACATATATCTTGACATCCGTACGTTTGGATCATCGATACATATTTTTAAAAAAATAGAAACAATAATCCGTGAAAAGCACTAGTTAATGTACTAGTCAATTTATTAGTGGTTTGCTAAGATCTCAAATGAAATTAATTATTTATTTTTTGAAAATTTTGGAATATCACTCAATTATATATATCTTGACATCCATATGGTTGGATCGTCGATAAATATTTTACAAAAATAGCAATAAAAATCCGTGGAAAACACTAGTTACTAGTACTAGTCAATTTAGTAGTGGTTTGCTAAGATCTCAAACCAAATTAATTTTTTATTTTTTGAAAATTTGGGAACATCATTCAATTAGATATATCTTGTCATTCATACGGTGGGATCGTCGATAAATATTTTTAAAAAAATAAAAACAATAATCCGTGAAAATCACTAGTTAATGTACAATTCAATTTAGTAGTAGTTTGCAAAGATCTCAAACGAAATTAATTTTTTATTTTTTGAAAATTTGGAAACATCACTCAATTAGATATATCTTGACATCCTACGGTTGGATCGCCTAAATATTTTACCAAAATAGAAATAAAAATTTGTGGAAAACACTAGTTACTAGTACTAGTCAATTTAGTAGTGGTTTGCTAAGATCTCAAACCAAATTAAATTATTATTTTTTGAAAATTTGGGAACATAACTCAATTAGATATATCTTGACATCCGTACGGTTGGATCATCGATAAATATTTTAAAAAATGGAAATAAAAATCTGTGGAAAGCACTAGTTACTAGTATTAGTCAATTTAGCAGTGGTTTGCTAAGATCTCAAAACAAATTAATTTTTTATTTTTTGAAAATTTTGGAAATCACTCAATTAGATATATATTGACATCCATACAATTGGATCGCCGATAAATATTTTTACACAAATAGAAACAATAATCCGTGAAAAACACTATTTACTAGCACTAGTCAATTTACTAGTTTTTTGCTGAAAATTTGGGAACATCACTCAATTAGATATATGTTGACATCCGTACGGTTGGATCGTCGATAAATATTTTTAAAAAAAATAGAAACAATAATCCGTGAAAATAACTAGTTAATGTACTAGTCAATTTAGTAGTGATTTGCTAAGATCTCAAACCAAATTAATTTTTTATTTTTTAAAAATTTGGGAACATCACTCAATTACATATATCTTGACATCCGTATGGTTGGATTATCGATACATATTTTTAAAAAAATAGAAACAATAATCCGTGAAAAGCACTAGTTAATGTACTAGTCAATTTAGTAGTGGTTTGCGAAGATCTCAAACGAAATTAATTATTTATTTTTTGAAAATATGGGAATACCACTCAATTATATATATCTTGACATCCGTATGGTTGGATCGTCAATAAATATTTTACAAAAATAGAAATAAAAATCCGTGGAAAGCACTAGTTACTAGTACTAGTCAATTTAGTAGTGGTTTGCTAAGATCTCAAACCAAATTAATTTTTTATTTTTTGAAAGTTTGGGAACATCACTCGATTAGATATATGTTGACATCCATACGGTTGGATCGTCGATAAATATTTTTACAAAAATAGAAACAATAATCCGTGAAAAGCACTAGTTACTAGTACTAGTCAATTTACTAGTTGTTTGCTAAGATCTCAAACCAAATTAATTTTTTATTTTTTGAAAACTTGGGAACATCACTCAATTAGATATATGTTGACATCCGTATGGTTGGATCGTCGATAAATATTTTTAAAAAATAGAAACAATAATCCGTGAAAATCACTAGTTAATATACTATTCAATTTAGTCGTGGTTTGCTAAGATCGCAAACCAAATTAATTTTTTATATTTTGAAAATTTGGAAAAATCACATAATTAGATATATGTTGATATTCATACGGTTGGATCATCGATAAATATTTTTTAAAAAACAGAAACAATAATCCGTGAAAATCACTAGTTAATGGTTTGGTAAGATCTCAAACCAAATTAATTTTTTATTTTTGAAAATTTGGGAACATCACTCAATTAGATATATTTTGACATTCATATGGTTGGATCGTCGATAAATATTTTTAAAAAAATAGAAACAATAATCCGTGAAAAGCACTAGTTAATGTACCAGTGAATTTAGTAGTGGTTTGCTAAGATCTCAAACGAAATTAATTTTTTATTTTTTGAAAATTTGGGAACATCACTCAATTAGATATATATTGACATCCGTACGGTTGGATCATCGATAAATATTTTTAAAAAAATAGAAACAATAATTCGTGAAAAGCACTAGTTGATGTACTAGTCAATTTAGTAGTGGTTTGCTAAGATCTCAAACGAAATTAATTATTTATTTTTTGAAAATTTGGGAAAATCACTCAATTAGATATATTTGACATCCGTACGGTTGGATCTTCGATAAATATTTTACAGAAATAGAAATAAAAATCCGTGGAAAGCACTAGTTACTAGTACTAGTCAATTTAGTAGTGGTTTGCTAAGATCTCCAACCAAATTAATTTTTTATTTTTTGAAAATTTGGGAACATCACTAAATTAGATATATGTTGACATCCGTACGGTTGGATCGTCGATAAATATATTTACAAAAATAGAAACAATAATCCATGAAAAGCACTAGTTACTTGTACTAGTCAATTTACTACTTGTTTGCTAAGATCTCAAACCAAATTAATTTTTTATTTTTTGAAAATTTGGGAACATCACTCAATTAGATATATGTTGATATCCGTATGTTTGGATCGTTGATAAATATTTTAAAAAAATAGAAACAATAATCCGTGAAAAGCACTACTTAATGTACTAGTCGATTTAGTAGTGGTTTACTAAGATCGCAAACCAAATTAATTTTTTATTTTTTTGAAAATTTGAGAACATCACTAAATTAAATATATGTTAACATCCGTACGGTTGAATCTTCGATAAATATTTTTAAAAAATAGAAACAATAATCCGTGAAAATCACCAGTTAATGTACTATTCAATTTAGTAGTGGTTTGCTAAGATAACAAACCAAATTAATTTTTTATTTTTTGAAAATTTGGAAACATCACTCAATTAGATATATGTTGACATCTGTATGGTTGGATCTTCGATAAATATTTTTAGAAAATAGAAACAATAATCCGTGAAAATCACTAGTTAATGTATTAGTCAATTTAGTAGTGGTTTGCTAAGATCTCAAACCAAATTAATTTTTTATTTTTTGAAAAATTGGGAATATCACTCAATTAGATATATCTTGACATTCGTACGGTTGGATCGTCGATAAATATTTTTAAAAAAATAGAAACAATAATCCGGAAAAGCACTAGTTAATGTACTAGTCAATTTAGTAGTGGTTTGCTAAGATCTCAAACCAAATTAATTTATTATTTTTTGAAAATTTGGGAACATCACTCGATTAGATATATGTTGACATCCAAACGGTTGGATCGTCGATAACTATTTTTACAAAAATAGAAACAATAATCCGTGAAAAGCACTAGTTACTAGCACTAGTCTATTTACTAGTTGTTTGCTAAAATCTCAAACCAAGTTAATTTTTTGTTTTTTGAAAATTTAGGAACATCACTCAATTTGATATATCTTGACATTCGTATGGTTGGATCGTCGATAAATATTTTTAAAAAATAGAAACAATAATCCGTAAAAAGCACTAGTTAATGTACTAGTCAATTTAGTAGTGGTTTGCTAAGATATCAAACCGAATTATTTTTTATTTTTTGAAAATTTGGGAACATAACTCAATTAGATATATCTTGACATCCGTACGGTTGGATCGTCGATAAATATTTTACAAAATTGGAAATAAAAATCTGTGGAAAGCACTAGTTATTAGTATTAGTCAATTTAGTAGTGGTTTGCTAAGATCTCAAACCAAATTAATTTTTTATTTTTTGAAAATTTGTGAATATCACTCAATTAGATATATATTGACATCCGTACAATTGGATCGTCGATAAATATTTTTACACAAATAGAAACAATAATCCGTGAAAAGCACTAGTTACTACCACTTGTTAATTTACTAGTTGTTTGGTAAGATCTCAAACCAAATTAATTTTTTATTTTTTGAAAATTTTGGAACATCACTCAATTAGATATATGTTGACATCCGTACGGTTGGATCGTCGATAAATATTTTTCAAAAAATAAAAATAATAATCCGTGAAAATAACTAGTTAATGTACTAGTCAATTTAGTAGTGGTTTGCTAAGATCTCAAACCAAATTAATTTTTTATTTTTCGAAAATTTAGGAACATCACTCAATTACATATATCTTGACATCCGTACGTTTGGATCATCGATACATATTTTTAAAAAAATAGAAACAATAATCCGTGAAAAGCACTAGTTAATGTACTAGTCAATTTATTAGTGGTTTGCTAAGATCTCAAATGAAATTAATTATTTATTTTTTGAAAATTTTGGAATATCACTCAATTATATATATCTTGACATCCATACGGTTGGATCGTCGATAAATATTTTACAAAAATAGCAATAAAAATCCGTGGAAAACACTAGTTACTAGTACTAGTCAATTTAGTAGTGGTTTGCTAAGATCTCAAACCAAATTAATTTTTTATTTTTTGAAAATTTGGGAACATCACTCAATTAGATATATCTTGTCATTCATACGGTGGGATCGTCGATAAATATTTTTAAAAAAATAAAAACAATAATCCGTGAAAATCACTAGTTAATGTACAAGTCAATTTAGTAGTAGTTTGCAAAGATCTCAAACGAAATTAATTTTTTATTTTTTGAAAATTTGGAAACATCACTCAATTAGATATATCTTGACATCCTACGGTTGGATCGCCTAAATATTTTACCAAAATAGAAATAAAAATTTGTGGAAAACACTAGTTACTAGTACTAGTCAATTTAGTAGTGGTTTGCTAAGATCTCAAACCAAATTAAATTATTATTTTTTGAAAATTTGGGAACATAACTCAATTAGATATATCTTGACATCCGTACGGTTGGATCATCGATAAATATTTTAAAAAATGGAAATAAAAATCTGTGGAAAGCACTAGTTACTAGTATTAGTCAATTTAGCAGTGGTTTGCTAAGATCTCAAAACAAATTAATTTTTTATTTTTTGAAAATTTTGGAAATCACTCAATTAGATATATATTGACATCCATACAATTGGATCGCCGATAAATATTTTTACACAAATAGAAACAATAATCCGTGAAAAACACTATTTACTAGCACTAGTCAATTTACTAGTTTTTTGCTGAAAATTTGGGAACATCACTCAATTAGATATATGTTGACATCCGTACGGTTGGATCGCCAATAAATATTTTTAAAAAAAATAGAAACAATAATCCGTGAAAATAACTAGTTAATGTACTAGTCAATTTAGTAGTGATTTGTTAAGATCTCAAACCAAATTAATTTTTTATTTTTTAAAAATTTGGGAACATCACTCAATTACATATATCTTGACATCCGTATGGTTGGATTATCGATACATATTTTTAAAAAAATAGAAACAATAATCCGTGAAAAGCACTAGTTAATGTACTAGTCAATTTAGTAGTGGTTTGCGAAGATCTCAAACGAAATTAATTATTTATTTTTTGAAAATATGGGAATACCACTCAATTATATATATCTTGACATCCGTATGGTTGGATCGTCAATAAATATTTTACAAAAATAGAAATAAAAATCCGTGGAAAGCACTAGTTACTAGTACTAGTCAATTTAGTAGTGGTTTGCTAAGATCTCAAACCAAATTAATTTTTTATTTTTTGAAAGTTTGGGAACATCACTCGATTAGATATATGTTGACATCCATACGGTTGGATCGTCGATAAATATTTTTACAAAAATAGAAACAATAATCCGTGAAAAGCACTAGTTACTAGTACTAGTCAATTTACTAGTTGTTTGCTAAGATCTCAAACCAAATTAATTTTTTATTTTTTGAAAACTTGGGAACATCACTCAATTAGATATATGTTGACATCCGTATGGTGGGATCGTCGATAAATATTTTTAAAAAATAGAAACAATAATCCGTGAAAATCACTAGTTAATATACTATTCAATTTAGTCGTGGTTTGCTAAGATCGCAAACCAAATTAATTTTTTATATTTTGAAAATTTGGAAAAATCACATAATTAGATATATGTTGATATTCGTACGGTTGGATCATCGATAAATATTTTTTAAAAAACAGAAACAATAATCCGTGAAAATCACTAGTTAATATACTAGTCAATTTAGAAGTGGTTTGGTAAGATCTCAAACCAAATTAATTTTTTATTTTTTGAAAATTTGGGAACATCACTCAATTAGATATATCTTGACATTCATACGGTTGGATCGTCGATAAATATTTTTAAAAAAATAGAAACAATAATCCGTGAAAAGCACTAGTTAATGTACTAGTCAATTTAGTAGTGGTTTGCTAAGATCTCAAACGAAATTAATTTTTTATTCTTTGAATATTTGGGAACATCACTCAATTAGATATATATTGACATCCGCACGGTTGGATCATCGATAAATATTTTTAAAAAAATAGAAACAATAATCCGTGAAAAGCACTAGTTGATGTACTAGTCAATTTAGTAGTGGTTTGCTAAGATCTCAAACGAAATGAATTATTTATTTTTTGAAAATTAGGGAACAACACCCAATTAGATATATCTTGACATCCGTACGGTTGGATCCTCGATAAATATTTTACAGAAATAGAAATAAAAATCCCTAGAAAGCACTACTTACTAGTACTGGTAAATTTAGTAGTGGTTTGCTAAGATCTCCAACCAAATTAATTTTTTATTTTTTTGAAAATTTGGGAACATCACTAAATTAGATATATATTGACATCCGTATGGTTGGATCGTCAATAAATATATTTACAAAAATAGAAACAATAATCCATGAAAAGCACTAGTTACTAGTACTAGTCAATTTACTACTTGTTTGCTAAGATCTCAAACCAAATTAATTTTTTATTTTTTGAAAATTTGGGAACATCACTCAATTAGATATATGTTGATATCCGTACGGTTTGATCGTTGATAAATATTTTAAAAAAATAGAAACAATAATCCGTGAAAAGCACTAGTTAATGTACTAGTCAATTTAGTAGTGGTTTACTAAGATCGCAAACCAAATTAATTTTTTATTTTTTTGAAAATTTGAGAACATCACTTAATTAGATATATGTTGACATCCGTATGGTTGGATCATCGATAAATATTTTTAAAAAAATAGAAACAATAATCCGTGAAAATCACTAGTTAATGTACTAGTCAATTTAGTAGTGGTTTGCTAAGATCTCAAACCAAATTAATTTTTTATTTTTTGAAAATTTGGGAACATCACTCAATTAGATATATCTTGACATTCGTGTGGTTGGATCGTCGATAACTATTTTTAAAAAAATAGAAACAATAATCCGTGAAAAGCACTAGTTAATGTACTAGTCAATTTAGTAGTGGTTTGCTAAGATCTCAAACGAACTAATTTTTTATTTTTTGAAAATTTGGGAACATCACTTAATTAGATATATTTTGACATCTGTACGGTTGGATCGTCGATAAATATTTTACAAAAATAGAAATAAAAATTTGTGGAAAGCACTAATTACTAGTACTAGTCAATTTAGTAATGGTTTGTTAAGATCTCAAATCAAATTAATTTTTATTATTTGAAAATTTGGGAACATCACTCGATTAGATATATGTTGACATCCATACGGTTGGATCGTCGAAAAATATTTTTACAAAAATTGAAACAATAATCCGTGAAAAGCACTAGTTACTAGCACTAGTCAATTTACTAGTTGTTTGCTAAGATCTCAAACCAAATTAATTTTTTATTTTTTGAAAATTTGGGAATATCACTCAATTAGATATATCTTGACATTCGTACGGTTGGATCGTCGATAAATGTTTTTAAAAAAATAGAAACAATAATCCGTGAAAAGCACTAGTTAATGTACTAGTAAATTTAGTACTGGTTTGCTAAGATATCAAAAGAAATTTGTAACGCCCCGATTTCGCATATACATTTATTGTGAATTATAGAAACATGTTCAATTTTATTAAATTAATGCCCGAATAATTTCTCGTTTAATTCATTTTATTTCATAATCATGCAAATTCATTTGTCATTATAATTCATGTCCAGTCATGTGATTCATGTCGTGTCATTTCTCATTTTATTTCATCGTATTTCATGTAGTCATTTCTAGGCCCGAGTCAAATTTTAATTGATATTAATCGTTACCCATAAGATTTCACAAGTCCATTTAAATTAATTTCAATCCATTCACTTTGGGCCGGCCTAAGCCGAACCCATTATAATATTCAACCCATATTTCTCTCTCCTATACTCACACACGATGAACATGGGGGAGTTTTCTCACCTTCATTAACCTACTTAAAAGAGGTAGTGGGCATAATGGGGGGAGTTTTATCATCATGGAATGAGCAGTTAAATCCTAGACTAAAACTACAAATCACAATCCATGACAATTCATATCCATTTTTCTCAGCGCACATAAATTTCACAGCAAAATTTTATACACCAGAAATCACACAAACACCAAAACTCATTTTTTACAGCAAGACTCATCCTCAAATCTACGCAGAAAAATTTCACAAACAACAGGTAAATCTCTCTGAAAAAGATTCACTGCTCATCTCACTGCCTCATAGCAAAGTCAGCCTTTTATTTTATTTTATTTCCTTCTTCTCTTTATTCCCTGAACTGGAGCCAGTTGTCGGGATTCATACCTGCTCCGCTCACATAAATATCTTTGTTGGCTCAAGAACTTCACACCTGATAATTTTCTGACTGCAACCAAAACTCAGCCTGTCACCGTCGCCCACTTGCCCCCTTCCAAATCGCGCCACCGCCAAATAATTTCCCGGCGAGCATGGCTAGGTCACATCCAGTCGCCGCCATTCAGTTCCGCGGCGAGTCTAGACGAGCCACAAATCTCAACCGAACCCCCCATATTAGGTCCTTGATTCGGGTTGAACCTGGTCGCAACTCTGATTTAGGAGGGGTTGCCTCATCGTGGTTGTTTGGAAGCGAGTTCGGCCATGGGAATTGTGTGTGTAGAGAGAGAGAGGGTCAGGGCGGAAAGAGAAGAAAAATATTTCAGCAATGGGACGATGAGGTTGGGTAGCCGATTTTACCTTTCTTTCAATTGGGCCAATGCCCTCTTCCGGCCCAATTAATCCTTTCAGCCCATTTCATTATTTCAGACCAATCATATTCATAATAGTGACCCCAAACTCTTTTTCAGCCTCTTCAATTTTAGTCCTCAAACGTATAATTCTTTCAGTGTCACCCTAATTAGCTTTTCAGTAATCAATTCAGCCCTATTTTTGACACATCCATTAAAATATTGATTGTATTCATTAATATAAAAAAAATTCGATTTTAACCTATGCCTCGTATTTTATTCCCATTTATTATATATTTATAAATTATAATAATAGTGATAATTATTATTATTAATTGTAGATTATAACAAGAATTTACGGGCCTAGAATTGTCGAGTCAAGCATTTCATCATATTCAAGTTCAGAACTGCAATTTTATCCAGGTGTGGGGATTTATTATGCTTTTGTTTATTTTAATTGCTTTATATATTGTCTCGTATGTGCACGTGAAATCAGTCAGAAGCACTTGAATGTGCAATCAGTCAGAAGCACTTAAATGTGCAATCAGTCAGAAGCACTTAAATGTGCAATCAGTCAGAAGCACTTAAATGTGCAAATCAGTCAGAAGCACTTAATTGTTCATAAAGCCTTCTGCCAGCTGACGGCTTCAGAATTTATCAGTCATGTTGTTTATACTTGCTAATATATTTAGTAATTAACGTAGACATATTGCGTACTCTCCACACTGAGCGAGTTGGAAGCTCACCCCACTATTTAACCCCTTTCAGGTTGAGGAGCTCGATGTGGCATGCGATTGAGAGTGGGATGATCAAGCCTATGATTAGATGTTTACTTATTTAATGTTATTTCTCTCAAACTATGTTTTTGAACAAGTGTTCAATTTGTTTTATGTTTTTTTTTTATTTTTACGTCAAGGTATGTTTTGTTTTAACAATGACGCGAGAAGATTACTTGCAAATATTAAGTTTGTCTTTTGAGATGTATTTCCGCTGCAGTATTTTTATTTATTCTTCTTAAAATTTGAAGAATCATATTTAGAAAAGTGGTCGCTACATAAGTGGTATCGGAGCGGGTCTACGGTTCTGTAGACTCGTTAAAATGTTTTTTTTTTCTAAACTAAAATTTCATTTTCGCAAGTAGTCAAATATTTCTTTAGCAATTATGATCATCCACCTCTGCCGCTCCACGTCGACTCCAAGGTACATTAAGTTATTATTATTCATTATGTGATAAATGCAGTTTACTAGATCAATCATGATTCATGCATTATAGATGCATCTTCAGTCTATTTTATGCATAAGAATTTTATGATAAAGTACTTGTGCATGAAATCGTTTTCTAATAAATTCATAAGTATATGTGTGACATGCGAAAGTCATCATTGCTAGAAATCTCTGGTGCTCAACCTATAGATGCAGTGTAACGCTCCATTTTATTTCTCCCTCTCGTTGGGTAAGTACTGAAGGATCGTTGCGTGTGGTATGCCTTAGGATAATGGCAACTCGTGGACGTGGACACCCAGCTAACCGAGGTGCAGATAATCTCGGTGGTCAGAATGCCAACCTCGGTGGTGGTGACGAAGGTCAGGATAACCACAACAATAACGTTCTAGCTCCTACTCAGGCACAAGTTGTGCAACAATTCCGACGTTTCACCCCACCCACATTCAACGGTCGATAAGGACCAACTTTCGTTGATGAATGGTTCATGTCGCTGGAGCGCACCTTTGAGCTCATTGGGTGCACCGATGCGCAAAGAATTCTTTGTGGCCAATATCAAATGGTGGAGGATGCTGGACGCTGGTGTATAAGCTAGGCGTTTGAGTCCGGTGGACGAGTGTAACACCCCCAATCCGCTCAGGGATATTACACGCCGTGGAACCTTTCCTCAAGGATCTACCAGGCTGGTAACAATATAGAACAACTCAACAATGCCTTTAAGGCTAAAATGACTCAGTAGACCGATTTGGTCTTTCAATAAATACATACAACTCAAACTCATTACATGCCCACGCAGGGCTCAAATACAACACACTCCCGTACAACGGGAAAGAATATTGCAGCGGAAAATAAACTATAACTAAACCAATGACATCATACGGATCCTCGTGTGATTTGTATAGTTCATCTTTCATCATCCTTCGTGCCGACCCTGTGTTATGCTCCCAAACCTGAATGCAAAGACAGACATCCACCCCCCGAATACTCGGGGGTTAGCAAAACTCCACTGTTTTGCTAGTGCAAGAACAAAGTGCAAATACGAGCTATACAATTCACATTCCACGAATAACAATAACCAGGAATCCTCAAAGATCCAGACATAACGAAAAGTACTTCTCGAGGCAAGAGTTTGGGTAAAACATTTCAAAACCGAAAGATCACAAATCAAGGGAAAACAATTTATAAAACGGTTTAAAATGCCATCGGGAGCTTTAATAGAAAACAATTTAGGATTATCAAATCCTTATCTTTGCAAAATCAACAGGGTTCACAGCCCAAAGGTTTTGTTTTTCACAAATGAACCCAACAACAATACACAAGGTTAAAACCCACGTCACGCGTCCTCGACGGACATAAAATACACACGCACCCGTGAAGTTTCACTCGTGAATACAGGGCGAAACCATTGGACTCCCTCCGTGGCCCTGTCGAACCCTCCCGAGGTGAGCAAACACATTCACAAAACATACACACGCACTCGTGAAGTTTTTACTCGTGAACCCAGAGTGAAGTCATAGATTCCCCCGAGGCCCCGTCGGACCCTCCCGAGGTGAGTAAAATACATTCACTAAACATACACACGCAGCGGTGAAGTTTCACTCGTGAATCCAGGGCGAAACCATTGGACTCCCTCCGTGGCCCCGTCGAAACCTCCCGAGGTGAGCAAACACATTCACAAAACATACACGCACAGGCATCGCCCAGGACCAGGACGCCACCATGAATCCCACCCGAGGCCTCTAAGGACCCTCCCGAGCTGGCTAGCGAAACAATCAAGCACTGGCATCGCCTAGGACCAGGACGCCACCATGAATCCCACCCGAGGCCTCTAAGGACCCTCCCGAGCTGGCTAGCGAAACAATCATGCACAAATAACATATCATACCAAGGATATCCAAACAATTCACCCAGATGCATCAAACACTTAGCAAAACACCACGTCAAACCACAATGCACCGAAATGAAACAATATATGTCCACACGCAAATACCAAGTGCATCATCAACACCAAACATATCCATAGGATTCACATAGTCACTTACAACCCACACAATTTACAGAACACACGCGTTTTGAAAGTGAGCCTTTAACGAGGCTAGCCGAATGTTTTAAAAACTCATTTCAAACAAACAAACAAACATACCAAGACGATCACCAATCATCATATCAACAAAACAAGAAATGTCTGGACAAGGTACTTGCCTCGAACAACCACAACGCGGAGAATCGACCGAAGTAGGTTGGCACGAACCGACTACGAACCCGCCGACTCCACCGACCGCCAACTCGCGATAATAAACTACGAAGGACAATAACAACAATGAAATGAATTCCATAGCACGACTCAAAGCCGTTGAATTCAAAGAACGAATGACGAAAGTTCAAGTGTTTCCCCCCAAACGGCCAAGAACACGATTTGTCCCGTCAAAACACGAAAACGGAATTTCAAACCGAAATATGGATATACAATCCATAAGATATGTTCAACAACATCATTTAACAACAATCGATCCATCAAAAACGGATGGAAAACGAAATCAAGAACAAATCCCCCAAAAACTCGATTCGAAGGAAATCAAGAAATATAATTCGATTCGACGAAGAACAATGGATTAAATGATGTTAAACACAAGAATACTACTAAGATTAATCATACCCATCATGGATTAATCAACAATATGGAACGAATCGGACAAAAACCCCAAAACCCCAAAATTCAAGAAACTAGGGCTCTAAGAAAGATTACCTTGATTCGCCGGATCAAAGGATGATATAGGATGATTGATTGATGTTAGAAACTCAAGAACTTCGTGGATTGATAGATAAACAACATCTAATCACGTTCTCCAAGACCCAGCCGCGGAAGAGAAGGGAAAGAATGAGAAAATGGGTGAAAAACCCGACAGCTGTGCCTTATATAGGCTGTCTGCCGGCCGCCTTACGTACGTAACCGGCCATGGCCGAACTCCCTGTCTAGAAAATGCCGGCAGCGTTACGTACGTAACCGGCCAAGGTTTACGTACGTAACCGGCCTTACGTACTTAACTTCCGAGCACTACCGGCCGTAACTCGGCCAGTGCCGACCTGGGCCCAGACTGCCCGACCATGACTCGACCGGGGCCAACTCCGACAGCCCGAACGACCCGAAAACCCGAACCTGAATACGAATCGAAGATCCGGTTACGAAGTACTCGCAAAGAATAATTCGAGCACTAAGAGAACACACGATTCCGACCACCCGAAGGCTCGAAATTCGGCAACGGAAAGTAATGACCCCAAACTTTGGGAAATTACGAAAATGGCCCAAAACGTCCGAAATACTCGATACACGATCGAAACACGAAGCCAAATCTCGAAACATGAATAATAACATTAAATGAACTTACGAGAAAGTCGAAACAACAATTTCGGACGAGATTCGCAAGAATCAAACTCAAGTGCGGAAAAGTCGCCAAAAAGCACGGAACTCAACAAAACGACACCGAAACGAACTCGGATGACAAAAAGTGTAGAATTAATCATTCTCGGAATGACGAAATGGTCATGAGCGAGTCGTCAAAACGGACTTACGCCGAAAAAAAAGAAATTACCGGAAATCGAAATTACGGGTATTACATTCTACCCTCCTTAAAAGAAGTTTCGTCCCGAAACTTAAAACAAGTAGGGAGAAGCAATATCCCGCCAGGAAAACTCAACGAGATACACAAGAAACGCGTAACTTACGCCCATCGGCGAAACGTTACAAGCAATGCAAAGGAATATACGGCGTGAAAACACGCTCCACGACGACCAACACAACGCCACCGGTAGAGACATAATAAACCAACAAGTGACAAGCGTCATCAAACAGATAATACAATCAAGTCGATTATCCAAACAATCACAAAACACAATGAACGAAAATCAATACGATTGACCAACCCAACGGTACATCAATCAAAACGCGAGCCAATCGCCGAACAAATACGGAATTCCACCACCCAAGGGTTGGAAGATCGAAAACGAGACTAATTTTCCGAACTTAAGGGAATTACGAAGGAGTCTGAACGTTCAACAATCATGAAACGAGATCAACAAAAACCGAACAATCCAACGATCGAACCACAACGATCGAGACAACAAAAATCGAACAATCATGTTCGAATCACGAAGAACAATAAAATTCAAACAACAACTCCAAGGTTCACAAGAATCGAACCGAACTCGAAAAATTCACAGTGATAACCAGATCGACCCAAAACAAGATCACAGCTCGTTCGAACGATGAAACCGGGATACAGAACAAGTTCAAAAAGTATCAACGAACACGAGCGAGCCGATAGACTTGAGAAAGAGGAAATGCAGAAGTCCAAAAATAATACGGGTATTCCATTCGACCTCTTATAAAAGAAGGTCGTCCCCGCAACTTACGATAATGGAAACAAGGCAACAACACAATTGCAGCTGATGGAAACATTCTTCAAAGGCCTCTCAAAGCCGATTCTGATAACTGTGCTGAAGCGCGAACTCTGAAAGTCTCGGTAGCCAATTCGCAAAACTGAATTTGGTGTCCCTAGAGTCCACACTTGAAATGTGTTACCGATGAGAAGGACTATTTACACGTGCATGCCCCGGCACATCACGGTTGAAACGCCTCGGCTCGGCATACCGAAAATACAAATGCTAGATACAATGGGGCATAACGTCGCAAAACAACATAGCAGAGATGCCAACTCAGCACAACAAAGAATCATAACACATATCATATACAACGATTACCATCGTAAAGTAATACACACACAAACACTACAGCAACGACGGTATCGTTCGACGACCTTAACGGCCCGAACAATAACCAGTACATAATTACAAACATCATGAAACAATCACACATGTGCACAAACGTACAAACCCAAGCTTTAACAGCTCACACAGGTGCGATAACACGCAAGCCACCACGAAATGACAACATTAAAGATCGTCATCACACCTCCCACAAAGGGTTAACAAAACATATGCGTGGCGAACGACTCAACATTCACACCACCAATTTAATCACAATTCGGAGGGCTAACACCCTAACAACAATACCAACATCATACACACCTTCTCCGACCACAAGCAGGAAATGATGGGTTTTAAAAAAAAAACGAAAACCACCTTTTGAAAACAGTTTGGAAACACCAGTTGATCTTGAGTATCATTTTACAAAAAGTTGAACAAACATCATTTTCGAGACTTTGAAAATCATCTTGCGTTTGAACAAAAATGAGGACACCTTCTCTTAGTGAAAAAACTTTCAAAATATTCGACCCTCGGGTCTAAGTAAAAGTGTTTCTAAAACATTAAAAATATCTCAAAACATTTTGGTCCTCGAGGTAGAAGAATTTTGAAACATATTGTGGCACCTTGGATGTACCACGAGAAAATAATTCATTTTAAAAGTACGCCTCGAAATTTATTTTCTAAGATACTCAAGGTTTTCAAAGATAATTCAATGGGCTAGAATGCCCAAAAATTTCAGGTAATTACACGGAACATTATAACGCCGTGGGCCCCACGCCAGAACCCACCAGGCTAAAAACCATTTACAAAAACGCCAAAAGGCCGATGACAGTAATATTTCAAAAACTCACAAACGCCATTTACAAAATACTAAATACCGTCATAAGAATTTCGCCAAAACGATCAAGGCCATAATGCCAAAAACTCGGTTAAGGGAATCGGTTTTCGAAATAAAAATCAGTCGGTAAAATTCCAAAAGCCATTACAAAAGAACTCACGCAGCGGAAAAATACAGTCCAACATGCACAATCCAGCGACACTACTCCTCATATGAACGAAATATGAGAGTCAAATAACCACATATCACGAAATAAAAAATCCATAAGAGGATTCCGTCAATTAACTCATAATACCTGTAACTCGCATCAGACGAGGCACAAACACAAAGAAGAGAGACTTACATCCACAGGTCGCACGAAGATGATGATCGCCCCATGATACTAATCACGACAAACCAACTCAGACGACGCGTCGCGACACGACTCAGTCAGAAAAAATCCGACGAGACAAAACTCAACAGACACGACTAAACCCGACAGCCTAGGTTTCCACAACCTAAGCTCTGATACCATTTATGTGACACCCCCAATCCGCTCAGGGATATTACACGCCGTAGAACCTTTCCTCAAGGATCTACCAGGCTGGTAACAACATAGAACAACTCAACAATGCCTTTAAAGCTAAAATGACTCAGTAGACCGATTTGGTCTTTCAATAAATACATACAACTCAAACTCATTACATGCCTACGCAGGGGTCAAATACAACACACTCCCGTACAACGGAAAAGAATATTGCAGCGGAAAATAAACTATAACTAAACCAATGACATCATACTGATCCTCGTGTGATTAGAATCGTTCATCTTTCATCATCCTTCGTGCCGACCCTGTGTTATGCTCCCAAACCTGAATGCAAAAACAGACATCCACCCCCCGAATATTCGGGGGTTAGCAAAACTCCACTGTTTTGCTTGTAATATCCGCATTTTTCTTTCCCTTGTATTTTCATCTTTGGTGTATTTCTCGATCGTAGTGCCCCTCGTGTACCTTTCAGTGTGTCCTTCATGTCAACTGTTGAACTGTTTTCTCGTTATTATTGTGCGGAACCGCCGTTTCGGGGTTGTCGTGGATCCATTTCATGTTATTAGTTCCCAAATATTGATTCCTATCGTTTTTATTCTCTTTCCGGATCATTTTTATCATTTTGGGACCCAAAAGGGGTGTGGGCCGCGGCACAAGGTGTATGCGCCGCGGCACACAAATTTCTCCAATTGTTGGTCGAGCGATCTGTACTGTGTGCCGCGGCACACCCATCCGGTGCCGCGGCACAGTGCCGAGTCAGTGCCGCGGCACACCCGTCCGGTGCCGCGGCACACCCGTCCGGTGCCGCGGCACACCCGTGTGACATCTGCGACCAAAACCCGATCAGACGGTGCCGCGCACACCGCCGAAACACAGGAGTAATTTTTTGGCCTGTGCCGCGGCACACTTCGGATGTGCCGCGGCATACAAAGCGGTCAACTGTGCAATCTCGTCCTTATTAGACGAGATCGGCCATTTTTCTCCTTCATTTCACCTGCGCGAGAGAGAGAGAGAGGTCTAAGGGGGGAGAACTTCTCAAGCATTCTTCATTCGGGGGTCGATTTTCATCATCTTCCTTCGGTTGTGAGGCTCGGATAATCAATCTAACGCGTGTTCTACGGATCTTAGTACTTGAATCTTCAAAGGTAATATTTCTAGAACCCTATTTTCGATTAATTTGGGGGTTTTGGGGTTTTCTTCCGATTTGTTCCGTTTTGTTGGTGGATTCATGATGAATACGATTAATATTGTTAGTATCTTTAGCTTTCCTACGGATTCATGGATATTTTGCGGATTTTTACGGAATCGAGAGGGTTTGGTTGTGGTCCGCCCTCGTTGTTATTTTTGGTACGAATATACATGAATCGTAGGCGGGTTTGCGGGTGTATTCCATTTCCGTAATCGTCTAGAGTTGGTTGTGATTGTGTTATTCGAATCGTTAGGTTCATTTCCGCCGGTTCCTTGCGGTCGTGTTCAACTCTTCCTTTCCATTCGTATCACCGTCTATTAACCGAGGCAAGTACCCTTATGAACTTACAATCTTGACATAGTAGTTTTGTATGAGAAATTGTGTGTATGTGTATACTCACTACGGGTTAGATCCGACGGGGTCTCGGTAGGGCTCCACGAAGCTGTGGAACCACGAGTTGCTTTTAACCACTACGGGTTAGATCCGACGGGGTCTCGGTAGGGATCCACGAAGCTGTGGGTCCGCGGTTAATTGTGGTGCATTTTACAAATGTGGTTTTGATTATTGGCATTTCCGGAAATGAGTGTTTTGGAACTATGATTTCTTGATTTCATGCATTGCTATATGTGTAAGATGTAAATCGTTCATTTGGTTACTTGTACTAGCGTAATTGCTAACCCCTCTGGGGACCCGTTTTGGGGAAATTCGTTTTATGAATTTCAGGTCAGGTTCAGCCAGACGAGCGGGCGCTGGACCAGTATGCGGATGATGGCCGTGCGTGATGATTGTGCACGAGTGGTGTCTTGTTGCTTTCAATCTTTTACCTTTGTGGTCTTTAAACTAATAGAAGTACTCGAGTACTTAAGAACTTTTACTTGTCGGGATTGTATTGTTGTTTATTATGTTGTGATGGATTATGGTGTCATGTTTGACCGGTTAAACCGGGTGAATTATTTTGTCGGGCGTCTTTATGACGAGGTATTTTTCTGTTGTTTCGGTGAGTCGATGAGTATGATGCTTGTTCAGCCTGGTGGGTCCCATGTAGGGATTCACGGCGCTGTAATATACCTCGGATATCCTGGGGGTGTTACATTGCTAGTGCAAGAACAAAGTGCAAATACGAGCCATACAATTCACATTCCACGAATAACAATAACCAAGAATCCTCAAAGATCCAGACGTAACGAAAAGTACTTCTCGAGGCAAGAGTTTGGGTAAAACATTTCAAAATCGAAAGATCACAAATCAAGGGAAAACAATTTATAAAACGGTTTAAAATGCCATCGAGAGCTTTAATAGAAAACAATTTAGGATGATCAAATCCTTATCTTTCTAAAATCAACAGGGGTCAAAACCCAAAGGTTTTGTTTTTCACAAATGAACCCAACAACAATACACAAGGTTAAAACCCACGTCACGCGTCCTCGACGAACATAAAATACACACGCACCCGTGAAGTTTCACTCGTGAATCCAGGGCGAAACTATTGGACTCCCTCCGTGACCCCGTCAAACCCTCTCGAGGTGAGCAAACACATTCACAAAACATACACACGCACTCGTGAAGTTTTTACTCGTGAACCCAAAGTGTAGTCGTAGATTCCCCCGAGGCCCCGTCGGACCCTCCCGAGGTGAGTAAAATACATTCACTAAACATACACACGCAGCGGTGAAGTTTTACTCGTGAATCCAGGGCGAAACCATTGGACTCCCTCCGCGGCCCCGTCGAACCCTCCCGAGGTGAGCAAACACATTCACAAAACATACACGCACAGGCATCGCCTAGGACCAGGACGCCACCATGAATCCCACCCGAGGCCTCTAAGGACCCTCCCGAGATGGCTAGCGAAACAATCAAGCACAGGCATCGCCTAAGACTAGGACGCCACCATGAATCCCACCCGAGGCCTCTAAGGACCCTCCCGAGCTGGCTAGCGAAACAATCATGCACAAATAACATATCACACCAAGGATATCCAAACAATTCACCCAGAGGCATCAAACACTTAGCAAAACACCACGTCAAACCACAATGCACCGAAATGAAACAATATATGTCCACACGCAAATACCAAGTGCATCATCAACACCAAACATATCCATAGGATTCACATAGTCACTTACAACCCACACAATTTACAAAACACACGCGTTTTGAAAGTGAGCCTTTAACGAGGCTAGCCGAATCTTTTGAAAACTCATTTCAAACAAACAAACAAACATACCAAGACGATCACCAATCATCATATCCACAAAACAAGAAATGTATGGACAAGGTACTTGCCTCGAACAACCACAACGCGGAGAATCGACCGAAGTAGGTTGGCACGAACCGACCACGAACCCGCCGACTCCACCGACCGCCAACTCGCGATAATAAACTACGAAGGACAATAACAACAGTGAAATGAATTCCATAGCACGACTCAAAGCCGTTGAATTCAAAGAACGAATGACGAAAGTTCAAGTGTTTCCCCTAAAACGGCCAAGAACACGATTTGTCCCGTCAAAACACGAAAATGGAATTTCAAACCGAAATATGGATATACAATCCATAGGATATGTTCAACAACATCATTTAACAACAATAGATCCATCAAAAACGGATGGAAAACGAAATCAAGAATAAATCCCCCAAAAAGTCGATTCGAAGGAAATCAAGAAATATACTTCGATTCGACGAAGAACAATGGATTAAATGATGTTAAACACAAGAATACTACTAAGATTAATCATACCCATCATGGATTAATCAACAATATGGAACGAATCGGACAAAAAACCAAAAACCCCAAAATTCAAGAAACTAGGGCTCTAAGAAAGATTACCTTGATTCGCCGGATCAAAGGATGATATAGGATGATTGATTGATGTTAGAAACTCAAGAACTTCGTGGATTGATAGATAAACAACATCTAATCACGTTCTCCAAGCCCCAGCCGCGGAAGAGAAGGGAAAGAATGAGAAAATGGGTGAAAACCCCGACTGCTGGGCCTTATATAGACTGTCTGCCGGCTGCCTTACGTACGTAACCGGCCATGGCTTACGTACGTAACCGGCCATGGCCAAACTCCCTGTCTAGAAAATGCCGGCAGCGTTACGTACGTAACTGGCCAAGGTTTACGTACGTAACCGGCCTTACGTACGTAACTGCCGAGCACTACCGGCCGTAACTCGGCCAGTGCTGGCCGGGGCCCAGACTGCCCGGCCATGACTCGGCCGGGGCCAACTCCGACGGCCCGAACGACCCCGAAACACGAACCTGAATATGAATCGAAGATACAGTTATGAAGTACTCGCAAAGACGAATTCGAGCACTAAGAGAACACACGATTCTGACCACCCGAAGGCTCGAAATTCGGCAACGGAAAGTAATTACCCAAAACTTTGGGAAATTACGAAAATGGCCCAAAACGTCCGAAATACTCGATACACGATTGAAACACCAGGCCAAAGCTCGAAACATGAATAATAACATTAAATAAACTTACGAGAAAGTCGAAACAACAGTTTCGGACGAGATTAGCAAGAATCGAACTCAAGTGCGGAAAAGTCGCCAAAAGCACGGAACTCAACAAAACAACACCGAAACGAACTCGGATGACAAAAAGTGTAGAATTAATCATTCTCAGAATGACGAAACGGTCTTTAGCGAGTCGTCAAAATGGACTTTCGCCGAAAAAAAAAAATACCGGAAATCGAAATTACGGGTATTACACCGAGCGTGCTGCATTAACATGGGATCGGTTTAAGGAAATAGTGATAGAACAGTACTACCCACAGCACTACCGAGAGAAGATGGAGAGAGTTTTGGAATCTTGAACAAGGAGGAATGACGGTTGAAGAATATGAAAGAAAATTCAACCAAATCAGCTTCTTTGTGGAGCACATGGTGGATACAGATCGAAAGAAGGCCCTTAAATTCCGAAGTGGTTTACGCCCGAGTATTCGTCACATCGTGTCTGGTCATGGGGTGCTACCCTATACCGAGACGGTTTTTCGAGCCCAAGAGGTTTAGGCTTGCCAAAATCTGGATCAACAACAGTCTACGAAGCCTAGTACCGGTAAGAGGCATTGGAATGGAAACCAAAATAAGGTCGTGGTTTCTAATAAGCAAGCAAAGGTTGATCAAAGGTCGGGACCTAAGCCTCAAACCAGTAAGCCAGAGTGCTCGAAGTGTGGTAAGAATCATGGAGGAGTGCTCAGACGGTAAAGGTGTCTGCTACAGATGCAAGGAGCCAGGGCATTCAGCTTCGAACTGTCATCTCCAAACGGCCAAAGGTCAAGGTTCTGGAGGAAAAGCTCGCATCTATACTTTGACCCAAAAGAATGCAGATGAGAATCCCGGCACGGTGTCAGGTATGCTTATGATCTCTAATGTGCCTGCCTTCGCTTTATTTGACACTGGTGCCACACATACTTTTATGTCTGCAAAGTTTTATCATGCTATTGGTCATAGAAGCATTAGAACTGTTGAGTCTCTTGAGGTTAGCTTACCGTCAGGAAATACGATCCTCACTAATATAATGATTTACGAGAATATTGAGATAGGAGGTAGAGAATTTGATGCTAGCCTGTATTTAATTAACTCGATGGATTTTGATGTGATCCTTGGTATGGACTGGCTCGATAGACATGATGCCAATATAAGCTGCCGTGAGAAGAAGGTAACATTGAGGTGTTCCGAAGGCGAGTCGATCACCTTTTATGGTACTAAGAGTAGGACAGTACCAAGAGTATTCACAGCCATGAAAGCACTGAGAGGTCTAAGGAAGGAGAAATGTCAGGGTTACTTGGTGAGTTTGGTCGACACTCGTACTAATGAGGTGTCCCCTACAGACGTACCTACAGTACGAGAGTTTCTGGATGTGTTTCCAAAAGATTTGCCGGGAGTCCAACCCGACTGACAAGTGGAGTTTAGCATTGATTTGGTCCCTGGGGCGGCCCCTACATCCAAAACGCCATATAGAATGGCTCCGAAGGAACTTCAAGAATTGAAGGTCCAGATTCAAGAGCTACTGGAGCTCGGATTTGTTCGTCCTAGCGTGTCACCCTGGGGTGCACCAGTACTGTTTGTAAGAAAGAAGGATGGGTCACTTCGGATGTGTATAGATTACAGAGAGCTGAATCGACTCACGGTGAAGAACAAGTACCCACTACCGAGAATCGAGGATCTATTCGATCAGTTGAGGGGAGCCGGAACCTTTTCGAAGATTGATTTGCGGTCGGGGTACCACCAACTGAAGATTAGGGAGTGTGACATTCCCAAGACGGCTTTCAGAACCCGTTAGGGACATTTTGAATTTGTAGTGATGCCGTTTGGTCTGAGTAATGCACCGGCAGTCTTTATGGATTTGATGAACAGGGTGTTCCAACCTTGTGTAACACCCCCAATCCGCTCAGGGATATTACACGCCGTAGAACCTTTCCTCAAGGATCTACCAGGCTGGTAACGACATATAACAACCAAACCATGCCTTTCAGGCTAAAATGACTCAGTAGACCGATTTGGTCTTTCAACAAATACATACAACTCAAATACAACTCATGCCCACGCAGGGGTCAAAATACAACCACACCCGTACAACGGGAAAATATAGCAGCGGGAAAATAGAGTACAACTGAACCAATAAACAAAGTACGGTTCCTCATGTGATTAGTATCGATCATCTTTCATCATCCTTCGTGCCGACCCTGTGTTATGCTCCAAAACCTGAATGCAAAAACAGACATCCACCCCCCGAATACTCGGGGGTTAGCAAAACTCCACTGTTTTGCTAGTGCAAGAACAAAGTGCAAATACGAGCCATACAATTCACATTCCACGAATAACAATAACCAGGAATCCTCAAAGATCCAAACGAAACGAAAAGTACTTCCCGAGGTAAGAGTTTGAGAAAGCATTTCAAAATCGAAATATCATAAATCAATGGAAGTAATTTATAAAACGGTTTAGAATGCCATCGAGAGTTTTAATAGAACACAATTTAGGATTATCAAATTCTACTTTTCAAAATCCAAAGACAAAAGGGGTCACCGCCCCAAAGGTTTACTTTCTGAAAAATGACATTAACCAAACCGTTGGGATTTTAGCCCCAAATCCGTAAAACGACTTTTACAAAACCATTGGGATTTTAGCCCCAAATCTCATCAACTCACAGTACACAAGAACGACCACAAGGTTCGTCTCCCAACATCAAAATCCACAAATAAAGGATTTAAAACATAAACAACAAAATACTCTAGAGCCATCCTAGCCAAGTAGGCCAAACGAACAACTTACCTCTTACACACTTAGTCAATGCATGCAATCATGAAAACCGTTCAAAAACACTCATTTCCGGAAATGCCATAATCAAATCACGTTTGCAAAATGCACCACAATTAACCGTCGATCCACGTCTCTGTGGACCCCTACCGAGACCCCGTCGGATCTAACCCGTAGTGGTTAAAAGCAAGCTCGTCGATCCACGTCTCTTGTGGACCCCTACCGAGACCCCGTCGGATCTAACCCGTAGTGAGCATACACACACACGTTACTCATGCAATACTAATATGCTAAGAATGTAAGTTCATTAAGAATACTCGCTAGAGATGGCCATTAACTCGACACCATTATCAAACTCTTCAAAACACCACAACAAGATTAAATACGGAATACACGATTCTATAACTTTAAACAATAGGAGTATTATCATCAAATTCTTCAACGTTCAAAATAAGCAAATCATAATCAATCCCTAAAACACACCATTCACAAAACACACACGCCATTTGAAAGAAAGCCTTTAACGAGGCCAAACCGAAATCTTTTGAAACTTCATTTCAAACAACCAAACAAACACACCAAGACGATCACCGATCATCATATCCATAAAATAAGAAAAGTATGGGCAAGGTACTTGCCTCGAATAACCACAACGCGGAGAATCGGCCGAAGTAGGTTGGCACGAACCGACTACGAACTCGCCGACTCCACCGAACGACAATCCACAACAACGAACTACGAACGAAAACAATAACAACGAAAATGAATTCCAAAGTATGACCCAAAGCCGCTGAATTCAAAGAACAAATGGCGAAGGTTCAAGGATTTCCCCCAAAACGGCCAAGAACACGATTCGTCCCGTCAAAACCCGAAAACGGAATTCTAAGTTGAAATATGGATATACAATCCATAGAATATGTTTAACAACATCATTTAACCATAATCGATCCATCGAAAACAGATGAAAAATGAGATCGGGGACAAATCCCCCAAAAAGTCAATTCGAAGGAAATCAAGAAATATACTTCGATTCGACGAAGAACAATGGATTAAATGATGTTAAACACAACAATACTACCAAGATTAATCATACCCATCATGAATTAATCAACAACACGGAACGAATCGGACGAAAATGCAAAAACCCCCAAATTCACGAAATTAGGGTTCTAAGGAAGATTACCTTGATTCGCAGGATCAAAGGATGATAACGGACGATTGATTGATGTTATGAACTCAAGAACTTCATGGATTTGTTGTTAAACAACATGGCTTCGTCACCCATGAATCGCCATCCGCGGACGGAGAAGGAAGGAAGTGAAAAACGAAATGAAATGTGACTGCTCAGCCACATTTATACTGGGCCGGACTAGCGCGCGCTAGGCTGCCGAGCTAGCGTGCGCTATCGGCCCAGGTCGCGATCCAGTGGCCTCACTGCCCTACTGAATCGGCCAGGTAGCGTGCGCAGCCTTCCGGCCGTGGCGTGCGCTACCTGCCGGCCGTAGCGTACGCTGGCCCGACAAGATGGCGTGCGCTACTCGCCGAGCATGACCGATTCAGAACCCCTGTGACTCCATCGCCTGTGCCCGCTAGCGTGCGTTAGGCCATCCGAAGGCGCGCTACACTGCCGGTTAGCGCAGCCTTCCGGCCGTAGGCGTGCGCTTACGCCGGTTCTCGCGCACCGTCCGGCCGGTGCCCGCAATCGTCCGGCTTCCGCAACCGTCGGCGATCCAGAACCGCGTGGCTCGACGACCCGATTTCTGAAAACGCACGGAACGAACACGACGAAAAGTTCGCGGACGACATCAGCGACCCGAAATGAAAACATAATACCATAATTAATCATACGCGACCAAGAAACGGGTCGAGACAACAATTACAGATACGGATACCCGTAACTTTCAAGAAATTACAAAATGGCCCAAAATGCCCGGAAATCAAGATACGTGATCGAATAACCAAACTGAAGTTCACAACACGTCTAACAAAGTTAAACGGACTTACGGGAAACTCGAAACAGCAGTTTCGAACGAGATTCGCAAGAATCGAACTCAAGCGCGGAAAAGTCGCTAAAAAGCACGGAACTCAACGAAACGACACCGAAACGAACTCGGATGTCAAAAATTGTAATATTAATCATTCTCAGAATGACGAAACGGTCATGAGCGAGTCGTCAAAACAGACTTCCGCCGAAAAAAAAGAAATTACCGGAAATCGAAATTACGGGTATTACATTCTACCCTCCTTAAAAGAAGTTTCGTCCCGAAACTTAAAACAAGTAGGGAGAAGAAATATTCAGCCAGGAAAAACTCAACGAGATACACAAGAATGCGTAACTAACGCCCAACGGCGAAATGTTACAAACAACGCAAAGGAATATACGGCGTGAAAACACGCTCCACGACGACCAACACAACATCGCCGTTAGGGATGTAATAAAACCAACAAATGACAAGCGTCATCAAATGGATAATATAGCCAAGTCAATTATCCGACAATAAAAAAAAAACAGCGAACGAAAATTAATACGATTGACCAACCCAACGGTTCATCAATCAAAACGCGAGTCAAACGCTGAACAAATACGAAATTCCACCGCCTAAGGTTGAAAGGTCGAAAACGAGACTAATTTCCCTTACTTAAGGGAATTAGGAAGGAGCCTGAATGCTCAACAATCACGAAACGAGAACAAAAACTGAACAAGCAAACGATCGAGACAACAAAGATCGAACAATCATGTCCGAAACACGAAGGATAATAAAATTCAAACAACAACTCCAAGGTTCACATCTCGACTCGAGACAATATATGATCCGGTGAAAACAACAGGATGTGCATTCACATAAGATCCACAGGAAAGGGAATAGCAATTAAAAAGTCACAACGACAAACGAGTTATTCCGAAACAATACCACACTCGTTCGATCAACAAAAGCAAGGGGCAGGACAAGCTCAGAAATGTCAACGAACATAAATGAGTCGACAGAGTCGAAAACACAAGAGTTCCAAATCCGATCCACTTCGAATAAAAGAACTAATAGAACCAGATGATGTCACTCACGAACAAGGTTCACAAGAATCGAACCAAACCCGAAAAAGTCACATCGATAACCAGATCGACCCACAACAAGGTCGTAGCTCGCTCGGACGATGAAACCGAAATACAGAACAAGTTCGTAAGGTATCAACGAACATGAGCGAATCGATAGACTGGAGAAAGAGAAAATACAGAAGTCAAAATAGTACGGGCATTACCTCCGACCTCGTCCACGAAATTCATAAAAACGGGAGCAAGGTAACAAGACATTAAACAACTGACACGTAACGGAACCATCACCGACGCACACGGTCATACCAAACCAAGCTCTAACAGCTCGCACATGCGCGACAACGCAGAAATCACCACGAGACGACAACATTTAACACCAACATCCCGCCTCTCACGGGGGCTAACACAACAAATGTGTGGAAAACGACTCAACGCTCACACCGCCAATTCGGTCATACTCGGGAGTAAACATCAAAATGACAACGCGAACATCATACATACATACCCAGCCCTCAAACGGGAATGGATAGGTTTTAAAAACGAAAACCTCATTTTGAAAATAATTTAGAAGAACACCGGTTGATCTTGAGTATCACCTTTCAAAAAGTACAGACGTGAAACATCGTTATCGAGACATTGGAGAACCATTTCGCATTTGGTAAAAATGAGGACACTTTCTCTTAGTGAAAACTTTCAGAATATTCGACCCTCGGGTCTAAATAAAAGTGTTTCTATAACATTGAAAATATCTCAAAGCATTTTGGTCCTCGAAGTAGAATTTTTTTGAAATATATTGTGGCACCTTGGATGTACCACAAGAAAATAACTCATTTGAAAAGTATGTCTCGAAATATATTTTCCTAAGATACTCAAGGTTTTCAAAAATCCAATAGTCCAGAATGCCCAAAACTCACACATATCGATGTTCACTAAAACAACTCCTAGTACACGCATCAAAACATTTAAAATCAAGACAATACATGTCTTTAAATGGAAATAAACGATAAAATACCACATTCAGAACAAAACCACTGACCCCATTCGAGGTCTCTAAAGACCCTCCCGCACTGGCTAGTGAACAATTCGAACGTGTATAAGCACAAAGTTCCCACAATAGAACTTGTAAAACGTGCAAATCGATTCGAAAATCATCAACAACGGACAAAAACAACAATAAAAAGACATCACAAGCGACGACACTCCTCGTATAAATCAAATACGAGAGTCGACTAAATACATATCGTGAAATCAAAATTCAGATAAGGATTCCACCACTTAACAAATAATCATAAAAATAGCTCGTGTCACACGAGGCACAACACAAAGAAGGGAGACTTACTTCCACAGGTCGCACGAAGATGATGATCGCCCCACGATACTAATCACGACCAACAAACTCAAACGACGCGTCGCGACACGACTCAGTCACATAAAATCCGACGAAACAAGACTCAAACAACACGACTTGACCCGACAGCCTAGGTTTCCTCAACCTAAGCTCTGATACCATTTATGTAACACCCCCAATCCGCTCAGGGATATTACACGCCGTAGAACCTTTCCTCAAGGATCTACCAGGCTGGTAACGACATATAACAACCCAACCATGCCTTTCAGGCTAAAATGACTCAGTATACCGATTTGGTCTTTCAACAAATACATACAACTCAAATACAACTCATGCCCACGCAGGGGTCAAAATACAACCACACCCGTACAACGGGAAAATATAGCAGCGGGAAAATAGAGTACAACTGAACCAATAAACAAAGTACGGTTCCTCATGTGATTAGTATCGATCATCTTTCATCATCCTTCGTGCCGACCCTGTGTTATGCTCCAAAACCTGAATGCAAAAACAGACATCCACCCCCCGAATACTCGGGGGTTAGCAAAACTCCACTGTTTTGCTAGTGCAA
Source organism: Orobanche coerulescens (assembly GCA_033398695.1). Taxonomy (NCBI): domain Eukaryota; kingdom Viridiplantae; phylum Streptophyta; class Magnoliopsida; order Lamiales; family Orobanchaceae; genus Orobanche; species Orobanche coerulescens. The sequence continues at coordinate 46,193,875 of CM065809.1, forward strand.
GAACAAAGTGCAAATATGAGCCATACAATTCACATTCCACGAATAACAATAACCAGGAATCCTCAAAGATCCAAACGAAACGAAAAGTACTTCCCGAGGTAAGAGTTTGAGAAAGCATTTCAAAATCGAAATATCATAAATCAATGGAAGTAATTTATAAAACGGTTTAGAATGCCATCGAGAGTTTTAATAGAACACAATTTAGGATTATCAAATCCTACTTTTCAAAATCCAAAGACAAAAGGGGTCACCGCCCCAAAGGTTTACTTTCTGAAAAATGACCTTAACCAAACCGTTGGGATTTTAGCCCCAAATCCGTAAAACGACTTTTACAAAACCATTGGGATTTTAGCCCCAAATCTCATCAACTCACAGTACACAAGAACGACCACAAGGTTCGTCTCCCAACATCAAAATCCACAAATAAAGGATTTAAAACATAAACAAGAAAATATTCTAGAGCCATCCTAGCCAAGTAGGCCAAACGAACAACTTACCTCTTACACACTTAGTCAATGCATGCAATCATGAAAACCGTTCAAAAACACTCATTTCCGGAAATGCCATAATCAAATCACGTTTGCAAAATGCACCACAATTAACCGTCGATCCACGTCTCTGTGGACCCCTACCGAGACCCCGTCGGATCTAACCCGTAGTGGTTAAAAGCAAGCTCGTCGATCCACGTCTCTTGTGGACCCCTACCGAGACCCCGTCGGATCTAACCCGTAGTGAGCATACACACACACACGTTACTCATGCAATACTAATATGCTAAGAATGTAAGTTCATTAAGAATACTCGCTAGAGATGGCCATTAACTCGACACCATTATCAAACTCTTCAAAACACCACAACAAGATTAAATACGGAATACACGATTCTATAACTTTAAACAATAGGAGTATTATCATCAAATTCTTCAACGTTCAAAATAAGCAAATCATAATCAATCCCTAAAACACACCATTCACAAAACACACACGCCATTTGAAAGAAAGCCTTTAACGAGGCCAAACCGAAATCTTTTAAAACTTCATTTCAAACAACCAAACAAACACACCAAGATGATCACCGATCATCATATCCATAAAATAAGAAAAGTATGGGCAAGGTACTTGCCTCGAATAACCACAACGCGGAGAATCGGCCGAAGTAGGTTGGCACGAACCGACTACGAACTCGCCGACTCCACCGAACGACAATCCACAACAACGAACTACGAACGAAAACAATAACAACGAAAATGAATTCCAAAGTATGACCCAAAGCCGCTGAATTCAAAGAACAAATGGCGAAGGTTCAAGGATTTCCCCCAAAACAGCCAAGAACACGATTCGTCCCGTCAAAACCCGAAAACGGAATTCTAAGTTGAAATATGGATATACAATCCATAGAATATGTTTAACAACATCATTTAACCATAATCTATCCATCGAAAACAGATGAAAAACGAGATCGGGGACAAATCCCCCAAAAAGTCAATTCGAAGGAAATCAAGAAATATACTTCGATTCGACGAAGAACAATGGATTAAATGATGTTAAACACAACAATACTACCAAGATTAATCATACCCATCATGAATTAATCAACAACACGGAACGAATCGGACGAAAATGCAAAACCCCCCAAATTCACGAAATTAGGGTTCTAAGGAAGATTACCTTGATTCGCTGGATCAAAGGATGATAACGGACGATTGATTGATGTTATGAACTCAAGAACTTCATGGATTTGTTGTTAAACAACATGGCTTCGTCACCCATGAATCGCCATCCGCGGACGGAGAAGGAAGGAAGTGAAAAACGAAATGAAATGTGACTGCTCAGCCACATTTATACTGGGCCGGACTAGCGCGCGCTAGGCTGCCGAGCTAGCGTGCGCTATCGGCCCAGGCCGCGATCCAGTGGCCTCACTGCCCTACTGACTCGGCCAGGTAGCGTGCGCAGCCTTCCGGCCGTGGCGTGCGCTACCTGCCGGCCGTAGCGTACGCAGCGTCCGACAGTAGCGTGCGCTACCTGCCGAGCATGACCGATTCCAGAACCCCCAGGACTCCACTGCCCAGGCCCGCTAGCGTGCGTTAGGCCATCCGGTAGCGTGCGCTACACCTGCCGGTTAGCGCGCGCAGCCTTCCGGCCGTAGAGTGCACTACGCCGGTTCCTGCCGCACCCGTTCGGCCGGTGCCCGCAATCGTCCGGCCAGTTCCGCAACCGTCTGGCCAGTCCCGCAACCGCCAGGGCTCGACGACCCGATTTCCGAAAACGCACGGAACGAACACGACAAAAAGTTCGCAGATGACATCAACGACCCGAAATGAAAACATAATACCATAATTAATCATACGCGACCAAGAAACGGGTCGAGACAACAATTACAGATACGGATACCCGTAACTTTCAAGAAATTACAAAATGGCCCAAAACGCCCGGAAATCACGATACGTGATCGAATAACCAAACTGAAGTTCACAACACGTCTAACAAAGTTAAACGGACTTACGGGAAACTCGAAACAACAGTTTCGAACGAGATTCGCAAGAATCGAACTCAAGCGCGGAAAAGTCGCTAAAAAGCACGGAACTCAACGAAACGACACCGAAACGAACTCGGATGTCAAAAAGTGTAGAATTAATCATTCTCAGAATGACGAAACGGTCATGACTGAGTCGTCAAAACAGACTTCCGCCGAAAAAAAAGAAATTACCGGAAATCGAAATTACGGGTATTACAACTTGGATAAGTTCCTGATCGTCTTTATAGATGACATCTTGGTGTATTCTAAGGACAAGGAACAACACCAAGAACATTTGAGGATTACATTGGAGACACTTCGCAAGGAGAAGTTGTATGCTAAATTCAAGAAATGTGAGTTTTGGTTAAACAGAGTTGGATTCCTTGGACATGTGGTGACTTCAAAAGGAATTGAGGTTGATCCCGATAAAGTTGTAGCAGTGAGTAGTTGGGGAATACCCAAGAATGCGAGCGAAGTCCGCAGCTTTCTGGGCCTAGCTGGCTATTATAGGAGATTTATCGAAGGATTTTCGAAAATCGCCACTCCTATGACCCATTTAACAAGGAAAGGTGTGAGGTTTGAATGGAATGACAGGTGCGAGGAAAGTTTTGCAAGAATTGAAAAGGAGACTAACCTCGGCACCTATATTAACAATTCCTGATCCGACGGAAGGCTTTGTTATTTATAGTGATGCCTCAAAGCAGGGGTTGGGTTGTGTCCTGATGCAACATGGTAAAGTAGTAGCCTATGCTTCGAGACAGCTTAAACCACATGAGTTGAACTATCCAACGCATGATCTGGAGTTGGCTGCTGTAGTACATGCGCTGAAGATTTGGCATCACTATCTCTACGGAGGGAAGTGTGAGATATACACGGACCATAAAAGTTTGAAGTGTCTTTTCACACATAAGGACCTTAACATGAGACAAAGGCGATGGTTAGAATTGGTGAAGGACTATGATTGTACTATTCATTACCATCCGGGTAAGGCTAATGTGGTAGCTGATGCCTTAAGTCGGAAGACTAGAGGCGAGTTAGCTTGCTTGACCGATCAGGAGAGTTTGATAAAGGAGTTCTCCCAGTTGAGGATTGAGGTAGTTGAGTCTTCAAAACGTTCGAAAGCAATCCTATCATCTTTGGTCTTGCAACCAAACTTGAGGGATAAGATTAAGGAGGCTTAACCACATGATAGGTTCTTGTGCAAGATGAAGGATCGAGCACAAGCTGGGAGTATTGAGAAGTTTGTTGTTGCCGCAGACGACGTTTTGACTTATGATGGGAGGTTATATGTTCCTAAGGATCCACCCCTTAGGAAGCAAATCCTTGAAGAAGCTCACAATGCACCATACTCCGCTCACCCGGAAGGTACAAAGATGTACCGCGACCTGAAGAAGTTCTTTTGGTGGAGAGGAATAAAACGGGACATTGTGGTATTTGTGGAGAGGTGTATGGTATGTCAGCAGGTGAAGGCAGAACACCAACGTCCAGGAGGTTTACTCCAACCGTTGGAGATCCCAGAATGGAAATGGGAGCATATCACAATGGATTTCGTGGTTGGTCTGCCAGGAACTGTGAGGAAGAACGGCGCTATCTGGGTGATCGTAGATCGTTTGATGAAGTCATCTCATTTTCTACCTGTGAGGATGACTTACAGTATGGAACAATATGCGAAGATTTATATTCGGGAGATCGTGAGGTTACATGGCATTCTAGTGTCGATCGTCTCAGATAGAGATCCACGATTTACTTCGAAATGTTGGAAAAGTCTGCAAAGTGCATTGGGCACTAAATTGAATTTTAGTACTGCATATCATCCGCAAACTGATGGTCAATCTGAACGGACGACCAAGACACTTGAAGATTTGTTCAGGGCGTGTGTTCTTGATACTGGTGAGAATTGGAAAAATATTTTTCCGTTAGTAGAGTTTGCTTATAACAATAGTTACCAAGCTACTATATAAATGGACCCGTATGAAGCTCTGTATGGAAGGAAATGTCGATCGCCCCTTTATTGGAATGAGGTTGGAGAAGGAAAAATTTTGGGTCCAGAATTGATCGGGCAGACTATAGAGAAGATAGCCGAAATCAGAAGTAGAATCAAGACTGCCCAGGATAGGCAGAAGTCTTATGCAGATAAAAGGAGGAAAGATATCCAATTTGAGATTGGAGAGAAGGTGTTCCTGAAGGTAGCGCCGATGAAAGGAGTAATACGATTCGGTAAAAAGGGAAAGCTACAGCCTCGTTATATCGAACCTTTTGAGATTTTGGGTCGTGTTGGTGATCTTGCTTATAGTTTGGCATTGCCGATGGAATTATCAGGAGTGCACAACGTCTTTCACGTATCAATGCTAAGAAAGTACATACATGATCCTGGTCACGTATGCAACTTCAAGGAGTTACATGTAGCCAAGAACCTGACCTATGAGGAGGTACCTACAGCTGTTTTGGAGCGTAAGGTACATCAGTTACGAAATAAAGAGGTTAAATTGGTGAAAGTTCAATGGAGTCGTCATGGACCAAATGAGGCAACTTGGGAACGTGAAGAGGAGATCCGTTCTAAGTATCCAACATTCATTTTTCAACGTACGTAACATAATTTTCGAGGACGAAAATTTGTTAAAGGGGGGTATGTTGTAACGCCCCGATTTCGCATATACATTTATTGTGAATTATAGAAACATGTTCAATTTTATTAAATTAATGCCCGAATAATTTCTCGTTTAATTCATTTTATTTCATGATCATGCAAATTCATTTGTCATTATAATTCATGTCCACTCATGTGATTCATGTCGTGTCATTTCTCATTTTATTTCATCGTATTTCATGTAGTCATTTCTAGGCCCGAGTCAAATTTTAAGTGGTATTAATCGTTACCCATAAGATTTCACAAGTCCATTTTAATTAATTTTAATCCATTCACTTTGGGCCGGCCTAAGCCGAACCCATTATAATATTCAGCCCATATTTCTCTCTCCTATACTCACACACGATGAACATGGGGGAGTTTTCTCACCTTCATTAACCTCCTTAAAAGAGGTAGTGGGCATAATGGGGGGAGTTTTATCATCATGGAATGAGCAGTTAAATCCTAGACTAAAACTATAAATCACAATCCATGACAATTCATATCCATTTTTCTCAGCGCACAAAAATTTCACAGCAAAATTTTATACACCAGAAATCACACAAACACTCAAACTCATTTTTTACAGCAAGACTCATCCTCAAATCTACGCAGAAAAATTTCACAAACAACAGGTAAATCTCTCTGAAAAAGATTCACTGCTCATCTCACTGCCTCATAGCAAAGTCAGCCTTTTATTTTATTTTATTTCCTTCTTCTCTTTATTCCCTGAACTGGAGCCAGTTTCCGGGAATCATACCTGCTCCGCTCACATAAATATCTTTGTTGGCTCAAGAACTTCACGAGAATTTTCTGACTGCAACCAAAACTCAGCCTGTCACCGTCGCCCACTTGCCCCCTTCCAAATCGCGCCACCGCCAAATAATTTCCCGGCGAGCATGGCCAGGTCACATCCCGTCGCCGCCATTCAGTTCCGCAGCGAGTCTAGACGAGCCACAAATCTCAACCGAACCCCCCAGATTAGGTCCTTGATTCGGGTTGAACCTGGTCGCAACTCTAATTTAGGAGGGGTTGCCTCATCGTGGTTGTTTGGAAGCGAGTTCGGCCGTGGGAATTGTGTGTGTAGAGAGAGAGAGGGTCAGGGCAGAAATAGAAGAAAAATATTTCAGCAATGGGACGATGAGGTTGGGTAGCCGATTTTACCTTTCTTTCAATTGGGCCAATGCCCTCTTCCAGCCCAATTAATCATTTTAGCCCATTTCATTATTTCAGACCAATCATATTCATAATAGTGACCCCAACCTCTTTTTCAGCCTCTTCAATTTCAGTCCTCAAACGTATAATTCTTTGTGTCACCCTAATTAGCTTTTCAGTAATCAATTCAGCCCTATTTTTGACACATCCATTAAAATATTGATTGTATGCATTCAACAACATCAACATCTAAGCCTTAGTCCCAAAATAATTTGGGGTCGGCTAACATGAATCAAACTTTGAAACCGTCAATAATCGTTACATAAATAACATAAAAGGAAAAAAGAGGGAAAAAATAGAGAAAAAAACAAATAAAAAAAGAGAAAGAATGTAAAAAAAAAAAAACTGAAACATGAATTAAAAGATAACATGAAATCCTGAAAAATAAATTAAAAGATAACATGAAATAAAAGAAAATAGGAATTAAAAAAAAAGAAGGAATCAGACTCCATCCTGAAAAATAAATTAAAAGATAACATGAATTAAAAGAAAATAGGAATTGATTGTATGCATTAATATAAAAAAATTCGATTTTAACCTATGCCTCGTATTTTATTCCCATTTATTATATATTTATAAATTATAATAATAGTGATAATTATTATTATTAATTGTAGATAATAACAAGAATTTACGGGTCTAGAATTGTCGAGTCAAGCATTTCATCATATTCAAGTTCAGAACTACAATTTTATCGAGGTGTGGGGATTTATTACGCTTTTGTTTATTTTAATTGCTTTATATATTGTCTCGTATGTGTACGTGAAATCAGTCAGAAGCACTTAAATGTGCAATCAGTCAGAAGCACTTAAATGTGCAAATCAGTCAGAAGCACTTAAATGTGCAAATCAGTCAGAAGCACTTAATTGTGCATAAAGCCTTCGGGCTAGCCGACGGGCTTCATAATTTATCAGTCATGTTGTTTATACTTGTTAATATATTTAGTAATTAACGTAGACTTATTGCGTACTCTCCACACTGAGCGAGTTGGAAGCTCACCCCACTATTTAACCCCTTTCAGGTTGAGGAGCTTGATGTGGCATGCGATTGAGAGTGGGAAGATCAAGCCTATGATTAGATGTTTATTTATTTAATGTTATTTCTCTCAAACTATGTTTTTGAACAAGTGTTCAATTTGTTTTATGTTTTTTTTATTTTTACGTCAAGGTATGTTTTGTTTTAACAATGACTCGAGAAGATTACTTGTAATTATTAAGTTTGTCTTTTGAGATGTATTTCCGCTGTAGTATTTTTATTTATTCTTCTTAAAATTTGAAGAATCATATTTAAAAAACTGGTCGCTACAAAATTAATTTTTTATCTTTTGAAAATTTGGGAATATCACTCAATTAGATATATCTTGACATCTTGGATCGTCGATAAATATTTTACTGAAAGAGAAATAAAAACCTGTGGAAAACACTAGTTACTAGTACTAGTCAATTTAGTAGTGGTTTGCTAAGATCTCAAACGAAATTAATATATTATTTTTTGAAAATTTGGGATCATAACACAATTAGATATATCTTGACATCCGTACGGTTGGATCGTAGATAAATATTTTACAAAAATGGAAATAAAAATCTGTGGAAAGCACTAGTTACTAGTATTAGTCAATTTAGCAGTGGTTTGCTAAGATCTCAAACCAAATTAATTTTTTATTTTCTGAAGATTTGGGAACATCACTCAATTAGATATTAATATTGAATCCGTACAGTTGGATCGTTGATAAATATTTTTACACAAATATAAACAATAATCCGTGAAAAGCACTAGTTACTAACACTTGTCAATTTACTAGTTGTTTGCTAAGATCTCAAAACAAATTAACTTTTTATTTTTTTAAAAATTTCGGAATATAACTCAATTAGATATATGTTGACATCCGTACGGTTGGATCGTCGATAAATATTTTTAAAAAAATAGAAACAATAATCCGTGAAAACACTAGTTAATGTACTAGTCAATTTAGTAGTGGTTTGCTAAGATCTCAAACTAAATTAATTTTTTATTTTTTTTTGAAAATTTGGGAACATCACTCAATTACATATATCTTGACATCCGTATGGTTGGATCATCACAAAATATTTTCAAAAAAATAGAAACAATAATCCGTGAAAAGCACTAGTTAATGTACTAGTCAATTTAGTTTGCTAAGATCTCAAACGAAATTAATTATTTATTTTTGAAAATTTAGGAATATCACTAATTTATATATATCTTGACATCCGTATGGTTGGATCGTCGATAAATATTTTACAAAAATAGAAACAATAATCCGTGAAAAGCACTAGTTAATGTACTAGTCAATTTAGTAGTGGTTTGCTAAGATATCAAACGAAATTAATTATTTATTTTTTAAAATTTGGGGACATCACCCAATTACATATATCGTGACATCCATAAGGTTGGATCATCGATAAATATTTTTAAAAAAATAGAAACAATAATCCGTGAAAAGCACTAGTTAATTTATTAGTCAATTTAGTAGTGGTTTGCTAAGATCTCAAACGGAATTAATTATTTATTTTTTCAAAATTTGGGAATATCACTCAATTATATGTTGACATCCGTACGGTGGGATCGTTGATGAATATTTTTGCAAAAATAGAAATAAAAATCCGTGAAAAGCACTAGTTACTAGTACTAGTCAATTTACTAGTTGTTTGCTAAGATCTCAAACCAAATTAATTTTTTATTTTTTTAAAATTTGGGAACATCACTCAATTAGATATCTGTTGACATCCGTATGGTTGGATCATCGATAAATATTTTTAAAAAATAGAAACAATAATCCATGAAAATCACTAGTTAATGTACTAGTCAATTTAGTAATGGTTTGCTAAGATCGCAAACCAAATTAATTTTTTATTTTTTGAAAATTTGGTAACATCACTCAATTAGATTTATGTTGACATCTGTATGGTTGGATCGTCGATAAATATTTTTATAAAAATAGAAACAATAATCCGTGAAAATCACTAGTTAATGTACTAGTCAATTTAGTAGTGGTTTACTAAGATCTCAAACCAAATAAATTTTTTATTTTTTGAAAATTTGGGAACATCACTCAATTAGATATATCTTGACATTCGTACAGTTGGATCGTCGATAAATATTTTTAAAAAATAGAAACAATAATCCATGAAAATCACTATTTAATGTACTAGTCAATTTAGTAGTGGTTTGCTAGGATCTCAAACGAATTAATTTTTTTATTTTTTGAAAATTTGGGAACATCACTCAATTAGATATATCTTGACATCCGTACGGTTGGATCGTCGATAAATATTTTACAAAAATAGAAATAAAAAATCTGTGGAAAGTACTAGTTAGTAGTACTAGTCAATTTACTAGTTGTTTGCTAAGATCTCAAACCAAATTAATTTTTTATTTTTTTGAAAATCTGGAAATATCACTCAATTAGATATATCTTGACATTCGTACGGTTGGATCGTCGATAAATATTTTTTAAAAAATAGAAACAATAATCCGTGAAAAGCACTAGTTAATGTACCAGTCAATTTAGTAGTGGTTTGCTAAGATCTCAAAAAAAATTAATTTTTTATCTTTTGAAAATTTGGGAACATCACTCAATTAGATATATCTTGACATCCTACGGTTGGATCGTCGATAAATATTTTACTAAAATAGAAATAAAAACCTGTGGAAAACACTAGTTACTAGTACTAGTCAATTTAGTAGTGGGTTGCTAAGATCTCAAACCAAATTAATATTTTATTTTTTGAAAATTTGGGATCATAACAAAATTAGATATATCTTGACATCCGTACGGTTGGATCGTCGATAAATATTTTACAAAAATGGAAATAAAAATCTGAGGAAAGCACTAGTTACTAGTATTAGTCAATTTAGTAGTGGTTTGCTAAGATCTCAAACCAAATTAAGTTTTTATTTTTTAAAAATTTGGGAACATCACTCAATTATATATATATATATATATTGAATCCGTACAGTTGGATCGTTGATAAATATTTTTACACAAATATAAACAATAATCCGCGAAAAGCACTAGTTACTAGCACTAGTCAATTTACTAGTTGTTTGCTAAGATCTCAAAACAAATTAACTTTTTATTTTTTTAAAATTTGGGAACATCACTCAATTAAATATATATTGACATCCGTACGGTTGGATCATCACTAAATATTTTAAAAAAAATAGAAACAATAATCCGTGAAAAGCACTAGTTAATGTACTAGTCAATTTAGTTTGCTAAGATCTCAAACGAAATTAATTATTTATTCATGTCGATGAACATATTGATTTGCATATGTGTATGCATAATTGTATTGTTTATGTTGTGTTGATCCGTTGGGATCGTGTGATCTATGCTGAGGGCGCTGGATCAGATGTCCACCTCGTTATGTCCGACGAAATCATCTTGGGATCTATGCTGAGGGCGCTGGATCATTGGACGGGTTCTTCCATCTCGTTATGGTCCGACGGGATCATCTTGGGATCTATGCTGAGGGCGCTGGATCGTTGGAGTACCCAGTGTTGTGTTGATGGAATCATATGGATTCGCATCATTGGTTTTGCATATGTTGTTGTGTATATGTATATTGTTGGTTATCCACCTCGTGTTGATCTGGTAGGATCATCTTGGGACCTATGCTGAGGGCGCTGGGTCATGGGATTTCCATTGAGTGTACACTGTTGATATTGTTTTGAGCATATTGACGTTGTCATATGAGTATGCATTTGTAGGTCTTGTGTTAGAACCATGTCCGTGTGTGGTATTGATCCGACCTCGGATTTGACTGACATGATTGTCGTGGCATTTCATATCTTGAGGTATGTTCCGTATTTTCCTTTGGTATTTGTCTTTTGATGGACAATCGGTTGTCGTCTTGGGATTTGATGATGCTATCCGATGGATCGTATTGGTCAGAACTGGTATATTTCTGTATCGTGAGTTGGTGATGATAGTTTGAGAACCTTGAGTATTGTTTGAGGTACAATATAGACATTATGTTCGAATTGATTGGTTAATCGAGTACGAGATGTGAAATGTGATAATAGTTGTTCTGTTGAGAATTATTTGAGTAAGTAAAGTTATGACGATAAGATTACATTGGTCGTATTCTTATTTTGTATTCTTATTGGTATGTAATCATTAATGTGATGTGACGGTTATCATTGTTGGATATTATGGCTGACCCCGTCGTGGGCTTTATTTTTAGGTTCTTGAGATATCGAGCTTGTAGCGGTCATGGAGAGATGAGCTTCCCGTACTGGCTAGGGCATGTAATTGTGGATTGAGTTTCCTGATCGGTCGCTGTATTCCGCTGCTAGAGTATTTTTAATTGTTTGTCTTTTCCGCTGCGTGAGTATTTTTAAACGACCTTTCGTTTATGGTAATTTGAGTTACTTTGGAAATCATTTTCTAAACTATTGAGTTTCGGTCGTTTGGCCTTGCCCTTTTCAAAACAAGATTTCACGACGGTTTTGGTAAACAAATTTTATATAGTCTTCAAATATTTTAATGATATTACCGTCGTCGGCCTCTTGGGAATTTGTAAATGTTTTCGAAAATTTCTTTTAGCCTTGTGGGTTCCATCTCGGGGCCCACGATGCTGTAATATTCCCGGTTAAGTCTGGGGGTCTTACAGAATATGGTATCAGAGCTTAGGTTGTGAAATCCTAGGCAGTCGGGTCAAGTTAGGTCGTGCTTTTTTCGTGTCATTTGAGTTGTCGATTGACAAATATTGGAGCTGTGAGTTTTTGTTGTTCACCCGGGCTTATGCGTTATGCGATTTGCAAGTGTAGTACTGGGCTTGTTATAAACTTTTCCAAATAGTATTAACGTGTTTCTTCGAATAGAGATGTATTGTGTTCTCGAATTGAACTGAGTTTGCAAAATGTGTATTTTAAAAATATCTGTGTCGAGTATTTTCTTGAGTCGAGACATGTGCCAGTATCACGGGGAATCGCCGGCTTCACGATCTGTAAGTATTTGGATTTTTGAATTGCATTGAGATTTGCTGTCGTTCTAAGTTGACATGCATTGAGATTCAGCAGGATGTTATACGTTACAGTATGAGGTGACAGAATTGGGACAGATTGATGATTTGAGAAACTATGATTTTGGAAATCAATATATCGGTTAGATTTCGGAACGGAATTGTGCATTTGGGAGAAATGTTGTGCATAGCTGAGAAGAACATGTAGTCATGTTAGTTCATTTTGTGATATATGGAACTATTTTCGAGCATTTGAAAATGATACTTTTCAAAATGAACGTTTTACGGATGTTTTACCGGAAATGATTTTTCGGCTGAGACCCAATCGATATTGAAATAGTTTTGTAACTCAGGACTTGGGGTCCAAAAGGGTTTTTCTACTTTTTAAACTTCTTGTAATGCGGAACGCGATACGGGCTGAGACCCTAAGGTTTCAAAAGGCTTTTTTTGTTTTCTTAAAACTCCCGAGATTTGTAAAACACCTTACTAATCGCGTATGCATTTTATTATTTCCTTTCGTGGTTTTGGTTTACATATTCAAATAAAACCTCCAGGGAAGTCATTTAATGTGTTGAGTTGTTTCAATGTTTTGTCATAACATATTTGAGGTGACCCAAGATGGGTTAATGGTTGACGTTGCGAGTCGTGTATGGAAGAGGAGTTTGTATCTGAGTTTATATATTGAGATTTTGGAACTATATCGGGTGATTTTCTGATGAAATATCAGGGAATACTGGTGACGAACCGAATTGGTATACAAGAGTATGCATGTGGTCAATCATTTGCATAGTTTTCATTTTAAAACTTCAAAATCGTGCGGATTCAAAGGAAACTGTTATCGAATACTTGGCACCGGCGAGCCAGTTTAATTTTTCGAAAATTATTTTCGTTGTCTTACGGAAATTTATGTTTTGAGTTTTGAAATTTTTGAAAGAACTTTCGAAAATTTGTCTTCTTGACGAGACTGTATGATTTCAAACTGATTTTGAAAATGTGATTGATATACATACGCATTTTATATATCATGGTGAAGTTCTGAGTGAGATTCACAAACTGGATAACACACTAACGGTACGAGGAAAAGTGATCCGAACTCTAATATGATAGTTTGGTTATCGAGGGATGATCGGTTAATTGATCGGATAAGAGAAATATGCTGCGTGTTGTAGGTTCGGGTACAGAATGTAATTTTGGAACTATGGGTTTTATGAAACTGGGATGTATGTGCTATGTGATTCCATTGGTATGGTAGTAATATGATTCTACCATAGTGACTTTGAATGATTTCTTTGTAAGTGTAGATTTGGGGATGGTGACCCCATGCTGATTGCTTGAATATTTGGTGGTCGTTCCCACCCTATGTATGTTTGGATATGTTCGTCGGTTTGTGATTGGTTGTTCGTATGCCAAAGGGCATGTTCAACTTATTGAGATCCACTGTATGTGATTGGTGTGTCGTTTTGAGAACTTTATTCGTTCGTATATCGATTTATGTGCTTCTGTGTTGATCGTGTTGGAGCTTACCGTGTGAACATATCCTCGATATTAGTTGATCATTCGTTGGTAATATTGGAGGTTATCATGATGATGATATTCTCGATTGTGTTTTGACCTCTGATTGGTCATATTGGAGTTTATCATGTCGATGATATACTCGGTTAATTTGTTGGTTGATCATTGTTAACGATCGTATGACCGTTCGAATTTTGTGCCGATGTTTCAGGATTTGTGTCGTTGATTTGGGCCATTGTTTCACGGATGTATCGTGTTTTATTGATTTTTAGCAGGATTTAGACTCGATTGTGTAATCAGGCAGACATGATTCGACACGGATAGATTATGTTATCCGAAGATGATATATTTTTGTTGAGATTCATGGAATGTGATTGTAAGCGTATTGAGGCTTTACAGCGAAGTCACTCGCTAGTATCTCAGGAGATCGTCGACTTTGCGCATTTGTAAGTATGCAGTTTTGGTTATTCAGTAATGATGATTGATCGTTGTCGTGATGGTTTCGGGATATTTTGGTTGAACGGTTTGTTTGTCTTTGTGACAGATTGCAAGTTTCGAGGACGAAACTTATTTTAAGTGGGGTAGAATGTAATATCCTGAAATTCTACTGCGATTGTTTAATGTTATTTTATCCGAGTTATATTGTACAGGATGATATCTGTACAGTATGGATAACATAATAGAAAAACTGAGGCAACTGTACTTGTATAATTGTCGTATTTGGTAGACAGTTACAATTGAGGATATCATGTATCAGGATATCGCACTTTTGACATTGGGTATATCGTATGAGAATAGTATTGGATTTAGTATATGTATTCAGTATGTGTATACGTATCCGGTATGTCGAGGCGAACAGGAACAGTTGGATTTTTGGCTAAGTATATAGGCCATTACGTACGCTAAATTCCAGAGCTAACGTACGTTAAATTGATAGTGTTACGTACGTTATGGCTATTGTATTACGTACGTAACAAAGGGAATCAGACTTGTGGCCGACAGGTGGGACCTGTGGTCGGCGTCTTTCGGCGAGGAACGTGCTTGGGCAAGTCAACTACGTATTACGTACGCTATACAGGGTGTATTATGTACGTAATATGAGTTTTTACTGTAGCAAGTCAACGTACGTATTACGTACGTTATGGTGAAAGTGTTACGTACGTAAGGAAGTTCACAAAATAGGTCAGTTAACTCTGGACTGCCATTACGTACGCTATCAAGGTAAGATAGCACACGTAATAGGTTGTTATGTACATTAACAAGGACATGTTACGTACGTAACGAACAGAAATGTTTTATAAGAGAACGCCCGTCTTTCATTTCCCTTGGACATTTCATTTCGTTCTTCTCCTCCAAACACTCAGAGATGGCATTTTCCGTTCCTCTAAGTCAATTTTGAGCTTGGAAACATGGGATTGAAGCTTGTATATGGAGCTATTGAAGATTCTTGAAGTGATTCCTTGTGTTTTTCATCTTCTAAGAGGTATGTTGGAATAATCCTCTCTTGAATTTCGGATTTTTGATGTTGTTGTTGATGAATGATTCGTATAAAGATGATTATGATCTTGTTGTTACAATTCTTGAGAATATATGAGGTGTATGTTGAAGGAAGATGATGATATGTTGGTTTATATCTTGTATATATTGATTATGATTATAGATTCATAGTGTTCTTGGTGTTCTTGGTAGAATTGTTCGATTCTTGATGTTAGGAGGATCATATATTGGAAAATATGATAATATACACCTTGAATCATGAATGAGGATTATTTAGATGTTAGAGGATATCGAATTTTGTTGTTTTGATAGCTATGAACAAGGTTTCGAATCATTTAGTGTTCTTGAGGAACTCCTTGATGAATTGAACATAGCAAGACGATCGTAGAATGAATTATCGGTATCTTTAGATATGAAGATCGAATGTTCGTTGATTGTACTGGTAGAATTCGTATGTTCTTGATGAAATTCGAATCATGATATCAATTTGGAATCCGGAAAGATTGTGATTGATCACCGAATATGATTTCCTTTACATTCGTATTCGTAATCGTATTTTGGTTATGAATTCGTAATTGTTTGAGTTGGATTGTTCGGACTTGTGTCTAATCGAGATATTATGAAATCGTTGAGTTTGTCGATGAGTTATATTGATTGGTAATTATTGGATTTCAGTTCAACATGTATTCGTAAATGGTTTGAGTATACTATTTGGTTTTGTATGTGATCGAAGTGTCGTTGAACTGTTGAGATCGATTGGTTGGCTATGTCGGTTATTGATTGTTATCAAATCGTTGCTATTTGTATTACTTCAATAGGTTGAGATTATTGATCGGTGATTATAACCATGTGTTGCGGTCGAGCTCGAGAATGTTCTTAGATTGCTTTGGTCGGGGCTGAGGAGCTCGTAGACGAAGGCAATGAGATTGGTAGCGGTTTCATCATCGTCGTATCGGTATCGAGGCAAGTTATTACTTGTTCAGTTATAATGTTTAATGAATGGTTTCAGTTTCATTTCGTTTATAATGCATATAGCAATGATTATTACTGCAAATTCTGGCGATTTGGATTATATGTTGTCTTTTCGATTCTGGGAGTTAAATCATAATGTATATGCTTTATATCGGTTATTGGCATATTCGGGTATCAAGGTTATGTTGCGATAAAGATGAGGATATGAATATCTATAGTTCATGGTGCGTTTGGATCGTCGAGCATTGAGGATAATCGCCGGTGATGATTTGACATCGAGATTGCTCCTGAAGGACTCGGGACAAGTATCTTAGTTTTGATTTCGATTTAGTGTTGATGATGTTGATCATGCAGGTTGTCTTTCATATTGTTGAACATGAGTTCGTCCTAGTTGTTTTGTCATAATGTCGTTCATGTTATTGAGTCATGTGTTGTTCATGTCGATGAACATATTGATGCATATATGTATGCATAATTGTATTGTTTATGTTGTGTTGATCCGTTGGGTGTAATATCCGCATTTTTTTTCCCTTGTATTTTTATCTTTGGTGTATTTCTCGATTGTAGTGCCCCTCGTGTACCTTTCAGTATGTCCTTCCTGTCAACTGTTGAACTGTATTCTTGTTATTGTTGTGCGAAACCGCTGTTTCGGGGTTGCTGTGGATCCATTTCGTGTTATTAGTCCCCATATATTGATTCCTATCGTTTTATTCTCTTTCCGGATCATTTTTATCATTTTGGGACCCAAAATGGGTGTGGGCCGCGGCACAAGGTGCGTGCGCCGCGGCACACAAATTTCTCCAAATGTTGATCGAGCGATCTGTACTGTGTGCCGCGGCACACCCATCCGGTGCCGCGGCACAAGCCGAGTCGGCCGCGGCACACCCGTCCGGTGCCGCGGCACACCCGTGTGACATCTGCGACCAAAACCCGATCAGACGGTGCCGCGGCACAAGCGGTGCCGCAGACACCGCCGAAACCTGGGAGTAAAATTTTGGCCTGTGCCGCGGCACACTTCGGCTGTGCCACGGCACACAAAGCGGTCAACTGTGCAACTTCGTCCTTATTAGACGAAATCGGCCATTTCCTCCTTCATTTCACCTGCGCGAGAGAAAGAGAGATCTAAGGGGGGATTTTCTCAAGCATTCTTCATTCGGGGGTCGATTTTCATCATCTTTCTTCGGTTGTGAGGATCGGATAATCAATCTAACGCGTGTTCTACGGATCTTGGTACTTGAATCCCCAAAGGTAATATTTCTAGAACCCTATTTTCGATTAATTTGGGGGTTTTGGGATTTTCTTCCGATTAGTTCCGTTTTGTTGATGGATTCATGATGTATACGATTAATATTGTTAGTATCTTTAGTTTTCCTACGGATTCATGGATATTTTGTGGATTTTTACGGAATCGAGAGGGTTTGGTTGTGGTCCGCCCTCGTTGTTATTTTTGGTATGAATATACATGAATCGTAGGCGGGTTTCCGGGTGTATTCCATTTCCGTAATCGTCTAGAGTTGGTTGTGATTGTTTTATTCGAATCGTTAGGTTCATTTCCGCCAGTTCCTTGCGGTCGTGTTCAACTCTTCCGTTCCGTTTGTGTCATCGTCTATTTAATCGAGGCAAGTATCCTTATGAACTTACGATCTTGACATAGTAGTATTGTATGAGAAATTGTGTGTGTGTGTATGCTCACTACGGGTTAGATCCGACGGGGTCTCGGTAGGGCTCCACGAAGCTGTGGAACCGCGAGCTTGCTTTTAACCACTGTGGGTTAGATCCGACGGGGTCTCGGCAGGGATCCACGAAGCTGTGGGTCCGCGGTTAATTGTGGTGCATTTTTACAAATGTGGTTTGATCATTGGCATTTTAAATGAGTGTTTTGGAACTATGTTTTCTTGAATTGCATGCATTACTATATGTGTAAGATGTAAGTCGTTCATCTGGTTACTTGTACTAGCGTAATTGCTAACCCCTCTGGGGACCCATTTTGGGGAAATTCGTTTTATGAATTTCAGGTCAGGATCATCGAGACGAACGGGCGCTGGACCAGTATGCGGATGATGGCCGTGCGTGATGCTTGTGCACGAGTGGTGTCTTGTTGTTTTCTATCTTTTACCTTTGTGGTCTTTAAACTAATAGAAGTACTCGAGTACTTAAGAACTTTTACTTGTCGGGATTGTATTGTTGTTTATTATGTTGTGATGGATTATGGTGTCATGTTTGACCGGTTAAACCGGGTGAATTATTTTGTTGGGCGTCTTTATGACGAGGTATTTTTCTGTTGTTTCTGTGAGTCGATGAGTATGATGTCTGTTCAGCCTGGTGGGTCCCATGTAGGGATTCACGTCGCTGTAATATACCTCGGATATCCTGGGGGTGTTACATTGGGATCGTGTGATCTATGCTGAGGGCGCTGTATCAGATGTCCACCTCGTTATGGTCCGACGGGATCATCTTGGTATCTATGCTGAGGGCGCTGGATCGTTGGAGTACCCAGTGTTGTGTTGATGGAATCATATGGATTCACATCGTTGGTTTTGCATATGTTGTTGTGTATATGTATATTGTTGGTTATCCACCTCGTGTTGATCTGGTAGGATCATCTTGGGACCTATGCTGAGGGCGCTGGGTCATGGGATTTCCATTGAGTGTGCACTGTTGATATTGTTTTGAGCATATTGACGTTGTCATATGAGTATGCATTTGTATGTCTTATGTTAGGACCATGTCCGTGTGTGGTATTGATCCGACCTTGGATTTGACTGACATGATTATCGTGGCATTTCATATCTTGAGGTACGTTCCGTATTTTCCTTTGGTATTTGTCTTTTGATGGACAATCGGTTGTCGTCTTGGGATTTGATGATGCTATCCGATGGATCGTATTGGTCAGAACTGGTATATTTCCGTATTGTGAGTTGGTGATGATAGTTTTGTAACACCCCCAATCCACTCAGAGATATTACACGCCATAGAACCTTTCCTCAAGGATCTACCAGGCTGGTAACAACAAACGAACAACTCGACAATGCCTTTAAGGCTAAAAAGACTCAGTAGACCGATCTGGCCTTTCAATAAAAACATACAACTCAATTACAATACATGCCCACGCAGGGGTCGAATACAACACACTCCCATACAACGGGGAAAGAATACTGCAGCGGAAATAAAATACAACTAAACCAATATAACATCAAACGGGTCCTCGTGTGATTAGTATCGTTCATCTTTCATCATCCTTCATGCCGACCCTGTGCTATGCTCCAAAACCTGAATGCAATACAGACATCCACCCCCCGAATACTCGGGGGTTAGCAAAACTCCACTATTTTACTAGTGCAAGTATCAAATACGAAAACGAGCCATACATATCATACTCCACGGAACATGTTAATCATAAACATACTTCCCGAGGTAAATCACTTGATCAAAACGGTTAAATCAAAAGATAGGTGTAAAGATGATATACATCTTGTAAAAACATTTTACGATCTCGGAAGTTTTGAAAACGTTTAGGGACACAGCCCAAAAGTCATTTTCCCAAAGCACAATTACTAAAACAACACACGGGGTCTATGACCCAATTCACAAAACACGGGGTCCAGACCCAAATCATAAACCACAGGGTCCACGACCCAAATCATCAAACACATGTTCCCAAGGATTATTCGCGTCCCGTGCTAACAAGCCACGAACCTCAGATGCTCCCGCAGAACATACTCGAGTGAATAACCCAATGGGAAGCCATACCAAATCACATGTCACCGTAACAACAGTCACGTGACCACAAGCACAGATACATTCATAACCAAATCACAACCATAAGTTATCCCGGCATCGCGCTAACAAGCCACGAACCTCGGAGTCCCCGCAAGACATACCCGATGATAACCCCACAAGTTATCTCGGCATCGGGCTAACAAGCCACGGACCTCGGAGTCCCCGCAAGACATACCCAGATTGGATAACCCTACGGTCTCGCCCGACCCATACTAGCAAGTATAGATCCCGGAGATTCAACATTCCTACCCGGAGGCACATCGCATATAACAGGCACACAACAATAATCGATTATCGAGCCAAACAACATTAAGCATCACAATCTCCTTTCAAAGGAGTAACAACTAACATCACATCATGTCAAATACCCACCGAACAAGTATACAATTCGGTACATAATCCTCGGCAAGTGATCACGGTCTATTATATTCACAAAGTATGGTTAAAACATCTAACCACATACCACACATACTTACATATTCCAAATACACACTTATCCACGATTCATACGAGTTACCTTGAAGGAAAAACCTTTTTATCGAGAATATACCGACTCCGTTTTACGTTCATTAAATATTGGATTTCGCATAAAATCATTTATCAAAAATTATGCCAACGAAACATGAAACGTATGGGCAAGATACTTGCCTCGATACCACGAGCACGGAACCACGAACGGACACGGCTCCACCGGGAAACTTCGGAACGCCCGATGCTATCGAAACGGAAGACGACGATGAACGGAAGGGTTCGAAGCGGTTTCTTCGCAAGAAACTTGACCCTAACATCATATAATCAATAAATAAACGATCATACGAGGAAGAATAATCGTAGAACGTCCGAAAACCCCTCTAAGACATTTTACCGGACACCTTCAAGGCGTCGATCAAGAACTCGACCAAAACAATGAATCGATACGATCCAACCATGGAATAACAAGGGAAATGATATAATACATCTAAATATTCATCAATCCATCATAATACTAAGTTAAATCGGATTAATCGGACGAAAACAACCAAAATACCCAAATTCCCCAAAACTAGATTTCTAGAAAATCTGACCTGATTCGGTAGATCGGAGGATGTTATAGGATGGATGATTGATGATATGAACTCCAAGACTTCATGGATTTATTGTCCAACAACATCTCTCCATGATTAACCAAGCTCCAGCCGCGGAAGGGAAGAAAACGAGTGAGAAATGGTTGGAGAAAAACGCCTGCTGGCCTTAAATATGCTGACTGCACAGTGTGCCGCGGCCCAGCCGAAGTGTGCCGCGGCACAGGGCCGAATCTGCCCCCCAGTGATCGGCAGTGTGCCGCGGCCCGGACGAGTGTGCCGCGG
Source organism: Orobanche coerulescens (assembly GCA_033398695.1). Classification (NCBI taxonomy): domain Eukaryota; kingdom Viridiplantae; phylum Streptophyta; class Magnoliopsida; order Lamiales; family Orobanchaceae; genus Orobanche; species Orobanche coerulescens. Next base: position 46,215,324 of record CM065809.1, read on the forward strand.
CAGTGACTCGGCAGTGTGCCATGGCCCTGCCGGCATGTGTCGCGGCTCATAATACAGAGGGGTTGGCCGATAATGAAACATGAGTGTGCCGCGGCCCGGACGGGTGTGCCGCGGTAGTGACTCGGCAGTGTGCCGCGGCCCTGCCGGCATGTGCCGCGGCTCACGGTACAGGCTGCTCGGCCAAAACTGGAAAATGAGTGTCTGAGCTATTTCGACCATAAGTCTCTCGTCCGGACTCCGATTGACTCACCGTTTGAACCATTGGAAAGCTAACTTGATGCTCTATAATATTGAAAAGATTCAAAATCTTTGGAGTTTCCAAGAATTTATGGTGATTTTTACAAAGCCGAACTCATACTTGGAAAAGTCGTATAGTAACACTGAACTCAACAAAACGACACCGAAACCCGAACCTGAATACGAACCGAAGGTACGGTTACGAAGTACTCGCAAAGACGAATCTAAGAGCTAATAGAACACACGATTCTGACCACCCGAAGGCTCGAAATTCAACAACGGAATTAATTACCCCAAACTTTGGGAAATTACGAAAACGGCCCAAAACATCCGAAATACACGATACACGATCGAAACACCAAACCAAAGCTCGCAACATGAATAATAACATTAAATGAACTTACGAGAAACTCAAAACAACAGTTTCGGACGAGATTCGCAAGAATTGAACTCAAGTGCGAAAAGTCGCTAAAAAGCTCGGAACTCAACAAAACGATACCGAAACGAACTCGGATGACAAAAAGTGCAGAATTAATCATTCTCGGAATGACGAAACGGTCATGAGAGAGTCGTCAAAACCGACTTCTGCCGAAAAAAATAAAATTACCGAAATTCGAAATTGCGGATATTACAAGTTTGAGAACCTTGAGTATTGTTTGAGGTATAATACAGACATTATGTTCGAATTGATTGTTTAATCGAGTACGAGATGTGAAATGTGATAATTGTTGTTCTGTTGAGAATTATTTGAGTAAGTAAAGTTATGACGATAAGATTACATTGGTCGTATTCTTATTTTGTATTCTCATTGGTATGTAATTATTAATGTGATGTGATGGTTATCATTGTTGGATATTATGGCTGACCCCGTCGTGGGCTTTCTTTTTAGGTTCTTGAGATATCGAGATTGTAGCCGTCGTGGAGAGATGAGCTTCCCGGAGGATACTGGCTAGGGCATGTAATTGTGTATTGAGTTTCCTGATCAGTCGCTGTATTCCGCTGCTAGAGTATTTTTAATTGTTTGTATTTTCCGCTGCGTGAGTATTTTTAAACGACCTTTCGTTTATGGTAATTTGAGTTACTTTGGAAATCATTTTCTAAACTATTGAGTTTCGGTCGTTTGGCCTTGCCTTTTTCAAAACGAGATTTTGCGCTGGTTTTGATAAACAGATTTTATATAGTCTTCAAATATTTAAAAGATAGTACAGTCGTCGGACTCTTGGGCATTTGTAAATGTTTGCGAAAATTTCCTTTAGCCTTGTGGGTTCTGTTGTGTCAAGAATTAACACCTTCCGACCGGCGATCGACTAGGAGGACGGGCGACCGAGTCACTGCCGAGCGGCCAAGTCAGTTCTGCCGATCAGCAACCTGGCGACCGAGCCTTAACCCAGCGGACGACCTACATCGACCAACCGAAGGCCCCAGGACCAGTCCCGATGCCGAGCGATCGACCTCAAGACGATCGCCTCTCGGTACTCGGCGATCGACCCCTGGCGACCTACGAATGGACGATCTCCTCTCGGTACTCGGCGACCTACCCTTGGTGATCGACCATTGGCAACCTCGGATGATCAGCTAGAGACGACCGCTCATGTCGATCACCACCGATGACCATCCAGTCGGCGAAGACCGAGCGTCAAGACTGGCACCATGTGCAAAGACCGAGACAAGATCCGCGAATCCCGGGCCATTGACCACAGTCTGACAGATTCTCTCCACCAGCCGACAAGCCGCCGAAAGCTTGTCAGTAGGGCCGCATGTTGACTGACTCCGGACACGTGATGGCTCCTTATTGGACAGCCAAGCTGAGGCATCCTCTTCCTTGGACTTTAGCCCGACAACCAGCATCTTTCTTGGACTTTAGCCCGACAGCCCTGGAGATCGGCCCCTTATAATATTGGCCGACAGACGATCGACACCTTATTATATTAGCCGGCAGGCGATCGGCCACTACAGGACAGGACCCGGCTGCCCCTATATAAACAAGGCTCCCAGCACTTGTCCAGGCCCCGGGAAACTCTTCTGCACAGAACCGAGATTTTGGCATACATCTTCATCTTCTTCAACTCCCTTCGGATTTCACACTATACAGAAGCAAACATCAAGCACTTGGCTAATCTCCAACTCTTGGCAACAGCTTTCTTTTGGTCTTACTTCTCCCTGCCTTTTCTCCTCGAGCAGATTACCAGCGGGACGAAGAACACCAAGCTTCGCTCAAGAGCCGGATTAACAGAGTCTTTTTACACTCATTGTATTTAGATTTCTCTCATTAATACTTGTATCCACGAATATTTGTATTAATAACATCTCGCGAGAGCATTCAAGCCCGGGCCTAACAAACCCGGCACAACATGTAATATTTTACTTCTCTCGGAAGAGCTCCATAGCTGTTGTTTGTTGTCCGTCTTCCAGCAGTATTAATCTTCGGATAAATATTTTGGGCAACAACAATTGGCGCTAGAAGGAGGGCATCCAACCCTCGATTTTTTACACCTACCGTCCCGAAGAACACTCACTGTTCTCGGGGCAGATATTTGAAGTGACACTCACTGCACTTCAAAAGAAATCCTTCAGAAATCATGTCTTCCGCCTCCGCGTCGAAGAAAGCCGCTGATCAGCCGGCCAAACCCCCTGTTCCGTCCCAGTCCGAGCCGCAACCGATGGTGGGAGGTAGCCGCCGCGGTCAGAGACGCTCGACCCCGTCCCGGGAAGGCGGCCCGAGCCTCTCGCTCGATCAGTTCCGAACCAATGAACAAATCGAAGAGGCCATAGCCGTCCTTCAGGAGCGACGGAGTGCTCTCGACGCGCCTCCAGCTACCGCCCCCCCGGTCTCTCGCCGGAAGATCAAGCGGAAGCTCAAGGCACTACTGGCCGAGCGATCGCCAGGAGGCTCTCGCCCGCAACAAGAGGCGCTCGGCAGCCGGGGCACGTCTGTCTTCGATCGCCTGGGCAGCGACCCGACACAGCGGCCAAGGCGGTCCGGCCCGGCTACGAGGCAGCGGAGTTGGTGTCCGTCACCAGGAGCTCGGCCTACCCGGCTCCCACAAGGCGATCCAGCCGCCTGGCTCCAGCTCGCCAAATTCCAGAGGTCAGCAGCATCGGGGTCCGGAGGTCGGTGCACGATCGCCTCGGCCCCCGCTCCCAAAGCCGATCCGCAAGCAGCCGAGCCGCGGCAATTGCCGCAATGCAACGTCAACTCAACGATATGAAGGCGCTCCTGCAATCCGGTGCAGGCGCCACCAAGACGATCGCTGCGCCGAGCGAGCCGCTCGCGATCGACATCGAGCTCGCCCCGATGCAGCACAGGATCGCTCCTCCTCAGACACCCGTGTACCAGGGGCGATCGAACCCCCAAGCACACCTGCACAAGTTCAACATCTACATGACCGGGTGTGGGGCATCGGACGCGACCAGGTGCCGAATGTTCCCTCTGACACTGGACGACCTCGCCCACCGGTGGTACACTTCATTGCCACCTCGGTCCATTGGCTCCTTTAACGAGCTGGCGCACGTCTTCACGGAACACTTCGCCACCAGGGTCGCCCGGCCAGAAGGTCGCCATCGCATGATGCAAATCAGGCAGGGCGAAGAAGAGTCCGACTCGGACTACATCGACCGGGTTGACATAATCATCCTCAACGGCGAGCCCGTAAGCGATGAGACCGCCCTCTACGCGGTCCTAGGAGGTTTTCAGAGTTTCTCGCCTATGTTCAGGCATCTCACGAAGACCCTGCCGACGACCTACGCAGCCTTCCGGGCTAGAGCCGCAGATTTCCTGTCCAGGCAAAGGCTTCTTCTCAGCCTAGGAGTAGATCGATCGGCGCCCGTCAGCGACCTCCGATCTCGGCCCGATCGCTATTACCCCAGAGCCGGAGGACTCGATCCCCGCCTCTGATCCATTCTAACATGAGGGACTAGCCGCCGCCCGATCGCCAATTTCGACCTACGAATAAAGCGATCGGCCGCCGAGCGACGATCGCCAGTCTTCCGGCCAGGTCGCAACATCATCAGCAACCCGGTGGACACGATCGCCATCTACAGTCCAGCATATAACATGACGGACTAAGGCATAAGATCGCCCCCACCGCGCATCATAAAGCCATGGTCCTGGCAGTCGATAAAACCGGCTGCTTCGGCCATGCAAGGTCCCTTTCGGCCGAGATTGCCCGCCCTTCGTTTAAATACAAGGCCGGCGTAGTCGGAGGGCTCTCCAACATTAATCAGTGGACACATGCCACAACCCCGTCTCAACGTACACCGTCGAGGTCGGCTATCTCCATGGCTGGCCGAGGTGGAAGCAGAGCTAACAAGCCGCGGGCGTGAAGTTGATTCATCCGACGCGCTTGCGCAAGGACTCCTCTAGACCGAGACCGCACGCCCTTCGTTTAAATACAAGGCGGCGCGGCTATGAGAGGACCCTCATAATAAAGTGAGTCACGAGACACTCATTGTCTCCGTGCACCAAGACACGGTCATGGAATCGGTCCATCGATCTCCGCGACTGTGCACGATTCCTCAAACAAGCGAAACCACCAAGTTTCCATGGGGGATCGGCCAATGTTGTTTTTTGCAGGTACAAGACCGAAAGATAGCTAAGCCAATCGACCATGATAGCCCAAGTCCGAGTCCTAAGTCAGCTCAGATCACCCGTCCTCATCCATACACGATCACCAGCAAGAACCACCTCGCCCCATGTCTTCAACATAGGAGCAAGCTGGGGGGCAATTGTTGTGTCAAGAATTAACACCTTCCGACCGGCGATCTACTAGGAGGACGGGCGACCGAGTCACTGCCGAGCGGCCAAGTCGATTCGCCGATCGGCAACACGGCGACCGAGCCTTAACCCAATGGACGACCTACATCGACCAACCGAAGGCCCCAGGACCGATCCGATGCCGAGCGATCGACCTCAAGACGATCGCCTCTCGGTACTCGGCGATCGACCCCTGGCGACCTACGAATGGACGATCTCCTCTCGGTACTCGGCGACCTACCCTTGGTGATCGACCATTGGCGACCTCGGATGATCATCTAGAGACGACCGCTCATGTCGATCACCACCGATGACCATCCAGTCGGCGAAGACCGAGCCTCAAGACTGGCACCATGTGCAAAGACCGAGACAAGATCCGCGAATCCCGGGCCATTGACCACAGTCTGACAGATTCTCTCCACCAGCCGACAAGCCGCCGAAAGCTTGTCAGTAGGGCCGCATGTTGACTGACTCCGGACACGTGATGGCTCCTTATTGGACCGCCCAGCTGTGGCAGCCTCTTCCTTGGACTTTAGCCCGACAACCAGCATCTTTCTTAGACTTTAGCCCGACAGCCCTGGAGATCGGCCCCTTATAATATTGGCCGACAGACGATCGGCACCTTATTATATTAGCCGGCAGGCGATCGGCCACTACAGGACAGGACCCGGCTGCCCCTATATAAACAAGGCTCCCAGCACTTGTCCAGGCCCCGGGAAACTCTTCTGCACAGAACCGAGATTTTGGCATACATCTTCATCTTCTTCAACTCCCTTCGGATTTCACACTATACAGAAGCAAACATCAAGCACTTGGCTAATCTCCAACTCTTGGCAACAGCTTTCTTTTGGTCTTACTTCTCCCTGCCTTTTCTCCTCGAGCAGATTACCGGCGGGACGAAGAACACCAAGCTTCGCTCAAGAGCCGGATTAACAGAGTCTTTTTACACTCATTGTATTTAGATTTCTCTCATTAATACTTGTATCCACGAATATTTGTATTAATAACATCTCGCGAGAGCATTCAAGCCCGGGCCTAACAAACCCGGCAAATCTTGTATTATTTATCTTCTCTCGGAAGTGCTCCCGCAACTGTTGTTTGTTGTCCGTCTTCCAGCAGTATTAATCTTCGGATAAATATTTTGGGCAACAACAGGTTCCATCTCGGCCCCCACGGCGCTGTAATATTCCCGGTTAAATCTGGGGGTATTACAGAATATGGTATCAGAGCTTAGGTTGTGAAAACCTATGCAGTCGGGTCGAGTTAGGTCGTGTCATTCGAGTTGTTGATTGACAAATATTGGAGCCGTGAGTTTTTGTTGTTCACTCGGGCTTATGCGTTATGTGATTTGCCAGTGTAGTACTGGGCTTGTTATAAACTTTTCCAAATAGTATTAACGTGTTTCTTCGGATAGAGATGTATTGTGTTATCGAATTGAACTGAGTGCAAAACGTGTGTTTTGAAAATATCTGTGTCGAGTATTTTCTTGAGTCGAGACATGTGCCAGTATCACGGGGAATCGTCGGCTTCACGATCGGTAAGTATTTGGATTTTTGAATTGCATTGAGATTTGGTGCCGTTCTAAGTTGACATGCATTGAGATTCAGCAGGATATTATACGTTACAGTATGAGGTGACATAATTGGGACAGATTGATGATTTGAGAAACTATGATTTTGGAAATCAATATATCGGTTAGATTTCGGAACGGAATTGTGAATTTGGGAGAAATATTGTGCATGGTTGAGAAGAACATGTAGTCATGTTAGTTCATTTTGTGATATATGGAACTGTTTTCGAGCATTTGAAAATGATACTTTTCAAAATGAACGTTTTACGGATGATTTATCGAAAATGATTTTTGGGCCGAGACCCAATCGTTTTGAAATAGTTTTGTAACTCAAGACTTGGGGTCCAAAAGGGTTTTTCTACTTTTTAAACTTCTTGTAATGCGGAACGAGATACGGGCTGAGACCCTAAGGTTTCAAAAGGCTTTTATTTTTGTTTTCTTAAAACTCCCAAAATTTGTAAAACACCTTACTAATCGCTTATGCATTTTATTATTGCCTTTCGGGGTTTTGGTTTACATATTCAAATAAAACCTCTCGGGAAGTCTTTCACTATGTTGAGTTGTTTCAATGTTTTGTCATAGCATATTTGAGGTGACCCGAGATGGGTTAATGGTTGACGTTGCGAGTCATGTATGGAAGAGGAGTTTGTATCCGAGTTTATATATTGAGATTTTGAAACTCTATCGGGTGATTTTCTGATGAAATATCAGTGAATATTGGTGATGAACCGAATTGGTATACAGGAGTATGCATGTGGTCAATCATTTGCATAGTTTTCATTTTAAAACTTCGAAATCGTGCGAATTCGTTCTCAGTAAGGTTACAGTATAGGTTGCGGGACTGGCTAGGTGGTGCTCTCACTCTTTGGTTCCTCCCATTGCTTACTGAGAGGGACCTACCGAGTCGCGCATTGAAGAGATGATGGAATAATATGAAGCGGATCTCTTATCGTGAACTTTTGGACATTGGATGTCTTATTTAATTTATTGGATAAATTAAATCGCTCTTATGAATTAAATAAATTACTAGGTAATTAATTTAACTCAAGAATTATTTTTTCTTGGTGAAATAATATTTTAGTATAATTGATAATTAGATTAATCAATTTTATTTGAGACGAACCAACGTGTAATAGTAGGACTGGATACACGATGGTCTATTTCATGGACCGAAATGAACCAAATCCTTCTCTATTATGGTGTAGGCCACCCCACCCACTAGTAGGTCCCTTGTTGGTGACCTTGTCTTCATACTTGCATGTATTGAGGAGGTTTCCAAACACTTGAGGACAAAAGGGTGATAAGATGTGATCTTATCATGATTACCCCTTTAGGTGTGTTGGTATGAGGTTTGTGTGGACTTGGTTATAAAACAAAGTTCATCCTCCTCCACTATATCATGAAAATCGGCTATCATCAAGGAAGAGAGAGAGAGAGAGAGAGAGAGAGAGAGAGAGAGAGAGAGAGAGAGATAGAGGGAGAGAGAGAGAGGGAGAGAGAGAGAGAGAGTTCATTTTGTTCATGTTCTTACACTCTTAGAGAGAGAAAGAAAATAAAAAATAAACACGTATATCACTTAGAGTGATCACATACTTGAGAGATCATTTCCTACTACTCTTCTCTAGCCGTATCCTTAGAGGGTAATTGAGTAGTTGTTGTTTCCAATCATCTCCTCGCGCGTGGCTAGTAGAGACGCAGTGCTTTCGGCGTTCGGATCATCAAGGACTTATCAAATCGGATTTGCGGTCACCAACATCAACTTGTACATTCAATCAAAGGACTTCAAGGGTATATTTTCATATCTTAACTCTTGTCCTTTCATATTCGTATATACATTGCATGATCGGTCCTCTTTAGAGCTTTGGTAAAATTCATTTTTGCTGCCGCTATGCCTTTGTTTTAGGCATCGAATCCCAAAAGTGGTATCGGAGAGAGGTCTTGCGATCGTATATACGATATTTAGCATTTGTAATGCCTGATTGGATGTTTTTATGACTTAGAATCATAATTGTTTTAATCATTAATTTTTAATTGTTCATCTAAAAATTTCATGATTTTATGTTACAATATAAATCTATATATTTTTTTTTGAAAAACTGATTTAAATGTGTAATATAAACATTAGAAAAATATTAATTTTGGATTCGGGACGAAAAGACGAGCCGGAAATGTGGCCGGACCCGGCAGCTCCGAGCTGCCGGGAGTTAGCAGGCCGCTGCCGTGCGGTCCTATTTAGTGAAGGACTGCGGTCCGACATTCGGACCGCATGGCAGTGGCCGCGGGCTTAGCCCGGGCCGTGTATTTTTTACTCCATTTTTTATATTTTATTCGGTAATTAATTTTTCACAAATTAAATTGGATTTAATTTAACTAAAATATAATTATGGTAATTTTATTCTTAAAGAATTAATTTAATAAAATATTTTATCGTATGGAACAAGTTAAAATTAACGGTTGTGTGGATTAATTGGATTAATTCTTATGAGTATTAATTTATATTGATTGGATCAATATTTAGATTAATATTTATACCATTAATTTTAATGTGATTGTTGCATAATTATTGGAACGGTGATGTAGTTCATAGACCTAGTTTTTGAATCGTTTGTTCGATTGGGTTGTAAAGGCCGTTTTGAGCCAATTTATTTTACTAGAAAAATTTGTATATAGGATGCAATTTTCAATGTAAAATTTTTATGCAATGACGAAGACTGGAGGAAGATCCATTGGAGAGGACGTAGATTCAAGACTCAAGAGATGTAATTAGATTACAATATTTTTGGTTCTAGTATCGGCCCATGAAATACATGTTGGTAGCAACTAGGTTGTGTACGTTTATTCATATAGTATGAATGTTGACAAATGCACCTAAATGAATTAATATGCAAAGTGTCACATTAATCGTGAAAATTCTCCCCACGAAAAAATATTAAGTTTAAAAGATTTCAAGGTTTTCCTTCCCTCCATCGAGCTCTCGAAAAATTGAAATCCAAACTGGATGAGCTATGCTTCCGAGTTATCGGGGTAGTCGTTCAGGGAGGGTCGATAAATTCTGAGAGTGCATTGGGTGCCTTCGGTTGGAACAAATTTTATCCCTAGAAACCTGCTCGGTTGCCGGATAAGATTCAATTGTGAAACTGATTAGCGTCGATGGTATAAACTTAACTTGTTCACGAACTATAGAAACCGTATAGGTTGAGGGGAGTGAACAAGGGGAAAAAGAAGATCGAGTCATCCATTAGATGGGTTGGTGTTGGACACCACTTTATGAAGATTAATAGACCAGAAACCTGTTCAGTTGCCCTCTATTAAAATTTATAAACAACTCAATCACCACTAGTAAAGCGAACAAATACCTCCGGATTTCACAAGGGAGTGTGTTATTCCGATAAAAACAGTGGGAGCTGAGTTAAATGAATAGAAAAGACTTTAATTCTAAACTCGGATCATAATCAAACGAGCCACAAATCAATCTGTCTTACTCAATGCAAAAAAATAAAGTAACAACTCTCATAATGACAATGAACCCGCTCGCAATTCTATTTGATAAGAACAACTTAACCGGACCAAACTTTGTGGACTGACTCTGCAATCTGATGATTGTCCTTAGTATGGAGGCACTGGGATACGTCTTGGAGAGGGACATTCCAGAAATTCCAGTGCGGAAACAGAGCCAGTCAGGAAGATGTTGAAAACAACAAAAAAGTGAGTTAAGGATGAAGTATGTGGCTATATGATGGGCTCTATGTCTAAGGAGCTTCAGAGCTCATGAGAAAATGACTTCTGCTAGGAAGATCTGATCTCACTTAACCGAACATTATGGTGAGCACAATCGAACTGCAAGATATGAGATATCTAAGCAGCTCTACATATAATAATAATTTTAATCATTATAAAATACTATGATCTAATGATTGAAAATGAAAACAAAAATATATTGCATAAAATTGAAAGGATTATTAATATTAATTGAAGATTTAACATTATAAATGCACTAGTAGAATAAACATCAAAGACTTCGGTAATGTATATTAGCAAAGTAAAAACAAACAACAACTTCGCTTTTCAATTTACTGAAGTAAAAAACCAACATAGACTTCAATAAATGATACCAAACAAAAAAGTAGGAGCTAGTTAGAAATTTAAAGTTACAAAGACTTCGCTAATTTGATAATTACTGAAATAAAAAGTGTGAAATTTTATTTTTTTATCAAAAATATTTACAATAGCGAAGTGTATGTCTTGAGACCGGAAATTGAAGAAGGCATTGGCCCAACCGAACAAAAATATTAATCGGTCAAAACCTAGACTTATTTCTCACCTCGTTCCCCACTTCTCTCTCTCTCTCTCTCTCTCCGCCGACTTGTTCTTATGGACGTTCTATCTCCAGCGACCATGGCTAGCTCAACTCGGCGACGTCCATGTCCTAAATCGGAGTAGATCGGAGCGGCAACCTCTTCTCAGCACCATTCAAGGACCTGGTTTGGGAATCCGAAATCTCAAATTCGACTCTAGGTGGAAGAGGAAGAAGCCATGGTCTCAGCTGCAATTACCTAAAAAAGTGATTTTGCGCGTCCCCACATGCCGTATGATGGTCGTCCGCGCCGGATCTTATACCGACGAGCTCATTAAAACAGTCATAAGGGATTTCTCATCTTATACATGCTTGCATTTTTTTTTGGGAGTGCGTAGTAAATGTAGAGATTCATGTATGTAATTATTGGATGGCTAATAAATAAACAAACAAAACCAAAATTTGTTTTTCTGTTCATGTTCTGCTGCAATTTTATGTTTGATTTTAGTTTTTTAGTAAATTTTTGGTTACTTTTTAATCCACATTACAATTAGATTTCCTTCAATTTTTTCTGTACCCTGAACAGGAAAACTTTATCAGTTTTACCTCCAGTGCTAAGTGTCTCTAAAATTTTAACCAAGTGAATGCTAGTTTGGAAAGTTGTGGAAAGCTGTGAAATTATAGAAAAAGTGTATTCCAGCTGATGCAGAAATTTGTTGAGAGTACTGAATTTAATTCGGTATATTGAACTGTTCCGTAGGTTCCGTAGGTAGTCATTAGCAAGTCAAATTAGTATATTACCTAAAGTGGTCACTGCTTTCCTTTCTGTTGGGGGGAATAGAAATCAATTGCATCTCTAGGTCGGGGAATCCTTGCAATAGACGAATCAAATGCGACATGCGGAAAAAGGTTGGCATCCATTGGACTCAAAAACACAGAGACAAACAGACAAGCTTATAGACAGCTTTTGTTGACAACTCCCGGCTTGGGCGATTATATTTCTGGTGCCATTCTCTTCGAAGAGACACTTTTCCGGTCAACCACACACGGAAAGAAGTTTGTGGACTGTTTGCGCGATGAGTATATTGTGGCTGGTATCAAAGTTGATAAGGTGACTGTTAATAGAAATAATTATGATTAAAGTTTTATCATGTTACTTTTTTTGTAAGTGTCTGTTGGTTGTCGAATTGATCGAAATTTTGTAGTTTGTAATACTCCGATTCCAGTCTAATTTATTCTCTTCTTTTTGTTTTTTTTGCCTTTTTTCCTTTTCGTTTCTGTTTTGATAGGGTTTGGTTCCACTACCTGGGTCGAACAATGAATCTTGGTGCCAGGGATTAGATGGACTGGATTCTAGATCTGCCGAATATTATAAGCAAGGGGCTTGTTTTGCAAAATGGTTTGCGATTTTTGTCATGATCTGTATTTCCTAAAAAAATTATTTGATATCTTTGGTTTTGCATACCAATTTTCACTTTGCATCATAATACTTTAGGAGAACTGTTGTAAGCATACCCTGTGGTCCTTCAGCTCTAGCTGTTAAAGAGGCAGCTTCGGGTCTTGCTCGTTATGCTGCAATTTCTCAGGTAATATTGTAACACCCCCGAGATATTCGAGGTGTATTACAGCACCGTGGACCCCTACATGGGACCTACCAGGCTAACACAAGAAAACACCACTCGTCTAACCGTCTCGGTTAGCAAGGAAATAATTGTTAACAACAAGAACATAAAATAACACGTCCGGTACAATCGGCATAATAAACATCAACCGACAAATATAGTAACTTCAACGAAGACCAATCACAATCCGAAAGGAAAAGCCTAAGTACTCGCGAGTACAATCTATAAGTTTACAATTTGGAAAACATCCATATCAAAAGAGGCAGTAGAAATAATAAGACTCAATTGCACATGTCAACAACCTTGGCCGACATCCTCGTACCATCCCAGCGCCCGCTCGTCTGACTGAACATAACTAGAAATCCATAACAAGAATTTCCCCAAAACGGGTCCCAAAGGGGTTAGCAATTACGCTAGTACAAGTAATCAAGGCAAACCATTCGCTTACACGTTTCATAATACAATGCACCAATTTATTTCAAAACCAAAACCAGACATGTCTTTTCCGGAAACAAACAGTTAAACAATTTGCCTGGGACCGGGACGAAGCCACGAATCCCACCCGAGGCCTCTAAGGACCCTCCCGGGATGGCCATATCATAAAACAAATCACGCACGTGCATCGCCTAGGACCGGGATGAAGCCACAAATCCCACTCGAGGCCTCTCAGGACCCTCCCGAGCTGGCTAGCTAAACAGACTCATGAATCCAGGGCACAAACCATTGGACTCTCTCCGTGATCCCGTCGGACCCTCCCGAGGTGAGCAAATCACACACAATATACATTACCATTTCACGTTAAGCATAAAGGTTTCCAAAAATACTTGCCTTGAATAATTGACGACGCAACGAACGAAAAGGAAAGTCACCGACGAATGCTAGGAACCAACGAAACCGAACCTAACGTTTCGAAGAATACAATCACAACCATTTCTAAACGAATACGGAATTGGAATACACCCGAAAACCCGCCTACGATTCATGTATATTCGTATAAAAACGACAACGAGGGCGGACCACAACCAAACAATCTCGATTCCGTAAAAACCACGAAATATACCATGAATCCGTAGAAAAACTAAGAATGCCAACAAGATTAATCATATTCATCAGGAATTAATCAACAAAACGGAACGAATCGGACAAAAACGCGAAAACCCCCAAATCTTCCCAAAAGTAGGGTTCTAAAGATCTAACCTTGATTCGCTGGATCGAGGGATGTTATAGGATGATTGATCAATGATATAACCTCTAGAACTTCGTGGATTCTTTGTCTAACAACATGGATTTGCCTTATCCGAACCTCCAGCCGCGGACAGAAAAGAAAGGAAATGAAAAACGAGTGAAAATGAGGCTGCTCTGCCATATATATACTGGGCCGGAACTAGCGTGCGCTAGCCTTTCCGGACTAGCATGCACTATCGGTCAGTATCGGCCCAGCACCCTCGGCCAAGGCCTGCACGACCCAGCACTACCGACCAAACCTGCCGACCGTGACCTGCCCGCCCGACCTAGCGCAAGGGCCGCATGACGCTGGCGCGCTAGCCGACTGGCCCAAGAACCTCTGGACTAAACAGCCTCGCCAGTAACGACGCTAGTCGGCCGACGGATGCGCTACCCCCGCCGATTAGCGTGCGCCACGACCGGCGGTAGCTTGCACTACTGCCGATCCTACCCGAGTCCGTAACCTCGTAACCCTCTCGCCTGCACCCGATAAGTCAGACTGGGCCGCTCGACAGCAGGCGCTACACTGCCGAGCTAGCGCGTGCGGCCCTTCCACAGTAGTGTGCGCTACGCGGTTCTGCTCGTGCTCGGCCAAAGGCTCAAGACTTCCGACAAGGCCGCACTGTCCGGCCACCGCCACCGCCATGATCCGACGACTCGATTTCCGAAAACGTACGGAACGAACACGGCGAAATGCTCGCGGACAGCATCAACGACCCGAAATGAAAACATAATGCAATAATTAATCATACGCGACCAAGAAAAGGGTCGAGACAACAAATACAGATACGGATACCCATAACTTTTAGGAAATTACAAAATGGCCCAAAACGCCCGAAAATCATGATACGTGATCGAATAACCAAACTGAGGTTCACAACACGTATAACAAAGTTAAACGGACTTACGGGAAACTCAAAGCTAGCCAACGATATTCGCAAGAATCGAACTCAAGTGCGGAAAAGTCGTCAAAAAGCACGGAACTCAACAAAACAGACCGAAACGAACTCGGATGTCAAAAGTGCGGTATTAATCATTCGCACGATGAAATCCCCAAACGAGTTGTCAAAACGACTCGCCAAAAAAAAGAAAATTAGTGGAAATCGAAATTGCGGATATTACATACTACCCTCCTTAAAAGAAGTTTCGTCCCGAAACTTAAAACAAGTAGGTAGAAGCAATATCCCTCCAGGAAAACTCAACGAGGTACATAAGAACCGAAAACTCATGCCCAAACGGCGAAACGTTACGAACAATGCAAGGAAATATACGGCGTGAAAACGCGCTCCACGACGACCAACACAACGTTACAGGGAGAGACATAATAAAATCAACAAGTGACAAGCATCGTCAAATAGGTAATATCATCAAGTCAATTATATGAACAGTCGCAAAACACCGTGCACCTATTACAAGGAAACACGAACAGTCGAAAAAATAGAAATGATGCGTAAAGCAATCTGCAAAGGTGACCACGATCGAATCAACGATGATCGAACAACAATGATCCAACAACAATGATTGGACAATAACGATCGAAAAAAAACAATGATCGAACAACAACTCTGAAATTCACACTTCAATGCAAGACGTTAAAAGAGCTGGTAGGAACTAAAGATGTTACTTTCGAACAAGGTTCACAAGAATCGAACCAAGCTCGGAAAAGTCACAGCAATAACCAGATCAAACCAAAACAAGATCAAGGCTTGTTCGAATGATAAAAACCGAGATACAGAACAAGTTCGGAGAATATCAACGAACACGGGTGAGTCGATAGAATTGGGGAAGAGAAAATACAGAAGTAAAAAATAATACGGGTATTACCTTCGACCTCGCCCCTAAAACTCACAACAACGGAACCAAGGTAACAATACAACAAGCAACCGACACAACGCGGAACAATCACCGATGTACACAATCATACCAACCCAAGTTCTAACAGCTCGCATATATGCGATAACGCATAAATCACTACGGGGCGACAACATCCAATACCAACATCACACCTCTCACAGAGGCTACCACAACAACTGCGTGGCGAACGACTCAACGCTCACACCACCAATTCAATCACAACTCGGGGGTTAACACCCTAACGAGAGTACGAACATCACACATATATTCCCGGACCGCAAATAGGAATGATAGATTTTAAAAACGAAAACCACCTTTTGAAAATAATTTGGAAGCACCAGTTGATCTTGAGCATCATATATCAAAAAAAGTAGTACAAACATCGTCATCGAGACTTTGAAAAAAAAATTATCTTGCGTTTGAAAAAAAAATGAGGACACCTTTCTTTAAATTAAAACTTTTCAGCAATATTCGACCTTCGGGTCTAAGCAAATGCGTTTCTAAATCATTAGAAATATCTCAAAATATTTTGATCCTCAAAGTAGAAAATTTTTGAAACATAGCGTGGCGCTAGTAGGCATCTTGAGAACACTGCGAGAAAATAATTCATTTTAAAAGTACGTCTCGAGGTTTATTTTCTAAGATACTCAAGGTTTTTCAGAAGTACAATAGGCCAAAATGCCCAAAATTCACACGTATCAACATTCACTTAAACACATCATATCACACGCATCAAATCGTTCAAAATCAAGACAATGATATACAATCCCTAGGATATGTTTAACAACATCATTAAACAACAATCGGTTTATCAAAACCGGATGGAAAACGAAATCAAGAACAAAACTCCAAAAAGTAAACTCTAGGGATTCAAGAAAAATACTTAGATCCGGCGAAGAACAATGGATTAGATGATGTTGTAAATCACTAAGATACTCTAAAACACCTTTGGATGGAAGAAAATCAGCCCAGATGCGAACCCTAGTCGCTACGTCTCAAACTCACGGAGGAAGAAGAAGAAATGAATCAAAATGCAGATTCCACACTGGTGTCCAGTATTTATACTGAACACAATTAGCGTGCGCTAATCATTAAGGTTAGTGTGCGATATCACGGCACCAAACAAAACTCCTGACCAAAAGTACACTGTTAGCGTGTGCTAACCCCAAGTGTTAGCGTGCGCTAACGAGAACTTCAGACCCAGTCCAGTAGCTCCTGGACTGCCCTGAACTACTAGGTAGCGTGTGCTATCCTCCCTTAGCGTGCTACCAACGCACTCTCGCGCGCGCTAGCCGCAAAGTGTAGCGTGCACTAACGACTCAGAGAGACAGCAACAGAACATCTCAGAAAATCGTAACACCCCCAGATCCTCCTGGGAATATTACACACCGTAAACCCTTCTCACAAGGATTTACCAAGCTAAGCACAATTCCCCACGTCATTTCAAAAATGCCAAAAGACCGATGACGGTAATATTTTCCAAAACTCATAAAATCATTTGTCAAACCGTTATAAAATGTTCAAGGCTAGAATGCCAGAACTCGATTTAGGGAATCGGTTTTACGAAACAAAACTCAGTTTGCGAAATACCGAAAGTCATTTTGAAAGAACTCACGCAGTGGATAAAATGCGGTTCAAAAATACATCAGCAGCGACGACACTCCTCGTATAAACCAAATACGAGAGTCGAATAAACACTTATCGTGAAATCAAAATCCACAGAAGGATTCCATCATTTAACAACTAATCATACAAATAACTCGTGTCACACGAGGCACAACACAAGGAAGGGAGTCTTACATCCATAGGTCGCACGTAAATGACGATCGCCCCTCGATACTAATCATGACCAACGAACTCAGACGATGCATCGCGACGCGACTAAGTCAGACAAAATCCGACGAGACAAAACTCAACAAACACAACTTGACTCAACAGCCTAAGTTTCCCCAAGCTAATCTGATTTTTAAAATCGTATATTCTAGTTATTCGAAAATAAAACCGATAAGTTAAAAATCATTTTCAAGACCCTTTGAAACACGACAAGGGTTTAACAGCGGTAGCATTTTATAAAATGTCCTAAAACACTTTTACACACGACTTTCAAATACCGACATCCGGTTTCATTTGAAAATACAAGGCTGGCTCGCCCAAATTCATGTCACTTTTCAAAAACCCACAATACGATCAAGTCTAAAAAAAAAAAATTTCAAGCATGCACGTCGCATGTATTATTATTAATAGAAACACATTGGTTGTAAATAACAACAATTAGCCGAGTACCATCAATTCCCGAACACACGCATATACGGCATTCAAAAATCACTAGTTCAACAAGCGCAACTCGGAAACACTAATTTTAAGCATATGTCAGACTCTCCTCAAGTTTAACAGCATAACTAATGAACACTGATTCGAATGCATGTCGAAACCATCAATGTGAGTTTCTCAACAAACTCTGCCATCAATACCTTTCCCGGAACATATCAATGTTCAAAACTTCTACATCATACTGCACCCCTCGGTGTCCAAACCATCAGTACATTCGGCTCAACATACATTTAGTATATCGCAATTACCAAACACAGATTGCATCATGCAACAAAAGATTAGAGAGTCAAGCCCCCTCACAATATACCAGGGAGCAAATCTCAGATCTTCCGATCACCAACGATCCAACCAACGCTAGGAAGTTTAGCGATGGAAGTCTCACAAGACGACAAACGGTCAAGCCCAGAACGGCGCACATACTCTAGAGAGATAAACGACTGCGCAATACTAGAATCAAAAAGTACACGGACCGGATGGATCGAAAAACAACTCGACGATAAGTACGAGAGAGATAATCACAGTTCAAGAAGTGGAAATACAATACGAGAAAACAAGAGAATCGAGTAAGGAAAACTTACGAGCACTGGATGTACTGAGATGCCGGCAGCAGTGTGACAATGTGCAAAACAAAACACAACTAGACCCAAATAACCGACAAGCCTAGGTATCCATAAACCTAGAGTGCTCTGATACCATTTTCTGTAACACCCCCAAGATATTCGAGGTGTATTACAGTGCCGTGGACCCCTACATAGGACCCACCAGGCTAACACAAGAAAACACCACTCGTCTAACCGTCTCGGTTAGCAAGGAAACAATTGTTAACAACAAGAACATAAAATAACATGTCCGGTACAACCGGCATAATAAACATCAACCGACAAATATAGCAACTTCAACGAAGACCAATCACAATCCGAAAGGAAAAGCCTAAGTACTCGCGAGTACAATCTATAAGTTTACAATTTGGAAAACAACCATATCAAAAGAGGCAGTAGAAATAATAAGACTCAATTGCACATGTCAACAACCTTGGCCGACATCCTCGTACCATCCCAGCGCCCGCTCGTCTGACTGAACATAACCTGAAATCCATAACAAGAATTTCCCCAAAACGGGTCCCAAAGGGGTTAGCAATTACGCTAGTACAAGTAATCAAGGCAAACCATTCGCTTACACGTTTCATAATACAATGCACCAATACCCAAACCAGACATGTCTTTTTCGGAAACAAACAGTCAAACAATTTGCCTTGGACCGGGACGAAGCCACGAATCCCACCCGAGGCCTCTAAGGACCCTCCAGACTGGCCATATCATAAAACAAATCACGCACGTGCATCGCCTAGGACCGGGACGAAGCCACAAATCCCACTCGAGGCCTCTCAGGACCCTCCCGAGCTGGCTAGCTAAACAGACTCATGAATCTAGGGCACAAACCATTGGACTCCCTCCATGATCCCGTCGGACCCTCCCGAGGTGAGCAAATCACACACAATATACATTACGATTTCACGTTAAGCATAAAGGTTTCCAATAATACTTGCCTTGAATAATTTACGACGCAACGAACGAAAAGGAAAGTCACCGACGAATGCTAGGAACCAACGAAACCGAACCTAACGTTTCGAAGAATACAATCACAACCATTTCTAAACGAATACGGAATTGGAATACACCCGAAAACCCGCCTACGATTCATGTATATTCGTATAAAAACGACAACGAGGGCGGACCACAACCAAACAATCTCGATTCCGTAAAAACCACGAAATATACCATGAATCCGTAGAAAAACTAAGAATTCCAACAAGATTAATCATATTCATCATGAATTAATCAACAAAACGGAACGAATCGGACAAAAACGCGAAAACCCCCAAATCTTCCCAAAAGTAGGGTTCTAAAGATCTAACCTTGATTCGCTGGATCGAGGGATGTTATAGGATGATTGATCAATGATATAACCTCTAGAACTTCGTGGATTCTTTGTCTAACAACATGGATTCGCCTTATCCGAACCTCCAGCCGCGGACAGAAAAGAAAGGAAATGAAAAACGAGTGAAAATGAGGCTGCTCTGCCATATATATACTGGGCCGGAACTAGCGTGCGCTAGCCTTTCCGGACTAGCATGCACTATCGGTCAAGATCGCCCAAAGACTCGGCCAAGGCCTCGCACGACCCAAAGACTACCGACCAAACTCGCGACCGTGACACGCCCGCCCGACCCCCTGGGCCAGGCCGCGCGGACGCTTAGCGCGCGCTTAGCCGACTCCCAAGAACCTCTGGACTAAACAGCTCGCCCAGGTAACGTACGCTAGTCGGCCGACAGCATGCGCTACCCCTGCCGATTAGCGTGCGCCACGACCGACAGTAGCTTGCACTACCTGCCGATCCTACCCGAGTCCAGAACCTCAGAACCCCTCGCCTGCACTCCGAGCACAGGCGTCTGGCCGCTCGGCATGGCGCTACACTGCCGAGCTAGCGCGTGCAGCCTTCCCGCTGTAGTGTGCGCTACGCCGGTTCTCACGTGCTCGGCCAAAGGCTCAAGACTTCCGATGCCGCACTGTCCGGCCACCGTCGGCCGCCATGACCCGACGACTCGATTTCAAAACGCACGGGCGAACACGGCGAAATGCTCATGACAAAGATCAACGACCCGAAATGAAAACATAATGCAATAATTAATCATACGCGACCAAGAAAAGGGTCGAGACAACAAATACAGATACGGATACCCATAACTTTTAGGAAATTACAAAATGGCCCAAAACGCCCGAAAATCACGATACGTGATCGAATAATCAAACTGAGGTTCACAACACGTATTACAAAGTTAAACGGACTTACGGGAAACTCGAAACAGCAGTTTCGAACGATATTCGCAAGAATCGAACTCAAGTGCGGAAAAGTCGTCAAAAAGCACGGAACTCAACAAAACAGCACCGAAACGAACTCGGATGTCAAAAAGTGCAGTATTAATCATTCACAGAATGATGAAACTGTCCCAAACGAGTTGTCAAAACGGACTCTCGCCAAAAAAAAGAAAATTAGTGGAAATCGAAATTGCGGATATTACATACTACCCTCCTTAAAAGAAGTTTCGTCCCGAAACTTAAAACAAGTAGGTAGAAGCAATATCCCTCCAGGAAAACTCAACGAGGTACATAAGAACCGAAAACTCATGCCCAAACGGCGAAACGTTACGAACAATGCAAGGAAATATACGGCGTGAAAACGCGCTCCACGACGACCAACACAACGTTACAGGGAGAGACATAATAAAATCAACAAGTGACAAGCATCGTCAAATAGGTAATATCATCAAGTCAATTATATGAACAGTCGCAAAACACCAGGCACCTATTACAAGGAAACACGAACAGTCGAAAAAATAGAAATGATGCGTAAAGCAATCTGCAAAGGTGACCACGATCGAATCAACGATGATCGAACAACAATGATCCAACAACAATGATTGGACAATAACGATCGAAAAAAAACAATGATCGAACAACAACTCTGAAATTCACACTTCAATGCAAGACGTTAAAAGAGCTGGTAGGAACTAAAGATGTTACTTTCGAACAAGGTTCACAAGAATCGAACCAAGCTCGGAAAAGTCACAGCAATAACCAGATCAAACCAAAACAAGATCAAGGCTTGTTCGAATGATAAAAACCGAGATACAGAACAAGTTCGGAGAATATCAACGAACACGAGTGAGTCGATAGAATTGGGGAAGAGAAAATACAGAAGTAAAAAATAATACGGGTATTACCTTCGACCTCGCCCCTAAAACTCACAACAACGGAACCAAGGTAACAATACAACAAGCAACCGACACAACGCGGAACAATCACCGATGTACACAATCATACCAACCCAAGTTCTAACAGCTCGCATATATGCGATAACGCATAAATCACTACGGGGCGACAACATCCAATACCAACATCACACCTCTCACAGAGGCTACCACAACAACTGCGTGGCGAACGACTCAACGCTCACAAGTACAAGTAATCAAGGCAGTTTCGAACGAGATTCGCAAGAATCAAACTCGAAATAGCAGTTTCGAACGAGATTCGCAAGAATCAAACTCAAGTGCGGAAAAGTCGTCAAAAAGCACGGAACTCAACAAAACGGCATCGAAACAAACTCGGATGTCAAAAAGTGCAGAATTAATCATTCTCATAATGATGAAACGGTCCCAAGCGAGTTGTCAAAATGGACTCTCGCCAAAAAAAAGAAAATTACCAGAAATCGAAATTGCGGATATTACAAATATCACTGCCAAACCTTAAATTTTAACCGATAACAGTTTACAAGTTTTTTCATGTTTTTCTTAGGTTTCATGTATCATCAAATATTCATATTTCTTATATTTATGGTACTCATATTTTTACGTTAAGCCCTTGATTTTGTGAATCTATTTGAGCTCTTGTCTTACGAAGAACATGAATATTTTTATTATTAGTTTACTTATTAGATAAAAAATGAACAACCTTTCCTTCACGAGCTCCAAGACGCGGCAAAGGTATGCTTTTACTCTCCTCTAAGAGGATCTGACCAATTTGTTCTACCATAGCTGAATGAGAAAGTTCTTGCCGCGAAAAGCCAGAGTTGCACTCCTCTTGTTCACAAGGACTGCTTCATTGTTCTTTTCTTAAGTGTGCATATACAGTCCGTTCTCTCATTTCAGAATTCTATACATATATCTGAAGTTACATTATTAGATTCAACACAATATATTTTCTCTGGGTTTTTGCTTTCTTTGACGATAAATATACAGATTCGACTTCCTGAAATCTTTTATAGTATTCTGACTATTTACTAAACCTACCTGTTGTAGTGTGTTTTGTACTTTTTTTTGGTTATTGGTTACCTTGTAAATTTTTGGACGGAGATAGGGCCTACCTAGGTTGACAGTGATTGTTTTCTTTTTTCCCTTTTGGTTCGTGATGATGTCATTCTCACTTTATAGAGTGAAATACACCTTCTAGGAGCCAGGTAACTTGGTGGATCATTTGATCTTGAAATAGGTCATCCCAGCTACCCCGATCTTTCTGAATCGTATGATCGACTCTGAGGAATCTGCTTCTCACATTCATTATTCATTTGAAGTATTACACAGTGATCGTTTTCTTTAAGTTTGTGTTTATTGGTTTCCAACTTCATACGACTAACTAAAACCTGCATGTGGTATTTTCATATATGTATAGATACACTGCGTGAGAAAAATGTGTATTTTTTCTGCATGTGCTTATATGTTTGTGTTTTGATTTCTGAAATCACTCTCTGCCTCTCCTCAGTTACCTGGTTTGTTATTCGTTTTATTTTGTTCATGCTTTTATCTGCTGCTTTATGAGTTTATGTGCTCTAATTACGCATCCACTCGTTCTTAGCTCATGCAAAGCCTCTTTTGTTAGGTTGGTCAGTTTTTTACTTTTATCTGTGTTTCGTTTAATTATTTTGATTTTTGCTTCCTTTGCCTAATGTGTCATTATGTAATTGTTTATACCTGATATTCGTTTTGATCTTCTCACTCATGTTTTGATTTGCTTTGTTATTATTTTTTGCTTTAAGTTGTTCTGAGTTGTAGGTTTCAAGGTTATCTCAGAAATTAATTTCTTTTATTTATGTTTTTTTCGGCAATATAATCAACTTCCCAAGTTCTTCTTTTTGGCCTTCTTATCTATTTTGGTATTGAAATTTAACTTTTGACTCCTTAACGGTGCAGCCACTCTGGTCAAATCCTCTCAAAGTGAAAGATAGCACAAACAACACAAAGAAGGTAAGAGTACCCAGACGATCTTAAAAAATATTCTGAAGCTTTCCTTGGAAAGACGAATGAAGAGTAGTGTGCTTGGATTTTAAACCTAGAGAAATAGGGAGGTAGGTGTTCTTTTATGTACTTTAGTTTATTCTTGAAAAGTATCAGAATTCGATAAATGATCCTTCAAAATTGGTCAAGATAAATAAACTTGGCAAATTATTTCTTTAGAACAACTAGTTTGGAGACCTTATTTTTCTGATAGTTGTTAACAGGCTGCCTATTTGGAAGCTTAGTAACCATCACTAATTATTGACTCTTCTTTCTTGTTTCATTCTGCAGCTCTCTCGTTCAAAGAAGGTGAAGTTTTTGAATGGACACCAACTCAGGAAAATTGGCTAATCCTTGGCTAATTGAATAAATGTTCTGCATAATAGTTTCTTAGAGTCTTTTTGTATATCAGTCTTAGACATCCACTGATATAATTGGTTAAAAATGACCAAGTTATTTTCTTCTAGTACTTGTATATATGTAGTTGGTGATGTAGTTGGTTGGTTTTGTGATTGGATATAGTTGTTTTTTTACGATGGGATCATGTAGTTGGATGATGTAGTTGGTTTCTCTTAATTGGTTTGTTGGTTTTTTTAATGGGAAATGCTAAATTTAAAATTTATATTTTTATTTTGTTAAAATGGAGGTGTTACCTTAGGTACTATATATATGTTGCAAATGTCTTTCATTGGTAACACCTGTAACACCTAATGTGTTGCAATAGACTAAAAATTACTGCACATTTGTGGCCCCACCCGTGGGCCCCACAAAGTAGGCCCACTAACAGGCCCAAGAAAAGTGGGTCCCATATATGGGCCCCACCAGCTGACCCTATTAAGTGGGTCCCATCGGTGGGCCCGGCCTGTGGGGCCCACAAAATGGGCCCCACATATGGAACCCACTAAATTGGCTATATATTTTACAAAATTATAAAGTCTATTGCAACACGAATATGATGTTGCGGTAGAGTCCTTAGGATGCTGCTGTAGGGTCCTTAGGTAACAAATAATCCTATGTTAGCTTAGGATGATCCACATGTTGCCTTTGAGTCCAAAGGCTACTGCTCACAAAGCAACTTAGCTAAAATGTTACCTTTGCCCATTTTGGGTCTGTGGCAACAGAAAATTGGGTCTAAGGTAACACAGTTATGTGGTTGCCGAAGGCCATTTATGGCGTAGTGAAAGTGTATTTCACAATGGTTTAAAGCTATTCTTCAGAATGCGATACTAATCAAGAGTTGAGGAGTTCAGTTTGATGTCGTTGTAGTATTGAATTATTTTCAGACTTCCGTTGTATTGTGTTTAGACCCAAAAGGAATACATTTGAAAGTAGTCACTAAGTAAACTTCAACAAAGGTTGTCCTCATGGACATTGGTCTCCCCAAACTATTCTTCGGAGTTCAAGTTATTTATCTTGTTTCAACTCATCTCCAAACTCAAATCAATACTAGAAGACTGCCCCATATCACTATCATCAAAATCACCTTCAACTTTGTAATCAACTTATTCAAATCTTGAATCACTCCAAAATGATTGTTGACTAGTGGAAATGTTTAGTGCATGTACGAATGGTTTGATGGTCTTGCGTGGTTACCTTGTTTGTTATTAA